>CM070776.1:97401579-98894704 GCA_036346955.1 Dipus sagitta
TAGTAAATTTCATGTCAGCCTGGACCAGAATGAGACCCTACCTTGCAAAACTAAAAAAAAAAAAAAAGAAGAAGCCATCATGAAGGAGCCAGGCGTGGTGGCACACACCTTTAATCCCAGCACTCAGGAGGCAGAGGTAGGAGGATTGCCGTGAGTTCGAGGCCACCTGAGACTACATAGTAAATTTCATGTCAGCCTGGACCAGAATGAGACCCTACCTTGCAAAACTAAAAAAAAAAAAAAAAAAAAAAAAAAAAAAAAAAAAAAAAAAGAAGAAGCCATCATGAAGGAGCCAGGCGTGGTGGCACACACCTTTAATCCCAGCACTCAGGAGGCAGAGGTAGGAGGATTGCCGTGAGTTCGAGGCCACCTGAGACTACATAGTAATTTCATGTCAGCCTGGACCAGAATGAGACCCTACCTTGCAAAACTAAAAAAAAAAAAAAAAAAAAAAGAAGAAGCCATCATGAAGGAGCCAGGCGTGGTGGCACATACCTGTAATCCCAGCACTCGGGAGGCAGAGGTAGGAGGATTGCCGTGAGTTCGAGGCCACCCTGAGACTACATAGTAAATTTCATGTCAGCCTGGACCAGAATGAGACCCTACCTTGCAAAACTAAAAAAAAAAAAAAAAAAAAAAAAAAAAAAGAAGAAGCCATCATGAAGGAGCCAGGCGTGGTGGCACACACCTTTAATCCCAGCACTCAGGAGGCAGAGGTAGGAGGATCACAGTGAGTTTGAGGCCACCCTGAGACTACATAGTGAATTCCAGGTCAGCCTGAGCAAGAGTGAAACCCTACCTCGGAAAAATATCATAAAAGGCTGAGGAGATTGCTCAGTAGTTAAAGATGTTTGCTTGCAAAGCCTGCCAATTTAGGTTTGATTCCATAGTATCTATGTAAACCAGATACACACAGTGGTACATGTGTCTAGAGCTCATTTGCAATGGCAAGAGGCCCTGCCACATCCATATTCTCTCATAAATAAATTAATTAATGAAATATTTTTTAAATTAAAAATCATACAAACTTATGGTTAAATAAATTATAGATAATATTCACACTTATTACTTTCTAATTATTTTAGTACATTTTATTATCTTACTAATTTTACTAATCTTAAAGGTTTCAATGATATTACGTTAGTAACCTGAAATTGGCCATGGTGGGATTTATACCAAATAATTGTCAAACACTACAAATCAGGATCCTACTTCCTCCTGAGAACTGGTAGTTAATTGCTAGTATATTTCTACCTTAAAGCACCATTTAATTCTGGCCTGGAATCAACCTATCAGTGCCTAAGCCCAGTGCTAGGTGAACAAAAGACAGTTAAATATTTTAGTACCTAACTTCTTAAAATAGTGGGTTGCAGCCCCTTGTGGAGTTATGAAGTGGAATACTGGGGTTGTGAAAAATTTGGCAACAGCAAAAGTTTTCTAAACATGACTTAATTCATAATCAAACACATAATGAACTCAAGTTGTTTTTGGCAGTGTTCATCTGTGGTATGAACACAACTTCATTGCAACCTCGGTTCTGAACATAAAGCATACATTCTGCAGTGTTACATTGTGTTACACTGTACAGTGCTAATGAACTCTGCCTGAAACAGCTCAGCTCAGATTAAAGAACTTTTTGCTATAAATTTTAGTGGTTTTGCCATACATACAAAATTTTCCTGCTCTTACAGAAACATTATGTCTTAATTATGGAAAATAAAGACTTTTAATATTTTCCTACTCTTGTTCTTCAATATGCATGTGTCAAATTGATATATCTTTAGATTATACAATGTTAGAATGTTTCATTTTAAACATTTATATTTCAGTTACTGAGTTGTTTCATAAAAAAATGTTTGATGAGTTTTGGCTTGGGATTAGGACAGAACTGCCAACATTTTCTTAAATGGCTCTAAAACATACTTCTGCCTTTTTGTACTACATATTTTTGCCAAGAGGCATTCTCAACATTGATGATTATAAAATCAAATATCAGTCAACTGAAAATGTTGAAGATGTTAAGTATGACAGTATCAAATAGTCAGCCAAGATTTAATTCTGCGTAAAATAAATAAGCAAATATATCTCAGTAATATGCAAATTTGCTTTCATCGTTATAAATGGTAAAATTGTATGTACACCAAATAATTATATTAAAATATATTTCTTTGTGACTGTGTTTAATTTGCTTGCTTATTATATATATCCTAAATACCTGGAGTCACATAAAAATTTCTTGGAATAATGATTAGAAAAAGTTCAAGAAGGCCTGTTCTAAGGAAATTGTTTGCCTAAGACTGTCCAGGTTTTAACATTGAATATTTGGGAAACAGGATGATTGATCAACCTAGTATTCGCATACATTTTTTGCATTTTTAGGTTTTATTGGCCTTTTTGCTGTCATACACCTTTTTCTTTCTTTTTTATTATTATATATGGACATATTTTTATGTAAACATCACATGTTGGTACAAATTCTTCCCTTCCATCCTATTTGCATA
The DNA here is from genome assembly GCA_036346955.1 of Dipus sagitta. Lineage (NCBI taxonomy): Eukaryota > Metazoa > Chordata > Mammalia > Rodentia > Dipodidae > Dipus > Dipus sagitta. Next base: position 97,404,081 of record CM070776.1, read on the forward strand.
CTTTTTTAAAAAAAGAAACCAAGTCAGTCAAGAATTGAAAGCTATAACATTTCTTGAAGAAAGAGCCCAGATATATCACCATCTATGAGATAACTAGTGGCATAACATATGTACATTAAACCCCACTCATTGTAACAACCATAGTAGTAGCCATGATGGAAAGTCAGGTGCTTATACATGGTAACATAACCAGAGTTTTCTTTTTCCTGCCATATTTTGTTGTACTTTATTAACTTTTTGTTGACAACCTCCATATATATATGTAATATACAGTAATCATAATCTATCCTCTCCTGCCTCCTGCACTGAATCTTCCCCTCTTTCAAACTAGTCCCTCTTCTATTTTGATGTCATCTTTATTTTCTACTGCCTACTATGCAGGTCTTGTGCAGGTATTTGTTAGCCACCATGATTTCATGAATGCCAAGGCCACTTTGTGTCTGGAAAACAACACTCAAAGCACTCCTCCTCTTCTTTGGCTCTTACACTCTTTCTGCAACCACTTTCATAGTGGTCCCTGAGCCTCGGAGGACGTGATAGAGATATCTCATTTAGTCTTGAACACTCCAATATTTCTTCTTCTTAGTAACCAAAGTTTTAAAGCAGAAGCTCTAGCTCCTGCATCCCCAGCAAGCTAGGCCTGTCTACTCATACTAATCTACCACTTAGAACGATGAGTAATGGTGAAGAATAGAAAAACAGGAAAAAAAATGTTTAATTGAACCAATCAGGAGAGGAACAGTGTTTTGTTATTTTTTTTTTCTGGGAAACTGCAAACAGATGTCTGTTTGCCCCAGATAGAGCATTGACAAGAGGTCAAAATTAGGATTATACCAAAGACCCAACTTGGTAAAGCAATGAGTTTTTTGCAGTTACCTACAGGAGTATTGGTGAGGGGGTTTCTTACAGGAGCATGGAGACAATTTCTCACAAACCTTCACTGCAGAGCATGCCAGCTCATTTTTTATTAGTTATGTACACAGTATCTGCCTGCTCATTTGAGTTCTAATTCAAAAAAAATGAGATTTTTCCTTTTGTCACTTTCTCTTCTTTGGATGCTGGCTGAAATCCCCCAAAACATGCTTGCTGTGACTCTTTTGGGCCTTTCCACTCTTTTTCCTTTCTCAATCAATTTCCTTTGACTTCTTCAAGTGAAAAAAAAAATCATGGATACAACATGGTTGACCATTCACTGAAAAGCCCAGCATAGCATAGATGAAGACTGATGGAACCTGCATCTTTAGAGCTCACTGGGTGACTTGCAAGCAGCTCAACTGGTAGCAAAGTCTCTTCCTCCACCAACAGATCCTCTGTTTTGTTCCATTGATCTGCATGTCTGTTTTGTGCCAGTATTATGCTGTTTTGTTAGTATGGCTTTAAATTAGGCATGGTGATACCACCAGTCTTACAATTGTTACTCATGATTGTTTTGGCTATCCAAGTTTTTTTGTGCTTCCAAATGAATTTTCAGGGTTATTTTTTCTATTTTAGAAAAAAATCACATTGGAATTTTGATGGGGATTGCATTAAATCTGCAGATTACTTTTGGTAAGACAGCTATACCAGCTATAACATTACTGGGCACATACTGTAAAGACTATTCTTTACTGCAGAGATATTTGCTCATTAATACTAATTGCTGCTGTATTCATAATAGTTAGAAAATGGAATCAGTCTAGATGCCCATCAACTGATGAATGGATAATAAAAATGATACATAGTCACAATGAAGTTTTATTTAGTTACAAAGTAAAATAAAATTGGTAAATTTACATAACATGGATGGATCTGGAAAAATTGACTAAGTGAGATAACAGTCTCAGTGTCAAACATTGCATGTTCTGTCTCACTTGCACATTCTACCTTCTACTTTTTACATTTGTTTGTGAGTTGGAGTTAGAATCATTAGTAGAAGACAGGAAGCTAGAAAGAGGCCATGTAGGAGACAGGGAAGGGGAGAAATTAAAGGGAAGATATAGTACATATAGCAGACAGGTTCAGGTTTGCTGAGATGAACTTTCAGACCCGACACAGTTATGGAGGAAAGGATATTTATTGAAGCTTACAGATCCAGGGGAAGTTCCATAATAGCAGAAGAAGCTGGCCTGCCTTCATAGGACCAAGCAGAGAGAGAAGCACAAGCCCAAAGGTCAAAAGCCACAGCACACTTCAGGAACTCCAGCTAGGCACACTTTGCATATCTTTAGATTGAAATCTCAAACCCACCACCACACCTTAAGATCCACACAATGGCATTGCCTCCAGCCAGATGGCTAGAGATGCAAACTACAAACAAATAAACAACTGAATATATTGGGGGCCATCTATTCTATTCAAACCACCACATTCCGCCCCTGGCCCCCAATAGATTTATAACCATCACACATTATAAATTGTACTCAGTTCAATTTCAAAGGTCCCCACAGTCTTGACCAATTTAAGATATGAAGACCTATAAAATCAAACGAGTTAAACATTTCTAACATATAAAGGCACAGAGTAAACATTTTTAACTGGTATAAGGCATAGCAAGGAGAGACTAAATGCAAACTCAACCATCATCAAACAAACATCAAACTTCTGCAGTTCAAGTTCAATATACCCAGACACTAACAGTCTCCAGACTTTCCAATTCTGTCCCCTCCAGCTGGGCAGAGTACCCAGGGAACACTTCCATCCCAGGCCAACAGTGTGCTGTATGGTAGCCCTTGCACAGTCCTGGTATATACAAAACATCTTCAGGTCTACATGCAAACCATGATCCATCTTCCAAAGGCTCTTTCAGCCTATCAGGGCATCATGCCCTGCCTCATGCCACATCTCAGCAGCAGCTCCTGGAACCATGTGCAATTCATGACCACTCCTCACATTTTCCAAAGGCTCTTTCAGCCTATCAGGGCATCAGGCCCTACCTCATGCTGCATCTCAGCAGCGGCTCCTGGAAGCATGTGCAATTCACGGCCACTCCTTGCATTTTTCATGCTTCTGAAACCAATACCAGGTGTGCAGGACACAGCCATATTCTTAATTCACAGACAAAGTAAATCATAACCTTGAAAAGCAGATTCCTTCTCTAGTCAACTCTTTCCAAAAGAGTTTGCATTTCTATGATAGTCCTTCCTCAGGCATCCTTTCCATTGTTTTAATGTAAAGCAGTTGGACCATCTTCCTTAAGATTGCTAATGTGTTTGACAATAGCAGATTCAGTAACCTAAAACCAGTCTCAGTGCCTGTAATTTTAACTTGCTTGAGGTTTTCCAGCTTAAAATCTTAAATCTCTCAGTCCAATATCTTTAGCCAAGCACATCAGTCCATTACAAATTTAACCTTGATCAAACACTCTGGGCCTGGGCAGCAGGATGCAGCCAGCCCTTATGCCAGTAGCCCAGTTCCAACAAAGTCCTCTGCAGTCTTTCCTTCCCCTTAGAAAGCTCATAAGCTAAGCCTCGAAGTTCAATGCTGTCTGCACTTAGCATTCTCAGACTCTCATCAGAATAGTCCATAAAACTTGGCTTACCACTCCAGAAGACATCTTCAGTTGCAAGCACCAAGTCCATGCCTATTCCTCCAAAACAAAGGTTCCAAAGGATCAGCATGCACATAGTAAGGTTCATCTCACCCCATTCCTCGGTACCAAATTCTATAGCAGACAGCTTCAGGTTTGCTGAGATGAACTTTCAGACCTGACACAGTTATGGAGGAAAGGATATTTATTGAAGCTTACAGATCCAGGGGAAGTTCCATAATAGCAGAAGAAGCTGGCCTGCCTTCATAGGACCAAGCAGAGAGAGAAGCACAAGCCTAAAGGTCAAAAGCCACAGCACACTTCAGGAACTCCAGCTAGGCACACTTTGCATATCTTTAGATTGAAATCTCAAACCCACCACCACACCTTAAGATCCACACAATGGCATTGCCTCCAGCCAGATGGCTAGAGATGCAAACTACAAACAAATAAACAACTGAATATATTGGGGGCCATCTATTCTATTCAAACCACCACAGTACACATAGATTTATAACCATCACACATTATAAATTGTACTCAGTTCAATTTCAAAGGTCCCCACAGTCTTGACCAATTTAAGATATGAAGACCTATAAAATCAAACGAGTTAAACATTTCTAACATATAAAGGCACAGAGTAAACATTTTTAACTGGTATAAGGCATAGCAAGGAGAGACTAAATGCAAACTCAACCATCATCAAACAAACATCAAACTTCTGCAGTTCAAGTTCAATATACCCAGACACTAACAGTCTCCAGACTTTCCAATTCTGTCCCTCCAGCTGGGCAGAGTACCCAGGGAACACTTCCATCCCAGGCCAACAGTGTGCTGTATGGTAGCCCTTGCACAGTCCTGGTATATACAAAACATCTTCAGGTCTACATGCAAACCATGATCCATCTTCCAAAGGCTCTTTCAGCCTATCAGGGCATCATGCCCTGCCTCATGCCACATCTCAGCAGCAGCTCCTGGAACCATGTGCAATTCATGACCACTCCTCACATTTTCCAAAGGCTCTTTCAGCCTATCAGGGCATCAGGCCCTACCTCATGCTGCATCTCAGCAGCGGCTCCTGGAAGCATGTGCAATTCACGGCCACTCCTTGCATTTTTCATGCTTCTGAAACCAATACCAGGTGTGCAGGACACAGCCATATTCTTAATTCACAGACAAAGTAAATCATAACCTTGAAAAGCAGATTCCTTCTCTAGTCAACTCTTTCCAAAAGAGTTTGCATTTCTATGATAGTCCTTCCTCAGGCATCCTTTCCATTGTTTTAATGTAAAGCAGTTGGACCATCTTCCTTAAGATTGCTAATGTGTTTGACAATAGCAGATTCAGTAACCTAAAACCAGTCTCAGTGCCTGTAATTTTAACTTGCTTGAGGTTTTCCAGCTTAAAATCTTAAATCTCTCAGTCCAATATCTTTAGCCAAGCACATCAGTCCATTACAAATTTAACCTTGATCAAACACTCTGGGCCTGGGCAGCAGGATGCAGCCAGCCCTTATGCCAGTAGCCCAGTTCCAACAAAGTCCTCTGCAGTCTTTCCTTCCCCTTAGAAAGCTCATAAGCTAAGCCTCGAAGTTCAATGCTGTCTGCACTTAGCATTCTCAGACTCTCATCAGAATAGTCCATAAAACTTGGCTTACCACTCCAGAAGACATCTTCAGTTGCAAGCACCAAGTCCATGCCTATTCCTCCAAAACAAAGGTTCCAAAGGATCAGCATGCACATAGTAAGGTTCATCTCACCCCATTCCTCGGTACCAAATTCTATAGCAGACAGCTTCAGGTTTGCTGAGATGAACTTTCAGACCTGACACAGTTATGGAGGAAAGGATATTTATTGAAGCTTACAGATCCAGGGGAAGTTCCATAATAGCAGAAGAAGCTGGCCTGCCTTCATAGGACCAAGCAGAGAGAGAAGCACAAGCCTAAAGGTCAAAAGCCACAGCACACTTCAGGAACTCCAGCTAGGCACACTTTGCATATCTTTAGATTGAAATCTCAAACCCACCACCACACCTTAAGATCCACACAATGGCATTGCCTCCAGCCAGATGGCTAGAGATGCAAACTACAAACAAATAAACAACTGAATATATTGGGGGCCATCTATTCTATTCAAACCACCACAGTACACATGTAAGCAGAGGGCCAGAATACTGAGAGTAGAATGGTCTAAGTGGGGTCAGGGGAGGGGATGGAGGAAATGAGGAGTAGGAGGATGGTTAATCAAAATTTAAGATGTTATGAATAAGCCATATGGAAACCTACATATTCATTAGCTAACATACATACATATGCATAACTATTATATGCATACATATTATATATAAATATATAATATGCATACATATTATATATAAATATATAATATGTATATATATGTTAAAATGGAGAGTTTTGACAAGTTTCTTGTGGAGGTGGAATACAAAGAGTGGGATGTCTAAGTGGGATCAAGGAAGAGGAATGAAGGAGAAGAGGGTGTGGAAGGAGAGTCAAAACTAACAATATTATGAATAAGGCATATGGAAACCTACTTCTTTGTTAGTTAATTTAAAAAATACATACAAGTGACAAAAGATATAGTGTTGGCAGAAGTACCTGATGGGATGGATACTTCTGTGCCCAGAAGCCATAGATTATTATAGGAAAACCCAGTGCCAACATAGTGATACCTCCCAGTAAGATGTTGGTTAGGGAGACACATGATATCCCCCAAACATTAAATGATATTGCCAATGCTCTTAGTTGTCCACCAGAACTAGATGAAAAGACCCTATTGCTAAAGACATGACATGCTTCAACATGCCAAGAAGTGACAGCTCAGCACTAAATGACATATCTCTATCACACCCTCCAAGGCTCAGGGATCATACTGAAGGAGATGGTGAAAAAAATGTTAGAGATAAAGGATGGGAAGGAGTACTTTGGAATGCTGCAGTCCAGACACAAAGTGGTCATTGCAGTCACAATCTAAGTGACTGTTGTTACCTGCACAAGACCTGCATAATATTGAGTCCATCAACATGTTGTCATGGATGATGGAGGAGGGCAAAAGAAGAACATCAAGGGCTGGAGAGATGGCTTAGCAGTTAAGGTGGTTGCCTACAAAGCCAAAGGACCCAGGTTCAATTCCTTAGGACCTACATAAGCCAGATGCACAAAGTGGTGGTACATGTGTCTGGAGTTCATTTGTAGTGGCTGAAGGTCTTGGTGTGCCCATTCTCTCTCTTGTCTCTTTGCCTTTCTCTTTCTGGCAAATAAGTAAAATAAAATAAAATAAAAATATTTTTTAAAGTGGGAAGAGTTGGAAACAAGAGGGGTTGAGTTGAGAGAAATGCAGGATGGGGAAAAAGGTTGCTGGGAGCCGTGCATGTTGGTGCACGCCTTTAATCCCAGCACTCGGGAGGCAGAGGTAGGAGGATCGCCGTGAGTTCGATGCCACCCTGAGACTTCATAGTGAATTCCAGGTCAGCCTGGCCTAGAGTGAGACCCTACCTCGAAAAACAAAACAAAACAAAAAACCACCAAAACAGTAAAAAGGTTGCTGGGATGGGATTATGTAAATTTTAATTGTTTTTAATAATTAAGAAAAATAAGTAAGCCGGGTGTGATGGTGCACACCTTTAATTCCAGCACTCATGAAGCAGAGGTAGGAGGAGTGCCATGAGTTCAAGGCTGCCCTGAGACTACATAGTGAATTCCAGGTCAGCCTGAGCTAGAGTGAGACTCTACCTCGTAAAACCAAGAAAAAATAAAAAAGAAATACACATAGCATCATTAGGAATGATATACACATACTAAATGCATTGGTTACAACTTTAAGTATTTATTGTGGTTAGTACCAACTTGAGGATGCCAAAGGGGTTTACTCAGGACTTTCTCACTTCATTTTCTTTTTCTTCTCTTCAAGGTTCTCTCCACTTGAGGGCTAAGTAAGTAGCTGCCTATGTAGCTACTTATTAATACTGCCTTATAACCTACACTTAGACCTTTAACTTCCCCATCAGAGTTAAAGTGCTAAAAACCATCTAGTGTTGTGTCAGAATTAGGTTACCCCCTACCCTGAGCTATTGGTCAGGGAGTTCCATGAGGCTCCTAAAACAATGCAGTCTATTGCCAAAACACCTGATTACCCACCAGGTCTAAATGGTAAGACCCTATTACTGAATACCCCATAGTCTGCAGCTGCAAGACATGGAGAGATCTTGCTGGAACTGAGATAAACACCAGGTCCCTACTGGCTAGCTTGGATAGTGCTGGAAGTGCTGTATGGGCTTTGGGGGGATAAAGGTCATCAACAATGTGAACAAGCAGTGGATTCTTCAGCTTCAGAATCAACCAACTAGACATATAAGATGTACATACCAGTGAAACAGTGACACATAGGCCATGGGGGGTAATCAAGTGCTCGTTTTGGAAGTACATATACTACAATTGGGGAGTAATCAGATGCTCTCTGATTGGCTATGAGTCCCACCCAGTGGGAGGGAATTTACACCCGGTACTGAAAACCAAGTCAAAAGCCTATGACTTAAAGGTTATAGACCCTAGAGGGGAGCTCCCAGTGTTTTTTGGCTGAAAGGAGAGGTTATGCCTACCATACAGTCTTCTAAATAGCTATGGTTATCCCCTTTGATCTATGCTACATTTACTCTTGGATAAAGAATCTGCTTTTTTTCAGATGGCAGCAAGTACCAGAGAGACACAAGACCCAACAGTCCAACAAGTAAAGAAATCTGACTGTCTGGCATGAGGCAAGTCATCTCTATCACATCTGCCAGGGCCCAGGGGGCATTACAAAGCAATGAGTGCTGCTCTCACTGTTAGCCTGAGAACATCCTCTAGGGTGATGGAGGTAGACACTAAGGAAACTCAAAACTCCTCAAAGCAGAAAATCAGGCTGCAAAATGTAAGGGCAAAAGGGTGGGTATGTGTGCTGTGAGGCATTGTTATCTCCACAGAGACTAGTGTTTTCATGGACCCCACAGTGGAAACCAAAACCCTGTCGAGGAGGGCCATCAGTGAAATGGGGACAGGAGAGGGGGGACATGAGAATTACCCAATGGGAATATGACCAATATGTAATATGCTCAAACAATAAAGTTCTTAATAAAAAAGCATCTGGTGTGATGCTGCAGTTGTAATCACAGCTACTCAGGAGGACCAAGCAGGATGATCAGGGTTTGAAGCCTGCCTGGGCAATATAGTGAGATCCTGTCAAAGGAAGGGAGGGAGGGATAGAGGAAGAGGCAAAGGAAAAAAGGAGAAGAACAGAGCAAAAGAGAAAGGAAAAGAAAAAGGCTGGAGATGTACCTCGGTAATACAGTGCTTTCCAAACACGGGTGAAGCCCTGTACCACAAAAACAAAAGCAAACCTAAAAGTACTATGTCCCGAGGAAATAATTATCTAATAATTGCTCATTAACACTTAACCTCTGATTATGTTAACAAATTATCCCTTGGTTGGTTCTTAAGAATCTAGAACATAGAGAGCAAGTGAATTTTGTTTGTGAGCTGTTAAGAGGGGAAGAGAAGATTCTGGAGCATTAGTGGGCAGCATGGCAGGCCTAGTGTAGGCATATCAACAAATGTCTGACCTAGGGAAAGGAGGGGACCTGTGAACTACTTCCTAGTCTCATTCATGGTTCATTCTGCATCTCTTGTTTACCCAACTCTTTCTTCCTTTTCAACCTTAGAAAATCATACATAAACATATTGGAGGCACAGAGACATGTTTTTTATTCTCTAGTGTGACTGTATCATGCACCAACTCACAATGCCACTTCTTTATCTACATCATAAAAGGTTGGGGGTATTCCTCTTTCCCAAAAGAAATAGACAGTAATAATAGCAATGGGAATTATTACTGTATCAAACTTAATTTTGGCCACGTGTGGTGGTGCATACCTTTAATCTCAGCACTCGGGAGGCAGAGGTAGGAGGATCGCTGTGAGTTTGAGGCCACCCTGAGACTACATAGTGAATTCAAGGTCAGCCTGGGCTAAACTGAGACTCTATCTTAAAAAACCAAAAATAAAATAAACTTAACTTTGACAGGGCATTTGCTTTACTATATTCTCTCATTTAATTCTATGAGCTAGATATTGATTTTGTGATATTGTGTGTGAAACCCACCATGGTCAAGTAATTTGCCTAAGGTCATACAGATTAGCAACTGGCAGAGTCAAACTTCAAACTGATGATGCCAAACCCAGTGCTTTTGACAACTAAACCTCTTTGTATAGATAACATCTAAAAGTGGAGTAAGAAGGAGTAAGCATAGAATAATTATTACAATTGAAAAATGTGTATGTACTTCCTGTTTTGTACCAGGCCCATGGAATGCAAAAGGATAAATGTATGTACCCCATGCCTTTAATGAATTTAGTTAGACAAAGGAAATAGGACTACTGTTTTTTTTAATGAGGTGGTTTTATTTATTTATTATTCATTTATTTTTAGAAAGAGAGAGAGAGAGAGATAGAATTGGTGCACCAGGGCCCCAGCCACTGAAATTGAACTCCAGATGCTTGTGCCACCTAGTGGGCATGTCCGACCTTGCACTTGCCTCACCTTTTGTATGTCTGGCTTATGTGGGGATCTGAAGTGTCAAAGCCCTAAGACATCTCTTCAGCCCAGGACTGCTGTTTTTAAAAATATATTTTATTTATTTATTCATTAGAGAGAGAAAGAGACAGAGAGAGAGAGAGGGAAAATGGGTGTGCCAGCATTGCCAGCCACTACAAATCAACTCCAGATGCATGCCCCACCTTGTGCATGTGGATTATGTGGGTACTGGGGAATTGAACTTGGGTCCTTAGGCTTTGCGGGCAAGCACCTTAACTTCTAAGCCATCTCTCCAGCCTGGACTACTGTTTTTATACCTTTAATAACAGCTGAATGGAACTGGTACCATGGCATAATGGATAATAGCTACCACTTACTGAGAATATAGACAGTGTCAGACACTATACGTCCTACATATATTTAATTGTCATGAAAACTCTGAGCGTATCAATCTGTTTTGTACAGCAGGAAAAAAAGTATTGGATGTTCTAATGAATTTCTTCATCTGGGAATAGTGTGCTAGTAGGCCCTTCACAGGAAAAAGGAAAGAATTGTACTCAATATTCTCTTGTACCTCTCTTTTGAATGAACTTGACGGATATACACCCAGCTCAGTGGCTATGAAAGCAAACACTTGATTCTTCAATACTACCTGTATCTTTGCCAGCATCAGTTCTGAAGCAGTGGAACACCCAACTTGAAATCTTGTGAACAATGAAGCTTACGTCAGTCTCATCATTACTCATTACCATAAATGCTCACCACCATCACCATTGCCCTTTTTGTTTATAACCATTTACTTGTCATGAGTGTATGAAGTACCACAGAATGCTTTACATTAAAATTCTTTAAGTGGCAATTTATTTATTTTTTATTTTATTTTATTTTATTGTTAATTGACAACTTCCATAATTGTAAACAATACCCCATGGTAATTCCCTCTCTCCCCCCACTTTCCCCTTTGGAACTCCACTCTATCATATTCCCTCCCCCTCTCAATCAGTCTCCCTTTTATTTTTATTTATGCATTTTTTTATTTCCTGGTGATCTTCCCCCCCCCCTTTTTTTTTAAATCGAGAAGTTTAATATATGAACATGAAGTATTGGTTGTGTTCCTGTCCACTTTATCCTTTTTGGTTCCCTCTCTTTCATCCCATTCCCCATCCCGTGAGAATCCTCCTCTTTCAGTGTATTCCCTCCTTTGTACTGTTGTCTCATTCTTTTTGTCCTTCCTGTCACAGTTTTGATGGGGTCAGAACCATGCTGGTCTTGTGTGGTATTAGTAACTGCAGTGGGGTCATGAATGCACCAGTCTGTTCATGTCCAGAGAACAATGCACCACAGTAACACCTTCGCAATCTGTGGCTCTTAAATCCTTTTCACTCCCTTTTCCTCAATGTACCCTGAGCATTGAAGAGCATGGTAGAAATCTCCTTTAGTATTGATCTCTTGTCAGGCTCTAATCGACTTTGATGGGTTTTGAGTCTTCTTAGTGTCTATACCATTTTCATAGAGGTTGTTCTTTGTCAAGAACTTAGAGTAGCAGTCATATTCTTTCCAAGAGTACCTCTGCAATGTGCCCTGAACCATGGCAGGTGTGATAGAGATTACTCATCCATTGCTAAGCCCTGCACTTTTGCTTCTTCATATTTTTATGAGTCTCAGGTCTACCCAGTATTTGCTGACATATGCAAAAAGAAAGTTCTAACCAAAGTGAGAGAGTGATTAATCACAGAACTTAAACATATACACTGAAAAGGCTGTTTGATGGGTATAACATCTCTGTTTAGCCAAAGGATAATGGAAGCTTTCCCCTGAGGTCTATGATTTTCCATGCCATAGGTTTTTTGACTCAATACCAGGCCAATACCAGGTGTAAATTCCCTCCCACTGAGCAGGGCCTTTTATTCAATCAGAGAGCAGTTGATTACCCATAACTTATGTACCACTATTTGGACATTGGGTATATCTTGCTTGTCTGGTTTTGTAGCTTTCAGGATCCACTGCTTATTCACACTGTAGATGATTCTTCTCCCCAGCAGCTCATACAATCCTTTCAGCAGTATGGCAGCTATCCAGCAGAGAGATGGCTTCCAGCTCAGTTCCAGTTTGATTTCTCAGTGCTTAATGTTCTGTGACCGAAGCCTGTGGTGTCTTTGGCTATAGGGTCTTATCATCTCATTCTGGTGGTCAACCAAGTGTTTGACAATGGTCTGCATGGGTTGGGGGTGCCACATGGACCTCCCTGACCAACTGCCCACTGTGGGGGAAAGTAGCCTTTCTCTGGCACTGAGATTCACCTGTAGCAACTAATGGCTTCAGAGTAAATCGTTTCCTACCCCAGAAGGGTACTTCTATCCAGTCTCTCTCCTCTTCTCTTTCTCTCTCTTTCTTTTTCCTCTCTGTCTTTGTTAACTTGTCCTATAATTAGTTAGTGAAGTAGGGTTCTTTTGTACTTATTCAGACCATCTTTAGTTTCATTAAATGATTAATTTTAAGTTTTGCATATTTTATGATAATAAAAAATCATCCCACAAACTGTCAACTTTTGTGTGTGTGTGTGTGTGCTGTGCTGTGTTGTGTCCTTGAGACAGAATCTATCATCAAAAATGGAGATGCCATATTTGGTCAGACTGGCTGACCAGTAAGCCCCAGGGATTCTTCTTCTCCCTGACGACTGGGGTTATAGGCATGCATGGCCATGCTTGGGTTTTTAATTGAGTGCTGAGGATCAAGCTCATGTCTTCATGCTTGATTACAAGCACTATTACACACGGAGCTATCCTCCAGCCCCAAAATGTTAACTTTTTTAAAAATGCAAGTTTATGCTGCATGATTGTAGAACACTATTAATTCAGTTAGTTTCAAAATTTATGTAATATGGGTAACAGAACCTATTTCTGAGGCCAGTAGACAACTTACTGTCATCTCACTATAGTTTTGAAGAACAGAAATGCCTATCTTTTATATTCTCATAGTACTTTGTGCTGCTTGTCCTCTGACTTCTCCATAACTCCTGTTTCTCACATTTCAGCTGTGTTCCCTAGATCCTTTGTTCAGTGTTAAACAAGCTGTCCTCTATCCTTATCTTTGTCACTGAATGTGACTTGCCTATCCTTCCCCTAACTATGGCATTTCCCCAAGGACACTTCTCATAATGTAGTAGGCAGAGATGATTCCAATTTCACTATAAAGACTAGAGAAGAAACTGACATCTCATTGATTTTTTTTTAAAAAAAATATTTATTTATTTATATGAGAGAGAGAGAGAGAGAGAGAGAGAGAATGGGCACACCAGGACCTCTGTCCACTGCAAACAAACTCCAGATACATGTGCCACCTTGTGCATGTGGCTTACATGGGTACTGGAGAATCAAACCTGGATCCCTAGTCTTCACAGGCAAACACCTTAACCACTAAGCCATCTCTCTAGCCCATCTCCTTGATTTTAAAAAGTAGCTTCCCACCCATTTTTCCTTTGCCTTGCCTGAAAAACAGTGCTAAGGCACATGACAGTCAGACTAATCAGTTCTATGCCTCATGTGTGTTGCCAAGATGCTGGTTATTCCCTCAAAATAATCTAGACCTTTTGATCCCTAATGCACAGGCTTATTTGCAACATTCATGTGAATGTCCCAGGGTTAAATGTCTGCCTGGTTTCCTGATCAAAATCTTTGACCTAGTGTTCCTGACTTCTTAAAACACAATGAGTTTGACTTGCCTCCATTTTATTCATTCGATGGCTATCTTCTAGATCTGTACAGCTCAACTCAGTAGCTACTGGCCATAGGTAGTTATGTATATTTAAATTAACTTACTTTAAGTAAACATAAATTAGCTCCTCAGTTACATTAGCCTAATTTAAGTGCTTGATATACATATATATTTGTAGTTGCTAAAATATAAGATAGTGGAGACAGAAGTTTTCCATCCTCACAGAAAATTTTGTTAGCATAGTTTTTATATCCTCATCCAGAGCTGCTGCATTACAGAAATATTAAAAATTATTGTGAACCTATTATTTATTAAGGTATTGTATAAGGCTCCTAGGATATAATGGTAAATGAAATATTTGTCATCTATTAAAGTTTACATTGTAGTTTTAATAATCAAGATACTATGATGCCAAGTGTGGTAGCACAATATTTATAATCCAAGCGTGTAAGAAGTTAAGGCAGGCGGATCATGAGTCCAAGACCAGGATTAGTTACATAGTGAGATTGAAGGCAAACTGAATAATATAGCAATACCATGTCTCAGCAAACAAACCAAAAGACAAGGTGATGGCTAGCATTCATAGTGCTGGAAAGCCCTATGGGAGCTGCTGGAGGATACCAGTCACCAAGAGCATGAATAAGCAGGGGACTCAATAGACTATGATATCAACCAGCCATTCAAGATGTCTATACTTGTGCAATAGTGGAATGCAGCATCTGCAGGTAACTAACTGTTCTCTTATTGGATATGAGGCCTGCTCAGTGAGGGAAAACTCACATCTAGTACTGGAAACCAAGTCAGAATCCCATGATCACGAAACTCATACTTCAGATAATAGGCCCACTGCTCTCTGGAGAAGAAAAGTGAGCTTGTACAACAACAAAAAAATCTCAAAAATAAATTTGCTTACCCCTTTTAATACAAGCTGCTCTCACTCTTATTTAGAGAATCTGCTTTATTTTACAGATGGAAGAGAAAATGGAGAAGAGCCAAGATCCATCAATAAGACAAGAAGACAGCCAACTGCCCAGTACAAGACTTACCTCCTCTTCCACATCTGCCAGGGCCCAGAACAACTTGCAGAAGAATCTGTGACATGAATACCACTTTTACTGCTAACTTAACAGTCAACTCCAGGGTGATGGTAGCAGACATGATGAATAATCAAAACCTATCAAAGCAAAACTCCAAAGGCTACAAAGAACTCAACACTAATTCAGACTGACAACAGGCCTGCCGTGGCTCAGAAAACATTGCAGAAGAGGTGGTAGAAAGGTTGTAAGAGCCACAGAGTAGGTAGGAATACCCTGAGGCACAGTCCCCCACTACTCTAGAGTGACTGACTGAGGCCTTCATGACCCCATAGTAAATTTCATAACTCCACTGGGGGGGGCAGGGTAATGGAAGCTGAGATGAGTGGATAAAGGAGTGTACCCTGTTATATTATATAACAAATAAAAATTTTTAAAAAACACAAGGTGGTTTCAGAGAATGGATAGACACACATTTGTATTGGTTAACCTTCTTTGTCAATTTGACTGGACTTGGAGTTACTAGAAGACACCTTTGGGTCTATTTGTCAGATAATTTCCTGAGAGGATCAATTGAAGAGGAAATAGCCACTTTGGATGTGGGCCACACCACCTTATGGGCTGGGGTCCTAACTGACTAAAAAAGGAAAAAAAGAGGGTAGGGTAGATTGCTTAGTGGTTAAATGTGCTTACCTTCAAAGCCTGATGGGCAGGGTTCAACTCCCCAGTATCCACATAAAGCCAGACACACAAAGTGGTGCATGCATTTGGAGTTTGTTTGCAGGAGCAAGAAGCTCTGACATACCCATACTTACTTCTCTCTCTCTCTATCTCTCACTCTTTCATAAATAAATATTTATAAAATCAAAAAGAAAAAAAGAGAAAGCCAAATGAGCACCAGTATTAAATGTTCTCTGTTTCCTGACTGTGGTTGTAATGTGACCAGCCACCATTAACTTCACCATGTCTTCCCCACCATGATGAACAATTCTGTTGTAATCAACTCCATATTGCTGGGATGAACATCCAAACCAGACACAGTTTTTGGGAGAAAGGATTTATTTCAAGTTTACAGATCCAGAAGAAGTTCCTTCAAATAGTGGAAGAACCTGGCTCCCATTCATAAATCCAAGCAGAGAGTCGCGACCATACAGCCAGCACCACATGCAAGCACATACAGATAGCAAACAGCAGGCAACTGGTGGCAAACAGCAGAGACCCAAGCAGTGCTCAAATCCTTTCTGCGTATGGTTATGCTGGAAATTTGATCCACCTTAAACACACCTTAGGGCTGGACCCCAGGATCTGTTCCCAGGGACACCTCTTCCAGCCAGGAAGCTGGAAATCCAAGTTACAAGTTTACATAAAACACCTGAGTCTATGGGGGACATACATTCAAACTACCACAACTGCCCTCTCCAACTGTGGACTAAAATAAATTTCTTTTTCTTCAAGTTACCAGATATTTGGTCACAGTGGTGAAAATGTAGCTAATACACATTGAAATGGAACAATAAACACAAACTCATACAAAATATTCTTAACTTCTTTTCTTGATAAAAGTACAAAGGTGATTAATTGGAGGAAAGAGAGCCCTTTAAGCAAATAGTATTTACTATTCATAGGTCAAAACTGGGGGAAGCCAGCCTAAATCTCACACTTAATATGAAAGTTAGAATGAATCATTGACTTAAGTGTAAAATATAAAACATTAAATCAATGCCTGGGAGAGAGATGTTTGGGATCTAGAGTTAGGCAAATGTTCTTAAATTTAATACCAAACTTATAATCTGTTACATTTTTATCACGTCATTCTTTAAAACTTTTGCTTTATGACTCTATTAAGAGAAAAAAACTATAGAAATAGTTATTCTTTTGAGTCCTTTAACCTTCTAGTCTTTTGATCTTTCCATTCTTTCTCAAGCACTCCTATTAACTGTCTTTTTCATTTCCAGATACAGTTGGGTATGGTGTTGAACACCTGTAATTCCAGCACCCAGGAGGCTGTGTGATCCCACGATCCCAGGAGGGTCACCATGTGTTCAAAGTCAGTCTGGTCTACATAGTGAGTTTAATCCTACCAGGCCTACATAGTAAGACCCGGTTGCCAAAAGTCAAAGCCAAAAGAACTAAAAGTCCCAGTTCCAACAACTATTTTACAAATACTTTCAATTGTCTTGCCCCTGGTCCATCCATTTCACTTACAAAATAGAACAAAGCAGTGCTGGAGAGATGGCTCAGTGGTTAAGGCACTTGCCTGCAAAACCTAACAAACCGGGTTCCATTCCCTAGTAACAATGTAAAACCAGATGCAGAAAGTTGCACAGGTAGCTGTAGTTCATTTGTAGTGGCTGGAGGCCCTGGTGTGCCCATTCTCTCCCTCTCTGCACCCCGTGTGTGTGTGTCTGTCTGTTTCTCTGTCTGTTTTCCTGTCTTTCTGCTTGCAAATAAATAAATAAAATATTTTTAAAAGAACCAAGCAAAACTAGATGATACCAAAACTCTATGCATAGCAGTTGGCTTCATGTTGAATAATGTTCATACAAGAAGCTATTCCAATATTTTCATGTGTACTTAAATCTACTCCCCATGTCTCTCAGCAGGTATATCACTGGTGTTCTTACTTAACAATAACTACAATGCCCAGAAATAACTTTTACCTTTTTTTCTAGCCAACCTAATCTATTCCTCACAAACTCAGAGACGTCTAAGTTATTAAACACTGTTTTTAATAAATCTCCCTCCACAGCCCCAGCTATATCTCCAACCTTTCTCTTACTACTAGCTTATTTTTGTCTATGACACACACACACACACACTATTAACATGGCACAGTGTTTGCAATATATTTTAAAAATTATTTTATTTTATTATTTATTTATTTATTTGAAAGAGCAAGAGGGGGGAGGGAGAGAGGGAGAGGGAGAGGGAAAGAAAGAGAGAGTGAGAGAATGGGTGCTTCAGGGCCTTCAGCCACTGCAAATGAACTCCAGATGCATGTACCACCTTGTGTATCTGGGGAATGAAACCTTGGTCCTTTGGCTTTGCAGGCACCTTAACTGTTAAGCCATCTCTCCCAGCCTGAAACTCACTCTGTAGTCCCAGACTGGACTCAAGCTTATGGCAATTCTTGTATCTCCTCCTGTGTGTTAGGATTTAAGGTGTGCACCACCATGCCTAGCACAATGTATTTTAATTGAAAAATAAATTACAAAACAGCATCTATGGCTTAACTTCATTGTTGGAAAACAAGCAATATGTATATACCAAAATATTATCCATAATTGTATCTGATTTATGTGAAGCCTTTTGTTCACCATTATTTTACAAATCTTCTACATTAAACATGCAACTATAGTAATTAGAAACAAAAAGACCTCCCTAGATGTTAGGTTGTTTCCCCCTCTCCCCTATAAGCTACCAGCTTATCTCTCACCTTCCTTTCAAATATAAACTTTTTGTTTTTTAAAAATTATTTGTTTATTTATTTATTTCAGAGTGACAGACAGAGTGAGAAAGAGGCAGAGAGAGTCACAGAGAGAATGGGCCTCCAGCCACTACAAACGAACTCCAGACGTGTGCGCCCCCTTGTACATCTGGCTAATGTGGGTCCTGGGGAGTTGAGCCTCGAACCGGGGTCCTTAGGCTTCACAGGTAAGCACTTAACCACTAAGCCATCTCTCCAGCCCATCAAATATAAACGTTTTGAATAGTCTCTATTCAGTCTTTCAATTTTGTTTCTTCTCTCTTTTATCAATTGTTTGCAATCTCTCCTGAGCTTCCACCACCCGGTGAAATTGCACTCACCAAGGCCACCCATGGTATCAATGTTGCTAATTCACTAGATCTTTTTCTGTATTGACTGAATTTATCTTCCCTGACACAACTCTATTTGTGTGGATTTGATACTGTACTATGGATTGTTTTGTACTTGCCTGTACTCCTTCATGTCTTGGATCCAAAGACTACTGTTTCTAAGATTTATTCACAACAAATATGTGGACTGCAAAAGCAAGCAATTTTGGTTCTGCTACCAGCAGTAGAGAATAGTTTCTCTGCATCTCTGGGCCCCAATTTCCTCCTCAGTAAAATGGGCATAATAATCCTTAGTTCATAAAGTTTTGCTTGATATTAAGTGGAACAACACCTGTAAACCATTTAGCACCACTATGGCAAGTGGTAGTAAAGGCTTGTAATGGCATGGATTGAATTATTATTATTCTTATTTCTCTGAATTCTCCTTTCAGCTTCCCTTCCAAAGCCATTGCTCTCTAAGGTTCTGTTCTGATTACTCTTCTGAAGCTCAACACTACCCCTGAGAGATCTGATTCAGGTTCATGGCTTTAAATACACAAATATGTGCTATCATTTAAACTTTTCTCCTGGGTTTATACCCTTCTAATAATCTGTCTCAGGTTCATCACCACTTGGGGAGTGCCTTACTTGGAGGAGGGTAATCACTTTGTTTTCGGATTGAGCGATCTGTACAGGGTTGCCAGATAAAATGCAAGCAGGACAGTTAAATTTGAATGTCATATAATCAACAAATTTGTGTTATATTTTCTATGTACTACATATTTCTTGGACAATACTTATGCTAAAACATAACTCATTTATGTGAAATTCAAATTTTTCTTTAATTTTTCTTGTTAAATCTGGCAACTTAAGTTGAATGCCTTAATTCTTGTACAGTATGGAATATTTATGGGCCTAGTATCTTTCTTTACCTGTAGCTGTGTCTATCTGTGCTGTTTTATGGACAGGTTTTTTTGTTTTCCTCGGGCTAATTTGTGATGACACACATTTTCAGTGTGTAATTTTCGCTGTTTCCTTTGGTCCCTACAAAATGCTGGACAAGAGTGCTGGACTCAAAGTGTAGTAAGTCAGAAATGGGTGTGGACTGATAGCCTGCTTTATATTTCTGAATAACATCTGGTATTTCAGGCTTAAGGTCATCAATAAAGAAGGTGCATATTTTTATCAGGGTGTTAATATTAATGTCCAACCACAAATATTCCTTAAAATTTATTTTAAATCAGTCCTAAAATTGGAGTTAGGCTTCATATACATTGTTGACATGTCTAGATTATTCCTCAGTCAATGAAAGAGGGAAACCTTCACAGATAGACTTTAAAAGACTTTCTCTTATCTCTGTATGCTTTTACGTCTGTAGAGGGTGGAGGTAAAAGTCAAAAGTGAGAGGAGGTTGAACAAAGGAACTAGGAGGAGAAAGAGCAGAAGATAGGACAGAGAGCAAAGGAGGAAGGATGCCAGCATGGTTATAAGGAGCAAAAGCAGAGTGAGATGGACAGGTCTTTAGGGAGGGAGAAAGCTAAGTCTGTTTTGAGAAGGCTCAACACATTAAAATTGTTCTGAATAGTTTATTTTCTCAGCTCCTTTCCAGAGAAGGACCACAACCTGTAAAAACTTAGCTATCTTCTCGTATATGTAGCTATGTTATTCATACTTTTCATTGTTGTGGCAAATTACCTGAGAAAAGCAACCTAAGAGGGGAAAGATTCATTTGGGTTCACAGTTTCAGAGGTTTCAATCAGTGATCTGCTAGTATCATTGCTTTGGGCTGAGAATCAGGCTGAACATCATAGCAGTGAGAGAATCTGGTAGAATCTAGCAGTCAGGAGACAGAGCACCAGACAGGAAGGGGCTGGGGTCAAGGTATATTTTTCCAGAGCACATCCCCAGCAACATACTTCCTACAACTAGTAACCTACATCTCTTAAATTGCACCACTTCCTAATAATGCCACCAGATTACGACTCCTCCAAGGGACTAATCCATTGTTAAGTCTGAGCCCTCATGATCCTATCCTCTCTCTACTGTCTGGCAATCAGGTTGAATACATGAGCCTTTTGGAGGATACTACATATCAAAAGCATTCCAATAGGGTTTAATCCCATCCATGGTTCCTGGCATCCTTTGGGACCTTTAGAATGCATCTCCATTGATGGGGGGGGGGCTGCTATACTTACAAGGGCAAGCAAGTTCTCAAATTAGGGCCTTTTCTTGGTCCCCAGTCTTGCTTCCACTTGTATCTCCTTCCCTGCTACTTTGTGGCCTCCTGTGGTAAAGCTGTTTGCCAGATCAGCCTCTTTGTCCTTGCACACATTGTTCCCTTCACTTCAGCACTATTATTCACATTCCCACTTCAATTTTCTCAGCTTATATTTTTTCATGTGACAACTCCTTTGAAGACTCTTTACCAATTCCTTTTCCATGTTTCCAAAAGCCCTGGTAATGTTTACCACACTGTTTTGTCATTTCTGTGTCTACTCGTGTTCCTTCTCTAGACTGAGTACATAAGCCTAACTCATAAAATCATGTAAGAAATATGTGTCTGGAAAATGAACAAAGGATGGCATGTGTCCTTTGCTATATGCATACATATACCAAGAGAAATACAGAAATCCCTCTCTCTGCCTACTCATAGACTCAGTCAATATTTATTAAGCACCGTTTATGTGCTATAGACTACTGTAGGGTTTAGATTGTACAATGATCATGTCAAAGTCTTTGCCCTCACAGAGCTCACCTTTAAGTGCAGGAAGAGACTAAACACAATATACCATAATGTAAGGTGGCGATGAACGCTATAGGGAAAAAATTAAAAGTAGAGTAAAGGGCGGTGACAAGTTCACTTTCAAAAAGTGCTTTTGGCATCTGAGTAATCTCCTCAGTCCCAACAAGTGCACTTTCAGGAGGGTAGTAGGGGAAAGAGTCCCTGAAGTCAGGATATTCTAACAAATACTGAAGGGAAGGAACACAGCACATTGAGAGTTGAAGGTGAAGGTGAAGAGCACGCTAGGTGAAAACAACAGCAAGTGCAAAGGCCCCGAGGTGGGCACATGTTTATCATCTTTGAGGAACAGCAAGGAGACCAGAATGGTTACAGAAATGAGAATAGTTGGAGTGGTGAAATAATAAGGTTATCATTCTATCCAACCACCACTTAACACATGTAGCCTAGTTGAACCATAGCATAAGGAAGTTATGCCTTGCTTTGATGACTGGAGGCAACCCCAGGGAGAAAGACATAGGTTTAAATAACTTTCCCCATAGGTAAATGCTTCCCCAGGCTGTCTCCTTACCCAGAATCCTTCCTGTAGGTTCAGATGCAGATCCCACAGCAGAGCAGGCTGTTTGCTTTGGGAGGATCATGAACTGGTGGAGAGTGGCCAAAGTTCTTTCCTGCTGCTTGGAGCTGGGAACAGGCTGCACACCTCCACCCACTTGGAAACAGTGCCAGAGCTGTTATTCATCTGATATGATTCTGTTTAGAACAAGTGTCAAGTTTCCCTCCTCTACACGTCTGCCTCTCTCAGGAAGTCAGTCACACCAATGGTCAGGAGGTCTATATTCTACTCTCCAACTTCGCCTCAGCAGCAAGCTGTGAAACAAGGGCAAATGTGGCATTCTGTCAAGTGAAGGAGCTGAACTCCATGTTCTAGTGCTATTAGGACGTCCTTCCTTCATTGTGGGCCACTTGATTGCTAATCCTCGGTGTGGGCTTTTTGTGCTCCTCCTCAGGCTGTCTCACCCATGGCTAAGCATAGCTGGGTTGCTTATTTAAAAGCACAGCAGCAGGTCTGGGCTTTGCTGAACTCCCAAAGTCTTTTCTCCAAAACTCTCCCTCCCTGCCATTTTCTTTCTTGTGTGTCCTGACCTTCCCTGAAGTAGTTATTTCTTACCGAGGTGGGTGGCTGTCTTCAGGGGTGTCATCTAAGAGCCAGCAAGCCCGCACTACTATCTTCATACCTCATCCATGCCCCTGGAGAGTAGAAAAGAAGGGCGTCTTTGCTGAGGAAGAGGGCCACAGACTCTAAGACAGTCAGAAGTCCATAGTGGAGTCTCAGGTAGTGCCCACTCCTAAGGGCAAGTCAGAGAAAACTAGGAAGCCTGGGAATGCCTAACCAGATGGTGACTCTACAGACAAACTTGGTCCATCTGTCAGTATGTTCTGGGACTAGCTGCTGTGTAAACTATTCCTGAGCTGGGGGGTTTTCAGACCCTGAGGCACAGTTTAATCTATTAAATGAGCATATGGAGAAGGACATGATGTGGCAGAGCCTGATGACTCAAAAGAAGGCTGCACGTTTTTGCCCAGCTGATCTCAGCTCCGGCCTTCCTCCACTGTGGCTGGAAAAGGTGGTAGGAGCCCTAAGTGCCCCTTCCCACCTGAAATCCTAAACAGGATAGAAAGAGATGAGATCGTGGCATGGACGAGGCTTTGGAAATGGAGGTGCTTGTGCAACCCAGTGGCCCAAACCTTGAGGCCAAAAAGGGACCTCAGCTGACTGAGGAGGACTGGTACTTTCTCCTACATTCTAAGGGTTAAACAGCCTATGAACTCATCCAGACCTGGGGTCCAAGCTCAAATTGTTTTCTTTGTGAACTTGCTTTGTAAGTATAGTGCATAGTAGTAACCAAGATATCCTTTCACTTTAAGCCATGAGTCACAAGATCACAAGAAGTGGGATGAGCATAATTAGCAGAAGCTGGTGGGTTCTGTGGGGGCTAGGAGGGGAAGGGGCATTTCTGCATTTCCTATGTAAAGGCAGAAGTCACATCTCAGCTATCCTCAACTGTTGCCATGCTGTAATCTATCTGGATTTCCCCATCTGTGGTTTCTTTTCTTAAAATAAAAATCTTTTTAAAAATATTATGTTTTCTTTTTCCCACTTTCTAAAATTATTTTTTTAGATTAGCACACAAAGTAATAGATTTCATCATGGTATCTTTATACATATGTAATATAGTATTTTCTTCTCATTTGTTCCTCCACTGCTCTCCTTCTCCTCCCCTTCTTCCCTCCAGATGTTTCCCATCCTTCCTTCCAGTTAGTACTTCTTTCTTCTTTCTTATCATGTGTGTTCTGTTATCCTGAAGAGAAAGATCTTGACAAGAAATGATACTAGGAAATATTCTACATTTCAGTGTTGGAATGAATTACACTTAACTTTATCAACAAGCATGTTGATAGCACTTATCATCTGCAGGCATTTTCCAAGTATTTTGCAAATAAGAATTTATATGGTTCTTATAATTGTCTTACGAGGCAGGTCTTACTTATTACACCTTGCTTAATGAAAGAGGATAATGCAACACAAAGGTGCTAAATAACTAGATATGGTCCCTCAACTGGTGACAGAGCCTGTAAGGCCTGCTGCCTGATTTCAGGTCCATGCTGTTTGTCACTCTACTGTGCTAACTCTTATTATAGCAAACCAAAGACAGCACACAGGATGTGCAAAACAAAATGCAGAGCTCAAACCCAACATACTACCCAGCCAAGCACCAACAAAAATCAAACAAAATTCATGCTTTTGTTTGTGTCCTTTCCTTTAAACTACATACTCATTTGGCAAGTTTCCTATTTCTCCTGCTTTTGTAGTCTACTTTGTAAGCTCCTTCATGCCTGACTCCCATTTCAAGAACTTTTTTTGTGGGGGGATAATTCTCAATGTTGTTTTTTTCCAGCCTTTTTATACAAGCAGTAATATCTCTTGGCCTTTCTGATGTGCTGGCCCTCAGAAATGCTTCCTCATTGTCCATTATAGATCCTTTTCTTTAAAATATCTTGTTCAGAGCCAGGCTTTGTGGCTTACACTTGTAATCCCAGCACTTGGGTGGCTGAGGTATAGAGAATTGCCATGAATTCAAGGCCAGCCTGAGCTAGAATGAGACCCTGCCTCAAAAACAAAGAAACAAAAACACTCCTGCTCTGATCTGATGATCTGGTCATTATACATGTCACATTCAGTAACACATAATCTTCTAATAAACAAGTATAATTTCTATTTATCAATCAGTTTTAAAAATATCCTGTTCCACTTTTCCCAGAATCACTGTCTTTTGCCAATAGACTTCATGAATTAATTCAGCGATCAAAGTTGGCGACCTAGTGACATCACTTTCTATGGGTCACATTCTACCTTTTGTACTTGGATTTATTTGTCTGTCACCTAATACACTTAATCTCTGTATCATGTTCTATTTGTCTTGTCTTCGTGGCAAGAGCATGATGCCTGGGAAGCAGGGACTGTGTTGACTATGTGTTTTACTGTCTAGCCCCAGGAAGTCTTATTACATAGTGGCCAAAGACATGGGGTTTGGAGCAGGCTCACTTGAACTTAAGTTCTAGTTCTGTCAAATGCAAACTGTGACCAATGTCAATTCATTTTACTGTAAAACGATGAGGACAATATCTCCTTCATTGAATTATTGTGAAATAAATGCATATGAAATGCTTAACCTAGTGCCTGACTGTCAGCTGGTAAGCTGTTAGTACTGGGTAGTCCTTATGATATTACATATACTCTTAACCAGCTTGGGCAGTTGAGAAAAGCTTCAATCTCAAGTCTTCGGTTTTTAGAGTGCATTTCACTTGGGTATGGTATTTTGAAGGAGTGTTGAATATAACTGGTTAAAACAACAGGGCCCTGCAATCATACATTTGAATGTAGATTCTTCATAGCTCAATCAAGCTTGTTTTCTCTTGAATGGAAACAACTGGAAGGTCTTTGTGTTACATAATGGGCAAAGGCATGGATAGGCTTTGTGTTGAAAATGATGAAATATGCATGTATGTGTCTCTGTGTGTGCCCATGTAGGTACTCTAATTTCTCATACATGTTAACTTTTTCAAAGCAGACTATATGACATGTGTTTGTACAGTGCGTCAACACAAATTTCATAGGAGTAGGCTTTCCCAAACACTTTAATGTACACAGCAAGTTTAGTCACACTATCGGTTAACATACAGTTCCTGGTACTAACTCTTTCCAGCCTCCCTACTATCGCTAGGTAAGCAATCCCAGACAACTCAATGAAAGCTGACTCACACTTATTGTTAAAGCATGATTTCACAAAGGAGAACTTTCTTATAGTTCTTTCCTCTAGGACAGGAAACAAATATTTCCCAAATTCAAATGGGTATAAACCTTATGGCCCTCCTTAAATATACCCCTAAAGGGCTTCTGTTTCACATTGCAACTGAGACCCCATCTGATATTTTTCTAGAAGCTTCTTGAAGACTCTCAATAAGAGAGATTACCCAAAGAATGGGAAAAAATATTTTCTGGATATACAATTAGCAGAGGCCTAATTTCTAGAATCTACAAAGAGCTCAAAAACCTAAACAACAAAAAGTCAAACAACCCACTCACAAAATGGGTCAAAGAACTGGACTGGGAGTTCTCAGAGGAAGAAATACAAATGGCAAACACACACTTAAGAAAACGTTCATCATCCCTAAGCATCAGGGAAATGCAAATTAAAACTATGAGATTCCACCTTACCCTAGTAAGGATAGCAAACACTAAAAAATCAAATAAAAGCAAATTCTGGCAAGGATGTGGAGAAAAAGAAACCCTTATTCACGGTTGGTAGGAATGTAAGATGGTACAACCACTATGGAAAGCAATATGAAGATTCCTAAATGGTTGACTATAGAGTTAACCAACAGACCCAGTTATTCCCTTACTGGGCATGTACCCTAAAAGCTTCATGCCTCGGTACAGAGAGATTTGCTCAACCGTCTTTATAGCTGCTCCATTCATAACAGCTAAGAGCTGAATCAACCCAGATGTCCATCGTTAGACGAATAGATAACTAAGATGTGGTATATCTACACAATGGAATTCTACACAACAGTAAGGAAAAAATGACACAATGAAATTTGAAGAAAAATGGTCGAACCTGGAACAGATCATTCTCAGCGAACTCATCCAATCACAGAAAGATAATCATCACATAGTCTCTCTCATCTGTGGTTCCTAACCTGAATCTGCCCAAGATGCTGACATACCTAATAAGCATCTCGAGGGCCAGACAATAGGGATGGTAGGGTGGGAGGGAAGGGTAAGGGTGGGGGACACAAAACTGGACCCAAATGGCAGTGGTACCATAAAATCTACATCCTAAAAGACAGACTAAATGGTTGAACCTTCATCAGGTCCTTATAGGAAACACCTGAATCACAGGTCCCTGGAGAGGGTATGATGAAGACTAACCTTAATCTTCTCCTGTTTCTCTCTCTTCCTCTTTTCTTTCTTCTATCTCTTTTATATTACCTATCTTTTTTCTTCCTTCTTTTCCTTGTGCTGGCCTGTAACTTCCAGTACCAGCATACAGTTAACACAAGATGAGCAGATATTTTTTTTTGACAATTACATTAGGTGGACAAAGTAATCTAGAAGGGAGTCACCAATATAGAGACACAGGAGTCGAAAAGTGATGCACATTGCTTAGGTAACAAGAATGTTCAATTTTGTCTGTCAATCACTTTTGTTCAAGGTAGGGTCTCATTCTAGCTCAGGCTGACCTGGAATTCACTATGTAGTCTCAGGGTGGCCTTGAACTCATGGTGATCCTCCTACCTCTGCCTCCCAAGTGCTGGGATTAAAGGCATGTGCCACCAATCCCGACTTCTGGCAGTCACATTTTAAGACTTCTGGTGCTATCCCTTGCCAACTTCTCTACTATCACTGCCTCTGAGCCAGCTCTGACATTCTTTGCTGTTACAAATAACAGAACCTAAACAGGAAAGGTAAGCTATCAATTGAATTGATATAAAGCCTTTATATCTAGTACAGAAGGTTACTGAGAGTCATATAAGATTTTTTAACATAAGAATGACATGGTTGGACTTAAGGAAAACTTACCTGGTAGGATTAAAATGATGGATTTGATAATAATAATGTATAAGAATTATACAAAAAGGATGGATTTGAGGAGGGAGATTAGCAGTCAGGCGATGGGTTAGGAGGCTACAGAAGCCATTTAAATGAAGCATGATGTAGGTTGAACTAGATTATACAAAGGATAAGGGAAGAACAAGGTGGACTGGAGAGAAGTTTCAAAAGTGTCCCTAGTAGGACTTGGTACTAGTGGAATGGATGGTGAATAAAGAACACCCAAATGCAGAATTAGAATTGGGATACTAAAAAACTTCTTGGTAAATGAGAAAGATTTAAAAACAGATGTATATGAGGTGGAGTGTTAAGAGCCAGTGGGTTTATGAAAGGAGATTCTGGCTGGCAGTTGGTAAAAGGAGTGGAGCTGTGATTCCCTCAGAAATTTTTGAAAATTTTTTTGGCACCATTCAACAAAGATGAAATATTTAGTT
Source organism: Dipus sagitta (assembly GCA_036346955.1). NCBI lineage: Eukaryota > Metazoa > Chordata > Mammalia > Rodentia > Dipodidae > Dipus > Dipus sagitta. The sequence continues at coordinate 97,432,061 of CM070776.1, forward strand.
TCAAAGCACTGACTAGATTATACCTACCCATATACAACTCAAAAATTTTAAAGAGCATACAAAACAATAAACTATATAATGAAGTCCAGTAAACTCCCATTTCCCTATGATGAACATTTTAATAAACCAACAGTATTTATGAAAAAGCTTTAGCCCCAAATTTCCCACTCTCATTCTTTCTTTCTCTGTCTGCCTCACATGTTGGTTTCATGAGGATGATATTAATGTTTTCCAAGTTGCCTCTGAACCAGCTCTCAACCCACTCACAGGCAATAGACCCTGTTTTGCTTTTATTACACCTCATTTCTTGACTACAGAATGGTACTACTTAACTTGATCACCTGCTTCATAAATTAGAATAATCTTCAAATGCCAAATGTTTTCAAAGAGCACATCTCTCTCCAAGGGTAATATGTGGGCACTACCTAGATAGAACATTAGGATATTTTGAAAACACTTTATCCCATCTAAAACACACAAAAATAAGGTGCAGATGGATTAACTAAAGAATCATAAATTATCCATTTAACTAACAGTTTTTTTTTTTTTGTGCTTTCTGGATCAGGCCCTTGGAATAAATAGTGAACAAAACAGAAATCCCTACCCTTTCAAAGCTTACACTTTAGCTGTGTAAGAAGTTGAACTATTAAATTATGCAGTGCAATATCTCCCTTTTGTTCATGGGATATATACTCTAAGACCCCTGTGGAGTTCTGAAATTGCAGATCATACTGAACTTCACATATCCTTTGCTGTTTCCTATATATGCATGCCTAAGAAGAAGCTTAATTTATAAATTAAGCTCAGCAAAAGTATAAAAAGTAACTTAATAAGATGAAAAGATTATAATAATAACATGCTGTAATGAAAGTATTTCAAATGTATGAGTTGTTTATTTCTGGAATTTCTATTTAATATTTTTGGGTCATGGTGGACTTTGGTTAGCTGCAGTCATAGGTAGCAAAACAATATGTGACAGGAGACTACTATGTCTTAGAACAAATGAGTGTTACAATGAAAAAGGAAAGGTCCAGGGGATTTGAGAGCTGGTGAAGGGGAAATAGAAGTTTAAAATTGTATAAGCAGCCTGTAATCTCAGTACTCTAGAGAAAGAAGCAGGAGGATGACTATATGTTTGAGGCCAGGCTTGTCTACATATTGAGTTTTAGGCCAACAAGAGCTACATAGTGAGAATCAGTCTCAAAAAAGTGACCACCTTTCTGAAAAGAAGCAGTCAAGCAAAGATGACGATAATAATGGCTCTGACCTTGCTGATAGCTGTGAGAGAGAGAGTAATGGTTGGAGTCAACAACCTGATGAAATGCTATAGAAATAATGGGAGTTCACTTCACTAGCTGATGATTCAATAAGGAGAATAGTGAGGATGAATCACAATGAAAGATAAGTGTTGTAGATGAAGTCCGAGAGGGTGATGTAGTTGGTGAGACAGATTGATTCCAGGCTCCTCTAAAACTATTTTTCTGTTAAAATTATTAATTTATTTGGTCAAGTGTATTCAAAACATTATTATTGCAATATTAGTAAGTATAAGAATTAATAATATTTTGCTTTTTTTTATTCTAAGGCTTTGGAATCTGATACGTGTGTACATTATACTTACAACACATCTCAACTCCAGCTATCTACCTTTCAAGAGTTGAAAAGCCATGGATATATTGAACAGCACAACTCAAAGAGAAATATAAAGGGCACTAGAATTGATTTTAACTTAGGGGCTTATTGTGATCCATTAGCCATCTACCTTGTGTTAACCAAGATATTTAACATTTAGGCTACTTTTAACTTGCTTTAAAGACTTTAGTAACTAGTCGATGGTCTGAACAAAGACAAGACATGATCTAATTTCTTTTTTTTTTTTTTTTTTTTTTTTGGTTTTTCGAGGTAGGGTCTCACTCTAGCCCAGGCTGACCTGGAATTCACTATGGAGTCTCAGGGTGGCCTCTAACTCACGGCGATCCTCCTACCTCTGCCTCCCAAGTGCTGGGATTAAAGGCGTGCGCCACCACGCCCGGTTTATGATCTAATTTCTTAAAGTGATTCTTATGACTGATATGATGAGTAGGCTGAGAAAGGACAGAAGTACAGGCCGAGAGACCCCTTACAAGGCTATTACAGGAATCCCAGGCAGCTGGGGCTGGTACCTCAGACAAAATTATAAAAATCACTGGACTGATAGATACTGTTATATATTTAATAATTATATGAAATGTCATTTGCATTGTCTTGGATTAGGGAAGGCTACAAAGGAAAAAATGATAGATGAATCAAAATGTAAACTTCTTTATAGCAAAAGGCATACAACGAAAAATAAATAGGATGAATTAGAAATTAATTATAACATAGATACCAAACTCAGAATAAAATTAATAATTTATGTATATAGAAATAGTACTTCTACAATAATAAAAGATTGTTAATCCAATAGAAAAGTGTGCTAAGGCTATCAACAGGTGATTCACTTGGAAAGGAATGCCACTTAGTGCAGTGAATCTGTGGAAAGAGGCTCAGCTTCATTAGAGAAGTACCAGTTAAAGCATCCAAGCAATATACATTTTTAACTGCAATGCCAATGAAAACAAAAGATACACCTTTCATCATTAGCAAGGCTGTGCAAACCATGCACTATCACACATTCTTAATAGAGGTATAGATTTATGAAAAATTTCTGGTGGACAATTTTTTAGTCCACCAGAAGTTTATATATTCATGTCCTTTGATTCAATAATTACATCTCTAGGGACCCAATCTACAGAAATAATCACACCAGGGCTGGAGAGATGGCTTAGCGGTTAAGGCGCATACCTGTGAAGCCTAAGCACCCTGGTTCGATTCTCCAGGTCACATGTAAGCCAGATGCTCATGTAGGCGCATGTGGCTGTGAGTTTGTTTGCAGTGGCTAGATGCCCTGGAATGCCCATTCTCTCTCTCCCTCTCTCTCTCCCCCTCTATCTGTCTCTAATAAAATAAAAAAGTAATCACACCAGTGGTAGGGACCCAATTGACAGAAACAATAACACAATGGGTAAAGATCTAGACAAAATATGTTCATTGCACCATTGTTTATGGTAGTGAACTAATTCACCAATAGGAAAATTGTTAAGTAATTTACAGTGTACCCATGCAGTGAAATACTATGCAAACTTAAAACAGATGAGATAGACCTATAGTTGTAATTGGATATAAAGACAGAGATAGTAGAAATGATTTTCATGGGAGAAAACCAAATTGTAGAATAACATATGTAGTATGATAACTTTTATGTTTAAAAAACATATTTTTTCTTTGTGTATTAATGCACAGGAAAGGTCTGAGAACAATACTAGCCTGTTATTTGTGAGCCTGAGCTTGAAATCATGAGTGTGAGTGAAGGACCAGGAGTGGACTTTTATTGTGTTTGTATGGTTCTTTGTATTTTGAAATTCTTTTGACTCAAAGTGTATTACTTTTATAATTTTTTAAGTTTAAAAGGATGGGAAATAAATCAGATGTAACATATTTCTGAAAGTTCCCAAGGAAGAACACTGGAGGCCATCACAGATTTGTTACATTACAATCACATTGTGCAACCATGCAGTCTGATGGGAACAACTTCTACTTTGTGCTATCTGGCCTTGGAAAAGACACAGCCTTTCTGAGCTTCAGTTTTCTTATACAGAAAATGTAGATAATACCTGCTCTGTTTATTTTATTGGCCAGTCATGGAGATAATGAAATACAGTTTAAACATTATAAATACCTATAAAATATAAAGACTAATATTTCATATGTGAGCTAATAAGCCATTTCTTTTGAGCAATGATCAGTTAAGATCAAAATTCAGCTCCAAGCAGAGAATTTTCATGATCTCTTATAGTCTGTTTTAACATAATTCCTCTTGGTCCAGCTAGCTTTTATATAGGAACATTTTACTTAAATGTTCTAGAGTGCCATGTGTTTGTACTTGTTATCCTGATGTAGATGGGTATTGGAAATACCCTTAAATTGCATTTCCATCTCACACATCTTAAAGCCAACCAGCTTAGCCATTCTGTATTAATCAGCATGTTCCTCCATATTGGTGCACCTACTTTGAGCTGGCACTCTGTGTGGGTGGGTAGCCAGATACCCAGTACTGTCTGAATCTGTCACAGTTGACACTCTCTGTCTCATGTAATTGCTAATAGTTACATTTTACTTCCCAAACTATCCTAGTTTTAATGATCAGTTATATGGCCACTCTAATATACTCACTTATGAGGCATGAAAGAAAACACAGGAAGCCTCTGGCTTACAAACATCAGGCTTAAAAATCTCTTTTTCCATCCTACATCCATATCCATGGAAATGCCATTCTCATTAAAAACTGTGGGTCTTGGGCTGGAGAGATGGCTTAGTGGTTAAGCGCTTGCCTGTGAAGCCTAAGGACCCGGATTCAAGGCTCAACTCCCCAGGACCCACATTAGCCAGATGCACAAGGGGCGCACGCGTCTGGAGTTCATTTGCAGTGGCTGGAAGCCCTGGCGCGCCCATTCTCTCTGTGTGTCTCTCTCTCTGCCTCTTTCTCTCTCTGTCTGTCGCTCTCAAATAAATAAATAAATAAATAAATAAATAAATAAATAAATAAACAATAAAGAAAACTGTGGGTCTTTTAGAGACTCATAGGTCAAGGCAAAATCGGGGCTGAGAAGAGTTGGTGTGGGCATCCAGAGGGCTACATTGACTCGTCCTCTTGATCCAAGATTTATTTGGGGGGACACAAGCATTCTATCATTAGTAGTGCAAATAGGTTGGGAATTGTTCATGGAAATATTTATCCCTCCTATCAAGAAGTTGATATCCACTTGTGCAGAGGAAGAGAAGGTTTCTTGGAGGAATATGGACAGAATGGAAAAAGAAATTTGGGAGCATGGGATATGTGGGGAGTGAACTCTCCCTTAAGTGCAACCTAGCATTGCTACTGCAGGAGTGTTTTCTTGAGTACATTTTAAGGCACATTTATATATATATATGTATGTATACACACACACACACATATATATATATATATTTGAAAACATAGAGAAAGAGAGAGAGGGAGAGAGAATGGGTGCACCAGGGCCTATAGCCACTACAAATGAATGCCAGATGCATGCACTATTTTTTGTATAAGGCTTTACGTGGGTACTGGGAAATCAAACCCATCTCTCCAGGCCAGGACACACCCTTTGAGAAGTTAAAAACTGCCTGCATAATAATTGATGTTTCCCATTGAAGGGCTTATAATCAGTAGATTTAGAGGAGATTCCGTTAATAAACAAAAAAATTAACCAGGGAGCAATTGAATACCAACTGTGGATACTGATTGCCTGTAAAGAATATGTGAATTTATCCTAGGGAGAGCCTGGTGAAGAATGGTATGTTCAATCTTCAAAACCCTCACATAGGACAGCATGACTGATCTATACTAAGAAGATGCCTGGGCAGCAAAAAGAAGAAAGAAAAAATTCTAATTAGTGACAGAAATCACCTGGGGCCAAGATTTGTCCTCAGACATGTGCATGGACAGGGACGTCTGTGAGGAGAAATTAGGACTGATGAAAGCAAAATGGCTTTCTGAGACTCAGGGGGCAGTTGGCTGAGCTAAAGTACAGATGAGATCAAGTATTTTCTACAAAGTAAAATTCACATAACCTATTTGAAACTTGTGTGCATTTCATGTGACTAAACGCTGAACAGTAAATTTTGGCAGCATTTTCCGGATGGATAATTTAAAATAGCTAAAGTTTAGATATAATGAGGACCAGGCTGGGAATCAGGTAAAGGACTCACACTTGCTGAAAGAGCCCAGAGAGAGTGTTACTGAAAATGCTTCATGAGAGGTGGAACATTAGTATGTGACTGATACATAGGAGGCCGTGCAGGAGAACATTAGGAACCTGCTGTGGTAGGCCAGGGGTGAGGAGTTGAGTAACCGCAGTGGACCACAGTGGAAGTAGAAGACTAGAGAAGGGCTACATCTGAAAGTCACTGTAGAAATGGAAATAGTAGGACCTAGATCTCATATGAGAAGATCCAGAGAAGGTCCTTAGGTTTCCTAGGACAACTTAAGCATGATAGGAAATTTATTAGAAGTTTATGTTCACATGGACACTTTTTGCTTAAGCATTCTCCCATGCCCTTGTAGCGAACCCTCAATTGCCAAGGAAACTCTATAACATCTATTGAGTAGCTTAATTCTATAAAGGTTCAGACTCATTTAATGGAAGTCTTGAAGCATTTATTCACTCACCTGCTTTTGCAAAATTAGGTTTGTAAGTGCTCTAGGGCTTCTAACTTGGAGATATAAGAATGGAAGTCTTCTACTGACATTTTTGGTGGAAGTTAGTCACAGTTGTCAGTGCTTAAAACATGTGGCATGGCCAGAGCTTGTTCCCATAGTAATAAATGCGTTTTTGCTTCAGAAGCCCCATACCCTTCCTCTGAACTTATAGCACCCATTAAACAACCTAATTTGTGAAAAGAGGTTAATGAATCAACAACATAAGACTTTCGTGGAAATATTTGAAATCAATTAGCCTTGTCAACTTTTATTTGCGTAGTCTCTCTTCTAAGTATATCTCCTTACAGTACATTTTTTTAAAAAATAAGATTGACTTTAAACAATGCGACTTAAGAGAATCTGTGTACAAAAGAGCTTGAAGAATTTTAAATACATGAGTTTATTATTAACACTGTAGCAAATATATCAAGGAAACACACCCTGTGAAAACTGCTTCAAAGAAACACAAATCTGCTCTGAGAAAGGTCTGTAACCAATAAGAAAACCGAAGAAGCCTGTTTGCTTGGTGATGTCCAGAAGATAAGCCAGGCAAACTTCAGTGTGATTGAAGAAGCCAGTTTGAGACTCAGCCTAGTTCAGGCAAGCTACTGGCACCTGCGGCTCTCAACTGTCGACATGATGGTGTTCGCTTTTTGGAAGGTTTTTCTAATCCTAAATTGCCTTGCAGGTAAGGAAAAGATCTCCAACCACAAATGATAATTGGAAACAGAGTTTAGGTTCCTTTTAGACTGAAATTGCATATTTTTACATAGGATTTTCCTTTTCTGGGCTTCAAAGAAATCGCACTGAGTAATTTGAAGAACTCTTGCTTAGCAAATACATGTCATGTTGATATTTGGGAGGTAAGTCAGTAGTCAAGTTGTTTTATAGAACTTCTGAATTTAATTTCTCAGAAAAAACATACAGGATCTTTCTGTACTTTGAGAGGTCAAGAAATGAAACCAAAGTTTGTGTTGAGCATTTTTCCCTTATCTTTTACTTGGAAGTTTCCTTTGAGCTCCGTGCAATTGACTGGCTTTCCCATGGCAGGCAAGGCTGGGGTTCAGGCTGCCAGGGCATACAAGTGGCTTCCAGGACATATGAGTGGGGAGAGCAGAGACTTACTGAGTCTTTTGTTAGCCAAGATTTCTTAGGGAGTGTGGTTTTCCAACCCTAAACCCGTAATTCAGATATTATGATTTATCATTGTGCACAATGTGGTTGATTTTAGGAATTCATTTTTAGAATAAAAAATTCCAATGTTGTTAAAACTCAGAAGAAATAATTCATTTGGAAAGTCCCTTGGCCAGATTGTTTCTTTCAAATGTCAGACGTATTTTGAATTTGTTCTTATAAGTTAGGTCTATAGCAAATACAGTAATACTGCTTATCAAAGAGTTTTTAAGCAATGAGTAAAATTAGGGAATCAATAGAATAAAGCTCATTAAACATAGTTAATGATACAACAATATTTTTGGGATAAAATATGTGTAAATGTAGAATGCAAAAACATTGCTATACTAAACTGGTAGATGGTAATAAATTAATCATAACAACCTCTGTCTGTTTGGAGTAAAGATGATTTTGATTAAATTTCCATCATTTTCCTTAGTTTCCAGGTCTACAAACAACATTATATGTATATGTGTGTAATATTTTTTCTTATGCTGGAGATCAAACCCATGGGTAGGCAAGAGCTCTAATAACTGAACTAGTTCTCTAGTCCCTGTACTATTTTTATAATAATAATAAAAAACATGCCTTTCAAAAGTACCTTGTGGTTGGTAGTAAATCTTTAAATATTCATTATTAAATGTTTAAGCAAAGATGTTGTATGAAGTCAAAAGTCATCAGAAAGCAGTATTGCATTTATTTTTTTTACCTAACCAGGCCATAGAGCTGGAAACACATGTTGCTATGTTCCTTACCCCTAGGATATTCATTTAAATTTAATGCTAAACAATGAAAATCTTTGTTGTTTTCTTCTATCATTAGCCAGTTGGGTCAAATCCTAGGTTTTTGGCATCAACCCATTAAGATCACGTCTTTATATCTTACCCATAACTGTGGGCTAACTCCACAATGCATGACCCGTATACCTCAACAAGGAGGGGTCAAGGGGAGGGGGTAGGTCACGGATGAGCCTAATAATGGTACTAAACTGACTGTATTTGCTGAAAACAGAACTGACTAATAAAGAAAAAAAAAAAAGATCACGTCTTTAGTTAGCACTTAATTCTCTATGTGAGACCTTACCCTGGCCTATATTACACATGGGATTTGTAACAGGTGAAAGATTGATTTGTACTGTAGCTAATATATAACACTTACTGATTGTATAACATAATGGATGGGACAATATAAACAGTTTGAAAATATGAAAATGTATAAATAAAAACCATCTGCAACCTTACTACTTAAATTTGGGTGATTAATCATTTTTTGTAAGTGTACATATTACATTAAAAGTTGGGCCTATACCATTTAGAAATTATTTAGCATTATTTGATATCTTATTTGTGACTTTTAGTGCAGGAACTAAAGTATTTTTCTTAAATTATTGTATATCTTTTGTTGGTTTTTCTTTATTTCTTGTTTTTATATTTATTTTTTGTTTCTTCGAGGTAGGGTCTCAATCTGGTCCAGGCTGACCTGGAATTTACTATGTAGTCTCAGGGGGGCCTCAAACTCACGCGATCCTCCTACCTCTGCCTCCTGAGTGCTGGGATTAAAGGGGTGCACCACCACTCCTGGCTCTCTTTCTTTTTTAAAAAATATTTTATTTTTATTTATTTATTTGAGAGAGAGAAAGAGGCAGAGCAAGCGAGCATGGGAACACCAGGGCTTCCAGCCACTGCGAATGAACTCCAGATGTATGTGCCACCTTGTGCGTCTGGCTTACATGGGTTCTGGGGAATCAAACTGAAGTCCTTTGGCTTTGCAGGCAAGCACCTTAACCATTAAACCTTTTCTCCAGCCCTTTTTTTGTTTTTTCAAGGCAGGGTCTTGCTCTATCCCAGGCTGACCTGGAATTCACTACGTAGTCACAGGGTGGCATCAAGCTCACGGCACTCCTACCTCTGTCTCCCAAGTGTTGGGATTAAAGGCATGCATCACCCCGCTTCGCTTGTATAACTTTTTGTAATGCCACATGTACTATGTATTTATGAATGCATGATCTAAGTTGTCCAAAACAAAATATGGAAGTGAGGCCAGCAGATAGAATTGAAATAAGGCATGATGTGTTGTGTTGCCATGTAGTGGAATTGCATGTGTATGCACAGCAGAGATAGGAAGATTTAAGTAATCTATATCTGCCATTCCCAGAGGCCCAGACCACATTAGTAATTCAGAGCCATCAGTTGCTCCAGATATGGCTGTGGAACAACTCATAATGTTTTCATCAAAGTACAGGTTGATGCCCCACCTGCACTTGATTCATAGTGAATGCCACTTTTTTGTATCAAGCATTGTACCTGATACCCAGTGGTCAGCTAGTACATGCTTGTTGAAAGAATGAATCACCATCCCAAACCCCAACCCCCAACAAATCATTTTCATATTCATATTTTAAATTGATTTTCTCTATGACTAATCAGGGAAGACTCTATTTTAATCAAAATATTTTCAGTGACTTGTTAGGCAGCCTTAGCTTAATTACCAATTCAACAAAACTAATTTCAGTCAAATTCTGCAAAAATTTATGCATATCATTTTAATTACTTGTAATATGTATTAGTAACCTGTTGGAAAGATATGTTAATGTTGTTTTAATTTTCTGGTGGTATTGTGCATTTGAAAGATGTTATATATTTTAATGTTGGTTTTGCAGTCAAACACAAAAACTGAATGATCATTTGGTTATATTGTTTTGTAACTCAAAAATGAAACAATTATACATGAAGCTGCTGGAAATTAAATCATTTAAACTGCATTGGTTAAATATGGCTAATTGGAGGATATTTTGTTGTGGCATAGCACTAGAATAATAATTCTCCAAATAAGCAAAGACCTTCCCCAAAATGTGGGCATTTAATTTAATTTAATATATTAATGGACAAGCATATCAAAACATAAAAGTTATAAATTCTTTTAAAATGCTAATTTAAGCATACAAACCTTGGATTATTTTTCCTTTAATAAAAAACACTCATTTTAGAAGGCATATATTTCAAATTTACATGCAATTTTGCTACTTTTTTAAAAATTTCAGGAAGTCAGTAATGGTGATTTTGGATTTTGTTTAGTCAGATATTAGTCTTTAGCTTGGTATTTATCCACAGTTATGTTAATGTAGGTACTTTTCCAACTTTCTCAAGTTTAAGTAATTTTTCAAGCTAGAATGAATTAATCCAATGATGGGAACTTTTCTGATAATAATCACTGAATTGCCTATTTTATAGTACTGAATTTACAGTCTGTTCACTGTGTATCTGTGGCTAGTATCTAAATTAAAATTCATTCAAATCAAATAAAATTATAACACTTATTTGATCTTGTTAGCCACATTTCCTCTAAGTCAAGACTACTGCTTTGGGCAAGGTGGAGACAGGACATTTCTGTCATCATTGTCACTGGAGATTCTGTTGGATATTGTGGTGCTAGGAGGAGGATCTTGGAGATTTTACATATGTTTTCTTTTGAGACAGGGTCTTGATCTAGCCCAACTTGACCTGGTACTCACTGTGTAGCCCAGGCTGGCCTTGAATTCACAACAAGCCTCTTATTCCAACCCCCAAGTGCTAGTATTAAAGGTGTGAGCTCCCATGTCTGGATTGATTTTACATTTTCGAAAGCTAATTTTGGAGCTGAAGAGATAGTGAAGTGGTTAAAGGGGCTTTCTAACAAGCCTGATGGCCCGAATTTGACCATCCCCAGGATCTACGTAAAGCCAGACACAAAGTGGTGTGTGTATCTGTCACACCAGTGCACCTACGGCAATGGGAAGCAGAGCGAGGAGAATCTGAAAGCTCACCAGCCAGTTAGTCTGATGCATGCAGTGGCAAAACAACAAGAGAGAGCCTGTCTTCAGGCTGGAAGGTGGAAGGAAAGGATGGACATCTTGATGCTGTCCTCTGACCTCCACATGTATGCCAAAGGATGTTAACATCTACACAGATGCACAAATACACAAATTTAAATATTTTTATTTATTTGAGAGAGGATGAAGAGCCATAACAGGGCCTCCTGCCACTGCAAACAAACTCCAGATTCATGCACCATTTTGTGTGGCTGGCTTTGCATGGGTACTGGGGAATAGAACCCAGGATGGCAAGCTTTACAAGAAAACAACTTTAACCACTAAGCTATATCCCCAGCTCAAAATAATTTTGTAAAAAGTTAATCTTAAATTATGTAGTTCTAAGATCTGGAGTGTATTTCCACTAATATATTAAGGTTGGCCAGTATATGACAACCATATTTTCCTTAGTATTTAAGAATTGATTATGGTGCTGAGTATTAGGAATGTGGGCAATAAAATAGTCTGAATGTTCTACCTTGGTAATTATTACTTTTTCCAAGACAATATGGTATCCTTAAAAATATGTTGTCTTGGAAATACGAATGGCATATACGCATCTAAAAAAATGTTCTACATCCCTAGTCATCAGGGAAATGCAGATTAAGACTACATTGAGATTCCATCTCACTCCTGTCAGATTGGCTACCATCATGAAAACAAATGATCATAAATGTTGGCGGGGATGTGGAAAAAGAGGAACCCTTCTACATTGTTGGTGGGAATGCAATCTGGTCCAGCCATTGTGGAAATCAGTGTGGAGGTTCCTAAAACAGCTAAAGATTGATCTACCATATGACCCAGCTATAGCTCTCCTAGGCATATATCCTAAGGACTCATCTCATTACCTTAGAGATACTTGCTCAACCATGTTTATTGCTGCTCAATTTATAATAGCTGGGAAATGGAACCAGCCTTAGATGTCCCTCAACTGATGAGTGGATAATGAAGATATGGCACATTTATACAATGGAGTTTTACTCAGCAGTAAAGAGAAATGAAGTTATGAAATTTGCAGAAAAGTGGATGGATCTGGAAAGAATTATACTAAGTGAGGTAACCCAGGCCCAGAAAGCCAAGCGCCACATGTTCTCCCTCATATGTGGATCTTAGCTAGAGATGATTGGGCTTCTGTGTGAGAAGGAAAAAACTCAGTAGCAGAGGCCAGTAAGTTAAAAAAGGAGATAGAAAGGGAAGAGAAAGAAAGGGAGGAGGGCTTTTATTAGGTTGGTATTGTATATATGTAAGTAGAAAGATTGAGATGGGGAGGGGATATGATGGAGAATGGAATTTCAAAGGGGAAAGGGGGGAGGGTAATGCCATGGGATTTTTTTTGTTATCATGGAAAATATTAATAAAAATGGAGAAAAAAAATAAAAAAAAACAAAAACAAAAAAAAATATGTTGTCTTGGGCTGGAGAAATGGCTTAGGTGTTAAGCGCTTGCCCGTGAAGCCTAAGGATCCTGGTTCGAGGCTTGATTCCCCAGTATCCATGTAAGCCAGATGCACAAGGGGGTGCATGCATCTGGAGTTCCTTTGCAGTGGCTGGAGTCCCTGAAGCACCCATTCTCTCTCTCTCTCCTCTTTCTCTCTCTGTCTGTTACTTTCAAATAAATAAATAAAACAAAAAAAATATGTTGTCTCACTTTTGGGGACTGGAAAGACAGCTAATTTGTAAAGTACTTGGTATGTCAGGATGAGGACCTGAGTTCTGATCCCCAATAACCATTTAAAAACTACACTTGATAGTATGTCTCTGTAATCCCATTTTGGGGCTGTGGAGATTAGAGATCCCTAGATCTTGTTTGCTAGTTAGTCTAACTGAATCAGTGACCTCTAGGTTTAGTGTTAAGTCTTATCTCAAAAATTAAAATGGTCCGGTGTGGTGGCACACGCCTTTAATCCCAGCACTCAGGAGGCAGAGGTAGGAGGCTTGCCGTGAGTTTAAGGCCACCCTGAGACTACATAGTGAATTCCAGGTCAATTTGGACTAGAGTGAAACTCTACCTCAAAAAAAAAATTAAAATGGAGAGTGACTCAGGAGACAACTGGCATATACCTCTAATTCCTTCCTCCCCACATGCATGTGCACTTGCACACACATATGCACCACAAACATGCACACAAAAATATTGTCTAATTTTAAATTTTGAAGTTACCACCTGAATTCTGATGTGTTATAACTGAGCTTTGAGGTTTTTTAGCTCTTAAATTAGTTATAGATGTATGCCTCCTATTGTAAAAAAAGAAAAACTAGGAAATGTCTGACTCAGATTTGTATTTCTCAAGTTTTTGATTTTATTCACATCCATCCTGATCTGTGCCATAAATTTCCTGCTGTACTAACATGACAGGAAGAGATTATGACTCTCTTGTTCATCATTGTTTCTCCAGTATTTATTACTGGGCACAAGACAGATGGTCAAAAGATACAAAGTTAGTTTTTAAGACCCATTTCACAACAAAGTGACCATGGTTAATGATAATAATATGGAATATATTTCAAAATCACTAAGAAAATACATTTTAATGTTTTTGCTATAAAATGATGTGTATGTTTTAACTACCCTGGTATGTTTAATCTATAATGTATAAATATATCAAAACATCACTCCACATCCCATAAATACATACAATTATCTGTCAATTAAATACAAAATTACATAAAACAAGAAGTCAAATAAGATCCATATGTCATACTCATCTATTTCAAAAAGAGAGTATTTTGTTTATTTTTATTTATTTATTTGTAAGCAGAGGGAGGGAGAGAAAGGTCATGCTACTTTGTGCATCTGACTTTACATGGGTAGTGGGGAATTGAGCCTAGGTTGGCAGGTTTTTCAGACAAGCACCTTTAACCACCAAACACTCTCCCTAACCTCCCCCCATTCTATTTTCTTTAATTTGAGGAAACAAAGCTAGGGCCTTGCACAGGCAAAGCAAGTACTCTAAGGCCAGGCTACCAAATCTACACTGTCCATGACTGCCAGACCTGAAGACTATTTTAATGTGTACGCTTACCCTCAATTTCTTTTTCTCCTCTCTGAATTATCAATTTCCTTTTTCTCCTCATTGGATTACTTGAATTACTTCTTTCATTTAATTTCTTTGCATAAAATTGGATTATTTGCCTCCAAAAAGTTCAAATGGAAATTTTAGAACTGAAGAATAGTATAATAAAAGCAAGAAACATGCTGGTGAATTCAGTTGCAGAGCAGAGATGGCAGAAAATAAAAACTATCTGGTGAAACTGACTTTCGAAGATTAAGGGGAAACAGTGAGAATCTCAAACGGGGGAAAGGATCTGTAGCTTAAAGAAAAGTGAAAGAAATTTCTGCAAACAAAGTAACTGGTAAAACAAATGATCTTATAGCATTAGGAAGGCAGAAGGAACAAAAGAAAGAGCAGAAGTAAGAGTATATACAAATGACTGTGCTTTAATCATATGCAATGATTGAAACAGAAAACATAACACTATCTCTACTCAGGACAATGATATTTAAAGTTGGAGATGGTAAATGGAACTAACTAAAAGTGAAGTTTACATGCTTCATTCAAAGTGATAAAATATTGACACCAGGAGATTGTTATGCCTCATGTATACTGTAATGCTCAGAGCAACCTCTATGAAAACAAAGATATGTATTTTAACATACTATGAAGAAATAAAGTTGGAATAATAAGAATGTTCAAGTTAACTGACAGGCAAGAAAAGAGAGACAGAAATAAGAACCAGAAAAAAATAATAAAATGGCATACCTAAGCGTTAATCTCTCAATAATTATGTTAATATGTAATTAAATAGGTTATACAAAAATATGCTGCTAAAACAAATACATATTAAATGTAATTATTTAAATTGAAAGAATAAAATATTTACTATGTAATCATTGTAAAAAACTAGAGCAGCTAGCTATATTAATATTTGATAACATATACTTCACATCAAAAGAAAAACACCAGAGATATTTCTTTGAGATAACATGATCAGTGCAGCATATAGTGATTCTCAGTGTGTCAACAACAAACAGACTCTCAAAATAAATGAACAAAAACTGATAGAACTAAAATGTGACAGAGGCAAACCCACCAATACAATTAAGAATTTCAACACACCCCCAGAAACTGATAAATCTATTACACAGATAATCAGCAAGAATGAGATATGTGAAAAAAGCAATCACTTACTAAGGATCTATCTTGATAGATTCATAGTGGTTTATTTTTATTTTCTTTTTACTTTGTAGCACCAGGGATTGAACTCAGTGCCTTTGTACATGCTAAATCAGATTTCTTTGTATAGAACACACTGTCCAACATAATAAACTTTTCCCCAAGCACTCACCTGACTATTGACCAAGGGACACAATGTACTTGGTCATAAAACAAACCTAAGCAAATTTAAAATAATTAAAACCATATGAAGCATGCTTAGTGAGAACAATGCAATCAAACTAGGAATCAGTTACAAGGAGATGAAATTGTAGCTCAGTGGTTCTGTACTTGCATAGTGTGCACAAGCCCCTGTATTCTATCTCTGACACCACAAAAACTTATTGAGGACTCCTAAAAATGTTTTTCCATGTGAATTATTTCTGTATTCATTTACTGTGCTAGAAATTAAAACTGAAAAAAGTAAATATATAAACACATTCCATTAGTTGCCAGAGCAATGACATAATCTCATCATACAGATTTTGGTAAACTCCACTATTACTCAGGAAAGAATGAAAGTATAAAAGGAAACACCTCAGTACTACTCTCAATACAATTCTGATCTTGTCACATCCTGCCCCCAGGGGCCGCAGAGAGAGGAAAACCAACTCATCTCACTTTATCCAGGATTTTCTAGTTTTAGCTTTAAAAACATATATTTAAAAACTCATGTTTTGCTCAATACCCAGTTTAAAAAATAAAAGCCCCACATTCAAGGGACGCTCTTGATTCTGAGCAAAATGGGTTGGTTTGTCTACTCACTTTCAGACTCATTTGGGGTTCCTGGAAAAGGATGGATGAAAATAATGACTGGTGATTGTTGTTTGTACACATGCTGGTGGCTGTTGCTTGGAATGTCATTTGTCTCTTGGAGGATATGTCTTCCTTTCCCGGTAAAACTATAAGTTTCTTGAGGGCCAGGTTCATGTCTAGTGCAAAAATCAAGTGTCAAAACTGGAAGGAACTCCAGAACTCAAATACTGGATATGAGAATCCAGAGGACAGGAAAGGAGTAAGTGAAAGGGCTAGAACTCAGAAGTCTCTGTACTCAGAGTCCAGTGGCTTCTCACTATACCATAGATAGAATACCCAACTACTGCCACACAGAGGGAAATGGCATAGCATCCTCTCTAATGATACCAAGACACAGTCTATGATAAAGTATGTCCAACAATCCTAAGGATCAAAAATTGGTTCAGAAATGTAAGTACACATATGTAAATAGCAGCGTTATTCACAATTGAATAGAGCTAGAAATGGGTAGACACTATTGACTGGATGAAGAAAGTGTGGCATATATATCAATGGAATATTATCAGCCATAAACTAGTGAAAAATGGATACATGCTACCACATGGCTGGACCTTCACAATGTTTTCAATATGAAATGCCCAGCACAGACAGTAGATCAGAGGATATCAAGGGCACATAGGAGGAAGAAATCTGGAGTAATTGCTTAATGGGCACAAAGTTTCTATTCAGGGTGATGAAAAAGTTTTAGAACTAATTAGAGGAAGTTATTGTACAGCATTGTGAATAATCTAAATGGTCCTTTACTGTTTATTGAAATAGCTAATTTATATTATATGAATCTAACCTAAATTTTAGAAAAAAGAATGAAAATATTTCAGCACCTTTGTTTTTGGGTTTAGGGCTGTCATGACTGACTACTGGCTGTTCCCAAACCAGAGTCTCATGGCAATGCAAAGTATAGTAGTCCTCCTTGTCTTCAGATTCCTTTCCTGTGACTACAACTCCCACTAGAAACCACATTCAAAAACGATTAAATGGAAAATTCTAGAATTTTAAACAATAAAAAAGGGATGAGGTTTTGTGTAAGGTGGTCCTTGCACAGGAGTTTTCAATTCATTCTGTTACCTCTTCTTTACTTAGGATTTGAGAATCATCACATAATAACTTATAACTCCCTTGCCTGCTCACTTCCAGTTTTACTTTACCTTTTACTATTCTCCTTGGGTTATCTAAAGGAGATGTTTTGAAAGCATTTTGTGACAAAAATTGTCATCTGTTTGTGTGTGTGAACTATTATTTTTTTTCTGATTATCTTTTCAGGTCAGGTTAGTGTGGTACAAGTGACCATCCCAGACAGTTTCGTGAATGTGACTGTTGGAGCTGATGTCACTCTGCTATGCCTCTACACCACCACTGTGTCATCTCTGGACAAACTTTCCATCCAGTGGTCTTTCTTCAATAAGGAGGTGGACCCGATTTCTGTAAGGATTCTCTTCCTAAATTCTTCCCCATTTGTAGGTCTGACTGACAACTATTGGGGTAAGTGTGTGAAGGAAAAATTGGCTAGTGAAAATAGTTGAGATCCAGAGTTAAAAGACATATGTTTAGGGCTGGAGAGAGGGCTTAGTGGTTAAGTTGCTTGCCTGCAAAGCCAAAGGACCCAGGTTCAATTCCTCAGTACCTACATGAAACCAGATGCACAAGGGGGCACATGCATCTGGAATTCATTTGCAGTGACTAGGGGCCCTGGTGCTCCCATTCTCCCTCTCTCTCTCTCTCTCTCCCCCTGATTCTCTCAAATAAGTAAATAAATAAAATATTTTTAAAAGATATATGTTTAGGGAAGACCATCATCTAAGTGAGGGGCCTTTTTGTTCTCTTCATGTTTATTTATGTTATCTCAGTTTTGTGTAGTAAACATAATGTGTATCACATATTCTAGGGTAGATGGAAAAGGCCCTTCTCATAGGTGACATGAACAGAAATTGTAAAAGAACATTTTCAGCTACATCACTATTATTTCCAGGATATTCCAGTTCAAATTCAAGTCCTGATGAATCTATAGATATCTGCCAAACTTAATAACTGAAATCTTCCTGTCAAGAGACCTCAGATTGAATTCTGACAAAGTGAGATGTCCTAGGCTGATGGAGAGGAGCCATGGCAGGGATGAGCCTTGAGTAATCAAGGGTAGCTTGAGGCAAGATGGCAGAGCATGGGATGGGTAGGCAAAAGGTCTTGGGAAAGAAGTGGCTATAAGAGGAAGGGTGAACATCTATGGGAGATGATGATTCCACAGGCAAGCAGATTTTCTTTATTTGGCCTTGAGAGCAATTCTTTCTTTAAATTAGCCCATGGTTATTTGCATACTTATGCACATGTGCATGCAAACACATACACCATGCATGTCCATGCACATCCCTTGAGAAAAAAAAAAGATCTATAGCTTTCATCAGGTTCTCAAAATGACACATGATCCAAAATGGAGTTTAGAGAAGTGACCAGTCAGTGTGGTTTGGAAGAGTCAGGTGCAGCTGAGTTGGGCCTATGAAGGAAGAGAAGGTTTCGTTAATAGAAAGACAGAAGGAGAGTATGTTGAGTGGGCAGTGTGCAGCCCAGAGGCACAGGTGGAGAAGAAGGAGGGCATTAGCTTGGAGGACCCATACCTTGGCCAGTGTTGCTTCAGCCATCAATGGCCCTTTGCAGGTACTGAGCATTCTCTTTACTTGAGATCCTAAACATTTAGGGAGAGTCCATCAATGCCACCTCAATGCAAAGTTATACAGTCTTGTTCATTACTGGTTAACTTGGACACATATTTGAATCACTCCATGCCTCTCTTTAAAAGAATGACAATACTTATGGGGAATCCATTGACATAAGACATATGAAAATACTTGGAAAAAATTCAAAACCCTATAACTTTTATTACATATAAATATTATTATGATCATCAGCAGAAGTACCACCAGCACCACTAACAACATTGACACTATCAATTTCCATCACACAAAATGTCCCAACCCAAGGACTTGTAAGTTGAAGTGAACTAAAAGTCATTGCTTTCCTGTGCAGGGTGCTCTCACCTAGATTTGGATATCAATAATCACATCATCTTACATGCTTTTGAAAACTCAATTTTGGACTAGTCTTTACAACATATTCTTTATTGGAGGGCTGAATTTAGAGAAGCCTCAGCATATTCTGAAATGCTTTATGTCTGAGACCAGACCAGGAGACTCTGAGCTCAAAAGCATGCATTCCTCTACACACAGCCTCTGATACTGGAGTCTACAGAGCCACCTCTTGGCTGTACTATGTAGCTAGTGAGGAACAGGGAGGAAATTATTTTGTGACAAGCAGTGGATTTTTCCCAGGCCTTGAAATGCAGGAAAAGAAGGAATGAGTGATTGAAATGAGTGTGGCTTGTACTCTTAGAAGGACTTTGAAAGGAAAATCTATCAATAAATACCTGACAAATAACTTACTTGCCTAACTATTTAGAGGATCAGGTGCAGGTAGGCCAAGTAATTTAAGATATTAAGTCTTTGGGGATGTCCAAATCAAATGAGGTCCTTTGCACTGAGCTGCTGGATCACGGACAGAATGCCCCTGATCTTCAAAATGCACAGACCCTGTGCTATGTCATGTGGATGATAAGGTCTAATACACACATCTCTTTCTTGGACTGAAGAAAAGAAGAGTGAAAATCACCTGCCAAATGACAAACTTTCTCCTCCTCCTCCTATTTTCCAGTCTTACTGCAGTTTACCTTAGCCAGTTGCCAATACAACCCTCTTTAGGTCTCTACTTCTAAATAACTGAATCCCCTTCCCTCTTCCCTCATGCCTTGCAGGCATGTGCTACTTTTTGGAAGCAGTTTTGAAGTCACAGTGGAAACCTCTGGATGGGTTTAAGTTCTACTCCTCACTCTGCCACTAATGTACTGGCCAGATGACTTTGAACAAGCCACTTGACCTTTCAGAGGTTTAGTTTTCCCATGAGGTTACTTATCTACCTCATGGCTTTAATGAGAATAAATGAGATGCAGTTTGTGAAGCACTTGCAAACCTTCTACACTCTACCCATTTTGTGAATGTGAGCTATTACTATTGGCATTTCCACTCACAAAAAATATCATATTGCAAAATCATTATCTCACTCATGCCCTTGGTGTATCAGAACTAGGGAACAGGCACTAAATAACCTACCCCAACAAGATACACTTAGTATAACTGTTCAGCTGGGACAGAGCTATTTAGGGATATCCTGTCTCATGACTGACTCCCAGATCCACTGCCAGATCCCTGTGGATGAAGGTGGAGTCAAGATCCCTTTCTTTGCTGCTTCTCATCTCTGTGAACAGAGCCTTCTCAGCCAATGGATGGCAGACATCATGGGTGAGGATAATATTTTTCAAATAGGATCAAGCCTCCATTTCAAGTGCCTTTCCTCCTTGATAATTTTCATGAATTCAAACTTCTGTGCGAATGTTGTATATTACTCTAGGGATTGTTGGTGGGAGATTTTGGGAATGTTTAAAAGAGACTCATGGGCTGGGGATATAGCTCAGTTGATAGAGTGCTTTTTTTGTCAAGCACAAAGCCCTGGGTTTGGTCCCAGGTCTGGTGGTGCATGTCTTTAATCCTAGCACTTGGGAGGTAGAGGCAGGAGAACAAGGAGTTGAAGATCATCCTTGGGTACATAGTGAGTTTGAAGTCAGCCTGGGATACATGAGACCCTGTCTTAAAGATTAAAAAAATGAGAGACTTGTGTTTTTAGAACATTCTGTGACATAGGGGAGTAAGGTGTTGCCAGAAAAAAAACTCTGAGTGGATCAATTCAACTCCTGGGTTAATGCGGCAATATAACATGTAGCATCAGGCTCTCAGATCCACCCATTTTTGCTCAAACACAGCATGGCCCGTGCCTCAATACTGAGGGTATGGAGGAAAAGACAGTCAGTCAGTGTCTAAAAATGGCACATGCAAGAGACGCTCGGGGAAGATGTAGCTGGACCTCTCAGGTAAGAACCAATTGGTGTACTACTAGACCCTTTCACTATCTTCAGCCTAGGGTACTAGCACCAGCTTTGGGAATGGGATGGAAAGGTCTGAGTTTGATAACAATATAGATCAGCACAAGCCCTTGACAAAGATGAGCAACTGTTCTGTTTTGGTTTGGTTTGGATTTTTTTTTTTTCTGATACAGGACTTTGCTATGTAATCTAGGTTGGCCTGGAACTTGCAGCCTTTCTACATCAGTGTTCCCAGTACTGGGTTATAGGTATATGCCATTGTGCTAGTAATATGCCACATGTGCTAGTAAGTTTTGAGTTTACCTTCTCACACCAATGGAACTCTTAATTCTTCTCCTGCTCTCCAAAGTCACTGTGTAGCAACTGACTCAGGCCTGGTGTTCCTCAGTGCACAGGGGCAGGTGCTCCATCTCAAAGAATGCCTTATTGGGAGGGCTCTTTCAGTGAATGGAAATTGGAAATATTCCACAAGTTCTCTGATCCTGAGGCTGGGATGTTCATTAATATAGTCCTACAGTCAGAAATGTCCTTCTGTCAGAAAATATGTACTGCTTTAGATAGTCCCTCAGCAAGGAATCTCCACTGAAAACTCTGGGCCTAGTATAAGCAGATGGGCATGGAAGTTTTGAGTGAATTTTTTTTTGCCTCTTGGGTCACACAGATGTTTCTTTCACCCAGCCTATTGTCGGTAAACCTACCCATGAACAGAATATACATTGACCCTGCTTAGTTAGCACAGGGCTCCTAGGCAATACTCTTCTAGAATAGTTGGAGTGAAAGAAACCTTTTTCTATCCTCATATCCATGACACATGTATAATTTGGGCAACTTTTTCCCTAAGACCTGGTGTCTTCATATTTTCTGGGCTTTCAGAGTTTTCTAGTTGTTTTATCTTATACAGGTAGCATTATATCAATTGCTTCTCAAATGTGGGTGTGGGTTGGCGTGGGGTGTTGTTCTATAACCTCAGGATAATTTGAAGATGGAGTGGGTATTGATTTTATTTGTATAACTTACAGTTCCTACTGGCATTTTGTAGTGCTTGCCAGAGATGTTAAATGTCTTGCCATACATACATCAGATTCACACACCGCATTGTCCAAAATGCCAGGGTCACTATGATTCCATCTCCCTCTACCAAAATTTTTCTATTCTGGTTCTCAGTCCCTCAGATGGCTATACTTGCTAAATCTGATAAATTAACCTAAAGCTAAAATGTTAGGGAGCGCTGATGGCTTATATTCTTCTGAATTTCACTTAAGCAGGGATCTTTCATCATTATACCCAAAAGTAGCACAAAAGAATAACTCAAATAGTGGATAACTCATGCGAATGGCAGGCTGGTAAGAGGGTTGCTTTGGTGCAGGAGAGCTTTTCTTGTGGTCTTTTATTCCTTCCATGTGCAATCTCAACCTCCATAGTACAGGCCAGAGGAAATTCTGGGCCTGAGAACTTTGCCATCATATACCACTGGCTAGCCCCTTTTTGAGTGGTGCCAAAAAGCAAGAAGCTGGAAAGGCTGAAAGGGAAAGAATGGGTATTTTCTGTGGTCTTCTACGCTTTCCATATCTCCCAAAGGAACCTAGCAAGTAGCTCTGGAAGCTAAAGTCATTTAGTAACTCTGATTTTGACTCAAATGGAAAGCAGATGGAGTTCTTTCAGCTGTCTTGCTTATACATCAAGGCTCTAGTTTGAGAGCAGTGGTGCAAAGTTGAGGGAACAACTGGCTGCCAGCTGTACAGCGTCGTGTGACTAGGAACTTGGCATGTAGAAGTAGAAGGGCTGCTGTGCAAAGAGGCCAATAAACTGCCGTGCAGCTGGCAAATATGGAGGGCATCATGTGGTGAAGCAGCTCAGTATGGAAACCATCAGGCCAGTGAACAGCAGCAACTGGCAGGAGGAAGGTCAGATTGGAGTAAGGATTAGAGTGGCCCAAAAGGGGAAGACCAATCATATTTGTCTTGGGCAGGATTAAGAGTGCTATCTTAAGGACTGGGGAGATGGCTCAGCAGTTAAGGTGCTTGCCTTCAAAACCTCAGGACCTGAGTTTGATTCTCCAGTACCCACGTAAAAGCCAGATAAACAAAGTGGCACATACATCTGGAGTTTGTTTGCAGAGACTAGAGGTCCTAGAGCTCTCTCTCTCTCTCTCTCTCTCGCTCTGTCTGTCTCTCTCTCTCTCCTTGCAAATAAACACATAAAATAAATAAAATTTTCGAAAGCATTTTCTTAATCCATACAGTGAGACTCAGGAGGCATGAATTCTGACTGTAAATTGATTGATGTTGGGGAAAATCACTTCCTGTATTATGACCTGTGTGTTCTCTGCAATAGAAAAAGATGAATCAGAATTTGCTGAAGGCCTCTGGACCTGATTTGGACAGTGGATATATTTTGGTTGGCCAGACAAGAATTTGTAAATTTCCACTTTTTGTACCAACCCCATAGTTCACTACAGTCCCCACTATCTGTTGTAAACCTACCACTACTACTAGGCCCTGCCCCCAAGCATTTCCCATGTTTCTAACATCTAGGTAACTTCTGAAAGTTCTTTAAACTTGGAAACCATAAACTAAATGATCTCCAAGAAGATCTTCTAACTAATGGGCTTTGCTGAGTCTGCTCATCAACCTCCATCAACACCAAGAGGAGGAGAGGACATTGAAAGAAAACAGGGCTATCTGTCAGGAACACAGGCACAATAAACAAGTGGGTAAAAATTTAACAGGAATTACTTAAGGGAACACTTGGACAGTTCTTTTAAAAGCAGGACTCATCTCACTGCTGCCAAGGATGTGGTCTGTTGAACATCTGAGGCTTTTCTGTGGCCATAATAGTTCTGATCTCTAAATTGGCAATAGTTTTTCTTTGCAACGTGTACAAGCTACATAGGATTTTGGGCTGGGCCTTGGAAATTATTTAGCTTTGAATTTAAAAGAGTTATTCTTTGCGGAAAATGGAACCAAGTTTCAGTCTTTCTGGTGTGATTAAATAAGCAGTTTGAGGACAATTCTTTTTTTTTTTTCCTTTCATTTACAAGGACAGTGTTAACAAAGTAGACCTTCCCAAACAGTAAGCCACTCTATCTGTGTGTCTAGTGGCTGTCTATTACTAGGGATTTCTTTCTCACACAGTGCCTTGAGATTAAGGTCTTTCCCATCTAGATCTCTAATCTTATCCCTCTTTAGCCCCATTTCTATCTCTGATATCCTGTACTGTCATCTGTGCAAGGGGAAAATTGATTAGACTGCAGCATAAAGAGCTGGGTAGAGGGGCAGTGAAGGTCCTTTTCATGGGTAAATTATATGCCCAAGGCCTCATTGCTTACCTACTGATTTCCGTTTGATTCATGCCTAAGAGATTTTTTTAGGTGCTTCTTTTCTTTTTTAAAATTAAATTGTTATTTATTAGTTTATTGATTAAGAGTCTTCCTATGTAGTCCAGCCTAACCCCAAACTTGAAACCATCCTGCCTCAGTCTCCTGAGTGCTAGAATTACTGGCATGTTCCACCATACCTGGCCTCAATTACTTCTTTCTGTGTCCTACTCTTGTTCTCAAATACATTTTTGGCTTCTTGATCTCTGAAGCTTCAAGGTTCTTATTCCTGCAACGTCTAGGACTTGCTTTGGGGTTCAAGCAAGGCTGATGTGTCTCACTGCAACTTCATAAAGCAGGCTGACTGGCCTGTTCTTGGGAGCAGAGGAGGTGGCCATATGTTTAGGTGGCAAAGGGCTTTCTTGATGGGCAGTATGCTCTATTCCAGGCAGATGAAAGTAGGCTTTACATTGTCCATTAGTAAGTAAAGACGCTTAATGTTGACTATCAAATGAAGGCAAAAGATTTTTATTATTCATATTTTGTTATTCTTTTATTATTCGTTGCTTTCATTTGAGAGGAAAGAGATAGGGAGAGAAGCAGGGAAAGAGAGATAATGAATGAATGGGTTGCCTCTTGCCACTACAGACTCCACATACATGTACCACTTTGCTTCTAGCTTTATGTGAATGCTAGGGAATTAAACCTGGGCCAAAAAGCTCTGCAAACAAGTGCCTTTAACCACTCATCCATCTCCCCAGCAACCCCCACCAAAAATAGTTTTAATGGGATAAACCTCCTGCTATCCCTATTGAGTATCTTGAATTAATACTGGTTTTCTGGTTTAAAGTCAAACAAGACCACTCTGAGATGAATTTGGTAGACATGAAAGAGTAAAATGAATCATATAGGGCTGTACTTTGGGAAGGAATGAAAATATGTTACAAAATCCTTGGAAGAAGAAAAATTGTTTTCTTTTTAATTATGCTCATTTCTTTGGATTTTTTCTCAAATAATTTCCTTTATCTCTTGTTTTAAAATATATTAACTTTCTGTTTCAAAGGAGAAGACAGTTGAATTCATCTAGATATTATTTTTTAGTTTTCTGATTGCTTTCTATCTTTAATTGATGTATTAAATAAAGAGCTCTGGAAAAATTATTAGGTGAACTTGGTTCTACTCCTATCTCAACTATTATTTTTAATTTCTCTTTTTGTTATTCTGGTGATAGAAGCTAGGGCATTGCACATGATAGGCAAGTGCTCTACCACGGAGCTCCATCTGCAACACTCAACTGTTAATTTTGTGTGCATTTTTAAATCTCTTTGGGCTTTAGTTTCTTCTGCAAAGTGAGGGCAGTGGATTAAATGAACTGTAAATCCCATCTGGTAGATTTTTATGAAAATTACTTTCACTAGACTAAGGTAATCTCAATCTACTTAAATATAAACAACAATCATTGAATGACACACATTTATGTAAAATTAGCAGTGTGTATAGAGTATGTATATTGTGAAGGGTATCTAGTGATTGCCAAGCTTCACTCATGCATCATCTTCATAGTTTCATCATACTTGTGTATCACCAGTACTATTATTTATTTAACATTTTCTTCACTGAATAGCTTTTATTTAATCTTTAAAAAAAAACTTCCTTGGGGCTGGAGAGATGGCTCAGTGTTTAAGGCATTTGTCTGCAAATCCTAAGTCCCCAGGTTCAATTCGCCAGTACCCATGTAAAGCCAGATGCACAAGGTGGCACATGCCTCTGGTGCACCCACTCATATTCATTCTCTCTTTCTCTCTCTCCCTCTTTCACTCTCTCATAAATAAATAAATAAATAAAAATTTTAATCTACCTTAATTTTACCTAAGCAACAATATCCATACATCGATATATTTGACATGGTAAATATCTTTTTAAATTTTTCTTTATTACAGAATACTTAGTATGGTAGATTATGTGTTATTACCATCTTTTCCCTTATCCCTGCCCCCATTCTGCTGGGGGCCCTCCTAACCTTAAAAAAATTCGGATCTGGCCTGTAACTCCCAGTACCATAAATCAGTTGCTACCCACAGTGAGATGTTAATCAGAGAGTTCTACAAGGTCCCCAAAACAAGACAGGCTGTTGTCAGAGCACTTGATTATGTGCTGACACAGAACACAGAGAGACCTGGCTGGAATCCATAAGATAGCCAGTCCCCAGACAGCCCATCTAGTGCTGGAAAGCACTACATGAGCTACTCGGGGGAAGTGGCCAACAATGGTCTAAGCAACCAGAGATCTAAGCTACTCAGAAGCAAATACCCTGACTAGATGTACATAACAGTACAACAGTGGCACACAGCCTTGGTGGGTAACCAATAGCTTTATGATTGTCTAAGAGATCCACTCAGTGGAAAGGAACCCACATCTGTAATTAAGAACCAGGTCAGAATCCTATGGAGGTATGATAGATGTCTTTCTAACATCAAATTAGTCTGTTTTCATTTAGGCACCATCTAAAACTGGCTTCATACTTTGGAAAGCATTGCACTATTTTCTCATTCACATGTGGAAAGTAAAGGTTACAGAGATTAAATATCTGTGTTTCTTATCACAAAGCAGGTTGCCATGGAGGCATGACTAGAGGACACCTCCCCTGATTATGTCACACACACCATGCTTTTCCCAGAGCTGCCATTAAGACCTAAAAGCAATGTTATTTAATAGAGATGGAACTAGATTTCAGGTTTTGTTTGATAAATTCTTTTATTTTTGTGTGTTTTTTGAGGTAGGGTTTCACTCCAGCCCAGGCTCACCTGGAATTCACTATGTAGTCTCAGGTTGGCCTCAAAATCACAGTGATCCTCCTACCTCTGCCTCCTGAGTGCTGTGATTAAAGGCATGTGCTACCATGCCTGACTCTTTTATTTATTTATTTATTTATTTATTTATTTTATTTTTGTTTGAATTTTTTTTCTTTATTAGTCAGTTTTGTATTCAGCAAATACAGTCAGTTTGGTACCATTATTAGGCTCATCCGTGACCTACCCCCTCCCCTTGGCCCCTCCTTGTTGAGGTATACGGGTCATGCATTGTGGAGTTAGCCCACAGATATGGGTAAGCTAAATGTCTCTGCATATCATGACTCAACATGTGGCTCTGACATTCTTTCCGCCCCCTCTTCCGCAAAATTTCCCTGAGCCATGTTGGGTTCATTTTTGGTCTGCTTCAGTGATGAGGTGTTGGGGGCCTCTGTGGCTCTGGCTCTCTGATTTGGTAGGAGTTGATTTTTCTCTGTGCTGATCTCCTTCCCCCTTGTTCTGGTATCTGGTTCATCAGGAAAACAGCCCCCTTGCTTGTTTCTCCATTTTTTCTTAGTTTCAGCCGGGGCCCTTTTGAGGATGGGGTGGCTCTCTCTTTGGATCTACATCAATCTGAAAAAGAGAAGCAGATTCTCCAACGGAGAGTAAGTTAGCACCAGGACAAATGAGATAACCCTTACTTTTTTTGTTTAATAGAGAATTTAATAGGTGTAGGCCCTCTTGTAGCCCATGCCTGACTCTTTTATTTATTTATTTATTTACTTATTTATTTATTTATTTATTTATTTTTGTTTTTCGAGGTAGGGTCTCACTCTAGCTCAGGCTGACCTGGAATTCACTATGGAGTCTCAGGGTGGCCTCGAACTCAAGGCGATCCTCCTATCTCTGCCTCCCAAGTGCTGGGATTAAAGGCGTGCGCCACCACACCCGGCTTATTTACTTATTTATTTTTTGAACATTCTTGCTACATATAGATCAGGAAGGCCTCAAAAATCATAATCTTCCTGCCTCAGATTGTGCTGGGATTACAGGAGTGTGTCACTGTGCCTGGCATAAGTCTAGTAAATTCTAATGATAGTGATGACAACAATAACAAATGAGTCTTATGCCTTCAGATGAGTCATTCAATCACTGTGAGTTTGAGTTCTCTTATTTGACACAGAGAAAAAGTAGTTAGCATGGACTAAGCACTTCACAGGCCTTTTATTTGCCCATGTGTTTCAGTCTAATATTTCCACTAGCACAAGTTAGGACCAAATAATTACTCAGGGAATATTTTGCTCTGAAACCTTGGGACTCCTAACAAATAGTATAAATCTGGGTTTGTTTATCTCAGAGGATATGACTATATGAAAGGGGCATGAACATTTGAACTTTTAAGGAAACAGTATCACTAGGTAAGGTAAAACTCAGATCAACAGTTCATAAAATAGGCTGGAGAGATAGCTCAGTGGTTTTATGCAAGCATGTGGGCCTCATAGATCACTCAAGTTCTATGATTAGGACCCACATAAAAGCTGGGTATAGCCACGTGCATCTATTACCCTAGGGAACAGAGACCCGAGAATCATTAGCACTTCTGAGGAAAAACAGCATGCTCCGGGATCAGTAAGGGACTAGCTCAGTTAAGAATGGGCAAGAAGAGTGTGATAGAGCAAGACACACAATATTCTGCTCTGGTTACCATAGGCCAACACACTCTGACTCAGATGAGCATGTTATATGCTGCATGGGCACATATATATGAATATACCACACACACATCACATTGCATCACATTGCATCACACTGCACTGCACTGTGCTGCACCCCCCCCCTCTCTCTCTCACACACACACACACATTTCATAAAGTGGTAAAAACAAATTTGGTTTTGGTTTCCCTTGAGACATTTATGGCTTATATGAAATTTTGACTAGGTAGACTGAGCAGGTTTGTATATTGATCTCCTAGCCCCACCTCTGCAAAATAGACTCAACCAATCCCTGCCCCGGTAAAATAACAGAGCTGCTTTGGGTGAAGTGAGGTAATGGCTATGGATGGCAGTAAGAAAATTAAGTTCCCCACTTAGTTGAATCATCATGGCTACAGGGATTCACTGCTTCTTATCAAAGGTGAGATGAATAGAAGGAACTTCCTGGTAGCTTAACCTCATCCTGGACACTTGCCAGTTCTCATTTGTGATATTTTTCTGTCCTAGATCTACTATTCTGAAGGTGGACAAGCTTTAGCCATTGGGCAATTCAAGAATCGAATTGTAGGGTCTACCAATCCAGGTAATGCATCTATCACTATCTCGCATATGCAGCCATCAGACAGTGGAATTTACATCTGTGATGTGAACAACCCCCCAGATTTTGTGGGCAAAAACCAAGGCATCCTCAGCGTCACTGTGTTAGGTATGGACATTTTTATTGTCTTTTCTTTTCTTGAAGCCACTTAGGACACTGATTGATCCAGGGTACAGAATTATGGTGTCATCTATGTCAGTGGGGTCAAGTGTCTTCCCTGCTCCTTTTATTATCAGAGAAATTTAGATAGTCCTTCAACTCCATACAGTAACCCTAAGAAATTACCTAAGATATATGGAAACAGTAGCCAAAATAAAAGCCACCACAATTACACAGTTGATAACCCAACTTGTAGGGAGCCTTATCTCTGAAAGAAGCAGTGAGACAACCACTGTTTCATCAAATGATCCAATCAGAGTCACTTAATCATTTCCCCACTTTTAAGTAACATTTACATAGAGGGGACAGCTATCAATACATTACCTCTAAGCCTGATATTATTTCCACCATTAAATTATTCTTTCAAGTAAAAGAAGGAGGGCCCCTTTTAAAAATGCTGAAGCTATTTGGATATTTGGAAAAATGGTTACACATTATGTCATAATGGAGAAATGTTACATATATATATATATATATGTATGTATATATATAAAATTGTACAAGGCCTATCTGCTCTTAGTTCATTTATTAATTATTGATTCATTACTTTGTGCTAGGAGAGATAAGGTTTATATTGATGGAGGCATGCTTCCTGCCATTGAAAAGCTCTTTCCAATTTGGGTGATTTCTAGGGATCTTTCCAATGCCTTAAAGGTCAATTGGAGCTAAGTACCTGTCTGCAGACCCTATATATGGTAGTCCTAAACAGAGGGAGGAAAAGGCTAATAATTTCCCCACTTTTAATTAACCCCACATGAAGCTGGTCTAGTCATTGCACCCATCAATCTCTGAATATACATGACTAGAAAGGAGGTCAAAAGATCAAATCCATGACTTGACAGTTGAGTGGCATAGAGAAAGAAATGATGACAAGGTGCACACTGAAGACAACTGTCACAATTTATCTTGAACTACTTGATGTTTACTGTGAGGTTTGATACTGCATCTACCCACTCAGAAAATGGGGAAAGCTACCCCAGAGCTAATTTAAGAGTGAATTAGCTCTATCAATTGTGTTTTATTGTTCTGAGCCCTGTGCTAGGCGTTGGTATGCCAAGACAGACACATTCCCAGAGGAGCTTGGGTTCCAGTTCAGAAGACTAGTTATATATGTGGGGACAATATGATGTGGTAGAAATCCCAATAAAGTGCCAGAAGACCTAGGTTTGAGGATTTGCTCTGTTCTCAATGACCTCATGCTAGCCCGTCTATCATTCTCTTGCCATTGTTAAATGTGTTGTAATTCCTTCCCTGACTTCTTTACTGATTTATTATAAAGATCCAATTAGACCCTGGAGATTAAAGAGCCTTTTAATGCTCAAATGATTTGAGGGATTAATCGTCTAATGATTTTTCTGTTGCTCCCTGGCTCTGGAGTGATCTGACCAGAACCAATCTTCACGACAAGGCTTGGAAATAGCCCTGCAATAGAACTAGAGAAGAAAGTTAATGTCCTTAAATTTGAAGTTCAGAGGATTCTAAATGAATGTGAGGATAGCTTTTTTTCTGAGTTCTTCTTTTCCATGAGCCTTTGGGTGAGATAATTCTTGCCACAAATGGATCGTGACTTTCCCTGAAGCAGCCAGAATCTAAACAAGGTAAGATGCTGAAGAGTCTGTGAATGTCCTTGTTTAGGAACTCACCAAAACTTTACCTATATTAATTGGGTGAAGAACAAAGGCATTCTGTGAAATTTGGCTTTCTGAAAATTTGAGATTGAAAACTTTCTCTGAAATTTGTAAAGTCTGTTTGCAGTCTTCAAATCTCACTGTATATGAGCACCAGTTTGCCCTGATTGAAGCCAAGTGTAGACAGACAGGTAAGGGAGACCAGTTATGGGAGAGATATTGCTATTTCACTAAAGATGGCTCTTCATGTCAATGAGTCTTTCTGGGTCCTTTCCTTACCCAGTATGGATAGCAGTTCTGTATATTTGCTTGTGCATTCATAAATTCTTGTAGCAAATCCTGAACCCATGTGTCAGTTACTGAACTAAATAATGGAGATAGGAATATGTAAAAGACAGTGTTCCAGCCCTACAGAAGTCCAATCTACTAAATAAGACAATGTACATAAAAGTTTCTAGGGGGAGTTAAGAGAAGAACGCAGTTGACAGCCCAGGGGGAAAGCTAAGTAAGGGGAACTAGACAAGGCATATCAGGGAAAGCGAATTTTGTACCGCTGTGGAAGGTTGTGCAAGACTGTGTCTGGCATAACAGAGGCAGAGGTAGCAGAGCACAGTTCGGGTGAAGAAAATGGTGAGCAAAGCACCAGGTGGTTTTGGATGGCCATTCATTTGAGAGATTTTCATTAGTTATGATAACCTTGTAAAATCAGTGTCTACAAAACTCCAGATCACGTCTGAATATTGTTATGTGTGCATTTGGAATGAGCACAATTTGGCACATATGAATAAAATGGTTACTTTAGAGGTCTGAGAACATACTGAAGCATTTTTATTTATTTTCTAAGGTGAGCCTTTTTTTCCTCCCATATCAGCTCTGCAGAAACTAATAAAGCTAAAGGGTAGATCAATGGCTTTGCCAGTAAAATATCCAAGCTCTCCTAGGGACCTTAACAAGATGAAATGTCGCTCAATTCTTACTCAGTAGGCTTAGAAGATATATAGGTTTGAGACTTGGTTCAGAATGATTCACCCAATGCTTTGTTAATTTAAAAAGGAGAAAAATATGTTTACCAAAAACCAAAGAAGAAACAATTTGAGTTTGAATCTGAGCTCAAGGAATGAGAGCAAGTCCTATCAGTTTGTTCTCCATAATTTCATTTAAGTCCTGATATCTGACTTTTTGTAATGAAACACACATTTTTTTCTGTTCATTTTTAAAAATGTTGCTATAAAGGCTATAACATTCCAGCCTTTTCTAAGAAAACAGAAAGCATGTAAACCTAGTGATAGTTGAATGAAGTTAAATAGCCTAGTTTAAAATAAATAAATCATGTTGTTCCCATCTCAGAAAGTCATTGGCAAGGAAGATAGAACCAAGAGCTAAACATAAAATAGTTCTTTAAGTCAAAAACAATTGTTTAGTGAAGAATTTCAGAGAGTCACAACTATATTAGCATCAGGTTTTTTTTTGTTTATGTGTACAAATGGCTAGTCTGAGATGGCCTAAGATAGCAGAAGTTGGAAGATTAGTAGTAGGAATCATCCTTGCCCATGGCTAATGGCAGTTGTATGTGCAAGGCTCTATGCATGGTATTTTATTTAATCTTTTGATGAGCTAGAGGTTAGATAATCTTTTATTCACATTTCATGGCTGAGTCAATTTGAAATTTGATTGAGTTCAGTAATTTGCCTCAACATGTTTAGGGTAGAAGTTGCAGAGCTAGTTAGTATTTTGTGTAGATTCAGAACTTTGCTTTTACCTGTGTCCCAGGAAAGAGCTGGAGGGCTGAGTTGTCCAAAGCATTTAAGGTGTGACTTGCCCAATTTAAAGAACATCATCAATTGAAAGGAGGAACCAGGGATAGTGACATATACAAGTGATCCCAGTACTTTAGGAGGTGCAGGCAGAAGCATCAAGAGTTCAAGGTAATCCTCAGTTATGTAGAAAGTTCTAGACCAGGCTGTGCTACATGAGGCTCTAGGTAGATGAGTTGGAAAGTATAGAACTTGAAATTATATCTCTATGTGTGATTATGGATAGAATAAGTGGTGCTAAGTAAAGTGTATGGGGATATTCAGATTCCTAACTTCTTAGGTGTTTCCATAAACAAATAGGTAAAACTTAGCATGTTCTAAACTGCACTTGTTATCAATCATTCCGCTAAAACCTGTTCCTCCACATGCATTCTTTATCTCAGGTGATGACAAGATTATGTACCCAGCTGCCAAAATCAAAAGCTCAGAATCTCACCTTCTTCCTTTGCTTCATGGCCAGTTGGTCACCAAATCCCATTGACTGTACTTGCTTAATACTTCTTGTATATATCTCTCCCTTTCCCTTGGCTCAGGCACATGTAGTGTCAGAGAGATCCATCTAGAGCGTTAAGATGGCCATCCTCAGTGTCTTACTTAAACTGCTTTTTGGTCTCCCTGTGTTCCGTGTAAAATATGTGGAATACAAAACCCTCTAAGAGAAGGCCTCTGCCATTCTATAACCTTATCTCTCATCATTCTCCCACTCCACTGCAGAACTGTGCCCAAGTTCCTTTTGCATCTGCATTGCCTAGTCCAGTGCTGGGGACACAGAAGACACAGAACTAAATGCTTGTTGAGCAGAATGGAGATTATAGTGCAACATAGCACACACCTACTGATGAGGGACACAGGCACATTTAAACCTCCCAACCATTATGTGTCATCTACAGATGAATATATGAAAAAATGACCCACAAAGGAAAAGAAAAATGTAATGTTAATGAAATATTTTTTAAAAAGAATAAGAAGCTGTTTAAGGGTTATATTTTCATTTAAGGCTGCTTTCAAAATACATGTTATGTTTCTAGCCACTTAAGAGTTTGCTTACGTTGGCTGTTTTAATAAAGGCGTATTTTAGAATACAATGCGGAAATGTGTGGTTATAAATCTGGGGAGGAGGCAGACAGAACAGACACTATTTGAATCTTAATATCCTCCTGACTAGATGGTCCCTGCAGCTGAAGTGCTCTACTCCCATCTGGTGGCACAACTGAAAACTGCTCAAAAAAAAAAAAAAAACATACTCTACAAAGTAAATGTGAGGAAGGGACTGCAGCTGTCACAGACTGCATTCATTTTACTGGAATTTTCTCTTTGTCGTTGCCTTACAGTCAAACCTTCCAAGCCCCTTTGTAGGATCCAAGGAAGCCCAGAAGCAGGTCATCCTATTTCCCTGTCTTGCCACTCTGCATTTGGAACACCATCACCTGCTTACTACTGGTACAGAATTGAGGGAAGAAACATTGTTCCAGTGAAAGAAAGTTTCAGTGAGTATTGTCCTTGACAGCCAAATGGTCAGAAAGCCCCCTGATCCTTCAGTATGGATGACAGCCTGAGTGTGCAGTGGCTGGCCACATGTTCTTAGTGCTCAGTCTTATTTTTATCTTCTTGATGGCAGGGTTAATTGGGTGAGAGCCTTCACATAGTTATTGTGGCATGTCTACTTCCCAAAGTCTAGAAATCAGTTGACAGGTGGTAAGTATGGAGAGAATGGCCATGGTCCTAGAGGTCCTTTTGGAATATCACAAGGGACCTAGCTGGACCCTAAACACTTCAAGAAAGAGAGGCCACTATGGAGAAGTGTGTATGCATTAAGTGATCTAATGACATAATTTGTGCCCATGTAAGAAAATTTAAAAATCTGTTTCCTGGTTTTGACAGACTCAGCCACTGGGATTTTGGTTATTGGAAATCTGACAAATTTTGAACAAGGTTATTACCAGTGTACTGCTATCAACAGCCTTGGGAATAGTTCCTGTGAAATTGATCTAACCTATTCACGTGAGTTGACCATATGGTTTTCAGTCTCTCCCTGAGTCAAGCAACCAGCTGTGCAGAGTAGTTAGACTATCTGGTAGTCCTTTTTGCTTCTCTAGAGATTTGTATGCTTTATTGATAGACTGATACAATAAGTGACCATCTTGCTATCCAATTCTTACATAGGAATATGTTCCCTAAATTCTTCATAGTACAATTTAAGCTTCACAAAATCTCTAGAAAGTAGGTATTGTCCTTTAATAAATAAAACAATTCTTATTGATAGTATCAGGTTGGGTTTCTCTTTATGACGCTATTAATAAACCGAGGTGATCCTACCAAATATATAGCTTGCAAACTTTCTGGTTTTTAACTGCCTTATTAAGATCTTCTTGTAGAAAACATAGTGAAAACACTTTAAAATATAGGCATAGCTAAGATTTTTTGAAAAGGACTTCAATAGCCCAGGAACTAAAACTAAGAATTGACAAATGAAACTGTATGAAATTAAAGAGATTCTGGGGCTGAGGAGATGGCTTAGTGGATAAGGCACTCACCTGTAAAACCAAGGAATACAGGTTCAATTCCCAGCACAAAATTGCACATGCATCTATTGTTCATTTGCAGTGGCCTGAGGCCCTGGTGTGCATATTCTCTCTATCTCCCTCTTTCTCTCTTCCTCTCTCTCTCTCAAATAAGTATGTAAAAATAATAAAATTTAAACAAAAATATATTCTGCTGAGCAAACAATTAATTGAGAGAAGAGACAGCCTACAGGATGGGAAAAATCTTTGTCAGCCATTCTTCTGACAGGATTAACAATGTATTCAATTAGATATCCCAAATACATAAGGACTTCAAAAACTTAAACACAAATAATACAATCAAGAAGCCAGCAAATGTATTGTACAGACAGTTCTCAAAAGAATTACAAATCGCCAAAAAATATATAAAAAGAATTTTAACATCCTTAGCCATCAAGGAATTGTAAATCAAAATTGTGTTGAGATTCCATTTCACCCCTTTTAGATGGTGTTGAGTTAACTTTTCCTGGGGAGACAGAAACATATGTCTATTCATACCTTATCCTAGATAGGGCACCAAAACCAACCAAAGACATGATTCCACCCAAGTCTAGCTTAGTGAACCATTGAGTGTAGGAGCAAGGAAGACTCCAAGGCAGCGATATCACCCAAAAACCATGACTCATGGAATGGCAGTCTCTCCTTCAAGGCAGTTCTCACTCCTTACAAAAACTGGAGGGCAGGGGGAAGGCTTGTAAATCTTGACAATTCAGGAGCTTCCTGAGGCTTGTAAGGTGTTTGCATACTGTGACATGTTTGCTTCTTGATCCCAATGAGCTTTGGGACTTCCTGAGTCTTAAGGAATCTCACCACAGGATGGACTGTTTAAATTCAGAGGACATTGTTGTACAAAAATGAGTGTCATCAAGAAGTCAAACAATAAATGCAGGCAAGAAAAGGAACCCTTATACACTGATCAGTAGAATGTGAACTTGAGCAACAACAATGGAAGGGTTCTCAGAAAACTAAAAAAAAAAAAAAAGAATTTCCATATGATGTGGCTATACTACTAAGTATATATTCAAAGGATCCTAAGTCAGCATACCATAGAGATAATTGCACATCCATGTTTATGGATGTGCACTACTCACAAAAGTTATGCAATCAGTTAAGGATATTGTGGAATCTATGCACATTGGAGTTTGTTTTTCCAAAATGGAGTTTTATTCTGGCCTAAAGAAAAATAAAATTATCTAATTTGCATGAGAATGAAAGGAGAGTTTATGATGTTAAGTAAAACTAGCTTGACTCAAAAAGAGAAGCATTGAGCCAGGAGTGGTGGCACACGCCTTTAATCCCAGCATTCGGTAGGCAAACGTTGGAGGATCACCGTGAGTTCAAGGCCACCCTGATACCACATAGTGAATTCCAGGTCAGCCTGGGCTAGAGTTATACCCTACCTCAAAAAACCAAAGAGGGAGAGAGAGAGAGAGAGAGACAGAGAGAGAGAGAGGCATCATAGGTTTGCTTTCATATGCAGAATCTAGTTTTTTTTAAAGTTATTTGGATTTGTTTTTTAAAATATTTTATTTTAGTTTATTTGAGAGAGAGAAAGAGGTAAATAGAGAGAAAGAGAGAGAATGGGTGCTCCAGAGGCTTCAGTTGCTGCAAACTCCAGATGCATGCACCACCTTGTGCATCTGGCTTACATGGATCCTAGAGAATTGAACCTGGTCCTTTGGCTTTGCAGGCAAGTGCCTTAACTGCTAAGCCATTTCTCCAGCCCAGAATCCAGATTATTTCTTTGAGACAAGGTTTTATTCTAGCCCAGGCTGACCCAGAACTAACTAGCCGAGGATGGCCTTATATGCCTAGCAATTGTCCCACTTCAGCCTCCCAAGTGGAAAGATTAAATAGGTGTGCCACTACACCTGCCAGGCAGAATCTAATTCTTTTAAATATATGAGAGTAGAAGGAGTACCTTTTGGGAAGAGCAAAGGGACCCGTGGAAGAATGAACAGGGGACAGAAGGCAAAAGGAAGTAACAGGGGTGTGAATATGGTTAAAGTATATTATGAAAACTTCATAATGAAACCCATTATTTTGTACAGTTTAATATATGCTAATAAAATAGAATTAAAAATGTCAAGACAGAAAAGAAGAAAAATCTGCCAGTGATGATAAAATAGTTTTATCTATAACCACAACACTGTTGTTCATCATTACTACTGTTATTACAAAATTATGTCCCATACACTTGACCAGGTGATATATGAGCAATTTCTAACTTGACCATTTCTATCAGCCTATTAATGGAGATAGAATATATTCGTTTTCTTTGACTGAATGGGATACTGAAGCACAGAGAGGTAAATGACTTGTCCAGGTTTATCCATTTAGTAATGCACAGAGCTAAGATGCCCATAAATTTAAATATTTCTGATCAAAGGTGCTTATTCTCTAAGCATCATATATACGGACTTGGCAATTAGAAAATTGGGCCGATCCATGA
Organism: Dipus sagitta; assembly: GCA_036346955.1. Lineage (NCBI taxonomy): Eukaryota > Metazoa > Chordata > Mammalia > Rodentia > Dipodidae > Dipus > Dipus sagitta. The sequence continues at coordinate 97,470,416 of CM070776.1, forward strand.
CCAATCCCTCATAAGCAATATCTTGTCAAACTTCCTGTCATTTAACAACACTTATCTGTTACTTTTTTCCTAACATATCTTGAAGTTGTATTTTTAATGTAGGACATATTCATAGAAGGCAAGTTCCATTGAATTGCAGCTTTTACTATGGAGCTGAGCTTTCCTCATTGTTTGTCCTGAAGGCTGCTCCTTTATTTTCATACCACTTCTGGTTCTTTCCCATGATCATTTTTGTTGTCTTTCTTTAGATCTCACGCAATTCTTTTCTGCCCTCCGAGATATAATCACTTAAGGTTTGTTCTTAAACCATGCTTCCAATGATATCCAGTGTTCACCTACTTTATCTTTCTCCATACTTCACTCCCTCCTTCCTAAAGCATTTGTTAAATACAGACTGTATATAGCTATAAGTGCTGCACATAATGAGGTTAAGAAGAAATATGTCCTGCACTCTCACAGTTCAGCTACAGGGACAAACAAAACTGAAGTGGGTTAAATGCTGTAATGTAGATATGCATGGGGTCTATAAGACACTAAAGGGTGAATACTTGTGCTTATGGATTTGGGGTAGCTTTGCTGACCAAGAACAATTTGAGCTGTTTCTTGAAGGTACTTATAAAGCTTGTTTATTTACCTGTAAAATGGAGATTTTGAATGTGGATAAAAGTAGGGCAGCAAACATAGAAGGGCAATTTGTCCATGTTGTAGAAAGGATGTCTCTGAGAGGGGGAAAACATAAGAAGCAGATATCTGAAGTATTTGTATCTGTCAAAGGGAATTTATAATTTCCTATAAATTTTGAGATAGTAATATTGCATTTAAAAACTAAACAAATCCCCAGATAAGGCACTTTTTGCCTTAGGGCAAAACTTTTGAAACACTGTATAAGAAAGATTAACAGTATGGGTGCTCCTGAACTGTGAACAATATTTAATTTTTATAAATTTAAAGTTTAACTAGAACGTGCTATAATTATATTAGGTGTGTGTGGAGGAGTATGAAGCGAGTGTAGACAAGTCAAAATGAAATGATGAACATTGAAAATAAGCAGGATAAACTGGGCATGCCTTTAATCCCAGCACTTGGGGGGGGGCAGAGGTAGAAGGATCGCCATGAATTCAAGGCCACCCTGGGACTACAGAGTGAACTTCAGGTCATCCTGAGCTAGAGTGAGATCCTACCTCGAAAAACCAAAAAGAAAAAAAGAAAATAAGCAGGATATTCAAGCACAAGTATAGTAGAAATATGTAGCCAAGAACATTCTTAAAAAAGGATCGAGAGTGGTTGATTAGAGTGACGCAATAAACTGTTATTTTTTGTTAGAGTTTTAAGATTAATTATTCACATGTATTCCATTTTTGTCTTATTTTGAGACAAGGATTTTCTATGTATGTAGTCCAGGCTGGCCTTGATCTTGTAATCCTCCTTGCCTTCGACTCCCATGTTTTGGAATCACTGGCATGTACCACCATAACCTGTTACATGTATCCCTTTAATTATAATCATTTAAAGGAATTATGAGGCAACATTGTGTAGATTCTAAGTTCAAAATATAAATTGTTCATCCCTGTTTAAGGGGAAGTGGATGGGGATGGGCTGGCTGGCTTATGACTCAAACATGCTTTGTGAGGGACAACACCTCCAGGCTTGAAGGTCTGGTGCTCAGCTGGATTGTCTCACACTCATTCAAATTTTCCATAGACTGATAGAATAAACCAAACGCCTGTTTATCCAAATAGCTATATCCTGTCCCAGTGGCCAGAATGCTGGGGGCTCCTTTGTTAGCAATGAGTGTGTGAGGAATAATAAGGCTTTTAGACCAGGTTTATTTTTTTATTTCACCTAGCCTATGAGAAAGCCTAGTGAAATGTCCCTGCCTATACCAGCATGTGTCTGATGACTAGATGGCAATTCTGTGGTCTTTCTTCAACTCATGCCTTCCTAAACTCTGCTTTAAAAGCAAACTTGCCTGCCAAGTGGTCATATTTTTTGGTTTATGTGTATAAATGTCAATGTTCAGCTACACATGGAATCTGCCTTTCTTCATCCACTAGGAATCCAACTGACAGAATTCTAGAGCCGTCTATTCTCTTTGCCTATACATGTCACTACCCTGTTATGCAAGTGTTTTGAATATTCACCACCTGTCACAAATGCACATGTATGAAATGTCAGTATGTTCTACTTTGCTATCTGTATGTTTCCTCCAGATCCAGAAGTTGGGGTCATCATTGGTGCCTTGATTGGTACTCTAATAGGTGCTGCTATCATCGTCTTCGTGGTCTGCTTTGCAAGGAACAAAGCTAAGGCAAAGCAAAAGAAGAGTGATTCTAACCCCAGTACAGAACTTGAGTAAGCCTTTATTTACTTGAATACACCCATCCACATTATTGTCTTTACCTGAATACAAATACCTCTTAGGTATATCTTTCAATCAGCTCTTCTTAAGTACTCCTTTCAGCATAATTTACCCAGGGTGGCTTTCTGCCTGCTGTCATATGCTTTTACAAAAATTGTGAGGATGGCTATTTACTGAGCCATATGCTTAACTCTATTCAAAGTACTTTATGTCTGTCATTTCATTTAATCAACACAACAAACGTTTTTTAGACCTGAGAAAAAATTTTAAGATATAATGTTAAAATACTCCTAAAATTATCATTATAATTATACATATTTTAATGAACAAGAGGCAAATAGAGGCAAAAGTGCATAGGGCCCAGGGAAATCAGAATTCATCCAGGTCCACAAACAATGCTCTTAACTACTCTGCTATTTCTTCTTCAGTGTAGATCATACTCATTTGCTTGCTTATTATCCATCTTCTTGATTCCACAAATATGTATCAGGTACTAACCAAGAGCCAAGTGTTTTGCTAAATGGAGTTGGAGACAGATATGCATCAAAGCTATGGATTTGGACCTTACATACCTTATTAGATTCTTGGACTCTTTCATCATATTTAAGGTAGTTTCCTACCTTTTTAATGTTAGTCCATCTTCCTGACCTTTCATATTGTTAAGCTGTAATCTTTCTGAACTCCAAAAGTGACACATATAGTCTAAGACTGAGTTAGAATATCAGAATTAACCAATGTCCCAGTCTAGGACCTATATGTCACAGAAGCGACAGAGTGTATAGCTCCACATGAAATTTCCAAGTTAACACTTCCCTAACTCTTGTCCCCTGGTAATTATTTCTTATAGACCAATGACAAAACTGAACCAAACCCGAGAGACTGAAGCAATTCCAACTGAAGATATTATCCAGCTAGAATCAACTCTACCACCATCTATTCATAACACCAATCCTAGTGCCATCTTGGAGCCAGAATATGAGGCTAACCCCCGGCTAGAGTCTGCCACACAGTCTGCCCCAGGACCTGAGCCTGATATGGAGATCCAGCTGGAGCCAGAGCCAGAGACTGATCTTGAGCAGGAAACAGAGCCAGAGCCCGAGTCTGAGCCTGAAATTATAGTTGAGGAACATAATGTGGTTAAGGCATAGACTAGAGCCTTAAGTGCAACACTCCTCACTAAGGATCCCATTACTGGCTTTTGAAATTTACTTGACTTAGCCAGCCCCCAACTTCTCCCTCCTCCATTCTGACCAGCCCTCTTCTAGCAAGGTGCTCATTCTTACCATTAATCCAAAATATATAAGTCAAGATAATGTCTAATCCAAGGATTCCTGCACTGTTAGTATAGAATACTTAAAACTATACAAGTATGTAAGCATAACAGATGAGAAGCCAAGTGATTGATTCCTAACTCAGTTGAAAGAGCATTTGCAGCAGCACCTGTGTCTTACTGCATAAATCTTTACTTCAGTACTCTTTGTCATAGTTCATATGAACATGTGACAAGGTGGCATTAATTAGATTCAATATTATTTCTAGGATTAGTTGTCAGTCTTCCATGTTAATTTTATATTTACCACTAAGAAAATAATTTGACAGCATTAACTCATAGGTTAGAAAAAAAATTCCTCCCAAAACAAGAAGGTATGTATTAATTGGTATACATGTCATTTGAAACCAAGTCTTAAAATTGTCACTTCATTTATCTTGTTTGATTTCCCAAAGAATCACCTTGGGAACAGCACCTTGTAAATAGCAATTTTTTTACATAACTCAAGTTTTAAATGCTAAATAATGTACAGGCAAGCAATTTCAAATAAAATTTTCCTTGGTGAACATAAAGTATTGATGTCATAGGTGATATAAGTGATTTAGCTTTGAATTAGCTATTATGTTATTATCTGATGCTGTCTTTTTTGAAGGGGTAGAATAGGGCAGTGTTCTAAGTGAACACTTAAATCTATTTCAGATAATCTCAACTTGTAATTTAAATTACCTGTTTTATTATTCATTTACTCCACATTAATGGAGATTCCATTTTTTGTATAAGTGCTAAATATTAACTACATACATTGATCTCGCATCTTTTTCACCCATTAAAAAAAGCTTTTCCATGATCACAGTTTACTCACATCCCACCTTGAAGAAATTTACAGGTAGGCTCATTTTTATTAGCAAAACCTCACACATTTTCTTTTTTATTTTTTACTTATGTAATCTATCATGTTGAAATAATATTTTAAGGCTCAGTAAATAATAAAATTTCATTCAATAACTTTAAATATAAATCCTTTAATAAACAGCTTTATTCACATATTATCTGTGCAGCATAAGCTGCACCCATTTGAAGTGCATTACTTGATGAGTTTTGACAATCAAACCACTATACCCATCTAGACACAGCATACTTCCTTCTGCCCAAGGTGTTTCTTTCTTTTTTTTTTTTTTTTTCGAGGTAGGGTCTCACTCTAGTTCAGGCTGACCTAGAATTCACTCTGCATTCTCAGGGTGGCCTCGAACTCATGGTGATCCTCCTACCTCTGCCTCCCGAGTGCTGGGATTAAAGGCGTGTGCCACCACGCCCGGCTTCCAAGGTGTTTCTTGATACCCCTTTGTACAATTCCACTGTGCCTTGCACCTGTGTGATCACTGCTTTTTATCCCATCTCTAGAAGTTAGTTTTGCCTTTTCTTTTTATTTATTCATTAATATTTATTTATTTATTAAAGAGAGAGAGAATGGACACATCAGGGCCTTAGCCACTGTAAATGAACTCCAGATGCATGTGCCACCTTGTGCATCTGGCTTTACATGGGTTCTGGGGAATCAAACCTGGGTACTTTGGCTTTGCAGGCAAGTGCCTTAACCGCTAAGCCATCTCCCAAGTCCATAGCTTTGCCTTTTCTTGACCTTCATACAAATGGTGTTATATGGTACTTACTTTTGTGTCTTTCTTCTAAGGTAAATTCTTTTTGTGGGAAGAAATGGGTCTCAATCACACCCAGTTTTCATTTAAAAAGATTCTCTTAAACTGCAAATTCCTTTTTAGATAGATCATATCCTTATACCAACTTAGATGAGTTTTAAGGTGGGTTTAAATGGAAATTAACTGATTCTATTACTTGTCCAGGCCATGAAAAAAATAGCAAACTTAAACTTATACATTTTCTTTGGTATGTCAATTTGTATCCAATATCAAAGATTTTTACAAAGCATAAGTGTGATTCCACTAACAGGTTAAATACAGTGTAATACCATACTATGATATGTGCTGTTTCATGATACAGGAAGCAAAATGTTGAATGTCTTAAATTCTGACCTAATGTTTAGAGATCATAAACTAAATATCAACAGTATAAAGGTCTCAATACCAGGATGTCAAAGGTACTGATATTCATTTTTTCCCATCTACTTTTTTTCAAGTTTTGTGATTTTTTTAAAACTTTGTATTTACAACTTCTATATATGTAGACAATTTACCATAATCTTTTTCCCTTCCCAAAGCTCCCTTTCACTGAATCCTTTCTTCCCAAGTCTCTTCTTCTATTTTGATGTTATCATCTCCCTCTATTATACAGGTCTTGTGCCATACATTTTTAATATTGAGCCAAATCACAAGAAATAGATTGACATGTAATAGTCAATAAGTATAGCCCCAAATGGATCAGTGCTGATGAGGAAGAGAGGCACTTACTGCTGGTGGTATTAAATAGTTCTTGCAGAGGGTGTGCTGAAGGCAACAGAACAGCTTTTGTGGAAGTAGATCCTGATTGTTTTCTAACTTATTCTTTCCTTGAGTCTTCTTAGTTAACGGGCTACTTTTTACATGACTTATAGAAAGATTGAGCATACATAACACAGTTATATTCTCTTCATTCACCAGTTCTGTGTCTTGCATTAGCATGCCACAATGCAAATGATGAGCCACCATTATTCAGTGCTATTAACTAAAATCTATAGTTTACACTAGGGTTCATTCTGTCATTCCCACTGTTTTAATCTCAGTCAGCATTTGGTAATATAAGGCTTTGATTTCACATTGACCCTATATTTTGTTGAGACAGGTCTCACTATGTAGCCCTTAGCTGACCTGGAACACACTATTTAGGACAAAATAACCTTGAACTTGCAATCATGGGCCTTTGACCCCATGAGTACAAAATTTGTAGGTGTGAATACAATGCCCAGCTTGATTTTAGTCATTCTGGCAGGAGCACAATTTTATGTATCTTGATGTTGTTTTAGTATTATGATTAATCGTTTATTTATTTTTGTGTATGTACATGGATGTGTGGTGTAGGTGTGCCACTATGTGCATGTGGAGATCAGAGGATAACCGTGACTTGTCTGTACTCTTTTTCCACCTTTTTATGGCAGGGACTTTTGCTACTGTAAATGAATGCCAGTCTAACTGGTCTGTGAGATTCAGATTTTCCTTTCTCTGACTCTCATTGCTGTAGGCATATTGGGATATCATGGATGCACATGCCACTTTGCATCTGGTTTTATACAGGTGCCAAGAATTAACTCAGGCAGGCAGGCTTTGTAAGCAAACAAATGTAACCACAGAGCCACCTCCTTAGCCCCAGCATTAGAATTTTAACACATATTAATTTGACTAATGAATTTCACAGTGGCACTGCCATATATGTATATATAGATACTTAATCATGTCTCTCCCTCTTCTTGCATTTCTCCACCTCCCTTCTTCCCTTTCCATGCTTTCTCAGATACTTGTAGTCCCTAACTTGTTTTTCTAGACTGTCACTGATTGGACATGCATTGAACAGCTATAATGATCTAAACACTGTTTCCTATTCTTATGCTGGAAGTACAATGGTGAGCTGAATCAGGGCCAGGTCTTGTCCTCATGATGTATATAGTTTTGATAACCATGACAAGTTTTTGTGTGCTGTCAACAACAATATGTTGACTATAGGAAAGGCAAGCTGAATTTTGTACCAAAAGAAGATCTCTATGTTACAGTGTTCTATAATGAAAAAGGGCTAAAATGTAGAATTCTTTTTAAATTTTTATTTATTTAATTATTTAGGAGAGAGGGGAGAGAGAGGGATGGAGGGAGGAATGGAGGGAGATAGAGAAGGTGGGACGGAGAGAATGGGCATACCAGGGCCTCCAGCCACTGAAAACAAACTCCAGACACATGTGCTACCTTGTGCATCTAGCTTACATGGGTCCTAGGGAATTGAATCAAGGTCCTTTGGCTTTGCAGGCAAACACTTTAACTGCTAAGCCATCTCTCCAGCCCAAAATGTAAAATTATTTAACATAGATGAGAAATCACTCAGTGAATAGGTCAGAGCTTCCCATTCCTTCCCCATCTCCCAGTTCCTTGGTCTGCAGTTCCCCTGTTGCTTGATTGGGGCTGCATGGACCCTGCTGGGCTGGCTTACTGCTAAAAAACAGCCATGCTGCTTGTCTTTCTGACTGACTTGCACCTGTGTCCCCAACTCCCAGATCCCCTGCTCTAGAGGGTGCATACAGAGTGAGTAGGCTAGAGCTCCTGGTCACTTTCCCACCCCCCAGTTCTATGGTTCTGGTACTCTTGCTGTCGGCTTAGGGCTTCGTGGTCCCTGCATGTGTGCTGCAACAACAGGCCTTTTTCCCTGGTTTCCTGACCCTGGGTCAAGCCCCTGGGTCACCAAATGCCTGTTCCCTTGAGCCAGAAGGTGTACGGGCCATTATGGGAGCTGATCTCTTTCCCCTGGCTCCGCACCTTCCAGGTTCATGGTTCCCCAAGCCCTGGTTCATTTGTGGTGAAAAGTGCAAGCAAGCAGAATGAGTAGGCTAGAGCTCCCAGTTCCCTACCTCCCAGTTCTCCAAGTACCTTTGATGTACTTCCATTCTACATAATCTGCACACCTGTGGTTATAGTCCCATGCTACACAAATCTGGTTCACATTTAAAAAGACACTCACTGAAGATTCTACAAGGACAAATACTTGTTTTCTCCTCAATAAAATAAGACTTTTCCCTAAGATGGGTAGATCAGAGTGCAAAAATAACAACAAAAGTCAGAAAACTGAGAGATCTCTACCAAGGATGATTAGTCCCACAATTATAGCCACCAATAAAATCATAGAGAAAACAACAGAAATTGAAACCCAAAATGAAAACATAACAAGACATGTGACCCTGATAGAAAGAATTGCTAAAGTGGAAGCAAAGGATCTAAAAACCAACAAATACATAAATGAAATTGAGCAGAATCATCTCTTAGAGGACTCAGCTTTTGTCACTAGGCTTAACTTAATTGAAGAAAATCAGAGAAGCCTCAAAAGAGATATAAGTGAATTGATGGTGAGTCAACAAACACAGGATCACAATAACTATCTGATTAAGCTTAATGAAGACTTGATCAAATACAACAATAAATTCCAGGATACATAAAGAAAATCAAACTTTGAGCTGAAATCATACCTCAAAAAAAGAGATGGACATGATGCAAAATAGCACAACAGAAAACAAAAATCAAATAAGCTTTTAAAAACATCTTTAGAACCTCTCACTAACAGAGCCACTCATGTGGAAGACAGAACATCTGAGCTGGAAGACAGGACAGAAGAAATTGATAGCGATGCCAAAATTTTGCTAAGTTCAAAAAAATCATGTCAACAGAATATGAGGGAACTGTAGGATACCCTAGAATGATTAGACATCTGGATCATAGGTATACCAGAATGGGAAGAAATCAAGGCAAGAGGCATAGAGAACATATTCGACAAGATTATTGAAGAAAATTTCCCAATCTTGCAAAAGAGAGGCCCATCCAGTTACATGAAGATCTCAGACCAAACAGACAGGACAACAGAAGAAACTCTCCAAGGCACATCATAGTTAAAACTCTTAACAATGAAAACAGCTAAAAGCAGCAAGAGAGAAACAACTCACTACAGAAAAAGGCAAGCCCATCACAATTACCTCATATTTCTCAATGGAAACCTTGAAAGTCAGAAGGGATTGGAATGGAACATTTCAAAGTCTAAAAACTATGGCTTCAAACCCAAACTACTGTACCCAACAAAAATATCCCTCATAATAGATGGTGAAAACTGTCCATGAAAAATGTCAGCTGTATGATTATATGGACAGAAAGCCAAACCTACAGAGAATACTTCAGGGAATAATCCACACAGAAAAGTAAAACAACCAATCTCAAGAGCCAAAAAGAAGACCACAATAACCAAAACTAGAGCAGGCTCAAATAAATGCAAAGCCCTAGGAAGCACGAAACCCCATAAAACACCCCATCGAGTTTCTGGTCAAGTTGGCATCTGCTTCACCTTGCCTCACCTCAAGGAGAAGAAAAGACAAGATCCTTAAGGTTCATGGGGGAGTATTTTTGTTTAGGGGTTTACTGATTCTAGTAGGCTTCCAGTGGGAGGGTGTGAAGGAGCAAAATAGGGAATCCGCTGATTCCCACACACTGGAGTAGCCCACCAGTCTCCCATCCCCTCAAGCAGCTGTCTTACCTGCAGTCCCAGTACTAGGGCACTCCTGCACTAACTGTAGGCTAAATAGACCCAAGCGAGCAGGCTAGATCCTGCACCCTAGGCTTTCCTGGCACTGAGCAGAGCTCCATGGCCGCCATCAGTGTCCTGCTGTTCCCACCCAGCATTAGTGTCCCCCACGGATGTGCGCGATAGCTGTTCCAGTCCAGTCTTGCTGCCCCCATGGGCGTGCGCAATTGCTGTTACCCCCAGCATTGCTGTACCTCATAGGCACTCATGATTGCCATTCCAGCCCAGTCTTGCTGTCCCCTGAAGGTGTGTGCGAGCACCATTACCCTCAACCTTGCTGTCCCTCGTGGGCACTCATGATTGCCATTTTGGCCCAGTCTTGCTGTCCCCCGTGGGTGTATGTGATCACCATTCCCGCCCCCCAGCCTTGCAGCCCCTCGCAGGCATGAATGATTTCCCTTCCTGCCCAGCCTTGCTGTTCCCCACATGCGATTGGGTGGCCTAGTCCCCGTTATTGCCCAGCCTTGCTGACCCTCATGGTGATCGCTGGCCCAGACGACATTCCCACCCAGTCCATCTGAGCCCATTAATTGCTGGCTTGTCCCACCACGGAACAGGGACCAGGCTAGTGTCTCCGCCCTAGCCTTTCTGAATTCCGTGGGTGATCATCAACCCACTCACCGCCACTGCCCCACCCCTGTCCATCAGGCTAGTGTCCCACACCCTAGGCTTTCTGAAACATTGTGATGGGTAGACCATAGCAAAAGAGGAATAGCATGAAATATCAGATGCAAGTAAATCCAGCTAGATTGCCCAGTCCAACAAAGGATGTCTCTAATCAAACCATAGAAGAAACAATGGGATCACAACCCCAAAATGAAGAAACAATGTAACCCTGGCCAAGCAAATAGCGGAACTTGCAGAAACTCAACAAAGGACCAATATTTGTATAAATGGTATGCTCACTAGATTAGATATACTAGAAAAGAACTAGGAAGGGTTCCGAAGACAGTTAAATGATCTGAAGGAGAGTGGAAAAAAAAAAGAGTTCCTCAATAACCAGCTGGCTAAGCTCAATGAAGACACACACAAAAAAAAATATAAGTATGAACTCCAAAAAGCATTAGGAAAATCAGAAAATGACGTGAAAAGGAAACTCAACAGAGGGATGGAAACTATACATTAAAAAGCAGTAGAAAATCCAAACCAAATTGAACAATCCCAAAATTCTACAGAAGCTCTCAAGAATAGAGTCAGCCATTTGGAGAAAAGAAACTCAGAATTACAAGACAAAACAGAAGAAACAGTTCATGGGTCCAAAAGTTTCAACAAGTTCAAAAATTTCTGTGAACAGAAAATGAGAGAACTGTAGGATACCCTTAAGCATCCCAACATTTGGAATATGGGAATACCAGAAGGGGAAGAAATTCAAACCAAAGGCATAGAAAACTTTTCAACAAAATTATCAAAGAAAAATTTCCCACTCTCTCAAAATAAAGTCCCATCAAGTTTCAAGGACCTAGCAGGACTCTAAACAGACTGTACTAAAGCAGAAATTCTCTGAGACATATTATCATTAAGACTAAACATGAGTCAAAAAGAGAAAGTCCTAAAGGCAGCTAGGGAGAGACAACACATTACATATAAAGGAAACCCCATGAGAATTACTTCAGACTTCTCAAGTGGAAACCTTAAAAGCCAGAAAGGCCTGGAATGGTACACTGAAAACTGTAAGAACTTATGGCATCCAACCCAAACTACACTACCCAGCAAAAGTATCCCTCATAATAGACAGTAAAACAAAAACATTCCACGATAAAAACCCAGCTATACAACTATATGAACACAAAATCAAACCTAGAGTACTTCAGGGAATGCACCATACAGAAGATTCAAATAACCAACCTCAAGTGTCTATGAAAAGCAGACCACAATAACCAAACTTCAAGAAGGCACAAACATAACAAAGGCCAAGAAAACACCAAATCACATAAACCATTACAATATGGTAGGTATTAAATCAAATCTCAGTTATTACCCTAAATATTAATGCCCTTAACTCACTTATCAAGAGACATAAGCTAACAGTGTGAATCAGAAAATTAGACTCCTCAATGTGCTGTCTTCAAGAAACCCACCTCACCACTAAAGACAGACACCTCCTCAGGGTGAAAGGGTATAAAATGATATTCCAAGCAAATGGAAATAAGAAGCAAGCAGGTGTAGCTATACTTATATCAGATAAAATAGACTTCAAACTAAAAGTAATCAAAAAAGACAAACAAGGCCACTTCCTACTTATCAAGGGAACGATCTAACAGGAGGATATCACAATCATTAATCTTTATACACCAAATACAGGTGCACCACAATTCATAAAACAAAACCCACTTGAAAATAAAACAGAAATAAACACCAATACCATCATAGTTGTGGACTTCAATACTCCAATATCAGCACTATATAGATCATCTAAACAGAAAATTAACAGGGGAGTAAGAGAGCTCCACGACATCATAGATCAACTAGACTTAACAGACATGTACAGAACATTCTACCCAAAATCCACAGATTACACATTCTTCTTAGCAGCCCATGGAACCTTCTCTAAAATAGATCCTATACTGGGTCACAAAGCCTGCCTCCATATATTTAGGCAGATCGACATAATTTCCTCCTTGATATTAGATCACAATGCTGTTGTTAGAAATCAACAACAAAAGATGTGCCAGGAACCCAACCAACTCCTGGAAACTGAATAACACACTCTTAAACAATAAATGGGTAGTGGACCAAATTAAAAATGAAATTGCAAAATTTATAGAGATGAATGACAATGAGAACACATCATACCAAGTCTTATGGGACACAATGAAGGCAGTCCTCAGGGGAAAATTCACTGTGCTAAATGCCTCCATAACAAAGACAGATCCCAAATCAATAACCTAACCATCCACTAAAGACATTGGCAAAACAAGAAGTATCCAACCCTAAAAGCTCCAGACGGAAAGAAATAATTAAGATCAGAGCAGAAATTAATGTATTGGAAACTAAGAAAACAATTTAAAAATTTGATGAAACAAAGAGCTGGCTCTTTGAAAAAATAAACAAGATTGATAAACCCCTGGCCAATTTGATCAAGTGAAAAAAAGAAATGCTTCAAATTAACAAAATTAGAAATGAAAAAGGAATGATCACAACAGACATAAGTGAAATTGGGAGAATCATCAGGACTTACTTCAAAAACCTCTACTCCACAAAATTGGATAGTATGGGTGAAATGGATGAATTCCTGGACATAGACCACCAACCAAAGCTAAACTCAGCAGATTAATCTCCTAAACAAATGTATCACAAACACTGAGATTGAAAGGGTAATAAAAAACCTCCCTAGGAGCTGGAGAGATGGCTTAGAGGTTAAGCACTTGCCTGTGAAGCCTAAGGACCCAGGTTCGAGGCTCGATTCCCCAGGACCCACGTTAGGCAGATGCACAAGGGGGTGCACGTGTCTGGAGTTCGTTTGCAGTGGCTGGAGGCCCTGGCGCGCCCATTCTCTCTCTTCCTCTCTCTGCCTCTTTCTGTCTGTCACTCTCAAATAAATAAATAAAAATGAACCAAAAAATTAAAAAAAAAAAACTCCCTAAAAAGAGTCCAGGACCAGATGGCTTCTCAGCTGAATTCTATCAAACCTTCATGGAAGAACTGAAACTAATTTTTCTCAAATTGTGCCACACAATCAGAGAACAGAGAAAGCTCCACAACTCCTTCTATGAAGCTAGTATCACCTTAATACCAAAACCAGGCAGAGATGCCACAGGGGAAAGAAAAACAAACTACAGGCCTATTTTCTCTGATGAATTTAGATGCAAAGATCCTGAGCAAAATCCTTGCAAATCGAATTAAACAGCACATCAAAAGCATTATCTACCTGGATCAAGTAGGCAACATCCCAGGAACACAGGGATGGTTCAACATATGGAAAGCTATCAATGTAACACACCACATAAATAAACTTAGACACAAAAACCACATGATCATCTTGATAGATGCAGAAAAGGCCTTTGACAAAATACAACATCACTTCATGATCAAAGAACTGGAAAGAATTGGCATGGATGGTCTATATCACCATATAATAAAGGTTATATATAAAGATACTAAAGCCCAAATAATACTTAATGGGGAGAGACTGAAAGAATTCCCATTGAGATCTGGAACAACAGAGGGGTGTCCACTCTCACCTCTGCTCTTCAACATAGTACTTGGAAGTTCTAGCTCAAGAAATAAGACAGGAGAAAGAAACAAATGGGATACAAATTGGAAGGAAGCAGTTAAGTTAGTCCTATTTGTAGACAACATGATTCTATATATGTGACCCACAAACCTCCATATCAAAACTCTAGAAGGTGATTAACTCATTCAGTAAAGTAGCTGGATACAAAATCAATGCACAAAAATCAGTAGCCTTTCTATATGCAAAAGGCAAAGATACAGAGAAAGAAGTAAGTGACATTGTCCCATTTTCAATAGCATAAAAATACCTCAGAATAACATTAACCAAGGAGATGAAAGACCTTTAGAATAAAAACATAAAAATACTCAAGAAAGAAATTGAGGATGACTTGAGAAAATGAAAAGACTTCCCATGCTCCTGGATAGGCAGCATTAACATTGTGAAAATAGCAATCTTACCAGAAGCAATATATAGATTTAATGCAATACCAATAAAAATCCCAACATCTTTCTTCACAGAGATAGAAAAATGATCTCAAAATTCATATGGAATGGCAGAAGGCTTCGGTTATCCAAGCATATTCTCAGCAAAAGAAACACCTCTGGAGGCTTCATCATACCTGATCTAAAGCTGTACTACAAAGCCTGGTAATAAAAATAACATGGTATTGGCATAAAAATAGGAACATAGACCAATGCAACAGAATCGAGGACCCAGACTTTGGGTCAAGTAACTACAGCTACTTGATATTTTACAAAGGCCCTAACAATATAGGCTGGAAAAAAGACATCATGTTCAACAAATGGTGCTGGACAAACTGTATAACCATATGCAGAGAAATGAAACTCAATCTACACATCTCACCATGCAGAAAAATCAAGTCCAAATGGATAAAAGACCTTAACATAAGACCGGAAACTGCTTCTACTAGGAAAAAAAAAAAAAAAAACATAGGAGGAAATTTCCATGATATAGGAGTGGGAAAAGACTTCCTGAACAAAACCCCAGTAGCTCAGGAAATTAAACAATCACTCAACCATTGGGATCTCAGGAAGCTGAAAAGATTTTTCACAGACAAACTATAAGCAGAGCCAATAGATTTCCCACAGAATGGGAAAAAAAATCATTGCTGGATATATATCAGGCAGAGGCCTAATTTCTAGAATCTACAAAGAACTCCAAAGGCCTAACCAATAAAAAGTCAAACAACCCACTCACAAAATGGGGCAGAGAACTGCACAGGGAGTTCTCCAAGGAAGAAATACAAAAGGCAAACACACACTTAAGAAAATGTTCAACATCCCCAATCATCACAGAAATACAAATTAAAACAACTATGAGATTCCACCTTACCCCAGTAAGAATAGTAAACATTAAAAAATCTAATAACAACAAATGCTGGTTAGGTTGTAGAGAAATAGGAACCCTCATTCATTGTTGGTGGGAATGCAAGCTGGTACAACCACTATGGAAAGAAATATGGAGAATACTGGAAAGGATAACTATAGAGGTACTGATAGATCCAGTTGTTCCCTTACTGGGCATTTATCCTAAAAGCTCCAAACTTCAGCTCAGAGATATTTGCTCAACCATTTTCATAGCTGCTCAATTCATAATAGCTAAGAGCTGGAATCAACCCAGATGTCCCTTATTAGATGAATGGATAACTAAGGTGTGGTATATGTACACGATGGAATTCTATGCAGCAGTAAGGAAAAATGACACAATGAAATATGAAGAAAAAATGGTCAAATTTGGAAGAGATCATCCTGTTGAACTCACCCAATCACAGAAAGATAACTGTTGCATGGGCTCACTCATCGGTGGCTCCTAACCTAAATCTGCCCATGATGCTGACATACCTAATAAACATCTCAAGGACTGAACAATAGGGATGGTGGGGCAGGAGGGGAGGGTAAGGATGGTGGGGGGGGGGGACAATAAAATGGCCCCAAATGGAAATGGTACCATAAAATCCTACATCCTGAAAGACATACTAAAGAGTTGAACCTTCATCAGGTGCTAAGAGAGAATACCTGTTTCACAGGGGCCTGGAGAGGGTATGATAAAGACTATCCTCAATCTTCTCCTGTTTCTCTCTCTTTCTCTTTTATATTACCTATATTTTTCTTCCTCCTTCTCCCTTGGCACTGACCTGTAACTCCCAGTACCAGCATGTGGGTAACATCCACAAGGTTTCTCAAAAGAAGACAGAATTATGTCAGAGTACTTGATAACCCACAAAAGGTTAATGGTAAGACCCTACTGCTGAAGACACCATATGCTGTCAGGACAGAACATGGAGCAACCTGGCTGGAAACCGGAAGTGAGTCAATTTCCAGACAGTTAGCTAGTGCCATAAAGTGTTACATGAATGACTGGGGGAAAATGACCAACATCTGTCTAAGCACCTTGTGGTCTAAGCTACTCAACAGCAATCAACCTGACATGATGCTCACAGAAGCGCATTAGTGGCACACAGCCATGGTCGGTTACCAACTGCTCTTGATTTGGCTAATGGATCCGCTCAGTGGAACAGAACCCATACCTGGAATGGGGAAACAAGTCAGAACCATATCCAAAAACAAACCTGCTCTCCAATATCAAGCTCCCACCAATAGTGGGCTACAAGAGGGCCTACACCTATTATATTGTCTCTAAAATAAGAATTGCTGTCCATGTATCTTGCACTGACCTCACTCTCTGTCGGAGAATTTGCTTCTCTTTTTCAGGTGGATGTAGAACCTGTGGAGAGAATCAGCCCATCACAACCCACCTGGGCACCAGCTGAAGCCATAGAGTTAGTGGTGTAATGAGCAAGAGATGCATTCTTGGTGAACCTGGTACCAGCACAAGGGTGAAGGAGACAGACACAGAGAACACTCAACTCCTACCAAATCAGATATCCAGAAACACAGAAAATCCTAAGACCCTTCATTGAAATAGACCTAAAATGAACCCAACATGGCTCAGGGAAATTTGTGGAAGGGGGGGCGGAAAGATTGTCAGAGCCATAAGTTGGGTCATTATGCACAGAGACATTGACTCTCCCCCATAACTGAAGGCCACCCCCACAATGCAACACCCACAATCCACAGGGCGGGCAACAGGGAGAAGGCTAATGATGGTGTCATCATGGCTCTATACACACCATGTACATAACTAAAAAAAAAAAAAAACACCCCATCGAACCTCATAGTTATAACTTTAAATATTAACGGTCTTAACTCACCCATCAAAAGACACAAGTTAACAGGGTGGATCAGAAAAATGGACCCTTCTATCTGCTATCTTCAAGAAACCCACCTTACTACTGAAAATAGACATCTCCTCAGGGTGAAAGGATGGAAAATGATACAACAAGAAAAGGGAAATAAGAAATAAGCAGGTATTGCTATGTTAATATCTGATAAAATAGACTTCAAACAAAAAGTGATCAAAATGGACAAAGAAGGCCACTCATCAAGGAAATGATCCAACATGAGGACATCAAAATCATAAATCTATATGCAACAAACACAGGTACACCACAATTTATTAAACAAAACCTACTCAACAACAAAAGGGAAATAAACACCAACATCATCACAGTTGGAGACTTCAATACTCTACTACCATCAATAGACAGATCATCCAACCAGAAAATCAACAGGGAAATAAAAACTCAACAACACCATAGATAACTACAACTAATGGATATCTACAGAACTTTCCACTCCAATTCTACAAAATACACATTCCTCTCAGCTGCCCACAGAACCTTCTCCAAAACATATCATATATTAGGCCATAAAGCATGCCTCCATAAACTCAGGAAAATTGATATAACATTCTACATCATATCAGATCGCAATGCTTTAAAGCTAGAAGTTAACAAGAGACACATCAGGAATTCCACCAGCTCTTGGAGACTGAACAACACACTTTAAAAAAATAAAAGGGTTGTGGAAGAAATTAAAATAATTGTAAACTTTCTAGAACTTAATGATAATTAAAGCCCAATCTACCAACTTCAATAACACATAAAAAGCATTGTCCACCTTGATCAAGCAGGACTCATCCCAGGGATGCAGGGATGGTTCAACATATGGAAATTAGTCAAAATAATACACCACATAAATAATCACAAAAACCATATTATCATTTCAACAGATGCAGAGAAGGCATTTGACAAAATATAACAGTACTTCATGATCAAAATACTGGAGAGAATGGGCTTGGATGGTTTATATTTCAGTATAATAAAACTATATATAAAGCACTTAAAGCCCAAATAATACTTAATGGTGAAAGACCCAAGGAGATCCCATTGAGATGGAGAAAAAGACTGGGTGCCCACTCTCACTGCTGTTCTTCATAATAGTACTAGAAGTCCTAGCCCAAGCAATAGACAGGAGAAATAAAGAATAGGGATACAAATAGGAAAGGAAGAAGTAAAAATTGCTGTATTTGCAGATGACATGATCCTATACAAAAGTACTTCCAAAGGTGATTAATTTCTTCAGCAAAGTGGCAGAATACAAAATGACCATACGAAAATAGTAGTAGCCTTTCTATATGCAAAGAAATCAGCAAGACTGTTCCATTTTCAATAGTCACAATAAAAGTCAAATATCTTGGAATAATACAAACCAAGATTATGAAAGACATATATAATGAAAATGTAAAAACACTTAAGAAAGAAATTCAGTAGGACTTGAGAAGATGGAAAGACTTCCCATGCTGGGTAGAATTAATATTGTCAAAATGGCAATTCTACCCAAAGCAATATACAGATTTGATGCAATACCAATAAAAATTCCAGCATCATTCTTCACAGTGATAGAAAAAAAGTTCTCAAAATTCATATGGAATGGCAACAGGCCTCAGATATCCAAACAAATCCTCAGAAAAAGCAACACCACTGGAGGCATCACCATATCTGATCTAAAGCTATACTACAAAATCATAGTAACAAAATCATCATGGTACTGTCATAAAACAGAAATATAGATCAATGAATTAGACTCAAAAGACACCCACCAAGACTTGGGGAATTTTGTGGAAGAGTGGCCAGAAAGATTGTAAGAGTCACAAGTTGGGATGTCAAGCCCAGAGGCACTGCCTCCCCCCAATAACTGACTGCTACTCCCACATTGCACAACCCACAACCCCATGGGGAATACCACCAACCCTGCTGAGGAGGGCCCTCAGCAGAATGGGGGTAGGAAGGAGGGAAAAGATGGTACCAACACATGATGTATCCATACAAAATATGTTCTTAATAATTAAAAAAATATTTACACCCCCTCGAAAATAGAAATCACTCATATTGGTACCTCTTACACCCTTTAAAAATAGCAGATGACACCTTCACTTATGTTGTATATTGGCATGTTAATATTTGCCATTTACACTGGCCTATGTGGAACCCAAATTTAATGAACTTTAAGTAAGAATTCTAGAGCCAGAAGAGAGCTTTGAGATCCATAATATTCAATCATTTTTAACCCCAGCACACCTAAGGGTTCTTACACATGCAGTGGTTCTCTCCTGGCAATGGTGGGCCTGAAGCTAGGTGATGTAGAATTAACATTCTTGATGGAGGAAACAGGAAGGGGTCAACTATTTTGTAAAGTTGTTTAGTTTTTATATATTTACCACAGCTCATAGGAGACTCCCTGAGTAAAGAGAGGTAAAAAAAAGTTTGATTATGACATGAGTTAGAAACTAGATTCTGATGCTGTTTCCCTGTATAATACCCCTTCAACTGTACCAAACTACTTTCTTCAATGAAACAAACCAAAATTTTAGTAATAAAAGTTGTTTATATTGTAGGCCAGGGTATGGTGGTGCATGCCTGTCATTCCAGCACTCAGAGACAGAAGCAGGAGGACTGTTGCAAGTTTGAGGCCAGCCTGAGCTACATAGTGAGATCTTGTCTCCAAAAAATTTATTTTGCAATGACGAGGGTTCTAGGAAACTAAACAAGAAGGTATGTCAATAAAGGGAAAATGATTACTCGCAAGACTTAAAATACTCAAGTGTGAGGATTTATTTTTAAACCAAGCAATTCTACAATTTTCTGTGGACAACTGCATATATGGCAATTTAATTCAATTCTTACACTTCCTGGAATTAGCACAGACCCCATAGGTAAAGGTCTCAGTCACACAAGACCGGGTCCATGTCAGATACCATTCCGAAGTACTGGGTTTTTATGTACCCACACATCCACCTGATATGGATATAAATTGGGAGTTCTCATGACCTCTTCCTTAGCTCAGTAGCCTGTTATAATGGCTCACAGTCCTCAGGGGAACATTTGGATTATGTTCACTGATTGATTGGAAAGAACATTGTAAAAGATATGGATGAACAGTCAGATGTAGAGCTACATAGGGTGCAGTACAGAAAGGCCTGAGCATAGGAACTTCTTTCCCATGGAGTCAGGGTGCATTACTCTCCTGGCATGTGGCTATGTTCTCCAACTTGGAAGCCTGCCAAACCCCATAGATAAGAGATTTTTTTACAGAGGCTTCACTCAACCTCCAACACTCTCCATTTCCCAGAGGAGGGGTGTTGAGCTGAAAGTTTCAAGCCTCTGATCATAGTTTGCCTGTTTTGATCAATGGCCCTTATCTGGAATCTATCTGGGAGTTTGCCAAGATCTACTGATAAAACCCTCTGATCACCCAGTATATTCAAATTGATTTAGAAGTTCTATGTAAGACTCCTATAACCTCCCTCACTCAGTAAATTTACAGAGAATTTGGGATCTCTGGGTCAGAAACCCAGGAGTGAAACAAAAATATGTATTTAAAAAATTTCAGAACTAACTTAACATTATAAAAGCACAGGATAGGTGTTACAACTAATAGGGATTTATGAAAATGCCAAAGTACTTTTCACTTGTTTGTTCTTGTGTACAGGCAGGAACAATGGATTAGGATCCAAGAAAGCTGGAATTATTATTATTATTATTATTTATTTTATGAGAGAGAGAGAGAGAGAGAATTGGCATATCAGGGCCACTAGCCACTACAAGCAACTCCAGACACTTGTGCCACCTTGTGTGCATGTGTGACTTTATGTGCATGCATCACCTTGTGCATCTTGCTTACACGGGTTCTGGAGAGTTGAACCTGGTCCTTAGGCTTCACAGGCAAGCACCTTAACCACTAAGCCATTTCTCCAGCCCAAATGCTGCATCCTTGTGACTAGACGTTTCTGTAGTTCTAGGTATCTTCTCACCTATAATATGGAGATGATATCTGTCTTCTTAAAGGTTATGGTAAGAAGGCGGAAGTGGTGGCACATACCTTTAATCCCAGCACTCAGCAGGCAGATGTAGGAGGATTGCTGTGAGTTCAAGGTCACCCTGAGGCTACATAGTAAATTCCAGGTCAGCCTGGGCTAGAGACCCTACCTTGAAAAATAAAAGGTTATGGAAAGAATTTGTTAAAAAAAAAACACATCTTACAAAGTATGTTAGAACTATACTGTTGAACCTGCATCTCTTTTTTTAAAAAAATTAAAAATAATGTTTATTTTTATATATTTGAGGGAGACAGAATGGGCACTATAGGGCCTTTAGCTTCTCCAAACGAACTCTAGATGTATGAGCTACCCATGTAAAGACATATGCACAAAATGGCATGAATCTGGAGTTTGTATGCAGCGGCAAAAGGCCCTAGCATGCCCATACTCATGCATACACACTCTGTCTCCCTCTAGCTCTCAAATAAATAAATAAAATATTAGAGAAAAAATTGTGAAAACAAGAAAAATGCTGCATGTACTCTCTCATATGTGGATCCTATCCTGGAATAGTTAGATATGTTTGTATGTTGTAATAAGCACCAATACTAGAGGTCAGAAAGCTGGAATAAGGCTTTCAGAGAAGAGTAGTGGGGATGGATTATAGGAAGGGAAAATAAATAGATAAGTGGTGGCGCAGAATACAGGGGATGGACAGGTCTAAAAGAGTAGGAGAAAGGGAGGGAGGGGTGGAGAAGGGAAGCATGAGTAAGGACCATACCATAGAAACCTTTATTATTTAATTTAAAGGACATTTTTTTTTTGGAAAAGAGAGAGAGAGAGATACAGAGAGAGAGACAGAGAGAAGAGAGGGAAAGAGAGACTGGGCACAGGTTCCCTGTTGGGGTACAGAAAACATTTTTATGAGGCCATGGGATATTGCAGATGAATCCCAGTGCCAGAGATGGGTCACACTCCCCACACACAGTGAACTGTTGGTCAGGGAAGTCTTTGAGACCCTCAATACAATGCAGGGCATTGTCTAAGTGCTTGTTTACCATAATGAGATGCTAAGACCTCATTGCTGAAGACACCACAGGCTGTACTTACAGAACACTGAGAAATCAAGCTGGAACTGAGACCAAAACCATCACTCTGCTGGCTAGCTGTCATAGTGCTGGAAGGCACTATGAGAGCTGCTGTAGGAGAAAAACCATCTAGAGTCAGAACAAGCAGTAGATCCTACAAGCTACAAAATCAACCAGCTAGGCAAGATGTACCCAGTGGTGGTACATAATTTATGGGGGCAATCAATTGCTTTCTGGTTGGATAAAAGAACCTGCTCAGTGTCAGGGAATTAATGCCTTGTACTGAGAATTCAATCAAAACCTATAGCTTAGTCGGGTGTGGTGGCGCACACCTTTAATCCCAGCACTCAGGAGGCAGAGGTAGGAGGATTGCCATGAGTTCGAGGCCACCCTGAGACTACATAGTGAATTCTAGGTCAGCCTGAGCTAGAGTGAAACCCTACCTCGGAAAACCAAAACCAAAACCAAATAAACAAACAACAACAACAACAACAACAACAAACCCTATGGCTTAGAAGGCCATAGACCTCAGGGAAAAGCTTCCATTGTTCTTTGGCTAAACAGACATTATGCCTATCAAACATCCGTTGAAAGACTGTAAGCCAAAATAATAATAATAATAAAATCTTTCCTCCTATCTGCTGCTTTTGGTCAGGGTAATTCATCCCAGCAACAAAAAGGTAACTACTACACTGATACACCCACAAGAACAGCATAGTTCTGAGTCCATCAACATTTTGACATGCAGGGCAGAGGAGGACAAAAGAAAAGGGACAGAAAAACAGACTACCCTTGACGGCCCTCAAAGGATGAAGGAGCCAGAAAACAGGGGACCAGAAAGGATAAAGGGGGTCTGGAGAGATGGCTTAGCAGTTAAGCACTTGCCTGTGAATCCTAAGGACCCTGGTTCGAGGCTTGATTCCCCAGGACCCACGTTAGCCAGATGCACAAGGGGGCGCACACATCTGGAATTCGTTTGCAGTGGCTGGAAGCCCTGGCGCGCCCATTCTCTCTCTCTCTCTCTCTCTCTCTCTCTCTGCCTCTTTCTCTCTCTGTGTCACTCTCAAATAAATAAATAAAAATGAACAAAAAAATTTAAAAAAAGGATAAAGGGATCATGGGACTATGATCAAATTACTCTATGTTCAAATATCTAAGTTTCTAATAGAAATAAGAAATTGTGAAATGAAAATATTGGGGTCATATAGTTAAGCTGTTGAGACATTCTCTGGTGAGTCACAGATGTACCTCAGACAAAATCAGGTGTTCAGGATGGTATGGCTGTAAGCCACAGATTTTACCTCAAATCTCATTGAAATGTTAAATTCTCTATAACAGAAACTTAAGTATGCAAAAATTTCTAGCTTTTGTAGCCTTTTTCTTCCATCTTATATCAAATAAGCTTAACAGTTGAACTGCCATCTTCTCTGAATTGACTTTGGAGCTATAATACCTGTTGACCTTGAATCAGCTTCCTTATGATTAGGTTTCTTACAGGCAATAATTTGATTAATGTCTGGGACCATCAATATCCTTAGTTTATAGAAACGACTGATTTACATATTATTAACAAGTCCCTTTGTTTAAAATGCTGAGCTTACTCATTACCTGAGGCTTTGTTCCATCTGTACTGCTTGAAGAACTCTGAGGAATTCAAAATTAGTTTTCTTTTACAACTAGAAAGTCTATTACCGCAAGACAAGAAACTCAAATTTTATTAAGGCCTTTAGCTCTAAAAAACCCTGAGAGAATTTCACTGTATGATCATACAAAAAAACATTAGAAATAAATTATTTCCTGTCATCAATTTTATCATCAGCATTTAACAAATCTTTGTTTCATAAACAGATTCTTCCCTGACTCATGTTTATGAAGATTAGCTCTCAAAATATTCAAAGAAGGTTTTGTGTATCAACAATGTAGTCCATGCTTACAAAATTCATTTTAGTTACTGATCATTAAGTCTTTGATCCAAAATAAATGCAAATTTGCAGACCATTTACTTCAAGCAATTTTTTGCAGCATAAAATTCAAATTAAGAAATAATTTGAAGAGTAACTTCGACTACATTTGCTGACTTAAAATCATTAAAATGTTTCCCTAAATTGAGCTCAAGTTTGTACTTATTAATTTCCTTTCACTCTACATTTAGTTGGCAATTCAGAAGATTACTATTTTCAAAGATTTCAGTTGCAGTTCAAGCTCTACTAATTTTATTGGCTTCGGAGTTATTGCAAATTGGAAGATATGTATGTTCTCGGGATTCTAAAGCTTATGTGAATGTTTAATTGACTTGGAAGAAAAGATCATATATTCTACATTTTATTTTTAGTTTTTCAAATACAAATCAAAATATATTTTTGTTACATATCATTTTAACAAGCCTGACACTCTTTATTACAAGGTGAATCAATATAGACACTTTTGATATTTCTTTTTCAAAAATGATACATCTTGTTTTGAGCCAAAAAGGTACATGGGTACACAGGCTATTGTTCTTCATTATATTAAGAGTATACCCTCCAACTCAAAATTTGGTCCACTAAAATATATAATTTCTTCCTGTAACAAAAATAAATTAACCTCATAGTTGAAAAAAAATATTTAGCATAGGCCTCTGAGTGAGCTTGAAATATAAGGTAGGCTTTGTTTCAACTGTATGGAGGAATCCAGAATCTACCCAGATCCATGTGACAGAACAACTATTGCTTGTTCTAATCCAGAAGGGTAGAAGGTGCTTTAGACTCACAACAACCACAGGATCACTTACTCAAAATTAACTATACGATAACCGTAGAACAATCTCTCTAGTTACTCAATGCTTGGAAAGGGAGTTAGAAGTTTAGAACAAGTATTGCAGGAACAATACAAACGTGTTTGTAACATTTTGAAGAGTAAAGAACATGTCATCCTTTATACATGATGCCTTGTGCACAAGTACATTAGTTTCAGGACACGGAGACAACAAAACATACAAAGAACAAACTCTTAACTGTTTAGTCTTCCACCATTCTCTTGAGTATTAAACCCAGGCCACCTTTAGCCACTTGTAGGGGTGTCTTTTCTTCTTTATTCTCAATGTAAATACTTGCTCCATGGGACACCAGCAGTTTTGCTTCTTCTACTCTCTCTTCGTCACAGGCTAAGTGTCTGAAATTGGATCACAAAGACCAGTTAATCATTTCCAGTTCTATGTAATATTAGGGTTTCCTGCTAGGTAGTTCTAATCTGCAAGTCACTGGACAGCAGCAATAATGAAACATGAGGGGATATTTACAGGGTTTGACTACACAGTAACTGAAAACGTGTGTTATTTGAAAAATTATGAACAAGATGAAAAGACAAACTTGGAAAAAACCTTCAAACAAATATGGCATAAAGTTATTATTTTTACTATGTCAAGGCAAGAACATTTAAAAGCTGTAAAAACAAATTCTCCATAAAGAAACAGAAAGGCAAAAAAATTTTAGCTTTAAGAAGAAAGATTTGACCAAAGGCAATAATAAAGTTTCAAAATATCAATATTAAAAGTGTATGTAACCATGAAATATCACTTTTCATGTAACAAAACATAACTTAGTGTTGATGGAGAGGTAACAGGCACCATAAATGCTGTTGGGAGGGTACAATGATACAACTCCTCTGGAAGCAATTGGGTATAATACAGCAGTAGTCATGAAATGCTTGAAATGTGTATATTTGTTGACTCAGCAATTCAACTTCTAGGAGTCTATACTAAGGTACTAGTCAGCAACAGGGCAAACATTTTTATATAAAACTTATCAATGTTGCATTATTTAAAATAGAAGAAAGCTCAAAATTATTTAAAGCAAACAGGAATGATTTAATTATGGCACATCCATGAACTAGAATTGTATATAGCCATTATAAATATTTTAAATTTGCTTAAAGGCATTACATATTCACAATATGCTATAAGAGTAAAGTATATAAAATTACATGTATAGTATGATCTCAATTTTGGCAATATATATGCAAAAACATACACAATGGCTAATAAGTAGCAAAATGATAGGTAATTTTTATTTTTGCCTTTATGCTTTCATATACTTTCAAATATTTTTGCCCATAACATGTATTACATTTAGAAGCAGAATAAAAAAGGAATGACATATAGGAACTACTGCAAGAAGGTTAATATCAGGCAGAATACAAATGACTGCTACTTGTCACTTACAGAGGAGTGTTACCCTCAGTGTCTTGGATGTTTGTGGATGCTTTGTAGTACAGAAGGATATGAATCATCTTCAAGTTACCCTTGGCCGCTGCCCGGTGCATTCCTGTAGCCTCATAATGGTCCTTCGCATCTGGATTAGCCCCACCTTCTAGTAACATGACAGCAATCTGGAAAGAAAAAATGCAGAGATCTATCTGTGTTTATGTCCATGTTTAGAACTAAACAGAAAAGCTCAGGGAAGGAACCATACATACCTCATGTCTGTTTTTTGAAGCTGCATAATGGAGTGGAGTGCAGCCATTTTGATTGACAGCATTTACTTGTGCACCTTTTCCCAGAAGGGCTTTTACAATTTCATCCCGGCCAGCAGAAGCAGCAATATGAAGAGGAGACCAACCTGCCTGTATAAAAGGAGGGTTGTATAAAAGATAGGGAGAAAATACTAACATTAATCCAAGTTTTATCCAGAATTATGTGTGAACAATTAAGCAAAATTCTTTTTATTAATTTTTGTTTTTCGAGGTAGGGTTTTGTTCTAGCCCAGGCTGACCTGGAATTCACTATATAGTCTCAGGGTGGCCTCGAACTCATGGCAGTCCTCCTAGCTCTGCCTCCCAAGTGCTGTGATTAAAGGCATGTGCCACCATGCCTGGCCTATTTATTTATTTTTTGAGAGACACAGATAGAATGGAAATGTCAGGGCCCTCTAGCCACTGCAACCAAACTCCAGACATATGCACCACCTTGTGCATCTGGCTTTATGTGGGTAATGGGGAATCAAACCTGCATCCTTTGGCTTTGCCAGCAAGTGCCTTACCCACTAAGCTATCTTTCCAGCCCTACAAAATTCTTTTTTCCCCTTCATTATGCATTGTGGAAAATTTAGAAACTAGAATCTATGCATACAAAAGAAAAACAAGCCCTAATCCTATAACACAGACATAATGATACATCAATCTAAATGTAATAGGTTTTCTCCCACATTTGTTAAAATAAATAATAGGATCAGAGGATATAAAATTCTGTGCACTGGACTCTCCACAGTCTCTAATATTATTATAAGAATTATTTTAAGTCATTTCTAGATTTATGGCTTTATTGCTTGCATATTAATTGATCAAATATATGCACCTTACTCTGTTTAATCATTCTCCCATGAAATTGATTTTATTTCCTATTATAAATATTACTTCAGTAAGCAGCTCTGAAAATTAATCTCTGCCTACAAAAAAGTTTCCATTCTTGTTTTCACAAGTCAATATAACAATATAACATATACCATTATAAAAAATCTCCAACAAAAATATACCTTGGCAGCTGGGCGTGGTGGCGCACACCTTTAATCCCAGCACTCGGGAGGCAGAGGTAGGAGGATTGCCGTGAGTTCGAGGGCACCCTGAGACAACATAGTGAATTCCAGGTCAGCCTGGGCTAGAGTGACACCCTACCTTGACAAGCCAGTATATATAGATATATATCCCCTGGCTTTTACAATTCATGAAATATTCACCCAAAATATCAACATAAAGGGAGCTTACAGCCACCAGTGGGGGTGCTCACCTTTAATCCCAACACTCAGGAGGCAGAGGTAGGAGGATCACTGTGAGTACAAGGCCACCCTGAGACTACATAATGAATTCCAGGTCAGCATGAGCTAGAGTAAGATCCTACCTTGAACGGTCTCCTCCCCAAAAAGATCTTACATGTTTTTAAAGTACACAGTCATAAGCCCTGATCTGAATTTTTACCCTGAATCACAGAGTATAATAAGCATTCTAAATATTACAATCAATAGCCTAATCCTTAATCACCAGGGCTGTGCCGTAACTTTCTACTTATAAAGTTTATAATTTTGTTTATGAGCTTCATACTCAGGCTTCATTACATACCAGGCTGGAGTCTAAAGATAACTTGGAGTTTATCATTTTGCCTAGTACTTACATCATCTTTATCATTCACTGGCACTCCAAGTTGCAGCAAGAATTCAACAATTTCTGTATGTCCAGCAGAGCATGCCCAGTGCAATGCAGTTCTGCTATCCTACATGGGAAACAAAGCTATCAACATTTGGGAAGTACTTACTATTTAGAAGACAAAAAAGCAGAAAAAACAATATTGGTGGTAGCAAACCTGTAGCTTGGACACAGAAATGGAGAACACTGGATCCTCAGGTAGGTAATCTTAAACTGTATTACTTAACAGTATGAGATGCCAAGGTTTTAGTAACATGGGGGGAATAATATTGAAGGACATAAGTAATTCTAGGCAGAATTCAGTGATGAAAGCACTGCTTCCAATACACAGGCAGAAATGGCTGTTTACTATTACTTATGTATGCCTACATGAGGCACTGTAGCAGTTTTCTATATGTCACCTCATTTAACCCCTACCATACAATATGGGTCCTATTATCCACATTTTATTGATAAGGAAACTATACTACTTCATATAAGCAACTTCTGCAAGGTCACACAATTTATCTAAGCACAGTGTAACTAAATTTCTTTATTTTATTTTATTTATTTGAGTGAAGGGGGGGGGAGAAAATAGGGAGAGAAAGAGAGAAAGGATGCACCAGGGCCTTCAGCCATGGCAAACGAACTCCAAATGTATGTACCACCTTGTGCATCTGGTTTATGTGGGTCCTGGGGAATCAAACCTGGGTCCTTTGGCTTTGTAGGCAAGCACCTTAACTGCTGAGCCATCTCTCCAACCAATAACTGCCTTTTAAAAACGACAGAGTAGTCATGTTTCTCATGAGATTCTTTGTTTGTATTGATTAGTATATTTCTTAGTCATCCCTGTTTAATACAAAATAATTGAATGATTGATTACTGTGCTGGATAAATGAAAAGTCCGAGGGACAGAAAAAAGACGGCTGTGGGACAAATTCCATAATTTAACACTTAAAAACCACAGATAGCCAGGCGTGGTGGCACACATCTTTAATACCAGCACTTGAGAGGCAGAGGTAGGAGGATTGCCATGAGTTTGAGGCCACCCTGAGACTAAATAGTAAATTCCATGTCAGCCTGGGCTAGTGTGAGACCCTACCTCAAAAATACAAAACAAACATGGGCTGGAGAGATGGCTTAGCAGTTAAGGCGCATGCTTGCAAAGCCAAAGGACCCAGGTTCAATTCCCCAGGACCCATGTAAGCTACATGCACAAACGAGCACATGCATCTGGAGTTCATTTGCTGTGGCTACAGCCCTGGCACATTCATTTTCTCTCTCTCTCTGCCTCTTTCTCTCTGTCAAATAAATAAAAATATTTAAAACAAACAAACAAACAAAAAGAAGTAAATCCAGATAATAACAAGAGGGCAAGGTAGGGCACAAGCCAGAAGGGGCAGACTATCCCCTCCCCCACTGCCTTCTCAAACCAGAAATGCTGCAGAATTAGGGCTTTTGTGGGTGGGGAGTTTCAGGACTGTCCAGTTACATGCTGAGGGCAGACATGTGGGTTAACGCTACATAGGTCCATCCATCCCCCATGGTTGAACCAATTTGAGGGACCCTACACTGCAGGGGCTTGGAACAGTCCCTCTGTCATGGTTAGTCATTTTAGTTCAGTGATGAGATGAGTGTGTATTATCACTAGGAGGCTGGGGCACAACATGGGGGACCCAGACCCCCATTGCTTCACACACCTGTGCACTCAGGGACTTGCTTGGTTGGGAAGAGATGCCTTGGGAAATTGGAAGAGATTGAAGTAGGTAAGACACCACCTAGGACTTCTGTCTCTGGTTGGGGAAGGAGCCAGTTGGAAGACTTAAGGCACCAGACAGCCTTATGGAAATTTCAAAAACAAAAAATAATGGGAATATGATAGAGACCCATGAGCCTATCACCTAGATTTAACAATACATATTTTTGCAATATTTGCTTCATTGTTTTCCTTGTTGAGGTTTTTAGAAACAGATCCGAAATATCATGAGTGTTCCCTCCAAAGTAATTCAACAACTAAAAAATAAGAGTACTTTTTTTTTAATGCAACAAGGCCATTATTAATTCTATTAAATTAACTCTTTGCCAGAGCTGGTAGTGGGTAGTGTCTTCCTTCCAGGACTTGTGAGGCTACTATAGGAGGATCCTGAGTTGGTGGCCAGCCTGGATAACATACAGAGATCCTGTCTTACAAAAGAAAATAAAGCAATGTATAAGTAAAATGACATAATTAACATCAACTCCTTTAAACTAAGACACTGTACTCATATTTCCTAAATTGTCATCTACTTTGTCAGGGTAAATCAGGATTCAATCAAGGTCTAAATAAATGGCACTTGGTTGTTGTACTTTTTAAAAAATATATTTATTTATTTATTTGAGAGAGAAATAAAGAGGGAGAGAATGGGCACACCAGGGCCTCCAGCCACTGCAAATGAACTCCACCCCCTTGTGCATCTGGCTTACGTGGGTCCTGGAGAATTGAACCGGAATCCTTTGGCTTTGCTGGCAAAGGCTTCAACCACTAAACCATCACTCCAGCCCCTGGTTTTGTACTGTTTAAGTTTCTTAATCTTGAATAGCTCTCCTTTTTCATGCCATTGACTTGAAGAATTGGTAAATTTTCAATGGATTAAGTCTTAATGAAAGTCATCATATTAAATTTAAATCTTTATATATTACCAGATCACAATCAAGCTAAGCTAAGTAAATGTAGGTGCATTCTCAGCTTGAGTAATAAAGGAAAATTCCACACAGAGAAAACAATCTCCACATTTTGAATTACCTTCCAAAAGACACAAAATGGAAATTTTGGAGAATGGGGAACTGTCTTATTAGTGCTAAGCACAGTACCTATCAAGCAGAAGGCAATCCATATATACTTGTTGGGTAAGTGAGGGCACTGTGAATCTTTCTAGAAAATTATGGTTAAGTCATAAGAGTTCTTTGAGTAAAACATAAACACTTCCTAATGCCCATGTACTTTTTGTTCTCTGTTCATTCACCACGGAAATTCCACTCCTTCATCGTCTAAATAATCTCTCCTTCTTTATAAAGTCTTTTCCAGCTACCACAGTATTTGTATTATGTTCTCCCCTTACATGTTATGAAGTATGTAAACTACTCTGTCAGGTATTTCCACTACGTAACTGGACAATATGAGAGCTTATTAATGTCTGCTCTTTCTGCTGGACCACACTACCAGCTCTTTCACAAACTGGCACAGAAGTGTTCAGTTACACGTGTTTCCGTGAATATGATAGCCAGTAAAGGTTTAAAAAAATCCATTTAAAAAGCTTCCCTCCACATGAATCTCTCTCTTTCTCAAAGCCTGGGCGCTTCTGAGAGATACGTTAGATGTTCTAGCACTGTTCAAAATTAAAGAAGCTCACAGCTGGGCCAGAAAAGAAAAGAGAGGGGAAGGTGGGAGAGAAGGGAAGGAAAGAGAGATCTGCGGGGCTAGCTGCGGCAGTCGGGTGAGCTTGAGATATGGATGAGGAGGGGGTGGATCGGCCTCTCACAGAAGTGGCCTTGGCTCGAGCCAGGCCTGGGAAGACACACAGGGTTTCTCTGACGCCACGAACGACGGACAGGCCATAGATTGCTTTACCTGGTCAGTTCTGGTAGCCTGGGATTTATCGGCCAGGATGCGCTCCTTCAATTCCTCTAGTTTCCCGCTGTAGGCCAGGTTGCAGACCATTAGGTTAGACACACACCCCTCCATTTCGCTTTCCGTGGACTCAAGCACCAACCGCCTCACAACACCAGCTCCCGCTGCCAGTAAAAATAGCTAGAGCTCCGCCAATCACCGACCGTCCTGCTTCCGGTGCTCCTTTTCTCATAGCTCGACGCTTCTGGGAGTTGCAGTTTGAAGACAGTTCCGGACAGGGTGGCGCCTTTGGTGGTTACACAGACTCGTTCCCTAGCAGTGCAGAACTACAAGCCCCAGGGTTCCCTGAGAACGCCTTAATCAAGTTGCCGGTGGAATTGGCCCAGGATGACAGCTGGAGAATGGAGTCAGGTACGGGGAGCGGCTTCTGGAGGAACTGTGGGAAAGAGCTAGGGAGGGTGGTTGTTTTGGGGCCGTTTAGTGGGCCACATGAAATGGGTGATGGGGCAGGGCAAGAGATTCTGGAAGTCTAAAAGGTTTGTGCCTCGGGGCCCTGACCTGCAGTAGCAGGCGGAAGGGACAAGAGTTGTAGCTGAGCACCACTTCCAGAGCTCGAACCACTGACTGTGGCTACCCTCCCCCTCCCTGCCACCGCCCAGGGAATGGAAAGAAGTACTTCCCCTGACATCTCGGCAGAGTGGCATCAAAGCTGGGTTCGGCCAAAGCCGTGATAGCATGTGACACCATACTAAGGTGATGTGCCAGAGTGATGCCAAAGACAGGGTGTGATGCCTTTGGAGCCACTTGATATCTAAGAGACCTCAGTGCGTCTAGCCTGTTGACATCACCATTTAATGAGGGTCATCTTAAGGATACCGGGAGTGTGGTGTTGACATTAATATCATGATAATGACGGTGACATCGAAGCCTTGCTAGAACTGTTAAGCTGATAGTGTTTCTTTTTATGCAAATCTCAAATAGTTCTGTAGTAGAAGAGATGCAAGGCTTCTCCTTTACAGGACATATCCACAAGGCTATTGTGTGAAAATTAGTGATAAGAATACAGTCAAGAAGCAGACTGGTTCTGTTTATGTCTATCCTGGTATGATACAGAGCAAGGTTTGGCAAATTTTGTAAAAAGCTTGATAGGAAATAGTTTAGGCCTTGCAGGCTTAATGATAAAATTGATGATATTTTTGTAATGATTTATATCAGAGAGAAAACATTTTTTTTACAAAAGTTTATTGATGGAATTCAGAATATAATCATTGAGTATTTTTGTGACACAGGAATTTTAATGAAAAGAGTGGATTTCGTTTGGAGAGCTGTTTTGCTTAACTGGGATTTAATGTTAACATTCTCTGTCATCAAAATTGACTCTGTTAGTGAGATTTTATCTATTTCTTGTCCATTGAAAATGTCTTTATATAGACAGGTACTGCCAAATACTTATAATCTGTGAAAATATATATATATAATATTGCAAAGGGATAAAGAGAAAGAAAGAAAATGGGCATGCCAGGGCCTCTTCCCACTGCAAAGAACTCCAGACACATGCATATCTTATGCATCTGGCTTTACATGGGTACTGGGGAATCAAACCCAGGCCATCAGGCTTTGCAAGCTAGTGTCTTAACCGCTGAACAATCGCTTCAACCTGTGAACATATATATTTTTTTAAATTTTGATGTGAATTAATTTAAATATTTTCAGATGAGTTTTAGATTTATAAAAAGTTATAGTACAGAATTCCCATATATCCTCCATCCAGTTTTTCTTACTATTTTTGCTATTTTGACAGTTTTAAAATATTTATTTATTTATTTAAGAGAGAGAGAGAGAGAGAGGCAGATAGATATATATATAGAGAGAGAATGGACACACCAGGGTCTCTAGCCACTGCAAACGTACTCCAGACTCATGCACCACCTTGTGCTTCTGGCTTACATGGGCACTTGGGAATTGAACCTGGGTCCTTAGGTTTTGCAAGCAAGTGCCTTAACAGCTAAGCCATCTCTCCATCCCTATTTTAAGTATTTGAGATCAAAATAACATATCATGAAATTCATCTAGGGCTGGCGGTGCTCAGTGTTCGAAAATTTGAGCAAGGTCCTGGATTTAATACCTAGCACCACAAAAAGAAACAAAAATTTTAAAAATCCACTTATTCCAAGTATATAATTGATTACTAGTATGTTTTCAAGGTAATGCAGCTATACAATAAGTCAGGTATAAAATACTTTGATCCTCCCACTGCAATCACAGTTACAGTTAATTCTTGTTCCCACTTCCAGCCCAGGCAATCACTAATGTACTATTTGCCTCTGAATTTGCCTATTCTAACCATTTCACATAAAGGAAATTGTGCAATATGTGGTCTTTTGTGTCTGGCTTCTTTCACTTAGCATAATATTTTAGAGGTCAAACCATATTGTAGTAGGTTTGAATACTTCTTTTTAATATTTTATTTATTTGAGAGAGAGAGAGAAAGAAGCAGATATACATATATAGAGAGAGTCGGTGCACCCAGGACTCGAGGCACTGCAGATGAGCTCCAGACACATGTGCCACCTTGTGCATCTGGCTTATGTGGGTACTGGGGGATCGAACCTGGGTTCTTACGCTTCATAGGCAAGTGCCTTAACAGCTAAGCCATCTCTCCAGTGTGGTATGATTGCTTCTTTACTTTTTATTGCCTAATAGTGTTCTACTTTATTTACAATTCATTTTTGGTGTATCTGTTTTCTAGTTGATTGATGTTTCTATTTTTCCCTAATTGTTGGCTGTTGTGACTAATACTTCTAAGAACATTTGCATGAAAGTTGTTGTGTGAACATATGCTTTTATGACAGTAGATGCCTAAGATGAAATTACTAGGTTGTAGGAATGTTTGTGTTTAATGGTTAAAGAAGCTACAAAACTGTTTTCCACAGTGGCAGCACCATTTTGCATTTTCATTATCACACTGCATGAGAATTACTGCTGTTCCATGTCCTCACCCACATTTGTTACTGGGTTGTTGTTGTTCTCTTTTATTTGAAACAGAATCTTACTATGCACCCTGCAGTGGCTTCAAACTCACAATCCTCCTGTCTCAGAATCCTGAGAATTCCAGGATTTCTCAAGTGTGTGCCACCATACCTGGACATGACTTATTGTTTTAAA
Organism: Dipus sagitta; assembly: GCA_036346955.1. Taxonomy (NCBI): domain Eukaryota; kingdom Metazoa; phylum Chordata; class Mammalia; order Rodentia; family Dipodidae; genus Dipus; species Dipus sagitta. The sequence goes on from CM070776.1 coordinate 97,505,738, forward strand.
TAAATACAGCCATTCTAAGTGGGGTGAAATGCTATCTTATTGTAGTTTAAATTTGCATTTCCTTGATGAGTCCTGGTGGTGAACATATTTCCATGTGCTTATTAGCCATTTGTGTATTTTCTATGTTGAAACGTTTGTATATTTTTTATCCATTTTAAAGTTTTCTTATACATGTTATGTTGTAATGATTGTCTAAATGGTCTTGATCCAGGTCTCTATCTGGTACATGATAAGCAAATCCGTTCCTCCAATTTGTTGTCTTTTCCTTTTATTTTTCCTTGTCTTTTTTAGAGCTGGGTTCATAATTTGTAGCTCATGTTGGCTCAAACTTTTGATCCTCCTACCTCCACATCCCAAGTGTTAGGATGGCATTTTACTTAGTGTTTCCTTTCCTTTTTTAAAACTTTTTTTAATTGAAAACCTTCATACATATAGACAATATGCCATGATCATAATCCCTTCCCATCACCCCGCCTTTTCCCCCTTCCCTATGCTCCTTCCAAAATCCTTTCTTTCCACATTTTGATGCTATTATTTTCTCCCTCCTATTATGGTCACAGTGGCTGACACTATCTTTCTTTCTTTTTTTTTTTTTTTTGGTTTTTCGAGGTAGGGTCTCACTCTAGCCCAGGCTGACCTGGAATTCACTATGTAGTCTCAGGGTGGCCTCGAACTCACGGCAATCCTCCTACCTCTGCCTCCCGAGTGCTGGGATTAAAGGCATGCGCCACCATGCCCGGCTCTACCTTTTGTTTTTTTAATGGTATCTTTTGAAGTGAACAGGTTTCAGATTGTTTTTGAGACAGGGTCTCACTGTTTAGTTCAGGATAACCTGTAACATACTACATAGATCATGCTGGCCTGTAACTCATGGTAGTCCTCATTGAGCAGGCTTCTACAAGTTGGTTGCATCAGTCACAATATTCTACTCAAGGTTTGAATTTTTGTTTTGTTATAATTTTTAGCTTATATTTTTATTTTATTTATTGACAGTACTGGGGATTGAACTCAGGGCCTCCTGTGTGCACTTCTGCATGCACTCTGCCATTGAGCTATATCCTCAGACAAGTTTTGAATTTTGATGAATTCTAATTTATCTTGTTTTTTTTTTTTTTTCTTTTTCTGGGATTGCACTTTTGGCGTTGCTCATAGTTAAACTTTTGCCTAATCCATGATCACAATTTTTCTCTTATGTTTTCTCTCAGAAGTTTAACCACTGACATTTAACTATGTGATTCATTTTAAGTTAATTAAATTATACTTAAGTTATAGAATCCTTATACTTAAGAATAATTTTAACATAAGGTGAGGTTATCTGTTAAATTTTTTTCATCTCAAAATTCAAGTTGTTCCTGAATTATTTGCTGACTCTTATCATTAGCATATTAAATTATTACTCTATAATGATAAATGATAAGCCCATATTGATATTTTTAATTGACTGTGCTCTATATTTTATTGTGGTTTCATCAATTTTTCTATGGACAGTGTCCCATCCATGGTACTGACATGGTACTGAGATGCAGTTATTTTGTCTGTAGCTACTCTTTTGGTTTGTGATAGTTTCTCATACTTTGCTAGTTTTCATGATCTTGAGAGTTTTGAGGTCTACTTGTTATGTATTTCATTTACAGAACCTCTCAATTTGTTTTTTTTCTGTTGCTTTTCTTATGATTGTAGTGGGGTTATGTTTTCTTAAGGAATTCTACAAAATTAAATGCCATTCACACCATATAGTATTGAGGATACAAATCATGTGATTTTAATTGACCATATTTGTTGCTTGGAACAGAATTTCACTAGATGATTTCGTGTGTACTTTTTTGCATGTCACTGCATTGCAGATTAACCACTTCCAATTGAAGGTGAGAGCTCCTCAGGCACACAATTCAATAGATCTTGGGCTATGGAAATATCCTTTGCACTTGCCTCATGGCCCCCAAACTGCTGTTGGAACTGTACTTTAAACTCAGAAATTATGCATGCTGCAAATTTGTGTGGAAATGCAGATATTGTTCCTTGTTTTAACTTTTTGGAGTCAGATTTCATGTAGTCTAGTTTGTACATAGTAAATCTCATTGCATTTTTTCATAAAAAGTTCAATGTATTGAATTCTAAATATATACTGTTATATAGCAGCCACCACTATTGAGATATAGGATATTTCTGTAATTCTCAAAAGTTGTCTCATGTTTCTTTGTGGTCACTTCTCTGGCCATATTCCCTGCACCTGTGTACTACTAAACTGATTTCTGCTAATGTTTAAGTGCACAATTTTTAAAATATATCTTATTATATTTGATAGAGACATAGAGAAGAAGACAGATAATAGAGAATGAGTATGAGCATGCCAAGGCCTCTTGCCACTTCAGCAGGGTATGTGAGAACTGGGGAATTGAACCCTGGCTTTCAGGCTTTGCAAGTACATACCTTTAACCAATGAACCATCTCTCCAGTGCCTTAAGTGCATAATTTAGTGATTATAAATATTTACAGAATTATGTTAGCATTTTCACAATCTGACTTTAAATTATCTAGTTCACCTAAGGAAAGAACATCATGTCTATATGACTCATTCCCCCTTTCCATACATGACCCTATTTTATGTTTCTATATATTTTCATTTACTGGGCATTTAATATAAATAGTATATTAAAAATGGATAAGCTTTCTAGCTTTTTCACTTTGCACAATGGTTGTGAAGTTTGTAAAAATCATAACATGTATCATTACTCTATTAATTTCGTATGGCAGAATAAATTACATTTCATGGCAGTCCACATTTTTGTTCATCAGTTTATGGGAACTTGGCTTTTGTTTGTTATAAATATTGTGGCTATAATTTGTGTATATGTTTTTGTTCAGACATATGCTTTCATTTCCCATGTATACATATCTAAGAATAGAATTTCTGGGTCATAACCATATGATCAAGTATATATTTAACTTTTTGAGGAAGTAATAGATTGTACCAAAGTGGCTCACTATTTTACCTTCCCACAAGAATGCATTAGGATTGAAGTTTCTCCACACTTTTACCAATACTTCTTCATATCTTTCTTTTTATTCTTGCTGGTATAGTTGGTATGAAATGGTATATCATTGTTTTGAGTTGGCCCGGCATAGGAAGTATATAAGGCATCTGGACATTACTTATACTTCAAACAATGTTAGCTTATAAAACGACTTTATTATAGTTTCACATATAAACATCATTTTGATTTCTAAATTTAAGTTAAATTAATTAATAAAAAGCTATAAAGTCTGCAGAAAATACTAAGTTCCAAAGCCAGTCAATGTTCAGTAAGAGTGGTGAAACGCAGTTTTACACACCCATTTTAAAATGTTAGAATTGTTTTCACTTTACTTTCCATTACAAAAGCACAAAATTGACTGAATTTAGCTTTTCAGCCATAGTTTTCCAATGACAATTGTAAAGTAAATGTGTGACCTATATGTAGTAGGTTTTCTGTAAATATCAAGTTTTTTCTGTTTTCTTTTTATTTTATGGAATGTGGTGTGTTTGTGTATGTATATGGTGTGTGTGTGTGTGTGTGTGATAGATGCACTAGTTTGTGCCTTTGCAGTGCCCCATGTGCTTATCTGTGGCTGAGGATGATTGCCTGCGATGGCTGTAGCAGAACGTTGGGTGTCCAGCTCCATCTTCTGTGCATTTTTATTTAAGCTGGAGTCTTTTACTGATACTGAAGCTTTATTTCTTTCTCCTTTTTTTATTTGTTGTTGTTTTGCTTTGCTAGCCTCAGAGGTTTTCCTGGTCTCTGTTCCCCCTTGCAAGACTGGGATTACAGGTGAATGTGGCCATGCCCAACTGCTTATGTGGGTCTGGCAGTTTTCAGCACCCCCCCTCAGTCCTTAATTCTTGTACAGAAAACAAACTCAATCACTGAGTCATTTCTCCAGCCCTTATCTAGTTTTTAAATTTTTTTTTTTGGAGGGACAGTAGACCTGTTGTATGGTATTCACAAAGGCACAAAGGATTTGGTATGCTTACATTTTACAATAACAATACTCTCTCTCTCTCTCTCTCTCTCTCTCTCTCTCTCTGTGTGTGTGTGTGTGTGTGTGTGTGTGTGTGTGTGTGTGTGTGTGAATTGAACCTAGAGCCTTGAGCATGCAAGACAAGTACTGTACCACTGAGTTATATCTCTAGGATTGGACTGCTAGAAACATCTTTTTAAAAAATTTTTTTGTTTATTTTTATTTATTTATTTGAGACTGAGAGAGAGAGAGAGAAAGAGAATGGGCACGCCAGGGCCACCAGCCACTGCAGACAAATTCCAGATACATGTGCCACCTTGTGCATCTGGCTTACATGGGTCCTGGGGAATTGAGCCTTGAACTGGAGTCCTTAGGCTTCACAGGCAAGTGCTTAACCACTAAGCCATTTTTCCAGCCCCTAGAAACAGCTTTTGGAGAAACAACTCCTAGCACACCTCCTGCTGAGTCATTTGTTTGAGTCATTTTCTTTTATGGACAGTATAATGTGTTTTTGTTTATTTGCTGGACATAGTGGTTAACTTTGAATTCTGTCTTTTACTGTAAAGGGTAAGGTCCTTCCTGACTTTTTTAAACATACAAAATGAATAGATTTTACAAGAGAAGTTCTCGTGTTTTTGTTGTTAGACCTGAGTTGTGGAGAAACTATGCAATTGCTGTTTATGTCTATCAAGGAACAAAGGAGACCCTGTTGGGGTCTGTCCTCCTTGCTACTCATATGCCAGAATGTTCCCTATAGCCTTAGATTATAAATCCTAGAACAAGGAAGCTAAGCCTTCTAGACTTAAAGGATATGCTAATAATTATCACTTATGGAATATATATATTTGTATATATATGTGTGTATATATATATGTATATATATATATATATATATATATATATATATATATATATATATATTAGATATTGAGTGTTTCTCGTGTAATCCTATGAGTTGGGTAGAGTACTATAATCCTCTAGCTCCTTTTTTCTTTTTTTTTATTAGTTTTGTACTCAGTGTATACAGTCAAGCTGGTATCATTGTTAGCCTCCTCCCTGTTCTCTCCCCTCCATAGGGACCCTTCTTGCTGGGGAATATGGGTCATGCATTGTGGGGTAAGCCATCAGTTATGGGTAAGAGGCAATTTCTCTGTGCATAATGACCCAACATGTGGCTCTAAGATTCTTTCCTCCCCTTCTTCTACAAATTTCCCTGAGCCATGATGGGTTCATTTTAGGTCTGCTTCAGTGATGAAGCTCCTTCTTTCTTAAAATGAGAAAACAAGTACATAGGTGTGAAACAATATGCCTAGTACAGGTTGAAACTAAAGTTAAAGTTCAAGCTATTTTTTTTGCTTCCAAATTCTAGCATATAAATACTGTAACACACTGTTTAATGTTGCTGAGGATAGTTATGTGTAAATGCAAACCCCAGGTAGTACAATACCAGTTCCTGTCAGAGATCTTTGGGTTCTAAGTGCATGACTGAGGGAAAATAACATGTTTTCCCTGTTGTCTATATCTGTAATGTTCTCCTATGGTAGCCACTATCCTAGGAGGGTATTGAGCAACTAAAATATGTTTAGGAACTGAACTTTAAATTTTATTTAATTTTCACTATTTTAAATGTAAATAGCTTCATATTACTAGTGGTTACCATTTTGGGACATGTAGTAAAAAGCGATTTTTCATCACTTGTTCCTTTTTAAAAAAATATTTAATTATTTATTTAAGAGAGAGTGACAGGGAGAAGGAGGAGGAGAGAGCGAGCTAGAGAGAGAGAGAGAATGGGCACATTAGGGCCTTCTTCCACTGCAAACAAACTCCTGATACATGACCACTTTGTTCTTCTGGATTTATGTGGGTACTGGGGAATTGAACCCAAGCAGTTAGGCTTTGAAAACAAGCACCTTTAACCACTTAGCCATCTCTCCAGCCTCACTTGTTACTTTTATTCTTACAAAATATTTTACCCAATTTAATTCTTTCTATAGCACAGCTGGGAATTAAACTTTTCTCTCATGAAAAATAACTTTGAGAAACCATACACTGAGTGCATGCAACTCAGTTAACTACATGAAAGTCACAGGAATATGTTCTGGGTTATCCAGTATGAAACACCTCCATTCCTACCACTTACTAGATAAGGTCTGAATAACTAGACTCAAACCATTTTCAATTGCTTTTCTAAATTATTTGCAAATATCATTTATATGGCTTATTGTCAGCACCTCCAAAACTGCTGTTTGCCTGGTTCAAAATGAAATGAGATGTTTTATGTGTGCTATCATATTTTTAAAATCACGTGCTGATTTTGATCCCACTCTTAAAATGTCCTTGGTATTGTATATCACTGGTCTAGTCAAACTATTCCTACTTAAATCTACTCCACCATAAACTGGCCACTGTAATGGGCTATTTTTTTGTTTTGTTTTTGGTTTTTGGTTTTCTTGAGGTAGGGTCTCACTCTAGCTCAGGCTGACCTGGAATTCCCTCTGCATTCTTAGGGTGGCCTTGAACTCATGGTGATGCTTCTACTTCTGCCTCCCAAGTGCTGGAATTAAAGGCGTGTGCCACCACACCTGGCTGTTATGGGCTATTTTAATAAAACATTTTATGTACTGTTCCCTGAGTTTTAGTTTTCATATTGTAGTTTCTTTGTTATTTGCTTATAAAGTTTTTTATATTATTTTTATTTTTTGACAATGGTTTTAGTCTTAAGTCCCCAATCCGCTAGTCCCACTTTCCCTGAGAGCTCTCCTCACTGGTGCTATTGGTGCTCATTGTTGGGTAATTAAGGCCTCAGTTTCTGCAAGGAGTCTGTGCCTCAGGATATTTCTACCCACCCTGTGGCTCTTACAATCTTCCCAACCCCCTCTTCTACAATGGTTTCAGAGTCTTGGTGGGTCTGTTAACAGTCTGGTTTAGTGTTGAGTTCTATGTTGCCTCTGGGTTTCAGATTCTACACCTTTTTAAAAAAATATTTAATTAATTAATTAATTAATTAATTTGACAGAGAACGCAGGGAGTGGGGAGAGAGAGAGAGAGAGAAGGGGCACACCAGGGCTTCCAGCCACTGCAAATGAACTCCAGACATATGTGCCCCCTCGTGCATCTGGCTAACATGGATCCTGGGGAATCAAACCAGAGTCCTTTGGCTTTGCAGGCAAATGCCTTAACTGCTAAGCCATCCCTCCAGCCCTGACTCTATGAATTTTGATTGACCACAGTGTCTGTTGCTATTCCCCTGGAGCTAGTTGTCAGAGTAGAAGTGGGAGTAATATTCATGTAACCAACTCCATTTCAAATTTTTGTGGGCCCTGGCACATGTGGCAGGGGTAGCACATCTTATTGATCTTGGTTCTCCTCAGTTTTCTTTGTCATCTGTAAAACAAAACAGATTCTTCAACCAAGAGTCAGAGCAACTTGGGTTAAAGGGGCTATAAATAGTTATTTGAGAGAGTTTTTGATATGCAAGCCCACTCTTGGTTTTTATAAATACTTTTATTTATTTATTTGAAAGAAAGAGAGAGAGTATAGGAACACCATGGCCTTTGCCACTGCAGATAATCTCCAGATGCATGTGCCACTTTATGCATCTGATTTTAGGTGGATAATGGGGAATTGAACCGAGGACCATCATGCTTTGCAAGCAAGTGCCTTTAACCACTAGCAATCTCTCCATCTCAAGCGCACTGTTTTTATCAAGAGAGCAGTGAGGGCATCTCTCTGGAGTCTATGAGATTCCTGTCAATGGGATTCTGACTTGGTTTCCAGGACCTGATATGAGTCCTCTCAAAATGAGGGGGCCTCATGTCCAATTGGAGAACAGTTGGTTACCCTTAAAGTATGTGACACTATTTCACAAGTGTGTACTTTTTGCTGGGCTGGTTGATTCTTATCCACTCTATTGGTGATAATATATTATAAATATATGTATTTTTATCTCATAAGTCTCTGAGAAGGCAATCTGGTAGCTAGGGACCTCAAGTTCTAAGTGATAACACCTGGTATATTTTTTGTTTTCTTTAACAGAATTTTTGTTTTGTTTTTATTTAATATCTTATTTATTCATTTATTTAAAAGAGAGAACGAGGCAGATAGAGAAAAAGAGAGAATGGACATGCCAAGGTCTCTAGTCACTGAAAACAAACTCCAGACATATGTGCCACCTTGTGAATCTGGCTTACGTGGGTACTGGGGAATTGAACCTGGGTACTTAAGCTTCACAGAAAGCACTTTAACCATTAAGCTATCTCTCCAGTCCAACATAATTTTTAAGAAAGTATTTATTTAGACACACACAGGGGGCATGCCAGGGTCTTTTGCTGCACACCAATGAACTCCAGGCACATGAACCACTTTGCATATGGCATTACATGGGTTCTGGGGAGTTAAACCCAGGCCAGCAAGCTTTGCAGGCAAGTGTCTTTAGCCATTGATCCTTCTTCCAAGCCCCTTGGGTTTTGTTTCTAAGTAATATATCCTATACCTTGTGATAGAGAGGCCTTCAACCCAGCAATGCAGATAGCTACACAAAAAAAGTCCCTCATAAAGGTAGCTATTTCTGGCCAAAGGTATAAGAAGGGGACAGCTCGCAAAGATAGAAACCTTTTTGACAACACTTTTCCAGCCGAACGCTGTAGGAAAGTAATTGAAATTTTAACTCCTATTCCCATCAGCAAAGGACAAGTGAACTATATAACTTTATACCTTCATCTGGTTTTAAATAGTCACATACACACACCACTTGTCATCTCCCTCAAGTAGTTTCATAAGGATAGAATGGGGATCCTGGACTTTCATCCCTGCCAGGTTCCATTAAATCCCTCAGCATATGATGGTAATAGAGGCCCCCTCCCCTTCTCTCTCCAAGTCAGGGTAGTATCAGAGAAACCCAAGTGAGGTACCTGAAATTCCATACTTAGCTAGTTAAAAAAAATTCCTACATCAAAACTGAGACTCAATGGAGGATGAGGGGAGAACTTGACTCTCACATCCATTTAACAGCAAGAAGCTATGCACCCATTCCCCATCAGAGTGGTGTCAGTGTAGGCTTGTTAAAACAGGTGACTGAAATAAGATCCAGAGTCATAACATACAAATAAACAGGATGCATTAGAAAAGTACTCAACATACAAAGAAACAGGAACAATTTGAATGACAAAAGACATTTAATAGATACTAGTAATGAGATAGTATAGATATTGTGATTATCCAACAATGATTTTGGAAACTCCATCTTAAAATGCTTTAGCGAACAATTTCAAACATGTCAGAAACAAATATATGCATACATATATATAGTCTCAGCAAAGAAATCAAGAGGAAGAAATGGAACACTTTTGAAATAAATAACAAAATACAGGGATGGGGGAAGATGGCTCAGTGACTAAAGATACTTGCTTTCGAAGCCTGGAGGCCCTGGCATGCCCATATACACACACATACACAATAAATAAGTAAATAATGATGAAAAATACAATAACCAAAATGAAAAGCTTACTGGATGAGCTTCATAGCAAAAAGATGGCCAAGGAAGGAATGAGTAAAATTGATCACAGAACAATGCAGTAATGGAGAGAAAATAAATTGGAGAAAAAGTGAACACAAAATTAGAGACATATGGGCCTATAAAAGTATATTAAACATCCATGTAATCAGAGTTCCAGAAGGAAAAGAAAAACAGGGATTTAAGAAATGAACAAAAAATTGTTAAAAAAATCTCTCAACATTAGAAAATAATTTTTAGAGCAGAGTTGGGGCAGGGATGAAGAAAAGGATGGTACCAACACATGGTATATCCATACTGAGTATGCCCATAACAAAAAATAATTTTTAAATTAAGAAATATACATGGTTCATAGTAGACTTAAAACACACCCACCAAGGCTCAGAGAATTTTATGGAACAATGGGTAGAAAGATTGTAAGAGCCACAAGATGGGAGGAATATCCAGAGGCATTGCCCCCCCCCAAAGAAAAGAATGACTGCTGCTCTCACAACTCCTAACACATAGCCCCATGGTGAATACCAGCAATCCCACTGAGGGCCCTCAGTGGAATGGGGGCAGGGAGGAGGGAAAGGATATGTCCATTCAAAGTTTCTGCTTAACAAAAATTATGATATTTTGACATGTATGTATCATATAATGGCAAATTCAATCTAATTACCATGAAGATCTCCAAAAAACTATAGATTCATAAGGCTGAAGAAATCACAGAAGAATAAATTCAAGCTATTAAAGAAAAAGAAAAAATCTTGAAAGCAGTAAAACAGAAGTAAAAACTTACTTGTAGAGTTGAAGCTATTTCAACAAGAGCAGATTTTTTAATAGGAACCATTATCCATGAAGTGGCACATTTTTCAAGTGCCAACAGGAAAGTGTAGTCACCTCAGAATTTTATAACTAGCAAAAAAATCATTTAGGGCTGGAGAGATGGCTTAGCAGTTAAGCGCTTGCCTGTGAAGCCTAAGGACCCCGGTTCGAGGCTCAATTCCCCAGGACCCACGTTAGCCAGATGCACAAGGGGGCGCACGCATCTGGAGTTCCTTTGCAGTGGCTGGAGGCCCTGGTGCGTCAATTCTCCCTCTCTTTCTCTATCTGCCTCTTTCTCTCTCTGTCTGTCGCTCTCAAATAAATAAAATAAACAAAAAAATATTTTAAAAAATCATTTAGAGTGAAATCAAGTCATTCTCAGATGAGCAAAAAGTAAGAGTTTGATGTGAGAAGATACAGCTAAAGAAAGATATACCTAAATGGAAAGCTAAACAAAGTTTATGAAATTGAAAGGAAAGGTAAAAAACTTTTGGACATCAGGAAGTACAATACAACAACAGAAAGTGTAAAAATACTGATGAATACAATAAACTTTTCTTTTTCAGAATATTCTAAGGTATGTTTAATAGCCAAAGCAAAGATCATATTACTGATGTGATTATTAAAATATATAGTAGAAGTATTTAAGATTATATTACAAATGGGAGAGGGTAAAGTGAATTAAAAGGAGACAACTTTTCTATACTTTACACAAACTCTTCAAGCACCAACATAGGAAACTCACCAGTTATCATTCCTCAGGGCTTGAAGTCCCTAGCTACCAGATTGCCTTCTCAGAGACTTATGAGATAAAAATACATTTATAATGCCTTGTGCTTTTATCTGTATTAGGATATGCAAAAATGAATCTACTCCATCTTTTCTTGGTACAAGAATATGTAAGTGATGATTTAAAGGAAACATGAATACTGTGTACATTATAGTCTTTCTCCCAGTAAACCTCTAGTTAAGCATGGACAAAATTGGATTGGGGAAATGGCTCAGTGGGTTAAATGTTTGCCCTGAAAGTATGAATATCTGAGTCTGGATCCTGAGGACCCATGTAAATGCTGGGCCTGGTGGTGTGTTCCTGTAATCCACATGCTGGGAAGGCAGAGACTGGAACTCTCTGGTTAGCTAGTATAGCTAATTCAATGAGCTCTAGGTTCAGTGAGAGAGCCTCTCCCAAAGAATAAGGTGGAGACTTACTCAGGAAGACACTCAACTTCGAGCTCTATACTCTACATGTGTGTGTGCACAAGGCACATATACCTGTATCCACACAGCATACACACACATACACACATGTATGTATACAAAAGAGAGAGAGAGAGAATGTATAAAATCACTCTAACCCCCATACCTTGACCCTAGTAAACTCAATTCTGCTTTCTGTTTTAATAAATTTACTGCTTTAGATCTTTGGATAAATCATATAATGAGAACATACAGTATTTTGCATATATATATATATATATATATATATATATATATGATGAATTTTAATCATCCTCACTGGAATTCTTTTTAAAAAAGTCTATTCCCCTGACTTTTCTTGGCTTTTAAAAATATTTTATTTATTTATTTTATTTGAGAGAGAGAGAAAGAAGCAGATAGGGAGGGGGGAGAGAGAGAGAGAGAATGGGTACATCAGGGCCTCTAGCCACTGCATACGAACTCCAGATACGTGTGCCACCTTGTGCATCTGGCTTACATAGTGTACTGGGGGATTGAACCTGGGTTCTTAGGCTTTGCAGGCAAGTGCCTTAAATTCTAAGCCATCCCTCCAGCCCTTTTTGAGATAGGTTCTTACCTCTAGCCCTGGCTGACCTAGAAAATGAAAATATTTCTGTATCAATCCCAATTGCTGGGATTTCAAGTATGAGACACAACCCCTGGTTTCTCTGACTTCTCAAATAGAAGAGATAGAGCATTATCTTTTTTTTAAGGAAGGGTCATTAGCATTACTATCAATTTTATATAATTCTATAAAACCATGGTGTTCATAAGGCATATTGAATTTCTTAATGTATATCATTGTTCTAAATAATCCTATAACATTAAGTCTATGTGTATAAAACCATATTTGCTTATGATTTTCACCTTTCTTGTCATTTGGCCCTTGTTACTGTCAAACTACTTTCATAAGTTTGCCCTGTCTCCCATCCTGTTATCACCTGAAGGGGATGCTTTTCAATGATCCTTTGAGTCTCAGAAGTTACTTTCTCTAGATCATTTTGTTTGTCTTTCCAAAAGCTTGCTCTACTTTGGGGAGCATTCTTGTGGGACTAAAAACTAAATCACCAACACCAGGAGTTGCTGGGGCCCTCAAAACAAAATCACCCTAACGTTTCCTTCCTTCAAGCTTCTCTCATACTGCAGGGTTATTCAAATGAGGGTTGCATGCCAATGCTGCTAAAAAGAACAGTCAGTGACAAGAAATATTTCGAGGTAACTCTAACCTCTATCACTTCCTCTCATCAGAGAAAGTAAACTTCAAAATGTGATCCATGAAAAGCTACCTTCCATTTGGGGATCTGGAAAAGAGTATTTGCATACTGACAAAGAGTTCAGAGTGAGAAGTATTTTAAAATTTTGTTATAAAGTCATGGTAGAGGATAGAAATGGGAGTGATCTTTGGGGGCAGTTGTAAAATTCAGACTGTAGAGGCACCTATGGTTCCATATATATTGTATAGGTGTTGGAGAAGCAGTTCGAAGTTCTGGTGTAAACTGAATGGATAATACATGGCTAACGAGGAATATAAGCCATAACTGAAAAAGTCAAGGAAGGAAGCTATTAATTGCACTTCTTTTATGCATCTATTTTTAATACTTACTGTAATGGGATTATTTCAACTTCTTGGAGGTGGTAGAATTTGTGTGTACTTGCTGATGCAGACTCTAGTAAAACAGTAAGGTATGCAAAACAAGCATTGAAATGTAAGTTTCACTTTTTATTGACCACATCAAAGTACAAATGCTTATTAAAAGATTAGTTCAGGACACATTAACTTTTTTTTTTTTCGAGGTAGGGTTTCACTCTGGCCCAGGCTGACCTGGAATTAACTATGTAGTCTCAGGGTGGCCTCGAACTCATGGTTATCCTCCTACCTCTGCCTCCCGAGTGCTGGGATTAAAGGCGTGCGCCACCACGCCTGGCTCTCACATTAACTTTTTAATATTCATAAAGTACTTTCATAACAATGAAATCTTACAAATTGATGAGGGAAGGTATTATCTTCATTTTATGGAAAAGAAAAGGTAATCTCAGAGAGCTTGCAAGACTGGCCCATGATTCAGTATTCCATTTGGTCTACTATATTTTCTTTCGGGAAGATTTGGGGAGCATATTTATTAAGAGGTCAACTTGGGGGCTGGAGAAATGGCTCAGTGGTTAAGGTGCTTGCTGCAAAGCCTAATGACCCTGCTTTGATTTCTTAGTGCCCACATAGACCTTAAAATTCCCCTTGAAACTAGCTGAATTAAACCTTTTCCTGCTTCTGGTCAGGTATTTTGTCCCAGCAATGAGAAAGTAAGTGCTATACTCTCAGAATGTTCATTTAGAAAAAAAATTGTTGATTTTTTTGAGGTAGGATCTTGCTTTAGCCCAGGATGATCTAGATTTCACTATGTAGTCTCAGGCTGGCCTCAAACTCACAGCGATCCTCTACCACAGCCTCCGAAGTGCTGGGATTGAAGGCATGTGCCACCATGCCTGGATTTTTTTTTTTCTTCCTCTTTCCAGACAACATCCTTTCCCAATGGTAAAACGTGTTTTGACCATTATGATCATTTTGCCTGATTTAAAATTTTATTTAAGTAGCCTCTTGCTATGTTTATTCTTTTGTTTCTTCTTGTACAATATTCAGATTTTTCATATATTTTGTTAATGCCTATACAATATTTAGGTTTTTTCATTGCTTTACAGAATACCCATGTATGATAAACAACATTTCTTAAATTCATTCCCTTGATGGTGGAATTGGGGTTGTTTCTTTTGGGGGGGGGATTTTGGAATATTATAAACACAATTGCTATAAACATTTTAAATCTTATTTTTGGTGGAAATAATTACACATTTTCTTAGAAATAAGTGTAGGAATAGAATTTCCAGGATATGTGAAATGAAGAAAAAAGTCTTTTTTGGACTTAGGAAAGTCTTAATGAAGGGGCTTCTGTCTGTGTATCTTATAACTAGACATGCTTTATGAAAAATCACATTTGCAGATTTGGCTATGTTTTGTTTAACAGGTTGAGATTCCCTCCCTATTCTGACATTAGAGAACAATTTCTTTTCAGACAGTAAGCTGGATCTGTCATGATCGTGGGTAGATGTTTTCCTGGTGTATGATACATAGAGTACACATTAGAGATAAAGTGCCATTTAATTGCAAGCTCTGTGTTTTTTGGACAGGGTCAAATTGTCTTTTCTTAGGCAACATGGTTCAAATGATTAGAAAATAACATGAAAATCAAGTTCATTTTACAGAACTTTGCCTTGGGATAACTTGGAACATATTCTTTGTTTTGGAAGTGAAGGTATGTATACAGTTTTATGTAATCCAAAAACTTGACTCTTGCAAGATAATTTTACATTACTTCAAAGGTAAAGAATTTTTAAACATCATATGTCTGTTGGCAACATTTTCTAATGAAGTGTGATGTTGAAAGTGTATGAGGGAAAATTGCTATGGTCTGGGAGGAAGGTGAGGTGGTTGTAAAGTGAGGATGAAACTGGGCAAGTGCTTCAAGTGATGAGTACGATTTCTGGAAAGGACTCTAATTCTCCTAAGGTGGTGTAACACCTACCATGTTGCCAGACAGAAACCTACCTTAATCCCTTTCTCAACAAACATCGTTGCTTCCCATCTTTGTTTTCTAACAACATTTAATTGGTAATGAATGGAAAATAAAGAGTGAGGATTTTTTTATGGGCAATAACATGTTGTACCACTTTTGTAAGTTCCAGAGAAACTGAAAACCCTTCAGGACTCCATGAAGCCTGGGTTAAGTCCAGAATGCTTACTAAAGCTATGAAAACCTACTTCGCCTGGGTCTAGCTATCTCTCTAACCCTTGTTAGTTCCTACATGCTGTCACTATCTCATCTTCTCTGTCCTAGGTGTTTTAATTGAAGTGTCTTCAGTGTACAGTATTTTTTTGCTACACAATTTGCTTAACTCTCTTTTCTCTTACTGTCACCTCTTTTTTCAAAACCACTTTGTGCATCATAATGGTTTAGATAGCACCCTTCTGTGTTCCCTTAACCTTCAGTGTGAACACTCATCACACTACAACCAAAAGGAAATTTCCCTTCTCTTTTTCTTTCCATTAGGTATGGATTTTCTAAGGAATGGTCTCATGTTTGGGGCCTAGTTCTGGCCTGAACACATGGTAGGCACTCATCAGATTGAGGCATTGGTATTTATATGGAAATATCAACCAACTTTTAAACTTGTGAGTCTTTGTTTTCTGAGACAATGTCTCTTGTAGCACAGGTTGGACTCAAACAGGCTATGTAGCCTAGGCTGGCCCTGGTTTCCTGATTCTCCTTCCTCCACCTCCTGAGGGATGGGATTGTAGCCTGTACCATCACACCAGGATGAGTTCATGCAAGTTACAATGACCAGATATACATAGGACACAGATGATCCCTGAGATAGGAAATAGTTCACTTCAATATAGACACATGACGTATCGAAATCTAAACTGCAAGACCTCTGTGCTATAAAGGCGATACAAGTAAAATGCCATGACTTTAGAAGAAGGAGCTCTTCCCAATTTCTGGTTAGATGGAAAAAAACAGTAGCCGTTTGGATAGGAATTAAAGAAAGATAAGAATATCTGATGTAGCCTATGGTTTATTTTGGCTGAAGAGCATAGATACCTTGAAAGAGTAATAAGCAGTAGGAAACAACTAGAAATATGAGAAGTACCCCTATTGGAGAGGCCCTTAAATACTAAGCTGATGAGTTTGTATTTGATTCCTCTCAAGTGGAACAGCCTGGAAAGACCATGGAAAATTTTGTAGCAGTTTGGTGCCTTAAATTCCTTAAGATTAATCTGTCAATGGAATACCTTAGTATCTTCTTAGGAAATAATTATTAAGTAATTATAAAACTAATAGTTTTACTGTATAGTATAGAAAAATCCATGGCCTTACACTCTTTGACCTTTTTGCACCCTTATATTCTCAGTGAAAGTCTAAATGAGGTAAAAGATCATATGACCAACTCATTCTAAGATGTGAACATTGCAACTGACAGGAGAAAGAAATAGTACCAAGACGGAAATGCCTCATAAAAATGCACAGACATATGAACTGTTGTTTGCTTAGGAACCGTGTCCAAAACACTGCTGTTAGCTGTCTGGAAAAATCTGGATATGGTATATGAATTCTACTGTTAATATTTATTCCTGTGGGAGTAGTTTTAGGTCACTTTCAGTTAAATGTAACTGTTCTAACCTTAGTCTGTCTGCTCTCATTCCCCCTATGAACAGTGAGGCCTGCATTACAGGTTTATTTTTATGGCATATGGTTTCTTGCAACCTTACACCAGGCCTCAATGATTTCAACAAGTTTCTGGTAGTTCTCCTTGTTTTCAGTGTCTTGGCCTGAGTTTGAATCATAGCAGTCGTGTATATCTGGAAGAATACTGGATGGAGAGTTAGATGAACTCAGTTTAAATCCTGATTATACGACTCACTAGCCACATCAGCTTTGTTGGTCATATCACCACTCTTAAGACATTTTCCCCTCAAATCTTAAGATGAAAATAGTGGGTCCTGCCCTGCCTTTCTTGGGATGCTGTCTCTAGGATCACATGCAAGTGTTCTGAAAATTATCAATGGCTTTACCAAGAGTTGGATTCTACTGGCTGGCTTTACACTCCGTAATCCAATCCCATCTCACCTCTCTAATCTCGTGTTTCAATATTCCCCAGAATTTACCTCCTCTTTGATGCATACGTGCTTATGTTGTTCTCTTAATTTGGAGTATTTTCCTCTACCTCTGATCGTCAAAGTTCAATCACTAATATTAAGGTGGTGGCTAAGTTACTAAAGCACTTGTATGAAAGTGTAAGGACCTGAGTTTGGTTTCCCCAGAATCCATGTAAATTCTGAGAAGGTGAGGAAGCCTGCCTGCAATCCTAGTGCTCAGAAGGCAGAGACAGGATCCCTAGGCAAGCTGGCTAGTTAAACTAGCTGAACTCACAAGCTTTGGGTTCAAGCGAGAAACCTCTCAATAAATAAAGTAGAAAGCAAATGAGGAATACACCTGACTGTAACCTCTGGCATTCAAATGCATGCATACATATGTGAATGTGTAACCACACATACACTTGCACATGCATTCTTGCACCCACACACATGTGAACATTCATGCAACCTACATACACATACATATACAAAAAATTCAAGCAATAATTTAAACACCAGTTCATATATAACTTTACCCCTCAGTACTCAAAGATATTCCCTTCACTAAATTTTGAAAGTTCTTAGTGATTGTCATTACTTGCCTTGTACATTACCTTTTAAAAATATTTATTTGCGCGTGTGTGTGTGTGTGTGTGTGTATGTGTGTGTGTGTCTGGGTGCTCCAAATATGTTGCTGCTGCTGTGGATAACTTGGGAATTGAACCCATGCTGGCAGACTTTGCATGCAAGTGCTTTTAACTGCTAAGTTATATTCTCAGCCCAAATGGTCTCTTATTAGCTTTTTCTTTTAATAATTTTTATATCTTTAATTAGATTATGATTTTATGGTACTTAGCTTGTTCACTTAACATTTAATGAATACATGTGAGAATGTTTCATTTGTATTCTTCATAAAAGCAAGTTCAGAACTCAATAAATAATTGCCATCTCATTTACTTACAAACATTTTCTTTCTTAGGGTTTGGAGTACTCCTACTAATAGCTCACTCTACACCTACTTCTTATAGAACCATAGAAAAGCCCCTACAATAGAACTGTCTAATAGAACTTTCTGAAATCGGTGGAACTCTTTTTGGGTAATGAGGATGTCCAACACAGCCATTAGCCTCATCTGGCTCTTGAGTGGTTGAAATGTGGCCTACTGCTTCCAGGAACTGCTAACTTTGGTGCTGAGGATTGAACCCAGAGTCTCATACATGCTAAGCATGTACTTTGTCACTGAGCTATACACCAAACTCTTGAATTTTTGATTATTTTTAGTGTTAAAAGCTGCATGTGGGGCTGTAGAGATGGTTCAGCAGTTAGGGCATTTGCCGGCAAAGCCAAAGGACCCAGGTTAAATTACCCAGGATCCACATAAGCCATATGTACAAGGTGGCACATGTCTGGAGTTTGTTTGCAGTGGCTATAGGCTCTGGTGCTCCCATATTTTCTATATATCTGCCTCTTTATCTCTCTCTCTCTCTAATAAACAAATAAAATATAATAAAAAAGCTGCATGTGGGCTGGAGAGATGGCTTAGTGGTTAAGGTGCCTGCAAAACCAAAGGACCTTGGTTGGATTCCTCAGGACCTATGTAAGCCAGATGCATAAGGTGGTGCATGCATCTGGAGTTCTTTTACAGTGGCTGGAGGCCCTGGCATGCCATTCTTTCTCTGCCTCTTTCTCTTTCAAATATATAAATAAAAATAAAGTTTTTAAAAAAGCTGCATGTGCCTAGTTGCTGCTGTATTGAATACTGTTCAGTCTAGACCAGTGGCTTTCTAACCATTTTGATCATCACAACATAATAGAAAATTTCATTTCATGTTGCAACCTAGTTAATAGGTACATATAAACAAGCTTCATGAAGCAATACTTATCATGTACAATATATGTTTACATTCTTTATTCAATTTCACTTTTAAAATATGGATTTATAACCCACTATGTAGATTAACCACCCTGTAATGAATTGTGTTCTTATATTTGAAAAATATACTGCATATGTCATTGATGGAGTATCTGAGGCCCAAAGGAGTGCAGTCAGTCCTACCAGGTCACAGAACAAGTAAAAAGGCAGGATAAGAATAGAATCTACATTTTGGGGTTCCTTGTATAGAGTTTTTTGTGAATGGGTGGTGATGCTTCCTTATCTTCCTTCTCTTCACCATTCTGGCTGTGGAAAACCACAGAAAATCAGAGGGGAAAAGTCAACAAACTAGTTGACATGCTATTCATTTTGACTAAATATTGTCATAATTTCTTGGTTTGTACATGAGTCATATGGTCAGTATTCATGTTTTGCTGTTTTTCTTTTAATATTTTTATTTATTTGTAAGGAGAGAGTATGAGAGTGTATGGGCATGCCAAGGCCTCTTGCTACTGAAAAGAAACTCCAGATACATGTGCCACTTTGTGCACCTGGCTTTATATGGATACTGGAGAATCAAACCCTGGCTGGCAAGCTTTGCAAGCAAGTACCTTTAACTGCTGTGCCATCTCTCCAGCTCATATTTCTGCCATTTAGTTGGGTTTTACTGTTCACAATGAAAGATAAAATACCATGGAGTTGGTGTTATTTTTTATCTACTCCATGTCTTGAGAGTGGCATCAGTGTAAAACTATCCTTCATGCTTTCCTTCAGTTTCTCAGTGACAGGTGACACATAGATTGATAAAGAGCTAGAAAGTTTGTTTGGTGAAGAATTAAGATGCTTCTCACTTCAATTGTGGAAGTGGTACCTTAAACCTTATATTATATATACAACCTAGTATTTTTCTCTTTCTCTGTGCATCCAGTGTGCTACCTACCTTCTCAGCAAAGATGGTGGCATCTTCAGAGTGGGACTTACTTTTTTTTTTTACCTAAGAGGCATATAATTCTTATAAAATGAATCAATTTTTGAAAAAAAAATCATTCTAAGCCAGTAGAGTTGTTAAAAACAAAATGAAGCACCAACTTGGAAGTATAATTGTTGGTACATTGGGTGAATTCCCCACCAGTTTGTGCATGGAATACTATTTTATCATGAATTTTCCAAATGTATTTCTTTTCTTTTGTTTTTGAGGTAGGGTCTCATTCTAGCCTGGGATGATATGGAATTCATCCTGAATCCCAAGCTGGCCTCAAACTCATAGTGATCATCCTATTTCATCCTCCCCATTGCTGGGGTTATAGGCATGGGTCACCACACCCTGATCTCCAAATGTTTTTCAGTCAGCAAAGAGTAAGAGTACCCTTAAGTGAAACAGCATTAGGAACAATAATACACTTATTTAGGTCAGAAGCTTTTTAAAAGTATCACATTAAAAGAAAACCAGAAATAGTTGTCTTGCATTACATTACATTTTTTTCAGAGGGGCATCCCACCATACCATCAATGGGATAAATTGACTAAAATGTCAGGGAAATTTAGTATTTTGTAAATCCAAGTTATCTAAGCCCAATTAATTTTCCTAGCTTAAAATTAAAGGGCCTTATCACTTACCAGTGGTCTATTGTCAACTGGTCTGGCTATTCCTTTGTGATATGTCCTGAAGTGTTTCAGTTGCAGCCTCCTATGTTTCACCACTTTCTGCACTACTGAGTTAAATAGAATCTCTAGACTCTTCTCCAGTTCACTGATAAGCCGTTGGTTAAGATTCACCAGTGTAAGTTAAAAAAAAAAAATGACACTGTCTCCAGGTGTGGTGGCACATGCCTTTAATCCCAGCACATAGGAGGCCAAGGTAGGAGGATCCCTGTGAGTTTGAGGCCAACATGAGACTAATTCTAGGTCAGCCAGGGCTAGAGCAAGACCCTACCTCAAAAACCTAAAAAAAAAAAAAAAAAAAAAAAAAACTGTCTTCATAGGGAGTTAGAGTTTATACTGGTCTGGAAAGAAGTCACTCATTTGTTTTCCATTATTTTACACCTTATTAAAAGAGTGGGCTTGTTGAGTAAAGTTTGAAATGGTAATATTTACTTGAAATGTAAAGATTTGTCACCAAATTTTAAATTTTCTATGTTTTTGATTGTCATAAATCCAGAGTGCAGGACGGAAGTTGAAGAGATGGTAGGGCCTATGCAGAGCAGAAACAGAAGATGAACAGGGCAGTAAAAAAAAATCCTGGGAAGAAGAGGGTGAAGGCACCTTCTAGGCTGTGCCTGACATTGGACTTTCTGACTCTTCTGACTTTCTAAGCCTTGCCAACATCCCTTGCATGTACCATGCCTTTCCAGAATTCTTGTGGAGGTGGACTTTCCCTTCAATTAATTTAAAAAAATATTTGCATATATAATGTGTGGCTTTACTTGGGTGGTGGGGAATTGAACTAGGCTGGCAGGATTCACAAGTAATTACCTTTAACTGCTGAGCCACTTTCTCAGACCCTCTTTACTTTTAAAACTGTCACCCATATTCATAAATTTAATGTGTTCTTAGACCAAGCATTTTACCTCCTTACCCACTCCAGTGTTTTTTGCAACCATTTGTCATTCACATTTGAAAACTGCAAGTTATTTTTGAGTCTCTCTCATACTCTCCTTTACCTCAACCCACACTCAGTTGTTTGCCAAGTCTGTTGGTGTTCCCTCAACCAGGAAGCTCCTCCCTTTCCCCTGCTACCACTTCTATCTAACTGCTATTGTTGTATGCCAGAAATATACAGGCATGTTGTGTCCTTTCACAATGTCAGAATTTATTGAATAATAATAAATTTACAAGCTACATCAATTTCATTGACTAAAATTTTCCACATAGTTCCATTTTCCCTTGAAAGCTGGATGTTGGCAAATACAAGTTCTTTCATTTCCATCTTAATTACCAATATTAACTCTCAGATCACATGTTGTACATCACATAGTATATATGTATATACACGTGTGTGTGTGTGTGTGTGTGTGTGTGTGTGTAACAGAATGACTTTACAAAGCAAAAGAAGCTGCAACAGGGTTCAAGGAGTTCTAAAAGGTCATACTAAAGGCAGAGGTAGAGAACTGATACAGATAGAGAATCACTGCAGTGGTTAGATAACAATCTTACTTGGAGATCTGTTGCATCCCAAGACATAGGGTCACAAGGTTGAGCCAGACTGCAGGATTAAGTTGAGCTACAGATATGAGGTACAGGACTTGATCCAGATGAGCTAGTGGATGGAGAGCCAACAAGTAATTCAAGTGGGCCAATCTGCAATGGGACCAAGCTGAGCTAAAGCCCTGGTAAGTCAGCAATTCTCTGCCTGTCAGTCTGTTGGTGCACTCAGTGGGTGATCAGATCAGTTGTTTGATTGGGTTTGTCAACATCACAGTGTTAGATATCCTCTTTTTGGGGTCCAGGTGAGGGTGTTGCACCTTTGATTATCTGGCATTTTTTAAATTACTTTTTTAAAATTTTGTTTATTTTTTATAATTTACTTGAAAGCAACAGACAGACAGATAGAGAGAGAAAGAGAGAGAGGGGGGAGGATAGAATGGGCGCACCAGGGCCTCCAGTCTCTGCAAACGAACTCCAGATCAGTGCACCAACTTGTGCATCTGGCTTACGTGGGTACTGGGGAGTCGAGCCTTGAACTGGGGTCCTTAGGCTTCACAGGCAAGCATTTAACCACTTAGCCATTTCTCCAGCCCTCTTATCTGGCATTTTGATAAGTTCTTGGGCCTGTTTCTTTCTGATTTCTGATATTATTTTAATATACCCATGTGCTCATATTATCACAATATACTGTTAAGTTTAGAGGTGGTACCTTTTTTCTTTAAAAAAAAATTTATTTATTTGAATGCAGAAAGACAGAGACAGACCCACACACATATACACACACACACACAGGGAATGGTATGCCAGGATGTCTAGCCACTTCAAACAAACTCCAGATGCATGCACTACTTTGTGTAACTGCTTTACGTGGGTACTGGGGAATTGAACCGAGGTCATTAGGCAAGTGATTTAACCTCTTAGCTATCTCTCCAGCCCATAGAGGTGGTATATTTTTGCTTTGAGGAATAAGTTATTCTTTAGTCTGTTCCTCTTGGGTGGTGATAAATAGGTAGTGGTTCCTCTATATACAACAAGGTGTAGAGTTGTCCTGCCTCTGACTCTGTACACAAAATGGAGCTGAAAGCTCCTTGTCAAATACAGTGCATTAGTTACCTTCCGTTGCTAGGACAAAACACTGGACAAAAATCAGTTTAGGGGAGGGAGGGTTTATTTTATCTGACAATTCCAGGTTATAGTCCATCATGACAGGGAAGGCATGGTAGCAGGAGCTTGAGGCAGATGTTCATATCCAGTACATAGTGAGGAAGCACAAAGTGATTAATGCTGCTCAATGAGCTCTCTCCTTCTTAGTCTAGGACCTCAGCCCACAGAATGGTGCTGCCCACCTTAAGGTGGGTCTTTCTACCTCAATTAGTCTAACTAAGATAATTTCTCACAGGTGATTCTAGGTCCTGTCAAATTGACAATCAATATAAACTATCATATAAGTTCCCAATATAAGCACAGCTTGAAAGCCACTGTTATACACATTATGGAGTAATTTAGAGTAAGGTATAACTGGATCTTCATAGGCATTAAGGCTCAGCTTCAATATTTGGAAAGGCCCATTTACCCCAAGTTTTACTTGCTTGATTCCTTTCCTTGCCTTTTCACATCAATTCTCTTTCATTTACTCCATTTCCTGTTTTTATCTGTTTCCAGAACTATCTTTCCTTCAGATTAAAAGTTTTTGGAGGACAGAGATATATCTCACTAATGTTTCATACTCCATTCTTAGCACATACTAGGTACTATGTAAAGCTTATGAAATGAAATATAGATGGATATTCAATCATTCCTATACATATATATTCATATTCTATGTATTACTATATTACATTCCCCTATGGACATTATGTTTTTGAAGATGTAACCTTATGTTAAAAGTGCATGTATTGCTGTCGGCTCATTTGGAACCAGCAGTCCTGGCCTGCAGTTAGAACAGAGAACCTACAATTAAGTTAACCTATGTCACAAGTCCTTCTGGCACTGAGACTCTCTGGCCTCTTGACTCCACTTTTGAGAGTTCTGTGGCATTTCTTTCTTTGGTACAATTTTCACAGTGTCTAGGAACCATGTTGTACAAGTGTCTTTCTGAAGCTACAGAAAAAATTTTGTTTTTCAAAGCAATTTTCTCATTTACTTGCCATTTTCCAAAATAACTCTTGGGAATATAGTCAATCACTGGAAAAAAATGACCACCAAAAATGACAGAGCAAGGACCTCTGAAAATTATGTCCATAATAGCAATGAAAAAAAAAAAAAAGGTCTGGAGAGATGGCTTAGCAGTTAAGCACTTGCCTGTGAAGCCTAAGAACCCCGGTTCGAGGCTTGATTCCCCAGGACCCATGTTAGCCAGACGCACTTGTTCATTTGCTGTGGCTGGAGGCCCTGGCGTGCCCATTCTCTCTCTTTCTCTCTCTCTCTCTGCCTCTTCCTCTCTCTGTTGCTCTCAAATAAATAAAAATAAAAACAAAATAAAAACAAAAAAAACGTTGTATCACTTGTGAGAGCCTACTGTTTTTTTAGAATTCTGGAAATGAACTAAAGACTTGCAGCAACCCAGGGAACATTTGTTTAAGAAAACAAGCAACAAGTTGGTATGAGATAGTTTTGTGGTATTTTCGCTTGCACTGCTCCCATCACTTGCTCCACAGTTTTGTATCTATAATACCTTATAAATCAGCAGCTTGCAAGCATAGAGAAAACTAGTAGCCTGGCAGCCACTGGAAGAGACAAAATGGGGTTGGAACACCTTTAGTTTCACTTCTAGAGACTTGTCATCATCTTATCTGTTTGGTAGTTGTGGTGGTTTGATTCAGGTGTCCCCCATAAACTTAGTTGTTCTGAATGCTAAGTTCCCAGCTGATGGAAATTTGGGAATTGGCAACTCCAGGAGGCAGTGTATTGTCGGGGGCAGGCTTATGGGTGTTATAGCCAGATTCCCAAAGCCAATGTTTGGCACACTCTCCTGTTGCTATTGTCCACCTTATGTTGGCCAGGGGGTGATGTCCACCCTCTGCTCATATCATTGTTTTCCCCTGCCATCGTGGAGCTTCCCCTCAAGCCTATAAGCCAAAATAAACCTCTTTTTCCCACAAGCTGCTCTTAGTTGGGTGATTTCTACCAGCAATGCTGAACCTGACTGCAACAGTAGTTCACTGGAAGATTCCACTTCGAAGACACAATTTATTTGACCTGACTTTGGGCTGCAAATGGCTGTTTTACTTAGGGTCATTTTTTGAAAACCTTTAGATACATCTTCTTGTATTATTATTTTACTTATTTAGTTAGCATGTGTGTGTGTGTGTGTGTGTGTAATATGGTATGTGGGGTGTATGCACATGTATATGCCCATGCAGCATACCATGTGCTTGCCTGCAGTGGCCATAGGGGAATGTCAGGTGTGTTGCTCCCTTCATCTTTCACCTGTATTTCCTCAATCTGGTGTCTTTTACTAATCCCAGAGCTTTCCTTTTTTTTCATGAGCCCCAGCAATCTTCTGATCTCTGTAAATCTAAAGAACTCGGGTTACAGATATGCATAGCCATGCCTAGGTGTTCATGTGGGTCCTGGGGATTGAACTCAAGTGTTCTCTCAGACCTCTTCAGGCCCTCATACTTGCACAGGAAATTCTCTTAACCACTGAGCCACTTCTTCAGCCCAACACAATTAATTGCTCAGCTGCCTGACACAGTGGACATTTCCAGCTAACCAGAAAGCTTAAAGTAAAAGCTGGGGAATAAGATTCCCTGGAACTTTGGGTATATTCTTGAAATATAAAAACCACATGCATATATAGGGCTGTGTGATTCTCAGTGTTGTGCATGTGCTCAGGAAGGATCTGAATAGTTCCTAATCTCTCATTCTGGCTGGTCTTGACTCCACACAAGCAGAAAGTAGAAGACAGATTTATCTGTTGGCTGGCTGGATGGTGAAGACATGTCCCAACATGTACACAATGCCCCTTGATCAAGATTAGAAGGCTTTTTGGTTCCAGGAGTTAAAGGGAATCTTGGTCCAATTATTAAGTGGCTAACATCAGACACACTGTTTCCTACGAGTCCATCTTCTGTGAGAAAAATCAAGAAGAATAGAGACTGTAATGTTCTTGCTAGCCTAGCTGAGCCTGAGAAGGAGAGACGAGCCAGAGTCAAATTCTTTGGCTACCATTTTGTTTAGAGCCATACCAAATGAAGCAGGGCAGTTGTCACAGACACTAAAGGGCTGTACTAAATTGACCAGATAGCTGGGCAATGACTCACTGAGACAGGCTTGGCAATAGAGAATTTTTTTGGTCAGTACTAAAAAAAGATCCAAGGCTTATATGCATACATGCTGTATATTGATCCAATGCCACCCTTCCTCCACCCCATCAGGGTGCCAGAAAGGCTTTCCCTTTTCATGATCTCCTCTCAAACTACTTTATTTTTTTTTATCTTCCATGGGTGAATACGATGTTCATTTCCACCTGATTTCTCCTGTCTGTGAAGGGTAGAGGGTGGGGTGTCAGGTACACAGTGTAATTTTCTCTTCCTCAGTTCACTACCTTCTGTGGATGGCTTGACCTGAATGATCATTTTTAGCTTGGTATTTCCTGTGTATGGGCCAGAGCCTCAGGCCAGCAGCAGAGAGGTTAGGAGGGCACAGGTTCCTTGGCAGATTTGGTAGTGATAAGTTTTCACTGTGGAACAAGATGACTGTCCCATTTCTAACTTCCTTAAGATTGAAATACTGAAGAGTCTAATCTTAATAATAAAAACATACCTAAGGAGAAAGGCTTTTACTAAAATCCCTAAAAGACTGGAAATGTAATATGTTTTAAGAAAGTACTTCTGGTTTGCTGTGTTTCTAAAAGTGTTTGTGTACATTATAACATCAACTTCCAGCAAAATGTTTTGAGCAGATGACACTTTTTGTGATCAGACAAGACTTGTTTATATTTAGGACCATTTATTTCTATGAAGACAGCATGATCCTGAGTTGGAAAAGAAAAACAAACCAGTCTGTCCTTTCAAGTGAGTCAAGCATATCCCATAATGCCATTCACACAGGAAACTATACCCATGGAATGCTTAGGGACTATTTTAGGAGAGTTTCTGCAGCTATTGGTAGCTTCACAAAAGGACCCCTATTCTCCTCAAGCTCTCCTTCCCAAAGGGGCTAGGAGGCTTTCAAAAGCTGAGAAATAGGATGTATTGGGTGTCTTTGCTTTGAACCTGAAATGCATTATTATCATACAAATAATACCATAAATTTTGAAATATACTATTAAATTTTTCTGGTTCCAGAATAAAATAGGTTCTGGTGGGCTATATTATATAAATTTATTTACTGCCTATATTATTTCCTTAGAAAAATTACTCATAAATAATGTGGTGGTAGGAATCCTTTACCAGTTGCTCTTGAGTCTTTTGGCAGAAATGTCCCTCGCAAGCAGAAAAATGACTGTAAATTTGAACTCCTTTCATATTACATGATTGTAAATTCTGAAAGTGTATCCTGTGAACTAATGAGATAATCTTTTTTGTTTAAATTTGAATATCTTGAGAGATAACCATAGTTGTATCAGGTAGGAAAAACTTGGTTTTGCTATTCATATCACTTCTGATATCAGATTTTCCACCAGGCATCAATATTGTATCCTGTGATTTAATTTAAATCTAACATTAGCTACCTTGAGTTTGAGTCAGGTTCTACAGGTTAATGGTTCAGCCTCACAAGATTGTTTCTATTTGAGATGCCAGATTCAGGTCCCAGGTTGTTACATCTGCTTCTGATTATCTATAAAGTGTGTTTCCCATGCTACACCATAGATTTAGTCATTTGCAAGCATGGCTCACAGAACCTAGGGCAATACTTTTAACATTTACCCATTTACTATAAAGGATGTAAATAATGCAGTAGTTAGTCAGCCAGATGGAATAGATGTATGGTAGTGGGACAAAGATTTCAAACCCCAGAGCTCACAGATTTTTATGCAACCTTCATCATGTATGCATGATCTATTTTTTAACTCAGTCTGGAGACTTGATGAAGGAGGTGTATTTTGGGGGGGTGGTTTTAGGGGTGTTGTAGCCAGCTCCCCTTGCTAGAATTTGACTCACTCTCCTGCTGCTATTTTCCACCTGATGTAGTAGAGGTCATGTCAAGCTTCTGCTCTTTCCACGCTTACTCCTGTCATCTTGAAGCTTCTTGTCAAAACTGTAAGCCAAAATAAGCACTTTCCTCCCATCAGCTGTTTTTGGGTGGGTGCTTTTTCCCAGCAACGTGAAGGTAACTGCAACAATCACCCAAGAAAGTTCAAGGGAATAGGAGCTCTCTATCTGGAGCTAGGATCAGAGACCAAATACCATATCAAAAGATGTATTTGGCATCCTAGTGCTCATGGAATTACAAGGGTTTTCAGAGCTCTGTGCAAGAAAGCAGGGACAGAAAGTAAGCATATATTTCTTATTATATCATAAAAGTTATTTGTGAATTCCAAGAAAAAATTAGATTTATTATCATCCTCAAGAGCCTTCATTGTAGAAGTCATATGTGAGTAAAATGGCAAATAAAATATGATATAAATATCTAGCATACCAGGTACACTATTACCAGTTTCACAACTGTGCAAACTCCAGGCTTTTTACAGCTCCCTCTAAGGCACTGGCTGCTGAAAACATCAGCATACAAACATTGTGGTAGACTTTGTGAGCAAGGCAAGAGTCACATATGCAGGTATTAAAGTCTTACTTCACCTGCTGCTGCAAGGAGAAGCTTGGTATATGGAAATTCACAAAGAAGGATCCATGAAGGGAAAGATCTTTTAATTGAATTTTTATTAATTAAATATTTTTTTAACATAGATTATAGTATGTTCCAACCCCTGGTCCCCATTTCCCTCAGGGCCCTTCTCAGTGTGGTTAGTGGTGTTCACTGTGGGGCAATTAGGCCTCTGTCTCTTGTGTGAGCTATGTCTCTAGTTGCTTCTAAAGTAAATATGGGTAAATAGGTTTTCAGACATGGTTATAAATGTGGCCATGACATAGACAGGTTTTATTTTTTCCCGAATGGCATGATTGTTGCACTTGTGATGGACTCATAGCAGTTGTGGTTACTTGCACAAGACCTGCACAAGATTATGCCTGTCAATATAACATCATATATGGATGTATCAGTTACTTCCTTGTTGCTTGAAGAAATACCTAACCAGAAACAGATATGGAAGGTACAGCAGACAACTTCGGGTTTGCTGAGGTGAACTTCCAGACCAGGCACAGTTATGGAGGAAGGGATTTATTCAAGCTTATAGATCCAGGAGAAGTTCATAATGGTAGAAGAAGCTGCCTTCACAGGTCCAAACAGAGAGAGGCAAAAGCACAAACCTAAAAGCCACACTGCAGGGCACACTTCAGGAACTCCAGCTAGGCACACTTTGTGTATCCTTAGATTGAAATCTTAAACCTACCACCTCACTTTAAGATGCGCCCAGTGAAACTGTCTCCAGCCAGGTGGCTGCAGATGCAAACTACAAACTAATAAAACACTGAATATATTGGAGCCATCTATTCAAACTACCACAGAAGGAAAGGGTTTAATTTGGCATACAGTTTTGAGGAGAAGTTCATCATGGCAGGGAAAGCATTGAAATAGCAGGTAGCTGGAGTCACATCACAACAACAAGGAAGAAGTAGTAAGGGATAAATTCTGAATACTCAGCTAACTTTCTCCTTTCATACAATTCGGGACCTCCCCCCTCATAGAATGGCACTGCTCACAATTTGAATAGGTCTTCCCATCTCAATTAATTTAAACTAGAAAATCCTTCATATAAATGTCAAGAGATTTATTTCCATGATGATTCTAAATCCTGTCAAGTTGACCCTTTGTCAATTTGACATGTAAACATAACAGTTTTAAGCCATAACCTTCCACCCTTTTTCTCCATAGGTCCATGGACATCTCCTAATGCAAAATACATTCAGTCCAATTTCAAATTTCCTCATAGTCCTTAACAGTTCCAACACTGTTTGAAGGTGTAAGTGAAGAGTCTGTTCTGAGACTCAGGTAAACTCTTTACTGTGAGCTTCTATAACATCAAAAAAATACCTATGTCCAACATATATCAGCATAAAGTAAACATCCTAACCCAGTGGAGCATAGCTGTTGCAGTCAGTTTCACATTGCCGGTAGAAATCACTCAACCAAGAGCAGCTTGTGGGAAAAAAGAGGTTTATTTTGGCTTACAAGTTTGAGGGTGAAGCTCCATGATGGCAGCGGAAAACAACGGCATGAGCAGAGGGTGGACACCACCCCCTGGCCAACATAAGGTGGACTATAGCAACAGGAGAGTGTGCCAAACACTGGCAAGGGGAAACTGGCTATAATACCCATAAGCCCGCCCCCAACAATATACTCCTTCTAGGAGGCATTAATTCCCAAATCTCCATCAGCTGGGAACCTAGCATTCAGAACACCTAAGTTTATTGGGGACACCTGAATCAAACCACCACAATAGCAAAGAATGATCAGACCAAAACCCAGCAGAGCAAACTCCAAATCTTCATGTCTGGTATCTGGGACCAATAGTAGGATCATCTGGAAGTCACAGGGTTTGGGTAGCTCCATCCCTCCAGCTGTGTTGCCTATTGTCTCTCATGATCTGGCTCTGCTCTGAGCCTGCATGATTTCTTAACAGATGTCCCAGAGTCTCCTTTGCAATTTCAGATTTATCTACACAGATTCACACAGTAGACTCATGGGGCCTCTTCACAGAGACTTTAACCCTGCCTCATATTTCTTAGACTCAACAGCTTTCTGAAGTCATAGTGCAACCCATGACCCTACATATTTTGCAGTTTTCATGCTTCCAAAATCAGTCCCATGTGAGTGATGCTGTCAAGTTCTCTTGTTGGTTCAGGATGAAGCCTGGCCTTGTAACACAGCTTTAGCAGCTTCTGCATGGCATGATGCTCTTGAGGAGCAGGGAACTCTTCATTATTCTTCCTTTATGAGTTTTCCTTTTAAAAGATTCACGTTCTTACTAGCTTTAACCTTCAATTGGTTGGATCTTTCCTCAGGACATCCATTCTATTGTCCTTGTCCAGATAAGTTGTTTATCCTTAGTGGTAGTAATCTCTTTAACAAATATTAACAAAGTGGATGGAGTCCGTTGGCCCATGTCTTTAAATTTGCTTACATTTTTTCCTGTGTCAAACTTTATATTTTTCATCTTTTGGCTCTATCTTTTACTCTTTTTCATTGTAGATCTGAATCAGAGCAGCAAAAAGAATCTATATTACAGATTCAGTGTCATTCTGTTTTGAACTTTTCTCTGCCAGACATATTAATCCATTAGTTTCTAGTTAACTTCACTCAAGTTCTCATAAAACGCATAGAATGCAGTCAGTTGTTTTGTCAGAATGTCATATGAACTGCTTCTGGCCAAGTTCCTTACAGAGTCTTTTTTCCCTTATGGAACCTCTTGATTCAAGTCTTTATTTTCTGCATTTCTCTACGCATTCTGGTCTTTCAAACTTCCACACACAGATGAATTGGCACATTCATCTGTTTTTTCAGCATTGTAAGGCTTCTCTAATCCAACGTACCAAATCCTTCCACATCTGCAAATCAGTTCCAAAACAGCTAAGAACCACATGGGCAGGTTTATCATAGCAACAACCCTACTTCTGGTACTGATTTTCTGTATCAGTTAGTTTTTTAAAAATATTATTTATTTATTTGAGGGAAAGAGAGAGAGAGAGAATGGGCATGCCAGGGCCTCCAGCCACTGTAAACAAATTCCAGACGCTAAGCCCCCTTGTGCATCTGGCTTACGTGGGTCCTGGAGAATTGAACTGGGATCCTTTGGCTTTGCAGGCAAACACCTTAACCACTAAGCCATCTCTCCAGCCATCAGTTAGGTTTTTGTTGCTATGGCAATATACCCAATGAAGAGAAACTTATAGAAAGAAAATTATTTACTTCATTTACAGTTTTAAGGTGGAGTCCTTCATGGTGTGGAAAGCAGGACAGGAGCAGAAGCCTGGTATAACATCTTCATATAAGTATGGAATGGTACCACCCACATTTAGGTTGGGTCTTCCCACATCAATTATTCTAATCTAGAAAATTCTTAACAGACAAGCTAAGAGATTTATTTCCATAGTGATTTTAAATACTGTCAAGTCGACAACTAGAGATTATTAATCACAATAGTGGATCATGAGGATCCATCCCACCCCGAGGAGTTATTGGCAGTTAATGGATGTTAGGGAAGGGGGAAGTCATATTCTTCAGTAGTGTAGCCAGTTCTAAATTATCCATTGTCAGGATAATAGCACCCCAGTGCTCATGCAAGCAACTCTGATTAAACTTCATGGATCACCAGAAAAAAGTAGAAGGGGGACTAATTGGGAAGAAGAAAGTCTGCAGTGGTAGTAGGAGGGGGAAAAAGAAGATAATAGAGGGCAAGTGTTATTAAAATATATGTCTGTGTAGAGTTGTGAAGAATAATTAATTTTAAATAGGAGATATGAAGAGAAAAATCTTTCAAAAGGATGTGAAAGGCTTGTCTTTCTTCCTTAAGAGAAAGAATTTCCTTCTATTTGATGCAAGATTAGATGCAAGCTGATGACTTTTCTCTTTCAGAACAAAGGGAATAATCAACAAACTGCCAAAATAATCCCAATTTACTAAATTATGCTCAAATTTATTTCATTTTCTTTCAGTTTTATCCAAGTATGAAAATCAGATTACTATTTTCACTGACTACCTAGAAGAATTTCCAGATACAGATGAGTTGGTATGGATCCTGGGGAAGCAGCATCTTCTCAAAACTGGTAAGGTTTGCTAGCACTGGTCTGTGAGAACCCATCTGAATTGAGTCCCTGGTGTAAAGGTACTTTTTTTCCCTCTCGGATTGATAAAACTTTGCTTTGGTGAAGGTTGATGCTACACTGAAGTGATTTACTATACAGCCTAATGCAGTTTAAGCCTCAGGCCCCTTGGTTGCTACTCTGGCCCTTTCCAAGGCTTTGGGAGGCCCTAGCAGGGTTTTCACATGGTATGTGTTTTCATAACATTTGTAAAAGTACTTTTTTATTATTTTATTTAAAGAGGACCCTCCCCAAATTTTTCAGAAGTCTTTTTGGTTTCAAAAATGTGTATCTACTCCTGGTATCACTATCCAGTATCTAGTTATTGGTGACTGGGCCACATATTTCTCATTCTTTTCACATCCTTGCGTTTCTAGACAAAACACCTAATGACTTCTAAATAAGCCATGACTGTCAGAAACAGGAACAGGAACTCCTATGTTTCAGACCTTTTCTCTGATGGCAGCACTGTCTCAGTTTATTCTGGTTTTGTCTATAACTTTTAACTACTTGCAGCTAGATGGAAAGGAGGTTTGCATTTTCCTTCCTTACCACCATATTCTTATTGCTTGGGAAATATATATTACCTTGAAACTGATCATGTCAGCCCCCAGATAAAGCCTGTCCTTGGAACGTGGCAGCTCTGAGATTTATAGTTTTCTGAGTAGACCCTTAACATGGAGTAAGGAACAGAAAGAAACTGATCCAGTGGCAAGAGAGGAAGTTAGGGGTTTCATACTCCTGCTGAATCTGACTTCATTAATTTGATTGGAGAATTATGAACAGTGAGGAGAACATGGAGTTAGCAGTTAGGGGACCTATTGTGCTCAGACTCTTATAACTCAGGTAAGCAGTTGCAGTTTTCTCTTTGTGAATCTGACCTATCTTCTCCAGGTCTTAAAGAGAGGGGATTAGAAAGGACCTCTTGTAGTTTTAGTTTCCAAGCAAACAGACTTCCCATGGTGCCGGTATTCAAATATTACAATTAGAAATGTCTTCCTTCCTTCCTGCCTGCCTTCCTGCCTTCTTTCCTTCCTTCCTTCCTTTCTTCATTATTTTCCCTTTGTGTTTTTTTGAGACAGGGTCTTACTCAGTATCCCAGGCTGGCCTGAAAATCTGAATCTAGGATGGCCTCAAACTCATAGCAGTCATTCTACTCTCAGCTTCTTAAATGCTGAGATTATGAACATGAGTCACCACATCTAGTGAGCAAATGTCTTTCCAAGTGAATTTATTGTTAAAATGTTTACACATTCTCCTTGGCATAAAGGCAAGGTAGAATGTGTGGACCCTTGAGAGGCAAGAGAGAGTAACATGTACGTTTGAGGGGACAGACATAAAATGACAGCTAATATTTGGTATAGGGTTACTGCATACTGGATACTAAGATATATCCTAAGTAGTTTATGAGTATAGTCTGGATGAATAATCACACCTCAGAAATGTACATATTGTTATTCCTCATTTTATAGATAAGGAAACTGAAGCTCAAAATGGTTAAGAAATCAATTTATACAGCTGATAAATAGCAGTCAGAATTCAAACCAAGATTTCATGTAATCCTAGAAACTCCCTCCTCTCCCCTCTCTCTCCAAGGTCTCACTGTATAGCTTAGGCTTGTCTTGAACTCTCAAATCTCTAATTCTCCTGCCTCAGGCTTGTGAGTGCTGAAATTTTAGGCATGCACCATCACTCTAAACAGAAATTTTACACTCATGCATTACACATCCACTTCCCAAAATGGTGGCTAGGCATGGGGTCGGGAGAAGGGAGTGGGCCTCAGAGGAAAAAAATCAATATAGCTCAATTTTCTGATTTGTTTAAAGGAGAGAGAAGAAATTAGAAGCTATCAGTGAAAATTGAATTTTTCATTCATTTAAAAAGGTACAATGACTGTCAATTCAACAAAGAATACAAATAGGGATATAGTGTTGAGCAAAAGGCAAGAGATGGCTAAGAATGACAGAACATTATCCAAATATGGGTGAAAATGAGAAAGAAATATTTGTAGCCATCAAAGACAATTGGCAGGATGCAATAAAGCATGCTTTGGATACTGACACAAAACATTGTGATATTATATATCCATGTACATGACAAATGCTAGTTACACTTGATATTATGGATAAATTTATGCAGATTGCTTAGTAGGCCCATTTCTTTTTTACTTAAATGCATGCACTTGGACCTCTATCTCTCTCAGGCACACACACATACACAAATACAACACACTCATAGAAACATGTAAACCCTTAGTTTTAGAAAACAGACAATAGATACTAATGACAGGCCCTGTCATCATCATTAAAGCTGAGGATGTTCACTTCATAGGTGGGATATCTAGTTCCCATTTCTTGTCTTTTGGCAATGACCCAAGTGTGGGTACCTTCTAGGTCCCTAGAGATCAATGAGAATGAGATAGGAACTATCCAGCATCATTAGACCAACCAGTAGAGAAGCTCTGGTCAAAATAGAAATGAGGAGAAATATAAAAAATAATTAAGATAAAATGAGATTGGTTTTCCTATGAATTTCCATAGCCCCATAACAACAGAATTGACTTGCTGTTTAAACATAATTTTGCTGCTGGCTTAGAAGTCAAATGCAGGCATTTTCAGACTGGATATGGTGATTTAATTTTAATTTCACATTTAATTACAGAAAAATCTAAGCTGTTGTCTGATATAAGTGCTCGTCTATGGTTTACATACAGAAGGAAATTTTCACCGATTGGTAGGTATATCATTTGTTGTACTGTGCTTTCTTCCTTGTAGATAGCTTGCCTGAGGTTATCAGTGACCTCTCAGAAACCTCAGAATTAACAACTCACTATGGCAAAGAATTTGATTTAGGGGAGCAGGTAAGTGTCACACTTCATCTCAAAAAATGTCAGTATGGAAGTCCGCATTATGTGTGGTTCCATGGTGTTTATGTGTTATTCCAGTAATACTTTTGACCTATCCCCAAGTATTCAGGCACCACATAGTACTACTAATTTGAGTAAGGGGAAAAAAAATCAAATAAGCTTTTAATTTGAATAATGTGTATTAAATTACATTCTCTTTCCTTATGGAACTATTTGGCTATTAAAAAGAACTGGGAGGGTATGGAGAGGTGGCTCAGTGGTTAAAGGTACTTGCTTGTAAAGCCTGGTGACTCGGGTTCAATTCCCTGGTACCTATGCAAAGCAAGATGCACAATGTGGCACATGCACCTGGAGTTTGTTTGCAGTAGCAGGAGGCCCTGGCACTCACTCTCTTTCAGAAATAAATACTTAAAAAAGTATTGAAGGAAATTCAGTTACTTGAAGGATGTAAAATAGTTTCTTATATGTTTTTCTTATAAAATTAAAGTATCTTGACATTGAGTAATAAAGTATGATGAATTTCCTTTGAATTTATTCTAGTCTTTTACTAGCTATCATCTATGACAAAAGAGATAGCCCCACAAGCTATGTGAATATTCTCCCTCTAAAGAGGGTTTATAAAACATTTGTAGGCAGAGTGGCCTATTCCTACTATCATGGCCCTGTTGGAGAAGAGCCTGTAAATGGTGGAAACTGCTCTACTATGAGGAAACTTGTCTGACCAATTAAAAAAAATAAAGTGGGGTGTAGTGGCTCAAACCTTTAATCCCAGGACTCGGGAGGCAGAGGTAGGAGGATCACCATGAGTTCAAGGCCACCCTGAGACTGCATAGTGAATTCCTGGTCAGCCTGGACTAGAGTGAAACCCTATCTCAAAAAACCAAAAAGAAAAAAATATTTGCATGTGTGTGTGTGTGTGTGTGTGTGTGTGTGTGCATGTGCATGCGTATGTGTGTATGTGTATCTGTATCTCTGTGTGTGTATGTGTGTAGAGGCATGCCAGGGCCTCTTTCCACTGCAAATAGAATGCCAGATAGATGTGCCTTTTTGTGTCTGACTTACATGGGTGGCTTGGGAATTGAACCTGGGCCTGAAGGCTTTAAAGGAAGAACCTTTAACCACTGAGTCATCATCCCAGCCCCCATCTGACAAATTTTTCTGCAAGGTTGGACCTAACAATTAGAGGGAAATTAAACTTTCTGTGAAGGGCCAAATTAGAAGTACATAGACAGTTTTTTGCTCTTCATAGAAAGTACTCCTGAACAGTAGCAACACAATACAATGTTTAATACCTAGTGGTTCTAAATTATGAACATTGAGTGAGAATTCTTTGCAAGACAGGAAAAAATTTCAAGTCAACTCTGACAACACTTAGGCAATAACTGGTCTCTACGTGGGCCTCACTTCACTTTTTTGGCACTAATCTGACCTTTAATCTCAGTATTTGCAAGAACCTAAGGATTCTCCTTCCAGCTCACAAATCTACAACCAATTTTGCCATAGCAACTCTCCTTTAGTTCATACAACAAAAGGAGTTGAGTCACCTTGGCCCACTTGTCTGACAAGGGTTATGAAAACCCCTTTAAAGACAGTCTTCTGAAATCACGTGTATTATGTACTTTTCCACATCCATATTGGAAAAGAAAACTGCTGAAAGCAAACTGTTTCCTCATTCAACCAAGCTATCTGATTTTGTTGGTCCCTTAGAATAGGACACTAATAGAGCTCACGCTGCTTATCTACATGGGATTTTCTTTACATCAAGTATTTTTTTTCAAATGTGACCTGTTTTCTTTTTTCAATTAATAAATGACTTTGTTTATTTTAAAGATGTAGTGCATTTCTAATTTGCTAATAGTATGTTGTATTATGAGCTTATTTACAATACCAAGTATCCTGTATGGGTTTTAGAACTCTTTCACTGACATTCTTTAATTCTTACAATACCCACTGATAGTAGGCAGTGCATGTGCTATTATCCCTAGTCTATAGATGAGATGTAAATTGTGCAACTGGAGACCGATCTTCTGATACCTGTCAAATATAGGGCTCTTTCCTCTGTTGTTTTTTTGAACTTCATAAGATGAATTTGGAACAGTTAAGAGCCTTCCAAGTATCTTTGACCATTTTGATGACTATTTTTTGACAGTACCTTGTTCTTTAAGGTACTCTGGGGTCCCTGAGAAGTTTATCATCATGCAAATGAGCTATGTAGAGTGTAAGACTTGGTATGATGAGAGGTGTCGTAGAATAGACTGCTGGTAGTCATATATGGCACTCACCTATCAAAATTACATGTCTACCTAGAAATATCCAAGCAGAAACCCAAGGGGCAGGTTTAGCTCATTTGTTTTGTCTTCACTCTGCATTGTCTTTGCAAGTTCCACTCCTGTACCCAAACCCTGTTTGATCCCAAAGTACATTCCATGCTTCCCTTTTCAGAGTATGTGCATTTGCATGTCTTGCATAGTTCCATATATTCTGATATTTCATCAAAGGGCAGTTTGAGATACCTATATTCATTTTTCCAACAGGGGGAACGGGCCCTTCGTCAGATGCTGGCTGGGGATGTATGCTGCGCTGTGGACAGATGATGCTGGCTCAAGCCCTTATCTGTAGACACTTGGGAAGGGGTGAGTTCCGTTTGTTTTATAAATGGCTTTAGAGGCTTCTGAAGTAATCATTTGTTATTGTTGGCTTATCATTAATGCAAAGCTTTAGGGCACTCAATAACAAAACTGCAAATACTGAAATGCTCTGTGCAAGGTCAAATAGTGGGGCTGACAAGTCAACAAAGGCCATTGCAAGAAGGAAAGTACTGGTATTTCCTTGTGACTCACCAAGCCAGGGATAATTTTCCTGGGACAAAATTGAAAATGGATGTAGGTGTGTCATTTAGTACTTTTATCTTTGCTATTGTTTGAATGCATCCTTAAAGATGTCAGATACCTGAACTAGCTACCCATGTTAACTCACTTCTGCTGTCTTTTCATTTAGGGCATTTGAGGCAGAAGGATTGCAGTGAGCTTGAGGTTAGCCTGGACTACATATTAAGTTCCAGGCTAATCTGGACTGCAGAGTGAGAACCTGCCTCAAAACAGCAACAAAGAGATCAGATCACACAGGGAGCAGGAAAAGGGGTGTGGTTGTAAGCCTGTTTCTTGACTCTACTTAAAATACCCATATGGCTAAGGATGTAATAATGACCTAAAGGAAATGCCTGAGAGAGCTGGTACTATTTTGATTTGGATTCACTAAGCATGCCCATTTAATGATGAAGGAATCCTTAAATTAGCTTCCTTGGGAGGCTGCTTCATAAGTTAATAGTCTGATAATCCTTGTTGGCACTCATGAATCTAGATTTCTTTAAGACAAGAGCATGCTTGCTTTCTCTTGGGCATCTGGAGGATAATCTCGTGAGACTCTAATTCGGACACTAGGGTAAACTTCAACTGGGCTTGGGGAGGAGAGAGTGAAAGAACACTTTGGATGAGGTTGTGCTGTTGACCTCACTGGCTGTTGTTAATTGAAGTCTAGAAATGGTCACTCCCCTCCCCCCACAGTGAAGGCTCACAGGTCCAGTGGCTGTTTTCTGAAAGAATCAGGAAAGGGCTAAGGAGGTTTTAGGCCTTATTGCCATCTTTCCAGTGTTTAGGGCATCCAGTCTTCATTCCTGTGTGAAACAAAATTTCTGTTTTACAGATGAGAAAACTGAGGTTCATGGGAGTGAAGTTATTTTCCCAGGGTTCAACAGCATAGATGTGAGAATAGAATGCAGACACTCTATTTTCCCATTCTTTATTTAAGTAGGAAATATATACTTTACCTACAAATTAGTAGGTTTCATTATAGCATATCTATACATGCATTTAATGTACTTTGATCACATTCCCTCTCTGTTACCATTTCTTATCCCTCCTCCCTCTCTCCTTTATCCTCTTCCATATCTCCGATTGTCCCCCTTTTACTTTCATTTCCCATTTTTTGTTTCTACATTCATTGTATGAGAAAAAACATGCTATACTTGTTTTTGTGAGACTGCTTATTTTGTTTGACATGATGATCTCCAGTTCCACTCTTACTATTTCATCTTCCTCATTTCTAAAACATGTTGGATGATTCTTTGAAAGTAAATTCTGGATGTAGGGGCAATCTAGAAAAGCAGTCACAATCACTTCAACATGAAAAGTAAGCAGCAGAAAGAATTTGATTGATTGATTGATTATGTACTGAAAATGAAATAGAATATGTATTTTATAAAGAAGTCATTTTGAATTCTTTTCTATTCAGTCACTTTAAATTGAGATGAGGTGGGCTGGAGAGGTGGCTTAGCAGTTAAGGTGCTTGCCTGCAAAGCCAAAGGACCTCAGTTCGATTCCACAAGACCCACATGAGCCAGATGCACCAGATGGCACATGCATCTGGAGTTCATTTGCAATGACTGGAAGCCCTGTCACACCCATTCTGTCTCTCTCTCCCTCTCCCTCTTTCCATCTCTCAAATAAATAAGTGAAAATAAAATATTTTTAAAAATTGAGATGAGCCGGGCATGGTGGTGCACACCTTTAATCCCAGCACTCAGGAGGCAGAGGTAGGAGGATCAGCACGAGTTCGAGGCCACCCTGAGGCTACATAGTGAATTCCAGGTCAGCCTGAACGAGAGTGAGACCCTACCTCGAAAAAAAAATTGAGATGAGGTGTTCAGGGAGCACTGTCATCAAAAAATATTTAATGGTCCTCAGCAGCCAGCTAATCAGGATTTCCACAGACTCAGATAATGCAATCGCTAATGGAAAAAAAAAAAAGGTTGGCTATGGTTCGCCCTCTGAAGGCCATGTTTGATCTGAAGCTGAAGACTTTGGTTTCTAAAGATGTGAAGCAAAAGGAACCAAGGGATCTTGAGATAATGACATTTGGCCTCAAAGTACATTTCAGATTTCAGTCACTAATTCAAACTCTAAAACTTCAGGTGAGAATTTTTTTTTTTTTTTTTTTTAGGAAGTAGGCTAAGTCTCAGAAGTCTGTCCCATTAGACAATTCCTAGAGCAGAGTACAATAGTGCATTCCATCTCTACTGGTGATATTGTAGCCTGCATCTGTTCACTTCAGTGGGGTATAAGTGGCCTCGGTAGCACTCGAGGGCTGTGTTCAAGGCATAGATGGGCTCTCTGCAGCTGTATTTGTTTGGATTTGGTCTTAAGGGAACCATGAAAACTTGATAGCAAAGGTGGTTGCTTTTGCAAAGCTCTTTTTTTTTTTTTTTTTGGTTTTTCGAGGTAGGGTCTCACTCTAGCCCAGGCTGACCTGGAATTCACTATGGCGTCTCAGGGTGGCCTTGAACTCACAGCAATCCTCCTACCTCTGCCTCCCGAGTGCTGGGATTAAAGGCGTGCAACACCACGCCCGGCCAAAGCTCATTTTATTATTCAAAAGGTTGTGTAAAAGTCAGGGCTAGTGGCTCACACCTGTCATCCCAGCACTTGAGAGGCAGAGGCAGATGCAGATGCAAAGGATCACTCCAAGTTCAAGTTCAGCCTTGTCTACATAGAGAGTTCCAGGTTACACAGGGCTACATAGTGAGACCCTGTCTCAAAAAACAAAGAAAGAAGAAAGTAGCATATAAATGGGGCTTAGGGTGTAACTCAGTGGTAGAGTGCTTGCCATACACAAGTACTGGGTTCAATCCCTAGTACTGAAAAAAAAAAAAGACTGGTGTAAAAATGTTAACATGCATTTTTTTTTTCAAGACATGGTGTCACTATGTAGCCCAAGCTGGCCTCAAACTTTCAATCTTTCTGCCTCTACTGCTCCCTCTCCCCAGAGTGCTTGTTTTATAGGTACTGCCACCATGCTTGTCTATTTTTTTAACGATAGGATCTTGCTATATATAGCCCAAAATGGCTTTTAACTCACCTGTGTAGTCTAGGCTGGTCATACACTTTAGCATTCTGAATGTTGGGAGTCAAGGCTTGATGTGACCATGCTGGGCTTTTGTTTTTCTTGTTTTTAATTTTGTTTATTTATTTATTTAAGAGTGACAGACAGAGGGAGAAAGAGGCAGAGAGAGAGGGACAGAGAGAGAATGGGCGTGCCAGGGCCTCCAGCCATGGCAAATGAACTCCAGATGTGTGTGCCCCCTTGTGCATCTGGCTAACGTGGGTCCTGGGGAATCGAGCCTTGATCCGGGGTCCTTAGGCTTCACAGGCAAGTACATAACCACTAAGCCATCTCTCCAGCCCTCTTTTTTTTTCTTTTTTAAGCATGCAATCATTAAAAATATAATTCCATAGCAGTGGATTGTGTATATTTCCTACTATGTCAGAATAGTACTCCCCCGCCATGAGACCCTTTTGGCAATGCTGCCACAGTGTAAGGACAAAAGCCATTGCTGTCTGTTTGGAGATGAGACACTATGCCGTCTGGGTTATATATATCCTCTCAGGGTAGTTGTCTGGAAAGACCT
Organism: Dipus sagitta; assembly: GCA_036346955.1. Taxonomy (NCBI): domain Eukaryota; kingdom Metazoa; phylum Chordata; class Mammalia; order Rodentia; family Dipodidae; genus Dipus; species Dipus sagitta. The sequence goes on from CM070776.1 coordinate 97,548,186, forward strand.
CCATAACACTGGTTTTACATGTTTATCCAGCTCTAGCCTTAGGGGGCAAGTTAATTCCTTGGTCATCTTCTAGTTATGCCTTTTACTATTTTGGGGAGTGGGGCCTCACACATGCTAGTTAAGTGGTCTACCATTGAGCTAAGTCCCCAGCATCGGACTTTACTTATACTCACCAAATCCTGGAAATTAATCAGTTTCGAGATGTTTGTCATCTAAATAAAGATACTTAGGGATGCTCCAGCTTCATTATTACTGCCTTCTGATGTAGCTCCTTTGTTTTCCTTCGCACTTATTGACCATTAATTAACAGTTACACATGATTTTAACTCATGTTTTCCCTCAAAAGACTGGAACTGGGAGAAACAAAAAGAACAACCCAAAGAATACCAACGGATCCTACAGTGCTTCTTAGATAGAAAAGACTGTTGCTATTCTATCCATCAAATGGGTAAGATCATAAAATCAGTAACTTAAAAGCAATGCATATGTCTCAGCTTTTTCTTCCTCTGCATTATTTGTGGTTTCACCAAGTTGTACATCTGCTTTATACAAAAAAATTTAGTAGTCTGTAGCTCATGGAAGACATTCTGCTAATGTGTTAATTTTTTCCACATAAAAACAGCGCAAATGGGTGTAGGAGAAGGGAAATCAATTGGCGAATGGTTTGGACCAAATACAGTTGCACAGGTGTTAAAGTAAGTAAGAGTCTGGTATCTGCTTCTTCTCCTGCCTCCTATGCTTCCCTCCTCAGCCAACTCCACCTCCCATCAGCCCAAGTATTCTTGTGATCCCACTAAGTAACTTCTCCTGCTGAGCCATAAACATCCCTAGTATTTTATTTCCTCAGACAATTTCTTGAAATTTTTAAATATAGACCTCTGTCTTGGTATATCTGGATGGTTTTCATTGATATTAGTATTTGTGGCTATGCCCTAGGACTCATTCTGTTTTTCACCCTGCAGATGGATGTTCATGTGCCAGGAATCATTGGCCTGAGGGTCCTTTGAAGCTAAAAGGTTCATACTAAGTGCAGAGGTTTAACTAGCCTAAACAAGAAATACACTCCTACTCTGTGTAGTGTTAAACTCCCTATTAACTCATATGGCCTTTACTGTGTTAAGTACTGGCAAATAGCTTCAATGCAGTCTTCACTTTAAAGGAGACAAACTCCAAGGGAGTTTTAGAATCTATTGGTCATCTCTTAGAAGGTTCAAGGTACCCGGCATGGTACTTTAATAGTTATCTTCTTAAATTGTACAATCTAGGTTAAGGGCCAACTTTTCGGAAGTGAATGGGGCATAGTACCAGCAGTTATACCTGTAGACCAACTTCCCTCCTTTGTGACAACCTGTCAGTGAATGAGAACCCCCCAGGGCCAAGATTTTATTTGCCTTTTTATTTCTGTAACACGAGTACATAAAACTGCCTAGTATACATAAGTGCTCAGTAAATGCTCGAAGAATAAATGAAATGGGCAGCCAGAAATTGGGGTCATATTTAAGGATTAGAAAGTTGAGATCACCAGGCCCCATTTGATATTGTGTACTTCAGTTCCTGCATGTCTCCATGGAAAGTCCAGAAGTACAAAGCATTAACCAATCTTCAATGAACTAGCATGCTTTATAAATGTACATGTGAGGAGAGCAGTCCAGATTTCCTGAGGACCAAAGGAAAACTTGTATCCTGTCTTTACTCCTTGCTGCCAGTGTAGCTTCCATGAGACTACTTTCTTGACTTAGTCAAGTGCCTTCTGGGTATCATTGACTCTGCTGAGTGAGGAAATAGCAGTATTTTAGGACCCTTAGTGGTAACAAACCCAGGATAAAAAGTATAAAAGATCAGAATGACTGTAAAAAGCCCCAAACCTGGCTTTAAATAGTTGGTTTTGAAATTACCACTACTACCACTCATGGTGGGAGAGAGAGTTCAGTGGGTAAAGTGCTTCCTGTACAAGCATGAGGATCTGAGTTCAGATCCCTAGAGCCTAAGTAAAATGTTGGGTGTGGCATGTGTGCCTATAGTACCACTGCTGGAGAAGTGGATACAGGAGGATCCCCAGGGCTTGATGGCTGGCTTGTCTAGCCCAACCAGTAAGCTCTGGGTTCAGTGAGAGACTCTGTCTCAAAAAGGAAGGTGGAAAATGATCAAGCAAGACACTTTGTATCAACCTCTAGCCTGCACATGCATGTAGACACATTTGTATATGCACCCATACACACATGCACCCTCATACTTGAACGCATGCATATATACATTGATGGATACAACACACATATGCATACACATGCAAAATAAGTAAAGGAATGAATGAACAAAATGACTTCTCAGGGGATTGTTGATGTAGATCAGTTGGCAGAGTGCTTGCCTAGCATGCACAAATTCCTAGGTTTGATCCCCTACAGAGTTTACACACTGCATAAGCTTTATATTGTGATTCACATCTGAATTATCCAAACTCAGGTGGTAGATGCATGAGGATCAGAAATCAAAAGTCATCCACAGAGAGTTCAAAATTAGCCTGGGCTACATGAGGCCCTGTCTAACAAATAATATAAAATGACCTCATAGAATTTCCCTTTTTCTTCTATATTTTGAGATTCCTAACAATAAACAAATAGAAGGCTATTCTTTTACAAATTTAAGTGGGCTCTGATTTATTATGATTGCTTGCATTAACAATAGTGCAGGTGTAACTTGATTTAGCACAGTAAAGGAAAGATGGGGTTATATCCTGGAAAGGTCATCATAAGTTGCAAATATTGCAGATACAAATACATTTACTATACCACAGCTTAGCAACTCAGTCCTTCTGACACCAGCACCTGCCCATCACTTCCCAGTATAATCGGAGTGTGACTAGTCCTGAGAAAAAGTCTCGCCTCAGAATTCAGCATCTGATTTCTACTGCACACTTGTCACTTTTGCACCATCATAAGGTCAAAAAACAATCATGTCAAACCAGCGACCACATAATCATGTCATTGTTCTGAGGAAGGACCATTCATTAAACTGAATCAAATAAAAAGTGTAATGGTAATTGACTTCTTTTGGGAGCTGCTTTGGAGAGAGGATGCTCTTCCTTTGTTTAGTGGGACTAAGTTTTGCCCACATATTCCAGAAGTAGTCAGGATAAAGATGTCCTTCCAAGCCAGCAAAGAAAGAAGGCAAGGGAGAAACAGGTAAGTACTCAGGCAGCAGATGATCCCTCTTTAAAAAAAAAAAAAATATTGGCTAAGGGATGAATCCACAGGTAAGAGTACTTGTCACACAGGCATGAGGGTCTGAGAAGGCCTGATTCACTCTGAGTTTGATTCACCAGCACCCACAAAACAGCTGGGAGTGGCCATACATGCCTGTAACCCTAGTCTGGTGGGGAGTGGAGACTGGAGAATCTCTGAGTTGCACTGTTCTGCTAGACTAACTGGAAATGACAGTTCTAGGTTCAGTGAGAGAGTCCATCTCAAGGAGACATGCAGATGAGTAACAGAGGAGAACACTAGACATTCTCCTCTGGCCTTCACACATGCATTCATAGGGCATGTAATTCTGCATACACATGTGTATTCAATATACATACACACACATTGTACATACTACACAGCCTGCTCATGCACATGTGCAAAAATAAATAACTAGGGCTGGGGAGATGGCTTAGTGGTTAAGGCGCTTGTCTGCAAAGTCAAAGGACCCAGGTTAGACTCCCCAGGACCCACATAAGCCAGATGTACAAGGGGGTGCATGCATCTGGAGTTCGTTTGCAGTGGCTAGAGGCCCTGGCATGCCCATTCTCTCTCTCTCTCCCTTTCTCTTTCTACGTGCCTATTTCTGTATCTCTCTCTCAAATAAATATAAATAAATAAAATTTATATAAAAATATGTAAATAACTAAAAGGAGTCATGCAATGCTCATTTTCCATATGCTCCCAAACCCCTCTCCCCCACACACATGAAGGCAATGTGGTTCAAACCCAGGGCCTTGTAAATGCTAGGCAAGCATTCTACCACTAAGCTGCACCTTTAACCCCAAATGTTCCTTCCTTCCTTCCTTCCTTCCTTCCTTCCTTCCTTCCTTCCTTCCTTCCTTCCTTCCTCTCTCTCATTCTTTCTTTCTTTTCAGTGAGAGACAGAGAGAAAGTGAGAGAGAGAATATGAGCATACCAGTGCCTCTAGCCAGTGCAAACGTACTTCAGACACATGTGCCATCTTGTGTGTCTGGTTTTATGTGTGTACTGGGGAATCAAATCTGGGTACTTAGGCTTTGCAGACAAGTACCTTGACTGCTTAGCCATTTCCCCAGTCCCCCCCCCAACTATATTTTAATGACACTACTCTTTTCCTTTTTAAAAAGAAAAGAAGTAGTTCAGACTTTTATTTAAAGAAACAATATCTCTTAGGATTTTGGGAGCTGATACATGTATAACTTCTTTTTCCCCAGTAATTGTTCTCCTTCCTGCTGATATTTCCATTTAACCCAATTGCAATTTTATTATGTATTGATTATATGTTGCTTTACAGAAAGCTTGCTTTATTTGATGAATGGAATTCCTTGGCTGTTTATGTTTCTATGGATAACACAGTGGTGATTGAAGATATCAGTGAGTCCCTCACCTGTTTACCTTCTCATTAGTGGCTGATGAATTCCTTCTTCACCTTTCAGAAATCTGGGCTCAAGAGATTCTGTGGCATGCTCCAGCAGGATTGGGGAGCTTGAGGGAGTAGGGGATTGTGTTCTCTGCCTTTTTCAACCTTCTGAAAGGAAGAAGCCATTCCCTCAAAGAGGCACTCTTTTCCTGTAGGACCTCCCCAGTGTGTATAATCTGTTGAATCACTAGTAGAAGGCTCATGGTTTAGGCCTATGCTCCCTGCCATGGATGTTAGGAGAAGCTAGAGACAGTTACGTTCACTGCCATGGGTGTTAGGAGAAGCTAGAGACACAGTCCATGACTAAAAGGGGTCCTTGCATACAAGTTGAGAAATCAAATTCTTTTTAAAAAATACTTTATTTATATTTATTTATTTGAGAGAGAGAGAGAAAAGAAAGAGAATGGGCTGGCTAGGGCTTCCAGCCATGGCAAATGAACTCCAGATGCATGCACCACCTTGTACATCTGGCTTACGTGGGTCCTGGGGAATCGAATCAAGGTCCTTTGGCTTTGAAGACAACCGCCTTAACCGCTAAACCATCTCTCCAGCCTGAGAAATGAAATTCTTGTAATGAGCCCAGAAGACCTTTGGGAGCTAAGCAGCTGCTCAAAGGCCAACATGTAAAGCCTGAGGCTAAAGGAATGGCCTGATCTTCCTGAGGGAAATAGGGCTGACTAATCCTTGGGGGCAGAGGGAAAGGTCTTTCAGATAGGGAGGGCAGCAGGTGAGGTCCCTCTTAACTTTACCTTTAGAATAGCTTCTTGTCCTAGATTCTCCTGACTTAAACAGCTCTCTTTTCTTCTGTTGCTAGAAAAAATGTGCTGTGCCCTTCCCTTGGATGCCAACACAGCTGGTGAGAGTTCTCCTGGCTATCTTACTGCTTCCAACCAGAATAAAGGAGATTCTGCCTTCTGCCATACCTGGAAACCACTGCTGCTCATTGTGCCCCTTCGCCTGGGCATAAACCAAATCAATCCTGTGTATGTTGATGCATTCAAAGTAAGTCTCTCCCTTTCCTGAATCCATTGCTGCTTGCCCATCACACTGCCATGTCAGCACAGAGATCCGTGAGCAGCAGTCCACAAGTGAGTTGAGAATCTTACATTCTCTTTCCCTCTAGGAATGTTTTAAGATGCCACAGTCTTTAGGGGCATTAGGAGGAAAACCAAATAACGCCTATTATTTCATAGGATTCTTAGGTAAGAAAGGATGAATTACAAGTAAGTCTTGTTGGGCTAAGGGAGGGTGTGGGGTAAAAGTGTTTATGGGAAACAGGAACTTCCTGTGAGTGGATCCCCATCTAGCCCAGGGATACTGTGGCTTCTGGTCAGCTCTTTCTGTATCCAATCTGATTGACAAAGAGTAACACTTGCTTCCTTGGGCTTGATGGAAAGCTGGTCTCCTTCAATGCCTCCACTTCCTTGCCTCTTGACAGCATGGTTTCATTGCTTTCCTACTGGGTGAACCTGAGATCACAGCATTGCTCCAGAATGTCTTTCTCCCTTTTATTGAGATTCAGACAATCAGGCTAGGAGCATCCTTTGGCTTCCCGGGTCTCCATTGCTGGGCCCACTGGCTTATTGTTCAGAGCTGTGAGCCATCACAGCACTGGAATTATAGGAAGGAAAGACAGAACTGTTCCTTTCCTAATCAGGATGGCTAAGCATTAAAAGCACTAACTTTAATGTGGACCCTATTGAACAGACCAACATTTTCTGCATAAGAGGCCACCTCTGGAAACCTAGATGCCTTACTCAATAGCTGTGACCAGAGACACTAAGGGCCCTTAGCACTCATGGTGTTGCTAATTTGATGTTTCTTGAATGTCACTATGTGCACAACACTTTGGGATTTCATTGAAATGCAGACTCAGTAGGTGGAGGACATGAGACTTGCCTTTCATCTAGGGAGTGCCAATGCTGCTATGGGTCCATAGACCATGATTTAAGAACCAGAGACCCAGACACCTGATTAGTGAGGAAGAGCATGAGCAGGGGCGTGATGTGGCCAGGGAGATGGAATGGAGTAATCAGAAACTGAACCTCAAGGAAGTTGTGAACTTAGATTGCTTGACATCAAGGAGAACTCACACAGTTATAAGGAAATGCCTTGAGGAATGCACAGAGGCCAGGGTAGAGGTGGCCTTGATTACCTCCCCAACTTATCCTTTGGAGATTGGGAAAGTGGAATGGCAAGAGAAACAGTGGTGTACCTGGCCCCTGCTAGCTAACAGTGTGAATGAAAGAGAGAGAAATGAACTCTTTCAGCCTTAGGTTTCTCTTAAGCAAAAAAAGTTAACACCCGAATCTCTGTTGGGTCACCTTACAGTAAACTGTTTAGCAGAGAGCCAGACATAAATTACATGCTTGGTGAAAATTGGCTCATCCCGTTGTACCTCCCTACTTCCTTCTTCCTGACTTTCTGGTGGGAGTTTCCCAATGGCTGCTTTTGGTCACTGTAATGCTGCCATCTATTGGTCTTTTCTGAAAACTGCACTTTAATGGAAAATCTAGAACCTGTTGCAAAAATATGTAATCAGCACGCAGTATCTGTGGGTTTCCCGTGTATGAATTTAACTAACCATGGATCAATAGTATTCAGGAAAAACCATGTCTATAATGAACACGCACACTTTCATTATCATTATTAGCACAACACCCCTGTGAGGTAGAAACTCTGGTTTTCCCTTTGACACAGTGAAATAAAGATTAAGAGAGATTATTTCCTCAAGGTCACTCAGATTGAAAGCAGCAGAGCCAAGATTTGATACCAACTTGGTCATCTTTATTTCCCCTTCCCCAGTTGCTTCCCTAGAGTCCTCCTGTCCAGCAGGCAGCTGGAGAAGCTCTAGGTGTGGGAGGATCTGGCTGGGTTGTTCGTTTCCTGCAGGATGATATCAGGAGAGGCATAACCTCAGTCCCATCTCTGAAGATGGTTGACTGGTCTGCCTCTTGCCCCTGGGACTCAACAGAGGCCTTTAGTTAGTATACACATACATTTTAGGACTTTGTGCATCTTCTGCTTTATGCCATATAAGCACTTTCCGAAAAGAGGTAGCGTGCAAAACTGTGTCTCCACTCTCATGGGAAAAGGTAATGTCATGGCCATACGCCAATAAGCCATTACTATTTCTAGCACTTTGACTTAAAACACTCCGGTAGATTTCTGTTCTATTCCTTCCTTGGCTTTCTATTTTCTTATGTCCAACTTCTTTAGTCTCTTGCCTTTCTAAGGCTTCAGCCTTCCTGCTTAACACCTTTGTTGTTGCTCCTCAATGTGATCCGAAGCTATTTTGCTGTCACTGATCTTAACTTAGTCTGGGGGAGTACCTTGAATTTCATGAAGCACGTCATGTGAGGGTACTGATTTCCATAACTGTTAACCATATACTCTTGGAAGGAATTTTGATTCAAAGTAAGATACTTAGGCTGACTTAATGTTGGAATTATGTTGCATGAACTTCACACAGAAGTGAACACTTCTAGTTCTTAAATATTCTGTGAGATAACGAGAACAAGCTCAATAACCCCGGTTGACCACAAGCACATTTGGAAGGGGAATGAATAAAACCATTTCTTTTGGTCTGTGGTAAAGAATGGTTGAATTTTTCATCAGACATCAGAAATATATTCTTTGTCAGCATAAGCACATAGTTGTGCCCTGTATGGAAGGTTCTTGAGGGCATTCTCGTGTTGCAGGTAGATATTTCTTTGGTAACCTGATATGATTAAGGACACAGAGACCCAAATGGCCTAGACAGTGAGATTGGGTACTCCCTTAGCTGTTTATGCATACTTACCATTACAGGAGCTCTCTGCCCACTCCACTTTACATTAACTCAAAGTAGAAATTTTCTCATCCCAAACTCCTTCCAGGTAAGTCTGGATTGGGTCTTGGGACTTTTCAGTTTAATGAAGTATGACTTCCCTCTTATGTATATCAGTCATCTTGGGCTGGAGTTTTGGCTCAGTGGTATATTGTTCACCTAGTGTGTACAAGACCTTGGGATTGATCCCTAGCATGCACGTGCACGCGCACGCACGCACACGCACGCACGCACACACACACATCTGCAAGTGGGTTTCCCAATGCGGTACATCTGTACTGATGTTAATGTGACAAAGGCTGTGTTTTGTGACAAAAACTGACCAACTTACTTGCTGCTCAAGACCAGGTATCAGCTCACTGAGATCCTGTCCACAGTGGGGGTAGAATTTCTTTCTGAGGTCAAGGCCTTTATCTTTCCAGAGATGCTGAGTATGGGTCTGAGGACCAGTGGTATAGAGTGAGATATTTTCTAGCACTGAAAGAGGCAGAAAGCTCCCTAAATGGCTCTTGGGATCAGAGCCTTGGGGGCTCCACTATTACCTTTTTGCTACTGCTGCTCACAGAGCCTGCCATGCCATTTGTGATCTCTCATTTCTATTTTTTCCCAAAACTATCACTTTCTACTTTGGAACTTTGACATTGAGAAGATTTAAGTGCAAGGGCAAGTCTTCCCTTGAAAGATTAGATTTGGGTGTAAGTGGCTTCTCTCAAGCATGCTCATCCTGGCTTCAGACTCCACTCCCTGCCATCCCATTGTCATCGTTGCCAAAGAAGGGTTTAGGAGAATGAGGAGGCCTCATCCTTTGCATATCAATGGGGCCAATAGGCAGTGGCTCTTCAAAGATTAAACATGTCTCCTCTAAAACAGGTGATGAGCTCATCTTCTTGGACCCTCACACAACTCAGACCTTTGTGGACACTGAAGATAATGGAATGGTAGATGACCAGACATTCCATTGCTTGCAGTCTCCACAGAGAATGAACATCCTGAACTTGGATCCTTCTGTGGCCTTGGTGAGTGTCTGAAGGAGCTGTAATGCAAACCTCGTTGTTACATGTTGGCTTCTCGGGAGTTGCTGAGGTGTTGGGTAGCATCACAAGAGTACAGCTGCTTACCACCCCCATGAGAGGCAATCTGACGTGGTGTGGGAGGAATGGACCCTGAAGCCAAACTACTTTAGTTAAGATCCAAGCTCTCCCACTTTCTAGCTATGGATGTAGGGAGAGTCACTTAACCTTCCTTAGTTTTGGTCTTATCTGTGACATGACAAAGATAATAGTTCCTTCCTTGTATAATTATATCAGGTACAATATGTGTAAGACACTTAGCACAGAGCCAGGCACATTGCAAACATTGTATAAATGTTAGTAATAGCCCCTTATTCCTTTTTGCCCTCAAGTGATTGCTACGAAGGGGTAAGAATCCTTAAGAGGAAAGCACCTATTTTAAACTTTTATTTATATTTATTTGAGACAGAGAAAGAGGCAGAGAGAATGGGCATGCCAGGTCCTCCAGCCATTGCAAACAAACTCCAGATGGATGTGCTTGTGCTTCTGGCTTATGTGGGTCCTGGGGAGTTGAACCTGGGTCCTTCGGCTTTGCAGGCAAATGCCTTAACTGCTAAGCCATCTCTCTAGCCCAAAAGCACCTATTTTTTGATGCACAGAATCCACAAAGTTGCAGGTTTATACCTGGGAGTATGATTAATTTAAGAGCACCTGCCTGTGAAGTAGTAGTTTTCAGGTCTATCTCCATCCTGTCTTCCAATCTAATCCAATTGTCAAAGCACAAGGTACTAAGAGACAAGTGTCCTCTTTTTACTTTGGACCATTCTTCTACTATTGAGGATAAAATACTGTCTGGCTTCTGTTTGCTGTTTAATGGAATATTCTTCATAGATGAATGGATTTGTATACTGAATGTGAAGGAAATTTCCCCATGCTTTAGAGATTGATCTCCAAGTTACTATATCTTACAATGTGAGTGGGGAGGAACAAGGAGAGAAAGGAACAGGGACCAAGAGGAGGGAAGGAGAGATGGAGACAGAGACAGGATGAATGAATGTGTATCCAAGTAAGGCTGGATTACGGGAGAGAAGCCCAGCCATCCTTCCTTTATTGGTGGGAAAATGCATGGCAAGAGAGTAGCCCACCTCCTAATTCTGGGTTACTATCTTCATCTTGCAATAAGAATAGCAATTCTAAATTATGTTCTTTTGCTTTCTGCCCTCAAGGGATTTTTCTGCAAAGAGGAGAAAGACTTTGACAGTTGGTGTAGCCTCGTTAAGAAGGTAAAGATGTCTTTTTTTAGTCTAAAAGAGAAAGGTACTCCATATGAATCATTTTAAGATGATTTTTCATAATAATAGACATACTCTGCTATGATTTGATTGCAAGAAAAAGAAAGTAAGACAGAAGAGAACCTGTAAGGTATGAGGAACTGTGCATATTTAGCATGTGATAATCTTAGTGGTAAAAGTCAATATTTCATCTCAGGACACTTGTGAGTCATATGAACTATTTAGATCATATTTTACTGTTTTAACCTAAGATTGGCAGTTTCATATTGCTCAGCCTTAAATTTTCCCCTACTCTGTTCACAACTCTGATAAGCTTAAAGAAACAAATGTATGTTTCTAGGTCCATAGTGGTTCATTGACAGCTCAATATATCTCATCATGGTTTAGGGACTTTCCATCTATTAACTATATTTACATCAAATATAGACATGCTACCATGTAAAGGAATCATCACTTGTAAAAATTCATATCAAATTATTCTTTCTTTTTGTATCTTATGTTAAAGGGAACTTTTGCACTGGCTCACCAATATTCATTATCTGTCTCCATTGTTAGTCCCTAACACTTGCCAAATAGATGGGTTATATTGATAAATGGGTATGGAAAAAGGAAATAAGATCATAGAAAGTAGTTTATTTATTTTTATTTTTTATTTTTTTGAGGTAGGTTCTTGCTGTAGCTCAGGCTGACCTGGTATGAGGGTAGTTTACAAAGCCTTTGCTGGGGTTGCAGGAGACATAAATTTTTATCTGCAAAGCAATGGGACTGGGGAAACCAGATCCGAGAGCCTTGTAAATGAAAGGAGGGAAGATTTTTCTTCCAAAGTGAACAAATATCCCTAAATGAATCTTTAACCAAAGGTACAAATTTGCTGAGACATAATACATACTTTTAAATTATGTACTTATTTTGTGGGTTTTTTTGAGATAAGGTCTTGCTATGTGGTACAGATGAGCCTGGAACTCACTATATACCCCAGAATGGCCTCTGATTTCTGATATTCTCCATACCTTACCCTCCTGTGTACTGGGATAACACATGTAAGCCACCATGCTGAGCTCTAGAGAATTATTACTATTATTATTATTATTAATTTGGGGGGAGTACTGGGGATTCAGTCTATCTCCCTGTAATGTTAGATAATGCTCTATCACTGAGCTATACCCTGAGGCCAAAAAAGTTATTTCTTTTTCTTTTTCTTTTTGAGGCAACAGACTGGCCTTTTTTATGCAAGAGAATGAGAGTGGGAGTGAGAGCAAGAGAGAGAGAGAATTGGTGTGCCAGGGCCTCCAGCCATGTACTCAAACTCCAGATGCATGTGCCACCTAGTGCACATGTGCGACTTTGCTCACTTGTATCACCCCATGCATCTGGTTTATGTGGGTCCAGGAGAGTTGAACATGGGTCCTTAGGCTTCACAGTCAAGCACCTTAACTGCTAAGCCATCTGTTCAGCTTGAAGAAAATTATTTTCAAAGGCATTTCCAAATGCATAAAAGCTATATTATTCATATTTAAAGATGGAATGGTAATTTTATTATAACTTCCGTTTAAACTAGGAAATATATCTTCAATGTGTGACCACAATTGATGTCATGCTAGTATATACCAGTATGCTCTTGAAGCATATTTAATTTGATTAAATGACATTTCCTTGGGTCCAATACTTTAAGAATACCCCTAGGTTGAGCTGAACTGGTACAACTGGCACAATTCATCCACTTCTCCAGTGTCCTGTCTGGCCAACAGGATCTAGAATTGATGTCAGCTGAGGTCTTGGGAGCGTTCAAATAGAAGATGGGTATATTAGCTAGGCATTTTCTGTCAGCCACGAGGCTACTCTCAGAGTTTGAGATCATGGATTGCCATTTGAAGAGAATGTAGTGACTACAATATTTAAAACTGTTTCTCTGTCTCCCTAGGAAATTATAAAGGAGAATTTAAGGATGTTCGAATTAGTTCAAAAACATCCATCACACTGGCCTCCCTTTGTACCTCCAGCCAAGCCAGAAGTAACAACCACTGGGGCAGGTAAACTGCTGTTTGTGGGCCTTTGGCCAGCAGAACCATATGTAGCAATTGTTTACTGAGACAACCAACTATGGCTCATGTTATCTGTGGAAAGTAAAATTTCTACTCAGCTGTGATAGTCAAGAAATGTTTCTGATTATTTTAATCTTTTTGACGAACTGACAGTTGTCAATTAAAAATGATAGAAGAACATTACGTCAATGCAAAATTCTATCAAGTTGACTAGGATTTGTTTCAGAATAACACATTAGGGGAAATGAGTTATTCAAAAGGTACTTAGAGGTTAGGTTTGGTGAAGCCCATGTTTAGGAGGTTGAAACGGGAGAATCATGAGTTCCAGGCCAGTCTTTGCTATAAACCAAGACTTTTTCCCAGTGACAAATAATCAATCCATCAAACAAGCAAACAAATAAACAGTGTACCTCAAAGGCATTTCAAAGCCTCAATCAGATCACTGTGGTCAAGCCTGCATAACAGACCTGATTATTCTCAGTCTTTATAGAGAATTGCTAATACTCCATAGTAGTCCTAACTGTAAGCTGCTCCAGAAAACACACACATACACACACGTGTGTGTGTATCTTTTATCACCTCACTCCTGGTCCTCATTTCCCCAAGAGTGCTCCTCAGTAGGGTCTTTGGTGCTCACTGTGGGGAAATTAGGGCCTTTATTAGTTTCTGGGGAATGTCTCTACCTACCATGTGGTTCTTACCATCTTTCCACCCAGACAAACCTTTCTATAGTAAAGTGATTAAAATGTGCATAGTTATAGTGACTGAATAATACCTTGATTAAAAAATCAACACAAGGTTCAAGCTTTTTATTCTCATTTCTGTTTTCTGACAGAATTCATTGACTCTACTGAACAACTGGAAGACTTTGACCTGGAGGAAGATTTTGAGATTCTGAGTGTGTAGAATAGTCACAACTTAATTTGGAGCTATGTCTTCCATGTGGCACCAGGAGAACGTGAACTTGTTACATAAAACTTTTCTAGTCAGCAAGTGCCTGATATGTCAACAACATTTATATAGCAATCATGACTGAGCCAAATACAATTTTTTAGAAAACAAAACCCCACAAATCAATGACATTAACCCTACCCCAGAGTCTAGAAGCAGAAAAATTAGGAGTCTATTGCTTCCTGGCTTGTCTTATATTGGCTACAACAAGTTTTTAGTGGCTGGAATGAGGACATTTGGAAAACAGACAGCAACTCTCATCTTGCTCCAAGTACCAGCAGGTGGAAGATGGTTATATCCTTTCAGGTGTGACCTCTTTAGGGCTAAATATTAAGAGGCAGTCTGTTTTCTTACTCAATAAATAAAATAAGTGAATCAGGGAGAAAATGTTCTTGTTATTTGAACATGTAATTTGAATAATTATAATTCTTACCAAAATATTTGTCAAAGAAATTAGATCACATGAACACCTCTTAATTGTCTTCCTATTTGGAAGAACCTATTTGATAGGTCACAGTCTCCATTTCACCAGATGTCATCATGTCCTTAAATCAAATCATGATCATTTAAACTAGAAGTCAGCATTTTTTTTCTGTAAAGGGTCAGTTAATATTTTAGGCTTTGCAGGCTATGTGACCTCTGTCACAGTTACTCAACTTTGTAAAAGCAGCCATAGACTAAATGTATGTAAGTGAGCATGGCTGTAATACAATAAAACTTTATGTACAAAAAAGTGGAGGGCTAGATGTGGCCTCACCAATCACTTAAATTGTTGATTTTTGTTTGAGAAATTAAAATAAATTGTTTGCATTATACTCTGTTTTGATTGATAGTCATATTTAGAATTATTCCCTTGGTGGCATTTAATCTTTCCATGAAATACAATTCTAAACCATTTTAGGATTAGTAAGTTACTAACTTTTGAAACAGATATTAATCGGATTAGTGTGCTGAACACTTGCATGTGAAGATAATCAACTCCTAGCAATATCTTTCCATTTTCCTTCATTAACCTTTTAACTTCCTGCATTTCACATGGGTCTACATTTCACTCCCATCCTCAAAAGTATGTCACTGGAGGCCAGAATAGACCAATTTAGAAACTAGCACTTGTTTCCATAGGGTCCATGTTTTTTTTATCTAGTATGAAATATATTCTTGAGGTTCAAAATTACAAAGATAAAAATTGGTGTTCAATGAAATGTTTCTCCCTCTTGTAGGTCATGTCTCTTTCCAAAAAATTTCAGGTGTTATTATGGTTCATCCTTCCAGTAGATTGTTTTATGCATGCATAAAATATGCATATATATGCACATATAGCTTAGATTTTATTTTAATTACTTTAATATTTGTCTTTTGGTTTTTCTATAAATTATTTTGGGGCCATAGACATATGAAAACTCCCTTCTTGACCTCTAGCATGTAGTAGAGATAAGAGCAGTTGTAGGCTTATTTTGAAGCATGTTGTTTGTTTGTTGAACAATAGAGGAATAATTCTGCCTTTTCACTTGGAACTTGCTTTGTGTGTATATACATGCACATTTGTTTGTGTGAATTTGGACATATGCATGACGCAGCCCATGGAAGGAGGTGAGAGGACAACCTTGGATGTGAGTCCTAGCCTTCCACCTTGTTTGAGGCAGGGTCTCCCATTGTTTACTGATATGCTTTCCAGACTAGCTGGCCTGTGTGCTTCCAGGCAATTCTGTCTCTGCCTCCCATCTTGCTACAGGCACCTTGGGATTAGACACTTGAGCTACTGGGCCCAACTGTATGTAGGATCTGGGGGTCCAAATTCAGATACACTTGTATGGCAAGTGTGTTATGCACTGAGCCATCTCCTCTACCCAACTTGATCATTTTCTAATTTGTTCTTGCCTCAGTGTTTTGTTATAGGGTTTAATGAGAATGAATATTAGAAAAGTTTTTGTCAAAGAATGTCAGAAAGACATGTTCAGATTTCATTCATTTTATTTGCTATGTACAAAGCTGACACCATGCACTGACAATAGTTCAGATTACACTGCTTATGCTTTTGTCTGTGTTGGCACAGCTTACATAATACTTAAAGAAGCAGAATCAATTGGAAGGAAGTGCTTCATGTCAACAGAGCTAAGAGTGTTCTTGGAAACTGGTAATTAAAACAAACTCCCACAAATAGAATACAATATAGTTCCTAGCCAACTCAGGCTGTTCTTTAGGTCTGCTGTTTTATGAGGCTTTGAAAGCATATTAAGAGTTTAAAAGGCTACCTGTAAAAGAGCATTTGGATGGCCATTTTAGTGGAAAGTCTCTAATAGCCTGAGAATGCAAGGAATTAACACACTGCCTCATCACCATGCCACATTGTGCACATCTGGATGGTATTTAGAATAAACAGTGACATCTGAGAAGTGGGGCATGGGATTCATCTTTTTGTCACTGGAGTCAAAAGCAAAATTCACACCTCCTTACCTATTCACCCTTCTACCCTAGGCCAAGGAAAAAGGGATGTGGTTCTCGTTTCCTTTTATGAGCTTGGTCACATTTGTTACATTCTCTGCTCTACTCTGGACAGAGCCAAGTCTTGTCTCTGGCTGGGGTGGGGGGGGGGAGAGGGGGAGCTGGCCAGGAGAAAGTGATTTGTCTAAGACCATATGAAGTTAATAAGGCCCTCTCAGATGCTGGCCTTCAAGCTTCTCTGACAAGATGGGATGTTGTCTTGCTCGCTCTGAAAGGAGTGAGAGCAAAAGTCTGGCTATAGGCTGGCATCTCATTCCAATTCTGCCTGCCTAGGCATGGTAGGCCACCTTGAATAGTGAGGGCTTGCCCTAAATAGACTTGAGCTACCCATAATCCTCAGTTGTAGCTTAAGTTAATTATATATGGCCACCTCTGATCATAACTCACTTATTGGCTATAATTAGTTCATTATCTGATGAAGGCAGTGAGAAGAGCTAAGTCTAAGAAAATGGCACCCCAGAAACTCTTTCTGGGATAATTGTAGATAAGCATGCAAATACGCAAAATGGAACAGTAGCACCACATTGATTGAAACAGGTATCCTATCCCGACACAGTGGGGCTCATCTGTTGGGCTTAGGGGTTAGAGTGACCAATGTCCAGTAGTCCAATCCAAATGAGACCTCAATGTACAATTTGACAGATAGGCAAATGGGCTTGGGCCTTCCTTCCTTAGGCTGTTCATGTTTGTGAGGTGACTGTTGTGAGGGGCCAGGGAGAGCAAGGGGTAGTGTGGCAGGCACCACTCTACAGGCTTTTCATACACACCTGGCAGCGGCTCACTCGGGTGTGCAGCTGTCCAGCTTTCAGTGTCTCAGACACAGGATCTTCCCTAAATTGCTGCCTCTCCTCCACTGTTGTCAGCCAGAAACTGTACTTGTTGGCAAAGTAGTGGCAGGTACCTCGAGCACCGCTGCACTCGATGAAAGGAGTGGCCCGGAAGTCCTCAAGGCAGGAGCCAGGGGAAACCAGAGACTGGCCTCCTCCCTCGGCCCCAGCTGCAGTGTGCTGAAACAGACAGGAGGGGGATATATGAGCTGCACTTGCCAGGACTGGCTATGGAAGCGCACAAGTCGTTTGGCCACAGGAGGGCACATAAGCCACATTCTGAAACTGTGAGCCCTATGCTCACCCAGCTTCTAGTCAGCATGCCAAACATGGGCATTAGGGGCAGAGAAGCCTTGGGACTGGGTACCTTCCTCAAGGTTTTCTCTGCTTCCTCACCATGCTACATGTTCAATGACCACATTCCAACCAATGTTTCACAATGTGTTCCTAATCCACTGAGCTCATAAGTGTGTTAGGTGCACATACACTCCCATCAGGGTCCACTGACACTTAAGTCTGGGTGACTTAAGATAAATTCCGGTAATTATGGTAAACTAGGTTTCTGAATTTCAGTGATTTATGTCCTTTCCTGTGCACTGTCTTCGAAGAAGGAGAAGAGGGTACAAAATTCCCCAATGTTCCTCTCTTTACCAGCATGCCCATCCATAGTTCTCACCCTGAAATTACTTCCTTTAGAATAACTTAGATTTTCAATGTCAACCTTTAGGGTGACAGTGTTTGTTATCTGCTCACTAAAGGAAGGCCTAGGTGTACCTGGCCTAAATGTCTCAGACATCACTTCTAAGGGCTTCCTCACAACTTGGTTTCAGAGCTGCTTATGATCTAACAGTTTCTAGTCACTGTAGCCCCTCCTCTCCACTCTTTCAGTCTTTTCCTATTGTAATAGCTGGGTTTTCATCCAGAGCACAGGAGTTAGGAAGAGGCTTCATAAGCACATGGACCAGCAAGTGGCCAGTGGGACACACGCCCATGTTCAAATCCTGACTGTGTGGACTTTGTGAGAGTGAAACTGGGCAGATGGCTCGGATTTGTCCTGGTGGATATTAGTTTCTGTGAGGGGTGATTATGCCAGGGCCCTATTCCAAGGGATGCAGCTGTCTTGGCCTTCTTTTGCATTCTTTACCCCTTTTTTGTTCCTTTTCAGTCCATATGTCTCATTGCTTCAAGATGCATTACTAAGCAGTCCAGATTTTCACCCTCACTCATTTTCAGGAAAAAAAAATACCCTCATATGTTAGAATTATGTGTAAAGTAAGAATAAAGAGATTTGAATAAGGACTAAGAACTCTTCTCTGAGTAAAGCACATGAGATTTCATATACAACCTTTGTTTGTTTTAAGGGCCTTTACTCCTTATCTCCTGGTCCAGGTAGGGAACAACAGAAAAGGATTACAAGCAAGGGAATTTTGTGTTACATTGGGATAAACTGCTCAGTGTGAAAAGACAGAGCATAACAAATAAGCACTGTGCCTCACATAGGTGTTTTCCTATGAGGGAGCCTGAAGCCTAGACATTCTTCAAAGATACTGTCACCATCTGGCCCCTGGTGATTCACAGAGAAGTCCTGGCCAGGCAGGGTACTTTAAGGAGTTCCATGCTGGTTTGCTTAAGAGCTGCCCTTGCCTTAATCCTGATTTCTTTCAATGAATCATCCCTAGGTATTGTATTAACATGAGTTCTTGAGTGATTTAAGGACTCCTTAGGCTTACAAATATTCTCTGAGTCAGACACACAGCATGGCTGGCCACTAACTTCCTACAAAAAATGGGGAGGCAAAAAGAAATGGTAGTGAGGATATATGAGCCTTTCACTAGGAGTCAGTAGTGGCTAGAGGGGTCTGGGGGGATGGTGGAAGAGCAGAGTGTGTCATGCCCAGCCCATCCCCTGTCCTGGCTTTGATTGAAGACAGCCTATCCCATTGTAATCCTTCAGATTTAAGTGTGTTTCATCCTTATATTGGTGGTGACATAAGTGAAACAGGCTTCAAGTAGGGCCTTGGCTTGTGACTCATACCGTTTTTTTTTTTTTTTTTTTTGGTTTTTTGAGGTAGGGTCTCACTTTAGCTCAGGCTGACCTGGAATTCTCTATGTAGTCTCAGGGTGGCCTTGAACTCACAGTGATCCTCCTATCTCTGCCTCCCGAGTGCTGGGATTAAAGGCATGCGCCACCACGCCCGGCTTGACTCATACATTTTTGTCAGCTCAGGATACTGGGTGTAAATTGCTATCTCTACCCTGCATGTATAACTAACTGTTGTTTATGTCTTTATCCATGCCTAGGCCAAGTATTTCTCTTCCTTTTAAACTCTGCTTTATACCAAGTGTCCCTTGAGCCTGAGGACTAGTGGGAAGGCCCCTCCCAGAGCTCCTCCCCCTATCCGCTTTCTACTAAGGGGGTGCAGGGCCTCACCATGAGGAAAGAGTAACCAATCCAGAGGCTGCGCCAACCCAGAGGGCACTGTGGGATGGTGATGTCCTGGCTGTGCACGGCAATGGCTTGTGAGGGAGCCTCACATACAGAGCAGCGGCTGATGTACTGGGGAATCTGGGTCTTGCCCACAGGCATCATGGGAATGGGGGCAGTAGTAGAGAGCCAGTAGGATTTGTCATTGCGCCTGGCATAGTGGCACACTTCGTTGATGTTGCAGTAGATGAAAGGCATGGTGCTGAAGCGGGGCAGGCAGGAGCCAGCAAACCCTGGGAGGAGAAGGTGGTCAAGGACAGGTAAGGACTAAAGAGCAGGACTACCAGGTGTGGATTAGATGGTGGTGTGGATTTTCACCCTAATTCTTGACAGATCAGGGTACTTCTCCTTAAAGTCATGTGACCCTGCTATATGCTGAAGTCTGTGGATTTAATCCCATTGTAAACACAACAGGGGAGTTGAATAATGATGAGACTCTTTTGATAAAGTGAATAATCACTCCTTAATTAATCTGCTTTATAAAGCCAACATTTAATAGCTAAAATTCACATTTAAGATTTAGCACGCCTGCAGATAATGCAATTAATCCTTGGGTAATCATCACTGCCCTGCAGGCCATGTTATTATTGTTACTACTAGCAACTAATACTTAATAGAGGCTTAAATATATTTTACATTGAATGATTCATGAATTTCTTATACCACCCTACATGACAGTTACTAGAATTAGCTTTGTTCCATTAAGGGGAAATGGAAGCTGGGAGAGGTTGAATAACTTGCAGGGGAACATGGCTACAAAGTGTTGGGGCCAGCATTTCAACCAAGATTCATTTGACTCCAGACTTGGTGCTTGTAGTCCACTTCATTACTATGGGCCCAAAAGCCTTTGGAAACAAAGGTTAGCTTCTTGGTCTTGTGGGGACAGGTGACCAGAACTGGATGCCAGAGCCATTACTTACCCAGGTCCTGGTTGTGGGCTTTTTCCTGCCCCTCCACAAACAGCAAGCTGTAACCCACCCACAGCTGGCTCATTCCGACGGGGCACAAAGGCACCTGTTCCGATTGACTGTGTTTCACCAATGTGTAGCCCACTCTTACACTGTGCCCAGGCATCCCAGGCCTCCCAAAAGGGCCCTGCTGCCCTGGAGCTCCTGAGTGGGAAAGAGCATAAAAGTGAGTATGCTGCCTATGGCAGACCTGACCCAGGACTGCAACACTTTGCTATAGAGCCTCAGAGGTATTCTTTACCCAAGACAAGTGATTTGCTATTCTTTATGTAAAATGAAAGGTAAGTAGTAGGGGAATGGGCAGATAAACCTCGGCTCCAATGTTAACTCTTGAGCTACCCATCCCATCCATGTCAGAACAAGGCAAGCAGCTGCAGAGGGCTAAGCCATAAGGATAATTAATTCAAGGCCAGCCTGGGTTACATAGTGAGTTTATAGCCAGACTGAGCTACCTAAGATTCTGTCTTAAAAAAAAAAAAAACTGTAAGAGCACCCAGGAAAGGGTTTGATAGTCTGTTGCTTTCTACAATCATGAATCATGCAGGACTTCCCTTCACAGGCTGTGGTTTGCGAGGAGTAAAGATGAGAGCACAGCCTTGGAGCCTTCTGGTAGAAGCAAATTCACCACCAGGTTGACTAAATATCTGAATTTTCTTCAACAGACCTTCAAATCCTGGAGGGCCTTGCAGTCCAGGGAGACCAGGATCACCAAGGGTCCCAGGTGGGCCTGGATGCCCACTGGGGCCATCCTTGCCAGGAATTCCAGGTAGACCTTTGGAGCCTGAAGGAGAAAAAGCCCACAGGGATGAAAGGGCTTAATATGGAGGGCCTAGAGTTACCCTTTCCAGACTCACCAGGAGAGGTAGTACTGATGAGTGCCTTGACATGCTCAATTCCTAAAACGCTGAGGCCTGCCTGGGTTGGGTCTTAGCTTTCTGCTCTGGTGCGGTACTCTCCACTTAGACTTTCTGAGCCCCTTTATACACTCTCTGCCTCCTCTCCTTCCTTTCTTTCATCTTCTCAGCAATGCTGAGGTGTATATAGGGCTATTGGCAAAATTCCTGGGGGGGGGGAATGAATGGGTCCATGGAGTCCTAAAGAGACTGGTAACTTGCCTTAGTTGGAGCAAAGCTAGGATGTATAAGCCAGGTATCCTCTTCAAAGCCTTGTGCTTTCTCCACTGTCTTAGGTTCCCCGTTATTCATCATCATACTCCCTTTATCTCTTAGCAACATTTTTAGAGATGGACAAGCTGTCTGGAGGAGTGGCTCAAATGTTCATTAAAGTCAAGTATAATCCCACTGGCCTTGCTTGCCTTTCCTACCCCTGGAAGGGAGCTCAGAAGCTTTCTGAAGGATCAGAGGAAATGTCTCATGAAGGGACCCTTCTGGAGTAGTGGTTCCAAACCTGTTGCTTCAGCCTCTCATCCAAGGCCTTCCAGCTTCCCAAAGGCTCCCTTTTCTCTGGTATCAGCCTTACCTTGCAGACCCATAGGTCCTTGGACCCCAGGGTCCCCTGTAAGGCCAGGGATACCATCGATCCCTGGCAGACCCAAGGGTCCAGGAGGAACCTGGACAGCTTCAGCAATTGGTGTTTTTCCAGGAGCACCCTGGAGGCCAGGAAAGCCTAAGGGCAGGTAGGGGAAATGACATTATCAGGCTGGGGCAGAAGAAGAGGGCAGTTGGCCTTCTGTTCTGCCCACCAATGACCAGGTATGCACACTTTCTGTTTGCCTAATTTATAGTTACCAATTGATGCCCCCAGGCCAATTTACACTACCCTTGACGCAGTGCTCTTTCCCCATCTACCTCCCAGTGGGCTGGCATTTCCTTGAGGACAGTGAAAGGAGCAGGTCATATTTCCCTAGGCTTCCCATGGCCCAGCACAGGGTCTATTAGGTGATTTGGTAGTAGGGAACTGTCTGTTGCAAATACAATGAGTTGAGCCTTGGCTCAGGCAGGGATGGAACAGTTGGTTTCTTCATATGCTGTTCAGAACACAGAGCCAATGTAGAGATGTATTCAACCTCAAACGTTCAGTTGGCTTTCTAGCTTAAGAGTTCCATTCAAGTCACATACTTTACTCATAAAATAATTCACTAATTCACCGAACAAGTCTTTTGTGCATTCAATAAATGCCATGGTCATTGGAGATCTGGGACTACAGTAGTAATTGATAGATCTTAATGAATACTGTGGTCTAGCCGGGCGTGGTGGCACACGCCTTTAATCCCAGCACTTGGGAGGCAGAGGTAGGAGGCTCACCATGAGTTCGAGGCCACCCTGAGACTACATAGTGAATTCCAGGACAACCTGGGCTAGAGTGAAACCCTACCTCAAAAAACCAAAAAAAAAAAAAAAAAAAAGACTATGGTCTAGTGACGAAGATGAACAATGTATAACTTGATAAGTATCATTGATCTTCATGGAAGTTGTGAGAAGTGCCATAAAGAAAATGAATAATACAATGGAAATAGCAGGGAGCACAAGGTGGTATGGGTAGAAGAGTCTGCTTTAGAGAAAACCAGTGGCTTTACATAACCAGTAAGTGAAGCTGAAGCCATTCAAATATCAGAAGCATCCAGCCATTTAAAGGGTAGAGGGACAAGAGTGGTTCAAGAAATGTGTACACTGCTGGTAAGGATGTAAATTAGTGCAGGCACTATAGAAATCAATGTGGATGTTCCTCAAGAAATCTAAACAGAATTATCATATAATCCAGCTAGATTACTTCTGGGAAAATACCTGAAGGAATCAAAATCGGCATACCATACATGTACCTGCACATCCGTATTTATTGCTGCAAAGTTCATGTGGTGGTTTGATTCAGGTATCCCCCATAAACTTAGGTGTTCTAAATGCTAGGTTCCCAGGTGATGGAGATTTGGGAATTAAGACCTGCTGGAGGCAGTGTATTGTTGGGGGTGGGCTTATGGGTGTTATAGCCAGTGTCCCCAAGCCAGTGGTTGGCACACTCTCCTGTTGCTATTGTCTACCTTGTGTTGGCCAGGGGGTAATGTCACTCTCTGCTCATGCCATTATTTTCCCCTGCCATCATGGAGCTTCCCGTAGAGTCCATAAGTAAAAATAAACCTTTTTTTTTTTTTTTTCACAAGCTGATCTTGGTAGGGTGACTTCTGCCAGCAATGCAAACCTGACTGCAAGAGTTCCCAATGGAATGGACAAAGAAAATTTATTTATCATCTATCTGTCATCTATCTATCTATATGTCTATCATCTATCTATAATATATCTCTATCATCTACTTATGTATCTATCTGGAAATGAATGCAGAAGGGGGACTGTTTGGGGAAAAGGTACTAGTGAAAAGGGGGATAGGAAGGATGATGGGGGAAAATTTGAGAGGTCAATGAACAGTAAAGGGGAAAGGCTGGCATGAAGATGAAGAGAGAGGTATCACACAGGACTTTGTGGGCCACAGTTAATTTATATGCCATGGGTAGCCATCAAATGACATGTTTTATTGGCTACTATGTGTGGAAAATGGTTGTCCATTGGGGCAAGGAAGGGTGCTACATGAGAAGTGCTGGTGGCTTGGACCTTGAGGTAGCAGTAGAGGTGATATGAAATGAGCAGATGCAAGGCACATTAAGACAAACAACCTTCAAATGCTGCTAATGGATTGGATGCCTATAAGTAGGGATGGGGCTGGTGAAGGACAGAGAGGAAGCAACTTCACTTCTGGACTGAGCAAATGAGTAAGTGGTGGTCTGAGTGCAAACCCAATGCCCACCAATTCAGAAGTAATGCAGAGAGGCCACTGGCAGAATCCATGGTTGAAAAGCAGAAATGGCCTTTAGTTCATGGAGCAAATGGAGGCACAGGTATCTCCAAAGTGGACAAACCACCACCAGGATTGGGGGCTTGATCCAGTTGTTTACTTGGCATGGTGAGCAGCATGATTCCTAAGAGAACCTTATCATCATACCTTACACACACGCAAACAAACCCCAAATCATGTTCAGCCCATAATTTGCTCTCAACTCACCTCTTGGACCTGCCTTTCCCTTCATCCCAGGAAATCCTGGGTCTCCTGGTGGCCCAACCTTGCCTGGAGTACCCATGAAGCCAGGCTCCCCTCTCATGCCTGGTAAAGTCCAAAGGAAAGCAAGTCAGGTGTTGGCATGGTGACGGCGGAGGGAGACGAGGCAGCAAGAGTGCTACTTCTGGGCTCTCTTCCAGGGCTGAAGAACTGTGCAGTGGGGAATGGATGGACCCAGTAGTTGGCCAAGCAGCCTTACCTTTCAGCCCCAGATCTCCAGGGAGGCCAGAGAAACCTGGAAGTCCTTGGTCTCCCTTGGGCCCTTGAAGACCTGGAATTCCAGGGAAGCCAGGGTCTCCAGGTTCACCTTGATCTGAGGATGGTCCAGGGGGACCTGGAGGCCCTTGTTTGCCTGGGCGGCCTATGGATAAGATTGGAAGAGCGATGAGGGACAGGAGGCAGGAAGTAGCCACCGCTGAAAGCCTAGGTACTTAGGAAGCCAAAGCTCATTCCCAGTACAGATACCAGACAAAGTGGGATAGACAATTCTACTTGGGGTTTCTTGTTGTTACCTCGTTCTCCATCTAGGCCTGGCTGTCCAGGGTCACCAGGCTGTCCTGCTATGAATGAGGGAAGGGAGATGCCTGGGATACCAGGGGGACCAGCATGGCCTTGGAGGCCTGGGATCCCTGCAAAGAATAAATAAAAGGGGGCTTTATAGGGCTCGAAGAGCCTAAGAGAGGACCAGGTACACACAGAGTAATCATAAGCAATTAGATAGCAGCCAGACTACAAAACACCAGGAGAGGGCTCTTTTGTCCTCATTTTAACCTCTTAGCAAGCAGACAAAAACAAACAGTAAATGAGAAGGGCCAGACTCCTTTCCAGCTAGAGCTTTGTTTTATTAAGACAGAGCTATGGAAATTTCTAGTTCCCCAATTTCATTGGGGATGGGAATATTTAGTCTACTTTCCTCCAAATCAGAAATTTTAAAAAAGGCATTGCTAAGTAGCTGAAATTTAAATTTCTTAAGTGTTACTAAACCTATTGGTCCATCGAAAAACTTTCCCTAAGTTAGCCAGTTCTGTCTAATGCTGTCAAAATTGATGGATACAGATATGTCCCAGAGTTGGCCATTCAGAATGGTGACAGAAAGATTGTGATGCCTCCCTATATCTTTCATGCTTCTGGGCCATCTTCTGGCATGTCTAGACAAGCCAGAAAACAGTCTTTTATAGATAATTCATAATATCGGTTGAATGAATGCTTAGTTGACTACTGAACACATTTCTCTGTGTTAAGCATATGACCCCTTTTAGACAAAGAAGATCTACTTATTAGAGTTGATATAGATTACTTGCTTTCTCAGACTTTAATACTACTTTATATGTTTCCTGGTTGTGGAATAATTTCTATGATGTTAAACCAAAACCTTTCATCTGATTACAAAATGTTTATTTAATATATGTCAAATGCAAGATTGTAATTTAAATGGAAATCACATCAAAGTTATATATACTAGTGTAGAAGTTCCAGCTGGGCATGGTGGCACACGCCTTTAATCCCAGCACTTGGGAGGCAGAGGTAGGAGGATCGCCTTGAGTTTGAGGTCACCCTGAGATAATTCCAGGTCAGCCTGGGCCAGAGTGAGACCCTACCTCAAAAAACCAAAAAAAAAAAAGTTCATATTGTACATGTATTCATGTATTTATTACTTGGCATATTCTATTTTTAATATATTTTATTTGTTTATTTATTTGAGAGAGAAGAAAAGCAGAGAGAGAGAGAGACAGAAAGAGAGAGAGAGGGAGGGAGACAATGGGCACACCAGGGCCTCCAGCCACTGTGAAAGAACTCCAGATGCATGTGCTCTCTTGTGCATCTGGTTTACATCCTGGAGAGTAGAACTGGGATCCTTTGGCTTTGCAGGCAAACACCTTAACCCCTAAGCCATCTCTCCATCCCCATAGTTTAGAAGATATTCAGTTGAAGAGTATTAAAATCAAGCTGGTTGTTAAGTGTTCTGGTTGTTGACATTAATATTTTTTGTTTTTGTTTTTATGAGAAGAAAATCAAAAGTATTAATACTCAATTTCCCATGTTATATCCATCTAAAAAGATAATAAATTTCTGCTAATTTGTAAAGAGAAATGGTGATTAGACAAATCAGTTGCTTAAAATGGCTCATTAATACATTGAATCATGATGAAATTTGGTGATGAAAAATAAATTTTAGGTCTGCAAAAAAAAAAAAGGGTCTGTAACTAGTAGCAAGCCCATGTGATGTTTCATTGCCAGCTATGTCTTGGTGTTGGTGAACCTCTGAGGTAATTTTCTTTTTCATCGAGGTGAGAATCTGGAAGACACACTGTGTACTTTTTCGTGAAAGGTATACCTTTATGCACATGTATATAGAGACCTTTATAGTGGTAAATGTGGGCAGCTCATAGGCTCTGAAAGTCCCCATGTAAGTTTTTGAAGCATAGTCTGCCCTTTATCTAAAGTAGTGCAAAAATCTTGGTTTTTGATTAAAACTACAATGTTCTAAATGAAAAGATTCACATGTAAAATGACCATTTTTGAACTCATTCCGATGCCAAAGCCTTAACAAAACTAAATATACAAAAGCATGTTCTAAATATTTAATGCAAATATGAAAAAACAATAGGATATTTAATTGAAAATTATTCAGTTAAAGATATTGCAAGGACAGGGAATGGCGTATAGAGTTTTCTTAGTATTAAATCTTTGTTCTATATTGCGTTCCACTAGCATATCATAGACAGTTTCCTATGAGACAGGATATGATATATGCTATGTTCTTTTTTAGGAATACTATTTATATATTTATCTTAGAGAGAAAGTGGGGGAGAGAGAGAGAGAGAGAGAGAGAGAGAGAGAGAGAGAGAGAATGGATGTGCCAGGGGCCTCCAGCCATTGCAAATGAAATTTAGATACATGTACCACCTTGTGCATCTGGCTTATGTGGGTACTGGGGTATCAAACCTGGGTCCTTAAGCTTCACAAGCAAACACCTTAACTGCTAAGCCATCTCTCCAGCCCAACATGTTGTCTTTTTGAAAAAAATTGTTTAAAAATAATAGTCTAGGTATTATGAACATATCTGAATTCCAACTGCCTCATTATAAAGGAAAAGATGGCATTACCTTGGGAATTTCCTGTGCAGACTTCATTGATTCCACCCCCTTCCTCCCTCTCTGAGGTGACCACTCCCAAATTTTATGTTTTTTTTTTCCTTCCTTTTCCTCATAGGTTGTCCATGAATATTTGTATCCTAAACAGCACATTGGTTGTTTTTGCTTAATGTTGAGGGTTTATTGATGGAATTATATGGAAATGTATTTCTTTCTGACATGCCTTTTTTCTGAAATGTTCCTGAAATGTATCCATCTTGATGTGTGCTGTTTATTGCATTCATAATTGTGACTTTAGGACCTCAGCTAAGGCAAATGAATAATTTAATAACAAGATGCTCAGAGTCAAGATGTACAAATAAAAAAGGAAATGTCCTGTGCTTCCATCCTGTCCCTTATACTCTGTAGGGGCAAGAAACCACCACTGCTCTATAAGCTTGGGCCCAGTTTGGAGCTCTTCCCCTGGGGAATCTTCTGGCTTCCATAAAAGTATAGGTTTTCCCAGACCAAAAGGAAGAATAAACACAGAAACAACAGATGCACCAATTTAAAATGCAGCAGGAATTGAATTAATGTATGAATACATTTCCCTAGGAAACATATGTACATAATAGAAATATAAACAAAGTGTTATGAGATTCCAGGCCCAGGGCTATGAGGAATATAATATATGAGTTTCCCAAGTAACATGAATAACATGATGTTTACTGTATCTTGAGCACATACTATGTGCTAGGCACTGGCCTAAGTGCATTTATTTACATTGCTTCACTCTTCACTGATTCCTCAAGAAACCCATATGGTGGTGTTGGTATTACATCTATTTTACAGAAAAGGAAAACTAAGAGTTCATTCGGGATTGAGGGACAGGTAAGCAATTTCATTACTCAAGACCATGCAGCTAATGAGAGGTGAAGATGGAATATGAATTTAAGAGGCCATACTCTTAGACACAACACTACAGCAAGGTCATTTCCAGCTTTAAATTGTGTGGGAGTTGTTTGGGTCTTCAGAAAAATCCTAAGGCAGACCAAAGAATGAAAATCCATTCTCACTTTTTTTAAATTTATGAGAGAGAGAGAGAGAGAGAGAGAGAGAGAGAGAGAGAGAGAGAGAGAGAATGGGCATGCCAGGGCTTTCAGCATCTACAAATGAATCCCAAGTGCCTGCACCCCTTTGTGCACATGTGTGACATTGTGCACTTGCATAACTATGTGTCTGGCTTATGTGGAACCTGGAGAGTCGAACATGAATTCTTAGGCTTCGCAGGCAGCACCTTAACCACTAAACCATCTCTCCAGCCCAATTCTCACTTTAAAAAAATATTTTTATTTATTTATTTGATGCAGACAGAAAGAGGCAGATAGACACAGAGAGAATGGGTGCACCAGGTCCTCTAGCCGCTGCAAAGAAGTTCGATATATGCGTCACCTTGTGCATCTGGATTTATGTAGGTCCTGGGGAATCAAACCTGGGTCTTTTAGCTTTGCAGACAAGTGCCTTAACTGCCAAGCTATCTCCCCAGCCCCCATTCTCACTTTTTAAGAGGTTAGGAAAAGGAACACTCTGCAAGACCTTAGTAAACATGCCGAGTTGGAAGCTGAGATTAGGGTGGAATTTGCTTCCCAGTCAAAATACAATCAATCCTGATCCAGTATGGATTAGGAGACTGTCCTTTGGAGGTACCTATACTCTTAATCTTGCCTTTGTCTGCTGGCTGGTGCCCCCCTATCCATACTGGGCACTGAGGAAATTCCACCCAACCTCTCACTAAATGGATAAGTTATGATATTTAGGACTGTGCGTTGTGACCCTGACGAAGTGTGAAAGAAAAGCCTGGAGGTCAATCAGGAAGAGCCAGGGGAGCCTCAGAGCTAGAAGGAACTTAGTGAAATGTTGCTGCACACCCTTTACTCGGAAGCATAGCCATAACCTATTATTGTCCCTTTCTTATCAGTATGGGGTCTGAGACTCTTAGTGATGTAAAGGCAGACATAACTCAACTCTGTGAGTCATATGGCCCTGATGAACCCCAAACCCTTTTCCCCAGCTAGGCCCTCAATTGCTTCTACAAAGCCTGACTTGGGCTCACTCACCTCGGCTACCTTTTTGTCCTCTTGAGCCTGGTTTTCCTGGCTCTCCGGTGACAATTCCTGCTGTGCCCTTTTCCCCTTTAGGACCAGGCAGGCCAGCAGGACCAGGTACACCAGTGATACTGGCTCCTAGGAGGAATGCAGAGGGAGGAGAAAGAGCTCAAAGGATGATGAGACCTCATGTCTAACTCACTTCCCTATGGCCTGGAAGAAGAGTTCATTCAGGTAGAAGGACACAACTCATCTTCTTTTCTCCTCATATCAAGGAACCTCAAATTGAAGCTGGGTGATGTGATCTATGAGTACAAATGTATGGGATATACTATAGTCTAGAACTTATGGCTAGCCCCTGCCAGGATTCTGGAAGAGTTGGTATCCTTTACCTTGTCCTTTAGGGCCTTTCCTACCTGGAGTGCCAAGGGTACCCTTGGTACCTGGAAGTCCATTTAGTCCATGTAAGCCAAGGGGCCCCGAGAAGCCTAAGGGGAGAAAAGATCAGAAATGACTCCAGCAACTCTCAACCAAGATGTGGATGCTTACCCTCAAGTGCATTTCAAGATCCCTGTTTGAAAGTCCAGTTATTTATTGAGGCATTACCTAGTCACCTAAAGGAGAATATCCAATTCCTAACATACACTCTGTACCCTAGGTTTTCATGATTGTTATTAAAGACCTCTACATCAGCTAAATTAGCTATCAAGATCTGGATCTGAAATGTTCCTTCAAAACCTGTGGGGTGAATATTACTCAACACAGCAGTGCTCAGAGCTGTGGACATTAGGAAGTGATTGGATTACATGGACTCTGAACTCAGCAATGTATTCATGTTGTATGCATAACTTAATAGGCTATTGATAGATGGTAGAACTTTCAAAGA
Organism: Dipus sagitta; assembly: GCA_036346955.1. Lineage (NCBI taxonomy): Eukaryota > Metazoa > Chordata > Mammalia > Rodentia > Dipodidae > Dipus > Dipus sagitta. The sequence goes on from CM070776.1 coordinate 97,578,859, forward strand.
CACCAATAAGAAGAAGCCTAGTTGGAGGAAGTAGGTCACTGAAGACACGTCATTGAAGGGAGTGTTTTGTCCTTGGCATTGCCTTTTCTCTCTTTCGACTTCATGATGCTTTGTTCCTATCACATGTTTCCTGCGAGGATGTTCTTTCTGACCACAGACCCAGAAACAATGAAACCAAATGACTGTGGACTGAAACTAATGAAACTGTGAGAAAAAAAAAAAAAAAACAAATCTTTTCTCATATGAGTTGATTTTTCTCAAGTATTTCGTCACAGTGATGGAAACTTGCCTAATACATTAGTGTTTTTTTTTTTTTCCTCATCCAGAGTACTGGGGTTACCACTGTATGTACCATGATAGTTTATGCAGTGCTGATGCTTAATCATAGATCTGCAGTAATGACTAGGAGAATGGCAAGGACTTTGTCAACTGTGAGCTACATTTCCAGCCCCTACAGTGTGCACCATTAAGAAGAATTTAAGAGTATCAATGTCAGGGTCTTGTGACACTATGTCCCAGAAACAGGACCCAGAAATTTGCTGCCCCATCATTAAGAAGTCATAGAAAAACAGCTTATGCTGGGGGCGATGGCTTCGGCTTGGATATGGGTTGAATGTATCCCTCAAGGTCTTCAATATAGTTATGTTAAGAGATGGTGAGATCTTTAAGAGGCTTATTGGGCACTGGTTAGGTTATTGGATACACTGCCCTCAAAAGGGACTCAGGTAGTTTGTGGGACCCTGAGTTGATTCTTTTAAGAGTGAATTGTTACTAGAAGAACATGACTCCTGATCTCTCTCTCTCTCTTGCTTGTTATCTGCTCTTGTTTGTAATCTGCCATAATATCATTCCCTCATGAGGGGAAATAGCCAGGGGGTGATCTTCATTAGAGTCAGTGCCATGGCTGTTTGGACTTTCAACCTCCAGTCATCATTTCTTTTCTTTTTCTTTTTCTTTTCTTTTCTTTTTTTTTTTTTTGAGATAGGGTCTCACTGTAGCCCAAGTTGACCTGGAATTCACTATGTAGTCTTAGAGTGGCCTAGACCTCATGTCAATCCTCCTACCTTTGCCTCCCAAGTGCTGAGATTAAAAGTATGTTCCAGTATGCCCAGCTGCCATCATTTCTTTTTTTTTTTTTTTTTGGTTTCTCAAGATAGGGTCTCACTCTAGCCCAGGATAACCTGGAATTCACTATGGAGTCTCAGGGAAGCCTCGAACTCATGGCGATCCTCCTACCTCTGCCTCCCGAGTGCTGGGATTAAAGGCATGTGCCACCACGCCTGGCCCATCATTTCTTTATAATTATGCAACCTCAAGGTTTTCATTACAATATTGGAATGCTAATGTATATTCCTTATCAATACTTTTCTTCATGGATCCTATGTTCTTCTATTCCCACCCATACTTCTTCATCTTAATTCTTCTTTCTCATTAATCCTCATGTGACACTCCACCCCAGGCATGGCTCAAACTAGCTGCTGTCATCTAAGATGAAGTGGCTGCTCTCTGTTGTTGTGGAAAAGACACATTACTCCACTTTCTGCTTTCAAATACACATACCTTTAGGTCCTATTAAGCCAGAGGGTCCGGGGGCACCAGCTGACCCTGGATGACCAGAGGAACCTGGGATACCTGGGTCTCCTCTCATACCCAAAATCCCTTGAAGTCCTAAATATGAAATCAAGGTAGAAGTTCAGAATAGTTTATGGTTTGACACTAATCCTAACTTCTTCAGAATAAAGTTGTCATATATCATAGTACCTGCAGAGCCAGGAAGGCCAGGATCTCCAGCAAGACCAGCGTTTCCACTTTCACCTTTATTTCCTGGATAACCTGGATCACCAACTAGTCCATCTTTTCCTTTCACACCTAGAAAATAAAAAAAAATTGAGCTATCATTCACCATTCTTTTTTTAAAAAATGTTTATTTACTAAGAGAGAGAACATGTATATATGGTTGTGGTGCCAGGGCCTCTTGAAACTGTAAATGATGTCCAAACACATGGAACACTTTGTGCATCAGGCTTTATGTGGGTACTGGGGAATCAAACCTGGTCCAGCAGGCTTTGCATATAAGCACCTTTAAATGCTGAGCCATCTCCCTAGCCAGCATTCATGGCAGCATATTTTCCCATTTGAAAGCATTAGCAGAAAAGTGAAACCATTTTGAACTGATCCAGTGAAGAAAAAGCTTGTGGCAGTTTTTCACATTTGGAAGTTATCACCTAATTGAGAAGTAAGTAGGCTTGTTCTGAGTGTCTTCCCAAAACAAGAACAATAGCCCAAAATATCTGAGCAGCAGTTTTGACAAGATTCAATAAACTAATAAGTGGGGAGGAATCATCTTAAAAGTCTTTGTCAGTGTATAACTCTTAAAGAATGTGTAGAGTAGTTTTCTTGAGGAAACTACAGGTAAGGAGTTTCCAGAACTTTGCAGAGGTAAAGGAACTTAGGGATGGCCTCTAAAATTCTTTCCAGTCCTCAGTTCTGAGGAGTCTATAATGTACATGAGAAAAAAAAAAAACATAGCAGCCTTACCTTTAAAACCTGATTCACCAGGTGGTCCCTTGGGTCCTGGGATACCAGAAAGTTCAAGAGTCTGGCCCTGATCTCCTGGAGATATCAAAAGTTATTTAAATTATCAAGAGGCAATATTTGTATGTAAGGAGTGCCACTCCTTTCATACAACTGTCTGGACAGAAATTGGCATTGATCTCCAAGACCTCTCAGTGCCTAGCAATACCTACACAAGACCTTCATAATAGGAGAAAAAGATGATGACATCAAATTAAAAGAGATACTAATGGAGAGAGGGAGAGGATATGATGGAGAGCAGAGATATGAAGGGGAGATCAGGGGAGGGGAATACCATGGTTTGTTGTTTGTATGTATAGAAGTTGTCAATAAAAATATACATATTAAAAAAAGAGAGGCAATAGTTTATATTTTCACCAAAGAGATATCTTGAGCACGGCTTCCTCCTCTTCATGTTCAATGTAGTCAGAGGAGTGTCTTTGAGAAAATTATTCTAACAAAAGATGTATATCAAATCTCCATTGAGAAACACATCACTAGATTCAGTATGCATAAGATGTATGTGGGTCCTAAAAGACCACCAGAATAGTGATGCCAGGAAACATGGGAAATGTTACTATTAGTCTGAGTTCATCATGGGAAGAGGCTCTCTGGAGATAAGGTTCTCCTGTTTGATGCTGTTTGGAAGACAGATGGATCAACTGCAAAGCCAAAAGACAGCCAGTCTTTTTGTCCATGAAAGCTTTGGAGAGAGATCTTGGCAGGTACCATGGTTGGTTACATTATCTTTTAGGAACAAGTGTTACAGAGGGTGTTTGGCCAAATTCACTTCCCCCTAAACATAGTTCCACCCCCCCCAAGAGAACCCTTGATTGGCAGAGTACCACTTTGGTCTAGAAAAAATATTAGAAAAGAAAAATATTTCTTACCTTTTAAGCCTGGGAGACCAAATGCTCCTGGGAGTCCAGGAGCCCCAAGGAAACCCCGTGGACCCTTCAAGTCAATACAAGAATCATCATTTCTGCTCAGAGCACAGGATTGCTCACCATCTCCCTCCTTCCCCTCCCCAATCCCTTTCCTGAGAGATGTTATCACATACTCTGTGTCAAATAGTCTGGGGGAGTGTATCTTGCAAAAGGGAAGGCGCTGAGTCAGAAGCAGACTTGCATACTTCCATCTACAAGTTAATTCTTATCATTCGTAATTTCCCATTGCCTATCAAAATTAAAATCCTGGCAAATCAATGTATGGCTGCATTAGCAAGCCTTATAAAATAAAGAAGATTACAGCTAGGCCAGCTACTCAATATACTTCATAGGCAGTTGGCTATCTAATGCCAGCTCTAAAATCCCAGCACTCAGTAGGCAAAGGCAGGAGGATCATATGTTCCAGTTGAGCCTGAACTACATGTGAGACCCTGTCTCAAAAAAGCAAAGTAAAATAAAAGTATTGTTACTTTATTATGCAGGGAGAGCCCTCTGCTACAGGTACCAGTCTGTAAGTGTAAAGGTGCTAGCCTCTGAATGTGAATGAATGTTAACCATCTTCACAGGAAAGGCTGTTTGCAATGGTGGTTTGTCCAACATATTCTGCATCTAAGTAGTGTCTATGTCAGCTGCTGTCAACAGTTCTACTCCTGGTATATAATTTGGTTTGAATCATTTGGAGGCATGTACTTAGTAAAGATGTATGCCAGGTAGTGCTTTGCACAGGAGGCTGAGTACTGGGATGAGTCACTGTGCGCCCTGGACCACCACCCAAGGTACCCCTTCCATTGTGTGCCTGGCTTCATCATACTCATTGCTGTAGCTATAGCTCCAAATGCCTTCGCACTTTGTTTCCATCCTTTCTCTTATGTTGAGCAGTTAGGACCTTCAGTCTAGAAGTGTTTATTTTTCAACATTTTAGGCATGCATGTATGTATTCTCCACATGATGGACTGACACTTTTGAAGGACAGGGACTTTGCCTACAGGGAGTCCTTGTTATCTGTTTCCAATCTGTTTGACACTGCTGTGGTTTATACAGAGTGTGTTAGTGCACACCTGTAATCTCAGTGCTTTGGAGGCTGAAGCAGGATGATTAAGACTATACTTGATAACACAGTGAGTGAGGTGCAGACAAAAACTTGTGAGGTAGTTCTTATTCTTGAGTGTCAGCAATCTCACTGAAGAGTTGAGGTTCCCCACAGAACCAACTAGATGGATGTGAGCAGTGAGAAGTGCTGGCTGAGTAGCTCAACAATCCTCAAGGAGATATTTGCCTGACCTGGAGCCTGAAGGGCAGGCAGGTGCTGGCAAGTTCAAGGAAGCTTTGCTAAATGGTGAAGATAATTGGAGCAAAAGCACAGAGGGGACACTCAGGAAAGTGTGGAAACATGTGTCACCCATATGAAAAGAGCTCTGAGGGTGTTTTGAGCTGGGGATCAGAAAGGTTGGAACCTGGGGCATGTTCCCCTGCTTTAGAGGTTGTTTTTATGGTTGAGAGAGAAGTATTGGGGTACACTTACCCTTTCTCCTGGCATTCCTGGGAAACCTGTGATCCCCAGGGAACCCTTCAGGCCAGGTAAGCCCCGTCGTCCTATGGAACCAGGCGAGCCTGGCCTTCCATTAAGTCCTTTGATGGCACTGGACTGTCCAGGAGCTCCAGGTGGACCTGGTGGCCCTGGGATGCCAGCCTCCCCTTTATCACCTTGCATAAAAATTAAAAAGAGATTTCTAAAGGACTTTGAACAATAGACAACCTGTTGGTCTAGATGTAGATGCTCTGTGTCACAAATCAAGTGTTGGCTTAGTGGAGGAGCACATAGATGGGAAGGGTGAGGGGTGATGGAAGGAGATGCCTTCATTCTTGTGGGTCTCAATTAGTCACTCTAGCTACATCACTGCATAAGCAGTTCAGCGTCCATGCTTCACTATCTGCCAAGCTCTTTCACAGGTACCAGAGACTGTGGTTCAGAACATCAGTTCAGCCTTAAGGTCTAAGTAACTGTCAAACTCTTAGACTCCATGCTGCTACCCTACTTCTGCTCTTGGAGGTGGGATTGATTTTCTCAAGAAGGAAGCCAAAGTCTGGTTGTAAATCCTTTCTTAGGAATTTCTTTTGACCACCCCCTGACTCAGCACCTCTAGGCCCGGGAAATCCATCTGATCCAGCTGGGCCTTGAGAGCCTTTGTCTCCTTTAAACCAAAGGTCCAACATTGGAGGTCTTAGGATGGGTGTTCCAACTGGTCCTGGATCACCTCTGTCTCCTGCAGGAAATCACATCAGGCAATTAGTGTGAGAGAGAGCTTAGACACAAAGATAGGCAAGGGATGATCTGTTCTTTCTTCCCACATTACCACTCAACCCACTTTCATGGCTTTCCTGTCTTTTTCCCCAGCCCATCTCCTAACTCTATTTCTGTGTACCCCTTCTCTCCCTCCAAACACAAAGTCCATCATCAACTTTAGAAACTACTCAAAACCCTCCTCCAAGGATACTCATAGAATGTATAGGCAAGGCCTCTGTTTAGGTTTGTATGTGTCCCCACCAAAGGCCCATGTAGGAAAGGCTTGAATCTCAGCCAGTGACACTGCTGGGGGCTGACGGAGTCTGTTGGGTGGAGCTGAGTGGGAGGCTCTTAAGTTACTAGGGACATATCCATGAAGGGGAGTGTACAACTCTAGTTTTTACTCTTCCTCTCTCATTTAGCTGCCATGAAGTGAGCAGCTTGCTCTTCCATGTGCTCCCTTCCATGATGTACTATGCTGCCCTGACCTCAAACTCAACAGAGCCAAGTGACCATAGACCTCAGAAACATTGAGACAAAATAAAGCTTTCCTGTGTTCAGGTCTCAGGGCACTCAGAGGCTGTGGCAGCTGTAGTCCACGATGGCTCAGGTACAGTTTACTCCATGGTAGACATTGGTATTGCACATATGGTGCTGATTTTGCAGACGTGAATAACACACAAGAATTTTGGAGTGAGAGAGATTTCCACCCAGATTTCAAAGGAAAGGCTGGGAGGTCAGGTAGGTAGAGTCTTGGGAGGTATCCCCTTATAGGGCGATGTGTAAACTCTGGGAATGAAAATGAAGCTGTGATGGAGATGCCATGAATGTGGAGATACCAGAAAATGTAAAAATGCCAGCTGAGGGAAGATGTAGGCAGTGAGCAGAACCAGCCTAACAGAGTAGCAATGTGGGCTGCAGCAAGCAAAACTGTAACAGGACTGTCTAAGACTTTGAGAATCCACATTCTCCCATGGAGTGCCCATATGCCAGACATGAATCATTAAGATTTAATGTTTTCTAGGTAAATTTCAGTATTGCTTTGATTTGACCCTTCTTTTCTGTGCCTCTAGTCCTCCCTTTAAATTTCTTTTTGTTATTTTTATTTATTTATTATTTGAGAGTGAAAGACAGAGAGCGAAAGAGGCAGATAGAGAGAGGGAGAGAGAATGGGCACACCAGGGCCTGCCTCCAGCCACTGCAAATGAACTCCAGATGTGTGTGGCCCCTGGTTCATCTGGATAATGTGGGTCCTGGGGAATTGAGCCTCGAACCTGGGTCCTTAGGCTTCACAGGCAAGCGCTTAACTGCTAAGTCATCTCTCTAGCCCTAGTCCTCCCTTTTAGAATAGGAATGATTCCTCGTGTGCCATTGTATCTTGGGCATATATAACTTGTTCAATTGAGATTTTTTTCATTTTTCTTTTTGCATGTGAATATGTGTGTGGTGAATGTGGATGTGTGGGTGTGCATGAGCCTGTGTGTGTGTGTGTGTGTGTGTGTGTGTGTGTGTGTGTGCATGTGAAGGCAAGAGGACAATGGTAGGTGTTATACTGAAGATATGCCATCAACCTCTTTTTTATTTTTCTTTTAAGTTTTGTTTATTTTTTATTTATTTATTTCAGAGTGACAGAGAAAGAGGCAGAGAGAGAGAATGGGCATGCTAGGGCCTCTAGCCACTGCAAACAAACTCCAGATGCATGTGCCTCCTTGTGTATCTGGCTAATGTGGGTCCTGGGGAATCAAGCCTTGAACCGGGATCCTTCAGGCTTCACAGGCAAATGCTTAACTGTTAAGCCATCTCTCCAGCCCCATCTACCTTTTTTTAAGACAGAGTTTCTCATTGGCCTGGAGATAACCAATTAGGCTAGACTGGCTACCTAGTGAGCTCTAGGGATCCATCTGTCTCTGCCTCGCCAGTACTGTGATTATAAGTATATACTACCATGCCTGGCATTTATGTGGGTACTATGTATTGAATTCAGGTCCTCATCCTAGGCAAGGCAAGCACTTTACCAACTAAGCTGTTTCTCCAATACCTCTTTTGCTTTTTATAAGGGCTCACAACTAAGTTTGCCTTGATTCTCAGAGGAGAATTGGGATTCAGATTTTTTTTTTTTTTTTTTTTTTTTTGGTTTTTCGAGGTAGGGTCTCACTCTAGCCCAGGCTGACCTGGAATTCACTATGGAGTCTCAGGGTGGCCTCGAACTCACGGCGATCCTCCTACCTCTGCCTTCCGAGTGCTGGGATTAAAGGCGTGTGCCACCACGCCCGGCGGGATTCAGATTTTTGAGCAAGGCTGAGAAAGTTTAAGGCTTTAGGGATTCTTAGAGATAGACTAAGTGCATTTTGCATTATAAGATGTATATAAGCCTTCGGAGGCCAGGAAAGGCGGTAGAATCTTTGAGTAGTGGAACCTAGTAGAAAAAAATTAGATCTTTGAGGGCATTCCATTGAAGGGTACTGTGGAACTTTGGTCTCTTCCTCTGTTAGATTTGTTTCCCAGCTGCCATGATATAAGTAGCTTGCTCCATCACATGCTCCTGCCATGCTGTCCTGCTTTGCCACAGGCCCAAAGGCAACAGGGGCAAATAATCATGAACTGAATCCTCTGAAACTATGATCTAAAATAAAACTTTTCTTCCATATGAATTGTATATGTTAAGTATTTTGTTACAATAATCCAAAGACTAACATAGTCTATAACACATAGTCTTAACTCTGAAGTGCATTGTATTTTGGTTTCAAAGGCTTAAACTGAGAAACCTAAAAAATCTCATATAATAGAGTTGATACAAACCACATGAATGACAAAGGTGACAAGCAAAATATAAATAGAGAAACAAAGTAAGTGTTTTGGAATTCACTTTTCCCTCTTACCTTTTTCACCACGACTACCAGCCTGTCCGGGTCGTCCCACCTTTCCAAATGATCCAAAAATTCCCTTTAATCCATTTGCCCCAGGAATACCAGGAAGACCTGGCAGTCCAGGAAAACCTACTTGTCCAAAGGATCCTTTTTCACCTGTGAAAAAAGCAAGAGTTTATTTTTAATATCATTTTTGTTTTGAATACAAGGAAATAAAAGGAGCTTCAGAGAAGTTGAATTACGTGCCTAAAATCACAAAGCTAAATTGTTGTAGAGAAAGGATTTGAACCCAAGTTACGCTAACTCCAATGTCTGAGGTACTACCAAACAGTTATTACACATTCTATTACTCTCCAGAACAGGGGCATGGCACTAAACACCACAAAGGATCATCAACATAGTAGGCCCTTCTGTTATGATTCTCTAAGTTCAGAGCACATGTGAGATATAGAAAAGTCCAGGGCTGGAAGACAAGGAGATAAGATCTAACTTGCCCCTTCTGTTAACCAATTATGTGCTCCTGAGCTAGTTACTTTCCCTGTGTTGAAAAAGGAAATGTTGCCTACCCAACCAATGATGAGTACTGGGGCAATCATAGAAAGTGAGAGCTATGGGGCTCCAGGGTGTCATTCAATTGAGTGATATCCCTGTGGCCCTTACTGCCATGAGCTTTTAAAAATATGATATTCAGCCCAGTTTTCCACCCAATAAGCAGTGTGGGTGACTCACCTCAGGAGACAGTCTTCCTTTAGTGCTAGCCTTGTCCAACTATCTTGCCATGTCTACTTCCCTCCCTGTTTTCCAAATTCCTTGCCAGAGAGGAGGGGGCAAGCTGGCAAGCTGTGAGGTTGTTATGGTAGTCCCTGACCACTTCACTGACCTTCCTGACTATAACACTTACCCTTTTGTCCCGGCAGGCCTGGCAACCCAGTGACCCCTGGCAAGCCTGGGCTCCCAAGGAAGCCAGCTGGCCCTGGAGATCCAGGAAGGCCTTTTATCCCAGGTGGACCTTGTTTCCCAGCTGATCCAGGCTGACCTGTCTCTCCTCTTGGGCCCTTCTTTCCAGGATGTCCTGAATCATCATAGGAGAGAACAAAAGACAGCTACTTAGTGAGGCTTTGGCCAGATCTGGGCAACAGTCTATTTCCATTGTTTTTGATTGGTTGGCTTGTTGTGTTTTGAACATGGTCCTTTAACAATGCTCCAAGCGAGCTGCTACCAGGCTGAGAGTGCTTAGCTAGTTGCAACATTAGCACCTATCACCCACAGTACCAGGCCAAATGCCTATTACTTCCAACACATCACAGTAGCCGGCAGAGAGACTGATTATAACTTTTTCCTTTATGAATGTGGTTCACACTGCAGCCTCTGAATGGAGCTCTGGGAAGCCAGGGTGGCAATTGGACTCCAGTTTCCTGGAACCTTCCACTCTGAATCAAGCCACAATGGCTGTTTCCTGAGCCAATTCGTGAAGTAGAGGTTAAAACTCAGCTGTTGTTCTAGCCTCTCAGGGAGTCTTGGATACAGGGCTGCCCTTTTAATCCCTCAAGCAAGCAGTTAAGTCAGCCAGTTCCTTGGCATTAGGGTTGAAAGACCCCCTGGTGCCAAGTACTGTAGAAACCCACAAGGCCCATTTGATCTCCTAGTATTCTGAGCTGTCTTTCACCACGCTTTAAGTTGGTCAATGGGATTAACCTTCTGAGCTGCTGCCAAAGTGGAATGTTCAGGTACAAAGCAAGGAAATTAAAAAACCAAAGGATTAAATCAATGACGACAGAGGTATTTGGGCCCCCAAGGACCTAAAATGAATGGCTGATTTAGCTTTCCAAGGAATGAAAAGCATCAAGTAGCTGTGAGCCCCAGGATTCCAATGGGAGGCTATGAAGGGGGCTCCACAACAAGGGAAGGAAATTCAATGGAAGCCAAGCCCACAGCATGAGCTCAGGGATCCCTCCCCTTGTAAGCAGGGCCATGTTATAGTGGATAATCAGATAATTTCCTGGTGGGGGTCTTAGTCTGTGGGCTGTTTTTTTGTAAACCCAGGCAGCTTATGTGAAGACCCCAGAAACACAGAAGGACAAAGAGAGACATAAAGGATATTAATGGCTCTGCAAATAACTCAGCTTCAGTCATTTGGCCAGTGACGTAGTCCCTGAAGCAGTGAGGAGGGTAGTACAAGAAATGCGAACACAGTGCTGGAAATAGGGGCTGCCAGGCCAAACTGCTGAGTGAAAATCACTTTTTGGCCATAGGCCCTCAGAGGCATGCTTCTGTGACAGGCAGACAGGGTCACACTTTACTCAAACTGTTATGCATAAGCAGGGATTCCCATAGCCTCAGTGAAGGCCATGGAGATGGATTCAACCTAACTGAAGACAGGGTACCTCCTCTAACTAAGGCCAGAAGCAGGTCAAAGCATGGAAAATGGGTGTGAGGTCTTGGAGTGGGGAGTGAGCAGTGATTTGTTGTCATAGGTTAAAAGCTAAGTGTAGCAATGTGTTCTTCAGCACTGCCAGGGTGATTTGGGATTTGAAATTTGAAAGGTGAAATCAAGATTCCAACCATGTCACATTGCTGCTATTGTCCCTTAGGATGCCTGGGCCCAGGATCTAGCTGAAGTCTGTCAATTTAGGATTCTTCCTTCCATGAACCTACCTGAAGCGCCTCGAAGGCCTGGTGCTCCCGGAAGGCCAGATGTGCCCTTGATGCCGAATGGATCACCAGACCCTGGGGGTCCTGGCTGTCCAATTGGTCCTGATGCTCCAGAGCTGCCCTGCTCACCTTTGGGGCCTAGCAAGCCAGGCTTTCCGTTTAAACCTAATAAAAAGTAGGAGGCAGATAATCACAACCTGGGTAATTGGCAGGGACTGGGTCACCAAACCAACTTCCAACAGAAGGCTTGCTTGGCCCAGGAGCCATTTCAGATAGCATTGTCTTCTCAGCTCTGGCCTTGTTGCTATTCCTAGCAGTAAATCAGCGGTTTTACAAAAATATATAAATATTGGTTACGATTACTTCTTGCATTACTAAGACAGGACAATGGACTCTGGCCACATAAGGAAAATTTCCCCCAGAGGAAAGACAAAGGACTATGTCATTTTAACGTCCTGATTAATCAACCTTCCCATAATCATGCAAGCATTCACGCAGGTACTCATGCAAGGAGAGCAGTCACTATAAGGGTTCCTAAAGGTTGTTAAAGGAGGGTGAAAGAAGAGTCACCAGTGGGTCCTGGAAGGCCAGGGTCTCCAGGAAATCCTCTGTCCCCTGGCAATCCTTGTAGGCCTTGCTCGCCTGAAGCACCATTTTTGGCACCAAAGATGTCACCAGAGGCTCCCTTGGAACCTGGTAAACCTGTACTGCCAGCCTTCCCAGGTAAGCCATCTTTTCCAGGAAGCCCAGGAAATCCAGGCAAACCCTTGTCCCCACGAGGTCCAGGAAATCCTGTGTAAAAAGGCAAAAGTACAAGCCCATGGATGTTTAGAAGCAATTTATTTGGATGGAGACTTGAGACAGATTTTAAGCTACTAGGTAAATGAAGGCCAGTCGCCTCTGTTCCTGGGAGAATTTACATATGCTGAGCCAGTGGTTCTCTCTGTAAGGCTGGGTGCAGAGATTAGCAACCTTCTTTTGCTAGGGTTTGGCAGTTGCTGAGAGCATAGGTTACATACTGAGATCTCTTGGCTAAAGCTGGGTATCTTCTGCAATTTTCTAACTCTTCCTGTCATGTCTTTCTTGGGTTGGGAGAGGGTAATGGAAGGAACTGAGGCACTGATAAGTCCTGGAGTCTTGTGACCCAGGAAGAAAATCTAGCTGCATAGCAATGGCAGTTCAATTCCATCTCTAGTAACAGACTTCTGGCTTCATCACAGAGTTTGTGCTCAATTGGCCTTGCAAATGGGCTGAGAATTTGAATTACTAATAAGTTCCCAGGTGATGAAGATTCTGAACCAGGGAACACAGTTGGAGAACCACTGTTGTAGTGTAGTCCTATGAAGCTAAGGTTGGAACAACAGGATATGAGAAAGGTAGTAAAAATGGACAGCTTCCTTTGGACTGAGCTGAATCCTTTTTTCTTCTGACCTCTAATGTGTTCACCCAGGATACTGGCATAGGACTTATAAGCAAACAACTGCAACATCTTGGCTCTATCACTAGAGCCTTGGTAATCTTGGGCAAGTTATTTTCTCGATGAGCATCCATGTCCTTATCTGAGAGTTAAGGCTTTGCCTCAGTTCATCCTACATGGCCTTACTGCTCTGTTATGCTTCCACTCTATGGTTCTCTACTCTGTCTTCTTGGGAGTAAAATTAAAGCACCTCAACCAAGTAGCAGACTCAGCTTTCTGTCACTGGTGGAGGGTGAAAACAATTCTAACACATGCACATAATGGAGAAGGTTGTAACACCTCCTTTCCTTACCTGGCAGTTCTGGGAGACCAATTAATCCTGGACTTCCATGTTCTCCTTTATTTCCATGAGTCCCAGGCTTACCTGGAATCCCAGGGAGGCCACGGGTACCTTTAGGACCTAAAAGTCCAATGTAAGCATTGAAAGGAAAGAAAACCAGCATGGTTAGATTTGACACATGATAGTTAGTTAATCCTAGCCTCTTTGAGGCCCTCTCCTATTCTAACTTTCCACACCATACTCTCCAGCAGCCACTGTTTCCTCAGTCCCCAAAGCACCCAGCAGTAGGACTATGGATCCTCAAGTTCTACCAGGATCCTCTGCTTTCTTTTGCTAATAGCCATTAAAATATGCTTTTTGGTTTTCACTGGCCTCATTACATACCTGGGAATCCAGGTACTCCAGGAAATCCTGATGGACCATATGATCCGGGAATAATACAAGGCAAGGTGACTCCTGTAAATTATAAGATATGTAACTGTGAACCCACCAAGTCAAGGAAGAGTTGACCCAGCATGCTACATTTCTTCCAATGAATGGCACAACCAAGTTTGCCGCACTTGGCAGCTGGTAGCACACACAGAAGGCGTGGCATCGGAGGTTCTTGGGAGTTACTACCAGTGCATTTGCTTATAGATAACAATGTCCTTAGTGTCAAAGTACCAAAAGTCATTTAATGAACTATTAGTGCCTGGTGGGCAAGCAATCACCCAAGTAGTGGGAATTACCTAGAAAGCTTCCCTAGAGGTGGCCTGGGCAAGAGTAGAAGCAAGCAGCCATTGTCTGCTTACCCTGCCTTTTGATACAGTCTATCCCTAGCATGTATGTTTGGGCTTAGTACTAAGGTTCCATTATACCTACATTACTAGATTGGAGGGGCTAAAGCTACAACCCTTCAAATTCATCTCTACTCTTTTTCTTGAAATGAGGCTTTCTCCAAACCATGGATCACTTTTAGCACAATTAATTTGTAGTTATTGAAAACTGTTGGTTGTCTTTGGCCAGATGTACCTATATGTCTAGTAGGCAATTACAATTGGGTTATTTTAGTACAATTCATTAGTGGTCCAGTGGACACTATTGATTGCCCTTGGTCAGATATACTGCTATACAAACACTTAAGACTTCTCTCTCAGTCCTGACAGGCAAATGGTGACCCTTCCCTCAGCTCCTTATGTGAAACTGTCATCATTGCTACTCAGGGAGTAGAGGTAGTCAGTTTTGATATTTAAGATGCTGAAATTAGCATGCATAGCTCTTCCTGTAGAAATTCTTCTTTGCTCATTCATAATGCAAATAAAGAGTCTGTAAGATCACAGGGGTGGAGGGGGATAGTAAAGTACAGATGAACAATAGTTTGTACACTTTCTTAAGTGCCATTTACAAACAATTGCTATGCTAATTAAAATTAGGCTTGTTTGCACATTAAAACAATCCCACAAGGGTTGTCTTTAATTACTGAGACAATACTTTTAATATACTGCTATAGCATTTGCTTGTATTTGAAATAAATCACAAATTATATTTCTGAAAACTATGTAAATAGGCTATAATTATTTGTGAAAATTATGCATACTGCCTATTATTCAGACTTTTTTTGCATTTTTGCAAGAGAGGGAAATAGGGAGAGAGAGAGAGAAATGGAGAGGGTGTGCCAGGGCCTCCAGCCACTGCTATCAAACTCCAGACATGTGCACCATTTTGTGTGCATGTGCAACCTTGGGCGCTTGTGTCAACTTGTGCATTTGGCTTACGTGTGATCTGGAGAGTGAACATGGGTCCTTAGGCTTCGCAGGCAAGCACCTTAACTGCTAAGGCCTCTCTCTAGCCCTGATTCAGACTTTTTACTCAACTGGCAATCATTCCTCCTCTGACTCAATATTAAGTCTTAGCCATTTTTAACCCACTTGTTTCAGTCCAAAATTAAGATTGGGAATTGAACAGTGTAATGCACTGAGTATATTGGGCTCACAAGCAAGATAGACTTGAGCTAGTGTTCTGTTTCTGCTAATCTATACCTATGTGGGCAAGAAACTTGACTTCTCTGTGCCTCATGTGTAAAATGGGAACTCCCTCATGGTGTTTGTGAGGAATATATCAAAGAAATCTAGGACTCAAAGAAGGTGCCCAGCACTCTAGCACATGTGCAATCAACAACAGTTCTTATCTTACAAATTGAGGAATAATTAGAAGAGCTCTTGCAAGGCCATCCTCTGCTTTCTACCTCAGTCAGGTTCACAGTGTTGTTTGGTAGCCTTGAAAGCATTTTTTGTTGTTTCTAGAGCTCAGGTTTTTACAGCCATATTTCTGCAGGCAGAGGAACGACCATAAACCAGGATCATCTTCTATATGTGGTCACACCCACCTCCATTGTGCGATGCATTGAGATAGTAGAGCCATTTCTCAGTGTTGCCTATTATGGAAATATGTGTTTTTTTACTATTTTGTTTTTATTTATTTATTCATGAGAGAGAGAGACAGGAGAAAGAGAGGGCACACCAGAGCCTCTAGCTACTGCAAACAAACTGTAGACACAAGCACCACCATATACGATGTGCTCATGTGGATTCTGGAGAATAAAACTTGGGTCCTTAGGCTTCACAGGCAAGTGTGTTAGCCACTAAGCCATCTCTCCAGCCTGGAAATAGGGTTTATAGGAAAGCACCTTGTGGTGAGCTGCTTCACTGGGAAGGTGCTTCCAACCTTGTGTCTGGAATCTTTGAATAAGGCAGAAGAAACGCCTCTGTAACTGTGTCATGAGAGTGCCTGCAAGGACTCTCCTACCCCAGACTACGTTTATAGTCCATCAGTTCCAATGTGTACAACTCTTACTATTGTACTCCTACTGCTTTATGAATGTCTTAGGGAGTATGGGTAAAACATAACATTCCTGAGTTGAGTCCTAATTGATTAGAACAGTTTTGTAAATTCTTTTCACTTGTGACTGACAGATCAAAGTAAATCCTTTAAAAGATAGGGTTAAGACCAGGCATCTATTCCAAGATGGAAAAAATGATAATAAATAAGTGGAATATGGGTAGAGACTAGAACAAATTAAGGCATGTTTCCTTTCATAATTTCTCCTCATAATTTTGCCTCAGACTATCCTGACCTGTATAACTATAAGGAAATTTTCAAAAAAGTAAGAAGAGGGCTGGAGAAATGGCTGAGAGGTTATGCACTTGCCTGTGAAGCCTAGGGACCCCAATTCGAGGCTCAGTTCCCCACAACCCATGTTAGCCAGATGCACAAGGGGGCGCATGTATTTGGAGTTTGTTTGCAGTGGCTGGAGGCCCTGGTGCACCCATTCTCGCTCTCTCTCTCTCTCTTTGTCTCTTTCTCTCTCTGTCTGTTGCTCTCAAATAAATAAATAAAAAGAAACAAAAAATGTTTTAAAAAGTAAGAAGATAGAAGACTTCATGTCATGCTGGTATATGACCTTTACTTTATAACACTATCTTTTGCTTGGCACTGTGAGTTCAGATCATTCTCTTCAGAGCAGAAATCAACTCTACCCCATGTACTATTTTGTAAGTTTATCAAATGAGGAACTCATTCAGAATATTTACCATGAATGCCAAAATTCATTTCTAGAAATAAGGATCTCTGGTTGTCAACAGTCTATCATCTCAATTTATTCTGGGCCAAAAGGATAGAGATTAGACATGTGGCTCACTGCAGGTATCTTCTAAAGCAGGTTACATAATTGCTTAAAGCAGAGATTAGTCAAGCCATCAACATGTATGGCGAAGAAAATCAGCTGCTCTCAGGAACTGCATACTTACTTCCTTCCCTCCTATCTCTGGAGGTGTGTGCTAAGCAGCACTTAAAGCAGTGTCAGTGGCCAGTGATTGCCTCTGCTTCACAGCCTCAGAATCAGCCTTCCCCCAAAAGGGGCTACAGTGTGGTGCCCAGGCCATAGTGAGTGTCAGAGAAAAAAAAAGTGAACAGAAAGGAAGGGCATTATGACAATCCTGATATAAGAGAGCCTGCATATCTAGCTAGCTCTCACCTCCCTCTGTGCCTAGGTCTTCTTTACCAATGTTTCCCTTGCAGCAGCAATCACCTAGACCAATCAAGTCAAGAAGAAAATTAAATCAGGACAGAAGCATGTTGAGGCCCAAGGGAAGTCTTGTCCAGAGCGCAGATATACCCACAAATCATACTCATCATGGAGAATGAGTAGAGTGCTGGCATCCACACAGGACCAAATACACAGTAGCCACTGCAGTAATAACCTGGGTGATGGATTACATTGAGCATCTGGAGCCAGAGACTCTATGGAAACAGCCAGTTGTCAGTGTGTCTGGGGTTTGTAATAATTCACCATACTAGGTAGAAAGGCTACTAATGACTACATCCCCTTTTACTGGCAATGCAGCTGACCCCAGCCTGAGTTATCAGTGGTAGGAATAGGGACATTTAGGAACAGCATCATACTTTTTATGCCAACAGAAATGACTGCAATGAAAATTTCTGCACCCTACTTGTTTTTAAATGATGTGTAAAGCATAGAAAGAAAATGAATATTCCAAATGAAGTACTTGCTTAGAAAGTCTAGGTACTGCAGCAGGGTGTTTTATGCATAAGGCATCTTCCAAGTCGGAGCTAACTATAGCCTTATGTTCTTGAGAACTTTCTGTTTTCAGGAACCAGTCAAGTTTGGGGTAGAAATGAACACATGGGCTTCCTTCTGTTGCTACAGCTTCTTCTTAAACAGTTGTGATATTGATAATATGAGGAAGATTTGAGGGTGTGTAATTGTATAGATGTCATGCTATTATAAATCAATTTATAACCTAGCACAAGGAGTTGACCTAGTGTGACCCATCAACCAGCAGAAGGGAGGTGGAATGATCACATATAATATTTCTGGGAACAGGTTGGACTCAACTACAGCTGAAAACAGGACTTTCAAACATCAAACTTTCAAAGCTATAACTGAAAACGTCACTTCTAAAAGTCAAACTGCTAGCTTGATACAATCTGGACTGGAGATGTAGAGCAATTGCCTATCATATCCCAGGCCCTGAATTCCACTCCACACACAAAAAATTCCTCATTGCTTTCATAAAATTTTGTGAAATAAAATATTCACTTTAAGATTTGTTTTGTTTTGCTTTTGGAGGTAGGGTCTCGGACTAGCCCAGGGTGGCCTTGAACTCATGGCAATTCTTCTACCTCTGCCTCCTGAGTGCTGGGATTAAAGTCATGCACCACCACACCTGCCCCCTTTTTAAAAATTCTTGAATGATCAAGTTTTAACTTGCACCATCATGTTTATTACATAAATTAAAATAGATTTTGCAATAAAATTTACAGGACATAGTATCTCTTTTTTTAATCACTCAAACTGATAAAGTGCAAATAAAAGCAGTAAGTTTAAGAAATAGCACCTTGATTTTGGGAAAAACTTTTCTTCTGCAAGTAAATATTAGTTTCCTAAGGAACATTGTACTATTTTAGGAAAGTGCAGAAAAGCTAAGCAGTACCTTCCAGAGTATGCAGAGACTTTACAATGTGTTTGGCAAGAACAAAAACATTAATGGAATCAGATATAATTTAAGTGGTAATGACACACTGTGTAGGTCAAAGAGAAGATAAATGGAAGGAGGTATCAAATTGTCAGCACTGCTCATAAGTAGAGTTGAATGGGAAAAGTCTGCAGGTAGAAAATGTGAGACTACTTAGGAAGTTGTCATTCACTCACTTAATCCAGTCATCCATCCCCAAAACATAGGGGTATTTGATAAAGTAGGCATGAGCAAATGAGGTCTTAGTAGCAAGAAAAGAAATGAAAGAATATGATGCAATTCTAAGGAAAAACAAGAGATAACTTTAAAATTTCAAAATTGCAATGAGTATAAGAAGTGTGGTGTCATTTATGGAAACACAGAAATTGTAGAAGACACAAATTGGAATAATGGGTGTTCTGGCTGCACGAAAAATGGAGTTATCAGTACAGGACCTTCTAAGTAAGAATGGTGGATATTATATTCCTTGATATTCAATAGGAAAAGAAATCTAAAGGAAGTAAATGGATCACATAAAATTAGACTAGTTTATGTGTTAAAACTAAGACTATCATAAGAGGAGGAAAAGATCAAGACATCAAAAGTAAAAGAGAGACTGATTGAGATGGGGAGGGGGTATGATGAAGAGTGGAGTTTCAAAGGGGTAAGTGGGGGGACGGAGGGTATCACCATGGGGTATTTTTTTTATAATCATGGAAGTTGTTAATAAAAAAATAAAAAATAAAAAAAGTTCAAATAATAAAAAAATAAAAAAAACTAAAAAACTGAGATTCTATCAGTTGAGAAAAAGTTCTTCTTTTCTGATATTATCATATAACTTAGAGGACAACTTATTCAATCCCCCTTACCATTATGACATTTGACACACATGGTCACCCTTCTTTTCCATAAATTGTTCTAGGAATTATGAGCTTATAACTTGTCTATTTGGTTCTGTGACATATTGATACAGATCTGTTAGGAGGCACTTTACCAAATAAATAGCTAAAATATATATTCTTCCACTTTTCCAACATACTACAACACAATTGTGCTCCTTTTTCTTACTTGCAAACCATTAAAATGATCAAAAGTAATGATTATGGTTAGCCAAGTCTTTTTTATGACACATTTCATGTATTTGCGTCATGGCCTCTGTACAAAGGATCTATTTTCTAAGTCCAAAGTCATCTGATTGCATGATTCACCTGGAGCTCCACGGAGGCCTTGTTGCCCTGGTAACCCATCTACTCCTTTATCTCCAGGAAGACCACGAGATCCAGGAAGTCCAGGCAGCCCAATGCCTGGGGGGCCAGTTGGTCCATCACGGCCCTTTTCACCAGGAAGTCCTGGTGACCCCTTTTCACCTGGGAAGCCAGATCCACTGTCTCCCTAGACAACAAATTAAAAAAAAAAAGGAATGAACTTCCATATGAGAAACTCATCTGGGCAGGCCTTTGAGCAGAGGAAAGATGTAGTCATTGTGAAAAATGCTTTGTGTTTTTGTGAAACTTCTCCATCATCTAGTTTATCAATCAACCTTTTCTGAGTTTGTTGGTGGGAATGAGTCTGGTCAATTATGGATGATCTGGTAGTAGAAAAGGTTCTGGATGGGTGTAGAGGGAAATGGGTGTAGGGTAGGCAATGTGCAGGACACTAGGAACTTGAGAGAGAATCATTGAGAAGGTAAACCATTTTTAAAATATATGGTCAATTATTACTAATACTTATCAAATGAGATGGTGAACACTCAGAAAGTTTCCCATTTTACAAAAATAAATAAATAAGATCATGGAATAAATGAGTCAGATGAAGAGGCAGGCAGGACAAGATGTTCTAGACTCTCTGTCCTGCCATGTCCCATGGTCCAGTGGCTATCAGATCTTCCCCAAGTCAAGCATGATGACTTACAGAGCTAATTATTCAGGAATGATCAACTTACCTTAGGGCCTGGCATGCCTGGAAAACCTGGTACTCCATCCTTGCCTGGGGCTCCTGCTATACCAGGGAAACCCTGAGGGCCACGATCACCTTTGTCTCCTGACAATCCAGATCCTCTACTGACATTTGATTCACCTTTCTTTCCTTTGGGGCCTACATGACCTGGAGGTCCAAATAACCCCTGACAAAGAAAAAACAGGCAATGATTGGGAGATACAGACTTTATAACATTGTGGTACCTAGCAAAAGTATGGCCTAAAGCAAGTCTGTGGGTACATTTTGGCATTGTTTGGACACTTGGTTGTGTTACTATATTGATAATGATTGACCATTTTCTGTATCTTTTGAAAATTTTGAAATCTTTGTGGATTTTAATTCCTATTTTATCTTTAGAACTTAGCACAGTACTGGGCAAATGCAAGTAATTGTGTGGAAACCACAGGTAGGTTAAAGCAGAAAGGGATGTTGAGACCATATAATGAAACTTTTTCGTGTTTTAGATCAAAACCCCATAGTTCTTTGTTATTTCTATCTTTCTTTCATGTGCTTTAACTAAGTGATTGGCGGGGAGAATAGAACCCTTGGAAGCTCCCACTACTCCTTCAGGGTGAAGTTATATAAGACTTACTGGAGTCCCTGCTGGGCCAGGTGTACCCTCAGAGCCTGGATCTCCTCTGGTTCCTTTAAGGCCTGGGAGGCCAATGAAACCTTGTGGCCCAGGCAGGCCTGGTTCTCCAGGTGGTCCAGTGTTGGGAACACCACCATCACAAGCACAAAACCCAGCATCTCCTGGGGGGAAAACAGACACTATCAAACAAAATGGACTCTGAGACCTGATAGTCGTTAGTTGTGACTTGCAAAACTTCCTTTGGAGGGAATCAAATGACTATCAGAGACTCAACTGGACTGGACACATTGTCTGTTAGAGTGCATCTGTGCTATTGATTTGGATTTCACTAGTCTGGATGAGCCCCAGCCATTGACCAGTTTGTTGTTGAGATTCATTGGTTAAAACTCAACTGAGAGTCTGTAATGTAAACGATGCAAAAGTTGCCTTCACCAAAATATTGAATCATTTTGCATATGTATGTTTGTGGTATAGGTTTGGTATAAGTGCATGTGTTCATGTGTTTGGGGGTGTATTTTCATGTACACGTGGAGGCCAGAGGTTGAGGTCAAATGGCTTCCTGAATTGATAGCACTACACTGGATTTTAAGGATAAATTTTATTTATTTGTTTGAAAGAGAGAGAGAGAGGCAGTTGGAGAGAGAGAGAGAGAGAGAGGCAGTTGGAGAGAGAGAGGGGGGGGGGAGAGAGAGAGAGAGAGAATGGGTGTGCCAGGGCTGTTGGCCCCTGCAAATGAAGCATGTGCCACCTTGTGCATTGGTTTATGTGGGTACTGGGAAATTGAACCTGGGTCCTTTGGCTTTGCAGGCAAGTGCCTTAACCTCTAAGCCATCTCTTCAGCCCTCTACTATAACTTTTTTTTTTAAAAAAAAACATGTTTATTTATTTATTTATTTGAGAGACAGAGGCAGAGAAAGAGAGAGAGAGAGAGAGAGAGGGAGAGAGAGAGAGGGTCAGTATGGGCACAAGAAGGCCTCCTTCCACTGCCAATGAACTCCAGAAGCATGCGCTACCGTGCACATCTGGCTTTACATGGGTACTGGAGAACTGAACCTGGACTATCGGACTTTGCAAACAAGTGCCTTTAACTGATGAGCCATTTCTTCAGCACCAACTGTAATTTTTTGGACAGGATCTCTCACTGAATGTGTAGCTCATGGATTCAACTAGACTAATTAGCCAGCAAACCCTAAGGATCCTCTTGTCTCTGCTTCCCCAGCACTGGGATTACAGGTGCACCATTCTTCACCTGGATTTTACATGGGTGCATAGGATCTGAACTCAGTTCCTCATGTGTGTTGCAAGTACTCTACTAATTAAGCCATCTCCTTTTGTTCACATACACACATGAAAAAAGAGTCAAACAGACTTATGATAGGGATTTGAGCAACATAATTTTTAAAAAGTTATTAAGGAGTCACTAGTATATAACCTAACCACGTACACTATTTCCATGAGCAGTCTGCAGAATGAGAACTGGCAACAACGTGGGTGGCTAAATTCCCCAAAGATACTGAACGATCTCATCTTACCTTCAGAAAACTGGAAAACCTGGAAATTTTGATAGAATGTCTATCCTTTATATTAGTACAGATTGAGTTTAAATGCCCCCAAACATGAAACAGTTTAGATTTTTATTTTTATTTAGAATAGCACTATGCTTAACTGGTAAAGGTCTATGCAAGTATTTCAAAATCCAAAGACTATGAAATCTGAAATATTTCTGGTCCCAAGCATTCTGAATAAGAAGCAGTCAATCTATATTTCCTAAGTGTGATCCTGGACTCCCTGCATGAGTCAGCTGTGATGTTGATTTACAAGGCAACTTGCTGGGCTCCATCCTAGTACTAATTAGTCAGATTCTTTGGAGGCCAGACATAAACATCTCATTTTTAATAACCTTCCCAAGGAGGTTCCCAGATATGATGAAGCTTAAGAATCACTATCTCTGACTCATACTTAGAGAAAACCTTCTAGCTCCATGGAAATGCAGAAAGGGTAGCATTATAACTGTCCTTGTTTTAGGAGCAGAAATGGTGTTGAGAAACACAGCAGCTTTGTAGTAGACAGAGAAGGGCCCAAATTAATATCATAAGCCCAAGTCCAGACTTCCAATTTAATGTCCTTTCCCCTCCAACAGTCTTTTTTGGATATGAAGGATAGGGAAGAAAATTTCCAAAGTTTATCAAGTCCTGAAACTCTGAAACACTTAGGCAGTGACTTTTTACTGCAAAGCAATGAGAAAGGAGAGGAGTTAGAACTGTGTTTGAGGCTGAGGATAGCTGTTAATTCCTGGAGAGAAGACATGAGAGCACAGGTACCTGAACTCCTAGCCCATCCCTCAAGTTCTCTTTAGTTGCTACATTCATTTTTCCATCACCCTATCCTTGGCTGCAACCATAATAAATGGACTGGTTTGAAAATCTCTCAGAGCAAAGAACATAGAAATGACCCAAGGCAGTAAGAAGACAGGGAAAAGCAGTACAGCTAAAGGCGAGGTTTATTGATCAGCTTGTTAGCAGTTAGCTTTTCTAGCATGTCAGG
Organism: Dipus sagitta; assembly: GCA_036346955.1. Taxonomy (NCBI): domain Eukaryota; kingdom Metazoa; phylum Chordata; class Mammalia; order Rodentia; family Dipodidae; genus Dipus; species Dipus sagitta. Next base: position 97,602,566 of record CM070776.1, read on the forward strand.
ACTTGACCTCTAAAGTATGGTTCAGGCTAAATGTGATGGTGTGTGTACAGCCTTGACCTTTCAAACTGGGTGGGGTTGTACCAGTTACCACCCTGGGCTGCTGGCAATAACTTCTGTAGGTACTGGGGTAGGAAGAACAGCTCACAGGGGTAGGGAGATTGCTCAGCAATTAAAGTGCTTGCCACACAAACATGACAGCCTGAGTTTGGATCCCCAGAACCCATCTACAATGCCAGGCATGGTGGTGTATGCCTGTAATCCCAGCTCTGGGGAGGAAAAGACAGGGAATCTCTGAGATTCACCACTTAGCTAGTCTAGCCGAATTGGTGAGTTTGGGGTTCAGTGAGAGAATATTTCAAAAAATAAGGTGGAGAACGATTGAGAAAGACATCCAACATCAACCTCTGGCTTCTACATGCATGCACACATGTTTTACTTTGTCTTGTGGGACTTCAATTTCCAGTTTCAGTCTTAGAGCCCTAGTTATAACATTTCCATCAATCCTATACCCCAAAGCCCTCTCAAGAGCCTACATTGCTTTTGATTAAGTTCCCAAGGCTGTCAATTCTGTTAATTTTCTCATTTCCCATAATGCCTTCTCAAAGGATCTTTGGAAACAAAGATATTCAAGGGGACAGAATTACCTTTTACTCCTTTGAAGCCTGGATTTCCTTTTGGACCTCGTTCACCTCGGAGACCAGGGAACCCAGGCTTTCTGATGGGCAGGAGTCTAGTTTCGAAAGAAGCATCTGCAGGAAAAATAAAATGAAAGCATAAAAGTTTGGAGGCTGATATGAGGAGTCACCCAATTCATCTCCGCACATAACTCCCTAGTTTCTTGAGGTTCAACATCCAGGATAGGGGAAAAATATCCAAGATAAAGATCCCCACTCCAAAGTCTGTGGCAAGAGATCAACAAGATTCTTGAATGGCTCTATTCATTTTGCTAACACAGATTGATATGTCCCAGGCAGTGTACTAGGTACTGAGCATTCACAGATGAACAAGGTAACTTTAATAACTCAGCAGTGCCTATGGCTATCCCAGAAAGTCTTCTTAGGGGTAAAGAGGAGACAGGTGCCAGCTGAGTGGTCAAAAGATTTAGAATACAAAGAAACCTTTGGAATACTTCTAGTTTTTCACTAACAATCTGGAATTCCATGCTCAGGGAGATGGATCGGTGGTTAAGAGCATGTGCCACTTCATCATGAGGGTTTCTTGGGCTGGAGACCACCAAGTACAACTCCCCAGAACCCATGTAAATAGCTGGGTGTGGCCACACACTTCTGTTAGCCCCAGTTTCGAGGGGATGGGATAGAGCTCGGAGAATCACTGGGGCTCATTGATGGACAGCAGCTCCAGACTGAGGGAGGGACCATGCCTCAAGGACTCAAGGAATGAAATATGTGGATAGGTGATAAGAGAAGGCCATTCAATGTTCTCTTCTGGCTTCTGCATGCATGAGCATCTGCAACACATAGTACACCCAGTACAAAATCCAACGAGAATAGGCTCTGTGAATTAACTAACTGATATTTCTTTACTTAGTATTTGGATCAAATCCAGTGCCTTCACATGTCAAGCAAGCCTTCTACCACTGCTCCTCTGCATAGGCTTTTAGAAGCCATCTTGAGGATGTAGGCATGGCTTCTCCATCCTTACGCTCTCATCCTACTTCAGTGGAGCCATGTGGATCAGGGAAAGCTCAAAAGAGTCAATACTGCTTCTTCAGAAGCTGAAAAGCCAAAGGCTCTGGTTGTGAAAGCAGTGTAAGATGGAAGAGGAATGGCTACCAAAGCTTGCTTTTTCATTGATGATACAAACTCCACTATAGTTGGTGCTAGCAGAGGCAGAGGTGACTTTAGAGGGGATGCTGCTATTATTGTTGCTCCTCTTGAGGTTATGTGTCCTGGCTGAGCTGTTTCACCTGTGAGACCATACCTGAGTCTCAAGACCAAAAAGAAAAAAAGGAGTAACTTACTAGGTAAGCCTGATGGGCCTGGCAGGCCTGGCAAGCCTGGTAAGCCAACTCTGCCAGGCAGGCCACTTTTCCCAATGGTGGTGCGGCCTGGGTTTCCTTGGTTTCCCTTCAGGCCTGGAAATCCCTGAGGTCCAAGAGCACCTGGAAGACCTGGAAAAATAAGGCCACATAAGATGCCCATCATACCACCACACTCTTCAGGGACATTCCATTCAGTGGTGCATCAGAGTGAGAAAGGTCCAAGGGGATCAATCAGCCCAACCTCCTGGGAACCTGAAGCCCAGAAAAGAGAGCAGTCATGTACTCAGTCTCTTAATGGCAAACTTGTTAGGGTAACCTGGGTCTTTAGCCTGCAACTTCTTCATTTCTTCCATTTTGGTGCTGGGCCTAGCTATGTATTTCCTTCAAACTGCCTTTGAAACACAACTATCCTTACAGAGGCTCCTCTCCAGGGAATTAGAAACAGTCATGTCTGTGGCTTTATATTCTGATCAACCCTGCCTCCCTGCCTCTGGCATACTCTTATTCTGTTTGCCATTGCAGAATGAGATATGGACATACTCCTCTGGAGATTGATTCAACACTACCACCCATAAGACCGTGGGACCATTTAGTGATTGAGTTAAACCTAGAGGAGGGTCTGGGTACAGATTTTCCTCTGGGCCTCTGTTAGACCTTCTTGGTAAGCATCACCTTGGATGGTATATCCACAGAAGGGTGAAAGCTAAATACAGGCCTCTTGTTTCTTCAAACCTCAATGGTAGCCTGGAATTGCCTTTTCAGTTGTGATATTCATTTAGGTCAAAGACAAGTTGCTCACCTAGAACTTACTCCTATATACATCAGTTTTAGTCTGGCAGTGGGAGAAGCTACTAACTATAGTCTATCTTTCCTTTGAGCTTGACTAGGCATGTGCTTAGATTTAGAGGTACAGAAGGAGATACTAGGAACCGGAGTGCATGGAGGACTGATCTATGCAGAGGATGGGTTAATTTCTTTTACCTGTTAAGGCTGGGATGCCAGGGATACCAGGAGGGCCACGCTGGCCCTGGGTGCCTCCATCTCCTCTAACGCCTGGAAGGCCTGGTAAACCAGGGTCTCCAGGATAACCTGGCATTACAATGGGACAAAAACAGTAAACAAACACCGTAGATGCACACAAATTCCCAAGAATGGAGAGAGTTGTCCTCTCAATGGAAGTCCATTCATGTTCTTTTGCTCTTAGATGCTAATGACCTCATGATATTGGGCCTACTAGAGTTAAGGCTTCACAGTGTTTTTATTATTTCATTTGATTATCAGGCTTCATTATGTAGTCCACGCTTCCCTCAAACTTGTGATCCTCCTCCCTCAGCCTCTCAAGTGCTGAGGTCATAAGCATGTGCCACCACTCCTGGCTCCCACCAGTGTCTAGAACTTTGTATGGCTAGAGCTTTCCTTCCATAAGATCTGCTACGTACTAGGCAGATTCTTCTACTGTTACCAATCTTCTGTGATGATCCAAAATTTTACAGTTGGGGTTAAGAGGTTTGTTGAAACCCACTATTGATTTTGTAGCTGTAGGTTTCCTGGGAGTAGAACTCAAGGAGCTACTGTCAAATATTAATATTAGACAGGACATGGTCCGGAAAGGAGGAAAGGAGTGCAACATGTTAGAATACCCTGGTGGAAGAGGTACAATACTATACTATATTTTGGCCAAATAAGAAGAAACTGGAGTTACTGGGCAAAGCCAAAGGGAAGAAGAGTAGGGCACACCCTGTAAACAGGACAATGACAAATGAAGACAAGCTTCCTGAGAATTATACTACAGAGGCTGTCAACTAGCTTCTGTAGCACAGACACTTTCCTACTTCCTCTGAAACCAGCAAACTCTGAATTCTTGGTATCTATATGAGACTATAATTGGACAAAAGTCAGCCATTTGGAGATTACAATCCTTCTCTGAGCATGTCTAGGAGAACCTTCATACTGAAATCGAATTCAGGCCTAGAAAGACCCAAATTCTCATCTTAATGGACCCAGTACAAAAATGGGAGGCCAACCTTGAATTGTCTGCCCAAAAGATTGGAATTAGTTTCATTCTAAAAACTCAAGACCCATGAGGGGCTCTGGTAGTAGTGTCAGCAATCCAGTAACTGATAATGTATCCTTTTAACAATTATATGAAATTTAATTCCTTTTTTTTTCCTTCTTAAGTCAGATTAACAAAGAGTTGCACCTGAGATCAGCGCACCATCTGCATCAGTGAAAATGTCTGGGCCTGGAAGACCAATGCCACCCTGTTCACCCTGTAAAGATTAAATACATTGAACTCAAATGTCTGTGGCCACATCACCTAGGATCTACGAGCTTTCAAAGCAAAATTGTAAGAAAGTGAAAAGTCCCTCCCTCTATGACTCTTGATTTCTAGGGTCACATAGTCCAGAGGTTAATTTCAAACTCTAATAAATTGAAGATGAAGGTGACACAAAGTAGCCAGAATCTTGACAGGCAATTTCAAACTTATCAAGTATCAAGAATCCCAATATGATTTCACAATACGAATATAGGGCATTTTGGTTCTGGGCCTTGGAAACATGTCACAAACATAGACAAAATATCTATATTGAAGAGGTACCAGGGAGGCAGAAGATGTCATTTTTTCCTATTCTCAGCAGGCCTGGGACTCTTACCGTCACTGCTCTTGTTATTTGGATAATGACATAAGAAGACAAGAGTCCTAAATTTACCCAAAGAAGAACTTTGTTCACAGAATTCCATTCAGTGGACTACCTAGAATGGGTGGTAGGAGCTGTCTGTCCCAGGGGTAAGCAACAAAGGGATGTGCTATCTGTGTAAAATTTAAAGCTCATAATAAATGATAAATGTTGAGACATGCTAATCAGTTTTGTGCACAATGTAGGACACATGCATTTCCTGAGAAAAGTGTGGACATTCAAAACATCAAAATATTAAAAAATTCATCTTATATTTATAGTAGTTCTATACATTTCTGTTTCCCAAATCCCAATATTGTGTTTTCCAACAATATTACCTTAGTTCCTGGGAACCCGCTAAGCCCAGGAAATCCTGGGGACCCCTTCATTCCCTGTGACAGAAACATACTTATTACTAAGTTAGAAATATAAGTACATGTGAGTGGCTGGTCTATGGATTGGGCCTGTACAAATAGCACAGGCACTACAGTACATTCATGGTATGTATGGCTTTGTTAAGTCAAGTCAATGTGGCACTGGGTAGCCAACTTGCAGATTAAGGTACACAGAGGTCACAAGGGTATGAATATGAGCAGGTTGGTATTTCTGGTTCTTGATAATAGGCCAAAAATGTATTACCATCTCATGGCATGGCAAGGCACCACATGTAACAATGGATACCCATTCTCTTGGGTGAAATCAACATAGTGACTAAGATTGTAAGATTATGTTATTAAACACAGGTTGACAATTTGCATTATTGAATTGAAGAAATGTCTTCATCTAGCCATATTAGATAAAACAAGAGGACCTTTTGATGAGAATTTCACTCCAAGGTTTCTGTAGATACTAACTAAAATACCTGTCTTCCTGGATGACCTTGCACTCCTTCTGAACCAATAGGACCCTGGAAAGAGAATAGCCTCACTTTAGAAAGATTAAGTGTCTGTGCTAGAACAAAAAAGCAGCCTGACTTAAATAATAAACCCATTCAACTAAGTTCAGGATTTAGTGTCTTCTAAAGTCAGGTAAGAAAAGGTTCCTAGACCTGGCTAAATGACTTCTAAGTACTAATCCATCAGTCTGAACAGCCACATGGAGAATTTTAAGAGCTAAATAAATGGAAACATTTTAAATAGTAGGTGGAATTTGGTAGAAGAGCTGGGTAGTATTATACTTAGTCTGCATTAGTTCCAAGTCAGAGGCTTTTTAGATAGATTATCAAGGGACTTTTGTCCTCTACTACAAATAATTTGTTTTTGATTGTGTGTTTTCAAGACAAAGGAGAATGGAATTAAGAGAAAGAAATGGAAAAATAATGGATGAATATTGCTAGGTACACAAAAGGACTTTTAGCATGCTTCACAGGCACACCAATAACATGGTATTTTAAAATATGACTTCTTTAAAGCCAAAATTGGCCAAATATTTATAGCTTAAAATCTCAGTGTCCAGTAGTTAGCAATAAAACGGGTTAATAGTTATTTCTCCATGCAAAATGAGACTATTATATACTGTTGACTCCACATACCACTGACTGTATTCTAGAACTTTCCAGATTTGTTTCTGCCCTAAAAATATTGGCCTTGGCCTTATTTCTTCCACTTCTGAATCACCCACATCCTCTTGGAATATAATGAAATAAAAGACAACATCCACATCATTCTTCAGCTCAGAAGATAATTATACATGAAATTAAAGAGAATAAATTAGGCTGAGATATTATCTGGAATAAGAGGTACATCATTCCTTGTTCAAGAGAGTCATTCAGGGAAGAGAATGTTGATATGTGAAGAGATGAAGGTTGAGGAAAAGAAATAAGAAAAGCTTAGGTGGCCATCAAATTATATACACAGAAAGAATCAAACAGAAAAAAAAAAACAGACTAGGTGATGTCACAGAACAAGGCAAACAACATTTTAGGTTCCTACCCTAGGTCCAGGCAAACCAAGGATTCCCTTTTCTCCTTTTTCTCCAATAGATTCATATTCCTGAAGGAAAAAGAAAAGCACAAATTCTAACACTCATCTTTCCATTGTTCTCCTGGCTCTACTCAAAGTAAGGAAATCACTGCAAAGCAGCTCCACTGGCACATTAGGGCGACTCCTTATGCAGAGCCTCTTGCCAAGCTTGAAAAGCACACAGGGTGAATAGAAATTAGACCATTCATTCAGCAATGTATTTTCATTCTAGAAGTAATGCCTTTCCCTTAAAAAAGACTATTACATATATTTATAGTATCATGAGCCAATAGCACAAGAATAATAAAGTACTTATCTTCCCCCAACGATTTTTATAGATCTGGAAAGTAACATCCAAAGAGAGTTAAGCATCAACTAAAAAGCCAGGTCTTCTAACTTCTATTCCAGAGACCTTTCCATTAGACTTAGCTGAATTCTACTATCTAGGAACTGGACACTTGGACACATGAATAGGGGGGCTGTAGTTTTTTTGGTGGGGGGACTTATATAAGAAGGAAGGCTTTCCCTACTTAAGATGTACCTTCTTACTTGTGAAGGAATATTTCTACCTAGACATTGCCTTGAACTCTGCAGCTCCCTATTGGGACTGTAGAGATCTTGCCATGTCCTTGAAGTTATGCCAAAGGGGACTGTTAGGATGACCTTCAAAACCTTTTGCCCTACTAATAAGAGGTAAGAGTTTAAAGTTCTAGGTTTGACATGAGTATTCTCTAAGGGCAATCAGGCAATCCAGGAAACAGAGTGAGAAAGAACATTCTCTGCTCTGGGTCCAAGGCAAATATCTAGGACTACAAGATATAGAAAAGTCCATTACCGAAGTGAATAAAGTCTTTCACAGGAAACTTACCTGAGGCCATTTTATTATTGTTCTATAAAGTTGTATATTTTAGAACATAGTTTATGGAAAACAATTTTTAGGTCTATTGTAGGAGTAAAATGGGGAGTAAAGCTTTCCTAAATGTAAGCTTGTCACAGATGCTGACTGCTGTTGTGGCATACCTTCTGTGGTCTCCTTGATGAGAACTGATTCAGCTGGGGTGAAGACACTGTTTTAGTTATTTACATTTAGTTATTTTACATTTGTAGTTCTTTCTCCTTCTTACATACTCATGGGTACTGAAACCTGGCTGAATACCCAATGGCTTTATGGCCCTGCTTTAAAAAATATTTTTACATTTTTAAATTGGATTGTGTTATTGCTTTTTCATCATGGGAAAGCTATTTGTGAGGGGCACAATTCAAGTAGCTCTTTGGTTCCTACTTTCCTTTTTCTTCTCTACTTCTACAGTTCTGTGTCAAACAGTTCAGTCTTCATGCTGAATAAAATTTCTTGAAAGTACTATGGGTCAAACTAAATGAAAACGTATTTGAAATCTTTTATTTTGCTGCATTTTAAATTGGAAACCAAGGAACGCTGCCACCTAGTAGAATGTGTCTACTGGCCTCTGAGGTTAAATACTTCAAGAAGCTTCCCTGATTTATCCATAAGTTATTGTACCTGTTGCTGCCCTAAATTCATTAAACACCAAGACTTTCAAGATATTCAGGGAAGTGTTATAAATAAATACCCTCTCTCATACTCTCTTTTCTCTCTAAGGCATGTCATTGCTGCCTGAACATATAGAAGGTGGTCCAGTAAATACTTGTTGAATAGAATGTACTAGTGACCTAGAGAATGAAACTGTGGAAAAGGAAAGCCTAGGAAGTGTCTCATGTCCTGACCTAGCTTGCTCAGGGGTATAAATACTCAGAGGTCGTTTGCTTCTTCAGAATGTGAGAAATCCCACCTGGACGTGACACGGCCATTGCACTTATGAACTCATGAACTAGCAGCTGTGGTTACCTACACACCTGTACAGGATAGGGCTAGTCACCTTTCTGTCACAAATGGGGGTGGGGCTTATGAATCTGAACCCATTCCTGAGGAGTTATTGTCAGTTAATGGTTTCTTGAGGAGGGGTAGCCATTCTCCTCAGGGATGTATCCACTAGTGTGTGTGTGTGGGGGAGAAGCTCAGTGGGAGTGGATAAGAGAAGGCAATGGAGGTTTTATATGATCAAATTATAATATATATGTCAAACAGTCAAAGAGCAAATTAAAAAAAATAAAGAAAATGAGAGAGCATCTGGATTCTTGCTTCTGAGAGAGAAGGCCTACAGGCTTGGGAAACAGAGTGAACACAAAAGAAATATAACAAGAAAAAATTAATGGAAATATGTGTGTGTGTGTTAGAGTTATTATAAGATGGATGGTTTGGCAAGACACTGTGCCATGGGCTCAGCTTATCTTCCAGCACAGGGAGGCACTCTACTGGGACCCTGCTGAACAAGCTGTTCTTGCAAGATGTCCTGGGACCTGATCCTTCACTGTTGGCTCTGGCAGAGCAGTTTGTAATGGCTGCTCCCACCCTCCTGCTCACTCATGGCCCAGAAAGCCTCCTTGGAGTAGTATCTTAGCTATTTTTAAGCTTGCTCCTGGGATTTAGGCTCCTGGTGCTTTTTGGTTCTAGGGAGACTCAACTGGAGGAAAACTTTAGCTACCCAGGATTTACCTCAAATCTACTTAATAGTTACCCAAGGATTCACCAGTTTTGTCTCTACTTCTCCCTCTCTCCTCTTTCCATTTACCCTCTGCTGTGTTTTCTTGTCCCTTGGATAAAAGGAAAATAGATATACAATTCGGATAACCTCCATGGGAAGACCTGTGGCCTACAAGTGTTTGCATGCCTCTAGGGACAATTGAGTGAAAAGAGTGAAGCTGGGACAGAGCCAGAATGGCAGAGGTATTTAGTCATTACAGAGGGCACAAGGGAAAGAATATGAAGCATAAATCTGTCAGTGTGGGCACTTTAACTCCTGAAAAGACTTGGGCTCAACTGGGAAAGACACAAATTGTTAAAAGGAACATTTCGGATTCCCTAGAGATTTCTGTCCTTGGTACCGCATTTTTTAGTGAGCATGCTGATTGATAGGGTTTTGGGTTTGAGAAGTGTGTTTCCTCTGAAAAGCTCATGAATCCCTCAGATATGCTACTCCCTTTCTCTTCATAACTTTTCTTCCAGGCATGCATGGCACATGTGAATGTTCTCATCAAGCAGACAGCTATTTGGAGTGAAGGATATTATTTGCCCAGGGTCACACTTCAAATCCATGCAGAGATGGCTTTCTTAGTTTCCACCCTATAAAAACATGCTCTTTAATGTATTATGAGGTATTTTCTAACCTTGATATTTTTACAACTGGGGTTTATATTTTTTCATCCCATGCTGTGAAAAATTGAAAATACTGAGCTTGTAATGGATGGCAATTTATCACTGTGTGTCATTAGTCAATTCTCTTTTCTCTTACAGGAGAAAAGGAAATGTGTTGAAATTGTAGTGTGGGAAATCCTCAGAGGTTGAACTGAAAGAAAAGGGGAAGGAGGGAGCATGAAGCAAGTGAATCCCACAGCACCAAAGGAGATCATAAAATTCTTTCACAGAGATTTAGAGATGCAAACACTACAGCTGGGTGACTAGCATGAACTGGACTGCAGGGGGCAGTATGGTATGGGGAAAAAGCCCTGAACTGGCCAGAATTCAACAATGCTGAATGTCAATCTTAGCTCTGCAAGTAATCGAACTAGCTCTGTGAATCTGGACAAATGGTTATTTCTAGTCTGTGGTTTCCTCATCAGAACAAGAGGGATGTGTGTCCTCATTTGGTTACCTCAGAGGTATGGTGCAAAGTGACTAGAATCTATATGAAACATTTCTACAAAGAAAGGTACAATCCTTATTCCCATCCGTCCTTCTTGTTCAATATAAATATAAAGTGACATTATTAATGTCACTTTCCATTTCATAGTTGCTACATTTATAAAGTGACATAGATATTTTAATGGTCAGACAAATATAAATGTGCTTATTTTTTCACTGAAGTAAAATTGTTCCTGAGATATTGCAAGTTAGCTTTTCTTACACTAATTTTTTGAGATCCAGTTTATATTTTGTTTACATTGCAGTACAACTCATTTCAGATCAGCCTCATTTCAAGGGCGAGGGAAGCATATATAGCTACACTTACATTATTGGACAGCACAGCTTTAGTGAAGGCTGTGATTTGGGCCTTGGAAGACTAGCTGCCAAATTACAGATACACTGAAAACAGTTCAGCAAATTTTCAAAATCTCAGAGCTGGAGTTGAGTCTAGGTTGTGGGTGTTCTGTTTCTAACCCCAGGGTTCACTTCCTTTCTCATTCACTAGCTGCAAAACTGATTAAAATCAAGGACACTGAACAAGTGATTCCCTAAGCCCCTTTGTCTCTGTGGAGTAACAGGAATCCCCATAGAAGCAATCAGTGCCACTGGCTCCCTGGGCTTTGCTTTCTGGCCACCAAGAGAGACACATAGTATTTCAAAGTACTATAGGAAAGGACTGAAGCCCTTTATTCCCATTGTGACAGCAAGCAGGGGCTAGTTTTGTCATCTTTGATCCATCCACTTTCCCCTCAATCCATGAAAATCCTGCCAGCTTCTTCCTCAAAACACATTTTGTGATTTAAGAAACAACCAAATGTAATGTGTTAGTTTTGTTTGTATTCTTAGTCAAACAAAGCAACTGAAAAAAACATTTATAAGACCATCATAAATTTGATTTCAGCTTTTACTGATATTAGATAACTACTGATGATAATATCGTCATTGTATTTTTAAAATTTCCTGGGAAATGCTGAAGTATTTTTTTCATTTTATTATTTACTTATTTGAGAAGGGGGGGAAGAGAGAGAGAGAATGGGTGCGTCAGAGCTTCTAGCCACTACAAACGAACTCCAGACTCATGAGCCACCTTGTGTATCTGACTTGTGTGGGTCCTGCGGAATCGAACCTGGGTCTTTTGGATTTACAGGTAAGTGCCTTAACCACTGAGCCATCACTCCAGCTCCAATGTGGAAGTATTTGTGATGAAATGGTCTGTCCAGTATTTGCTTTAGATTGGCCATATGTTGATAATTGTTCAAGCAGGATTCAATGTACCCAGAAAGATCATTATGAAATTTTTCTCTGTGTGTTTTTGAAATCTTTCACAAAATGTATAACATGCTTAATTTCTGGAATTCTCTCCACTTTTATTGCTCTCATCAAAGTCCAAGCTACCAACCTCATATTTTGCCTGAACTGCTGCAACAGACTATGCTTGCTAATCCACTCCCCATCTCTCACCTAGCCAGAGTGATCTTAAAAAATACAAGTCAGAGCCTTTGAATGGCTTTCCAGGACACTCAAAAGAAAAGCCACAATCAATCTATGAAACTGGCCATGACCTGACTCTTTCATCTCTGTCTGATTGTTGGTTTTCTTCACTCTGTCTTTCCCACTCACCTTCTTTAATTTTTTTTTTTTTTTTGAGGTAGGGTTTCACTCCAGCCCAGGCTGACCTGGAATTCACTATGTAGTCTCAGGGTGGCCTCGAACTTACAGTGATCCTACTACCGCAGCCTCCCAAGTGCTGGGATTAAAGGTGTGTGCCACTACACCCAGTTAAAATTTTTTTGAGTTAAGTCTCACTATGTAGCCTAAGCTAGCCTCCATCACATTGTGATCATTCTGCCTCAAGCTTTGCAAGTGATGTGCCACCATGCCTGGCTCTTCCCACTTACCTTCTTGTCTTTCCAAAGAGCTGATCTGTTTCAATCTCAATGTCTTAGTATTTATGGTTCTCTGATCTCTATATGACTTTTTCCTTCGTAGTATGTAAGTCCCAGCTTACACATCACTTCCTTGGAGAAGCTTTTCTTGGCCACTCTATCATAACTGGTCTACTCTGTTCCTCATGTACACTCCATCACTGTGTCCTCTTCCATCTTTTGTACGTCATCAGTATATGAGCTAGTTTTTGTTCATTCTTCTTTGTCGTGCTGAGGATGCTGCTCAGGGCCTTGAACATTCTAGGCAAGCACTCTACCACTGAGTGACATCCCCAGCCCATGAATTTGTTATTGATTTATCTTTGCTATTTATTTTCCAAATCTTCCCCCACTTGATTGTTACATTGTAATTTCAAGGATAGAAGCATTTAGTTATTGTTATAGCCTCAAAGTCCAGCAAAAAAACCTGACATAAAGGAGCCCTGCAAAAGCACTGGCTGAGTTAAGGAACCTAAGTGAGAAAGGCAGATAGGAAAGTAAAGATTGGATCACTAAGCACAGCTACCACTTATTAGACATTTGATAAGTGTCAGCCATATATGAAGCTACTTTCATGTACATCACTTCATTTAATCCTCTGACACACCCTGACATTGTCCTCTTTCCCCCTACATTAGGAAATAAAGAACGTTCACAAAACTTTTCAAAAGTTAGAAACTAATGAAACCAGAAGGCATACCTAGGTCTGTCTTAACTCTAAAGTTTGAGCTGATTAACATCTAAGATATACAGCCTCATGGGCAACCACACTGAAGTCCCCATGAGATCCAGATACAGAAATATTTCCTTCAATGTCTTCAGTGAAGATGGTAGCATTTTCTGCACTAACCATAGAACGGGGTCTTCCTATTCACTCTGCAGCACTACAGCTTCTGTTTAATCATTAAACTTACCGGGAAGCCAGGAAGGACAGTCATGCCTGGGAGACCTGGAGGTCCTGGTTCACCCTGGAAAATTAACCAAAGGCTAGTGAGCAGCATCAGGAAAGCTCATTAAGAGTACTTGGGCTATGCTGTGGGGGGCTAGTGAGTATGAGGAGTGGTGTTCCAGACAGTGGTGTTGATCCTCATGCTCACCAAGATGTTCTAGTTTAGGGAGCATTTTGCTCTGTGGAAAGCAAGAACTACTTAAGACAGAATTTCAAATGCACATACTAATTGGGAGACAGGATGGTTAATGCTTTCTTTCTTGTGAAAGAAGCTGCTCAGTGTGATTATAGCAATATCCAGGCTGCAGAGAACCATGGTTTAGGGAAAAGAATAAAAATTACAATAGGGAAGCCGGGCGTGGTGGCGCACGCCTTTAATCCCAGCACTCGGGAGGCAGAGGTAGGAGGATTGCCATGAGTTCAAGGCCACCCTGAGATGACAGAGTTAATTCCAGGTCAGCCTGGACCAGAGTGAAACCCTACCTCAAAAAAAAATTACAATAGAGACATATAATATCCTAGTGTATCTTTCCTTGAAATCAAATTCATCCACAGCACTATGGAAAAGCTCCTAAGGTTTGGGAATGATTGTGGAGGTAGACAATCTCTTGTATATTCTCAGACTGCTCCCAAATCAAGGATTCTACCCACCAGGCAAATATGGAGGGACCTAGAACTGTGGAAACTACAAAGATAGTATTTAAAAAGTGAGATTAAATGTTTCCCTGCATGGTTCCTTAACCATGGAACTAGAATTATAAAAGTCAAAAGAGCCACAAGAAGGAAGGGAATGCAGTTTCCTGAAAGATAGCTGTACAATTTAACAGATTTCAGTCATTGAAACACAACCACATACACAGGATACCCTCATAGAAAACTACAGATTATGAAACATCTCATTTAAATAAGTCTACATCTTGAGCATTCATAGTTTAGATAAGGTGAATTAGGTCATTTACCGCTATTTGGTCACATTATTTTCAATATGTAGAGTCAAGTATTCTCCATACCTCCTGGTGATAAGATGGAACCCACGGCCTTGTGCATGCTAGGCAAGTATTCTACCACTGAGCTATACCCCAACCCTGAGGGTCAAGTTTCGAGAACAAATAACAAATGGCAATTCAAAAGGAAACATTTGTGTGTTTGTGGGATAATATAAGTATTGAGAGGTTTGGGATGAGAAGAAAAATCATTTGCTACTTAATGTTTTTTAAGTTATTTAGTATATCAAAAATTGAATATGAAAAACAGAAAAAGATTGCATTCATGAATAATCAGAAACAGGCATACATATCCCCACATGCAGTAAATAGTCTCTGGCTTTTTAGAACATCTTCCATAAAGAACAGAACAAAGAGCACGTTTATACTCACTTCAAAACAAAAGCCCATTACAATCCACCTAGTATTGTTACAATGTGGTTATTAAACTTGAATTCTGGCATTAACAGGCCAATAGTCTATTAAATTTTCTATTATTAATTATTGATTGTCCTATTATAAATGTTTGCTACCTTGGATCCTTTTTTCCCTTTGGGAAATCCCATAAATTCTAGTTCCCCAGTAGATGGTGGAGGTCCTGCAGGGCCAGGGAGTCCAACATCCCCCTGTAAAATCAAAGAGAACATTGAATAAATGATAATACATACAAATAATTTTTTATAAAGTACATTTGTTGTGTGGCTGAAACTCACAAATAATTGGCAATCACTTTGACCCCTTCATTCTTGCATCAATGAAAAAAAAATTTCATTGACAAGGGATTGAGAAGAATTCTAAGCCTGACCAATGAAATTTGTAGTAGCATTGCAGAGGGAAGAAGTCTGCCAATTTCCTTCCTTCTTTCTTTCTTCCTTTCTTTCTTTTTTTGAAGCAAGATCAACAGACTGGCTTTTGTTTTCTTATGTGAGAGAATGAGAGAGGGAGGGAGGGAGAGAGAGAGAGAAAGACGGAGGGAGAGAGAGAATTGGTGTGCCAGGGCCTCCAGCCACTATAATCGAACTCCAGATGCATGTACCACCTAGTGCACATGTGTGACCTTGAGCACTTGTGCCACCTTGCATCTGGCTTATGTGGGACCTAGAGAGTCAAACATGTGACCTTAGGCTTCACAAGTAAGCACCTTAACCACTAAGCCATCTTTCCAGCCCAATCTGGAAATTTCTATAGTCATGTACAAAAGAATAGTGAGAAGAGAGGAGTGAGCAAAGTGAAAGGCTACCTCTTGCCAACAGTGATTAGACTTTAAATGGATCAATATTTGCTAAGAGCAAAACTCAAGGCAAAGAAGTGGGTGGAGACAATGGAGTCTAGGATTATTCCTTTACAAGGCTATGAAACCCACACAATTCAGTTGGGAAGGTGCAGGCAGGTGTCCCAACTCTCTGGGGCTCCCAAATCATCACACAGACTTTATAGAGGGAAATGAATGAAAGAAGGAAAGAAAAGAGAACGGTGAAAGAGAGATTAGGAATAAAGACAGAGGGAAGAGAGATAGGGAGAGAAAGAGAAAAAAGAGGAAAAAGAAGTGAAGGAGAAGGAGGAAGAGTAGAAGGAAGGCAAGAAGAAAAGAGCAGGCAACAATCTGTGAAACAGCATGGAAATACTCAGGTGGAAGAAAAAGAAGGAATACATTTCAAGAGGGTTTAATTTTAGTTAATTTTATATACTTTATAAGTGGGAAGCATGGTGATGACAGTATTTGGAAATAAAAGAAAAGAACCCCAAAGGCCTATGTGTGGTATATGTACATGTAGTCATGGATCCCACAGGGCCTATCATGGGAAATGGCCACTTGCTAAGGTGAAGATCCAAATCCCATTATACAAACAGGCATATGTGTGTAACCAGAGACTTTTATTGGGGGGGGGTGTGGAATGAAGATTGTATTTTCCAAAATCTATTTACCTTAATTCCTTTTTCTCCTTGGAAACCTAATCCCATATTTCCCTGAGACACAAGCACAAAAAAAGAAAATCAATTACTAACAAGCTCTAAGAACTTGAACTGGAATGGAATATTTTCATTTTTTTAAACTAGAAAGTATATTTAAACAAACCAATATATTTGTGGGAAAAAATAAAACAGAGAACCTAGTATTAGAAGGTAAGTGACCCCAAAGTATACTTACATCAGGACCGGGGAGTCCAGGGGGACCTGGAGAGCCCTATATTTATAACAAATAAAAGAGCACTTGTTAGTTTCAGTCAAAAAGAGCATGGACACATTGTGAGTCACTGAAGGTAAGGTCCCTCCATGCATGGCACAGACTGGGTCTAGTGAGGCAGATTCTAGCTCCTCTCTAGGTTTATTTTAATTCTCTGAAATATGTGAAAGTGGTTTGGAAGCCACAGTCATGCTGATAATAAAGCTATGATCTGTCCTTCCTGCCAAGAGGCTATACATTTGTCAATGTGACTTAGTGAAGCTCAGCCAAAATAGTAAGTGGAAGGATTTCAGGCATTGAGAACAACCTGGGGCGAGACCTTCCCAGAACTAGTGGACTGGCTATGCTCTCCTTACAACAATGACATAGAAGATTGTTATAAAAAATAGGTAGGCAGGTGGAGCTGCCCAGGATACATGATGAGAGGAATTTGGAAGCTTCCCAAGATTTCAGGGTGGGTGCTTGTATTAATTACCTTTCTCATGGTTACAATGAAATACATGACAAAACCACTTAAGGAGGGTAAGACTACAGTTCTATATTGCAGCTCATCATGGCAGGAAACACATAGTTGCAGGAACATGAAGTAGAGCTGGTTGCATTATGTCCATAATCAGGAAGCAGAGAGGGATAAATACTTGTGTTCAGCACTCTTTCTCCATTATACCTAGTTCAGGACCCCACCCCTTAAAATGGACATTGCCCACAGTTATGATGACTCTTCCCATTTCAATTAACCTAATCAAAATAATCTTCTACAGGCATTCTCAGAGGCTAACTTAGTCTACATAAACCCTCACAGGCATGCTCAGAGGTTAACCTGATCCCGATAATCACTCACAAACATGCCCAGAGTCTCCTTTCTTAGGTGGTTCTAGGTCCTTTTAAGTTAACAATCAATATAAACTACCCCACAGTGCTGATGGTGGTTGGTATGTTTAATTAGTCATGCCTGACATAGGTGAGGGAACAGAAGGGGGCAATAAATGTGTCAGCTAGATATCTGTCATCCCTGGGCTATAATTCCAGTTGTATTAGACTTGAAAGCATTTTATGATCAAAACACTGGTAAGGATAACAAATAGCCTCTAGCAAGATCATGATTGAGCAAAATCCTCTGGAAAAGTGGTTTTCCTTTCTTTAAGAGGGCCTATGCTACATAGGCATATATTTAATTGATGGATGTGTGAGGAAAGTAGCTATATGAATCTGCAATTAGAGATTAGACTTAAGTTAGTCTTACTTGTAATCCTGGTGGTCCTATGGGTCCAGCAATACCAGGAGATCCAGGGGATCCTGATGGACCCTAAAGAGGCAAGTTTTTCATCCTGGTCAAAATGCAATCTGCTTCTTAAAAATATGTCCATAAGAACTGTACAAGAACTATCATATCTACTTGATTCATAACAGTAAAAATTTAGAAATGTTGTAGGTATTGATACTAGGATTGATAAACTGTGAGAGTCATCTAGTGGAATAAATACTCAACAATAAAAAGGAGCAAATTTACTCATACATTAAACACTGTGGATGAATTTCAGAAGCACTGTGGTGAGAGAAGCTAGACACAAAAGGCTACATATGGTCTTATAAATGGGCAAATCTGATCAACAATGGAGAAAAATCAGGATAGTGGTTGCCTTTGGGGTGGGGTAGAGGCAGGGAATATACTGTGAAGAAGCAGGAGGGAATTTCGTGAGGTCATGTTAAGGTTCTGTGGCTTTTTTAGAGCTTTGGACATAGGAGTATGCATCTGTCAGATTCCACAAATACACATTTAAGATTTGTGGATTTCTTTGCATGTAAATTATAAGTAAAAATGAAACCAAAAGAAACACTAAAGTTTATCTAGTAATAGACATACTATTGTATTTAGAAGAACGTTTGCTAGGTGTCTTAAAATGCATAAAAAATAGGGGAAAATGATGGACAGACAGAGATGTACAGATAGATAGGAGAGAGACGAATAAAGTATAGTCAAATGTCAATGGTATTGATGGTAACTGAAAAAGTCATTCAGCAGTTCTCTGTATTGGAATTTTTGCTGTTAAAGTTTTATAAAAAGGAAAGCAAAACATTTACTTCATATTAGATAAAGTAGACTTCAGGATGAAGACTACTGCCAGAAATTTTAAAAAGAGCATTTCATAATGATAAATGGGTCAATTCAGGATAAAGACATCATAGTTGATGTGTTTGTACCTAATAGCAGAGCTCTAAAACACATGAAGCAAAAACTGACAGAACTGCAGTGAGAAATTGAAAAAAGGCAATTATAGTTGGAAATCTTACCATCTTTCCCTCAGTAATTAGTAGAACTTAAAAAAAAAGTCAGGTCACTGATAATAAAAACATCATTATCAAGTACTTTTACCTAATGGATATTATTTGAATCATTATACCCAACAACAGCTGAACACATATTCTGTTCAAGTACATTTGGAAGATTCATCAAGATAGACCATATGCTAGGCCATAAACTAAACCTCAGTATATTCAAGAGGACTGAACATAATAGTGTGCCCTCTTAATTTTAATAAATCAAAAATGGAGAGGTAGCTGGAAGGCTGCCAAATATGTGGAAATGAAGCATACTTCTAAATACTCCATGAGTCAAAAAAATGTCTGAAGGAAAATTAGAAAATGTATAGAAGTGAGTAACAGTGCTTAAGTCAAGATGGAGGGATCAAGGAAAAGATGGTCTGGAAAAACTCTAGGCCTAGTTCTAATGAGGAAGCAGGATCAAAAAATGACATATGGTAAGCAAGGGATGAAGGGACTAAGAAATCAGAAGTTGTACAATAGGAAAAGATGGAGAGGTTAAAAGATTCTCTCAAAATAAAAGATGGAGCAGGGCATGCCTTTAATCCCGGCACTAGAGAGGCAGAGGTAGGAGAGTTACTGTGATTTTGAGGCCAGCCTATGGCTATATAGTGAATTCCAGGTCAGCCTGGGCTAGAGTGAGACCATTACCTTGAATAATCAAAAAATTTACAAAAATATGGCATGAATATTGCTTTGAAAATTACTGCCAACGTGTGGTTTCCTTCCTGATTGCCAATCTGTTGTTCAGTCACTGGTCATTCTATTCTCAAATCTCAGCACTTTCAGTATCATGCCTGTTTATAATGGGCCAGCACTGTACTTTTGTGGGTAGGGGATTGAATCCCTAAGAGAAATCATGCAGTAGTGAATACACCTTTTAGGCCAATTTTGTTTAGCTCTAGGGGACCTATATATTCTCAGTCCTTAGTCATCTTTGTGTTTGTGTGGGCTTGAATTCTTCATGTTTCTTGCCTAAAGCCTCCTCCCACTGCCAACAAGTCTAAACACCATTCCTACTTCTCAGAAGCTATGATATATTCCTATGATATACAACACTTCTTCTAAGTGGCTGTGGCATTTTACTAACACATTCCTACCATTAAAATGTTACATCCCTGGCAACAGGGCTGGGGAGTATGCTGCCTTCTGGATCCTTCATAGCACTTTGCTAATAGGCAATCAATATCTGCTGAGGACAGATGAAAGGAAGACAAGAAGGAAGAAATCAATATAGGAAAGAAATAAGAAAGAAAGGGCAATTTTTAGACCTCAAAGGAAAGCAATGGCATTATGGAATATTAGGAAAAATTTTTTTTATTAATACAATTGATGGCCTGTCCTGGATGATCAGCAGTGTCAAAAAATAGTTTAGTTTCTGTACAGAGTATCTTTAAAAGAAGTGTGTTCTATAGCACTGAACATACAGAAAACACTTAATAGATACTTGCTGAATGAAAGGCAAAATACTTTCCTAATGCATACCAGAAAACACAGTAGTTTCCTCCTTATGCATTGTTTTGTTTTCCATGTTATCAGCTACTCCCAGTCAACCAAATTTCAAAAATATTAAGCAGAAAAAAGCATTAAAGTGTTTATAGTCAAGTTTCCCTTGTACTATCCTAATGGTACATCTCAATATCTAGATTGTTCACTTCACTTCATCCCATCACATAGGCATTGTGTCATTTCACGTCTTCAGATGAAGAAGAATGGTGAGTATAGTATAGTAAGGTGCTTTTAGAAGGGAGAAGGGACAGAGGGAAGGAAAGAGATCACATTAATGTAACATTTATTATACTTGCTTCATGTTATTACAGTACATTTTAGTTGATTATTAGCTATTATTGCTAATCTCTTACTGTTCTTCATTTATAAATTCAATTTTATAATAGGTATGTATATGGCTATGTATATATATATGAAAACATAGCTTGTATTATAGTGTTTGGCATTATCCATAGTTTCAGGCATACACTTGGGGTTATGTATCATGTTCTTCATCAATAAGTGGGGGGGGGTTCTGTACATAGTATACTGGCTTAAAGTCTGAAGCCTGACTACTATGCAATTTGAAGTAGACAGATCATCTTTTCAGGACTTTCTATCTGGAAAATGTTCTACTTCAACTCTTTATTTTCCTTGAGAAAGTCAATGAAGACCTTTGAACACCACAAAGAAGAATACCAAAAACACCACTAGTGACTTGATGAAGCATTGACACAAAATCACAACTTACAGTGGTTCCATCTAGTCCAGGCAGCCCAGGCTCTCCCTAAGATACAGACAAAGGCAGAATGCTGAAGAGATTAATACAGTGAGCCTATACTATTTCAGACAACTAATCTAAGGTTCATGGGGACAGAAAAATGTTATTGCTCCTTCTCTGTCAGGGTTTTGTGTTTTCAATAATGCATGAAGCAGGTATATCTAACCATTTACTTTTCCCTGTGAAAATCCTGGACTCTAGAAATACAAATATTATAGCCTTGGCTGAACAGGATTTCCTATTTTACTTGGATTAATTAATTTTCACCTTTGCTAGGAACTTATCAATTAGAAACTGCTTCTGCAGGCTGGTGATTTTCCTATTCTTTTTGGAGAAAATCAAAGCTCCTTTCCCATGTGCCTTCATCCCCAGAGAATCTGTGCCCATATGTATATAATGCAAATCAGACATTTCAAGGGGAAATCAACAGAGCATACAGTCTCTGATTACGTTTTAATTACTTTGCAGCATCTTAAGCCACCGTGTGAATCTGTAATATAACCATCTTTTGGAAATTATTGTGTTCCAGTAGATCCAGGGTTTCTTTGATTTTTGGCAGAACCATTTAATCAATGTTTGTTAAGACAATGGCTGTATTTTGACACCTGGTAGTCTTGCTACACTTGGCTTATAGTAAAAAATCAAGTCTCTGTATTATGGAAGGAACACCATCTGACGTTTAGCAATTCAGAAAACTCATCATGTGGCACTAAGCAATTCATATAGCCTCAGTATACCTTAGATTTTCTATATGAGTCCAGTAATCATGAGGGTTTTTTTTGCCAACTTTAACATTTTTTCTTTTGCTATTATACCCACAGTTCAAGAACTCAAACCGTGCATCTTCTCCTGTTAAGGTACCCACTTCTATCACTGCCATCAGAGCCATTTGCCAAGGTCCCTGGTTCTATGCACCGATGTAGGACATTAATCAACTGAATAAGTTTGGTGCATTTTCCCCTCTGATATTGAGCACCTAGAATACCATTTTCTACCATGGCAATGTTGGGCTACTTTCCCAGTTGGCAAAGAAATAGTGTCAATCATTTGGAGCCAGGGTTTATTGAGACCGTAAAAGGTTACCAAGCATCATATACAAAGAATACAATCACAATAAAATAGAAGGCTCTTGACAAGAGATTGAAGTTTCCAATCATTTGGAGAGCTGATGGGCAAGTTTTTGCAGACATCTAGGGGTCCACATAGGGTGATGGATGATGTTCAGGGGCAGGGAAGAACAGGGCCAGGATGCTGGTGTGGTAGCTATACTGAGATGTGTAGGTATATACATGTATCCAAACCAAGGAATACACACATTAAGGGCTCTAGAGGAAACAAAAAGTATCTGCCTCCAAGAAATATCTTGGCTTGTCAAAGGAAATGATACTCATGAAAACTGCTTACTGATCTGTCTCTTATTTTTGGTATAGATCTTACAAAGCAAGTCTCTTTAACAGCAAAGTTGCAAACATTTCTGTCAATATTTCTGCCACAGAAAGCTTTGGATTTATTTGAATCCAACTTTGTGTACTCCTTAAATAGAGACACAGACTGTATCTCTGGAAATGTTTTGGTTGGAGGTGGGGCCCAGTCCTGTCCTGGGAAATGTAGTCTACCACCTACTCAGCTGTCTGCTTTAGAGATTCTTACCTTCATTCCTATAATGCTGCCTTGAACAGGAGCAGGATCTCCTTTTGCTCCTTTGTGACCATGTGGCCCCTGTGGAAAATAAGGGAACTTTATAAAGACATGAACAAACACACATAATTTTGTTAACAGGATCATCTGATCAGATGAAACAACAAGAGCCTAAAATTATGGTTAATTCTGTGGGAAAAATTGGATGTACTGAGGGATAAAACCAATCTCCTGAACAGATTCTGTGTCTCAAAGCTAGATGTCCTTTCCCTTCCCCATGCCAGAGATCTGTGATGGGATAGGGGTTAGAAAGCAGGAGACTTTATATCTATTCAAAGCATTGATCTCAACAGACCCATGTAATGGTATACTCTACTCCTCATAGGCATAAACCTCTGACAGGGCCTTTGCCAAGGTCAAGGGCTGACCTTTTTTCTTGTAGAGAGAGACATTAATAGTTTAAGCTTAATGTGTTCCATACTTTTCTTTTTTATTTATTTATTTGTATATATTTATTTTTATTTATTTGTCAGATAAAGAGGGAGAGAGAGAGAGAGAGAATGGGTGCACCAGGGCCTCCAGCCACTGCCAACAAACTCCATATGTGTGAGCCCCCATGTGCATCTGGCTAACGTGGGTCCTGGGGAATTGAACCTGGGTCCTTTGGCCTTGTAAGCAAATGCCTTAACTGCTAAGCCATCTCTCCAGCCCCATATTTTTCCTTTATATTGTGAGTGCGTGCATGCGTGTGTGTGTGCGTGTGTATGGATGTGCTGTGCCATGGTGCATGTATGGAGGTCAGAGGAAAACCTTGGGGTGTCTTTGCCTTCTACCTTGCTTGATACAGAGTCTATCTTGTTGGTTGGCTGCTGTGAATGCCACAGTACCTGGCCCATCTGGCTTCTCCTGTTTCCACCTCCTGTTGGTATAGGTGCTTTGGGATTACAGATACATGTACTATCTGTGTTTCATTTTAAGTGTGTTCTGGGGATCTGAACTCTAGTCACCAGACTTGTATAGAAAATCCTTTAATCCACTGAGCCACCTCCCCAGCCCCTCATTTATTTTTATTCTTTCTTTGTAAAATGTAAAAATAAACCAAGCGTGGTGGCGCACGCCTTTAATCCCAGCACTCGGGAGGCAAAGGTAGGGGGATCGCCGTGAGTTTGAGGCCACCCTGAGACTACATAATGAATCCAAGGTCAGCCTGAGCTACAGTGAGACCCTACCTTGAAAAACAAACAAAAATAATGTAAAAATAGGCCACATGCCAAGTGCCTTTATGGGTCAAATTGTAAGCCCTCAGCTTAAACCATATCTACGAACCCAGCATCATTTTGTGTTTCTACCACACAACTTCATTCTAAACACCTACAATGAGGCAGATGTGCCTCATTAACAAACTGAAATAGTTCAATGTACCTGATTCCAATCCTATAACCCAATGTTTGTTGTTGTCTCAGTAGAAGATGCTGACTAATATCTTCTACAACTTGTTCTCAATATTCTTACACCTAAGGGGAAGTAAAAGTTAGTATTGTGGGTAGGGTAAACTTTGGGGACTGAATTGTTGATTAATGATGGATTCCTTGAGCTCAGGTACAATTGGTATAATAATTTTAAAAAAGGAACAAGGGCCTAGAAACAAAAATCAGTGTCTTTCCTAATAGTGCTTATTTTCTCTCATTCTCCTGGCCCCTAGTCTTTTCAAATAAGCTTCAAAGATGCTTACTGAATGGATATACAGCAGGGGTACTTACCCAAGTTCCCCTTTAAGCTTAAAGTGAAGTCTCAGGATGGGACTGGGTTTCTGTATTTGTCCTCTTATCATTCAGATGCTACCTTGAGATCTCTATTCTATTTCCATTCTCTATTCCATGTGCCCCTCCCTGTTGCCATGGCACTGTTTAGAGGGCTTTATGAGCACACAGATTATTCCATATTGGGACTGTAGGACCATATCTTTCTTAGAACAACCTCCCATGTATTGGTTTGATCCTTATACTGTCCTTTATGCCAACATTGTGATTTTGTTTTCTGTCATTCTTTCACATGTGTACATGTCCCACTCCACAGCCTCATATCTGAAGGCAATGGTGTTGTTATTTCAGTGAAATACTAATTTCCTCATATAACTATGAGATCTATCTAATGGTTGACATGATTTCTAGGTAAAAGTTGCACATCATAACCTTTATTGACTTAGGTTATGAATGGATTTAACTACTACTATTGTTTAGCTTAATGGATATATTATGTCTGCCAAACTGCCCTCTCAGTATTTATGTTTATGCCCATGTATTAGTGCTACTCTCACATCTGGTTAGAAAAGCTTCTCTTTTCAAATGGCAGTGACAACTTGGAAAACTCAAAACTCATCAAAGTGAAGAGAAGAAATGACAGTGGAGTATTCAGCACTAAAAGACATCTCTATCTCACCCTCCAAATCTCAGGGACCTTTGTAGAAGAGGTGGCAGTAAGAATGTAATAGCCAAAATATGAGGAGGAGGGTTCTTTTTTTATTAGTTTTGTGCTCAGTGAATACAGTTAAGTAGTTACCATTGTTACTCTCCTCCCTGTCCTCCCCCCTCTGCAGGGACCCTCCTAGTTGGGGGAATATGGGTTGTGCATTGTGGGGTTAGCCACCAGTTATGGATAAGAGGCAATGTCTCTGTATATAATGACCCAACATGTGGCTCTGACATTCTTTCCACCCCCTCTTCCACAAATTTTCCTCAGCCATGTTGGGTTCATCAAAAGGGCCCCAGCTGAAACTAAGAATAAGTGGGGAAAGAAGCAAGAGTGCTGTTTTTGTGCTGAACCTGGTACCAGCACAAGGGTGAAGGAGATAGACACAGAACAATCAACTCCTACCAAACCAGATATCCAGAGACACAGAGGCTCCCAAGACCTCATCACTGAAGCAGACCTAAAAAAGGAGTGTTCTATAATACTGTCTTCCAGACACAAATAGGCCATTGTATTCATGACCTCACAGTTGCTGACACTGCCTACATAGAGCTGAATAGTATGAAGGTTAAAATAAAAAAACAACAATATTGTTTACAAGAAGAAAAGAAGAAGGGGCTCAGGAAAGGGTGGATATTGGAAGAGAGACAAAGGAGAGTCTTGAGAGGGGATCATAATCAGGGTACAATATATATATATGAAGTTGCCAGTAAAAGTCTTAAAAGGAATGAACACATCTAACCTAGCTTAGTACTCTTACAATATGAAGATACTTTCTTATTCAGGAAAACTACATTATCAACTTAGAAACACCACCATTAAGTACTTTCAATACCTATATAAATCTAAGAGACTGTGTCATGAATATATTATAAAATTATATCTGTGTTATAGTTATGATCATGTAAAATATGTGATTGATAAAGAATTAAAAGAAAATAGAAAATTTTAAGTTTGGTAAGGAAAATGATAAGATGATTAGTGACTTTTTGTGATTTATGAAACCATTTAGGAAACCCCCACAAAAAATATCCATAGGCTTGAAATGCATTTTTTCTTTCTTGCCATTTGTAAATGCAGTCTTATGAACACAGGCTGTCTACTAAAAATCTTTTAGGTCTGAATATCTGAACCCAATTCTGGTGAATGGAATTAAAGAAAGGTGATGACATTGGAAGTCAATAAGTGGTTTATCAGCACTATAACTAAGGGTGATAATGTGGGGCAGGGGTGAGGGACAAACAGTACAGTATTACAGTGTTTCTTAACCTCAGCACCATTGACACCACACCAAATGTTTCCTTGATGTTCGTGGAGGTACTATCCTGTGCTAGAAAGGGAACACCAGTTGCAGCATCCAAAGATGATCAACTATTCCAATGTCCCCTGAGGGGTAAAATCACCCCTGGTTAAGAACCACTGGTGTACAACAAGTTTACAAAACCATTGGATGCTTGTTAGTGCTCCTAGGATCACATGTAAGTCTTTCAAGCCCTTACCAATGTTATCTGATGTTGAAACATGTCTAACAGCCCAGGCATGTCATTTTCTCTGAAATGTATTATAGCCTTTAATTTTATTATTTAAGAAAAAAGAGCCTTGCCATTTCCAAAAGCCACATCAAAACAGTAACCTGTAGTCACATATACAGCACCTACAACAATTGATATTCTTTAGACTTTTACTCTTGTGGTGCTACCAGTACAGATGGCTGCCTGTGAAAAGGAAGCATAGTGGTATTCCACAGAAGCTTAATAAAGTTTCCAGAGAAACAGTAAAAGAATACATTTGGAGGCAAGCAATGTCATTTGAATTAAACTAAAGTATCTGATAACATACAGGTGATCCAATAATTCCAGGATAACCATCAGGGCCTGGAAATCCAACAGCTCCTTGAGTTCCATTACAGCCATCTTGGCCTGGTGGACCCCTGGGGCCTGGCTGTCCTGGGTGTCCCTGCTCAAAGAGAAAAGACAGGATAAAATCAGCCACAGGATTGTCAGCTCATTGTAAGGCTCCACAATGAAAATAGCCAAGCACACTGCTAAAGTCAGGCTCCTTGTACACTACCTTGGCCTCATTATCCATTTCCTTTATACTCAGATACCTGTGGATAATCACAGTTCAAAGATGTCTCTCTCCAAATGACTGATTTCCTAATAGCATCTATGCTGACACTAAAGAGACCAAGCATGAGAAGATGGGATTCACAGGATGCTACAACGTCACCTTCCCTAAGTACAAGGGTGTTCTAAAATTGAGCTTAGCTGTCTGAACTGCTACAGACAGGAACCCATGCCAGGTTATGGGATTCCTCAGACCAGACAGATCATGGGAACCCTGGCATGATTTTTTGTACTGGAAGCTCTGCATGGGAACTGATGTTGTATCTTGGTTAACAGAGCATAAGCAGTTCCCACAGTACCTCCTCTACTGAAAGCTGCTGGACCCAAAATAAGCAAATCATGAAAGAATTTCCCTTTCAGTTTCTGTCAGTCAAATGTAAGATTATTGTTTCAGTTAGGAAACTGTGTCTTCTCTTCTCCACATTCACTATTGAGGCAATTTTATGTGGGGGTGGTGGGTGGGGGATTATTAAGCCTTTTCATATAGTTCATCTGAATTCAATAGTTTTCCAGTTGGCTATACAGTTCCTCAGTGGAGAATGTAATGCTTCTAATCCACTAAAAGCCAGTTGTGTTTTGGGTCTGGAGAAAAATAGATGACCTTAACAGGTCACCTAGATAGATCAATGAAAGATTCCTACTTGCCCTAAAAAACACTTTCAAACAGCTAGTGTATATTTGATGATTTGAGGGAAATATGTCACATGTTCAAAATGAGCCTTTAAAATAACCATTAGTCTCTCTTTATTCATGGAAACAAAAAAATAATGAACTTTAAATTGCAAATTTTTCTGAGTAGTATAATGAAATCTCATGCCATCCCACCTGTGAAGTAAATCATGCTTGATCCAGAATATCTGTGCATATATATTTTTTTCTACCTGCTTATTAATCACTTAGTAGTAATCTTGGTTATCAAATCTATTTTCCCAATGATATTACAATGCTTGGGTTAGCATAATCTTTATTTTTCTTAATAATGACCCAAGCCCACAGGGATAGTGATGCTAGAAACTTGAATATGACAAAGAAGAGCAAAAGGCTTCCTTTATTGTTTTTATTTTTGTAGTCAGTGAATTCAGTCAAGTAGGTACCATTGTTAGCCTCCTCCCTGTCCTCCCCCCTCCACACAGACCCTCCTTGTTGGGGTATATGGGTCATGCATTCTGGAGTTAGCCTTCAGTTTTGGGTAGGAGGAAATGTCTCTGCGTGTTATGACCCAACTTGTGGCTCTGACATTCTTTCCGCCCCCTCTTCCGTAAATTTCCCTGAGCCATGTTGAGTTCATTTTAGGTCTGCTTCAGTGTTGAGATCTTGGGAGCCTCTGTGTTTCTGGATATCTGGTTTGGTAGGGGTTGATTGCTCTCTGTATCTATCTCCTTCATTGTTGTGCTGGTTCCCGGTTCACCAAGAAAACAGCATTCTTGCATGTTTCCCAATTATTCTTAGTTTTAGCTGGGGCCCTTTTGAGGTATGATAGGGTGGTTCTATCTTTAGGATCTGTGTCTATCTGAAAAAGAGAAGCAGATTCTCCGATGGAGAGTAAAGTTAGCATGAAACAAATGTGATAACCATTATTTTTTAGAGACAGTTTAATGGAGATCGGGCTCATTTTTGGATATGGTTCTGACTTGTTTCCTAGCTCCAGGTACGGGTTCCATTCCACTGAGCAGCTCAGTTAGCCAAATCAAGAGCAGTTGGTTTCCCACCATGGCTATGTGCCACTATTGTACTTGTATGAGCTTTGTGAATCTGGTGTTACCTCTAAGGGTCTGGTGAAGGTTCAACCATTTGGTCTGTCTTTTAGGATGTAGAGTTTTATGATTAGCTTCAGTTCTTCCATGAAGGTTTGATAGAATTCAGCTAAGAAGCCATCTGGTCCTGAACTCTTCTTTTTGGGGAGGTTTTTCTTCTATTACCTTTTCAACCTCGATGGGTGTGATAGGTTTGTTTAGGAGATTAATCTGCTCTGAATTTAGCTTTGGTAGATGGTGTGTGTCTAGGAATTTATCCATTTCCTCCATGTTTTCCAGTTTTGTGGAGTGGAGGTTTTTGAAGTAAGACCTGATGATTCTCCCAATTTCACTTATGTCTATTGTGATCTCTCCTTTTTCATTTCTAATTTTGTTAATTTGAAGCTTCTCTTTTTTTCACTTGACCAAATTGGCCAGGGGTTTATCAATCTTTTTATTTTTTCAAAGAACCAGCTCTTTGTTTCATCAATTTTCTTAATTGTTTTCTTAGTTTCCAATTCATTACTTTCTGCTCTGATCTTAATTATTTCTTTTCATCTGAAGATTTTTGGGTTGGATTCTTCTTGCTTTACCAGTGCCTTTAGGTGGATGGTTAGGTTATTGATTTGGGATCTCTCTGTCTTTTTTGCAAAGGCATTTAGTGCTACGAATTTTCCCCTGAGTACTGCCTTTGTTGTGTCACCTAAGTTTTGGTACGATGTGTTCTCATTGTCATTCATTTCTAGAAATTTTGCAATTTAATTTTTTATTTAGTCCACTACCCATTTACTGTTTAAAAGTGTGTTGTTCAGTTTCCAGGAGCCTATGGGATTCCTGGTGCATCTTTTGTTGTTAATTTCTAGCAATACAGCATTGTCATCTGATATCAGGCAGGAAATTATGTCAATTTTCCTAAATATATGGAAATGGGCTTTGTGACCCAGTATACGATCTATTGTAGAGAAGGTTCCATGGGCTGCTGAGAATAATGTGTAATCTGTGGATTTGTGGTAGAATCTTACTGGATTTACTTGGATTTGATTTTTCATGTTATTCAGATTGTACTGTGGTTTGCCCATCACAGTGTAGGAGGTTTATTTAATTTAGGAGGAAGCTATAGTCTACCCTTGATGTGTGTTCAGTGGTTATTCTTTTATGTTTGCTTCCACTTGGCAATTGTCCTGCCTGCTCAGAGGGAAGAATACCATGAGGCTCTGGTGCGGTCACGAGGCCCTGATATGTAGACGATTGTTGTTCCATGATTCCAGGTATGGGAGTGCGTGGTCAGGTGGCCCAAAGTGGACAGGGGGTTGGGGGGTGATGGCCATTGGAATGGCATTCCAGAGCCTGGAGGCTCTTGTGGAGCTACTCTGGTCTTCTTGCGCCTGCACACAGGGGTGGGGGGTGGCAGCGGGTGGAATAGCACTCCCGAGTCCAGAGGCCTGGTGGAGCTAATCTTTCCTGCCTGGGTCTGCGCAAGAGGGTGGTGGTGGTGGTGAGTGGGCTGGCTATTCCTGGCCCTGGAGACATGGGTGGAGTTTCACTGGCCTGCCTGGGTCCATGCATGGGGTGGGGTGTGGCAGTGAGTGGGAAGGTGATGCTGAGCCTGGAGGCATGGATGGAGCTATGCTGGCTTGCTGGCTTGGGTCTGTGCAGGAGGATGGTAGTGGGATGGTGTTCCCAAGCCTGGATACACGGGTGGAGCTATGCTGGCCTGCTGGTTTGGGTCTGGGCACAGGGTGGGGGGGGATCAGCGAGTGAGAAGGCATTGGTGCCTCATGCGGTGGGGGGGGTGAGTGGGAAGGCATTGGTGCATGGTGGTGAGTGGTATGGCAGTCTCATGGGGCGAGGTGGCACAGGTGGGGCTATGCTGGCTTGTGTCCCCTTGCCTGTGGTTAGTTCAGGAGGAATTTGTGGCTGGGACTATGGCTAGGATGGTTGCTTGGGGGGATTGGGGGACTGGTGGACTACCTGAGCATGGGAATCAGCCAATTCGCTTTTTTATAGCACCTCTGCACCCTCCCACTGGAGGTCTATTAGAGTCTTCTCCCCTCGAGAAGACCCAATGAACTCTTAATACCTTTCCTTTCTTTACCGGGAGGTGTGGTGCACTTAGACGCCATCTTGACTAGAATTTGAGTAAGAGATAATTTACTAAAGCCTGGACACCACAACTAGGGACGACATCATTAAATAAAATAACTCCCCCCTTCACAAACAGCCATCATTGCCAGTAGTTCCTTATGAAAGGGTTTGTCTTCATGAGCTGCTCCCAATTTCATGAAGGAATGTTGACTGGCTCATCTTGTATACGTTTTATGCAGATCACCACAGATACTATATGTTCATGATTGCACAACACGCCTCCGACCCTCTGACTTTTACATTCTTATCCGTTGTTCTTCCACAATGTTCCTTGGGCCATAGGAGTACATGTACTCTTATGGCTGAACATTCAACAGTCACTTATTGTAAACAACAAAGAAAGAAAAAAAGCTCCAATAAGAGGAAAAAGAAAAATTTAAAGTGAAAGTCCAAAATTATACATCATACATATACTAAACAAAATAAAGCTGGTATAGTTATACTAATATCAAACAAAATCATCTCTCAGGCAATATATATTACATTGTTTTAGTAAGTGACAGAGGAAAAAAGAGGTCAATCTAGAAGGAAAAACAGAAATGATCCTCAATTTTAATTTACCTCATGATATAGATAATCCACACTTACATTTCACATTCAGTATACCTCTCTCAACCAAAAAAGATAAATCCGTAAATCTATAGAACATGAGTGAATAAATAGCTACATGACATAATTGATATATAGTATATTATACCAAATAATTACATTTTCAAACACATATGCATAGTTACCAAAAAGCATCTTTAAGTCAGGCTGAAGAGATGGCTTAGTGGTTATGGCTTTTGCCTGCAAAGGCAAAGGATCTCAGTCGCAGATGGGGGGAGCTGAGCAGGTCCGAAGTTGAGGGGGGGGAGGTGTCGGCTCAGCATGTCTGAAGTTGTGGGTGGGGGGGCAGGCCGAGCTTTCTGAAGTCAAATGGGGAGGGAACGGGGCCCAGCATATCTGATGTGGGGTGGGCCGGGCAAGCATTGCGGTCCAAGGACACAGGCAGGCCAAGCATCAAAAGTGGGGGGGGGTGCAGGGCTGAACTGGCCTCTGTCTCCTTGCCTGCAGTTAGTGCAAAGGTAGCCTGAAGTTGGGACTCTACCTAGGATGTCTGCTTGGGAGAATTGGTGGGTTCCCTGTGGGAATCAGCCAATTCCCTTTTTTGACCCTCTGCACCCTCCCACTGGCGCTCTGTTAGAGATTGCTCTCCCCTAAAAGACCAAGTGACCCCTTCATGCCTTGTATATCCTTCCCAGGAGTGGTGGACACCATCTTGACCAGAAGCTCAGTCTCCAAAAGGCTTCCTTTAAATGAAATGCTGAATGTTCTCATAAAACATAAAAAATTCATGCTAAGATTTCTAAGATCTAATGTAAAAACCAGTCTATCCATTAAATTGTGCAGCAGTTAAATGAAATCTCTGCTTATTTAGGGGTTCTGTCTCAGACGAAAAATGTTATGGTCACAGTGTGATAAGTGCTTAGTGAATATGAGAAAGGCATATAGGTATAAAATTTGGTGCTAGCCATGGTTTTAGGCATTTGAAGGTCTTAAGATTTATCTCCCATGAATAAGGGAAACTGCTATATTAAACAACCTTTTGTCACATTCTTATAGAGAAAATGCTACACAGAATTCTTCTTAATTTCTATTATCATTAGAATTATAGGGGGTAGACAGACTGCTAATCCAAATACATGAATCCTGACTACTGGACTCTTGACATGCTAACTCAAGGAGTTGACTAGGTTTGTTTTTGCAATAAACTTCTTATAATCTGTGCCTCTGCAGACTTGTGCCATGAATGTTAGCTATGCTGTGGGAAACTGAGGCAGCATATTAGAGTCTTCAACTGTTTGTTACCAACTGAGATGGTTATTCTCATTTACCCTAAAGATTCCCAAATCCAAAGCTGTCAGTTGCTCAAATTCTGGTCAAGATGGCATCTTTGAGATGGCCATGGACTTCACATATAGGCTCCCTTTCTTTCATTACAACTCCTGGTTGTATTTGGCCATTGGGAGACACAGGCTGAAGAGGGGTTCAGGAGGAGAGGTTTCTCAATTACCCCATGTCCTCCATCCCTGGATACATTTCTAGAAATGGCTACATTTCTCTATAGTTTTCATTCCTGTTAGGTAACAGGTATTCCATTGCTTCACCTGGTTCCAGTAGTAACAGCTTTGTGTTGGCTGCTTTACCATCCATTCTTGTTTCCCTTAATCCTGCCACATTCTTTAAATATACTCGTCATTCAACCCTACTCAGTTAAGCCTTTTGAGTATAGGGTCCAGATTCATATAGGTTATCTCTAAGTTGTATAGCATGGATAAGTTAAGAAAAGACAATAGGCTGGCTTAATATAAGGGGTCTTCCTTATTTCTGGACATCTAAACTTTTATCTAGTTTTACTTCTTTAGTTTTATTATTTGAAATCTTGATAGATCTTACCTGCAGGGATACATGTTAGCTCTTCCCTACCTTAGTGTAATTCTCTGGAATTAACCTGTGGCCTCTGACTCAGACCCATTAGCACTCTCTCATTCTGATGATACCTACCACAGGACAGTGAGAAGTACGTGCTTTGAGCCAGTCAGACTTGTGCTCTAATCTCACACAGCTGAAGCTTCAGTTCCTTCATCAGTAAAATGGAGATGAATAATACCAACCTTATGCAGGGGTTGTTGTCTCCAGTAAAACTGAATAATGTCCACTCAATTACATTACGTTTAAACTCAAGTGAGTTTAGGTTTACTAAGTAGGGACTCAACATGCTAAGTCTTCTAGGCAAGTCAGTGAGGGAAACCACAGTGCTGAATTCTACCTTCCCTCAATTTTCAATACCACAGAATTTCTGACACTTGCACTTCTTGGACATAGTTAATGATTTTCTATATGTATGTGCCAGTTTTCTAAAAGAGGGAAGCTCTTTGAGAGGGAAGTCATGCTTATATGTAATCACAAGGGAATGAGTAGACAGAATTGGGGTATCTGATATATTCTAGAAAAAAAGTGTTCCTCAGACCCCAGTCCCAAAGAAATTTCTGTGTGATGAGTGTTATGTATCTACTTTGAGCATATAAATCTAGTGTGCTTCTTTACAAGCTGGTAGGCAAGGAAATGTTCAAGATTGGCTCACTGTGAAAAGGTAACAATAAATTTCAAATGACAACTTGAGAAGCTCTGCTCCCAATGTATTTGAACTTAAAATATTTGATAAACCTGCATTTGTAGTGGGTGTCAACTGACCCAACTCACAGCTGGGCTATTACTAAAAGCCCTTAGCCTTACCATCCCTAACCTCCATTGTTCTCATATTGAATATACTAGTGGATAGTAGTCTTGTTCTGTCTGTTCTCTCTACTGGTTGCTGTGCCACTTGGTACAGTGACTTGGATTATCAGGAAATTGACTCACTAATATTGCAATTGTCTATACAACATCAAATATGAAGCTGGATGGGGTGGCACACATATTTAATCCCAGCACTCGGGAGGCAGAGGTAGGAGAATTGCCATGAGTTTGAGGCCACTCTGAGACCACAGAGTGAATTCCAGATCAGCCTGGACTAGAGTGAGACCCTACCTGAACCCCCCCAAAATATAGTTTTGGGAGCAAAGCCAGTGACACATATGTTAATGATCAGCTACTATTTCTAGAGGAACTAGATCTGTGCAGTGATTCAGTTTAGTATGATATGCCAGAGAAGCTGTTGTTTTCAGCCAAATTGTTTAATATGTGTTGCTAAAAGGTTAACAAAATAGATTAGTTGGACAAGGCCTATGGTGTTTGTGTTTTTCTGCCCTAGGGAGCTCTATTAGTCTGATAACTGTGCTCTTTTAAGGCTCTACAGGTAACAGTCTAGTTCTTCAAACATTTTTAAGTTTATTACTATATGTTGAACTCAGTCTGTTCCTCTAGAAGGAGAAGACATTATCTGTACTAGATGAGACTGTCATACAAAGTAATTTATACCATGAAAGTGAATGCATTGAGGAGCTAAAAAACAGACACTGATCTTTGAGATGGAAGGAAGAAGTAAGTACTGAACAAAATGTGCTCAGTAGATCTTTCTGAATAACTGGAAAAGTGGGAGAGAATAAAGGAGAAGGATTTTGTGTGGTGATAAATCTTGGAGTCTGAAGATAGAGAAATGCATATTCAACAGAAAACAGACAACTTCTGGTCAAGGAGAAGGACCAAGAGAATAGGGCGTCTTGACAGAAGCTGGCTCATTTGAAGGAGTCTAGACAGCTGCAGCTCTTCTTTCTAAGTGTTCAAGCCCCAAAGAGAATGATCAATGTCTCTATTGGCCACACGCTGAAGGGAGAAATGTCCAGTTGGACTTAGGGGGCACCACCAGCAGAGATTTAGAAGCATCCCTGGCCTCACAGGATTCACTTGCTTTCGGATCCATTCAAAAGAGAATGCAGAAGGGCACAGTAACGTTATAATTTCCAACTCCAACCCCCCCCCCCATGCATCTCTGTCAAAGCCAGGCCTGCAAGATGAATAGCCAAGGGTACCTATACTTTTCTAGTTACTCTCATCTCCTGGATCCTAGAAAATATAGACTCTGGCTAAAGTGGCCATAGGAACAAAGCCATAAGAAAGTGCCATAGGATATCATAAAAGGATGGCAATTTCTACCCATTTAATTTTCCTAATGGCCTATTTCTGGGTGTTTTTCAGTTTCCAGTTTAATTAAACACAGTAATTTTATGGATGATGTGATATATATATACAAAAAAATGAGAGTTATATTCTCCAAATTCCCATGTCTACTACAGCCTTAGAGAAAATGGGTCAGTTGATATCACCTGTCAATGAAGGGAGAGCCATATTCTTCCTGTATATTCCCAGTGTATAGTGTTAGCACATAGTAGGAGCTTAGGTTGGCATGAAGCGTTTTGACCCTCCTTTCAGATATTAGATGATTGTGTAGCAGAACACAAGATGATGGTGAGGTTAGGGCATCCTAGCTGTGGTTTGATAAGGGTCAGAAGTATAAAAGCAAGCTCAAGCCTTCCCTCAAGTGCAGGGGCTGTACTTTATTTCTGTTTTATATGTTCAGCTTCCACACAGGAGTCTAGTATCCTAAACAAGACTGAAAAGTCATTGTTATAAACAAGCATGGTCCAGGCATTGGACTGAATATAGAAAGAAGTGGTAAGGACAAAAACCAAAAAGTGATAGCTGGTACGTTCCAAGCATTACACTTTAAAGGCTGGTGAAATAATATTATGGAATCACCAGCAGTGGTTTAAGTGAGAATATAGGATGAAAATAGAGAAAGTAAGGGAATGGGTTGGATGGAATACAGAAAAAAATCCGTTTGCAAGCTTTCAATCCCCCACTTATCTCTGAAAAGTTGTAGCCACAGCAGGAGCGCCAAACAATTTTTGAAGTAGTCACTTTGTAAAAAGAAAAGGGAAGTTCCATCTGCAACTAAGTAAGGCTTAAGAGAACAAATTACTGGGATAAAATGGTCCAATATATCATTAAGGGGGTTTCTATCAAATTTTATAAATATTCTTAATCTTTGTATAATGAGTACATGTACACTCTAATGGTGCTCTGCCAGTGCAACTTAGAACCAGCTCCCCCATCACTAGTCAAAGCTCCCTTCAACTCACAAGACCTAACTCACTTGGGCCAGGACATGGATGATTTCTTATGGATGCACATGTGCACCTTCGCTCCATTCATCTGACCTGACCCTGAGTCCAAGGCTAAATGTATGTGACCCCTGCCCTTTACACCCCACCACACACATCCCAATGCTACAGTCTAAATATTCTTCCATAACACAGTATGTCTCTAAGGCCAAAGTGCCTCAGCTAGGAGGCAGTATCTAGAGGGAGACATTAAAAATCTTTCTGTGGACATACTCACCGGAATCCCATTGATACCAAGAAATCCAGGAACTCCCATAGGACCCTAAGGAAAGAAGAAGACCAAGGAATATATGAGACAATCCAACTGATGCCTTTAGATTTACTAGGTTTGTTGATGTGACTTGATGACATTAAGTTGTTAGTGTTTTGCAGTCCCCTCCCCACACTAGTGCCATATTTCCTACTCCAGGTCTAAGAAATCACTTTCTTCTCTTTATGATCTCTGGGCATGTCTGTGTTCTTGTCTTTGGCAGGATAGTGTAAGTGCTAAGTTTACGACTCAATATTACTAGTGACCTTGATATCCAGACAAAGGCTGAATTGCCTAACCATTAGTTCCCTTCCCACCCTGCTCCACTCCTTCAGACAAAGGCTTGTAGTCAAACAACTCTTCTTATCAAAGGGACCAGGTGCAGTTCTTGCTTAGCCCTCAATGGCAGTTTCAATTAAAGCATGTTAATTCACACCCTCCTCCAGGAACCAGGGATACTACAACCTCTCTGTGCTACAAAGCTTGCTTGCTACAGCCCCTAGGCTCACTCCGTTCCTGAGTACAATGTTGTGTGGTCTTAGGTGGGGTGCAGTGTTTTCTTCCCCTAAGCTGTGAGAATATGTGACTAATAAACTGCCATCACCCTCATCTGCCCATTGTTGAGTGTTTTATTCTCAGCCATCCTCGTGTTAGTGTGAGAATCCCATCCCCACAAAATGAGGTTAAATGGAGGTGCTTCCAATAGGCAGGGAGTATAAATTGTGCTACTAAACTCAGTACACCAGTTGCCATAATATTACCACTCTCCTTTCTTGCAGCTTATTTCCTCTGTTTCTGGCCCAGAGTCTTCTGTTATCTCTTGTTTGCTAGTGTCTTTTGTGATTTCTTCTTCTTTTTTTTTAAGGTGTGTGTGTGTGTCTGTGTTTGGATCATATTCACCCCCTATTACCATTTCTTGTCACCCTCCCGCTCCTGCTGAACCCTCCTTTTTCCACCCTTGTGAGATTGTTGATTTCTCCTGATGAGATGTTTACACTGAGACCCCAAACCAGTTAAAACCTGCCCGATTTCAAATAAGTGAGTTCACTTGTCTGGCAAGTAGCCAATATATTCCCTTACAGTTCATAGTTCACTTGCAATGAGAATCGCTCCGGAAATTAAGTGATATATGTCCTTTCTCTCTCTCTCTCTCTTGCTTTTTCTATACAACTCTGGCTGGCCTTGAACTTGCTGTGTAGACCAGGCTGGCTTCAAACTTGCACCAATTCTCTTGCCTCTGCATCTTGAGTGCTGGGATTGTGGGCATGCATTGCTAAGCCTGGATTGGCCCTTTCATTATATACATATATTCATTGCACATAGTATAGGGTTTCATAAAGGCATTTTCATGCAAGTATGAAAAGATCTCTGGCTCATTCTTCAAAGTATGTATACTGGCACCAATATATTCAAGAAGAACATTATTACCATAAAAGATCTGAGATTGACATTTGGCTTTTGTACTCATGGCATTTGCATCAGGGGTGCATCTTACCTTATCTCCTTTTGGTCCATATGGCCCCAGAGGGCCAGGGGCACCCCTGTCTCCTTTCAACCCTGATAAACCAGCAGGGCCAGCAAATCCTTCAGGACCTGTTGGACCTTGAGTTCCAATCTGTCCAGGGTGTCCCTAAGATGAACAGAAAGAGAGCAAATTAGTCAACAGAAGATTTAGCATCAACATTTCCTATTTTCCCATACACAAAGAACAGTCACCACCTCACTAAATAATTTTGGCTTAGAGATCTGTGAGGCATGCCAAAGTTCCAGACGTGGATCAGAAAAGGCTATTTTAGAGCCTTCTAAGCTTATTTGGATAGAACACATTTTATAAGCACATTTAGTAAGATTCATGTGGACCAAAATCTTTCAACTTTGTACTTCTTAGGAGATTAGTAATTCAGGCTGGGTAATATTGTCCTCTTCATACTTAATGCCAGGCCATCCATCAGATTGTCAAAATACTGAAAGAACAGAACACTGGAGAGCATCATGACATTTTGTAACTCACATACAAATGACCAGTCATATGCTTGTAGTGAAGTTCAGAAATGGCTGTGCCTAAAACGTGCTGCCACAGGGGCCCAGGGAGAGGAGAACCCAGAAACTCGGGGGTTAATCAACCTATCTTTGCTGGCCAATTCCAGGACCCTGTTATTGTACCTGGCAACAGATACTCTCAGGGAACACACACATACACAGATGCACCCATTTCTTGTTTTCTTTCCTATCATCCATTTATCCTGTCCCCTAGTCTGTACAGTATCAAATGTGTAAAATTCAAGGAGCCTGTGAATATCTATTAAGTATCAATTAGAGTAACAAGAGGAACAGCCGGAGGATTTTGAATGCCCTGGTTATAAAATGTCTGTAACAATTAAATCTGAGAGTTCAGGCTGACATTTTAAAGCAGACTGAGACTGAGAATTAACCCCAGTGGGTGTAATACAGGCAGACTGGACAATCATTTAGAACAAATCCCAGTAGGGACTGTATTTTCTTGGCAGAAAAATGAAAATCATTAGTAATGTGCATTACCTCTCTGAGAACACAACACCATGTCAGGTAGAGAGCCTATTTTCATAAATGCTTCCCATGCTCACCTCTTGGCCCCTTTACTGACTATCCATAATTTCCTGTGAGTTGGTGAAAAACTCTGAAGAGGCCCATTAAACATGCCCTTTTTTATTCACCTTCAAGGTCTACTTTTTAAAAGGCTGAAAAGGGGGCCGGAGAGATGGCTTAGTGGTTAAGTGCTTGCCTGTGAAGCCTAAGGACCCCGGTTCCAGGCTCATTTCCCCAGGACCCACGTTAGCCAGATGCACAAGGGGGCACATGCGTCTGGAGTTCGTTTGCAGTGGCTGGAGGCCCTGGCGCACCCAATTCTCTCTCTCTCTCTCTGTCTCTGCCTCTTTCTCTGTCTGTCACTGTCAAATAAATAAACAAAAATAAAAACAAAAAAATAAAAGGCTGAAAAAAACAGATGCCTTATGCACAGTGGCTAGAGTCATACACTGGAGATGCAAGTGGTCACCAGCTATGTTGGTCCTTTAGAATTTCAGTGTTGATGAGGCCCAAGAAGACCTAAGAGTCTTGCAAATCAGTAAATGAGGTGCAATTCCCTAGAGCATCACCTACCAGTCAACCTTTCCCAGTGTCCACCAGATAGGCTGAAGACTGTTCAGCAGGCTTATTTCTGGGTATGTTGGGGGTAGAGAGTTAACTGTTCACTTTTTAACCTCCTATGTCCCATTGACGAGATGGAATTTTGTTTGCAATAATTTTGTTGTAATGGTCACTAAATTAATGTGTGTGCCAGAATATAAACTAAAGGAGCAAGGGACAATTCTTTGATGAAATTATCCTGTAGTGCTGTTGAGGATGAATGAGGAAGTAAAAAACTGGACCTAGGTTTCAGGACCAATCTACACACAACTCTGGCAGACATTACCACTGTGGAATGGAGAGTAAGTGCTGTGTATTGTGGTCTGTAGAACACTTACGCCAAGCCCATGGCTGGTGTGAGGGGGGAATTGTAGTTATTTGGCAAGGTCCAGTGAGCCCCAGTTAGAGTGGGCCTGGAAAGCTCCGCAGGAAGGCTGAAGACAAGTTGTAGTC
The DNA here is from genome assembly GCA_036346955.1 of Dipus sagitta. Classification (NCBI taxonomy): domain Eukaryota; kingdom Metazoa; phylum Chordata; class Mammalia; order Rodentia; family Dipodidae; genus Dipus; species Dipus sagitta. Next base: position 97,643,245 of record CM070776.1, read on the forward strand.
AGACCTGGAGAAAAGACTAAGGAAAACAGCGATGAGGGCTGTAAGTCATAAAGGAGGACTAAGAAGAGTATGAGTGTGTCAACAGGAGGCCGAGGCCGGAGCAGCCTGCCTGAGGCTGGAACAAGGAAGGCAGATAAGAACCAGCTGTTGGAGGAGAGGACTACTTGGTGGGAGGACAGAGGCAGGATAGGTTTGTCCAGGCCATGTTATTACTAGCAGAGAAGAAGCAATCAGACTACCAAATGCATGGCCTGAATCTGAGCCCTGCTAAAAGGAATTGTGCATCGAGGTAGGGAGGGGGAAACATGATAGACCACTGAAGAGCCACTAAAAGAGTGAACTGTGGTGTGGCCCAGTTCCCATTCTGCCCATGGTATAATGGGGGCTTGGGAAGCACTCAATGTGGGCACTTGGATTGGCATAGTCCATCTCTATTCCTTTGCCTTTGTGAACACAAACTCACCATTACAGGTAAGCAAAGAGACACAGGCATGAGGAGATGCTATGTAAACTGAATTGAACTCTGAGTCCATCCAGCAGAGCTAGGTTTCACAGCCTGTTTCCTTTCTCTTGGTAGGGTGGGCATGCTGAATTTGCCAGAAAGCTGGAAGTAAGTCCCTAAAGAGCTCTTCTGAGGTTTTATTTTATTTATTTATTTTTTAACTCCAGCCCTTTTTACAAAGGGTGGTTTAAAAACGCACCCTTTACCAACACCTCATCACTGAAGCAGACCAAAATGAACCCAAGATGGCTCAGGGAAATTTTGCAGAAGAGGGGCGGGAAAGAATGTCAGAGCCACATGTTGGGTCATGATATGCAGAGACATTTATCCTACCCATAACTGTGAGCTAACTCCAGAATGCGTGACCCATATACCTCAACAAGGAGGGGCCAGGGGGAGGGGGTAGGACATGGATGAGCCTAAAAATGGTACCAAATTGACTGTATTCACTGAGTACAAATCTAACTAATAAAAAAATAGAAATGAAAAAAATAGTCCAGTTTCAGCAGAGAAAAAAGCAAATAAAAATAATACTCTACTGCTTTAAAAAAATGTACCCTTTAGAGAAACATGGATTCTGGGGCTAGTCCCAGGTAGTTTAGGTTTGAGAATGCACCCACAGCCCAGCATAAAACCCCTCACTCAGTCTGACTTCAGTACACAAGCCTGTGGGATGTCTGGAGGCACTTCTCATCTTGAACTTCTTCCTCAGATGGGATCCATGGCCTTCTGGAGTCTATAATCATAGAATCTGAGGCAAGGAGTCTTCTCACTCATCAAAGTCCTACAACGTAGCACGAAACACCATGAACAAACAAAAACGATGGTGGCCATGACGAAAAATGAGGGCGAGGGCTGGAGAGATGGCTTAGCGGTTAAGCGCTTGCCTGTGAAGCCTGAGGACCCCGGTTCGAGGCTCGATTCTCCAGGACCCACGTTAGCCAGATGCACAAGGGGGTGCACGCATCTGGAGTTCGTTTGCAGTGGCTGGAAGCCCTGGCGCGCCCATTCTCTCTCTTTCTCTCTATCAGCCTCTTCCTCTCTCTGTCGCTCTCAAATAAATAAATAAAAATGAACAAAAAAAAATTTTTTTTTAAAAATGAGGGCGAGTCTTTTGTGGGTTTTGCCACTCAGCTCTAGATATGCTTCCCCTGTGCTTGAAGCTTCCTGGTCTTTTTCCCTCATCTCCTGTGCCCAGCGTTTCCGCTTTAGAACCTAGTGTGGTGCTTCATGAATGATTTTTTTTTTCTTTTTCTCTGACACTATTGGTGACATTTTTCCTAATGGCCAGCAGAGGTCAGTGAGAGAACATGGAGACCACTGACAAACAGGTGGGTGGGTGGGCCTCTCCCACTCCAGAGAAAAAGAACTCAAACCAGCTTCAGAGAAGTCACAGAATGTTCGAGCATGAAAGGCCCTTGGAGAGTGTTCAATCCAGGGATTATTTTATACAGGGTGGGAGAAAGCTGAGAGAGGAGGAAAAACTCGTTTAGGTTCACAAAGCTGGTAGGAATGGTATGGAACTCTAACCAGACTGTTTAGTTCCAGTCCTGGACGCATTCCCCGTTTGCCAGTAACAGATGTCCTATGATGAAGTCCTTGAGGCTGCCCAACCCTCGCCGTGGGTCCGCCTCTGAGGCTGTCCCCATCAGTAGGCTACAGTGGCCAGATGCTCATTCATCATTTCTCTCTTCTTAACACTGATCATTTCACAGAACCAATCTGAAGCACCATCACTGTTTGGACCGCTATCCAAATTTCAATGGGCTTGGGCCAATGCCCTGCCCTGATACATGCCATTTATTTTGGCAAATAGATCCATACAGGGCAGAAGGGACATCTCCAAGTCCTTCCAAAAACCTCTCCTGCCTCCATCTGTCCAGGATTTTTATTGTGCACCACAGGGTGTAATTCTCAAGGGACTTCAGTTCTACAACTACACCTCCAGCTGTGTGCTTCCTCCTGACCAAGGTGGGGTAGCGTCTATGTGCAGTTTAAGGTCACCTTTGATCAGGACCAGACAGCTGGGGTTATAACCCCAGAAAATGGAGGTTGTCTATAAAGTATAAAGTATATAGATATCATCTAAAAATCTTAAAACCACATGCCTCAGACTAGTATGAATTTGATGGTGAAGGTTTTGGTTTTTCATAATCTGACACCTTTTTGGCCTTATCCCTGCATAAAGATTCCACTGGTCTTCTCCCATAAAATTACAATTTGTTCCTGGGAATCTGAAACGCATTGCCACTGAGGCATGAATGACTGACAGCTATGAGGCTTCCCAGGGGGGAGTTGTTTTGTAATGGAGAGCAAAGCATCATTTTAGTGATGTAAGTATTTACAAAGCAAAAAAGGGAGGACTGGTCTTCCTAAGGAGCCAGGAGATGGTGAGGTGCACAGTGCTGTTTCATAGACCTGCAGTCAGGTCTACTGCCACTTTAGCCACAACTTTGGGTAAGTGACTTAGCTCTTCTGAGTCCCAAGGGTTTGGGTGCAGCAATTGTTCCTGGATTGTTAGCATTTATGTGAGGTATGGAATATAAAATCATCCTGGTATACAGAACAAAAACTTCAGTTCCTTTTCCCCTTTAGGCATCATTTATGGTACTAAAAAAGAGAGAAAAAAATTAGGATTAAGTAATTGATATACATTTCCTGAAGTGTAAGAGACAGAGGCATAGACATCACTAAGACATGCTCTTTGAGGCAGAGAACTGTGCCTGGGAATGAACGGGCATGCATGCTGGCAGCCCACATCTGTGAGGGCAATTTTCCTTCCTTAAGGGTTGTGTTCTGGTTCTCCTGGCATCTGGAGTTCTTAGTGTCTGCTCATTCTTTCTGCTAAAATGACCTCAGCTACATTCTAAGGACTCCCAAATTTGAATCTCTGGTTGGATTTTTCCTTAGAATATGTCACATCTTTATAGTCAATGGCTTAAATGACCCCAATATATTACAATGTAACCTCAACATTCCCCAAACCACCTCCAGTCTACTGAATTATTTGAGTTACGTCTTGCCAGTGGCACCATCTATGATCTGATCATGCCAGGAACACAGGGGTCTTCCATGGTACCTGCCTTTACCTTGTTTCCCACATCCCATCCATCAGCAAGCACAGTCAATTTCACATTCAAAATACAACTCAAAACTGTGCATTTGTCTCTACCCCGAGAGCCATAGTTCAGGTCTTCCTCATCTCTTCAATACGGTTTCCACATTAGCTTCCAATATTCTTCTCTCAGTAAAGTTTTGCTGAATGGATTGAAAAATGAATGAAAAAGTGTGATAAGTGAGAAGCCAGTGGTTCAGGCAGGGATGGCATTATTGTCTTGGGCAGTCTAGACAGTTGCAAAAGAGTGCAGTCAAGAAATATTTGCACACAGAATCACAGAAAAGAGAGTTGCACAAGTGTCAGGAAATCATCCCATTTCAGGAAGAAGAAGCCAAGTCCCCGAAGAGAAAAAGAATTATTCAAGTTCATCCAATAGCAACTCCTATGCTTTTAGAAACACAATACCATGATATCTTTTAGAGCCTTTAAAATCAGAAATGGACCAACTCTTTAAATATTATTTATTTGCAAGCAGAGTGAGAGACAACGACACACAAATACACACACACACACACACACACACACATATATATATACATATAGGGAGAGAGAGAGAGAGAGAGAGAGAGAGAGAGAGAATGGGCTCTCCAGGGCCCCCAGCCACTGCAAATGAACTCCAGATGCATGCATCATTGTGCATCAGGATTTTATGGGTACTGGGGAATCAAACCCAGGTCTTCAGGTTTTTAGGTAAGCCCTTTAATGGCTAAGCCATTTCTCCTGGCCATAAATGGTTTAATTCTGATATGGTATTGAACAATCTCTGTTCTCTGAGATCTGTAAGTGGATTAGACTTGGTTCCTATCATTCATATATATATATATATATATATATATATATATATATATATATATATATACATACATTCAACATCTGCTCTTTGCAAGCACTGGAGTGAAGATGGTGGGTAAGACACTGTCTGCATTTGAGGAGCTTATAGTCTTGTTGCCCCTTCAAAATAGCTGTGCATGGGATATCACCAAATTTAAAAGTTTTCATCTTGGGTTGAGTTTTATTTGTAAGGTATGAGCTAATAATACACAAAGAAAACACATCACTCTGCCCATGCTTATTGGGAGAGAAGGTTATTATCATAAGAAGTGAATGGAGGTAGTCATATGCAATAAAATTTTAAAAATGTATTGTATGCACCATAGAGCCAGAGGAAATGTAGAGCCAGTAGGGAAATGAAATCCTAATATAGAGCACAACATGTTTGTGGGTATTAGCAAATCAAGTCATGTAAGCAAGGGCTACTTAGAAGCCTGGGTCTGGCTGGAGCTGAGGTGGATCTCAGTGAATAAGGAAGGTGGAAAAACCTCTAGGTCTAGGTTTACTCTCATTCATAAGCTATATTTTGACCCTTACGATGGCTCCCAAATTACATCAGAGTTTAGAGAGACAGCCTAATTGTAATAGGTATGGGGAAAAGATTCAGAGAAAAACGTATTGGAGTCAAATTCCCTCTTCACTACTGTATGATTTTGGGATAAAAGATTCCCTCAATTTCCTAAGCATTGTATCAAATAAGGATAATATTAATTCCTACTTCATAGGGCAATATGAGAATTAAATGAGATAATTTATGAAACCAGGATTTTCGCTCCTTAGCATGAATCAGAATCACTTGACGTTTATGTTAAAAGACAGATGGCCTAGCTGTGCCCCAAGTTTCAGACTCAGTAATTCTGTCTGAATCTAAAAAATCTGTGTATTTAATACATTCCCAGGTGGCACTCATGGCACAGGGTTGAAGACCACATTTGGAGAAGCCCTGCTGAAAAGTCATTTCTCATAGTGCCTAGCACAGAGTAATTGTGCAATAAAACCACTTGTTATTGGCATATTTCTGTTATTTCCCAAATTAATGTGGCTTGGGGAGGTTAAGGGTTTAAAGTTACAGAAAGGTTGCTAGCATTCTTTTATCGCTACGGCTCAAGGTACCTTCCCTCCCTTCTCATTATCCATTACTACAAGATAAGTGAGCATATGGGGCAGCACGACCAGAGGAAGTGACTCCGGCAAAGCTGTGACACCTCTAGAGAAAACTAAGAGTGGCCTGGGTTAGATTCATGGCACTGCAAACAGGGAGGAGACAACATTGAGCAATATTTCAGAGGCTAAAAATGATTAGATGGATAAGTAAAACTGAGGGAAGCACAAAGGGTGACTGTCCTTGATTGTGCCCCTGAAGAATTTCTTCATTGACCTGAGGAAGCCTAGTGGATGAAGGGTCTTGGGCGGAAGATGACAAGTTAGCTTTTGGAAAGACAGCTTTAAAGATGCCTACGCATGGTGGGGAAAACCTGTAATCCTAGTTCTTGGGAGTTTAAGGAGGAGGATTAGGAGTTCATAGTCAAGTTTGGCTACATAGTGAGTTTGAGGGCAGCCTGGCTACATAAGATTTTGTCTCAAAAAAGAAACAGACAGCAGATAGATGGATTTGATAGACAGTGATGGGTATCAAACAAAGAGTGAACATCTCAAATTCTCAGTGGCCACCACTGCTAATAAGGAGTATCACATGCTCCCCTTTAACACACAAATGAAAACACATTTCTTTTCTAGTTCCTCAGCTGTAATTAGTGTTTGGAGAAGCCAACTCAGGCATGAAGACATGCACCTACACGCGTCGTTTGCACAGGTATGCAGACTCATCCCATTGGCTATTGGCAGCATGTTGAAATGTTTGGAAAGACACATCCTAGAATGATAAATTTCACTCTTGCTAGGCAACTGTTTACACCACTCCCATCTACCTGTTTACATAAATTTCTCTTCTAAAATGTAATGACTATTTCCTTTCACCAAGTGCTTATGGAGTGCTATCTCCTGTAATCCAGCTCCTTTACTCTTCTAACAACCTCAACATGTATATTGGTATCCTTTTAGAGTTAAAAAAATGGTGGTTAAAAAAATGGTGGCTAAAGAATTTTCCTATACCAAGTAGTAAATGATTGAGGAAACTGACATTATTTTGTTGGATGCTGTCTTTAGTGGAACTAAAACCTTTGCATCTCCCACCAAGTTACACTGCCTCTCTATATTGAATAATGTTCTAAAAGTAGAAACACAAACCCACATTAAGAGCTATCTGCATACAAAGTGTTATTTTTATTGATACTAAAGAATTTTATCTCACTTTGTCCAAACTTTTTACTGGAATGGGTACTATTTCACAGAACTTTACTAATGGAATTTATGAAGTCATAAATACCCTTCAAACAATGGCACTACCTAACAGTTATAAATGTGGAAGCTTTCTTTTTGTTTTGCAATTAAAATGGCTTCTTTAAAAATACTTATTGACACTTTTAAACACATGAATATATCTTGATCATAATCCCTTCCCATTACCTTCTCCTGTCTCCAAGAACTTCCCATCTTCTTCCCATTTAGTTCCTCTTCTACATTGATGTCTTTCTTTCATGTGTGTGTCCCACTAAATTTAATTAGGATTGCCTGTATGAGCAATGGGGGGTGTTATTTGCCAGAGTAAATGCAACTTACCAGTGGCTATATCACTACATAAAAAGCCTCCCTCACCCATTAACTGGCAAAAACTCCTTAGAGAGGGAGAGGGGACTCATGCCCTCCTCTACCACCCATGACGGAACATTGATAGACCCAATATTCTGGAGGTTTTGTGTGCACGTAAAAAGAGTTGCTGTGAGGTCATGAATGCAACGGTCACATTATGTCCAGAAGACAGTGTTCTAAATCATACATCTCTATCTTTTGGCTCTTATATTCTTTTTGTCCCCCTCTTCTGCAATGTTCCTGGAGCCTTGTGGGAGGGGTGATAGAGATGTCTCATTCAGTGCTGAGCACTCAGTGGTCACTTATTCTCAATACTTTGAAAAGCTTTGTCTTCCTAGTAGTCACTGCCAACTGTGGGCAATGGACATATGAGCAGTTTATCTGGCTCTAGTAGACAGATTCTAGTGTTCTAAGCTTCCCAATTACAGAAGATGAATTTAATGGCAGATGAAGGAATATAGGCACAATATGTTAATTTAATAATCATGCTGAGCAGAAACTGGGAAAACTAGGTTCTCAATGTCATATTTCTTCCAACCCCTGGGAGGAATGTCTGAATATAGGCAAATAAGTTAATGAATGTTCACTCAGGTCTTTCTTCTCTATAATATGTCTTTGAACCTGCATTAGAAACTAGAACAAACTCTTCCTTTGTGATCCTATATGTGGAAATTACAAGTACCAAAAGCTAAGTAAAACTGTAAATATGACCAACAGTTGACCATAAAAATGAAACAAAATGAACATCTCTAATAGTATTACAAATGGTTGGATGAGCCTGCACATTATTTAGAAATGGATGGAAAGTCTTAAAGAGCCCAGTGCATGCTGAATTTCCAGAGTGCATGAGAAAAATAACTACTGCTCTATTTGGCATAAACTTAACCTATAACTAATATATGTGTTGGAAAAACATTAGTTAACAACACCCAGTTATTCCCTTACTGGGCATTTACCCTAAAAGCTCCATGCCTCAGTCCAGAGATATTTGCTCAACCATGTTTATAGCTGCTCAATTCATAATAGCTAAGAACTGGAATCAACCCAGGTGCCCATCATTGGATGAATGGATAACCAAGATGTGGTATATCTACATGATGGTATTCTACTCAGCAGTAAGGAAAAAATGACACAATGAAATTTGCAGAAAAATGGTTGAACTTGGAACAGATCATACTCAGCGAACTCACACAATCACAGAAAGACAATCATCGCATTGTCTCACTCATCTGCAGTTCTTAACCTGGATCAGCATGAGTTGCTGATATACCTGATAGGCGTCTCGAGGCCTGGACAATAGGGAGGGTAGGGCTTGGGGAAAGGGAAGGGAAGGGGAGGGAGTACACAAAACTGAAAACAAATTAAATTGGTACCATAGAAACCTATATCCTGGAAGATAGACTAAAAGGTTGAATCCTCAACAAGACTTTGGGGGAAGTACCTGAAGAGAAGGGGCCTGGAGAGGGTGGAATGAAGCCTAACCTTAAATTTCTCTTGTTTATTTTCTCCACTTCTTTTTCGTTTCCCTTGGCTCTGGCCTGTAACTCCCAGTACATGGAATATTGATTTGACTTGCTATAATTTTCTTTTCCTTCTTAGAATTTTGAAAGGCAAGTTAAGAATGATTTGATACCAGGCCTCTTTAAAAGCTTTCCAGCCAACTTGGATTGATGCTACCTTTGCCTTTCAGAACATTATCCTGTTTGAAGAAAAACACAAGATTTTGTTTTTACTCTGTGCTCTCACTTTTCAGCTGTATGATGTGGAGAAAGGGAACTAATCTCTAACCCTCTGTTTACTCATCAGCAAAATGGGACTAGTATGTGCCTCAACTAGTTCCTAGGTTACCCTGAGCATCTGTGCACACATGAATGTGAAAAGAAACGCTACTTTCACTCCATTAACAAAGCTTTGCTTTAAGGCAATAAAGTGAATAACTAAACTCCAATATCCCATGAAATTCTCATTTTGGGGCTCCTAAGGCAATAAATTCCTAAGTGTATAAAGACTCCTGAGGAAGACATTTCTGCAGAGAAGATTGAAGCAAGGAAATTGTCAAGCAGGGCAAGATGGGAACAAATTGTCTAGCTCAGGATTCTCATTGTAGGAAAGGATTTTACTGAAGTAACCAGCCCAGAAAGCCAAATATCACATGTTCTGTCTCATATATGGATTCTAGCTACAAATGATTGGACTTCTGTGTGAGTAGGAAGAAAACTCAGTAGACTTACTATCAAAACATGCCATCTGGGCTGGAGAGATGGCTTAGCGGTTAAGCGCTTGCCTGTGAAGCTGAAGGACCCTGGTTCGAGGCTCGATTCTCTAGGACCCACGTTAGCCAGATGCCCAAAGGGGCACACGCGTCTGGAGTTCGTTTGCAGTGGCTGGAGGACCTGGCGAGCCCATTCTCTCTCTCTCTCTCTGCCTCTTTCTCTGTCACCCTCAAATAAATAAATGAAAATGAACAAAAAAATTAAAAAAAACATACCATTTATTTTTACACATATAGCTCAATTACAAGTGGGAGCTATTTTTTTAAGTTTTTCTATCAAAATCTGGCCATGGTTTTATAATGAAAAACCCAGCAGAACAGGACTTGCCAGAAATTCACTTTGCACTAATTTTTGTTGTAGCATGCCTATTTTATTAGACAAGGGATACTATCAGCACTTTTTTTAATGAGAGAGAAAGAGAGAGGGAATTGGCATGCCAGGGCCTCCAGCCACTGCAATTAAACTCCAGATCCAAGCACCACCATGTGCACATGTGCAACTTTGTGCACTTGTGTCACCTCGTGTGTCTGGCTTATATGGGACCTGGATAGTTGAACATGGGTCCTTAGGCTTCACAGGCAAGTGCCTTAACTGCTAAGCAATCTCTCCAGCCCACTCTCAGCATTTTTCTCTGCCATAATAAATGAACCATCATTGATATACTATACAGCCTTTGCTCTAATGCTTAGTTGGTGTGAGATGATTCCTTCTGAAAAAGTGTTGGTTTCCAGCATTCTCTGTTGGGGACCCATCAAGTGTGGGGACTGTCAGAAAACAGGGAGCAACCATGTATTGTACCTTAAACAGGAAAAGGATAGGATCAAAGAGTCTCTCTGTTATGTCCCACTTAGCAGAGAACTAAGGGAGCTCTCCAAGGAAAGGGAAACAAAGGGGACAATGTATTGACATAATCATAGTATTGTTCCCATGCAAACTTATATTCATTTAGAATGAGAAAAGTGTTCATATCCACACCCATGCAGATGAAAAGATGCACAGTCCAACACAAATACTTTATCCCCACAGGCACAGAAGTTTACTACAGCTGTAGAACCTGCTGGTATTCTGGCTTAGCCTACCATATATCTCCCAGCCAGCAATGGATTTGAATTTTAAAAAGATGGGATTACTTACACATTGTCCTTCCTTCTTCCCTTCTTGTTACATCTAGTCCTTTCTGTGAACAAATGAAGCTATGCACATAGACACACAAAGGCCAATGAGTAGATGAGAAGCAGGTGTCTGGACGTAAAAGGCTCCACATTTCTGACATTGTTTCATTTTACATGATGGACAATTGGACTCAAGCTCTGCATGCAACAGGAAAGATGAGCCACTGAAATGGCAGAAGCTGTGGTACAGATAATAAGTAGAGGCTCCAGAGCTATTGTTGGCATTGGGATTAAGAGGTACATGTTTGCATGGGAGGAGATGTTCAGATTTCAAAGAGTTTTCACATCCAAGACTCCATCTAATGCTCATAATTACCTTGTACCAAGTATACAACACAAACTGATTGAGGTTGAGGGGTTGAATCACTTGTCCCTTGTCATACAGCTTATGCCAGAGCCAGATATTTAGTCCCAATCTAGTTCATTTTACATTACTCTCTTACGAAGTAATGACTCAATTGTATTACCCAAAGCCACACTACAATGTCATGTAACTCAACATGAGGCATGGGTCTAGAGCATGTTAAAACCTCTTAATTATTTCCCTCATCTTTAAGGCTGCCCAGTGATACCTTCATTAATCAGCTAAATAGGTAAGCAAAGGACAAAGAACTCAAATCAATCTATTTGGTTCTTTCATTAACAGTGAGCAGTTATTAGTTGTTTACTATGCATCAGTAATAGTTTTATACGTTGAAAAGAGAGAAGGATGTCACATAGCCTTGTCCTTGGGGAGCTATCAGTCCAAATCTAAATGATAAGTTATGCACACATATGACAATATTATATGGCAGAAGAGGGAAGGAGTGACATAATTGTGAACCCAAGCACTGTTGATTATACTGTCTTGGAGACAGAAGAAGGCCTTTCATTCCTCCAATTTAAAGAGTGAAACCGAGCCAGAGAGATGGCTTAGTGGTTAAGCTCTTGCCTGTGAAGCTTAAGGACCCCGGTTCGAGGCTCGATTCCCCAGGACCCATGTTAGCCAGATGCACAAGGGGGCGCATGCATCTGGAGTTCGTTTGCAGTGGCTGGAGGCCCTGGTGTGCCCATTCTCTCTCTCTCTCTCTCTCTCTCTCTCTCTCTCTCTCTCTGTCACTATAAAATAAGTAAATAAAAATAAACAAATATTAAAAAAATAAAGAGTGAAAGATATGTAAAGGAAACTTGGGGCAAGTTTTGGTAAATATTAGTTAAGTGAGGCAAGTCTACTTCAAATTCATTTCAATTTTCTCAATAACTATAGGATGTCAGATCACAGATAGAGGGAGAAATTGGCTGAGTTGAGGATGACTAGAAAGGGTCAGAAAGAGATGCCATGGAGGTCATGGCATGAAGGCCACTTCTTGAGCAGTGTGAAGGCTTGCCAAGTAGCATCATGAGCTCTACTGATACTAAGAACATGTTTTTGTAGGGAAATGTTCCTCAAACAATAGGTGGCAGCTCAGAAAAAGAGTGGGAGTAGGAGGCGGTGGGGGTTTCCAAAACTGGGAACTGGCAGATACATCAGAAGTCCCAAAGGTGAGGTTGAGGTTGAGGGGGAGGATAAACTTAATAGGTGGAGGCAAGCTGAGGAAATAACTGATGTTTGACTTGAAGATAGTGTTTCAGAGGATGTCTAACAATTGCTGGTAAATTATTTACTAGAAATTTAGCCTTTTCCAAACTTAGAAATCTAAACTACCAATTGATATACATTATGTACAATATTTAGTACTTGTGTCATATATTCCAAGATAAATATTGAGCCAGAGAGGACAATCTACATATGTATACATGGAGAAAAAATACCAGATTATTAGCTATATCATTCCACATCTACCTGAGACTGAAGGGATCTAATTGTCCCTTCACAGAGAGATGGTTTGGGCTACTGTGGAGATAATGGTACTGAATTCTAGGTCAGAATCAATGGACCATCCAGGGAGAAAGGTAACCCACATGCCATGGTTGACTGAAAACTCCTGTTTTGCTGGTCTTTTATTCTCTGTAACTTACCACTTTCATCCTGTTATTGAGTTTGGTCAATAACTGATTTGGTCTCAACTGTTCCCTTAGAGTGAGGAGTGATAAGAGTACTTCAACCAACTTAAACATCAATTGTTTGGTTCCTAGAGAAAGCAGAGCTAGAGATAAGTCAGTAAGATATCCTAAGAGGACTCCATGAGAGAAAATTGGAAAGGGAGGGTGAAACAGGAAGAAAAACAGGCCAAAACAGGACCTGTTGAAGAAAAGGAGGCCAAAAGGGAACCAGACAGTCCAGGATCCTGGCCCAGAAGGGTTAACTAGGCAGGAGGCCTAGTTTCCCTATGCTCCCCCTTCATCTCTACCTTTTCCATTCTGTGGTTTTATAAGTTTCTAGATCTGGTGCTGGCAATCTTTCAGAAAAAGTTAACACAGAATTCTGTATAAAGTCCCCAATGAAGCCTGCTTCAGCCAAGAGTAGCAACAATTGTCCCCTACAGCTAAGTGGGAAACAATCTCAAGTACTGTCCCCTTCCTGGCTTCGAGTGCTTCAGAACTTTTGGACTGAGAACCTCCAGGCAACTAAATAGCTCCTCTTGACTTGCTGACTGACAAACAGGCTTCTTTACTAGCCCAGTTTCAACCAGTCTCTGGAACCCAAGAGAAAGGGAGAAAAAAAAAAAAGCAGGAGAGTGTGTCTGAGGAAGTGGGCTTTAGTAAACCCACCTGGGAGAGAAAGTTAAGATATGGTAAGGGATGCTTTTTTTAAAAGAAATATAATCACAAGTTCTTTTTAAAATATGTTTACTTATTTATTTGCAAGAAGAGACAGACAGAGAGAGAGAGAGAGAGAGAGAGAGAAAGAGAGAGAGAGAGAGAGAGAGAGAGAGAGAGATACAGACAGAGAATGGATGTGCCAGGGCCTCCAGCCCCTGAAAACAAACTCCAGATGCATGTGCCACTTTGTGCATCTGGCTTTACATGGGTACTGTGGAATTGATCATGTATCATTAGGCTTTGCAGGCAAGTGCCTTAACCACTGAGCCATATCTCCAGCCAAGGGTAGCTTTTAATGACTGTTTCCAGAAAGGCTGCTCTAGGGCTCCTACACTAAGGGCCTTACATGGGGAGCTATCTTCCTCCTCCTTTGCATCTTACTTTCTTATGGTCTTTAATCATACTATGATCTGCTTAATATTAAAATACAAAATAAACAAGATGCTTCCTCTGTCTCTTTGCTTCCCATTCCCCATAAGCTACCACTCCTTCTCTCTACCACCTTTCTAGATCAAACTTCTTGACAGTGAGCAGAAGCTGTCTTTTTTAGCCCTACTCCTTCAACTCCTGGGAACCCAAACCTACACATTCATTTCTTGAGAGTACTCTTGTGAAACTAATCAATGACCTTTGATAAGTTCTTATCCCATAGGCCTTTGTAATATTTGACTTTGCCAAATACTCTTCCCATTTTGAAACCCTCTCTATGGCTTTCAATGTGTTCTCATGGCCCTCTCTCTTGCTGATTTCATCCACTCCATATAGAGTCTATTACCTCTATAATAAAAATGAGATCCTACACTAATTTATTTCTTTGGTACTGTCTGTTTTCCAAGTCTATACCCTTATCATTCTTGTTGGTCTCATTAGGAATGAATAACCAAAGCCTAGCTTAGTCCATCATTTGCCTTCACCTGGACAATGACAATATCTTCTCAATTTTATCTGTGTCCAAACATGCAATTACCCCAACACTTTATGGACAGTAATCTTCCTAGTTCTGATCCTATGTCATCCTTAGTCAAAACTGCAAACCATTCCTATTACTTTCAAAATAATACCCATGATTCTTCACTGGGTATTAAAAGTCTGTCACCCTTAGCTCCCACCAGTCTTCACAGGCTTATTTTCCAAGAAACACCACTACCTACTCTATACTTCAGACAAAATTTTGCTGATAACTTAAATCCATCCTGTACTCCCCCACTGCCTTGTTTCTAACCAAGAGGTTTACTTGCCAAAGACATCCTTCTCTTCCATGATTCTTTACAAAGGCTCTATCTAGGCTTTGAAATTCAGCTCAAATCTGATGTCTTTGAAACAGACTTCTCAGGCTAGGGATAATGTTTTCTTACCCATATCACTTCAACATTTGGGGCAGGAAATCAGCTATAGAAAGATGAGTTAATCAGATCTTTCAGTTCAGTGAAAATATTATTCATCCTTGTCATGTCCCTCCTTTTGGTTTATTATTTTCAATAAACATCTACATTCTCACTCCCATTTCTGTCCCATATCAGGCACCTCACTAATGTATATCATGCTGGTTCAGAGTATTTGTGTGTCTGCTTGCCTGTCTATCTATCTATCTATCTATCTATCTATCTATCTATCTATCTTTCAATCTTTCTATCTATCTATTTATCATCTTGCTATCTATCATCTAGATATCTATCTATTTACCTATCCTCCATCATCTATGTTTGTGTTTGTATTCTAATTGATGCATTTTGGTGCTACTGATCTCATTCAAGTTAAAAATAATTCTTCAAGAGAATTTCAAGAACTATACTGATATTTGAAAAGTACTTCATTGCTTTTAAACCTTTGTATTATGTTCAATATTCAACACCTTCATACTGATGTATATCCCTTACACAAATCATTTTTTGCCAAACAAATGATTCTGTGATAAACTACCTTCAAAGTGTTCCACTTTTAAAATGGGAAGTTTTTCTAAAGTATATACTGAGGGGTGAGGTTGCTGGGTTATAGGAATATCTACATAATTGCTATTAAAAAGTGCTCTCATTGCTTAAGACACACAATTATTGGTCATGGGATCCTGAGAAATGAAGCTGGAATGAAGCTGGAAGTCTCTCTCTTGGCTAAGTTTTACAGTGTTGAAAATGCTATGCAACCTACTGGAATACAAAAGACTACGAAAATATCCAACTATGAAAATACCATGTGTGCTCTATATAACCAATTAGCCAGGCAAGAGATCCCACTGTTGCAATAGTGGCATGACAGTTAGAAGGGATAAACAACTACTCTGTGATTCATTATGAGACCCATTCTATGGGAGGGAATTCATCTTTGGTACTAAAAACCTTGTCTAAAACCCATGGCTGGGGAAGTCCTGGACCATATGGGGGAAACCATTACTGTTGATTGACTAAAGTTTACCTTTAATATTTATATTATGTTTATGTTCATACAATATTGGCACTGTCACCTTTGGTTAGAGGAGCTCCTTTTTTCAGACAACAGCGACTACTGGAAAGACCCAAACCTTGTCAGAGTGCTGAGCATAAAGTGATGGTTAAATGAATCCTCTTTATGATGCCCTCCAAGGCTCAGGGAATACTGCAGATGAGAGTGTAGAAAGACTGTAAGAATCAGAGGATAAGGAGACATACTTTAGGAGAATAACTGCTCTGTATCAATTACTTAATGACCTCACAGTGGTTATCATTACCTCCACAATATTGACCTCATTAACATCTGGACATGGATGGTGGAGGTGGGTAAGAAAGGTAATCATAATAAAAGAGGGACTACTTGGAAAAAAGAAGTTCAGTGGAAGAGAAGAGGGAAGGAGGATGAAAGAAAGTATTAAGAAGGGATTTTTATTAACATTATGTTCAAGTATGAAAAGTGTCGATTAAATAAGTACCATTAAATTACTCTTCAAAAAGCTGTACCTCCCTATATATTTCCATAAACAACATATGACAATTTCTTTTCTGTCCTTGCACTTCACAGATACTTGGTGTTACATGATTGTTTTTAATAGTTGTCAACCTTTTGGGATCATTTTTTTGTTGTTATTGCTGAGAAGGACAGACTAGCTGGCCCTGTAAGCTTTGGAATTCTCCAGATCCTACCTCTCATTGCCACAGGATCATTAGGGTTGCAGATGCATAAGCCACTTTGTGTCTGGCTTTACATGACTGCTGTAGATAGGAACTCTGGTTAGCAGCAGACTTGTAATGCCTTTACCCATGGAGCCATCTCCTCAGTCCCAAATTACTGTTAATAATGCTCACAAATGAGCATGATTTAATATCTCACTGATGATTTAATTTGCACTCCTTCTTATATCTGCAAGACTTATCTCTCTTTTCAAAACAATTTTATTTATCTAGTTATTTATGTATTTATTTATTTGAGACAGAGAGATAGAAATAGACAGGGAGAGAGGAGAGAGAGAGAGAGAGAGAGAGAGAGAGAGAGAGAGAGAATGGGTGCGCCAGGGCCTCCAGCCTCTGCAAATGAACTACAGATGCATGTGCCCCCTTGTGTATCTGGCTTACATGGATCCTGGGGAATCGAATCTGGGTCCTTTGGTTTTGCAGGCAAGCACCTTAACTGCTAAGCCATCTTTCCAGCCCAAGACATCATCTCTTTAAAGCTTGTTAGCCAGTCCATTTTCCACCTCTGAGTTCCCCAATCAGATAAGATAATATACCCATTTTAACTATTGTGTTTTCTGTCTTTTTACTTGTAAATTTATTAGAGTTCTTCAGACACTGTAGAAACCAGTGACTTGTCAATTTTAGGTACTAGCCAATGTTTTATTCCAGTCTATCCTTTGTGTGATAACTTTGTCTATGGCAGCTGTTAATTGATTTAAAAATAAGTAGAAGAAGTAAAATTCATGGCTTTTATAGCCATATGATTTGTTATTGACAGTTTTATTTAAGAAGTCCTACACCATTTCAAATTATAAAGAAATTCTCATATTTAAAATTTTGGTTATTTTTCATGTTTAAGTTTTTGACCTAGTGTGTTCCTTGTAAGTGATATGGGTCAGTGAGGTGGTTTGAAGGTAAAATTCCCCTCATAGACCATTGTATTTGAATATTTAATCCTCACTTAGTGGTGTTATTTGGGAAGCTCTGTCACCAGGCAATCCATTCTTTCTTATAAAAATCCATCCTTCTACTGCTGTAAAATTGTATTTATCTTATTATCAGCTGTTTCTGAGCTCTATATTATATTCCTTTGGTTCATTAGTCATTTATTATGTCTGCTCATCTTTGTTTTTCATGTCTTTGCAGCAAGTTCTTCACTATATCTTGTTATAAATCTTACATTGTTATAAATCTTAGATATTTATAGACATTTATTTTTCTATATACATTTAATAGCAAGCTTTTAAAGTTTTTAAACTATCATACAGGTTTTTTTTTTTTGGATTTTCTAGTTAGTGTTTTGCTCTGGCAGAGGCTGACCTGGAATCCACTATGTAATCTCAGGGTGGCCTCCAACTCATGGTGATCCTCCTACCTCTGTCTCCCAAGGGCTGGGATTAAAGGCATATGTCACCACACCTGGCTCTAATATACAGTATTTCTATTGGACTGAGATGTAATTTATAGATTGGGAAAAAATGACATTTTTACATTTTACACTTTATAAGTAATCCCATTCACAAATGTGTAAGGTATCGGGTCATTTAAGTATGTTAGTAGAATTTTTTAAAAAATGTATCTGTAAAATGTTTAATATGCTTTTTTTTCAAGGTAAGGTCTCATTCTAGCCCAGGCTGACCTGGAATTCACTATGTCGTCTCAGGGTGACCTCAAACTCATGGTAATCCTCCTACTTCTGCTGGGATTAAAGGCATACACCACCATGCATGGCTTAATATGCTTTTTTTGTTGTTGTTGTTTGTTTTGTTTTGTTTTTTTTTCTTGCTTAATTTTTTTCTTTTTTCTTTATTAGTCAGTTCTGTATTCAGCAAATACAGTCAGTTTGGTACCATTATTAGGCTCATCCGTGATCTACCCCCTCCCCTTGGCCCCTCCTTGTTGAGGTATACAGGTCATGCATTGTGGAGTTAGCCCACAGTTATGGATAAGCTAAATGTCTCTGCATTAATATGCTTTTTGATAGCTGAATTTTAACAAATATATATTTTGCAGATCTCTTTTTGTTATTATAAATGGTAGTTTTACATAGACAGTATGCCTTGGACTAGAATGTGTGTGTGTGTATGTGTGTGCATGTTTATATTTAGGTTGGTTCATGAGTGTGTGTGAACCTGTGAAAACCTGAGGTTGCTTTCAGTTATTCTCAGTCATTCTCCACCTTATTCTTTGAAACATATTCTCCCACTAAACCTCGAATATACCAATTTGCCTAGTCTAGGTAGCATAAGCTACAATACCAAACATTTTATGTAGGTGCTGAGAATCTAAACTCAGATCCTCTGGCTTGTGTAACAAGCATTTTGCTCAATAAGCCATCTCTTCAGCCCCTTGAACTAGAATTCTATGGGCCTGTTTACTGAAGAAAGCTTGGAACATATAAAGACTAGTTGTTGTCTAGTTCACCTTTCTTTCCAAAGAAAAGTGCTTTGCAAAGTAAGTGTTCACTTAATATGGGGTAGCTGCACTGAGGGGACTTTGAAAATACTGGCTTAATTGACTTGAGGGGACTGTGAATTATTTTAGAATACTTTAGAAATTATAATCATAAAATTTTGTGATAAAACACCATGTAATTTTCATTTAAAACAAAACAATCATGTTATTTCAGACTAATACTGGGGGAAAGAAAAAAGTAAGTACATGTATATTACTAGTTAATGCATACTTTTGATTTTTAAATTCTGCCAATGCTTTATATATCCTCTAAACTAAATTAAATCATGAAAATTGGAGAGAGTAGGATGTTTGAATGACAGAAACAGCAACAAGTAGAGAAAATACGGTAGTCAATAACTGGGAAGGAGCATATAGTTGTGATGATAATATTTTTTGGACATGGTTGGGATTATAGGGGAGTGTTAATTGTGAAAAATTGTTGTGCTGTACATTTATGATTTGGGTAGGTTGTAGCTATAGCATCATATTTAGAAGTTTAGAAATATTTTACTTATACTTATTTATTTGAGAGAGAGAGAGAAAAAGGCAGAGAGAGAGAGAGAGAGAGAGAGAGAGAATGGGCATGCCAGGGCCTCAAGCCACTGCAAATAAGCTCCAGACACATGCACCACCATGTGCATCTGGCTTACATGGGTACTGGGGAATTGAACCTGGGTCCTCAGGCTTTGCAAGCAAGTGCCTTAACCACTATGTAGTCTCTCCAGTCCATATTTAGACATTTTAAATGGGACTTATTGGAGGTTCACAGGTAATAAAATATTATACACATATACACATACACAGATCTAGCTCATAATAATACCTGTGCTAATCACCCATAAGGGTGGTCTCACTAAATGCCCAGAAAAGCCTTAAAAAGTAAGTACTATTATTATCTATACTTTATGTATAAGGAAAATGAGATAAGGATAGGTTTAACAATACCCACATTCATTTTTGTAGTTAAAAATCAGTAGAAGCAATATTCAAATTCAGGGAATTTGACTGCAAGTTCTAAACTCTAAGCCACCATAATGAACTATCATGAAATAGATAATATTATCAATCAGTGTGAGTGTGTGTGTGTGTGAAGCTTAGAACACTGAAAATAAAGCACTCTCTGCACAAATCACTTTTAGAGACCATTTGCTGTTGAGGGGCATTCTGTTGCACTTTAGCTATTATCATTTCTGAGGAGCTCAACCTTGGTGTTCTGGAGAAGAAAGGATTTCTAGCTCTTGTCTTCTGTCAGATTGTTCTATGATCCTTCCTTTCTCACTTATAAAACAATAGATCAGAATAAGGTTTATCTTTTCTTGTTTTAATAATCAATTTATTTTAGAAGATTCTTAAACTTACAGAAAATTGCAAAGAAAGCAAAGTTCTGATATACCATTCATCCCCATAACTAGGTTTGTCTTTATGTAACTATTGTACATTTACCAAACGTAAGAAGTTAGCATTGGTATACTATTAACAAACTCCAGATTTTATTCAGATTTCACAAGTTTTATACTAATGCTTTTTTATATTTTATAATCCAAGTCAGAATACCATATCACATTTAGTAAAATGAATTTACTTTGCAAAATTATGGTAAAATACATAATATTTCCCATTTTAGCCAAGTTTAAATATATAGTTTGGTATCATTAGTATATTTGAATTATACAGCCATTGCTAACATTCATCTTCAGATATTTTTCCTCTCCTTAGCTGAAACTAGCAAAATTCATTTTTTGAGAGAGAGAGAGAGAGAGAGAGAGAGAGAGAGAGAATGGGCATGCCTGAGCCCCTAGCCACTGCAAATGACTTCGAGAAACATGTACCACCTTGTGCATCTGGCTTTATGTGGGTACTAGCAAAATGAACTTGGGTCCTTAGGCCTGGCAGGCAAACACCTTAACCACCAAGCAATCTCTCCAGTCTGAAATTCATTTTTATAACAACAAAGCAATCTTGTAGTCCCGAGTAGCTGGAGCCAAAGAGAAACATTGCCATGTAATTAACATCTAGGTTGCTACAAGACCAAACAAATGGATTGATTTATATGGGAACCATAGTAACAGTTAAATATGACTGGTTCATACTGAAAACATCTATACTGGGTTACTGGTAAACTTGCTTTAAAATCAAGTCTTTGGGGGCTGGTAAGATGGCTCAGAAGTTAAGGTGTTTGCACTGGCTGGAAGCCCTGGCACACCCATTCTCTCTTTCTCTCTCTAAAATAAATAAATAATTTTTAAAAAATCTCACTGTGGAAAATAGAAAAACTTCAACAAAAAACAACACATGTCTTTGGCAATAGTATGTTAAACTAACTGAGTGAAATCTATAATCCAAACAAAAAGCTGAACATGTTTTTGAGAGGAGAAAATTCTTGGACAATTATCTAGAAGAAAACATGTCACCAGGAGGAAGTTGATCTCTCTACCTGTTTGTAGAAGAGAACCTAAAACCCATACTTATACAAGGGCTTGATGTACTTGGTATTTGACATCAATACCAAGCAAGACAACAATGTGCATGGCATATGAGTGAGTGATCAGATCCCAGTGTGGGTGCTCTGGTGGTCCTCATGAACATACCAGCACACTACTCATGGACTCTGTTCCATTAAGCATCTATCCAAAGACCACCCTGTTGGGCACATGGTACTGAGGACCATCCTGTGGTATATAAGAGTTTACACAGCTATCCTTGCAAGTATTTGAGTATATAAGGAAGATGACCTAGAATAGTATGTCAGATATTCTCAGTCAGTGCTTCTTAGACTGTACTTTGCCAATGGATCATCTAAGGATCCTATTAAAAAGAAAGTTCCCATTCAGTAGATCAGGGTTGATACCCAACATTCTGCATTTCTAATAAGGTTCCAGGTGATGTTGATTCTGCTGAACAATTGACTGCCTTTCTATCAGCAAGGACATACACTAGTATTTTTAATTTGGCTTTATAGTAGAATCACATAGGTGCTTTAAAAATACTAATTCCAGGACTAGAGAGATGGCTTAGTAGTCAAGGCACTTGCCTGAGAAGCCTAAGAACTCATATTCAATTCTCCAGGTTCCATGTAAGCCAGACACACAGTGATGCAAGTGTGCAATGTTGCACATGCGCACAAGGTGTGCACACGTATGGAGTTCAACCGCAGAGGCCAAAGGCTCTGGCGTGCCAATTCTCTCTCTCTCTGCCTCTTTCTCTCTAGGTCAAAATAAATAAATTTAAAAAGAATTCTAATTCTAGATTTCATTCCTTTAATTAATTGGTTTATAACATGTTATGGACTGAATTGTACTTAAACAGATGGCTCATAACTATGTGTACTGCCTATTTTATTCACTTGTTTTTCACAAATAGATAGTATGCTCATGAAGTTTTGTGTAAGATGGCAGATTAGAAGCTGCTTCTGTGTGGTGTGGTCAGGGGGAATAGTTCCCATAAAAATTCAACTCTATTACCAAGAGATAAAGAGCAGAAGAACATCAGAAACACACAATGAAACTGGTAGAACAGCTGAAAAATATATGGAGAAAAAGAAGGACCAGAAAACCTGTATATTAAAGGAAGACTGTAGAAATATTTTCCATATCCTCTGTAGAACTTAATACAGAGCTTGAACCAATGCTTAACACAGACTTGCTGAATGGAGGCAAAGCAGTACAATCATTGCTTGGGATGCAGTGGGATGGAGTCTTCTAATTCTAAGGTTATTGGCTGGCAAATGAGTGAACTCAGATGAAAAAGTTGCTGATGATCTAGAAGCCAGACTTTGTGCTTCTAGCTTATTTTCCTAGGGGTGCCAATTTTCTGTTAAGACTAATTTGATAAATGTATTGCAGGGTAAAAGTATTAATGACTGATAATGTATTTAATGTATGACTGCATTGTGGATAATGGCTGCACTCAGAGTTAGAGTGACAAATAACTGTTAGTGAAGGCACTAGTCAGACTGGATGGGGATATATGGGCTTGGGGTTTCCTCATGTACTTCACATCACACCCCCAAAATGAAGTGTCAAAAAAGTAAGTAGGGCATCAGGCATTTTTCACCGCACAAAGGGATGAAGTGTCTGTTTGAGATCAGAGGATGCACTGGAGCACTGTTGTCTTCATTTCTCTCCAGTGTTATCTACCTTCTCCATTCAAGCAGCCTGCAGTGGTATAAAATTCTAAGAACTCTAACTTTTAAAAATTATTTTTATTTATTTATTTGAGACAGTGAGAGACAGAGAGAAAGAGAGGAGAGAGAGAGAGAGAGAGAGAGAGAGAGAGAGAGGCATGCCAGGGCTTCCAGCCACTGCAAACAAATTCTAGATGCATGTGCCACCTTGTGCATTTGGCTTACATGGGTCCTGGGGAAATCAAACTTGGGTCCTTTGGCTTTGCAGGGAAATGCCTTAACAGCTAAGCTATCCCTCCAGCCCTAAGAACTCTAATTTTGAAGTTAGATGCACTTCAATTTTTTTCGAGGTAGGGTCTCACTGTAGCTCAAGCTGACCTGAAATTCACTCTGTAGTCTCAGGGTAGCCTTGAACTCATGGCGATCCTCCTACCTCTGCCTCCTGAGTGGGCATCACCACGCCTGAGTTTGAAGTTAGATTTACTTCAAATGGGCCAAACTCTCAGCCTGTTGAACTGTGCAAATTAAATTCCAGGAACATAGAAAGTTCTGAAGATCAGAGGAAAAAAAAAAAAAAAAAAGAACAACAGCTGACCAGGCCAGAAAATGGTAACTTTCCAAACAACTTCCAATTAACTTTCAAGTATTTTCTGGTTACAAAGAGTTGAATTTTATTTAAAGTTTCTTGGGTACTGTGCCAGCTAGAGACAAATAACCAATCACTACCTGAGAAGAGACCCAGTGCGGGGGCAGGGGCATCATTCTTGGAATTTAAAACTTCCCTTCACTACTAAGTGATGGGTAAACATCAGATACGTATCCAAACACGAATTCTCTTGATTTCAACTCTTCTTGACTACAGTTTAGGAAACAATTTCAGTCCTTTTGTCATCACTCACATGATCTAGAGACATTCATAGGCATTTATGATGAGGCTTCCCCCTCTCCCTAAAGCACCATTCCTTTATATGTACAGGCTCCTCTTCCAGTCTCTTCAGTCTCTGGATGATGGGGGTGGGGTGGGATGGGGTTGCAGGGTCTTTGTCTTGGAAATCCTTCCCTCTGTAGTACAATCTGAGCTTAAGTGACTCCCTGGACCCCATGCTTCCTGCCCCAAGAGCCCAGAATTCATGACCGTGCAGATAAATGAATTATACACTTGGCCAGAGATTTAGCCTGGCCCTTTGTATAGCAACCTCTGAGGTCTGGGGGGAAGATTTGACCTGTCAGGATCTGTGTTCATTCTGCCTTGATGAGAGGCAGAGCAAAGCAATCCTGGCTGTACAATCCCACACCCTGGGGTGTGATAATCAGCAAATTACAGAGAAGGAATTGGCTATTGCCTGATTCTCACTGTTCAGGACCCAGGCTCCGCTGTTCAGTGGCTGGCAGGCTATTTTCCCAACTCTGGATGGTGGATCCATCTCTTCCCAAGCAAGCCAAGAAAGAAGAACCTTCTGAGCAGAGGTCACACCTCAATGGGAGTTTTGAAGGGGCCAAATGCACAAGAGTATGGTCTATCCATAGCCCTATATGGGGTCTGACACAGGAGGGAATCTTGGGTTTGAACTCTTCTTTCTTAGCCTAAAACCCAAAGATTTAGGCACAGCTAGGAGACTAAGAGTATCTTTTGAAGAAATAAGGCAGAAAAATTGCCACTCTGAACTGGTTTCTTAGCATACTAACTGAGTATTATGCAAAGGTGAGTCACTTCAAAATCAGTTCTCTTCAGCTCTCTGGGGGGGGGGGTTGTATGCCAAATGTGAGCTGTTGCCTGCAGGGTAACATTCCTGTCTTGGCTAACTGCTCCCATCAGACTCATGGCTGTGTTCTAATGTTTCTTCCTCAATGAGAACTACCCGGCTTCTCCACTTGCTATTAGATCCTTTGTTATGGCCTCTAATCATACATTCTATTTTTTTTTCCTAGTGCTAAACCATAATTTCACTTGTTTAATTTATTAATTTGCTCAACAAATTATTTATTCCACATTCACCAGAACACTTCCAGGCTCTTCAGATACAACAATGAACAAAACAAGCATTCCTCATGTCTGATATCTGAGCTGGTAGACAAAAGTAATATTATGTAGTAAATAAAGGCATAAATATGAATTTCCATGCTCTCAATTTTTGTCATGAATTTTGCACTGGCCATGTACATTCTATAATGTTCATTAATAACCATGTTTCTTTTTTTCTGATTGAGATAGATATGATCTCAACCCATAACAACAAAGTGGTCATCAGCAAAGGAAATAATAATCCCATCCATTTTCACTATTATATTCACAAAACATGCTCACACAGCACTGCTCTCCCCCACCATTGGCAGTCCTGGGGATACAAACACTGCACTGTGGTTACATCTTTATAAAAACATTTATCTCCCGGAATTGTGATGATTAATCTTTTGGTCTCCTTCTATCACCTGGTATTTAGCTATTCAAAGATAAGGCATATGTCTGACTCATCTTTGCATCCCTGGAACACAGCATGATGGTCCAGGGCTATTTTTTGAGATGAAAACCCTGGAGCCCCAACATAGGGGAATTTGCATGGGAATGCCAGAAGAAGTGGTAATGCATCTATCTCAGCAGAGACCAGGCCAGGCTGGAACGGCTCCACCAGTCCGCTTTCAGCCATTGGAGATCTATTCTAGGATTTGTGGGTTTCTGTGGGCTCCATCTTTCAGAGAGCCCATTAGTTTATCAAGACATTTGTTGGAGATTATAGCAAATCTTTTATGTAATGAGGACTCTTGGCAAGTGAACCATGGAAGTTTATAGAATTGTTTGATTCATTAAAACCTAAAGGGAAAACATTTGTTAAATAAAATCTTCTAAATTGTCAGTGGTAACCCTCCCATACCACCAGACTCAGTTAAATAGAAATGGTTGAACATCTTTCTTTGTTCTTTAAGGTCTAGCTAGGCCTCTGAATTATTTCCTAGTTGCTTATTTTCCATTGTTTTTAGGTTGCTTCCCCCCTGGGATAAATCCCTGATTTACTTTCAAGTCATTTTTTGTTCATGTACGACTCTCCCTAAAAGAACACAGGTAGCAAATGTTATAGGACTACAAAGATGTTACTGAGATTTTAAGTAGGATATCTGTAATCTTTTTTTTTTTTCCATTGTATTTTATTTATTTATTTGCACACAGAGAGTGAGAAGGGAGAGAGAGAGAGAGAGAGAGAGAGAGAGAGAGAGAGAATGAGCATGGGAATGCCAGGGCCTGTAGCCACTGCAAATGAACTCCACATACATGTGCCACTTTGTGCATCTGGCTTTATAAGAGTACCGGGGAATCGAACCCCAGTCATCAGGTTTATCAGGCAAGTGCCTTAACCACTGAGTCATCTTTCTGCCCATGTACTCTTATACCTGCACATAATTTAAGGGAAATTACTTTCATTCTTCCCTTAAGGTAGTTTAACAGAAGCACTCCTAACCATAACCTAAGCAGATATCAGGGAACTCTTATAGTGTGGTATAAACTACAAATAGTTTGACAAGTTGATTTGCTAATATGTAAGAGGAATAATTATTTCCTGCCTTGGAAGAAAAATTGGGATCACTCATTTGCATGTGGAAAATAAACATTAATTTGAGGATAGACTGTTTGTCCTATACAGTTCACATACTTCTTTAAATCTTGTATCAATAGATGTGGCAGCACCAGTAGGCACTGTGAATTCACCTACCCTTATGAGCTTTGCTGATCACTGGGAAGTATGCAGAATAGAAGAGGAGTAAGAAACAGGTAAATGCCAGGATGGTGGGAGCTGGGCTGGAGGGATAGGAGTGGGTGAGAAGAGAGGAAGTTAGGCTTGGAGAAATCAACAGTGGGGTAAAGTATTTTATTTACTTTGCCTTATCTGGCAAATCCTAACTTCTCAAGTGCAATGATTAAAAAAAATAAGCAACAATGGAAAATGGTGCCACAGGGGAAAAGCAAACTCTGACCAAGTTTTGTGTAAACTCTTTGCTAGATATGCCAGGGAAAGCTTCCAAAAGTTGGAAGCTGTAAAAAGGCTGTACTCTTGAGAGCATGCTTACAAAGAACCCCCAGTGTTAGTTTTGCTGATTGTTCAAGCCACTGAGTCCCACAAGGGTAAAGGAAAAAAATTGAAAAAGGCACCCCTGAATAGAGGTGGTCTATTTCCTGAACAGAGCTGGCTACAAATCACTGTACTGATGACTTGTTGTGTGAATTGGGGCAAGGAGAGGGTCTACATTTTCTAGAACCAAGTCTGTGTTGGTTGTTCGTGCTCCACATTTATTAACACTGAAAGGCAGAGTAGTATTTCTCAAAAGGACGGTTAAGAGAAGTGAGGGAGGGAGACAGAGAGAGAGAGAGAGAGAGAGAGAGAGAGAGAGAACAAAGAGAGGGTTAGTAGACATGAGAGAGGGGGAAGGAGGAGGAAGGAGATGGGAGAGTAGAGGAGAGGAGAGAATTAAGAGAGTATATAGCAAAGCTTAACTACCCAAGGCCCTGTCAACATTCAAATAACAAAACATTCAGAAGCTCTTTTCTTCCTCTTTCTTCTCTCTTTCCTTACTCTGAAACTGATGTTCAGTTTTCTCTTGTCACTGGTTCTGTCAAACTCCTACTGTTAATAAACACTGACAATTTGCTTACCTGTATTTATTTCTCACACTTCCACCTAATTACCTGGCAGCTAGCATATTTGGTCTCTCTTCCAAAACTGAACCTTTATGGCAATAATCAATCCTAGCCCAAATCCCTATGCTATAACCACACAAACCTTCAAAAACCTATAAAATGGGTTAAATGATCAAACCTTGTTAGAAATTATCTTCATTATTAGAGATATAGCTGCTATGAGGTCACTGGAAGGAAAGAGAGTAGTGGGTGTTACTTCAAGAGGTGGTATATAAAGTACACTAGCTGGTGAAATAGGAGATGTGGTCTTAGCTTTACCATAAATTTTCCATGACTAAATGAGTCATTCCTTTTCTCTGGATCCCAGTTTCCTTATTTGAAAAGGAAGAGTTATAATGAAATGAGTTCTTTTTCAAAGAGGGATATAATTCCTTGGTGGTTTTAGGTATCTTATAGATAATACTTCTTATTTTAGTTTTGTATTTATTCTTTATTATTTTAGCAAAACAGTGTTTTCCCATTTCCAGTGCCATTTTAAAATAAATCTTATTCAAGTAAAATTTAGAACCAACCTGAAGAAATACATTTAGTACAAGAACAAGTACTCCATATAGCAAAAGTGGAAGTGCTATACAAATTTCATTGATTTGATGAATGTTAGGCTAAATGACTTCTACTGGCTATAGCACACTGGAACTTCGCAATAATAACTCACATTTTAAATAAGCTAATAGGTGTCAGTCATGCCATTCTGCATGCAGTTCAATAGGAGAGAGGGAAAACACCAGTGAAGATACTCAACAAGCCTTATATTTTGCCAGCCAGGCCAAATGAGCCAACAGGTGCAATAGTGCCACATCTGTCATGGTGGAAACCAACTGCCCTCTAATTGGACAGGAGGCCCACTCCATGGGAGGGAATACATCCCTGACGCTGAAAACCTAAAACAGGGGTAGCCATGAGCCCTAGGAGTGTAATGCCTGCTGCTGTCTGGCTAAATGTATATACTATGCTCATTAAACTGCCCAGTAAGCACTTCTCTTAATGTTCATACCTATATATTAATGCTACTCTCACTTTTGGTAGAGAACCATCTCTTTTCAGGTGGAAGTGGCCTTGGGATGACTCAGAAGGCATCATGGTGCTGGAAAGAAGTGACAGGAGTGCTCCGCACTGCAATATCTCTAACACACCTTTCACTGCTCAGGGTCTATTGCAGAAGAGGTGGAGGAAAGAATGTAAGAGCCAAAGGAAGAGTAGGACTCCTTAAAACAGGCTCTCCCAGACACAAAATGGCCTGGATATCCATGACCTCACAGTGCCTGACACTACCTACATAAGACCATCATAATAGGAGGAAAAGATCATGACATCAAAACAAAAGAGAGACTGATTTAGAGGGGGAGGGGATATGATAGAGAATGGAGTTTCAAAGGGGAAATTGGGGGAGGGAGGGCATTACCATGGGGTATTGTTTATAATCATGGAAGATGTTAATAAAAAAATAATAAATTAAAAAAGAAAAAAAGATCTATGCAAAATTGGTAAAACTTACATACTCTCAGTAGTAAAGCAGATGAACCCAGTTTAAGCTTACAAAAACTGAGGAGTTGGAAGCAGAGTAATTTTGATGTCACAAAGGAAAATGAGAAAGGCTATCACTCACAGGACTGGGAAAACACAGAGAAGGAAAGAACTGATGTTTAGATGTTTGGCCCATATGGAAAACATTTGATTAACAGTTTTTAATGATTATGGAAAGGAACTAACCATGTTTTGAGGAAGTAGATGACTGATTCAAACCAACTGTGTTGTGAGCCACAACACAGACATGGATGAAATAATATTTACTTATAGTGCTTAGATTATAGTAGCAGCTGGAGATAAAAAAAATTGCAATGAGTCAAGCTTAGTGGCTAGAGGGGGTTTATGGAAGCCATGAAAATTGTCCACTCTAATCTCCTGATTTTCAGAGATAACTGGTACATGGTCCTAGCCGCTGACCCTCTGAATCCATCATCACATTTGAGCATAGGCCATGTTTGCAATAAGCGGTCCCCAATCAATGATTTTTTGCAACCACACTTATTTCAGTGAGGTAGAGAATGTCTCTGATGATGACCATAATTTGACAATTTCCTACTGTCTTAACTGAAACCTTCCTACACTTGTACTCTAATCAAATCGAAGGTTCTGCTTATCCATTCCTCTTTCCTTCTCTCCTTCACAAAAGATTGAACCTACACTGTGGTTTCCTATGTCCTACCTCCTCTGGCTCCATTTCTTTCTTTCCCTCATAGGTGCCTTCTATTAAATCTTTTGCATATATAATGCCATACTGGTGTCTGAATTATAGAAGGCTCAAACTAATAAAGGGTTCTTTTCCAAATATGATTTTCTGTAAGAGTAAAGATTTAAACTCTACAAGTTTTTCAGGTTTGGATGCCTTGAGGTTAAGAGTAATAGAGCTTTGAAAATAAAGGGGATATAGGTGGAGATTCTGATATACTTAACCCTGGACTTGTATAATAGAAAAAAAAAAAACATTTAATCCACAGTTCCTCAGTAATTTTGAGAAGAATGTCAAGTCATTATGAAATTAGCATTTGTAAGACTCATCTTGACACTGTTTGTTCCCCTTTCACATGTGGATTTCATAGAAAAAGCTTTAATACAAGAAATAGTAGTGGGTAGGAGTTCAATGATCTGAAAGAAATGGGTGGATCTCAGTTTGTGCAATGAGATATTTCAATTTTGCATGATTAACTATAAGGTATCTTGTTGGAAAGAGAAGAAATAAGAAGAAACTGTGGGAATAAACTATGAAAATGAACTATGTAGAAGAACTGGGGATATTTATTATGGACCTTACAAATAGATTTTGTGATATTACTGCTGTGAGATGCTAAATTCCTTACTTGCAACTTGCTTTGAAGTTAATCTTACAACTGTGTAATCCACCTGCTTAAAGCAATGTGACTAGGTTTCCTCTGCCTTGGTATACCTTTGGCCTGAACAGCAAGGATGACCAATATTAACAAGCAATATTTAGAGATGCTGACTGATCTCAAGCTATGCCCTATGCTCCTTTCCCCGGAGGCCTAGCTGTGCACTTGATTCAGAACAAACATATGTGCCTAAGAATTGCTGATCATAGTGTTGAAGTCAATGAAGTCAGTAACTACAGCCCCACAAATCTGTAGAAGGCAATGGATGGGCTTAATGTGACTGCTCTTGTGATCAGTGTGTGTGTGTGTCCTGGGTCAGCAGAGTCCAGCAGGTCATATCCCTAAATCCCTTCCTTTGACAAATGTTTAAGGATTATCTAGGGTAGAAAGTTCCTTAACCTTTGCTCATACAATGTACTACTTGTTCACACATTACTATATTTTCACTGTTCAATGCAAGTGCCAATGAGTACCTATATGTAGAGGAAGCCACAGCTGCAGTAATAACAGAGCAGTGGTGACAACAGATGCATCAGATATATTAATGGCTTAAACTAAACTTTCTTCTAGTTTCTTTTTACCCCAAGCTACTGCTAGAGGCAGCTATCCCACTCCTGGGATGGAGGTACCAGGAGTTAGCTCTCCCATCTCTCAGGCTCTGCTGCTAGAAGCAGTTTTCCCACTTCAGGACAAGAAAGTTCCAGAGGTTAGTCTTTGCTAAATTCAGGGCTGTGCCCCCCCCCAAATAGGGCAGTATTTTATTACATGTGATATAAGGCTGACAGCAGAAGCAAAACCGAGAAAGAAGAATTTGTCAGACGTTGAAGTGGCTGATGTTGGCAATCAAAATTTCCTTCCTAAGAGCATAAACATATAATATAATAATATATTCTGAGTGGATTTCTCTCAAGCTATGCTAGTCTCAGGGGAATTAAGATTCAAAAAAAGCCAATATCATAGAGCAGATAATCTTCAAAGTATATTACAGCTCAGGTGAGCCATGGATTCTCAGTAAAACAGGAATTGGAATAGCATGGCAAAGAAAAAGGCTCTGTACTCTTTACAACTTTACTTCTTTCTTATACTTTTGCTTTGGTAGAGAGAGCATTCATACTCTGTTCTCTGGTAAGGACTCCTGTGTATCTGGCTACCTCTTCCAAGACCCTAGGGTATGGCAGGAGATGAGGCAGTCAAGTCAAGGAAATCATTGGTCTATGTCGTCACTAGTTGGAGAGTGAATCTTCCAGTGGAAACTGGGGAATTTGGCTTCTTACTGCCTTCAGCAGAATGCAGCTGCTTCCAATACATTAAAATTTGGTTTACTTAAGGGAGTATAAAGTCCCAATTGCAAGAATAAGAATGGGGTCTTTGAGACATAAGAGAGTTAAAAGGAAAAAAAGATAATATAATAAACTTCCCTAATATAGCTTTGCAGTTTAGCAGGAATGTTCAACAGCAGGGAAAACTTTAGGATGTAAACACATTTTCCAAACAAGCATTGAATGTTTGTTCAGAAACAGATGCAGCTGGCAGTAAAATGATAAGGGTATTAACTACAAATAGACCCTGCTCTTGAAGTTTCATTAGTAATAACTATACCATTTAATAAATAAGGCTATTTTCACGTTACAAATCATTTAACATTGGAAATCTAAAAGATAATTTAAGTCATAAAGACCATCTAAATAACTGGAAACTAATATTCCCAGGTTGCTGGTATTTCAAGAAACTATTAAAATAGTAGGTTTCTTTCCTCTATTGAAACTATTAAGTTCACACTACTTGAGGATGCCTGACAATTATATCATTGTTATTACACTTAAATGTAATTTTGGTATAATAACAACTTTTTTCTATTTTATTTTTTATGCAAGAGAGAGAAAGAATTGGTGCACCAGAACCTCCAGCCACTGCAATAGAATTCCAGATGCCTGTGCCATCTTGTGTGCATGTACAAACTTGCATGCTTGTGTCACCTTGTGCATCTGACTTATGTGGGACCTGTAGAGTCGAACATGACTTCACAGGCAAGTGCCTTAACTGCTAAGATATTTCTCCATCCAAGTAATGACTTTTAGTACAAGTTTAGGCCATAAATATCTGTGAGGGGAATTATTTGACAGAGAACAACACATTAACAAAGGTGAATGTGTAAAAAATTTTCTAGTAAAAAATATAAAGATTATGTTTGTTAGTCAGGCCTATACATCCCAGGAGATCTTGAAGCTATGGTGAGTTGTCTCAATGTATAGGCTTCCACTTTAGTGGCACTGAACAGAGATGTTTAGAAAATAAATAAGTCAAACTCATGAGAAATTATGCTAAGTCATGTTTTTGGATGTGACCATTCCACTTATGGCATTTTGACCCAGTGGATTAGCCCATCTTTCCAGATTTAACTGTCCAGGCAAGTAGATATCATTTCCAGTCCAATCAAGAGTGATGGCAATCCTGCACCAGACATTCAAAGTAAAATAATCATGTGCAAGAATTGCAAAAGTATCATTCTGGATTTCAACAGAGTTATGAAGCTGTTTTAGTCTATGTCACCTTGGAAGAGCCATCTTTGTTCCTTAAGCCTCAGCAGTCTCATCTATAAAATAAGAGCATTAGATTGAATGCTCTCTAAGGTCCTTTGCAGCTTTAGAGTTGCATGATTTTTATTTCTTTTTTACTAAGTGATCATATATAGCCACATGGTAAAGATTAGAGAAGACAAATAAGTGTCATGTTGGGGCCTGGGGAGATGGCTCACTAGATAAAGCACCAACCATGGGTATCTGACTTCAGATCTCCAGAACCTACATAAAATAGCCATAAGCTATGGCAGGTATCTGTAATCCTAGCACATGTATGCTGAGAAGGGAAGCAGAGACAGGAGAAACTCCTGGAAATTTGTAGGCTAGCTAGCGTGGCAAATGCAGTGGTGAACAATGAAGACCCTGCATCAAACAAGGCGGAAGGCAAAGACTGATACCTAAATTGTCCTCCTACCTCCACATGTACACCATGGCATGTGTGCACACATGAACTCTCTCTCTCATGCACACACACACCCACACACACAACACAAAGTTTTATCTAAATGCCACTATTGAAATGCCTTACTTGCTTAAAACTTGCTGCATAGAACACTGTTGAGAAGAATTCTAAAGCTTTGTCTAGGCTCAGTAGGAAAGATTGTCAAAAACAAAGGAATGGGAATGAAATAATTTGCTGTTATGGATTTACCCTGGAAAACATAGCTTCTAGTGCTATGTAACTAGGTCATATTAATTAAAATTATCCATCCTAACAAGTTTATGGAATTGGAGTTGAGCATTTTTTTAGATTCTAAAATTTACTCATGAGTACTACCAGCTTTCCAAAGTCTATGGCAGAAAAATATTTGGTAGAGAGGAAATGTTTATCATGCTTTAATTATATTAATGCTAATAATTTCTGTCTTACAGATACCATGCATTTGGAAGTGGAGAAAGTAGGTTGAGGAAGAGCACCTACTTACTGTCTTTCAACTCAATGAGTTGTATAAGGAGGACCTGTCACTTGTTAATTCATATAGTTTAATAACTTTATGCAGCCAGTGCTATGGGATATAGATCAATAAACTATTAAATGGAAAGGAAACATTGAAACTAAGTAAACAAGTTTATTGTATGAAAACATGCTTTATCATGTGGGATGGTAGAAGTTGATGTGTGCGATCTGCTGTGTATGTCTTAAAATCCCTCTGGTGATATTGTTTCCCAGCTTAACCCAATGTGGCTAAAAGAATACTAACGTTTCAAATTGGGTAAAAGGAAAATTAGTTCACTTTCCACTTTTTATTGGTAATAATAAGAACTTGGGTGTTGCGCATTTTGAGGACCTCAATATTTGATTATATCCCACCTTCTACATTGGAGAAAGCATTCATACTATGCAGTGTTTACCAAATTTTTTAATCTTCCCTAAGTTAGAAGCCATCATTAACAAGACAACAACCTTCTGTCATTTACCCTTGAGCTGCCATATAGGGTAGTCACTAGTGACATGTGGCCATTACCTTGAAAAACTTTTAAAAATAAGTTCCTCAGCTGCATTGAGCACATTTCACATGCTCAAGAATTACATGTGGCCACAGACTGTTAGGTTAAACATCACATATGTAGAACTTTGCTTTACTGTAGAAAGCTCTACTGGTTGGCGCTATTCTAGAAAGGGAAATTATTATACCTGGTATGGATTGGAGCTCAAGATAACTTACATATTCATAAGATGCTATGAAGATTCAGAGCTAAAATAAGTCCTAAGAGTTTGAATGCATCTTTTTTTTGTTTGTTTTTTTGAGGCAGGGTCTCTAGGTCAGGCTGACCTGGAATTCACTATGTCGTCTCAGGGTGGCCTCAAACTCATGGCAATCCTCCTACCTCTGCCTCTCAAGTGCTGGGATTAAAGGCATGCACCACCACGCCCTGCAGATGCATCTTCTTTTTATAGGTGAAGAATCTGAGACCCAGAGAAGGCCACCCAGCTAATCTCTAGCAGAGTTGGAATTATAATACAGGGTTCCTAATTCAGAAGTTCCTGCTTAATCCATGGTTCTGGTAATATATTTAGGATATTTTCCTTGTTGCTCTACAAGCCTATGACCATCTCTAACCAGAATTAGTAGTTCTAGACCAGTATCCAGATGTCCCTATCATCTCTCTCCCCAATTCACGGATATGTTAGAGAGAAAACATCAGAACACTGGATGGAGCCAGAGATGGGGGAGGAATATGCAATCATGCAAGTAAATACCTAGTTCCAGAATTAACAGTAAACATTCCAACTCATCTATAAATATTTAACCAAACTCATACATCTGGGCCCAAAGAAGCTGGTTTGTTCTTGGCACTTACAATTAAAACGAATTAATCCCCTGACACAATGTTAATACTAACCTTTCTTAACGATAAACATGTCCTGGGATATTCTGCTTTGCATATAAATGTATAGGAACACATTACTCACTGGATAGCCAACTCCTGGCAAGAACACAATACACTATTCTTAGTGTTCATGGATAGGGGCATTGCATCAACTGGGGTTTGCTGGGTCCCATAAAGTAAATGGTCTTATTTATAAGGCCAATTAGGCTGTCTGCCAGTGGTCTGACAACTGGGTCTCATTTCAGTGAATCCAAAGCTTGATTCAAAACCTCTCATGACAGTTATAGGGTGGTACATTTTCATTGGCTGTCATTTACTCCACTACCAAGAACCTTGCCTATTTCCCATGGGTCTAGGGGCCATTTCACTACTCCTATGTTTCTTCTCAGAAGTAACCCTTGAACTGTATGAGTCAAAACTGCTACCTCTGCAAAGAAGCTCAAATTGCATAAACAAAATGAGTTGGCCCTCTTGACATCAGAGAAGTTTTATAAAAACCTCTCTCAGTTCTGGGGATGGACCTCAGGGACTCAACACATGCTAAGCAAGTATGCTTCTATTTAGCTACATCCCTGGGTCAACCTCAAGTTATCATTGCCAAAAATTCTTCTAAGATAGTTATAGCTCTTTCTTTCTGAGAGGAATGGAGGAGGTATTAAGGACTTAATGTATTCTTTCTGTTTACGTTGGAAGATATCTGAAGAGGCAATATTTAAATCAAATATATTTATCAATAATTGTGGAAATTCAAGCAGAAGTTAGGAAGTGAATATAATCTTTACAAATGGTTTTGAAAGCTAGCATAGTGGTCCACACCTGTAATCTCAACACGTAAGAGGCTTAGGCAGAAAGTGTTTGGCATACATAGCAAGTTTCAGACTAGAATGAGACTGTCTCAAAAACAAAAGCGAAAACAAAAACCAAATAAATACTGCTTCCATCCTGCATTGTGTTGTGAAGAGGCATCCTCCTGAAATGGCAATGTCATCATCCCTGGTGAACCATCAACACAAGGTTGACTATCCATACTCGTCTGGCTGCTTGCCACAACTAATATAAGGCAGATATACAGGACAGATAACTTCAAAGGGAAGATCATGCCTCTTCCATTTCCTTCAAAGCAGTGCCAACATGGATTGGTATTTAAGATGTGCATTTATCCTTATTTATTTATGGCTGAGAGTCTTTGCAGGACCCTGCCTTTCTCTTTATAAAAGCCCTGTCTCTTAAGAGCATCAAGTGCCCTATATTTCAATTATGTGATAAAATTAAACCCTTTTTTTTATACAGACAGATGACATTAGAGTCTACATTTAATAAACATTCTGATATAGTCAGTAACTATGTGTTTCAAAAAATGGGTGAGGGACTGGCTGTGGGTGAGAAATGTAAGGTCTTGGATTCAATCCCTAGCAGCCCTTCCCCAGTGGATGAGTGACTGTTGTAAGTGTTTATGAATTTTGGGAAAACCCAGCCTCTAACCATCGCTAATGTTAGATTCTGGTGCTAACCCAGATTTGGAAAATACAAATAGTTGTATTACCCAGTATCAACTCAAAGGGGCTAGACTAAGTCAGGAATAAATCCACAGGGGAAAAAAAAAAAGAAATGAAGCACTCCCAGTGATGTTCTCCAATGAGTTTCCTGTGTCTCACCTTACAGAGTGGTGACTTTCAGTTTTAGCCACACATTAGAATCATTCATATTCCTCTCTGGAGATTCTAATATAATAGATCTAATATTTCACATGATACTGATATTTAAAAACTGTTTCACAGGAGATTTTTATATGCAGTCAGTATTGAAATCACTCATTCATCCATTCCTTCATTCATCTGAAACATCAGGAGTAGCTCAAGATAGTGATTCCTTTTTTTTTTTTTTTTTTTTTTTTTTTTGCTGGGGATTAAACCCAGGGAGTCACACTTGCTAGAAAAGCATTTCCAAATGGCACCTTTCTGTGAGATTTAGTGCTTTTAATTAGCATACATTAATTGAACAAATCAATGGATTTCCTTACGAGATTTTCATTATCATACATGTATATAGTGTACTTTTGCTCATATTCAACCCCATTACAGCCCATGGTCTCTTCTTCTTCCTGGTTCCTTTCATCCCTCAAGTAGTCAGGTTTCTGCTTTTATGTCATATATCGGTCATAACTTGGGCTGGAGATATGGCTTCGTGGTTATGCGCTTGCCTGTGAAGCCTAAGGACCCCAGTTCGAGGCTTGATTCCCCAGAACCCACATTAGTGAGATGCACAAGGGGGCAAATGCGTCTGTAATTCATTTGCAGTGGCTGGAGGCCCTGGTGCACCCATTCTCTCTCTCTCTCTCTGCCTCTTTTTCTGTCTGTCGCATATATATATGTGTCATAGATCTATATCTCATATATGAGAGAAAACATGCAATATGTTTTCTGAGTCTATGTTTTTTAATGTCAATTCTTTGGCCTATCCCCTATAATTTCAAATTAGAGTTTTTGAGTTGGCCTCAGGAACCCATGATTTTATAAGCTCATCAGATAATGTTCATGGCATGTGAAATTTTCTGGCTAGTCCTGGTCAGAGAGAATGCCTTGGGGATCTTCTGAATTCACTCATCTGCATGTCTCCAATTCTGAGGAGCAGTGGCATCTCTGCTCTACTACCTGACTCTGACTTCCAAAGAACCTAATTTAATGTGTCTCAGGCAGATTCAAGTTATCAGTATTTTAAAAAATGTACCCTGTAATCCTGTGTACAATCACACTTAAAAACTATTGGCTTAGAGCAAGGATGGCAAAAGTAGAGCCAACCCTCATGTTCATGGAAAGCATCACTAGTCTATTCTGGCATTCGTTCCTATAGTGACCATTTGTGGCCTCATATTTCTCACTATATCATTCCAACCAACCACTGTCATGAATGGAGTGGGCAGGCCACTACTGTTTGGTATCTTTATATTAGATCCTGTCTGCCAAAAATCTAATGACCTCTGGAGAGCCCTTCCTGGCTTTTGTTTCCAGGCATAGTACTTAAATGTTTAGATTATTATCAGACAGGGCAGTGCTCTGAAGCAGCAGCTGGAAGCCAGAGATGAGGATGAGAGAGAGAGAGAGATCCACCATCTAACCACTACAACAGCTCAGTGAAGCATTTTTGCTTGTTTCGAGATAGACTTGCCTGGACTTGTTATGTAGCCCATGCTGGCCTTGAACTTTTGATTCACCTGTCTGAACTTCCCAAGTACTGGATTAAAGTTGTGAGATGCCACAATTACCCAGTGAAACACTTTCAACTTCTTGTTTCTGAAGCAAGTAGAAAGCCTTATTTTTCTGTCTATTTATAATTATGTAATGTTAATGGAGATCACCAAGTATATAGGAAAGGGCAAGCATGAAGGAAGCTCACTCAGTGGTTATCCCAAATCTGCTATGAGATCCATACACCCCCATCTACTTCTCATAAAAATTTCACCTACTGAAAGCTGACTCATTACAAGGCTCCCATGAACTCTTATCCCAGACCATAGTTTGCAAGAGAGCACTTGACCTTCAAAATTAAACTTGGCTCTTACTCTGCTGTTTCCTGCTTTGGAGAGGGGCCCCAAATAAGCCTGAAGTTTCAGCAGTTTCTTCCATAGCTGATAATTAATGTGGAATGTGAGGAGGGCAGAGAAAGCATAGTTTTTTTTTTTTTTTTCCTACTAAAAAAGGGGCCTCTTTCCCTGAGGCCTGTTGTTTCAACAAGTGCAGAACAAAGAAGTGCAGAAGACAGGATTTTTCCCCTTGGTAACCTGCAATAAACCACCTTTAAAGGCAAAAGATTATAATTCTGATTAGGGCTGGTGAGGTAAGTGCACATTTAAGCATGCCAAAGATCCAGAAGTCTCTCAGGGAGTCAGGCAATTTGGTCTTTGGAGGAAGAATATGTTTAGGGGTTCTACCATGCAGTAGCTGTGTGACTGAGAAAATTACTTAACCTCTCCTAATCTCAGTTTTCTAACCTAAAAAATAGAGGAATATAATAATACCTTCCTTACAGACTAGAACAAAGGATGAAATTAGATGATGATAACTTTCTGTGAAGCTTCTTAGAACAGATCAGTGCCTGGAAAATAATAAGTACAGATGGTAGTCAATATAACTATTGGAGCATGTCACTGTTCTATATACCACTACATTCCAAATCCATATTATCCCTTTTCAAGAGATGATTCCTAGACAATCAGGTTCAGAGTAACTCAAAAGAGTTTTTCAGAATGCACTTTCCTAGTTGCCATTATGTATCCAAAAATTATAATTGGGCTTGGGTTTGGAAATTAGTCATTTTAGCAAACATTCTTAATAATTGCTTTGCATTTATGATTAAGAACTACTGATATTCATGATCAGGTCAATTATATCAGGTTTGTTAATATCACAAAATATTAACTCATTGATATGGGGAAATGAGGTACAAATACTTAAAGCAAATGATACTATAGACTTCTAGGGGGTATTAGCTGAAGTTTAGATGCTAGGAGAGGATATGAAATGGCACTCATGTTCAAGATTTATGAAAATTCTCATAGGGAGCTTCGACTTTCATTGCTTCCTTATTTATCTAAAAGTAGTATAAGAATTAATAAGGTAATTTTAGATGAATTCTACAAAAATCTCACAATTGTCTTTATTATGTTTGGGTTATGCTATGAGCCTGGAACTAATGATATTGCAAGAGTGAATAAAAAAGACAATACTCCTGCCTTCCTTAGGCTCACATTGGATGAGATAGTAAATAATTTTAAAAGTTGAGAATAAAAGATCACTCATTCTTTGGTTCATTTATCCACATACTGTGTTTTCAATAAATATGGAAGTTATGTCTAGAGGAAGACAAACATTCAAGTCCTTACAAATCAGTAAAGTGTTACAAAGCAGTGCATGGTTCAAAGGGACTGTAGTTGTGAGAGAGGCTGTTATCAAGGGAAGCCTAATACAGTGCCACTTTTATACAAAGTGATATCCAAGTTGTGAACTAGAGAGGAAGAAAGCCAGGTAAAGAGTTTGTGGGTAGAAGTGGGAAAAGAAACAGTTAATGAACATTTTGGGAAGATGACAAGTTGAGGAGAACATAGTTTTCAAGGCAGACAGGAAAATGGCACTAGATGAAGGTGGAGTGAAAGGTCTAAAATGTCCAAGCACATTTATTCACCAAATCTGGTGATGAGATTTAGATTCCCTGATGAAAATTTCACACATGTTTTCTTGTACAAGCTATATTTTGAATACATCACGTTTGATTTCCAGTTTCAGCTTTGTTTTATTTTTAACAATAGAGCAGGCTTTAAAACAATTTTCTTTATGGGTCTTTCCAAAGCAGTGAACTTAGATTTCATGGAGACAGTTGCTTCCTTTTTATACTCATATTTCACAAATGTACATTCAATTACATAATTATAACAGCAAGTACTACTGGCTGAATCAGTTTGGCAAGAACACAAGTTATTCCTGGTAAGTATTCAACTCAATGTGTGGGAGCCGAAGTATAAGGGGCCTCTAAAAAGTAACTAAACTGTGTGCGATTTTCCAGTATATACTGAGTATTAGTCAGCTCATAATTTCAGTAGGGAGTAAAAACAAATTAATCCATCAATTCAGTTAATTGAAGGTCAGTAAGGAGAGTTTTTTTGTTATATTTAAAATAATTTATTTTCAAAAGAATAGAAACTAGGGAGATATCTTAATTGGTATAAGTGTAGTCCTTGCAAGCATAAGGACCTAAGTTTGATCCTGACAACTACATTAAAAAGAGCCAGATAGGCTGGGTGTGATGGTGCACACACCTTTAATCCCAGCACTCAGGGGGCAGAAGTAGAGGAATCACTATGAGTTCGAGGTCCACATGAAACTACAGAGTTAATGCCAAGTAAGCCTGGGCTAGAGTGAGATCCTACCTCAAAAACAACCAAAAAGAACCAGATGTGTTTATAATTCCAGCATTGGTGATTCAGAAACAGTATATCCACTGGGCGTGGCAGAACACGCCTTTAATCCCAGCACTTGGGAGGGAGAGGTAGGAGAATCACTGTGAATTTGAAGCCACCCTGAGACTACATAGTGAATCACAGGTTGGTTTGGGCTAGAGTCAGACCCTACCTGAAAACAACAACAAAAACAAAAACTAAACTAAAAATCAAAAAAGAAAGAAAAGAAACAGGTGGATTCCCGGAGGCTTGCTAGCCAACCAGTCTAGTATACATGACAAGTTCAGGGCCAGTGAGAGATCTGGTCTCAAAAAAATGGAGGATGGTACTTGGGGAACAACACCCAAGGTTGACCCCCAGCATACATGTATATGCACACTCACACACACATGTACCCACATACACACACACAAAGGAATAATCAATACATACCATAGTCTCAGTTTCATGAACATTATGAACATTATTTCATTTAATACAACAAAACCAAATGAAATATAATGTATTGTACCCATTTTATAGATGTGCTAACTAATAGTTGAGAAACTTACCCAGTTGTACACACCAAAAGAGATTAAAGTCTAGGCAGTCTGGAGCTACTAAAAACAATCTGTAGAATTTCAGTAAGTTCATTGCAATTATACGACATTGCCAACCATCACGAAAGCAAGACAAGAGAATACAGGGTGTGCTATCACACCGCCAACTGACTCCTTACTTCCTTTCCACCATCCTGGGGTAGAACATTCCAAAGCAGGAGACACCATTTCCATGGCAACAAGCCTGGCCAGGCTTCACTCCTTCCTGAGCAAGTCTGACACAGTAGCGGTACAGGTCTCTATTCTGAGTGATGAGCTGAGGCAGTCAGGGTCAAAAGCAAAGAGTGTCTGAATTTATTGGACATTTACAGGAGCAGCAATTTTTTCAATAGCAACCTTTTTATGACTGTATCCCTACTTATTTTCTTGCTGGGTTTAGCTGTCATTTCTAAACTCTGAGCTTCACATGGATGTTAATAGTCCCAGGGTAGATTTTGGTTAAAACTTCCCAATCTTTCTTTATGAGGTTCCTTGATAGTCCTCACATCATGAATCTGCTCCATTCTGCCCAATCTGATTGGGGAGGACTCTAGCTTTTTAATCTTTGACAGAAGATATTTAAACTGATCTCTTTCATACTGACTGAGATTTTCTCTTGCTTCTACCATTATAGAAGCTGCTACTTACCTACTGCCTCCAAGAATGACTGCAAGTAATCTGCCTTCTATTCTCCCAGGGGAGTATGGCGAAATAGAACATCAGGACTCAGTCCAGCCCCTTTTTGCTGTGGTGAATACCTATTAGCCCTCAGAATGAAAAGACATGAAGCTGAGCCTTACTGAATAGAGGTTAGTTGAAGAGAACATTGTGGATTTGAGGATATCAAAAGATTTTCAATACGGAGAGAAAAAGAATGGCGCTAGATAAAGGTGGTAGAGAGAATGATCGAAAACAGCCAAATGAACTTATTCACCCATTCTGGTGATATTATCAGTCAGTCATATCAATCATCTGCTGCAAGTTGTGTTTAGAACAAAAAATGTATCAGAAAAGAAAATGGCCAAGGAAACAAGAACTTTCAGAATCTGATATTGAGGGGAACCTCTACCTAGAATGTTTACAAGAGGCCAGGACATTGTCAGTGTGAGACAGCCAGAAACCTAGTTTAAGATGAGATGGTGCCCTCTCCCAGGAATCATGTTCAGGAGTGCAAATGTATTGAAAGCCAAAGGCACAGAGTTGCCATGGAGACTTGCACCTGAGAAAATTCTGTCAGTATTAAAGAAATCAGCTTAAATCTCTTCTGGCTAAGAGTGCGTGGCTAGAGTCTAAAATCCTACCCAGTCAGATGGGGTGGAATGGAGGAGATTCATGATGTGAGGGCTACCAAGGAATTCCATAAAGGCAGGGAGGCAAGGAATTACCAAAAACTAGCCTGAGCATATTAATATCCATGTGAAGCTGAGAGTCAACAATAAGCAGGTTGACGTATTGCTGGTGGTTTAATACTCCTGTTTTTCCAAGGATCATAATTTTTGATTTTGAGATTATTCTGGTTCAACTATTATAAATATTTGGATATTTAAAAAATCTATTTGTATTTAAAATGAAGAAATTAGTATATCTGTCTCAGGGATAGAATTTGTGTTTGTGCATTTCAGTGTTTGTGTGTTTGTGGGGGGGGAGGGTTAACTTCATTCATCGCTCTTGTCCAGTCAAGTCTGGAATAGTAGGTGGTGATGAAGAGGTAAGTGGGGCAAACTCTAAGGGCATATGAATGAAAGAAAACAAGACCAGGTCACAGGAAGTCATCCCTGAAGAGAAACGATCCATAGACCTTCATTTGATTAATGGGGAATACATTATGGAATTTTGGAATTCAGTGTACTAGAAAAGCAACAAGGATTAAAATTCATATGTTAGATTTGCATTCCAGAATGGTCCAAATCTTCTGTGTGACTTTGACTGACTCATTTAGCTCTCTTGGTATCACATGTTTCATCTGTGCAATGGGAACACTCATTCAAACTCTCACTATGGAACCAAGGATGGCTTTCTGGTGGTTTGATTTGGGTGTCCCCCATAAACTCATGTGTTTTGAGTGCTTGGCTTTCAGCTTTTGGCAATTTGGGAATTGAAGCCTTGCTGGAGAAGGTGTATTGTTGAGGGTGGATCAATGGCTGATATAGACAGATTCCATTTGCCAGTGTTCAGCACACTCTCTTACTGCTATTGTCCACCTGATATTGGACAGGAGTTCCAGCCTCTGCTCATGCCATCCTTACTCCTGCCATCACGGAGCTTTCCCTTAAATCTGTAAGCAAAAATTAACCCTTTCCTCCCACAAGCTGGTTTTGGTCACGTGCTTTGTGCCAGCAATGAGAAGACAACTGCAACAGTTTTGAACTCCTAATACTCTCATTTCTACCCCCCAAGCCCTGGGATTACAGGTATGCACCATTACAAGCTCTAGCAATGATTCTTCAGGTTATTTTTCATACCTGGAGAAGGAATTGGGGCCTTATGAATGCTGAACATGTGTTCTAGCAAACAGCTACACACCTAGCCTCTCAAAATTTTTGTCACTATCGAAAAATGAAAATTACTCTTCAGTTATTTATTTTTTCAAACAAGATTATACACA
Source organism: Dipus sagitta (assembly GCA_036346955.1). Taxonomy (NCBI): domain Eukaryota; kingdom Metazoa; phylum Chordata; class Mammalia; order Rodentia; family Dipodidae; genus Dipus; species Dipus sagitta. Next base: position 97,687,933 of record CM070776.1, read on the forward strand.
CAACGTTCCTATCATTAGGCCTGTTATGTTATAAATTCAGTAAGTATTGTTCAGTGCTGGGCATGGTGGTGCACCTCTGTAATCCCAACACTGGGAGGCTGACACTGGAGGATGGTGAGTTCTAGGCCAGCCTATACTATTATGCCCTTCCTTAGAAAACCGCTAAATAAACAAAACAAAACAAACAAGAAAGTCAGCCAGGTGTGGTGGCATATGCTATAAATCCAAACAGGTGGAAGGTAAAAACAGAAAGATCAGTTCAAGGCCAGCCTCAGGATCATAGCAAGTTTGAGAACTGACTGAGCTACATGAGCTCTGTTTCAAAACAAAAATTCATTAGCTCTTATTAATATTTTAATTTTTGCTATTACTCTATCACAAACCCAACATGTTCACAGAGTTTAGGGTATGTGTGTGTCAATTTATATATTCATGAACTTGAAATGAAAATCTCATGAAATGAAATAATATCCTTAGTGCATGGGGACTATGTTGTTCAATAGTATTCTAATCTACTTCATGTTTTTTTTTTTTTTTACATAAAATAGATGTGGTATATTTCCCATTCATTGACTTTGGATTCTATCACATAACTTGCTTTGGTAAACAGAATGATATGGGAGTTAACAGTGAGACTTTTATATGCCTAAGGCTAAGAGGCGTTCTGCATTTGTACTTGCTCTTGCATCTCATCTTTAAGCATGAAGAGAACTTGCTGAGGCTATCCTAACTGGTACCAGGAGGAGGAGGAGGAAAATGTGAAGCAGAGAGATTTCCAACCTACCATATGTAACTCAGAGTATAGACTGGTCAGCCTTCAGCAAACCTGTGGACCAGTGAGAAATAATAAATGTTTTAAGCAAGATAATTTTGTGGTGGTTTGTTATATAATGGCAGATAATTGACACACTAATGTGAAGGTAATTTCTGGGAATAACAAGGTTTATACAAATATTTCACAGATGAATATTTTAATTATGACTAAGAAATTTGGAGACTTAGAATGCTAAGATAAAGTGGAATATGCTTGTTTTCTGTTCCTGTAGGTTTTACTTGAGACGGTCCCCTTTGCCACAGGAACACTAGGGTGATTAAATCCTAATGTTCCACCCAAATGGCCTCATTTTGAAGCTGTGCTTCCCCTGGAAGTCCAGGCATTTGAATAAGGACAGGAAAGCATAGAGCAAAAGGGATAGAAAAAGGATGGCTTAATGAGAAGACTTTCAGACCTCTTCAGACAGCAGAACAGGATGCCAACAGCTCTTTACTCTGCTTCTTCAAATACTTGTTCTGTTCATTTAGTCAGCCATAAAATCCGTCACTGGTGGTGGAGTGTTGTGGGCTGTGGCTGGTGAGCTCGCTGAGCAATAATTCTGTCAGCTCTCTGTTCCAAGCAACTGTCTCCTAGAGCTCCAAAAGCTAAACACAGGAAAACCACACTAGCCACAGGCCTCATTAACCAATAAACCTGTGATGGAAAGCAGGATCTCACACAGTTGTTTCTGGCACAAAACTCCCCAAAGGGAGGGGGACAGTACTACTTAAAAATCTCATTGGGATGACTAAAGATGATCCTATCTTTTACAATTTATTTTAGAGTTTGGTTCAGGCTGTATTTCTACTAATAAAATAAATATCAGGAGGGATATTTAGAAGACCTTGGCATGGAAAGTATTAGTAAACGTAAGAGTACATGCAAGGTATTTTGAGAAATAATAACCGGACTCCATCAAACAGAGAGTAAATTATTTATATTCTTAAGGGGTAGGGGCAGACTCAGCCATTTAAGAGCGGGAAAGATGGCCATCTGTTACTCCAGCTACAAATGACCAGTTTACATGTCACATGCCAAGCCTTTAACCATAGCCAAAACTATGAATCATAACTAGGTTTAGGCCCAGAGAATTTCCTTTTGGGGTCTACAAAGAGAAAATATTGTGGGGTATCTTAACTGGCAGTTAGGATTGCTGTTTCTCACTTAATACAACTGTCCAAAGGGAGTTCTGTCCTTTAGAAGCAGAGAAGCAGCATGCAAGCTACTTTAAACAACTTTATGTGCACCTTGTTTCCCATGTGAAATCCATTCTTCAGCCAACTGGCCAAGGGAGTATGTACGGTGAGTATATTTCTTGTGTCATTTAGTTGTCATCGTCAAGAGCACCTGAAATCCAATTAACCAGTCTCTACTTCCCCTATTCACAAAGCCAAAAGAGATCAATCAAGAAAATTCTTATCAGTGTTTTACCAATTTTTCAATCCTTCCTATTCTTTACTCCTACATTGACCAGGTCCTTCAATTTGCTGTTTCTCAAGTACCTCTCACGATATATTTTTAAATAGCTTGGCTGAGATACAATTCATGTTTTAAGCAATTCACCCATTTAAACTGTGCAAACAACCAATGGTTCTTGGAAGGTCTTCAATATCATACAACCATCATTACAACTTTAGAACTTTTCCTCACATAACAAAGACATTCCAACATCACTAGTAGTGATTCCCTATTTTCTACCCTCCCTAACAGTCTACCATTATATAGATATACTGATCTACTTGGGTGTACCTCTTGATTTGTCCTGGCCCACTTCCCTTCCATTACTCTGATCTAGACTAGGTTCTGTGATCTCACATTTTGCTCTCAAATCCTTTACGTTTCATGGTTTCTAGTTTTTCACTAAGTTTTCTTCGTAATTACATTCAGGTCATCTCTTCAGCGACTGTTTCCTAAAACAGGTTCATTCTGCTTTTAAATGAATAAGAATAATTCTTGGTTTCCCTTGGCATCAAAAACTTTATGTTTCTCCAATTTTTCTTAGTTTCAGCCAGGGCCCTTTTGAGGTATGATGGGGTGGCACTCTCCTTAGGATCTACATCTATCTGAAAAAGAGAAGCAGATTCTCCAACGGAGAGTAAGTTAGCACCAGGACAAATGAGATACCCCTTACTTTTTTTTTTAATAGAGAATTTAATACGTGTAGGCCCTCTTGTAGCCCACAGTTGATGGTAGCTTGATATTGGAGAGTGGGTTTACGTTTGGATCTGGTTCTGACTTGTTTCCCAGCTCCAGCTATGGGTCCCATACCAGTGAGGGGATCAGTTAGCCAAATTGAGAGCAGTTGGTTCCCCACCATGGCTGTGTGCCACCACTGCACTTGTGTGGGCATCACAACAAGTTATTTGCTGCTAAGTAGGATAATTTTCTACTTACTAAAAGACAGACCAAATGGCTGATCCTTCACCAGACTTCGACAGATATTGGTCAATTTCCCCCAGTCGCCCATGCAGCACCTTCTGGCACTAGACGCGCTGACTGTCTGGGGACTGACTCTCTTCCAACTTCCAGCCATGCCATTCTAATTTTCATGTCAATCATATAAGGTATCTTCAGCAGTAGGGTCTTACCACTAGCCTTTGGTGGGTCATCAAGTACTCTGACAGAAATCTGTCTGTCTTTTAGGAAACCTTGTAGGTCTCTCTGATCAAAAGCTCATTGTGGATGATAGCCCCATGCTGGATCTGGGAGTTACAGGTCAGTGCCCACTAAGAAAATGAGGAAAAAGATAACTAATATACAAGAGTTAGAGATAAGAGAGAGAGAGAGAGACAGGGAGAGGGGAAGTGAGGGAGGGAAGATGTAGGAGATTAAGGTTAGTCTTAATCTTACCCTCTCCAGTGTCTTGTGGTTCAGGTGTTCCCTGTAAGGGCCTGGTGAAGGATCAGCCATTTGGTCTGTCTTTTAGTAAGTAGAAGATTATGGTACCATTGCCGTTTGGGTCTAGATTTGTGTTTCCCACCCCTTTGATGCCCTGGCTGTTTTCCTGATGAACCAGATACCAACACAAGGGGGAAGGAGATCAGCACAGAGAAAAATCAACTCCTACCAAATCAGAGAGCCAGAGCCTCAGAGGCCCCCAACACCTCATCACTGAAGCAGACCAAAAATGAACCCAACATGGCTCAGGGAAATTTTGTGGAAGAGGGGGCGGAAAGAATGTCAGAGTCACATGTTGGGTCATGATATGCAGAGACATTTAGCTTACCCATAACTGTGGGCTAACTCCACAATGCATGACCCGTATACCTCAACAAGGAGGGGCCAAGGGGAGAGGGTAGGTCACGGATGAGCCTAATAATGGTACCAAACTGACTGTATTTGCTGAATACAGAACTGACTAATAAAGAAAAAAGAAAAAAGAAGGGGGAAAAAAAAACTTTATGTGGTGGCCCCATTACTCTAACTTTACTCACTCTGTCAATCAAGTTCAGGCCAGTACCTGGAACCTTGATTCTCAATTGTAAGCTTTCTGTAAAGCATTTCCTTTGCCCAGAGTATTCCTTGAGAGCCCTTCAGCACTCTTTGCATTCCATGTATGCATAGCTAGCTTCAAGTTTCTATTTCTCCATGAAAATTCTTCTAATACTTATGAGATGGGTGGAAAGCAAAATAAAAACAAACCAGTCGACAAGGATCTCCAGTTTTCTTGCTGTTGCGCTATTATTGCTAGTCTCTTTGGCAACTCCCCTTTAACCCAATATTCTTTCTTTTTTAAAAAAATTATTTACTTACTTTTAAACATTTATTTCTTTGTTTGCAAGCAGAGGGAGATTAGAGAGAAGAGAGACAGACAGATGGGCATACCAGGGTCTCCAGCTGCTGCAAACAAACTCCAGATACATGTGCCACTTTGTGCTTTTGGCTTTACATGGGCACTGAGGATTCCAACTTGGGTAGTTAGGCTTTGTAGGCAAAGCCCTTAACTGCTAAGCCTTCTCTCCAGTCCAATCTCCTTTCTTTGATGTCTCAGTAGAACTGTTTTAATTCAGATGATACTCACCTTTATCTCCAAGAGTGGCTAGTCCTGGGAATCAGTATTTTCAGATGACTCCAAGGTTGAGAGCCACTGGTCTAGATTACCACTATGGTCTCCTGACAGATTCCCTCAACATTTTGCTTCTCATCTGCCCCAAATTTCACTGCTATTTCAATATTCATATCTTAGTGTTTGATTTACTAACTCAAAAATCATTCAATGACATGGAAATCCATAGGGTATGTTAAATATGTAAACAGATTAGAAATAAATATAGTACGCTTAAATATAATTTTACATGTTACTAGTTTTCTATTGCTACACAACAAATTTCTACATACTTAGCAAATTATCCTTGCAGCTTAAACAACACAAATTTCTGAAGACTTAGTTTGCATGAGGCAAGAGAATGAGCACATTTTTTCTGGGCTTCTGCTTGGGGATTCTCACTGTTTTAAAATGTGGGTTTTGTAATTAATTAGCAATGCTGAGGCCAACGGGTGAAGAGGCAACTGCCATTTAAAGTATAGTTTGTTACTCAGAGTTCCCAAGTGGAAGGGATTTGCTCTACTACATAGGGCCACAGTGGGGGAGTGCCAGGCTCAGTAATGAGGCAAAGGAGTGAGGGGACAGCATGAGTAGGAGTATTTCCCTAGTTTTCATAGAGAAAAGCAAGGCAAAGCAACAGGCTTTGGATTAGCTACTTTGAATAATTCAGAGGCACAGGGATATAAGCCTATGTCTACTTTTCTGTTGCCTGGTCCTAAAATGACTGGAGCACAGGAATACTGTCTCTTGTGAGAGCCAGAGATAGGAGGAAGTAGCTTAGAATATGGGCCCTGAATTAGTTTGCAAAGGAAGGGTGTGGCTCTAAACAAGCTACTTGTTGTCTCTACTATTTGTAAAGCCCTGGGGAGTTACTTCAGAGTCTGGCATGCTCCAGTTTCCAAAGAATAAAATATGTAGAAAATAAGAAGATAAAGTTAGGGCTGGAGAGATGGCTTAGCGGTTAAGCGCTTGTCTGTGAAGCCTAAGGATCCCCGTTCGAGGCTCAATTCCCCAGGACCCACATTAGCCAGATGCACAAGGGGGCGCATGCATCTGGAGTTCGTTTACAGAGGCTGGAAGCTCTGGCGCGCCTATTCTCTCTCTCTCTCCCTCCTTCTCTCTGTCGCTCTCAAATAAATAAACAAAAAAAAGAAGATAAAGTTAATATAGTCACCTAGCTGAACTGACAGCATAAGATAGAGCTGAGACTCAAGATTGCTGGTTGTTGGTAAAATTAAGTTCCTCGTGGATTTAGGACCAAAGTTCCTGTTTCTTTGCTGGTTGCCTGCTAGGGGTCCATCCTTGGCAGTTATTCTCAGGTTCTAGACACATGATCCTCTCACAAAATGAAGATTTTTTTCTTCAAATCCAGAGAAAATTCTTATATAACATAATATAATCATAGGAATCACTATCTCAGCACATTTCTAAGTAGCATAATTTAATCAAGGGAGCAAGATCCCATTATATTTATAGACAACACACTAAAGGTGAAGGGATTGTATAGGCAGGGGCATAAAGAAAAGAAAATGGGAAGAAAGGAAATAAAGGAGGAAGAAGGAAAAACCTTAAGTTGTTTACTGAATAAAGTATTGATTAATTTTATCAAACAGTTCTCTATAACATAATCCCAACTGTGTTCAAGAGGTAAAATTCCAATAATTGCTCCTTAAAACACTCATATTCACAGAAGCTATGCAAAGTACCCTGGCCCACATTTATCCTGTGCTTTTCAACTTGAATGGATTAGTCATTGTTATGCCACTTCATTTCTCCCAAAATCCTGTCTCTCAAAGCCCATGGTAGTCTTCACTGTAATGGCATTCCAGAGTCTACCAACCACAAAGAAATTCCTCCTACCTTAGAAATCCTTGAGTCTAGAAATCCTTGTGTATAGAGGTTACATTCTCAAACCCTATGGACACAGTGCCTAGGTTCTAATGTTGGCTTTTTCCAATTTCTTGTTGGATAATTTGTGGTCAATTGGTTAACCTTTAATAAGTTAGCATTGTTGCTCAAATGAGATAGGCAATTGAGAGGAGTGTGATTCATAATTTAAGGGAAACTGGAAGATGAGAAATTTCAGCGCTAGCTGAAATCTCTAAGACAGAAACCCAAAGAAAACCATATGTAACTTTAGGAGCAAATAATTGTTTGAGACTCACATTTGGGAAATTAATTATTTGGGGGGTATAAATGAGTAAATCTTTTAAGTTCAAGCCCCAAACATAACATTTGCCTTGGAAAATTTCCCATCCAAAGTTATAGACACTAAATGGGAAATAAATGCTTCATGAAACCCAGCAATGCCATCTGTGATGCCTTTTCTTATTCAAGCCATGCTAAGGCATTTCTACAGAACACAATTCTTCCAGTGGAGGTCCTTCTGCAGCACTCTATCTGTATGTCAATTCCAAATGAGAAATATTTGTTTGTGAATTCTTGAAAAGTATATTTATCTAAGTAAAATAACCATCTCTTACGACAATTTTCTTCTCCATTTATGTCAGTCAGATTATGAAAGGCAAAGCTAAGAATAGTACTTTCTAGAACACCACTTAAAATAAACCTTTCAACTGTTTGGCACTCTGTTTTGGAACAGAGGGGCATAAAAAGAGAGCTGAGCAATAAAGGCTATGCAGTTAACCCCATCAATTGGCATATACAACAGTCAACTGAAAAGCCATGTTAAATCATCAACCTTGTATTGGTTAGTGTGGTCAACCTGACAGAACCTAGAAAACCTGTGAAATATTATCTAGATTAGGTTAGCCTCTAGGCTTGCCTGTTTATTGAGGTAGCAAGTTTCACCTTATCTGTGGGTGGCATCATTTCATGGGCTGTGGCCCTAGACTATATAAAAAGGAGAGAGCTGGTTCAGAAATATTCATCACTTTCTGCTTGCTCACTATGGACGGAATGTGACTAGCTATTTCAAACTCTTGCCACCATGCCTTCCTCCACCATGATGGTCTATAACCTGGAACTGTAAGCTGAAATAAATTCTCCCTCAATTCATTTTTATGGGGTATTTTATCCCAGTAATGAGAAGGTAACTAACACAAACCTATATTATGTTTTGTATGTCTTAATTATTTTTGTTTATAGAATAACCAGACGCCATATCATGGAAAGATAATATTTTAAGTCCCCCCCCCAAAAATATGTTGAAAACAGCCTCAGGTTTCTGGAATGAACTTGCAAACCAGACACAGTTACCGAGGAAGGGATAATTATTGAACCTTATAGATTCAGGGGGAGTTCCAAAATGGAAGAAGCTGGCCTGCTTTCATAGGTCCAAGCAGAGAGATCAAAACCTACAAGCCACCAGCAGCACCATTAGCAAGCATACTTCTAGAACTCCAGGCAAAGCTCAGGTACTTTACCTGTCTTTAGACTGGAATTCCAAATCCACCCCCACACCTTAGGGCAGGACCCTAGGATCCACCCACAGTAACAACTTCTCCAGCTTGGTGGTGGCAGATCTAAACTACAAACTTTAATGAAATCTTGTATATATTGGGGGTCATCCATTCAAACTAACACACAATACTATTAAGTCCTACCATTTATTTGCATCAACTATATGACAGATATTTTATATGTATGGTCTCAGTCCTTACAACTTCATCAGTTTGATAATCTTATCCATCTATGAAAGATGAAGATATCTGAGGACAGCAAAATAAGGGACTGAATAATATCCGTCACACTTTTCTTTGATTTCTTATCTGAGGATACGCCAAAGAAAATTCCTCCTACTGTTCAGACAAGTGACTTCTTCTAAGATAACAGGCTACCTTGCCATATCAGAAGTGTCTTCTGTTTGGTTGATAGGTAACATGGAGAAGTGGATTACTGGAATCAGAAAACTGAGGATCTCAGCTTCTAACTGGTTACATATTCTCCTCCAATTATCTTTTCTTTCTGGGACTGTTTTCTCAAGTGTATCATGAGAAAGTTAGACTAGATTTATGGATGGAAAATTTGAAAGCTATGGAATCTTTGCTGAAATAAAATCATTCAGAAGTTCAAACTAGTGCCAGTGGTTGAAAGGGCAGAGGGAAGATGAGTTGCCTTTAAAGTATCTACTCTGCTGAACCTTAGGGCTTGGGGAAGATCATGGCTTGAAAACATAGCAAGATTAGGCAATAATTTAAAGGTATCTCTGGCTGTATCCTTTGTCGGTTGGAAACCTGGAAATCTATTTTTATTTTTGGTATTTAATTTTCCCTTCTTTCAGTTGAAAATAGAATATCTTCAACAGTGAGGACCATGCTATGGAAGTCTATAATTTTGCCCCTGCACCTAGTGCAGTTTCACATATTTAACAAGTATGTAATGTAGACATTTGCTTTGTGCTATTGGTCCCGAGAGAATGCTTGCCTTTACCTTTCAGTGAACATCTCATAGCTGGACATGGCAGTGCACACCTGTAAATTGCAGCATTTAGAAGGTGGAGACAGGAGAACAAAGTCATTTATAGCTACATAGTGTGTTTGAAGCCAGCCCGATATGCATGAGACCTCTTTAATGTCTCCTCCCAAGAAAGACCCCCTTTGGCCAGAGGGTGATCCTATAGTGCTTTTTGGAAGGAAATCAATCTCAAAGACTATCAATCTATTGTCTTCAATAACTAAAGCTGACCATTGTGGGATCTGACATCCTTGATTACAGGGAACAGCAGGACACAGTGCTTTATTGCTGGAGCACTAAAGATAGCCTTTAAAAATCTACCATGACAATGACATATAAAGTGCCAAGAATGTTTTAGATATGGGCTCCAAAGAAAAACAGGGCTTGGGAGGGAGGTAAGGCCTCTTTAATAGACGGTGTGGGGAGGGAGAGTAATGAAGACTAATTTTTTGTTTGAAAAGATGTTCTGGTGATAGATCTAAAGAAGGGCCACACTTGAGAAATGTGAGCAAGATGAAGAAGCTCAAAATATAGAGGGACCATAAAACACAACATATTCAATAGGCTTAACATTATATTTATTGATTTGTTAATACTATGTTATTGCCCTGGCTGACTGGTAGAGGGCCCAAAGCTCTTGTACTTGATGTTTAACCCACTGAAAAGCAAGATATAAAAACCTAAAGCTGAACCATCCTTTTGTATATCATTGAGTGAAACTCTCAGGGAGGCTTTTTTTTTTTTTTTTGAAAGAGCACAAAAACTTCTTTGAATTGCTTCCATTGGGGTAAAAGCACGGTTTGGATACAGATACTTCACAGATTTAGAGAAATTCAGCTCAAAGAATGTTATAAGAAGAGGAATCAGAAAGAGAGGTACTCAGCTTGCAAGAGTTTTTAATTTATGACATTAATGACTTACAGTTGAAGCTTTTGCCCCAATCTTTTGATAGTAATGGTCAGATATTACATAAAAATAAATGGAACCAAGTTCTAATTATTCGAGATCAAACACCATCAAGCTTCAATGTATTTCCATGTCATATAAAGAGGCTTATTGCTCATCTTCACCTGGAAAAGAGCTTAAATTGTTAATATTAATTTCCTCATTGTGAAAACATCTATCCAGTCCCACAAGTTATTTTTCCTTTATGTCAGCTTTCTATAACTACTCTTCATTTTATCCAATGTCAATGCTTTACTGAAAACAAAATTTTACCTGACACAGTATTTTGTCAAGTCAAAAATGATTTCTTTCCCAAGTGACTCAGGCCTGTAAATTCTGGGTGTCCAGTGGGAAATCAAGCCAGACAGGGCATAGCAAGAATGTGAGTATGTTTGCTAGAGAGTTTGTATCATGATCTCTGTGGAAAGTTCTATGGTAGGAGAGCCAACAGAGAAAAAGCCTTTTGATAATCTGGAGTGTAACTCGGAAACAAGAAGTTTCATCCCAACCTCTTCTACCAAGGTACTTGTGGAGGCTTTTAGTCTGCTCTTCTAAACCCCAAATGAAGGTTATGCTTCAGATTCTGTATTGCCTGGTGTAAACTAAAGGATGGTGGTGATGTTAATCATACAGAAGTAATGTGACTGCAGGAGGAGAGAGCTTTTATGGGGGGAAAGTGGAAATGTCACACTGCAGTTTCTGTGGGGAAGGTTGTTAAAGCAATCAAAGCCATTAGCAACTGGAAACCACCCAGGCCTGGTATCCTGCAGAGTTTTTGGGTTGAGTTGCTCAGGACATCACACAGAGCTAGTGCAAAATGTTCTGCAGGAGCGCTCAGCAAGCCAGCTATGACATTTGGTTTGTAAGGTGCCTGGAAAGCACTGTCATTTTTCAGCAATACTTTCTTGCCAGAGGAAGAACACTGAAAACCACATACCCACCCACTGCTTAAGAAAAGAATGGCACCCACTTGGGCATGATGAGGGCAATAATGTTCTCTTCAATAGTGAAAGACTGTTTAAAATGGCCAATGAGTTGTAGCAATCAGGTGATTCAAGATTTAGGAATAGTTATATGTTTAACCAAAAGAAAATCTGGAGGGAGTTATGAAGTCCAGACTAAAGTTGTGCCTAGTGTGTCAACTTTTTCTCCATGAGGAAGAAGACAATAGACTTCCAAGTCATGAAATGTGAATGTCCCTGAAAAAGCTGGTTTCAGATGTGTATGTTGGTGGCTTTATTAGGAAAGAAAGAAAGTGAGTCATTTCAGGACAAATAAACATATTCAGTGAACCTGATTTCTTGGACATAATACACATAGTCAGAAGTCAAACAACATGTTAACTCCACCTTTAGTGTGGTGTCAGTGATTTGGGAAGTGGAACAAATCTGTCAGTTTGTTTGAGATAAACTCCAAAGTATATAGAGCTGTGGGGGCTGGAATTTAAACAATCTTAAAACAAATTATTCATAATTTTAAGTTCTGATTATCAAAAATATGAAAGGTAGTCACACAGAATTTATTTTTGAAATCAGGTGTCATTATGTTATTCAAACTGGGACCAGAACCTCTTCAGAATTCTCATAAGGTTCTTAACTTGACAAGGGATGGCCTGTTGTCTCTTTATTTCTGCCTCAATCTTCACTAAGTGATAAAACTCTGACATTTCAGCTGTGGGCACAGTAGCCACCTAGAAAAAAAGACTACATTTTTTTAAAATAAAACTGTTTGTTGACCAAGTAGTTGGAAAAGATTAAGAGTAGATTCCAGAGCTGGAGAGATTGCACAGTGGTTAAAGGCACATGTTTACAAAGCCTGGCGGCCTGGATTCAATTCCTCATTGCCCATGTACAGCCAGATGAACAAAGTGGTGCATGCATCTGGAGTTTGTTTGCAGTGTAGGAGGCCTTGGTATGCCCATTCAATCTCTCTCTCTCTCTTTCTCTCTCTCTCTCCTTTACTCTCTCAGATAAATACATAAATGAATATTTTTTAAAAGTAGATCATAAATCAATAAAATTTTTTGTTATGTTTGTAACATATCACAAATTCATCTTATAGTTCAAAATCTTCTGTAGCTGGATAATTTACAACTTACATACCAGTGTGTTGTATGGTTCCTTTTATTAAAAAAAAACTAGATATCACTCAAAACTGAGCAGATATCCATGTTTTTAACTGCTGTGGCCTGCAGAATCCAAGCAACCAAATTTGAAACAAGTTCACTGTCATTTCCTTCAAGAATCATCTCCTATTTATATGATCTTGTATTCATCTAAACCCTGAGAATATATTTTTCACTCAAGATATTTTGGAATTCAACAAGATACCCATTCTCTTGAATAAGTATGTTGATGGGAAAGTGAGAATATATAGCATCATCTTGTATCAGAAGCTGTGTATAACACCCATCAACATGTTCTGTATGAGACTACAAATAGTGTGGATAGTAGCCAGTTTATATTTCCCCACTATTTATCAACCCAAAACTTCTAAAATCCCTTCAGAAGGTTCCTTTGGGACTCTTCACAGAGTGAAGAGTTGGTGTATATATCTTCTGGATTGCAGACAGTCTCATTGCTGAGAATGATCTTCATTCTTTTTAAAAAATATATTTTTATTTATTTATTTTCAGAGAGAGAGAGGATGAATATGGGCATACCAGGGCCTTCAGCTGCTACAAACAAATGCCAGATACATGCCCCACCTTGCATATCTGGTTTATGTGGATATTGGTGAATCAAACCTGGGTCCTTTGGCTTTGCCAGCAAACACTTTAACCACTAAGTGATATCTGGAGCCCTGATCTTCATTCTTATAGTAGATATAGCAAAGTAAGGTGACAATTCTTGACTTTACTTTCAGATGAATGTGACCATGGGACTGAGTTTCAGTCCATGCAATGTAAGCCAAAGATATCATGGGATGTTACAGTCAGCTTCCATTGCTGGGACAAACATCCATCCAGAAAGCAGCTTAGTGGAGGAAGGGGTTTATTTCAGGCTTAAAAAATCCAAGGGAACACCATCCACCACCAACACCAACACAAACAACACATGAACTGTCAGAGCTCAAACTTCTCTCCACACACCTTTGGGTTGTACTCCAATATCTTCCCTCAGTGACACACATGCTCCCACCCCAGGGATATGCTCACTAGGGGCTAAAGTTGCAAGTTCACTTTTATTAAAACACCTGAGTCTATGGGGCTTTACATTCAAACTATCACATAAGAAGAATAGGCTTGTTTCCTCTAGGTCTTTATCCTGTTTTTCCAATGAAGATATGGTGGCCTGAGCTAAAATAGCCATTTTTTGACCAAAATTGAAAATCCTAAGTGATAAAGCAACAAGATAGAAAGAAAATAATTTGTGATTATGGAAAGGTCATTCAAACTGCCAACTGTCTACGTAGCACTGCACTTTATTACAGCAGTGAAATTTTCATTGTTTCAAGATCTGTTTATGTCTTTTAAATGTCATAACATGTTCAATTTTTCCTCTAGGTACTTGAATATGTGGAAAACAGTTATAATAACTATTCAAAAGTCTCGGTGGGACTGGAAAGATTGCTTACTGGTTAAGGCACTTGCTGAGAAGCCTAAGGTTCAATTCCCCAGTACCCACATAAACCAGATGCACAAGGTGGAGCATGTGTCTGAAGTTTGTTTACAGTGGCTTGAGGCCCTGGCACACCCATTCTGTCTCTCTATCTGTGACTCTCTCTCTCTCAAAATAAGTAAATAAATAAAATATTTTTTACAGTTTCTGTCTACCAATTCTATCATATGTTATTTCTGAGTCAATGTTGATTGTCTTTTCTCATTAGTGGTCAGTATTTTCCTGCTCGTTTGAATGCCTGGTGGCATTTTATTTTGCTGGTTGCTGGACACTTTATATTTTTATAAATATCCTTGGGCTTTGTTCTGGGACACAGTTAAATTGCTTGGAAACAGAATCCACCAAGGCTTATTTTTAAACTTTATTAGATAAGTCTAGTATTTCTTGAATCTAAGGCTAATTTTGCACCATCTTTTAAGTACTTTATCTGATGCTGTGAGAAAGAGGAGATTTTCCATTCTGGCTAGTGGGCGACATACTTTTCTCAGCCCAGTGTTCTTTTATTATTTTTATTCTATTCTTTTTGGACAGTTCTATTGTTAGTTCAGGTTAATTTCCTTACATATACTGTTTATCAGTACTCAAAGATTCAACAAGGACTCTTTACAGATCCTCAGTTCACTTTCTATTACAGCACTCTCTTCTCTAGTACTCTGTTGTCCAAGTTCTAGCTGCCTTTATCTTCCTGGAATCTCATCAAGGTTAGTCTCCTCATCTGTTGGCTCTGTCTCTGTGCCATTTTCTCATATCCTTGGCTGGAAACTTTCCAGACAGTAAGCTGGAGGCACCGATAAGGCTTACCTTGTTTGTTTCCAGCCTCTTAGGGGTTGCATTTGTTGTTGTTGCATAATAACCAATGTCTGAAAACTATTGTTTTAATTTGTATTGATACCCACCCTTGTTTCAGGCAGGAGAGTAAATCTGGTCATTGTTACTCCATGTTGGCCAGAAGTGGGAACTTGTGCATCAGAGAGAAATAAATGACTCTATTGTTTAACTCACTGTTTTTTTTTTTTTTTTTTTGTCATTTGCAACCCAACCTAGTCCTAACAAGTACAGGGTGGATCTTGATTTATTTAGAACAGCTTGTAATTTTTGATATAGAGAAGCTACCCTCTTTAGAATATCCAGAGACTTGAATAACACCTGAGTAAGGTAAAATATGTGGATGGAAACTGAAAGCTCCATCATTTCCCATGAGAAGACCAGTATTCAAACAGCCAAATCAATTCCAGCTGGTGCCAGTTGAAAAAAAAAAGTTCATTTTCCTCTTAGTATGATTAGTTTCTCATTCATGAAGTCAGTAATTCTAATCAGGTAGACATTTAGACATTTAGTCAAAAAAACACCTTTTTTGAGCATCTACTATAGCCTAGGCACTAGGATCAGCTCTAGTGATGCAAGCGTGAATGGACTGAAGCAGTACCTTCCAAGAGCAGGTCACAATTTGGAAAAGGAACCTCTTGTATAGATAAGGGCCCTTGCCATGTGAATATCTCATGAATTTGGCTAAGAAGCTTAGTGTCAGCTTATTTTATTAAAATAAGTCTCTTCTTTTTTTCTTCCTAATTAGGGATAATGCCTTTTCAGCCAATGGTTCTGCAGTGAACCAAGTAACTTATACTTTCAGCATAAAAATAGGTGCTCATACAGCAGGATGTTTACATAGATTCAGAGCATCACAATTGTCATTACAATGGAGAAATATGTTGGATAACACTCTAATGAGATAGCTACTTTAATATCATGAATAGTGGGAGAAATGATATTATATCCCCCCACCTCTGATGAAGATATAAAATTGTGTTAAACAAATGGCTTTAATCTCAGTGTATACGTGATGAATAATCAGAGAGATCCATTTGAGAGACTTTTCAAAATTATCAATTGTATAATAGACAAGTGTTAAAAAAAAAGGTGACCTGGAGAACCATTCTAGATTATAGGAGATCATAGAAACTTGCAAACTAAATGCAATGCTTAATATTACATTGGACTTAGCATCAAAAAACACCCTTAGCTATAGGGACATCTTTGGGACAAGTGGAAAGTTGGAATATAGTCTCTGTACTTGTAGATTGTGTGACTGTTATATTTCCTGGATATTATGACTCCGTTTTGTATTATGTGTGTTTGTGTGTATGTATATGCTTGAGTTCTTAGTGCACCCCTGAAGCAAGGATTAAGAGAGAAGATATTTAAATTAACTCTCCAAAATTTACATATATGTAGCACCACACACATATAAACGCAACAGACAGACACAGACACAGACACACACACACACACAGAAGGGGGGGAGAGAGGGAAGAGAGGTGGAAGAGAGGCACATAGAATATATGGTTGCTCATTGTACTATTGCAATTTTTCTGAATGTTTGAAAATATTTAAAATAAAATACCTGGCAAAGATGGAGAGAGGAAGAGAGAGAGAGAGAGAGAGAGAGAGAGAGAGAGAGAGAGAGTGTTTCTCTAATTCATACTATGGGCACTATCTTTGGTTTTCCTGTTAGATTTCTGTGGGAGTTGGGGGTGAGGGTGGGCAGACAAAGTCTTGCCAGCAGCAAGCAGAATTCATGTTTTTTCTTTACCTTTCCTCAAGTTGTTCCATCTTCTGAAACACCCTAGCCCACTACCATGTATTCACTTCTTACTCCTTTATGCATATTATTAAAAAGAAGCATTTTGAATGATATACTTGACATCTCACTGAATTTATTTAGTCAGGAAAGCATCAGTTT
This sequence comes from Dipus sagitta, assembly GCA_036346955.1. NCBI lineage: Eukaryota > Metazoa > Chordata > Mammalia > Rodentia > Dipodidae > Dipus > Dipus sagitta. Next base: position 97,704,513 of record CM070776.1, read on the forward strand.
TAAAGTGAGAATTTTGCTGGTAGTGATGTGCTGGAACTGGCCTGGGATTACTTGTTCTGGCTACTACTGGTTTACAGCAGCCAATCAAATTGGTAACTTGAAATCAGCCATGGTGGAAATATTTACAACACAGGTATATGTAAATGCTACAAAGCAGGCTTTCCCATTTCACCATCTCCCTGATCCAGTGGTCAACTATATTCCAGACTACTACAGACATTAAGCCTTTTCCTCTGAGGGGTATTGTGCAGCTCCTACCATTGTTTTATAGTTTTTTAAAGGTACTTGAAGTTCTCTGAAGACTGCTAAAAACATACCATAGAAGGTTTTCCAGTGATTTCTATGTAGCTTAAGAAAGTAGGCTTTGACTAAACTGATAGTGTACATAGGAAGAAAAGTTGTCTTCATTAGAAAAGAAAAGAATGTTGATTGTGCTCTGATCCACAAAGGTGTTTCACTGGGTGGCCATTTGATGAAGTAGAAAAGAATGCAGAAGTAGTGAACAGATATCCCTGTCAATAACTGTTTAAATTTAAGCAAGTCTAATTACCTTTCCTGGGCTATAATTTTCTCAACTGTAATATGGACCATGAATAGAAATGCCTGTGTTCTAAATTTTTTATATATTTATATTAACAATGGGGAAGGGAGGGAGAGAGATAGGGAGAGGGAGAGGGAGAGAGAGAGAGAGAGAGGAAGGGAGAGAGAGAGAGATTAAGAATGGGTGTACCATGGCCTCTTGCCACTGTAAATGAAGTTGATACATGTGTCACTATGTGCACCTAGCTTTATGTGGGTACTAGGGAATTGAACTCTGTGTTGGCAGACTTTGTGAGCAAGCATCTTTAATGGTGAAGCCATGCCCCAGCTATACTACAATTATTATTAAAATAAAATTATGAGTGATGGAGGGATCCTTACCACATGAATAACAGAACACAGTTCCTCTGAGCAATTATCCTTTATGTACCCTGTCCTGAGCATTAGAGCTGGGGGACCTATGCAACTTTAGTTTGGGCACATAATTCCAAAGAACATTCTCCTTTCCCTGGGAAGGGCTGTTTGCTTGAATTTCTGTAATGAGAGTTTGGAATATGCATCCTGACTTCAAGCACACAGCTCCCTGGAATTATTGTCCTTTCTTCATCTCAGACATCTGGCCAAGGTTTCTACCATTGAAGCTAGGGTCTCATTCCTCATTAATTGGGCACACAGTTCATCTGAACCACTCTCTTTTCTCCTCTGGAAGCTGAACGTTCTGCCATTGGACCTGGTGCCCCAAGTAAATTTGGACACAACTTCCACTGAGCTGATTTTACCTCAGCTACTATAGCCAGCCAAGTATCTCCAAGATTGAACTCAAAGCTCCACAAAACAAAGCAAAGAGAAGAGAACAAAAAGAAGATTTTCAGTCAAGATGGCAGAATAGTAGACATGATAGTGCTCCTGGGGTAAATCAGGTAAGAATTATGGGGCTGTAGTACTAGTAGGTCTTAGCAGACTTCCACTAGGAGAGTGGAGGGATGCACATTTGGGAATCAGCCAATTCCTAAGCTCTCAAGAACCCTCCCAGGCCCTCATGCTGGGGCAGACTTTTGTCTAACTACCTAACTCAGGCAGTCTGAGGTCAGGCAGGCATGGCAATCCTGTGATCCCGTGATCAGGATCAGTCTTTCACCACACATCATGCACTCAGATAGTGGACCAAACCACTGAGCAGGTATACAGTGTGTGATCCAGGGTCCCTGCTCCCGTCCGACCCCACACCTCCCTGGAATGTACCCTCACCCCATACCACAATATTGCATACTCCTCAGGTTCCCCAAAACCCGTTCTGAACCAGAAAGTGGCCCGGTGGGTACCCTGGTCCCGCGCATCTCTGCATGCCCCTATGAATCCGCCACAACCCATGCCACTCCAGCACTCTCAGAGCACCCACACCCCATGCAACCCATATAGCTACTACTGGTAGCACCCACACCCAGCGCATGCTGGCCCCTTGTACTCCATGCTTCAGTACTCAACCCACGCTGACAGCCTCAACAGATAGTTCTGGCTTTGTTCAGTATCTCTGATTTCTGTCCAACACTGCGCACCAACATCCTCACGCTGGCAAATTCCATGGACCCAGGTCTGGCCTGGTCCATGGAGCTTAGCGACCCTGTTCACCAACACCACCCCACCCCTTCCAGCAAGGACTTGGGCATTGCTTCAATGATGAGGAGGAAAGGAATATAAGGCAATCGCCTGCATTGGGGAACCAGGGAGTCCTTCACAACCTGCTAAGCTTGGTACAATAAGGGAGCAGGGGCAAGAGCTACTGCCCTAGTGCCCCACAGGCAAGGCACAGCTGTGATGTGGGAAAAGAGAAACCAGAACTGCAAGTGCAGCTTTTGAATCAGCTTTTGTATCAGCCACCTGTTGCAGCATCCACAACTTGTGCATCAGTGGTTATAACACCATCCCACTCATATCTGGTGCAAACCCAAAACAGAACACTCACTGAAGATCCTACAAGGGCAAATACTTGTTTCCCCATTAATAAAATAAGATATTTAACTCAAGATGTATAGACCACAATACCAAAAACAGGATAACAAACTGGAAGATATAGACCAAGGTTGCCTAGATCCAGAAAGGAAGTCTCCAATGAAAATATAGAGTTGACAACAGAAAGAGAATCCCAAAATGAAAGCACAATAATCTATGGGATCCTGACCAAGCAAATTGCTGAAGTAGAAGCCAATCATAAAAACAACAATCACAAAAAGAAATGAAGAAGAATCATCTCTTACAGCACATAGCTTTTGTCACTAGGCTTAATTTAATTGAGGAAAACCAGAGAGACCTCAAAAGAGAGATAAATGAATTGAAGGTGATTCAACAAATAGAGGATCTCAATATATAGCTGATTAAGCTTTGGGCATGATTGAATGCAAGAATGAATTCCAAGAAGCATCAAGAAAATCAAACTATAACCTCAAATTGGAATTCAGCAAAGGGCTAGGCATGATACAAAAATGAAAGAAAAAAGAAACAGAAAACAAAAATTAAATAGAGATTGTAAAAGTCTCTAGAAACCCTCACTAATGGAGTTAATCATGTGTACAATAGAACCTCAGAGGTGAAGACAAGAGAGAAGAAATTGCTCAGGAATCCAAAAACATTGAAAAGTTCAAAAAATCATGTGAACAGAATATGAGGGAATTGTGGGATACCCTAAAATGACCAAATATCTAGATCATGGGTATGCCAGAAGGGGAAGAAATGCAGGCCAAAGGCATGGAAAACATATTCATCAGAATTATTGAAGAAAACTTTCCCACACTCTCAAAAGAAAGGTCTGTCCAGATTCTCAAGAAGCCCACAGAACAGAAAACAGACTGGACCAAAGAAGAAACTCTCTAAGGTATGCCATAGTTAAACTCTAAACAGCAGAAACAAAGCAGAGTGCAAAAAGAAGCAAGAGAGGCCAGGTGTGGTGGTGCATGCCTTTAAATCTAGCACTTGGGAGGCAGAGGTAGGAGGATCACCATGAGTTCGAGGCCACCCTGAGACCACATAGTGAATTCCAGGTCAGCCTGAGCTAGAGTGAAACCTTACCTCGAAAAAAAACCAAACCAACCAACCAACCAACCAACCAACCAAACAAACAAGAAGCAAGAGAGACACTACTTATTACACACAAAGGTAATCTCATCAGAATTACCTCAGATTTTTCAATGGAAACTCGGAAATCCAGACCGGCTCAGAGTGGAGCACTTCAAAGTCTAAAAAGCTATTGCTTCAACCCAAACTACTGTATCCAGTAAAAGTAACCCTCATAATAGATGATGAAAGGAAAACTTTTCATGATAAAATCCAGCTCTCTGATTATATGTACACAAATCCAAAGCTACAAAGAATACTGCAAGGAATTTCAGAAAGATCACAATAACCAAAACTAGAATGGCTCAAAATATATGAAGTCTAAGAAAGCACCAAACACTATAAAGCCTTCAACATGGAGAGATTTAGTCAAACCTCATAGTTATAACATTGAATTTTAATGGCCTTAACTCACCCATAAAAAAACACAAGTTTACAGGTTGTATCAGAAAAAATAGATTCTTCTATGTACTGTTTGCAGGAAACTCACCTCACCACTAAGGACACCTCCTCAGGGTGAAAGGATGGAAGATGATTTTAAAAGAAAATGGAAATAAGAAAGAAGTGGATGTGGCTGTATTAATATCTGGCAAAATAGATTTCAAAAAATGTGTAATAGAAAAGGACAAATAAGGCCACATTTTACTCATCAAGGGAATGATTCAACAAGAGGACATGACATCATAAATCTATATGCATCAAGTACAGGTGTACTATATTTCATAAAACAAAACCTACTTGACAATAACCTAGAAATAAATATTAATACCATCATAGTATGGGACTTCATTACCCCACTATCATCAGTACACAGATCATCCAAACACAAAATTAAGAGGGAACTAATAGAGCTCAACAGCACCATAGATAAAATATACCTAACAGACATATACAGAACATTCCACACCAATCCTATAGAATACACATTCTTCTCAGCATCCCACAGAACCTTCTCCAAAACAGATCACATATTAGGGCATAAAGCATGCCTCCATAAATTTGGGAAATTTGTCATAACTTCCCACATTATATAAGACCACAACGCATTAAAGCTAGAAATTTACAAGAGAAACAACAGAAATGGCACCAGCTCCTGGAGACTGAACAACATACTCTTAAATAATGAATGGGTTGTGGAAGAAATAAAAAAGGAAATGATAAAATTCCTACAGATAAATGATATTAAACACGCAACAAGTGATGGCGCTTTTCGAGGCTCAATTCCCCAGTACCCACATTAGTCAGACGCACAAGGGGGCGCACACATCTGGAGTTTGTTTGCAGTGGCTGGAGGCCCTGGTACGCCCATATTCTCTCTCTCTCTCTCTCTCTTTCTGCCTCTTTCTCTCTCTGTCTGTTGCTCGAAAATAAATAAATAAAAATAAACAAAGAAATAGAAAAAAATACCAAAACTTATGGGATACCAGGATACTAGGGGGAAAATTCATAGCACTAAATGTCTTCATAACAAAGACATAAAGATCTCAAATTAATAACCTAACCATCCACCTAAAAGTATTGAAAAATGAAGAACAATCTAAAGCATTGCAGTTCTAGATGGAAAAAAATACATACATATAATTAAGATCAGAGAAGAAATGAATGAATTGGAAACTAAGTAAACAATCAAGAAAATTGTCAAAATCATGCCCAACGTGGTGATGCATGCCTTTAATCCCAGCACTTGGGAGGCAGAGGTAGGAGGATCACTGTGAGTTCAAGGCCACCCTGAGACTACATAGTGAATTCCAGGTCAGACTGAGCTAGAGAGAGACCCTACCTCAAAAAACCAAAAAAAAAAAAAAAAAAAAAAAAAAAAATCTACCCAAAAGTAAAAGTGCAGGACCTGATGGATTCTCAGCTGAATTCTACAAAAATCTTCATACAAGAACTGAAACCACCTTTTTCACATAATCACAAAACAAAGAATGCTTCCTGACTCCTCCTATGAAGCTAGCATGACCCTAATACCAAAAACAGACAGAGATACATGAAAAGCAAACTATAAGACCTATGTCCCTGATGAAGTTGGATGCAAAAATTCTGAACAAAATCCTCACAAACTGAGCTCAACAACACAATAAAAACATTATCCACCTCAATCAAGGAGGTTTCATTCCTGGGATTCAGGGATGGTTCAACATGTGGAAATCAATTAATATAATACACCACATAAACAAACTTAAACACAAGAACCACACGATCATTTCAATAGTTGCAGAGAAGGTCTTTGACAAAATACAACATTACTTCATGATCAAAATGCTGGAGAGACTAGTCAACATAATAAAGGCTATATACAAAACACCTAAAGCCCAAATAATACTTAATGGGGAAACAATCAAGGAGTTCCCATTAAGATCAGGAATGAGACAGAGGTGCCCACTCAGCACTGCTCTTCAACCTAGTACTAGCCCAAGCAATAAAACAGGAGAAAGATATTAAAGAAATACAAATTGGAAAGGAAGAAATAAAACCAACCCTATTTGCAGATGATATGATCATATACATACATGACCCAAAAGAATCTACCATAAAACTTCTAAAGGTTATAACTTCCTTTAGCAAAGTGGTATGATACAAAATCAATACATAAACATCAGTAGAGTTTCTATGGTTGTGTCCTCCACACCTGGTCTTGATTTTGGAAACATTAAAAACATGTGGAGTGGTTCAAGAAGCGTACACAGTTCCAAGAGCTGCTGCTGAGATGTGGCATATAAGTAGGGCATGATGAAACTGATGAATAGGCTGGTAAACCCATTGGAAGTTGGACCATGGTTTGCATGGAGACCTGAAGATGTTTAGATATACCAGGACTGTGCCACGCCTACCATGAAGCACTGTTGGCTAGCACAAAAGTTTTCTCTGGCTATTCAGCCCAGCTGGAGTTGTGGAATTGGGAAATCCAGAGACTGTCAGTCATGAGTTATGATATTGGACTTGAACTGCATATGTTACATATTTGCCTGATGGATATTGAGTTTGCATTGTTTTAGTCTCTGTTTTTATGCCTTATAACAATTGGAAATATTTAATCTCTGCCTTTATATGTTGAAAGTATATAACTTATTTTGATTTTATAGGACTCCCAGTTAATAGACAATGTCAGATGAGACTTTCGATTTTGGAACTATATTAAGTTAACTATATTAAGACTGTGAGGACCTTTTAATTTGGACTGAACACAATATACAATGTAAGATGGTTATGAATTTATTGGGGGCCAGGGCAGAATGTGGTAGTTTGAATGGATGTTCCGAGTAGATACAGAGTTTTGTTCAAGCTTGTAACTTATATCTTCAGCTGCTTGGCTGGAGGACGTGTCACTGAGGGCAGAACCTAGGGTCCAGCAGACTACCTACAGAAGAGGAGAAAATCTTTGCCAGATATACCACTGAGTTATAGGCATATGTGACAGGCAACATGAAGGATAGATAATAGGGATAGAATGGTTTTGGGGTAGGGGAATGGGAGGTAAGGGGAAGTTTGAATTCCAAAATGAATTGATACCATAGAAACTTTTTCCTGGATAGTAGACCAAAGATATAACCCTCATTAGGATTATGGGGGAATCTTCTGGAAAAAGGGCCCTGTGGAGGGTGGGATGAAGTGTAACCCTAAAACATTTGGCTCTGGATTGTCATTCTCAGTAGCAGAAATCAGTTAAAACCCACATTAAATTATTGATTGGAGAGACCTACAAGGTCACTAAAACAAGACAGGCTTCTGTCAAAGCATTTGATTACCCACCTGAGGGAAAATATAGGAACTTATTGCCGAAGACACCACATCCTACCAACAAAGAACATTGAGAGATTTGGCTAGAATCTGGAAGGAATCCAGTTCCCAGATGGTTAGCCCATTTAGTGCTGGAAGGTACTACATAATATGCTGGTAGAAAATGGCCAAGAATGGTGTGAGCAAGAAGGGGACAATGCAATAAAAAAGCAATCAGCCTGAGATGTACACACCTGTGAAATGGTGGCACCCAGCCTTGTTGGGAAACCAGTGGCTTTCTGTTTGGCTAAGAGATATGCTTATTGGAAAAAATCCATAGCTGGAACTGGGAACCAAGTCAGAATCGTATGTAGATCAAGATTATGGTCTCCAATGAGAAGCTCCTACTAGTCTTTGTCCAAAAGTGAGGCTATATGCATAAAAAATTATCAAAATTAGCAATGCTTATCTCCTTTAACGTATGCTGATCTCACACTCTGTGGGAGAATCTGTTTTTCTTTTTTCAGAATGCGGTAAGAACTGAGGACAACCAAAATCTATCAAAAGTTAAGAAAAGATAGCTGACTCTCTGGAAGGAGCTGAACCACTCCTCACACACCAGCTAAGGTCCAGGTGAAACCACAGAGAATTTGGAGAAATGAACAAGAGTGCTGCTTCCATGGAGATCCTGACAACCTGCGCCTAGGTGATGGAAACAGACAATGAGGATACTCAAAATATACCAAAGCAGAAATCCATAAGCTGTTTAGAACTCAACATGTAAATAGACTTAAAACACATCCACAATGGCTCAGGGAATTTTGTGGAAGAGAGGGGTATAAAGATTTTAAGAGCCACAGGCTGGGAGCGGCATTGTCCCCACCCCACAATGGCTGACTGATGTACTCACAACTCATAACCCACAGCCCCATGGTAAATTCCAGCAATGCCACTGAGAAGGGTCCTCAGTGGAGTGGGGGCAGGGAAGAAGGGAATGATGGTAGCTATACATGATGTGTCCCTATAAAGTTTCTAGTTAATAAAAAAAAGAAACACCAAACACTCTCCAAGATACCCACTTCACACAGCTGTGCCAGAAAACCCTGACCAATTAAAGCCAGATGCATAAGTCTTAATACAAAATGGGTAATAAAAAACCTATGTCTCCTGCCACAAAATTATCCATCTTTTAGTAGGGGACTCCAATGATATCAATTTAGTAGAAACTCAAAAAAAAAAAAAAAAAGGAAACTCAAAGAACTCAAAAGAATGATTATAAATCTGTACAAAGACCTCAAAGAAGCCACAGATAAATTCTTTAATGTAATCCTGAAAAATATAAAGAGGACACAAATAAATACGTAAATGAATTTGAAGAGAGTACAATCAAACTAAACGAAATGATGAAGTCAAACTTGGATATGAAAGTATAATTGAGGGCTGGAACTGTGGCTTAGTGGTTAAGGTGCTTGCCTGCAAAGGAAAAGCATCCAGATTTGAATCCCCAAGACTCACATAAGCTAGATGCACAAGGTGGTACATGTGTCTGAAATTCTTTTACAGGGGCTAGAGGCCCTGGCACACCCATTCTCTATCTGCCTCTTTCTCTCTCTCTCTCAAATAAATAAAGAATGAAAATAGAATTGAGTTAAGAGATAGAAATCCTGTAGAAAAATGAAACTGAATTGAAGCTAGGAATGAAATATAAGTAAGCAAAAGTTCCATGCAACACTGCAGTAATACAATGGATCATGTGGAAGATATATTATCAGACCTTGAAGACAAGGTAGAGGAACTAAATCAGTTAGTCAAAATCAATGAGAAGTCCACAAATGCATATGAACAGAACATTATAGATATTTTGGACATCATCTAAAAAGCAAATGTTTGAATCATGGCCATAATAGAAGGTGAACACCATCAGACCAGTGGCATAGAAAATATTTTCAATATAATTATAGAATAAAATTTTCCAAAATCTAGAGAAAGAAATGCCCATCTAGTTACAAGAGGCATATAGGGGGGCTGGAGTGATGGCTCAGTGGATAAGGTGCTTGCCTACAAAGCCTAACAACCCAGGTTCGATATCCCAGTACCAATGTAAAGCCAGATGCACAGTGGCACATGCATCTAGATTTCATCTGCAGCAGCTGGAGGCTCTATTCTCTCTCTCTCTCTCTCATCTCTCTCTGCTTGCGAATAAATGAATAAAAATACCTTTAAAAGGTTTTTGAAAGAGGCATACAGAACACCAAATAGTTAGGAGTGCAATAGAAAACCACAGATTATAGAAAAAAACCTAAATACACAGAACAAAGACAGACTAACGAAAGAGATAGGAGAGGAACATCTAGTCACACACAAAGGCAAGACCATCAGAATAGCAGCTTATTTTTCCATGGGAAATCTAAAAGCTAGAAGGGAATGGAATGGTGTGTCAACTATTGAAGCACTACAGCTGCTGACCCAAACTATTATGCCAAGCAAAATTCCTTGTAATAGAAGGGGAAAGAAAGACTTTCCATGATAAAATTGTATGAGCACTAAGTCAGCTCTAGAGAAGATGTTGGATGTAATACTTCACAGTGAAGAGAAGGATAAACACATTCAAGAGGATACAGAAGGGAAAATAATAATAAATGTTAGAATAATTAATAAATAAATGAAAACTAAGAAAAAAGTCGAATACCATAAAACCATCACCATGACAGGGATTAACTCATACTTTCAAATAATAATGTTGAATATTAATGGTCTCAATTTCCTAAGCAAAACATACAGCAGACTAACAGACTAGATCAGAAAACAAGATCCATCCTTTTTTTTCTTCAAGAAACTCACCTCAACACCAAAGACAGACATTAGCTTAGAGTGAAAGGAAGGAAAAATGGAACCAGGGACCAAGCAGGAGTAGCTATTCTAATATTTCACAAAATAGGCTTTAAACCTAAATTAATGTGAAAAGGTAAAGAAATTCACTCCATACTGATTATTGGAACAATCCACCAAGTGGACAATACAATTCTAAACATATATGCACCAAACGCAGACACATCACATATTATAAAAACAAATTTACTTGATCTAAAGTCAGAGATTAATCCAAACACAGTATTAGTGGGAAACTCAACACCCAACTCTTAGCAATAGACAGGCCATCTATAAATAAATCAAATAAATAAGTAGACAACCATTGGGGTAAAATGATGCTTTACATCAAATGGACCTAATTGACATTTACAGAACATTCAATAAGTATACTGCAGAATAAACATTCTTCTCAGCAGCCCACTGAACTTCCTCTAAATTAGATCACATATTAGGATACAAAAGCAAGTCTCAATAATTTAGAAAAATTAAAATAACTTCCTGTATTTTATCTGACCTCAATGTGATAAAGCTTGAAACTAATAGCAAGAAAAACTATATAAAATACAGAAACTTGTGATTAAACAGCACACCACTGAATAATGAAAGGGCGATTGAAGAAATAAAATAGAAAATCAAAAGCTTTTGTAAAGATCTGAATGAAAATTAAAATACAGCATGGCAAAACCTATATGGAACACAATGAAGATAGTCCTAAGAGAGAAGTTGATAGCTTTAAGTTCTTTTATTCAAAAAAACAGAGATAGCAAATAGATAACCTAATGATGTATCTGAAAGATTTGCCAAAATGAGAACAAATAAAATCCCAAAGTGCCAAGTGGAAAGAAATAATCAAGATCAGGGCAGACATCAATGAAATAGAAACAACAACAAAAATACAATTAAAAGAATTCATGAAATAGTTGGCTTTTATTGCACATAAACAAAATTGACACACCCATAACCAAATTAACAGACAGTAGAGAGACACTAATCAATAAGATTAGAGATAAAAAGGAGAAATTTAAACTGATAACAACAAAATTAAAAGAATCATAAGGATATATTTCAGAAATACATATTATACCAAATTGGAAAATCTAAAAGAAATGGGTAAATTTCTAGATACATATGACCTACCAAAACTAAACCAAAATGAGCTAAATAATTTAAACATATATATATTTATACATATATATAACAAGTATTGAGATTGAAGCAGTAATTAAAAATCTCCCAGCAAAAATAAGTCTGGGTCCAGATAGATTCACCACAGACATCTATCCGACCTTTAAAGAAGAACTTTAACAGATATTGGTCAATTTCCCCCAGTCGCCCATGTAGCACCTTCTGGCACTAGACGCGCTGACTGTCTGGGGACTGACTCTCTTCCAACTGCCAGCCATGCCATTCTAATTTGCATGTCAATCACATAAGGTATCTTCAGCAGTAGGGTCTTACCACTAGCCTTTGGTGGATCATCAAGTGCTCTGACAGAAATCTGTCTGTCTTTTAGGAAACCTTGTAGGTCTTTCTGATCAAAAGCTCATTGTGGATGGTAGCCCCATGCTGGATCTGGGAGTTACAGGTCAGTGCCCACTAAGAAAATGAGGAAAAAGATAACTAATATACAAGAGTTAGAGATAAGAGAGAGAGAGACAGGGAGAGGGGAAGTGAGGGAGGGAAGATGTAGGAGATTAAGGTTAGTCTTAATCTTACCCTCTCCAGTGTCTTGTGGTTCAGGTGTTCCCTGTAAGGGTCTGGTGAAGGTTCAGCCATTTGGTCTGTCTTTTAGTGAGTAGAGGATTATGGTACCATTGCCATTTGGGTCTAGATTTGTGTTTCCCACCCCTTTGATGCCCTCCCCTCCCTCCCTTTCCATCCTAGTGTCTAGTCTAGGAGATGCTTGCTGGGTATGTAAGGTATCTTGGGTAGATTCAGGTTAGGTGCTGTAGATGAGTGAGACTATGTGGCAATTTTTTTTCTGTGATTGGGTAAGTTCACTGAGAATGATCTGTTCCAGGTTCAACCATTTTTCCTCAAATTTCATTGTGTCATTTTTTCTTACTGCTGTATAGAATTCCATTGTGTAGATATACCACATCTTAGTTATCCATTCTTCTAGTGATGGACATCTGGGTTGATTCCAGCTCTTAGCTATTACAAATTGAGCTGCTATAAACATGGTTGAGCAAATCTCTTTAGTCTGTGGTTTGAAGGTTTTAGGGTAGATGCCCAGTAAGGGAATAACTGGGTCTGTTGGTATCTCTATACTCAGCCTTTTTAGAAGTCTCCATATTGCTTTCCAAAGTGGTTGGGCTCCGGCTGAAACTAAGAAAAATCGGAGAAACAAGCAAGGGGGCTGTTTTCCTGATGAACCGGATACCAGCACAAGGGGGAAGGAGATCAGCACAGAGAAAAATCAACTCCTACCAAATCAGAGAACCAGAGCCTCAGAGGCCCCCAACACCTCATCACTGAAGCAGACCAAAAATGAACCCAACATGGCTCAGGGAAATTTTGCGGAAGAGGGGGCGGAAAGAATGTCAGAGTCACATGTTGGGTCATGATATGCAGAGACATTTAGCTTACCCATAACTGTGGGCTAACTCCACAATGTATGACCCGTATACCTCAACAAGGAGGGGCCAAGGGGAGGGGGTAGGTCACGGATGAGCCTAATAATGGTACCAAACTGACTGTATTTGCTGAATACAGAACTGACTAATAAAGAAAAAAAATTTTTCCCAATCTGAAGATTATGAGTAGCTCATCCTATTATTTTGGACTATGCATGTTTCTCTTTGCTGACTGACTTTCAGATCCTGAGCCAGCCTTACTGTGCTGGACTAAACTTATCTTGTTCGCAATGCACAACTATACAACTATTTTTACATAGTCCTGAATGCTATTTGATAATATTTGATTAATCATTTTTACATTTATACTCTTAAGATATATTGGTCTTTAGTTTTCATTTTTTCTACAGTCTTTCTCTGGTTTTGGTATAAGTCATACATTTGTACATTTATACATTTATAAAATGAACTAAATTGTGTCCTCTTTAAAAAAAAAAAAAGAAGAAGAACTTTAAAGAAGAACTGGAACGACTGCTTTTCAAATTATTCCAGAAACAGAAAATGGAGAAATGTTCCCTAACTCCTGGGAAGCCAGCATTACCTGAATACCAAAACGAGATAGAGACACACCTAAAAGAAGACTATAGGTCAGTGTCCCTTATGAATACAGACACAAAAGTTTTCAATAAAATACTTGTACACCAAATTCAAGAACATGTCAAAATGATTATTCACCTTAATCAGGTCAGATTTATTCTAGAGATATGGGGATGGTTCATATGTAAGTCAATAAATGGAATACATCCTACAAATAGATTCAAGGACATAAATTAACCAATCATCTCAAAAGATACAAAGGCCTTTGAAAAAATCCAACATCCCTTCATGATAAAAGCACTGGAGAGACTAGGGGTAGAGGGCACATACCTAATATGATAAAGGCTATCTATAGCCAATGTCATACTAAACTAGGGAAAACTTGAAGCATTCACAGTAAGATCTGGAACAAGATAAGGCCTTCTACTCTCTTCACTGTTATTTAATATAGTGCTTAAAGTCTTAGCTAGAGTGGTAAGGCAAAGAAATAGAAAAGGGATACAATTAGAATGGAAGAAGTCCTTATTTAGAGATGATATGGTTCTCCATATGGAACCAAAAAGACTCCACTATAAAATTCCTAGTCCTGGTAAACATTTTCAGCAAAGTGGCAAGATACAAAATTAACTCACAAAAATCAGTATCTGGGTTGCAAATATTGCTTAGTGGTTAAGGTGTTTGCCTGTGAAGCCTACAGACTGAGGTTTGACTCCACACAATCCACATAAGCTGGATGCACAAGGTGACACATGCATACAGGTGGTGCATGTACACAAGTTAGCACACACATCTGGAGTTTGTTTGTAGTGGCTATGGCCTTGGTGTGCCAATTCTCTCTCTCTCCCCTATTCTTTCACACTTCCTGTGTCACAAAAAAAATCAGTAGCCAGCTGGGCATGGTGGCATGTGCCCTTAATCCCAACACTTGGGAGGCAGAGGTAGGTGGACTGCCATGAGTTTGAGGCCACCCTGAGACTACATAGTGAATTCCAGGTTAGGCTGGACTACAGTGAGACCCTACCTTGAAAAAACAAACAAAAAAATCAGTAGCCTTCTTATATACTAATGACAAACATACTGAGAAAGAAATCAATGAAACAGTCACATCTAGAATGTCCACAAAAGATTTAATAATCTCAGAATATCCCTCACAAGGGATGTAAAAATAAAAACCCTACCGGGAGCTGGAGAGATGGCTTATCAGTTAAGGCATTTGCCTGCAAAGCCAAAGGACTGATTCCCCAGGACCCACATAAGCCAGATGCACAAGGGGGCACATGCATCTGGAGTTCGGTTGCAGTGGCTGGAGGCCCTGGTGCGCCCATTCTCTCTCTCGCTCCTTCTGCCTCTTTCTCTCTCTCAAATAAATAAAAAATTTAAAAACCCCTACCCTTAAAATTATATAACACTATGGAAAGATATTGAGGAAGAAATCAGAAGATTGAAATGTTTGGTTTTTTTTTTGTTTTTTATTTATTTATTGTTTTTGTTTCATATTCTTTCTTTCTTTCTTTCTTTCTTTCTTTCTTTCTTTCTTTCTTTATTTATTAGTTATGTATATAGTGTGCATACAGCATGCTGGTACCATTGTCAGCCTTGTCCCTGTCATCCCCCCAAATTGAAATGTTTTGTATGCTAATGAATTAGATGAACTAATATCATAAAATGGACATCTTACCAAAACCCACATAGAGATTCAATGCAATCCCAATTAAAATTCCAGTGCCATTCTTAACATAAATGTAAAAAATTCTTAAAATTTGCAAGAAAGCCCAACAAATCCCAGATGCCAAAAACTATCCTCATCAAAAATATCACTCCTGGAGGTATCATCATTCCTGATTGCAAGTTATATTACAGAGCCATAGTAATAAAAACTACATGGCACTGGCACAAGAATAAACCATGGGAGAAATGAAAGCATTTTCAACAAATGGATCTGGGGATAATAGATATCTATTTATAGAAGAATAAAAGTAGACTCTTATCTTTCATCCTGCACAAAAGTCAACTAAAAATGGATCAAGGACCTCAAGGAAAGATGAAAAAGTCTGAAATGGCCAGAGGAAAACTCAGGAAGAACACACAGGTGCAGAAAAGGACTTTCTAAACATGATCCTAGTAGCCCAGGAAATAAGCCAATCAATCAAAAAATATGACTTCAAGAAACCAAAACTCTTTTGTATAGCTAAATTAACAAACTAATGAGTCAAGATGCAACCTGCAGAATTGGAGAAAATATTCACTAGTCACACATCTGACAGAAAATCTCAGTGCCAAAGATAGGACATCCCCCAGTGAGTTCCCCTGAAATCCCCAAAACAATGCAGGCTATCGCTAATGCTCTTGTTTCCCACCAGAACTACACAATAAATTCCTTTTAGTGAAGACACCACATGCTTCAGTTGAATGACACTGAGAAATCAAGTTGGAAATGAGCTGGAAGTCTCCTCTCTGCTGGAGAGCTAACATAGTGCTGAGAAGTCCTATACAGGCTGTTTGGGAGAAAAATCATCAAGAGTTTCACCCAATGGTGAATCCACTGTGTGTCCTAGACAACCAACTAGCTGGCAAGATATATACAGAGGTTTAACAGTGGCTTGGCTATTATGGGGGTAACCAAATGCTCTTTGATAGGATTTCAGGCCTGTTATACAGGAATGAATTCATGATTGGTACTGAAAATCTAGTCAAAAGCCTATGGCTAGCGGGGGTCATAAGGCCAAAGAGGAAAGGTACTACTTTTATTTGGTTAAATAGATATGTTGTGTCCATCAAGTTGTCCTTTTCCTTCCCTCTCATGAACCCCTTCATATTATTGTGACAATATATAAGTATGTACATATATAATTTTAAATTTAGGTTGTGTATGTGGGAGAAATATGTGACATTTGTTTTTCCGAGTTTGGAGTATTTCACTTAACATGATTATTTCCAGTTCCACCCAATTTCCTGAAATTCCATGATTTCAGTGTTTTTTTTTTTCTTTTATGGCTGAATACAACTCCATTGTGTATATGTGCAACGTTTTCTTTAGCCATTCATCTATTGATGGATGTATAGGCTATTTTTTTTCTGGACTATTATGAAAAGTACAGCAATAAACTTGGATGTGCAACTATCTCTGTGATATATTGACTTACAGTCCTTCAGGTACATAGCCAGGGGTGGTATAGCTTGGTTCTATTTTCAGTTGTTTTGAGGAACCCCCATACTTATTTGCATAATGACTACATTAATTTACACATCCTCACTAGCTGTGAATAAGGAGTCCTTTTTCTCCAGTCCCTCACCAACATTTATTGTCTTTTTTTCCCTAGTAAAGCAACTTTGATTGTGGTGAGATGGTATTGTAAAGCAGTTTTATTCTGTATTTCCCTAATGGGTACGAATATCAAACACTTTACAAGTATTTGTTTCTCATGTATTTATACTTCTGAGAACCTTCAACTCAGTTCATTGGCTCACTTACTGATTGAATGATTTTATTTTATTTTGATGTTTTATTTATGCAGCGCTTTATATATCTTTTGGCTATTAATCTCCTGTTTGATGCATACTTGGAAAATAATTTTCCCATTCTTTAGGCTGTCTCTTCACTCTTATGGTGTTTCCTTTGCTGTGTAGAAGATTTTTAATTTTATGAAATCCTATTTGTCAATTGTTGGGAATATTTCCTGTGCTTTTGTAGTCTTTTGCAAGAGATCCTTTCTTATATCTATATCTTGCAGTATTTTCACTATGTTTTCTTCTAGCAGTGTTAAAGTTTTAATTCTTATATTTAGGTCTTTGATCTGTTTTGAATTGATTTGTACAAGATGAGATATAAGAATTCGTCTACATGCAGAAACAACACGTTTCCTTGCACCATTTGTTAAAGTCTGTCATTTCACACCATTTGTTAAAGTCTGTCATTTCTCCAAGGTGTGTTTTTGACAGTTTTTAATAGTCAACTATTAAGTAGCAATTACTGTGTGGGTTTATCTCTGCGACCCATATTCTATTCAATTTTTTTTTCCTGTGAAAGAACCATGTTGTTTTCATTAGTTTGGTTCTGTAATATAATTTGAAATTTGTTACTGTGATACTTCCAGCATTTCCTTCTACTAAGTACAGCTTTAGCTATTTGTGATATGTTGTATTTCCATAGAAATGTTAGGTTTGTTTAGAAAAAAAAATCACATTAAATGAGCATATGAGATTTAACTGTAAGGGATATACCATATTTTCTTATTTAAACCTTCCTTTAGTATATGACATTTGTACTATTATAAGTAGGCAGCTGATCTTCATACCTCTATATTGCCTCATTTTCTTCAATTAAATTCATTGCACTACAAAAATTACTAGTTCAAAGAATGTGAACATTTTTATGAGACATGCTGGCCTCTACATCATGATTCTACTGCCTCCACATACTAAATGCTGAGATTACAGACGTGTTCCACCATACTCAGCAGAAGCATGCACATTTTGGGAATATCGTACATATTCCATAGTGAAAAGGGAAACTTCTGGCATTAGTTTTAGAGACACATTTGGAAATAGGTTGAGAAATATCTGGGAGAATGTGGAACTTTATATTTGAAAGGCTCTGTGGAGAGAATTCAGATTACTTTGGAAAGCATTTTAAAATCAAAACTCCAAAAAAGATAAACAACATTGTTAATGAAATCTTTATTCAATGTGTACTATTCATTTTGGTCACATTATAGATATAGATAGTCAAGATGATACAGTACAGGTTCCTTTTCTAATCCTCCATAGAGTACTTCTGTGCCCATTATAAGGCACATTAAAATTGTTTATGATTATTATAGTTCCTCTGGAATTGTTGTACCTTTGATAATATGATGCATTCTTGGTCCTATTTGTAACTTATTTTATACAGTATACTTTGTTTGAAGCATAGTTCCTATTATAAAATTATTCTTATTTTCATTTTTTATAATTTACTTTTATAAAACATATGTATATTCATATTTGCACTTGAATTTTAAAATTTATTTATTACCAATTTTATACATGTATATAATATATTTTGGTGATATTCATCCCCATTACTCTCTCTTATTCTCACCCTACTCCCACTGAATAAACTCCCTCATTTTTTCCAACCTGTCCTCGTTCTACTTTGACATCGTATTTTGATGACCCACTGAGTTTAATTAGGGTTGCTTGCATTACCATGGGTGGGGATTATTTAGCAGAGCATGGGTACCTTACCAGTGGCCAAATCACTGAAGAACATGACTTCCCCTCCCAGAGCAACCTTTAATTGTCACTTACTCCTTAGGGAGGGATGGGGCCATCATGAATTTCTCCCTCATTTATGACAGACTGCTGAAAGGGTCAATTTTATGTAGGTCTTTTGCAGGAAACCACAGCTGCTGTGAGTACATGAGTGAAATGGGCATGTCATGTATAGAAGACAGTGTTCTACTGTACTCCTCTTTTTCCTCTGAGCCTTAAACTCTTTTCTCCTTACTTCTACTATGTTCTCTTAGTCTTGCAGGTGGTAATATAGATGTCCCATTTAAGGCTGCTCACTCAGTAGTCATTTATTCTCAGTAAACTAGCCAGTTATGAGTGGCTGCAGTACTGCATTGTGCAGCAAAAAGAAGCTGCTTTGACCAAAGCTGAGAGCAGCACTCAGGTATGGATAGTGTCACTAAGGAAGGCATCTTGTTTAGCTGTTACTTGCAAGATGGTATGCATAGTAAAAGTTAAGCACAGATTCTTTCCTCTTCCCATTGATGATAGATGAGACTAAATATTCAGAGGTAGCCCATCCTCCTCCAAAAGGACCAAGAAGGGTTTCCATTAGAGGTTAACCCCTTAATACTGTCTCCCTTCTTCAACTATTTCCTGTTGGATATATTTCTGTAGAAACTAAGTTTGTAAAATGCGGTATTTTTTAGAGGAATGGTTGTCATTGGTTTATCAGGAGATTTTAGAGTCCTCTAAGGGAAAAAGAGATACTTCCTTCTGCTTGTTGCATTGTCATTTATAGATCAAGTGAAGAAGATCAGAAATGTAAAGGTAACTGAAGTATTATTTGAGACCACTGAAAATTTAGAACACATGAGACAATCAAGACAAAAAGTTCAGGATACATCTATATGCCAAAGTGAAATTGTGAGCAGCAATAAGAAAGGTAAAATCTTGAAATCATGTGATATATTTCAGTGCAAACAGTATTTCCCATAGCCCGTCCTTGAAAGTCTCAATACTTACCTTTGACTCTTGGCTTACTGCTGCCACCGCATAGTAGTCAATAAGCAATAACTGTCTGGCTAATCAGTGAGTCAGTTTTATTGCTTGGACCATTTTATCCTTGCGCCCAAAAGCCAAGTGTGTAGCCTTTAGCTATAAGCAGCACTGTGCTTTGGGAGGCATTATGATGGTTGAGGGTATATCTGAAGCCTTAAGATCACAACATTCCAGCAATATGATCCTTCCTTTCCTTTATTTTCAATATGGGGAAGATAGTACTCATGCTCAATATATTAAATGAAATAATTAATGTATAAACAAATCCTTAGCCATGTGTTCACATAGGCTAAATAATTAATGACAACTTTCAATCATAGTCAAGTGTGAGTCTCTGTTTACTCTTAGATTGTGTAGAGGGGACAGTTTGCTGCTGTCCTTCTGCTGACTACTTACCCTGGGCATGCTTGGACTAGACTGCTTAAACCTTAAACTGATAATCTGCCCTAAAATTTATTTCAGATTCTCTCCCCAACCTTCTAAGTTTCAAATAGTGCACAGGTTTTAATTTCAACTGTATTTGGGCCTTTGGCTTCTACCCAGTCACAATGTTCTGCCAGGACTACCTGGTCTACTTCGGCAGGTCAGATATAAACTGACACTGTGCAGCTCCTGTTCTTGCTAAATACTCTATAGGCCAAGTGGAGTTTTGCTGTTCAGTGACAACTGGGAATCACTGCAGATTCTTAAAAAAGTGAAAATTCTGTGGCTGTTTGGAGGAAAGCCATCAGGGATTTATTGCCAAATGTGATCTTTATGCTTTTAGCTGATTAAACTGGCAAGTATTTGCAGGAATGATTTAACTTGATTGGTATACTACCTGGCATGCACTTCTTTGCTTAATAAATACTTTATATCAAAGCTTGCCTTGTGGGCAGGAAGCCTAGGGAGTCTAAGCCATGCACCTTGATGGGTTCTCTATCCTGCCTCATTCTAACCATCTTCTGATAGTTCTAAAATAATTACTACCATTTATTGAACTGTATTGGGGCACTACGCCATATTTTAAGTATGTATATTCAATTTAAACCTCATAGCAACCCTGTAATGTATGTACCATTGTTGTTTCCATTTTTAAGATGAGGAAACCGAGGCTCACAGTGTTTAAATGCCTATGGTTATGCACTGTTTTCAGGAGACCTGTGTGTTTTCAGAAGGGATGTGTATAGAATGAGGGTGGCTGTCAAGGACACCAAATCCACCCCTTGAGACAGGAAGTAGAAATAAGAAACTTACAATTTCCACCTTTGGTGCTCTTATTAATGACAATGAGAATGGACCATGGCACAAATAAAAGACTACCAGAGAGGTAGAAAGGGGGTGCATAGGCTTGAAGCCAGAGAGATCTGCCTTTGAGTCTTATCTCCATCACTTATATGTTGTGGGAATTTGGCAAATCATTTAACCTTTCTAAATCTTAGCTGGACTCATCTGTAAAATGTGATTTAAAATAAATCTGGCTGAATGACTTGAGGTATTCTCAGAAAACTAAAATGAGTCAAGGTGATGGAATGCTCTGGCACTAGATTAGTGATGATGATTGCACAACCTCGTGAATATAGTAAAGCCTAATGAATTGTACTCTTTCAAGGGATAAACTTTATATTCTGATCCTTATATCTCATTAAAAATTATGAGAGACAACACATATAAAGTATCTAGCACAATGCCTGACATAGAGTAAAACATTTTATATGGTAACAACTATTACTAACTTCAATGTTATGTGATAACTTTATTATTTGATGATGATAGTGAGGTAAATGACAACAATAATCATCGCTAGTGGCTCTGACAGAGAAAATTGTCTCTTCAAATATTTTAGTCATGAGGAGAAGAAGAAGGGCCAGGAGTGTAGCTCAGTGGTAGAACACCTGCTCAGCATGTCATAAGGACCTGAATTCCAGCCTCAGAAAGAAGAAAAAGAAAAAGAGGAAGGGATGAGTATGCAGAGCCTAGATACTTTTATATCACAGATGGGATTACGAGGCTAGGAGCTCATTTGGCATCTCTATGAGGCTTAAGGGACTCAGGCAGCTTGGTCACCCTTCCAGAATGAATTGAAACTCCCCTCTTGGGCTCTATAAACACTTTTTTTTTTTCCAGAAGCCTTGGCTTTCAGTGGGCCCAGATGGATATTGGAGGTTCTTTTGGACAAATAATAGAAGTGCCAAAAGCCACCAATAGCTCAGCCAGTTGGAAAATCATGGTGGCCTTTATGTCACTTGTGTATTTAAATGCTAAGCACTTACTGGAAGGCTTAAACATAAGCTTTGCTCTTTAAAAGTTAAGAACATTTAGATGCTAAGTCCAATTTTAGAAGAACTTTGAGTTGATTGGCAAGTTCAAACTCAAAGGAAAAAATGCTGATTTGAAAACTGTGTTACCATAATTCACTTTTTGGTGCTGGAAATGGAACCCAGCACCTAGCATATGGTAGACAAGCACTTCACTATTGAGCTACATACTCAGGTTCAACAATAATTCCATTTGAAGTCCATGGTTTGAGTTCTGTGGTTTCTTTGCCCCATCCCCTTTGGTTGTTTATATTCACCAGAATAAAATTCTCTGCACTTAGGCAAGACCTATGTAGTAATACAGAGATAGGCTGACCCATCTTCAAAACAGGTTAGTTATTGCATATCGGATGTAATGCAAGTAAGCAGGAGTGTTGAAACTGAAAGTATATGGGTTTTATTTAATAACATTCTAAGCTGGGGTCCAAACTGTGATTATTTTTGGTGTGAGTGGTGAAGGGAAAAGGGAGAGAGCATAATTTAATGCAATGGTTGGCAGTAGATAAGAGCACAAATATTATAAAAAATTAGATATTCTATTTTCAGTGGGAAAAAGAAACTTGGTTCAAAGATCCTATTTGGTTATTACCTCATTTTCACTCAAAATGCTGCCAAATTATGTTATTAAGCTGACCAGTAACACCTAATGGATGTTTTGAATGATCACAAGTTTTCTAATAAAATTCAGCTCATTTTTTTTTCCTAATGGCTATCCTCCAAGGGACCATATACTCAGGGAAATATAAATGCCACTTAAAAATTTGTACAGATGGTGGTATGAACTGATAAGTGTTCAAAGCTAGTCAATGTTAAAGATGACTGAAAATGTAGTTAATACAGTACTATAAGAAAAGTGAATTCATGTTGCTCATCCTGTCAAATCCAACAGATAGTTTTTGTTCTTACTAACATTTGGCTATAGTCCAGCTTCTCCCCCATACCCAGGAGGGGATATATTGGCATGATTAATGGGTTGGAACAGGCTACTCCCATAGTTTTATAGTACCATCATTTATGAAATAGGAACTTAAAATGGCTAGGGTGTGACTCCTTTCTGGATCCCTGTTCTCATGATCCTCTAGATGCCCACCCAACCTTCAGTTTAGCTCTTTATTACCAATATCTCTTTTAAAGTTCTTATGCTTTTATTAGTTATTCTTGCACATGGGAAACTGTTTTCTGGATATATAACCAGACAGATATATGTTATTAAGTAATAAGGATTGAGAATAAAAAATATATTAATTCTATTCCCAAGGGCCTTATATACAGTAAGGGAGAGTAATCATAGTAACAGCAATGACATTGACAATAATAATTATAGGATGGTAGTGATGATGACTATTGAATGTGTGCCAAGCACCTTATATATACCATCTTATTTAAGTCTCATAAATACATAATGATTCGTTTATTCAACAACAGCAACAAAAGCAGGCCAATTTCTTCCTGGAGCACAGTAGATGTGAAACTTGGTCCATAAAGATAGGAGAATCAAAGGTATAGTATCTTGGAAGTTCAAAAAATTGCTTCTTGAGCTGGGCGTGGTGGCGCACGCCTTTAATCCTAGCGCCTGGGAGGCAGAGGTAGGAGGATCGTTGAGAGTTCAAGGCCACCCTGAGACTACATAATGAATTCCAGGTCAGCCTGAGCCAGAGTGAGACCCTACCTCGAAAAACAAAAACAAAAAAATGCTTCTTTGTTTGTAAAGAAGGGATAAAAGGACATTTCAAATCTATATGGTAACCTAAGTAAAAGGAAGACAAAATTAGAATTATGTAACTGGTGAACTTTTCAAGAAAGCAGTGGTTTAAAGGAGGATGGGAGAAGTAGATTTTGAGTACAAACAACTACATCAAAGAATTTTGCCTGCAATAGGAGCAGAGAAATGGGAAGGCCAACTAAGGAGAAGGAGATAAGAGAGGATTTGATAATACTAATATCCAGTAATTAATGAAGTGTTATGTGCTTTATGTATGTTAGCTTATCTAACAATCAAAACAATCCTGTGTGACAGATAATAATATTTCCAAGTCACCAATGAAAAAACTGCAGTGCCTACTGTGAGTTTCTCAACTTCTACAGGTTCAGACAGGCTGAGCTTAGGTATTCTACATTGTGGGACTGCATTACAGGATGCTCACCAGCATATCTGTATTCTACCACACAGATGACTCACCACTTGTGACCATCAGAAATGTTTCCACAAATGACCATGGGTAGGAAGACTTTCTTTCTGACAACTGCTTGATAAAGACCACCTGTCTAGTAAATGGTACAGCCTGGGCTTAAGAGATTGGCTGACCTGACTCTAAGGTCTATTCTCTCAATCACTATACTCATTTGTACTCCTATAATGGCAAATTTCCCTGTTTTATGTATCCATGTCTCTTGGGGGATAGGAAGAGTATTTGGCTAGTAGAATGAGGATATTTATTTGCCTTCTGAAATGAATTCCTGTATACAAGTTTCCTGGTTCAGGTTTGCATGCTATCTCTCAATTCCCTTACCTCCCCTCCCCTCCCTTCCTCTTCCTTTCTCTCTTCTCTCCTCTTCTCCCTTCCCGTAGCTTCCTCTGTGCCTCACTCTCACCGATATTACATTCACATTTGACTTTCACAATTAAGAACATGAGTTTTAGGGCTGGAGAGGTGGCTTAGCGGTTAAGCGCTTGCCTGTGAAGCCTAAGGCCCAGGTTCGAGACTTGATTCCCCAGTACCCATGTTAGCCAGATGCACAAGGGGGCACATGCATCTGGAGTTTGTTTACAGTGGCTGGAGGCCCTGGTGCACCCATTCTCTCTCTCTCTATCTGCCTCTTTCTCTCTCAGTCTGTCATTCTCAAATAAATAAACAACAACAACAACAAAAACATGAGTTTTAAATACTCACTTTTCCACTGTGGGTACCTGTTTTCCTATATATAAGATGAAAAGGTTTGATTCTGTCCTGTTTGTGTATTTGCTCTCTTTTTCTTGAGGTAAACATTTGACAAGGCATGTGGCAAGGGATGTTTGAGTACTTCTAGTTTGTTAGCTGAGACAAACTTCCCAGGCTGCGTTTGTTTTATGTTGTAGTTACTACTTCCCAATTGGCTTTTCTCATTGCTAAATGCCCAATGATTTTTCTGGCTTGGGCTAGAGGTGGTCAAGGTTGGATGGCAGGTCTACCGAATCAGTGGTTCAGCACCCCCCCCACCCTGGTGTGGTGCATAGGCTTACAAATAATACTGTCACTTCTGTTTAGCCTGCCAGAGCTCTTTATCTCAGCAGCTTTGCCATTGACCCTGAGAAGTCATCTGGAGTTCCTGATGGGCAGGCAGACAGCTCTGACAGGCAAGCTGTGTGTGGAAACCAGAGCTGGGGGTTCTTAAGATGTGGAGATTTTTCGGGATGATGTGAAGAGCCCATGCTGACCCCAGGGTGAGATCAGATTCCCATCAGGAATCTGGGAAACATACACAGAGGTCCTGTGGGGGCCCGGTCAAACTATGGGGGCAGTCAAATGACGGGCCTGGGACTCTTGCCATTAGGCGGCAGATAGAGGAGGAAAGGACCTTCCACCTCACATTTATAGGAGTAGAGCTAGGGAGGCTGGGTTCCATCCTGTTCTCAGAGTTCAAGCTGGGTTTAGACTCGATTTCAAAGGTGAAACCCAGGAAGAAGTCAATTTCTCATTCTGACAAGTAACTGGAGCCATGTCTGATAATGGATTTTACCGGGTCACTCGACAACTTGTCACATACTTCAAAACCTAGCTCATGCTAGGCACTGTGGTACTCTGTCGGATTTCCTGCTACTGAACAATTCTCTGCTTCCCTCTGTGCCTTTGTGTAGTTTAGGAGAGCAATATTAATATCTATGTGGATATACAGGTTTGGGTACATATTTTAATTCGTGGAGTGACTGAGTGGGTTTTAAGAACAACAAATGCTGCACTCCATATATGTGGCTTTTTCTATGTATGCTTGGTTAATAATTTTTCAACTGAATTGCAAAGGCCATGTTTAACCCCTGGCTTTCTTCTCTCTTTGAGCTTTGTGAAGTTTAAGGCTCAGTTCTAACAGCAAAGAGGCCCTGTCTGGAGAGCCTGTTTAGACCTGTCTCTTCCTTTTGTTTGCTTTCTTTTTGTCTCTCGGGAGAAACCTGGCTCCTGAACCCTGGTTACCTCTCATTCCATTCCGGGCCCCACAGCATGTTTCTGTACAGCTCCCTTCTTTGCTCATAGTTTTATTGGCATTCTCCCAGCAACACAGGAAGGGGGCAGCAATCACTGATTCGTGTCAGCTCAGTGAGGGAACCCAACTAAAGCAGTGGAATGCCAAGCCACCACAATTACTTGAACTAGCAAAGACATGCACTGTGACAGAAACCATGATTTCTTTGATATGGAAGATAATAAAACATATACATTAATCTTCCTGTGGGCTGAAAGAATGAATGTTTCCTTTGAGTTTTCAAAAATTAAAAATAAGTCCACAGTATGGCCCTGCCATGGTTACAGCTAATAATTCAGAATAAGGGCAAAATGGTAAGGTTCTTGCCAGATTTTTTTCACTGACCAAGCTTTAAACCCTGTCTCTTACATAGACAAGAACTCCTTTCATGACTCTCCAAAGTTTACTTGTTCCTTAAACTCTCTACAACCACATTTGTCAAGTAGGAAGCAGATGATCTTTATGTGGGCCTACACCTATTAAAGTCTCTCTAAAAAATAATGGTTATCACATTTATTTGGTGCTAACTTTATTCTCCATCGGATAAACTGCTTCTCTTTTTCAGATAGACACATATCCTAAGGAGAGAACCACCCCATCATACCTCAAAAGGGCCCCAGCTGAAACTAAGAATAATTGGGGACACATGCAAGAATGCTGTTTTCTTGGCAAACTGGGAACCAGCATGGTGAAGGAGATAGACACAGAAAACAATCAACCCCTACCAAACCAGATATGCAGAGACACAGAAGATCCCAAGATCTCAACACTGAAGCAGATCTAATATGAACCCAACATGGCTCAAGGAAATTTGTGGAAGAGGGGGTGGAAAGAATGTCAGAGCCACACGTTGGGTCATGATAAGCAGAGACCTTTCCTCCTACCCAAACCTGAAGGCTAACCCCACAATGCATGACCCATATTCCCCAATGAGGAGGGTCCCTATCGAGGGGTGAGGACAGGGGGAAGGCTAACAATGGTACCAACTTGACTGTATTCACTGAGTACAAAAATAAAATAAATAAATAAATAAACAAGGAAACATTGATTTAATCTTTCTTCCCAGATATCATAGGAAAATTGCAGAAACTCTTAGTGTCTCACAGTCCTACTTCTATAATCAACACAGACTCACTGCAGATGTACAGTCCTCTTGGCTTCTTAAGTGAGATCAGTAGGAACTATGCAATGGAGACTCTGCTTTTGAAGGAGTTAGAAGAATGTAGGAGAAAGGAGCTAGCACCATCTTTCAGAGAATTGAAAAATAAGTCAATACATTCATCTAAATTGAAGACAAACTCTCATCTAGTCACTGGTTTGGGTGGGTTCTTAAACAGAATCACTTGGAGAAATTTAGCATCTGAACAGCAGAAAATGAAAACTCTACTCTGTTGTACTTTTTATTTCTAGGCACAAGGACTCATAGAACTCAGGCAGACTTAGGACTCGCTATGTAGCTGAGGATGATCTTGAACTGCTGATCCTCTTGCCTTTACCTCCTAAGTGCCAGGGACCCAGGCATGTACTACCACACTTGGTTTTATGTGGTACTGAGGATCTAACCTTGGGCATCCAGCATTCTAGGCAAGTACTCTGTCAACTGCATTCTGTCACAATCCCCTGTTCTATGGTTTTGGACATGCTGCTTAACCTCTAATAATAAGTAGCCTGGCATCAACCTTTTATGTCTCTCACTACAAGTCATCCTGTATAACTCCCATAAGATCAATCTTCCTAAGGAAACCTTTGTGTCACAGTATTTTTAAGAGAATTTCCTTAACCATTCCAGATCATGTAGATCTCTCCTTGTGAGGCTTTGTACATTGCCATTAAGACTTTTAATAAGATACGGTGTCAAGTAGTTCATTCTATCTTTCTTTTTTGTATCCCTAAGAAAAAAGTCTGGTGCTTGTAATATGTTTGTGTTCCCTATAGTTCTTGAACCAATATTTATCTCTCTAAGTGCTTTCCTAAATGTGTCTAGTGAGCTTGAACCTCACATAACACAATGAATAAAATAAAATACAGATCCTCACCCAGGACCTCCATGTCTGTAGATTTTTAAGTAGAGGCAGTTATTAAATATTTGGCCATTTGCCGCATTTGTTAAAATAAAAGCTCTTTTGAAAAGATGACAGTGAAGCCAATTTCTGCAAAGCAAGGCAGAAATTCCCATTGACTTCTACTACTGTGCAAGAGAGATGCCATAAAATTAATTTTGTCAAACATTTTTTGGAAGGTTTCCATTAATGCAAGTTTTCTTTTCAAAGTAGGCACCAAATGACTTCTCTGACATATATATGGTGATTTCATCTCTACATTTTTCTAGGTCCACTGCAGTGAACTTCCATGCAGTGAGTGACCAACACAAAGGGGCAGGTCTACCTTGGAGCTATAAAATCTGACATGATTCCTCCCCAAACTTACCCTAGAGGAAACCTGGGCATTCTTTAAGCATGGAGTTTATTTCTTTAATCCTAAGAGACACAAATATTAAAAGACATCTTAAAATTCAAAAACATATATAAACATGCTACACTGGCAGTCAGGAGTTACTACTCACTGGGGCAGAAGAAAGGCAATTGGTTTGTTGCTATCATGTCTGTATCATAGATTTTTCTGCACTCTGCATATTCCTCCATTCACAACAATCCAGCCATAGTAAGTAATGCAGGGAGTTTAGCTAATTATGGCTGGCTATGGGCGTAAGGGGCCTTGTGACATGGTGGGAAGTATATAGAACAGGGGGATAAGATTCTCTATGCCACATACAAGGCATGTTGGGGAATTCTTTTCTCTGAATAATTCATATATATATATATATATATATATATATATATATTCTTATATATATGTATATATATATATAATTCATATATATACATATACATATAAAGTGAAGGGATAGAACATATGCAGGTGTGTTAGGAAGGTCTTTTATAACCTATGATTTACAATTTGGGGCTGGATATAATCTCCCAAGCTTGTGAGTCAATAATTTTAAGTCTTTTTGCTGTGTCCCTTCTCCTAACCTAAGATCCTCAGTGCTTTACTGTATGTGATGCTGTCTGGGTGAGGCCCAAAGGAGGTTGTATGATTATTTTGTATGGAAAGCAAGTGAGATTTGGTGATAGCTACTTTTCTCTTATACATAGTTTTTTGTCTTTGCTTGTTGGTCCTTACTTTTAAGTATAGTGGAGTCCACTGCTTCTTAAATTGCATGTCATTATCCCATAATGTGGCTTTGTGACTGCTTGTGGAGGCTGTGAAAAATTTGGCAACAGTAAAAGGTTTCTGTACTTGCAAAGATGAAAACTTCATTCAAAATCGAATGTATAATGAATGTGAGGTGTTTGAAGCAACATTTGCACATGTTGTATGGCATAAGGTCATGGCAGCTTTGGTTATGAACATACAATGTATGTACTTTCCACTTTATATGCTAGACATTGAACCCAGAGGCTTTCTGTATTGCAAGCAAGCACTCTATTACTGAACAGCACTCACAACTCCAAAGTGACTTTTTAAAAAAGTCCTTTTAAAAAATTGTTTTTATTTATTTAATAGAGATAGAGAGTGAGAGAGAGACAGTGAAAGAGAATGGACACCTGAGGGCCTCTAGCCACTGCAAACGAACTCCAGATGCATATGCTACCATGTGCATCTGGCTTATGTGGGACCTGAAGAATCAAGCCTGGATCCTTAGGCTTTGTAGGCAAGCACCTTAACAGCTAAGCCATCTCTTCGGCCCCAAAGTGGCTCTTTTGAACCTGGAAAAGGTGTTCAATCAGAAGCATTCAGAGGCTCTAGGCCCCACATATATAGATACAGGAAATCAGTATATAAATCAAATATCTTGTAGTATCAAATATGCAGCCATGCTTTAGTTTTTTATATAAAAATGAAAGAACACATCCATCTCATTAGTATGCATAGTTGGTTTTGCCTTTTATAAATGATGAAATTATATGTATAGCAAAGAATTATTTCAAATATATTTCCTGATGATTTATTAGCAGTAAATGTTTGATTTGCATTCTTAGTACTGAAAGATCTTGCTCAAAGTACAGATTGTGCCTTGAAATATTAGCTAAAATATTAAATTCAACATGATTAACAAGATATTTAGCATGATATTCATTTTATTTTTATTTAATGCCTTTAAATTTTTCTTATATAGGTGTATATACAGACACAGGAACATACAGTGTAGAAGAGATGTAATTTACATAATTATTGAGAACCTAATATATGAATATACATATATTGAGGAAGCATGCACTAAACATACTTCTGCCATTTTATAACAGGTCTTTATGTGAAGGAGACATTTGAGCATTGAAGGTTATAAAATCCAAATCATTCTACTCAAGTGTGAGACCTGCCATTTCATGCTAACGTGGGTCCTGGGGAACTGAACCTCGAACCGGGGTCCTTAGGCTTCACAGGCAAGTGCTTAACCGCTACGCCATCTCTCCAGCCCATCAATGTAATCTTTAAACATGACTTACTTGCCAGATTCTTCTTGTCTATGCTTATTTAGTGAGGGTTAATATAGTCCAATAAAACAGTTTTTAAGTCCATTTAGCTAGGTTTAAAGAAACAGCAATATCTCTGGTATACATACGTGGGAAGAAAGTTGAGTGGCCCCAGGTTATCACTACCATCCGCTGGATTCTGCTACTTCTCCTTCAAGATACTTTATAGAGCATATACAACAAGAAAGCTGAGGAAAAACCCACCTGGTGAGAATATCTGTGGCAGCATCACAACTTTGAAAGGCTTTATAGCAATAAAAGTAACTTGTCAGTGTATAAATATGGCACTTGGAAGACCACTTTTACTTTACCTAAATCAAATAATTTAATTGGAATCAAGTGAACTAGCCTTCCCTCCTCCCTTTCCCTTTCCCTTCCATCCCTTTCCTTTCCCTTTTTCCCTTCCTTCCTTCCTATCTTCCTTCCTTCCTTCCTTTGTTCCTCCCTTCCCCCTCCCTCCCTCCCTTCTTCCCTTTCTTTCTTCTTTCCTTCCTCCCCTTTTCTCTTTCTGTCCTGATAATCCACTGTAGAGCCTCATAATGCTATGCAAGTGCTCCACGTATGAACTAAAACGCTAGTGTTTAAATTTTAGTTCCTTTTTGTATTATTTATTTATTTGAATCTTAGTTTCTTTATAAATTTTCTCAGCATAAATGTAAATAGAAATTCTATTTTTTTCTATACTCAGTGGTTTGACTTGAGTGCCCTATTCATAAACTCCAATTTTGAAGACCACTAATTATCAGAATCTCTGGATAAGGGGAATGCTTTTATAAAGTACATAACAGCAACCCTTTCCTGATACCCTACAGAAATTTGGGCACAATATGATGAAAAACAAGGAATTGGGCCAAAGATTGGTGACCCAGGAAGCAATCACAGGCAACTGAAAGTAGAGGTGAGAAACTGGGTGAGGAAACCATGATGGGGACAATAGGAAAGAAAAGAGAAATGGAGAGATTGAAATGTCAAGAAGAGAGAGGGTAGTCTAGTGGGAGAAAGGAGGAAGTTAGGGACTATGTAGAAAAGAGAACAAGGAGAAAAGAGTTTAGGGTAACTAGCTGGCAAGGGACAAGGAGGGCAGACTCTAGGAGGAGAGACTATGTCACACACTGAAGAGCATGTCTTGACATTCCATTTCTCTGGCATATGGATCAACAGGGTCAGCAGAAGGAAAACAGGCATCCCCAAGTAGATGTGATTTGTGAATTATACTGATCAGGTATGCACGGTGAGCCTATCTCCTCTCATTAGAGAGGAAGATGTAGTTTATTCAAACACTGCAAGGACAGGCCAGTGGCTGAACCAAACGATTGACTTCTAAAGCTAAAACTATAACCAGAATAATTTGTAGGAGAGGTAGAGAAGATAGTGTGGGTTCTGGTGAGACTGTCTTCAAATAACACAGTTTCAGTGTCAGTCCTGCAAAAGCAGGAAAGAAGCCATGGAAAGGGTCTCGGTATGTAGCTCAATGACAGATCACTTCCCCTGCATATGTGAGGCCCTGGGTTTGAATTCTAGCACCACAAAAGAAAAAGAAATGAATATATCACTGCAAGTGAGTTTTGTCTGAAGTGGTTTCCTAAGCACCAATCAGAAGGCAGGACACTATTAAGCATTGCCCTGCATATCTCACTAGGATATGTAACACTATGCCATTTAACACTAGGAAGCACAGTAAGCCACTCCAGGGGCAAAAAAAAAAAAAAAAAAAAAAACTTTATAGTACAGCAACAAGGTGTTTAAGTTAAATCATCAGAGCGTGTGGGTCCTTTGAGCTCACACAGTCCAAAGCCTTCATTTTACTTATGAGAAAACTGAGACTCTCAAAGGAGAAAGCAGAATTGCAAAGCTTAGGTATGACACTTAGGTTTCTAGAGAACTAAAGCAGTGCTATCACCTCTACAGTTGTGTGTTTATCTCCTCCTCAAGCTCTTTGGCTCCTCTTTAGCAGAAGCCTTCCTCCCTAATAAGGAAAATAAACTTCCCAAATGTTGCAATATGATCAAAGAAATGATTGGGATCATCTGTGCACATCTGCTGGGCTATGATTCCTCCTTGATTCAGTGCACAGATGCTAACTTTTAACATTATCATCAACTATTCTGGATGTAACTAACCATATTTAATTACTCAAGGACCCTTGGTTTTCTACCACCCTCTCCTACTGCCACCCAGTGGCTGCTTCCCTGCTCAGACACTTCTTTCCACCTCAAAGAAAAGGACCAAAGGAAATGTAAGACCTTCAACTTTGTACAAAGTTAAGATATTTTCAGCCAAAGGTTTGGTGAAGAAGAGAGGGAAATCAGTGTCACACAAAAAATAGGAGTTATTCTTTCTTGTGGAGGAGAAAGAAATTTCTGTTAGCAAAATCAAGACCTTTTGTCAAATAACTCACATTGATAGGTATGGAGTAGAAATGATCAGGCAAAAGAAGAGGCCAGATTTCTAAACTCAGAGGAGTTAGAGAAATCTGAATGTCAAAGCAAGATGAAAAGACAATGAAGATGTAACTGAATATTTAGTTTCTTTCTTAGCCATATTACATCCTTCCTAGATAGGAGATGTCTTTTGGCTTCATAACAATCTAACAGCTAATCTAGCCTATCTAGAGTAGTGCTGGAGCTACAGCCACATAAGAGGACTCAGGCAGTTAATCAATTTTCTGTGAAGCAGATTTCCATGCGAGCTGCTCCTGCAGTGCCCAAGAACATCCTGCCTCTGCCTTTCAGTTATTCATAAGACGTAGGAGAACCAACAGGTGACTAGTTCACTGTAATTCAGCATGAAGAGTGGTGATAAAATAGACAACCTTGGCCTTGCTCATGAATAGCTTCACAGAGAGGTGAAGTTTGTGTTGAGTTTTAAAGCATGGGTAAAAAGATGTTAACAAAGAATGGGTAGAACCAGGGGTGAATAATATACAAAGAGTGCATAGTAGGAATAAAATCTGCAATATGTACCTGGTTCTGAGAACTGTAAATAGTTACTACATATCAGTTTTGTTGTGTTTTGCTTTCTGAAGGGGCAGTAGGTTTGCAGTGGTAAAAGAGGCAATGCTAAAGAGGTATTCAAGGGTCAGTTTCTGGAGGATTCTGCAAGCATACTAGTATTAAGATTTCCTTGTGACTCTACAGGGTCCACTGAAGAATTTTAAGCAACAGTTTCTTAATGATTTTTGTGTTTTGAAAACATTAGGTCAGAAGAATGGGCAATGGATGGAAGAAAATGAGGTTAGAGGCCAGTGTAACAGACTCCACATTACTGCAGTAATCAGGCAAAAATTGATACATACTTGTAATACTGATGCTAGTATCAGACAAGTAGGAGAAGAGCTTGACTTAGGTAAATAAGTGGACAGGACTTGACAGTGCATTGAAAGTATTGGTGAAGAAGGGAAGGAGAAGGCAAAAATGATTGCTAGCATTCTGGCTTAAGCAAATAAATGTTGTATGCCATTTGCTGAGATGGGGAGATACAGGCCGTACTTGGGAAAGAGCATGCCTGATGGGTTGACAGTTGAGTATTGAGTGCTGTTATGCAGCCATTGTGGTTCTGACAAAAAAAATAGAAAGAAAATCCAAGCACTGATAACAAGCAAGACACTGATAATGCTGACCTGAGGCTAGTAAAAAGGTCAAGTTGCTGCATGAGATTTCATATTTAAAATCCCTGGAGTGTATCAAACCACCCTGGAAGGGCCTGACAACAGTGGAATGCTGATTTAACTCTGGATAATCTCCATTAAAATTGACAAAAGAACTAGCAGAGAATAATATGATAGCCAAAGGAGTAGAGTTTCCAGAGAAAAGGATGTATCTTTTGTATCAGGTAGTTTAAAAAGTGGAGAATGAAAACTGTCCAATTGATTTGGCAACAAGCAGGTTAGTGGTGACTATGGTCAGAAGTGAGGTCAATGCACAGAGAGATGAGTAAGAGAAGGTAGGCAATGAATGTGCAACCTTGTGTGCAGGCAGCAGGAACAAGGCCAACCATCCATGAAGGCCATGTGTAATACAATCTTTCACTTTGAAGAATATAAGCACATTGATGTGTGTGTGTGTGTGTGTGTGTGTAGGTAGTTGGGGTAGGACTATAGGCAAGTACTAAAGGAGGAAGGAAAGAACGTATGCAGCAACTGGCTAATTCTAGAGAAAAATGGACAGTCCTCTGGTAGCCATGGCACCAGTCAGCTGATACAAGTTGAAGGACTAGGGGTTAATGCATCTGGGCTCTGTAATTCATAGCAAACACATTTTGTGGCACAGAATCAGCAACAAGATGCAGGTAGGAGATAAGGAATTAAGATACTTGGGCTAAGTTTCACATGAAATTCTAGCTTCATAAACTCTCAAGCTAGGACATGACTTCCTAAACCATCAAATGGGACAAACAACCCTTACATCGATGGGAACCCAAACATCCCCTGTTGTTTTATTATCATACTGTTGGACTGTATGTGTTAATGCTCCTTTAGATAATACCATGAATAATGAGGAATTCACCATGTTGTATATAAGTACCAGGAGGCTATCAAAACAGGGAAAAGCCTGAAATAATATTGAGGAATACTAGAGTGAGAACAAAGCAAATAGCTTTCCCCTCCCATCCTCCTAACTTCAGACAAGCATACAGTGATGGAGTATGATGCAGAAACAGCTTTCAAATCCAGTGGGGTTAGGGTTAGTAGAGGGGCAATGGAAGGTATACAAATGCCAACCTAAAATGCTTTGTTTAATCAAATGATAGGAAAAATAAAAGAGAGCAACTTAAAAGAATGGTTCTTCTAAACAGTAAAATTTACCCCAAAGGAAAAATTTAAAAGTCAAATATTAACCCCAATTCTAAATATCTGCAGGTAAAAAAAAATCCTGTATTTAGCAGTAGAAGATAATGTCATATTTTAGAATTGCTATTTTAATTTTTTTCTGATTTTATTATTTATTTGTATGCATGTATGAATGCATGTGTGGATGAGCACTTGTATGTCATGGCATCCATATGGAGGCCAGAGGACAATGTGAGGGCTCTCCTCCTTTCCTTCCACCTTCATTTGAGATAGGGTTTCTCTTGTCACCACTGCTTGGGAGCTTCAGGATTCTCCTGGCTCTGCCTTCCACTGCCATAGGTGTGTTGGGATTGCAGATGCCTGAGCTACTTTCTTTCTAAACTTACATGGGTGCTGAGGAACTCTGAACTTGTGTTGACAAGGTTACAAACAAGTGTCTTTAATCACTGAGCCTTCTCCCTAGGCCCCAAATTGCCATTTTTTTTAATATAAGCTAATAAGGTTTAAGTAACCCTCTAACAACCTTGGGAAAATCACTTATCAGTTGCTTTATTTGTGGCATGCTGACAGTAATATAGTCCCTGAGAAAAGGAGCATCTATGACATTTTGGAGAGTGCAATGCAGCACACTCACATTTGGCAAAAGCTTTTACCAGGCATGGCCTACCTTGGAGAAATCAATTTGAGAGAGTCTCGTCAGCCAAAAAAGGGCTGGATTGCAGTTTGCAGGGGTGTTCAGTGTTATGTAAATGTCTTAGTCAGTTCAAGAGGCCTTTGGCACAGGAAAAGTACACATTGCCCAGAGAGTTATGTACTTGATGTTTCCTCAAGGCAGGAGGCAAGCCTGCCAGGGGCTGCAGCATTGCTCAGGAGTGACCCAACCTCTGCTGCCCTCCTAGCTCAAGGCGAACAGCTTGAAATCTACATGGGGCCCTCTGCTCAGCTAAGGAAAACAGTCTCAAGTCTTTCAGACATCTGTAGAAAAGGGGTTGTCCTGCACCAGCAATAGTGTTGAAGCCAGTTCAAGCAATCTTGCTTGGCCCTGGAAACACAGGAGTACAGTGTGGATGACTAAACAGGTCCTGGTGGCCTGGTTGGCATCAAGCATCCATGTTCACAGATTACTAGATGAGCACCAGCCTTCTTACCTATTTATAAAATTAGAACATTCTTGTTCTTGACTCATAAACTACAGCTTGATGTGGTTCAACAACCTTGTCAAATATTTTCAGGAACTTCAGACTTTACAAATTAATTTTTAGAAACATGTTTAACAGTGTGCAGTCTTCTTTTCTTTTCTTTTCTTTTTTTTTTTTTTTTTTTGGTGTTTCAAGGTAGAGTCTCACTATAGCCCAAGCTGACCTGAAATTCACTGTGTATTCTCTGGCTGGCCTTGAATTCTCAGCAATCCACTTACTTCTGCTTCCCGAGTGCTGGGATTAAAGGCATGCGCCACCATGCCCAGCTTTCTGTGTGAACTCTTTTATATACAGCAGGGGAAATATGTGTGGTGATAATCCATTTTCCTTCATCCTCCAACCAGCCAAACCATATTTGTTTTCAAAAGAGAAGCCGGACTTTGGTTCCAGATGTTTGGAACCCAAAGGAGGACTCCTCACAGAATTAATCTATTGCTCTTCATCTTCAAAAATCAAAATCTTATCCTGAGGTTAAACAATGAGGTCACTATAGGCATGTTTACTTTTTGTAGGACTGACCTCATTTTAGGAATATAAGATTTTCTGTTGCTAAAGGATTCTGACTCAACAAGCAGCCCAGGGCTTTTTCTCAATTCTCTGGTTGTTGAGTTTGATTCATCCTCTCCCTCCTGCCACAAGCTGCCAGGAAGTGCTTCTTTGTGTCAAACCTCAAATCTCATCAGGTTCTACATAGATATTTTTGTTTGTTTTTGTTTTGGTTTTGTTTTTCAAGGTAAGGTTTCACTGCAGTTCAGGCTGACCTGGAATTCACTATGTAGTCTCAGGGTAGCCTTGAACTCACTGATCCTCCTACCTCTGCCTCCCAAGTGCTGGGATTAAAGGCGTATGCCACCACACCCAGCTCATAGATCCTTTTTATTTGCTGTATCTTTGCAGAGATAAAACCAGAAAGAATTACCACCTAGGAACTTGGTTAGAGGTTGGGTGCGGGTCATTCCCATCAGACAAGGTCACAGGGATTGTACAAAAACATCCTAAAACTCACATGTAGTCAGTGATTGCAAAGCTATCAAGTGTTGGCAAAGGTGTAGAAACATAGATGTTTGCAACGTGAATGGGTGTATGAGCTAGAAGATACATTGTAGGGTAATTTTCTAGTAGTTTCAAAAGTTAAAAATGTATGTTTAAAATTTTGATCCTTAGTAGCTATCTAGAGATCACCATCAAGAGGTTTGTTCAAATATTTCCACTATAGCATGGACATTTTATAAAAACAAAAATTTAGCAAGAACCTATGTGCCCAGCAGAAGGCATATGGTGAATTAAAACTGGGATAAAATAAAAGTCCTTAGGCATAGACCAGGCGTGGTGGTGTACGCCTTTTATCCCAGCACTTGGGAGGCAGAAGTAAGAGTATCACTGTGAGTTCGAGGCCACCCTGAGACTACATAGTGAATTCCAGGTCAGCTTGGGCTAGAGTAAGACCCTACCTCAAACAACAACAACAAAAAGTCCTTAGGCATATACTAAGTGATGAACAGCCTAAAACATCACTGTGATTTTACACACACACACACACACACACACACACACACACGGTAAACAAAACCAGAAAGTGAAGTTATTTTATATGTGTGTGTGCCCAACTCTGATTATGCATAGAAACATAAGAAAGATGATAGTGGATGGACCCAGGTCAGCATCAGTTGAGATTTTTTTCATTGTCTATATGGCTCACATGTTGTTTAACAATACATTCATGTATTTGTTATAGAATTTTTATTAAAAAAGTTCCCTGGTGGTAGATGAAAAGTAAAGATATGGGCCTTAATGGCTACAGTGAATATACCTTCCCTGAGAGACATCTGTGGGTGGGTGAATGAAGCAAACAGTTGAGAAATCAAAGACCTCAGGTAATAGCTAGGAATCTGTCATCAATTTGCTGGGTGGCCCCAGGAAGCCATTTTCTTTATGAGTTTGTTTGGTCTGTACAATCAGTGGGTAAGATGAGAAGCTTACTAATGCCCTCCCTGTCTGGTATCATCTGATTCTCTAAGTTCATGACTTTAATGTATAATGGGTCTGATACTTTTTGATGAAGAGATGGCTTTTTATTTTCCTTCTTCAGATCCTGGCATAGTTTGACATTTCACTTTAGTGCAAATGGAAGATAATGAAAGAGAAGGTGAAGTGGTCACTGTTTTCCCTATTTGACTATGGTTTTGAAGGTTTGATTCACCTATTGAAGCTACTACCTTCCTTTGACAGTGTAAGCTCTTTGGCTTAAGTGTGATAAGAGTGCCAACATAACACTGGAAGAAGTTGAAGATAATGTAAATTTTACACAGTGACTATAAATTTTGGAAAAAAGAAAGCAGCTCAATAGAATGAATCTCCCTGAATACTTTTTCTAGGTTATACTGAAGAGTCATTTTTGTTCAGTAAAAATCAGATATAAAAATAAAAATCATCTGGGCTATTTCTATACAGAGTCTGATGGACATGGAGTGTCAATATCTACTATGTTTGTTGGAAATTGCAAGACAGTTTTGTGCGTTGTTAATAATGGTAATTATATCGCATGTGTCAAAATGTTTTCAAACATTTATTTAAATTATATATATATTTAAGTATATATTATATTTATATATTTATATATATTATAAAATATATTACATATATATATATATATATATTATTTTTAGAGAGTGTGTGAGAGAGAGATAGAGAAGAGAGATAGAGAATTGGCATCCCAGGCCCTCAGCCACTGTACTAGCACTTCAGATGCTTATGCCACTTAGTGGGCATGTACCACCCTATGCTTGCCTCACCTTTGTGTGTCTGGCTTATGAGGGATTTGGAGTGTTGAACATGGGTCCTTAGGCTTCGTAGGTAAGTGCCTTAATTGCCTAGCCATCTCTCCAGCCCAAACATTTATTTTAATGAAGTACCTAAAACTATACTTTATGTATTGTTGACTGTATATCTGAACTTTTAAAAACCTTTTATTTATATATTTGAGAGAGAGAGAGACAGACTGGCTATGCCAGGGCCTCTAGCTACTGCAAATGAATGCTAGATACATATGTCACCTTGTACACCTGGTTTTTGTGGGTACTGGGGAATTGAACCTGGGTTCTTAGGCTTTGCAAGGAAGCACTGTAACTGCTAAGCCATCTCTCCAGTCCTATTTCTGGACTTTCCAACTACCCAGTACTCTTGATTATATCTCTAACAAATCAGTGATTTGGGACAAATAATGTATCAATCTATAGATAATAGCTGGACCACCTCTTCCCTAAGGTAACAGGGAGAAACTAAGTGGATATAAATGACCCATGAAAATTCTCACTTATCTACAGACATTATCACAATCTGGTTTTACACAATCTAACTGGCTTTTGGAAATATTACAATGACACTATGGGAGGAACCTTGGCATTAAGGCAATGAAGGAAACCTCTTTATGGTCCCTCAGAGACTTTGACAAGTCTCAATTTGTCTATCGACAATTAATCGAGCTCCTTCCAGCTGGTCCTCATCAGTTTGCTTGTGTGATGGGGTCATAAGAGTAATTTCTCCCCAGTTTAATTTTAAAGAAACAGATAACCACCCCTGTGACTATTTGTCTTTCAACAATGCAATAAGTAACTTACTCTTGCTCCCTTCTCTGGAGAGCATTTACAGCCTCCACTGCAGTCTTGGCCCCCACATGGCTTTACATAGGACTTCTTCTCTCCCTATGGGAAAAAAAAGGAAACCATTAGTACATCATGTGAACCAAGAAACAATGTTACCTCAGGGAATCTAACCCTTAATCACATTCCTCTTAACCAAATAAGTTTAAAATGGACTAAAGACTTCATCTTATTTTGTCAATATTTGAAATAATGAAAAACTCATCTTCTGCAAGCATCCTTTTAGGTGAGGTTTACAACTTGTCAAACAGCTAGTTTGGTAGATGATTTGGGAATCATGATTTAGACACTAGCTTGGTGGTAGAAATTCCAGTCACAAATACAAGAGCATGTCTTCACATGCAGCTGGTGTACAAGCAAGTGTCCAGTGGCATATGGATTTTTACTCATTGAGAAAGGAATAGATGTAGCACAGAACCTGGAAAATTTTACTAGAAATGTAGTGGCAGATAAAAATGACCACCTTAATCTCTGCTCACATCTCCTTAGGCTCCATTTACAACACAGCATTCAAACCTTATGAAGACACTCCCAAGCCTAATGAGTCATATTAAAGCTCATCAGGTGGCATCATATACTATCCACGGAACTTTCCAACTTCATTTTCCTTTCTCCTATAGTTTACAGTGATGAAGAAGATGACTTACTTACTTCTTCAAGACCTTCAAATAAGCTGACATTGGCTGACACTGACTAAAATCATGTGTTCACCCTCTCCGGCTCATTCGACTTCAATCACATGGTCAGAAATTCTTTCTTTAATTTTTAAAAAAATAATTACAGTCTGTTCCAGCCAGAGTACCATCATCCTAGCTGTCACTTCTTGGGATGTTATCCCTCTAGGTTTTTATTATTATTTTTATTGCTTGTCTTTTTTTCATCAGCTAGATCTCAGTTTGAGTGCCTATTCTGAGTTAGGCCACTCCTGAAACTCAGCTTAAGGTGGTCCCTTGTTATTTCCTCTGTTGTATTTTCAGCAT
Organism: Dipus sagitta; assembly: GCA_036346955.1. Lineage (NCBI taxonomy): Eukaryota > Metazoa > Chordata > Mammalia > Rodentia > Dipodidae > Dipus > Dipus sagitta. The sequence continues at coordinate 97,745,875 of CM070776.1, forward strand.
CAGACATTGTCTTTCTCCACAGGAATGCCATCTCAATTTTAGTAGGGTCTTCATCTGTCATGTATAATATTGTTTCTCCAAAGTCTAAAACAGTGATGGCACTCAAGTAATGGATTGATGGACACAGGAATGGAGCAATGATTTTAACCTAGGCTTGATTAACTTCAAAAGTCTTGACTTTAACCCTTGTGCCTTAGTTTTCTTCTAAGTCCTTGTTCTACCAGCCCCTCAATACAAGGACTTCAAATGGAGGAAAACTGCCATTCTGACCTTATCTACCTTGGAAAAAGCTAAATATAAATTCTAACTAATATCTGTAACAAGAACTTTATCTCTGGGATGAATTTATTAACATCCAACTTTTTTTTTTGTTGTTTAGTGTTGGCCATTTTCCCCAAAGACAGAGGCATATTTATGAGCTGGCCTCACACTTCATCATTCTCACTTCTGTGCACTGTGGGCTTTTTCCTAATTCTCAGAGAGCACTGTGGTTTTCTCAGATGGTCTCTTATCTTTTTAGACCTTCCCACAATACTTTATCACCACAACACCTCAGTAATAATGTAGTAATGGCAGAGCCATGACAAAATATTGCTATTTTCGATTCCAAACACCTTCCAGATATGAGATATTTTATCTCCCTTCTATGCCTTTGACATGCTAAGTGCTATTGTACACTTTCCAGTTTGCCCTCCATTTTGCAGTATACAGAACAGGCAACTTTTTCATAAGGGTGAGATCAAGAAGTGCTCTGGAAAGAGGCAGCTAGGGGCTGGCAGAAAATAGAAACAAGACATACAACATTGAATTTAACTTTCACCTTTGCTGACACATTATTTCATATTGACCATCATATTTCTTGGAATTATGGTAATTTTGTTGGCCTTTTCATTCATTTTTTCTTTAGTGAGTATTCATAATTGATAGAATGAAAAAACACATATTATTAAATGAGAAAATTATCCCCTTTAAATGAGAGGACTCAACAGGTGTTGCCAAAATTGAAGTGGCATTTTTGGAGCTATGATCTCCTTTCAAATAGCATTTTCTTGTGTATTCCATAATATAGGAGTATCCCAAGACAAAAAAGAGGAACAGGCAAGATTACAGGGGAAATATTGCTGTATTATAGATCAAGTGTTTCCATATCTCTAATATGAAGGTTGAGGGGCTGGATAAGATAGAACAGAACTCCTAATGACAGGTCCTGGGGAGATTGCTAAATGGTTAAAGGTGCCTGCATGCCATCCTGCTGGCCTGAGTTCAATTCCTCAACAGCCATGTAAAGTCAAATACAAAATGGTACATGCATCTGTGAACCCAACATGCATTTGTCAATGGAGATGGAGTCAGGAAAATATGGTAGATCACAGGCTACCCAGACTGGCTCACATGAAGTGTCAAAAAAGAAAAAAAATCTAGGGAGACTCTGACTCAAGCAAAGTGAAAGGAGAGGACAAACACTCCAAAATTGTCTTCAGACCTCCACATGTATGCCATGGTTCACGACACCCATGCACACACACACACACACACACACACACACAAATCCTAATAACAAGAGCTGACCAAAGAAAGAGCAAAAACCAAGTCTCCTAGGAACATGTCAGAACACAGAGACAAGTGTCTTCTAGCTACCAGACAGGAAGATATCACTGCTGTCTGTCACTGAGAAAAGTAACCAGAGACATACCATTGGCCACAAGGCAATTTCCTGTAATGTCAGCCTTGGCAGTTTCCCCACGGGTCTTCAATTACAGTGAGGTGAACACAGTGAAGGAGTGGGTTTCGGGAAACTTGACCAGATCAGGTCTCAGGGAAGTCTATGCTCTATTCTGACTTGTTTGGGGCCACGCTAACCTCTGTTTGAGCAGGTCAAGTCACTAGTCATTCCCACTTGAGAATGTTGATCTTTTCCCTCTGAAAACATAACCCTCTATATAAACTCAGAAAATGAAAACAGGGAAGGCCTTGGGAGATTATATAATGCAGTATTTTTATTAATTTGTTAATTTTTATTAATTTATTTTTATTGGTAACTTACATAATTATAGACAATAAACCATGGTAATTCCCTCCCCTTCCCACTTTCCCCTTCTCAACTCCACTTTCCATCATATACTCTCCACCTCTCTATCAGTCTCTCTTTTATTTTGATGTCATCATTTTTTCCCTCCTGTTATGATGGTCTTGTGTAGGTAGTGTCAGGCACTGCGAGGTCATGGATATCTAGGCCATTTTGTGTTTAGAAGAGTGCATTGTAAGCAGTCCTACCCATCTTTTGGCTATTATATTCTTTCTGCCACCTCTTCTCACTCTAGCCCAGACTGACCAGGCATTCACTATATAGTCTCAGGCTGGCCTCAAACTCATGGTGATTCTCCTACCTCTGTCTCCTGAGTGCTGGGATTAAATGCATGTGCCACCACCCCCAGCAAAAGTTTTAAAACTCTATCAGATCAGCACATCCTTTTAATCAGTTATTTAATACTCTCCCTTGTTCTGAAAAGAAAGTCATAGGAATAAGTTATACAGATGCAAGCAGCCATGCTTGTTGGTGTAGACATGTAAACCCAATTATTATGGAGGTTGAGGCAGGAGGAACAGAAGTTCAAGGCCAATCCGGGCAACTTAGTGAGACCCTATCTCAAAATAAAAACTGAAAAGTAAGCCTGAGAATATAGTTTATAGAATATAGTGGTAGAGCATTTGCCTAGAATATAAAGGCCCTGATTTCAATCCCCAAGTCAAAAAAAAGGAGATACAAGTGATAATTATTTTGTCTTGATTTTTAAGTTTACATATATACAAATATATAATATATTATAATAATTATTATAATACATAATAAATTATAATATACAATGTAATACATATAATATACATAAATATATATACACCAACAAGTTATACTCTTTTATCCCTGTGCTCCAGCTCCCCTTATCCTACGGGTACTTCTCAGTGGGATTATTCACTATGGAGTCATGAAGGCCTCAGTCAGGCCTTATGGGGCAGTGGCTGAGTGTGCCTTAGGGTTTTCCGATCCACTCTGTGGCTTTTACAATATTTTTGCCCCCTCTTCTTCAATGTTCCCTGAGCCATTGTTGGCCTGTTGGCAGTCTGATTTTGTATTGATATTTTTGTAGTCTCTGGATTTCTATTTTCATATATTACACCCTACTTATAATGTAAAGAAAAAGTCAATAATGAAATAATATGTATTTTGATATTCAAAAGCACCTCCAGGTCTGGGAAGATGGCTTAGTCATTAAAGATACTTGCTCATAAACCTGTGGACCTGAGTTCAACTCTCCAGCACCCACACAAAGCCAAATGCAAAGTGGTGCACGTATCTTTTATCCCAACGTGCCTACGGCAATGGGAGGTGGAACTAGGAGAATATGGAAGCTTATGGGCCAGCTACTCTGGTCCACACAAAGCAGAGTTTCAAAAATAAGATAAAAAGGTAGTACCTATCTCAAGTAGGGTGGAGGGAGAATCCATGGTATATGCATGCCAATACACACACAGACAAACATACATCATACACACAGACACACATATGCACGTGCACAGGCAAATACACATGGGCATCCTTGTCCATGTTAGAAAGTGTAGTGAAATTGTCAGAAGCTTACAGGTGTATACAGAATCATAACAAACATGACAGCCTCCTGAACTAATGACATTGGGACGTGGTATTGGTGAGTTAGGTACCAGGAATATAGCTGCTATTAGTGCATTGGTTCCCTGAAATAGCAAATAACTGATGGTGAGACTCTAATGTGAGGCTACACCGATTGAAATCTCTTTAAATTAACAATGCTTATCCCCTTTAACCTATCATGGTCTCACTCTCATTGGAGAATCTCTTTTTATTTTTCTTATTCAGAAAGCAGTGAGAACTGAGGGCAACCAAAATCTATCCACAAGACAAGGATAGCTGACTCCCTGTCAAGAGATGAACCACCCCTTTCACAGCAGCCAGGGCCTAGGTAAAACCACAGAGGAACTGACAAGATGAATAAGGGTGCTGCTTCCAAGGTAAGCCTGAAAACTTAGGCCACGGTGATGGAGACTCAAAACACAACAAAGCAAAAATCTAGAAGCTACTGATAGCTCAACACTAATGTAGAATTAAAACATACCCAACAAGGCTCAGGGAATTTTGCAGAAGAGGGGGTTGAAAGAACCACAAGGTGGGAGGGAATATCCAGAGGCATTGCCTCTCCCCCCCACCATAGTGGCTGATGTCTGCTCTCACAACTCATAACCCACAATGTGAATACCAGCAATCCCACTAAGGAGGGCCCTCAGTGGAGTGGGGACAGGGAGAAGGGAAATGATGGTACCAACATATGATGTGCCCATACAAAATTTCTACTTAATAATGTTTTTGTTTATTTTTACTTATTTATTTGACAGCGACAAACAGAGAAAGAGGCAGAGAGAGAGAAATAGAGAGAATGGGTACGCCAGAGCCTCCAGCCACTGCAAATGAACTCCAGAGGCGGGTGCCCTCTTGTGCATCTGGCATCCTGGGGAATCAAGCCTCAAACCGGGGTCCTTAGGCTTCACAGGCAAGCGCTTAACCGCTAAGCCATCTCTCCAGTCCCAAAATTTCTACTTAATAAAAGAGAAAAATTTTGATTTAGCTTCTCTAGATATAAGAACATCTAAGAAAAACATTCACTAATCTGTCAAATCATTTCCAGAATATTCTTCCTTATAGCTAATAAAAATTTCCTCACTGGCCCTACCCCCAAAAGAATAGTCTGGAAAAACATATAATCTTTCCCCCTTTACTAGGTAGCTTTAATCAGGAACAGTAAGATGATGCAAATATTTATTTCAACATGCAAAAAGTTGGTGAGCTATAGATTCAGATACTTATAAGCAGAGTTTTCTTTTGTTAAAATATTTTATTTTGAACTGGAGAGATGGCTTAGTGGTTAAGACGCATGCTTGTGAAGCCTAAGGACCTTGGTTCAATTCTCCAGGTCCCATGTAAGCCAGATACACATGGTGTTACATGTGTCTGGAGTTTGTTTGCAGTGGCTGGAAGCCCTGGCATGCCCATTCTCACTCTCTCTCTCTCTCCCCTTCTCTCTTTGACTGTAATAAATAAGTTAAAAATCTTTAAAAATATTTCATTTTTATTTATTTATTCAAGAGACTGACAGAGAGAGAGAGAGAGAAAGAGAGAGAGAGAAAGGACATGCCAGGGCCTCCAGCCACTGCAAACTCCAGATGCATGCACCATTTTGTGCATCTGGTTTATGTGGGTACTGAGGACTTGAACTTGAGTCCTTAGACTTTGTAGGCAAGCGCCTTAACTGCTATTCCACCTCTCCAGCTCCAGAGTTTTCACTTCCATGAAGGTAGGGCAGGATGCAGTACTATTTTTGTAGTGTATACCAATACTTCAAACACTATACTATTAAGTGCTTCCTAAAGTCATTTGGAGACCAAGTTCTGGTCTCACAACTTGCAAAATACCTCCTACAGGTAAGGTTATTCTGTAAGAGCCTCTGGTGTAATCCAAGTCACACATGTTACAGATGACAGTGCTGAAGGAAATTATATTAGCATGGCCGCTAACACTTCTGGCACTAATGTCATGTTTTTCCCACTGCTTCACATATCAAGGCCATATTCAAGTTTCATTTCTTCCATAACCAATCCAGGTTCAGTGAAAAACTACAACATTCAGTGTTACAGTAGTTCAGAAAGTAGCAGTAATTTCTTTTTTAAGGCATATTTTAAAATATTTATTTATTTGAGAGACAGAGAGAGAGAGAGAGACAGAGAGAGAGAGAGAGAATGACCATTCCAGGGTCTCTAGCCACTGTAAAGGAACTCTAAATACATGTTCCACCTTGTGCATCTGGCTTTAGGTGGATACTGTGGAATTGAACCTGGGTCCTTTGGCTTTGCAGGCAAGTGCCTTAACTGCTCAACCACTTCACCAGGCTGGTGTCAGTAATTTCTTTTAAAATTTTTTATTGTTTTTATTTTTGAGAGAGAGAGAGAGGGAGAGAGAGAGAGAGAGAGGGAGAGAGAGAGAGAGAGATTGAGAATTAGCATACCGGAGCCTTAGATACTGCAATCAACAAGGTGGTTTTCTCTCTGAATATCCCCATGGTATTAAAGAGGCAAATTTATGTTCCAGGTACTACCTGGAGCACAGTGTCTTATGTGGAAGTACAAGTTATGGAGTTGTCCTGTACAGTTTTAAGACTCAGATATAATAATTTCAGTTGGGTGAAATTAGGCCAGTGATTTTATCTTTCTACTTCCCAGTTGTAAAATGAGAATGGAAGTAGCTGCAATATAAGCTTTGACTGGAAGATTCTGTGAAATAAAGAATGGAAAGCTGAGGTCATTTCCACTTGCACTGTGAACCCTTATTATGACACTAACATTAGCCATGCTAGACTATTCAGCATTGCCGCAATGCTCTTCCCTTCCTCCCTGGAACTGTGGTGGGCAATACTCTAGTAAGTCAAGTGTCCACTTGTATTTACTGTTGACTATAATGGATTCCAAAATGTTTTTAATATCACCTCTACCTCATACATGTATCTCTTTATATATACTTGTTCTTTTGCTTTATAATGCTTTTCTATTCACTTTTCCTGTTTACCACAAACCAAGCTTCTATCCAAACTGATCAAACTCAGCCCAAACACTCTCTTCTTATTGATACCATGAATAATAAATACATAATTATCCTCTGCATTCTCAGTAATTTCAGTAGAAGTTCTTATTCTCTCCATTATACTAATGGCATACTGTCATATTTTACTCAATTTGGCTCTGCCAGCAGACTTATGCCTTGCTCTTCTCTGGAGTTCTGGCATTAGCAGATAGCCAGCAAAGGGATGTGACATAGCTGCTCTCAGAATAAGTGAATTACATATGTTAGATAAGCATTAACTGGGATTCTCTCCTCCTTTGGTTTAAATAAAGAGTCATACTGAAATATCCCTTCCACCAACCAATGAATGTACTTTTCTAGGAATCATCAGTGCTTTTTGGCAGGGATAGTGGCAGGAATGACAATGATGCAACAGGTACCCCAAGAAGCAAAAGATAGGATGGAAGAAAGGCTTAGCCTGAATGATCATATGGTTTAAAAAGAAAGATTCTCTCTATGAGTAATTCCACACAGAAGCTTGGATCACAGAATGCTGGGTGCACCATACTTTATTTGATTATTCATTTAAAAATATTTATTAAGCACCTATTGTGTGTGCAAAACATTGTATTGAATATGGCGGTAGAGACTGTATCCTATAATCATAAGCTAAACCAAGACCCTGCTCTCAGAGTATTGACAATTTTAAGGGAAAACCACAAAGTAAACAAATAAGTATGCCCTACCTCCTTGTCAGATTATAAATATTATGGAGGAAAATAAGTCAGACGAAGAAAGACAGGAAGCATTTTGTTCAGAATGTTTACTTTATGTAGGAAAATCAGGGAAGGCCTGGTTATGAGGTGACTTCTGAGCAGAAAACAATGTATCTTAAAGCAGTCTTTAGACCAACACCAATAAGCCCCGTGAACTTGCTGGAATTGAAAGTTCTAGTACCCTCCCACTTAAAGGAAAAGCATTCATAAATATTGTGATGTCTTTAGCCTTAGAAATAGTGGGTTCTAATCAGGTTTGAGGTCTATTAGGTGAGAAGTATAAAGAAAAGGAGGGGCAAAGTAGTCAAGGGCAAATGGAAATGAGTGACTAGTGATGGAACACGGGATATAAGCTCCTAAATAAATGAGAACAGGCAGTGCTTAAGGGGTAGTAGCAATGTGGTAGGATCAATGGAAGATTGCTTCTAGGGATGTGACTATTTCCCAGAAGAAAGAGAGGGTGGTACTATAAAGAAGCTAAATCCTTTAAACCTTTATATAGTACAAATCAAGAAATCATGGAAATATAACAAATATTTGAAATGGCCAATTAAATAGTTGCTAAAATGGTTCCATTACCCTGCTTTTATATGAAATATGATAATCTTGTTTCAGTAGCCAGATTTCTACAGAACACTGTTGGCCTCTGAGGCCCAAGTGTGAGGCCTAGTGGAACTTCCTGAGCCTAGCTAAAGTTTGGTGATCTGCCTCTGGCCAGACGTGACTCAGCAAGACGCCTAATGGCTTCTTACCTGCTACCTCCACATGGGAGTTAGAATTATCATTTCAATAGTCACAGTTTACTATTGGCCCTTACCTTTCCCCACCATCCTACAATCCCCGCCTTCACCCCCAACATTATATAGGCAACTGTTCATAGCAATAAATCGAGTTCCTGCTTCGACAAGACTCCCGACTCAGTGTGGTTTTTCTCCGGTGGCCAGGAGAGGTCTGAGTCGTCGGACGCTCATCTCCTCCTCAGCCCCTCGGGAGGAACCAGCGGGCCTGGTCCTTCCCTCGGCACTACCTGCCCCCGCCGGCGGAGCCCGGCATCTGGCGCCCAACGTGGGGCTCTCGAAGCCCGGCATCTGGCGCCTAACGTGCGGCTCTTGGAATCCGGCAGACTAGTGCCCCCTGAGAGACATTCGTTGAGGAGCTCAATCGGTGTACATATGCGGTGAGTGTACCCCCATAAGTAGTCTTTATATTTAATGCGCTAAACTTTGCTTCTATAACCTGTACTTGTTGATCAACATCTCTTTGTTCTCTTTCTCTTTCCTTTCACTTTTAGTTTGCAGACAAGCTACATCTGCGGCTTTTGTACAGCATGTTTACCTATCTTTTGGATCCTTGTGGTTGTATTGTACTCATGTGTATGTGGGTTGCTATTGCCCTAATTTTATGGACATTTTTCTCTCAACTTTATAATGAGGGACAGTCTAACTGTAAATCCAATCCTGCCTTAGAATCTCTCAGGGCACTGCTAAAGAGTAGAGGGCTTAATTTGACTGGTAATCAGGCTCAACAGACCTGGGATTGCCTTCTCAAACTGGCGCCATGGCTGCCGGAAGGAAATCTCTTTGATTGGGACACGTGGGATAGGGCAGAGGCCCTTGTTTGTCGGGCACATGTGGAGAAGGGTCAAATACCCCCCTCAGGGGTCCTCCCTATGATCTCAGCCCTCAAGGCCTGCTTCCCTCCAAGGCCAACCAAACATAAACAAAAGACAGAAGAAAAAGATAATATACAGCCTGATCCAGCTACTCCTCCTGGAGATACAGCTTTAAAAAAACCCCAAAAGGATACATCTTTATGCTCCTCACTCGATCCCTTTGAGAATGCTCCCTGGCCTTCCGGGGGACCTCCTCCATCAACTAACCCTTTCTGGACCCCCTTGGCCCCTCCTACATATTCGGCCGCCGAGACCCCTTCAGCCCCTCCTTCATATTCGGCAGCCAAGCCGTCAGAAAATAAAGCTACTTTTTTATTTCCCGTCAATCTAAATCCTGGGGGCAATCGCCCTGCTGCCTGGTATCCGTGGGAAGCTCAGGACCTTCAGGAGCTTAAAAAAGCGGTCTCGGAGGATGGACCCAACTCTCCTTGGGCTGAGACCCTGTTACAGGGACTTGCCCATCAACCTTGTACAACCCAAGATTGGAAAAATCTAGTCAGGGCTGTCTTGTCAGGTCCCCTATACATTAAGTGGTGTGCCTTTTTTAGAGATGAATGCCATGCACAGGCAGAACAAAACCAAAATCAACAGCCCCCTGTGCCGATAACTTTTGGGATGCTCTCTGGTACCTCTGATCAATATGCTACAGGCACTCAACAGGCGGCTATACCTGACCCGTATAGGGACCAGGTCAGGGCACTGGGCTTGGCGGCATGGAAAAAGCTCGATGAGGGACCCTCTGAAACTCCCCTTATGAGTATTACTCAAAAACCATCTGAGGACTTGGCTACATTTATAGATAGGGTGGAAAAAAGTCTCCAAAGAAAATTTCCCCCAGGGGCATTACGGGATCAGTTTACTAAAATGTTGGTCTGGGAAGGGATGACGGCCGATCACCGCCTCGCCTGTGCAGGTCTCAAGGACAACTCCATGAGTAGATGGATTGTAGCCACCAAGGACGTTGGCACTATCTCCCATCAGGCTAGGGCCATGGCTGCCGCCCTTCAGGAAAATAAACAGAGAGATTTGGCCAACACGATCTGTGCATTACAGTTAAATTCTAAAAACTTGACATGTTTTGGATGCGGGGACGAGGGCCACTTTAAAAAGGAGTGCCCCAACAGGACAAAGCCTCCTCTGCGCTCTGGGGGGACGACCAACGCCCCTCACACCCTTTGCCCTAAATGCAATAAAGGGTTTCATTGGGCTAAGGAATGTAAATGGAAGTTTAACATACAGGGAAAGCCTTTAAACTCCTCCAGGGGCTTCCCCCAGCCCCGTTAAATAAGGGGAAAGAGACCATCAAAGCCTATTGGACCGTCCCCCTGGTCCCCGGCCTTAGACCCAAAATTATTTTGAATATTGGCAATAAAAAATTCAAACTTCTCATCGACACTGGAGCAGACCAAACGGTCCTGAGAAAGGAGGAAGTGCCCCCCTCCTGGCAGCTTGTGCCCGGCCCTCCCCTACTGGGAACTGGCGGGCAATCCACCTCCTGAGAGACTGCCACGTGGCTCCCTTGGACTGACCCAGGTGGGGACAGGGGAAAAGTCCGCCCTCTCGTGGTGACTGGGCTCACTGCTAACTTACTGGGGCAAGACATCCTTGGAGATGCCGAGGCTTTCATCACTACTGACCATAAGGCCTTTTATAATGATTTGTTAGATAAAAAAAGAATATCAACAACAGTCTGAGGAAGGGAGGGAATATCATCCCAATTATAGAGATGACCCTTACTTTGAGCAACTCAGACAAAAGTACTCCAATAAACACCCCCAATTCTAAGGGCCACTGCCCAGCCCCCCCCATTTAAAATCCAGTGGAGACCGGGGGATCCTGTATGGGTTGAGCAGTGGCCTCTCCCTTCTTCTAAGTTACACCAACTCCACATACTTATTGATCAATAGTTGGAGGCCGGACATATTCGTCCCTCCACTAGTCCCTGGAACTCTCCTGTCTTTGTCATAAAAAAGCCTAATGGGTCCTGGAGATTTTTACATGATTTAAGAAAGATCAATGAACGCATGATCCCCTTCGGAACTCCCCAGAGGGGACTCCCATGGATCCCAGCTATTCCCAATATATACCATATTACTATCATTGACATTAAAGATTGCTTCTTCTCTATCCCTCTCCATCCAGGAGACATGGAAAAATTTGCATTCTCTGTACCCGCTGTTAATTTTTGTGGCCCAGATAGGAGATTTGAATGGACTGTCTTACCTCAGGGCATGGCAAATAGCCCACCCATTTGTCAATATTTGTCATCCATTTTCTCTTCTCTTATCAATCTCCCTGATACCCTGTTTTATATTTACATGGATGATATTATTCTTGGGTGCCTAGATTCCTCCACACTCCAGGACCTTACCCACCAATGTCTAACTATCCTGCATACTCACGGCTTTAAAGTAGCTCCGGAAAAAGTTCAAACTGTGCCTCCCTTTAAGATCTTGGGCTCGATCCTTACCCTAGATACAGTTTCACCTGTTAAACCACAACTTTATATTCAGGATTCTTACACCTTGCCTCAACTCCAGAAGCTTTTGGGAGAAATTAATTGGATGAGGCCTTGGATACCCATAACTACTGAAGAGCTGTCCCCTTTATTTGACCTCCTAAAGGACCTTAACTTCTCCTCTCAGGTAATATTGTCCCCTTGTCATCAACAAATTTTTCGTAAGGTACAACAGGCTATAAATACTGTGACCCTAAAGAGGTTCAATCCTGATTTGCCCATCTCCCTCTACATTTTCTCTGGGGAAACATTATGCACCGCACTGTTGGCCCAGGAAGGTGAACCCATCCAATGGGTCCACCTCTCAATCGGTGGGGTCCCCAGAGTTTATTCTATAACCAACCAGGTTGCTGATTGCATTATCAAGGGCAGAGACACCTCTGTCTGGTTGTTTGGCACAGAACCTCACCTTATTGTCACCCCCTTTAAGATAACAGATTTCACCTGGCTTCAGAGAAATAATAATAGAGTTGCTACGGCTCTCGAGGGGTTTCTAAGTAAAATTGATTGCCATTATGGCCCCCACAAATGGATGAGTTCTTTCTCCAGATTAGAATGGAAGCCCCCCAGGCTTTTTCTGTCTCAACCTAACCCTGACTTTCTTACCGTGTTTACCGATGGAGGGCACCTGGGGGCTTCCCTAGTCGTTTACCCTCCCTTAAAACAGGAAAAAGAGCCTATGCCCATAAAGTCAGTCTCTCATGAGGTTGAGGGGTCAGCACAATTCAAAGAACTATTTGCTGTCGTTCTAGCTTTGGACACTATTCAAGAGCCATTTAACTTATTTTCTGACAGCCTTTATGTTGTTAATTTATTACCCAACCTGGTTGAGGCCCATATTAGACTGGACTCCAACCCTATATCTCCTCTGATGATTCAAGCTCATTCCCTACTCAAACAAAGAATTAACCCCATTTTTCTTCAACATCTCAGGGGTCATCAAAACTTACCGGGATTTCTTTCTCGAGGAAACAATTTGGCTGATAAAATGGCTTCTATGCCTCAGTGTAATACTATTACAGAAGCTACACGCTTCCACTTATTGACCCATGTCAACTGGAGAGGTCTCAAGCACAGGTTTCCACAGGTACCAGTCAAGGACCTTAAAAAAATTGTCTGGACTTGTAAGTCCTGTCAGCCCTTCCTCCAAGTACCCCCCCTTCAAACTACAGGAAGCAATCCTAGAGGGCTACACCCTAATCATCTGTGGCAAATTGATGTCACACACTATTCTCCATTTGGAAAACTTAAGTATATTTTTCTTTCAGTTGATACCTTTTCCCGTGCCTGCTGGGCATCAGCACATGCCGGGGAAAAATCTAAACATGCCATTAGTCATATGCTTCAATGTTTTGCCACTCTTGGGCTGCCTGATCAAATTAAAACAGATAATGGCCCCTGCTTCGTAAGCAAGGCCTTTGTAGATTTTCTCCAGAACTGGAAAATCTCACATTCTACAGGCATCCCATACAACCCCCGGGGCCAAGCTATCGTTGAAAGATATAATCAGACTCTCAAGTCTCAATTACAAAAACAAAAGGGGGAATCCTTACCCCCACATGACCAACTAAAAAAGGCATTATTTACCCTAAATATTTTAAACTTTTCTAAAGAAGATAAACAACTCTCCCCTTTTCAAAAACATTGGTCTTCATCCATTACCTACAGTTCTATCTGGGTAAGATGGAGGGACCCATTGACTGGGGCCTGGAGAGGGCCTGATCCGCTCCTCACAGCAGGGAGAGGGTTTGGATGTGTCTTCCCTCAAGATGAAAAAAGACCCATTTGGGTACCAGCGAGAGACCTAAAATATTTGTCCCAACAAGAGGACACTGACAATCACTTCTCTAGGGAGTGTCCCACCCCTGAGGACTGTTCCTAAAATGGTCCTTCACCCTACTAAACTAAACAATTCCCTCCCTTGTGGAGGATTGCTGGCTTTGCCTCCAATCTGGGCCTCTCTGGCTGCTTGCAGTACAGTTGCCTGTACGACCTTAAAACATTACTCAGCCACCTTCCCCATCCCCGTCCAGCTTTTCCCAATGTTTCCCCTGGAACTTGCATTTGGGCCCCGCCTTCCCCTAATAATTCCAGTATAGATGTGGGATACATTCATCCTTCCTTCTGTACTTTTAACACAGCTGATCCCAATGCTCAATGCTGCCCGCCTTCTGGAATGGTTTATGTTTGTGGAGGCGGGATTGCCTATGACTTTCTGCCCACCAATTGGATGGGCCTTTGTGCCCCAGCCACCTTAATCCCAGATGTAAATATCATCCCTGGAAATGAGGCCCTCCCTATATCAGAGGGAGACCTATCTTCAACAACAGCTAGATTCCCTGGCTGAGGTAGTCCCACAAAACAGGAGAGGACTAAACCTACTAACGGCCGAAAAAGGAGGCGTATGTTTGTTTTTACAGGAAAAATGCTGCTTTTACGCCAATAAATCAGGAATCATCCAGGACAAGATTAAGAGGCTCCAGGAAGACTTGGAGAGGAGGCAGCGGGACCTCCAGGACAACCTGCTGTGGACAGGCTTATATGACTTCTTACCCTACCTTCTGCCTCTACTTGGGCCCCTCCCCCTCCTTCTCCTTCTCCTCACTGTCAGGCCTTGTGTAATTAAGATTACACAATTTATTCACCAATGGCTAGAGGCAATAAAACCTCATCAGGTCAAAATACATTATCACAGGCTGGCAACTCAGGAATTAAGTTCCTCAGATGACCCACTGCCACCTCCTCTGCCCTCCATGTGACCAATGACGGGTAAGATCCCCATAGGGGGACAACCTAAGACAGGCCATGGGGTGGGTTCTCACCAAGCTAAACACATGGTACCCAGTGACGGGTAAGATCCCCAGAGGGGGACAACCTAAGACAGGGGCCATGATGAATGCTCTGAGCTAAATACCTGGTACCCAATGACGGTTAAGACCCCCAGAGGGGGACAACCTAAGACAGGGGCCATGGTGACTAATGCTCTTACAAAAACAAAAGGGGGAGATGTTGGCCTCTGAGGCCCAGGTGTGAGGCCTAGTGGAACTTCCTGAGCCTAGCTAAAGTTTGGTGATCTGCCTCTGGCCAGACGTGACTCAGCAAGACGCCTAATGGCTTCTTACCTACTACCTCCACATGGGAGTTAGAATTATCATTTCAATAGTCACAGTTTACTATTGGCCCTTACCTTTCCCCACCATCCTACAATCCCAGCCTTCACCCCCAACATTATATAGGCAACTGTTCATAGCAATAAATCGAGTTCCTGCTTCGACAAGACTCCCGACTCAGTGTGGTTTTTCTCCGGTGGCCAGGAGAGGTCTGAGTCGTCGGACGCTCATCTCCTCCTCAGCCCCTCGGGAGGAACCAGCGGGCCTGGTCCTTCCCTCGGCACTACCTGCCCCCGCCGGCGGAGCCCGGCAGAACACCTTTCACCCCAAATCTCTTTTGATTTTCCACCACGATCTAAAATAGGTATTTAAAGGAGACAGAGATGAATATGCAGTACTTCAATGGTTTATTTATATCTTTGCCTGTCTTTTTAGACATTAAGTTCCTTTGAGATGAAGTTTGGTTTGTTTAACTGTAAGACAAATCAAGTTAAATTCTCTATACCTCAGTTTTGTGCATTGCAAAATAGATATAATACATAATTTATGGGGCTTTTGAGGTTAAATGAGATAATGTCCTTTGTAAAATGCTTAGCACATACAATATTCTTAATAGATACTAGCAGGTATTATCTATATTATGGTAGCTAATATTGTGCATGAAGATATTTAATAATTGCTCAATCAATGACCCATTCCATTTAAACATCTGGGAATGCAAGCTCAGCTATTAAGTGAATTGGAATAAGAAACCAGGTACAGGGCTGGAGAGATGGCTTAGTGGTTAAGCCCTTGCCTATGAAGCCGAAGGACCCTGGTTCAAGGCTCGATTCCCCAGGACCCACATTAGCCAGATGTACAAGGGGGCGCACGCGTCTGGAATTCGTTTACAGTGGCTGGAGGCCCTGGCGCGCCCATTCTCTCTCCCTCTCTCTCTCTCTCTCTCTCTCTGCCTCTTTCTCTCTCTGTCTGTCACTCTCAAATAAATAAATAAAAATGAAAAAAATATTTAAAAAAAGAAACCAGGTACACTCACCTCGTTTATCCTACTGGATTTGTTGTCATCAGCTCTTAGAATTAATCTCAGAATTAGAAGATATGTAGAACAGAAGGAATGTTGAGAGAGACAGAGATAGATGTTTTTGTCCTGAACTTTAAACTTTTATTTATTTATGTATGTGTGCACAGATACAAGCATCATTTTGCATCTGGATTTACATGGCTGCTAGGGAATTGAACCCAGGCCAGCAGGCTTTGCAAGCAAGTTCATTTACTGAGCCATCTCTCAGCCACTTTCCTGCACCTTTAAACGTTACATTAGTCAATTTACAATATTACTGTACACTTTCTACATAACTTTCACGTTTGATTCTCATAACTACTTTTGAAACAAAGGAATAAGTTCAATTTGTCCATTTTCTAAATTAAAAACAAAACACTTGTGAGTTTCAGAGTTGTTGCCATTTGCAATTTAGGTATGAAAGTGAAGGTTCAAAACCAAGGCTTGTCTTTATTTATTTATTTATTTATTTTGGTTTCTCGAGGTAGAGTCTCACTCTGGCTCAGGCTAAACTGGAATTGACTATGTAGTCTCAGGGTGGCCTCGAATTCACGGCAATCCTCCTACCTCTGCCTCTCAAGTGCTGGGATTAAAGGCGTGCGCCGCCACGCCCAGCTGAGGCTTATCTTCTCACATTACAGATAACCATCTAAAATGGAAAAATACAATGCAAGGCAATGCAAAACTCTTCTGAAGTTTATTTCTTGCTGATGGGCACAGGGCACAGAAATCCAGACAGGCATTTTTGTCTACATCAGACCTATACCTTGGACCACATACATCAACATGGCTACCATGTCATCTGCAATATATTTTGCTAAATAGTTCACATTTTTTTATAAGTGCTGCCAAAGTGAGTACAATAGTTCTTCTTTTTTTTTTTTTTTTTTTGGTTTTTCGAGGTAGGGTCTCACTCTAGCTCAGGCTGACCTGGAATTCACTATGTAGTCTCAAGGTGGCCTCGAACTCAAGGCAATCATCCTACCTCTGCCTCCCAAGTGCTGGGATTAAAGGTGTGCACTACCACGCCTGGATCAATAGTTAACTTTTTTAATGTCATAGAAGTGCCCTCCCACCAACTACACTGCAAGGCAGCTATTATTACCATCTTTATTTTACACAAGAGGAAACTGATGTTTATAGGGGTTAATATACGTCTGTCCAAGGCCACATAGTTTTCAAACTTAGGTTCAGTTCAAAATTGTAGGGTGTTTCCATTTAGCCCGACTGACTTTAGCATTATCATAAGGTTTCTGCATGTTGTGCTAAAGTTACAGAGAATATTATTTGACTTTGGGCAGTTCGAAAACAAAGCCTGCTCATGGAAATACAAAAACACACACATTAAACCATGTTGGGTTCTGTCCCACATTTAGTGTGCATTTGCCTTTGAAGAACAGCTCCCAATGAGTTTATGAATGAAAGACTGGGAAGAGAAGGATGTCATCTGTGAGAACTGGCTTCCTACCAGGTGGGATTGTCACCCACATTTTATTTTAAGGAAGAAGCTTACACCAGACATTGCTGAGTCGATCAGGAAGGCATTTCCCTCCAACTTCTGCTCATGCGTTCACACCAGATGCAAACATAACTGACAGGATCAACGATTGGCAGGGGTATGAGCTTGCCAGATTGAACTGGAAAAAACCCAAGCATTCAGACTGAAGCTGGGCCTGTGGGCATGTAGTATTGCCCAGTTAGAACTTAAATTTGCCAAACAAATGCTTTACACACAATCTAATTGTTGCCCATAATGTTCTCAAAATAGATTCTAATTTTCCTTTGCTAATATCACTGAAGAGCTCTGAAGTAAAATTATTCTCTGAGGCTAGTTACTGGGAGCAAGGGATGGGTATGCTTCCAAGCTGTAAGAGGCCTGAGGATCCAGAGGTCCCATAGTTTTCAGGTAGTTAAAGTGACTAGATTGAGCACATAAGATATAGAATACCTTGGACATTTTAGTAGCAAGTCAGTCAAAATTTTTACAAGTACATTATATGCAATATTCCGGACATAGTGTACTGAAACCTATTCTTCATTTATCTGAAATTCAAATGTAACTGTGTGTCCTCTATTTTAACTAGGAATCTTACTAGTAGCATGAAATTTGCGACTAGTTCAGTTGTGGTTTGCATCAAAAGTTATTCTTGGGCTGGAGAGATGGCTTAGTGGTTAAGTGCTTGCCTATGAAGCCTAAGGAACTTGGTTCGAGGCTCCATTCCCCAGGACCCAGGTAAGCTGGATGCACAAGGTGGCACATGCATCTGGAGTTTGTTTGCAGTGGCTGGAGGCCCTGGCATGCCCATTCTCTACCTATCTTCCTCTTTCTCTCTGTGTCTGTCTGTCACACTCAAATAAAGATAAACAAAAAAATGTAAAAAGTTATTCTTACTAATATAATCAAAATATAAATTCTGCTTAAATTCTTTTTAGAAAATTAAAAGAGGGCTCTGTAATTGAATCACTTTTACTCATTTGCATTCTAATGTAGGAGTACATCTATGACTAACATTATAAGGATTAACTTAACTCATTTACTCAAAACAAGCAAACAAAACCAAATGCTCATTGAGTTTCTGCTGTATACCAGGCTCTCTTGTAGATTCTATAGATATGATGTCAGTATATTTGATTGTTCACAGCAACTTTATTCATAATAATCAAAAGAAATAGCCCAGATGTCCATTGAGAGGAGAATGGATAAAGAACAAATTCAATGATATAGTTGGACAATGAATACTATTTGTACAATGACACAGTATTCAGCAATAAAATGAAAGTATGATACATGTAACTGCATAGTTGAGTCTCACAAGTATTATGTTGAAAGAATCCAGAAATACAAGCGAGAATATTCTGAACTACTTTATTTATTTATTTATTAACTTATTTATTTATTCATTTATTTTAGGAGAGAGAGGCAGATGGAGAGAGAGAGAGAGAGAGAATGGGTGAACCAAGGCCTCTAACCACTACAAACTCCAGATGCATGCGCCACCTTGTTCATCTGGTTTTACATGGGTATTAGGGAATCAAACCTGGGTCCTTAGGCTTTGAAGGCAAGCACCTTAACCACTGAGAAAAATCTCCTCCTGATAGAATATTCTTTATAATTTATATTATAGGAAGTTCTAGAAAATGTAAAGGGTATATACGCTAATATGAATCGATGGTTACTTCTTCAGGGGTTAAGGGTCCTTTCTAGTTCTATATTTTGGTTGTGGTAATATTCTTGATTACAAATTTTACTTAAGTTTGTATAATTGTATTTGTTTATACACCTGTAACCTGTATAGCTTATTGTTCATAAACTATAACTAAGTTAAATAATAAATGCTCTATATTATGGTTTCTCTTCTAATTACATAAATCTTTCTCCTTTTAAACAACATAGTACCTTCCGTCGTGGAATTTAGATCCTCATGGAATAAATTTACATAAAGGCTTAGAGAATAAGAACTGTGCTAAGGGTTATCCAGTAAAAATTAAGATGCAGTTAGGTGTGGTGGCTCATGGCTTTGATCCCAGCACTTAGGAGGCAGAGGTAGGAGGATCACTGTGAGTTCAAGGCCAGTCTGGAACTGCAGAGTGAGTGACAGGTCAGCCTGGGCTAGAGTGAGTCCTTACCTTGAAAAAAAAAATACTAAGAAAGCTTACAATCTGAAGTCATGAATACACCAGTATTATTCTTTCATTCGAAACCTGGCCTATAAGGCTGGAAAGATGGTTTACTTGTTAAGTTCTTTTTGCACAAGCCTGGAAGGACTGAAAGGGCCTGAGACCATGAGTTCAAATACCCATTTCCCACATAAAAACACCTGGGCATGGCTACATGTGCCTGTAAACCCAGTCCCACAGGGGAAGATAAACCCTAGTCTTCCAAGCACTTCAAGCTCTGGAAACAGTAAAAGGAGGCTCCAGCTCAAGATCTGGTGGAAGAGCAATGGAGTGGTCTGTAGTCAAGTGACCCCTGCCTCAAGCAAGCGTATGGGGCACAGCAAGGACATATACACATGCATACACTACACACAAACATCATGCAAACACCACCACCAACAATAACAAAGACTGGATTTACTATCTAGCTGTCTACTATTCAAACAGGCTTGGCACCTTGCTTTCAAGGAGCTTATAGGGAAACAGATATGGGAAAAGTAAATGATAATATTTGTGCTATGTGAGATGTGAGAACATCTAACTGGGGCACCTTCTCATAGGTATGATCATAGAAAATTTACCAAAGAAAGTGTCTGAAGAATGAGTATCAGCTAGATCAAAAGATGAGGTCAGCCAGAGATTATTTCTAGCAGAGACAAAGGGCATGCTCACAGAAGAAAGTCAGAATGACTGAAATAACAAGGGGAGAGTCACAAGATATGACTGAGTATTGGAAGACAAGGACCAGCTCGTGCAATTTTTTAAGCCATAATAAGGAGGTTGTTTTTTGTCCTTAGAAATACAGCAAGTGAGGCTTAAGAGATGTCTCAGTGGGTAAACTGCTTGGTACACAAGGACCCAAGTTTGGATCCTCAGCACTCACAACAAAAACTAAAACCAAAAACAAACAAACAAACAAACAAAAAGATAGTGTTGCACACCTGTAATCCCAGCTATGGGAAAGTTGAAACAGGTAGATCCCTATGGTTGTCTGGCTAGCTAGTCCAGACAAATTGGTGAGTTCTAGGATTTGTGAATGACCCTGTCTCAAAGAAGAAGGTGGGGAGTGATTGAGGAAGACAGCAGATGTTCACCTCTAGCCTCTACATGTATGCAAATACATATGTGTACCCACCTGTATACAAGCATGCATGCCGGGCGTGGTGGCTCACGCCTTTAATCCCAGCACTCGGGAGGCAGAGGTAGGAGGATCGCCGTGAGTTCGAGGCCACCCTGAGACTCCATAGAGAATCCAGGTCAGCCTGGGCCAGAGTGAGACCCTACCTCGAAAAACCAAAAAGAAAAACAAAAAAAACAAAAAAAAATACAAGCATGCATATACACATACACATGCATACCACACACACATACACACATGTTGCAGTCAGGTTCATATTGCTGTCAGAAAACACCTGATCAAGAGTAGCTTGTGGGAAAAAAGGTGTTTATTTTGACTTACAGACTTGAGGGGAAGCTACATAATGGCTGGGGAAAATCCTGGCATGAGCAGAGGGTGGACATCACCTCCTGACCAACATCAGATGAACAACAGCAACAAGAAAGTGTGCCAAACACTGGCAAGAGGAAGCTGGTTATAACACCCATAAGCCTGCTTCCAACAATACACTGTCTCCAGGAGGCATTAATTCCAAATTGCCATCAGCTGGGGACCTAGCATTCAGAACACCTTAGTTTATAGGGGACATCTGAATCAAGCCACCACAACATGTGAAAAAAATAAAAGCAAAATATGAAGCAACTAATTTTCACCAGAGTAACATGATCAGACCGAGGTCTTTGAAACAATGTTTCTGATGGTAGTATGTATAATAGACAGGAAGAGGTGGCAGTGAGGTGGAGGGATTAATTGGGAGATGAAGTGATTCATATGGGGGAAGGTGGTGGCCTTATTCAGGGTTGTGATGGTTGGACAGAGATAAACAAATGGATGTAGGAGATATTTAAGTAAAGGTGACACAACCAGAAATAGAGCAGGCTAGAAGCAAGGCTTTCTCACACCAAGGTCACTTCACTGATTTGGTGATAAGCTTTAAGATGCATCTTCTGAACACAAAAGCTCTTTGTTAAGCACTATAAATAAAGACAAATATTTAGAAAACATATTCCTTGAGATTGTGCAACTAAAAGCCCAGTAAAGGATATAACTATCATCCCAGGGAGAAAGTGAGAATTATCAGTGAAAGTGGACACATCTTTCTAAAATTCAGATATGATCATGTCTTGTCTTCTCTCAAATATATCTGATGATTCCTCATTAGCTATATAGTACCAAACCCAGGCATGACACTTCATGATGCACTAAATGTGGTTTGACCTACCATTGCTGGCCTGCCTATAACCTCCTATATTCTGGTTAGAGGTGTATTTATCAGCTATTCTCTTTTACTGGGCTACTATTTACATCTTACACTGCCTTAGAAATCTTAGTCAAATTTTCTTAATCTGTATTGTAACAACTTCATTGAGATATATTTAAAACACCATACAGTTCACACTCTACCTCTTTGCAAATAATAGCATTTTTATGTTTAATTATGACATGTTACCCCTCAAATAATCTCCCTTGTAGATTACTTCAGAGAAATTGTGGCAATCACTTCCTAATCAAAACATACATGTTTGCTTTAGGTGGTTAGACTGAGGTAGTTTCTACAGCTTTGCAACGCAGGAGGAAGCTGCATGCTTCAATACTCTAAGAGCCTATCTTGATACTAGATTTTAGTTATAAGGAGAGTTATGTGGGCTTTCATGACTTGGTCCAGAGCACAATTGCTTATTTATTATATGATGCCTTTAGGAAAATTGTCCCAAGTTAAAAACAAAATCATTTAATGTTTCTAGTTGGGAAACCATGTTAAGATTGAAAACTTCACTAGCTATTCATGAGTTGAAAACAATCCTTGTGCATCTGGCTTTACGTGGCTACTAAGGAATCTAACCTGGGTCCTCTGGCTTTGCAGGCAAGCGTCTTAACCATTAAGACCTCCCTACAGCCTAATGCTGTGTTTTCTACTTACCTTTTCTAATAAGAAAGATGAAGTAAAATGTGCATTCTCTCTCTCTCAAAAAAATAGCCTCATAAAATAATTGACTTTAAAAAGAGTTACTATGAGAAGATATATAATTTGTTTTCATTTAAAGGTTTCCAATAACCTTGGGCTATTTTTTATTGTTTAGGAACTGCTTTATTTATTTATTTATTTATTTGAGAGCGACAGACAGAGAGAGAGAGAGAGAGAGAGAGAGAGAAGAAGATATAGAGAGAAACAGAATGGGCACACCAGGGCCTCCAGCCACTGCACATGAACTCCAGACGCATGCGCCCCCTTATGCATCTGGCTAACGTGGGTCCTGGGGAGTCGAACCTCGAACTGGGGTCCTTAGCCTTCACAGGCAAGTGTTTAACCTCTAAGCCATCTCTCTAGCCCTAGGAACTGTTTTTTGTTTATTTATTTATTTGCAAGCAGAGAAAGAGAGAGAGGGGAAGGAAAGGAGGGAGAGAGAGAGAACGAATGCCAAGGCTTCCTGCCATTTCAAATTAACTCCAGATACCTGTGCCACTTCATGCAGTCAGATTTACGTGGATACTGGGGAATGGAACCAGAGTCTTTAGGGAAGTCCAAATGGTTACTGGCATTTCTGTTTTCAGTCGCAAGAGGGAGGAACCTAACAAATATCCAGTTGAAATAGTTAAGAAATCCAAGTTTATTATACCAGAATGATACAGCATGATGGACAAAGCTAAGTCATTTTCATTAAGATGCATTGCTCATAATGTAGATAGTATCTAAGTTCTAGGTATCACTAATGCTAATGATGTGTCACGTTGCTCAGAGTTGGGGAAAGATGACATGGAAAGGGGGTCTAAAACAGAAAAATAGGATGGGTCATAGGAAATATTGACCCCTATACACTGTTGGTTGTGATGTAAGTTAGCTCAGCCACCACAGGAATCAGCACGGAGTTTCCTAATAAAGTAAAATTGAACTACCATATGGTCCAGCTATTGCACTCTGGTGTATATAATCTAAGCAACATAAGTCAGCATGTAACAGAGAGAGTTGCACACCTATGTTTATTGTGGCTCTATTCATGATAGTAAAGTTATGGGCCCAACATAGATATCCATCAACAAATGAATGAAGAAAATGAGATACATGTACAGAATAGAGTATTATCAATCCACAAAAATGATTTTATGTCAATTTTAGTAAAATGGGTACAATTGTAGATTATCAAATTAAATAAAATAAGACAGATTCAAAGACAAATATCACAGGTTTTTCTCTCATGCATGGAATCTACATTTACAAAAAGGCATGGAAATAGGAAAACGATAAGGTAAAAAAGTGAAAATGAGGTAAATATGATCATATTGCATTATATATGAGTGAAAAGTTATGATAAAATTAATTATTTTGTAGACATAATGTATCCTAAAAACAAAAACAAAAACATCCTACATGACTTTTGGAAAAAAGAATCATATGAAGTACCCAGTACATATCAGATCAAGATCTCTGTCTTCATTTGCCAAGCATGCGAAGTTAACTTTGATTAATTTTAGAGTATAATTTAAGATGTAAATTCCTTCATAAGTTACTTTTCCTTTTGCTTGTAGCTTGAGTAAGACGATCCAGCTTGTCATGTATGCCTTTGTTGCTAAAACTAGGAGAAACAGCCCTATTCCCTTTTCATATGCAAAAATAGAAGCTAGTCAAGTAGTCTACTTTGTTGCTGGGAACAGACTTTAAAAAGCATTATGATTAAAAAAAGCAGTATATGTCAAAAATAAAGTTCAAACTCAAGTTCACTTTTTTTTTTTAATTAGCCAAGCCCGCAAACAAAGGAATGGTCTAGTACTTCAGTCTCTCATTTCATGTTTCATGAAATCAAATCTCATATACTTTTCTTTCTGTTTCTAGGAAAAATGACAGGAAAAACTGATTTTAGAAAACTCTTCTATGTTAAGGCCTTAGCTACATCTTTTGTAATTCCAAAACATAAACTATTAAATCTCACTGAACAAAAAATAGATACTGGAAACAACCCTTTGCCTATTAAGGAAAGTGAATTAGTAGATAAAAATAACCTCCCAATAAAGTAAACTTCTGAGAAATATGGCTACATTGATTATTTCTACCAAGCATCTAAGGAATAAATAATAGCAATCCTACAAATTTTCTTTTACAAAATTTAAGATTATTTCAAAAAATGTTGCAACATAGCAATAGTTTTCAAGGACATAGACAAAAATTTCTTAGTAAGAAATTAATGTTTTTACTTATGCAATATACAAAAATTATGATGAATTATGTCCAAATGCAGTTTATTCCAGGCATTGTATGTTGGCATAACTACCCCAAAATAACAAATGTAATTTACCATATACATAGATTAAAAATTAGAAACAACACATGGTTGTCTAAATAGATACCAAAAATGAATCTGAAAAAAACAATGTCCATTTTTAATAAAAACTAGACAGAAGGGAACATCTCCAATCTGCTAATAATGAAAAAAATAGGGACTCAGATTTGAAAGGAACAGTCAACATCTGTATTTACAAGTGACATGATCTACAGAAAATATAATATGAACCCTACAAAAGAGCTAATAGAATAGAAGAATTTTCACAGCGAGTGGATTTAGAGGGAATAATACAACACACATGATATAAAAGTTGAGGATGTTAAAGTAGGGATAGAGATAGAGTGGTGGTGGAGCACAGGAGGAAAAATTAATCAGAAAAGTATTATGAAAAGAATGTTAGATCCAAGGAATCTGGAGGATTTGTCTGGAATTCTGTAGAGTTCTGGATATAACATGGCTTTTATACTCATGAACTGACAGAAGCTGTAGTTTTTCTACATGAGACCTACACAAGACTGGGCCCTTCAATATCCCGTTATGGTTGTGAGAGCAGCTCATGAAGCCCCACTTCTCTCAGAGAAGCTATTGTCAGTCAATGGTTTCTGGATAAGGCAGAGTCATGCTCTTGCTCTTCAGTAGTGCAGCCACTGTTAAATTGCCAGTACTTCAATGAATACCCACCCTTCATTCATGTTCATGCAAGTAACCCTAATTTAACTCAGTGCATTATAGAAAAAGACCTGAAGGGCTGTAGAGATAGCTCAGCAATTAAAAGTGCATCCCTGCAAAGTATGAGGTCATAAGAGGGTCAGAGATCACCTGAGTTGGATTCCCTATAACCAATGTAAAATATTTGGGCAGGGCCACATACATCTGTAATCCCAATCCTAGAGAGCCATTGCGGTTCATGAAAATGGCAAACTGTAGAATCAGTAGAAGACCCAATCTCAAGGAAACAAACAGGTGATATGTGGAGGAGAGACACATGACATTCTCCTCTGGCCTATGCATATACACAAGCAGTGAGCACATCTGCACACATGTTTATAACACACCCACACACAGACACACACAGAC
Source organism: Dipus sagitta (assembly GCA_036346955.1). NCBI lineage: Eukaryota > Metazoa > Chordata > Mammalia > Rodentia > Dipodidae > Dipus > Dipus sagitta. The sequence continues at coordinate 97,771,779 of CM070776.1, forward strand.
ACACACACACACAAAAGTTGGAAGAGAAAAATGGACTTGATTGGAGTGGAGGATAAGAGAGGGTAATGGAGGGCTGGGGAGATGGATTAGCAGTTAAATGTTCTTGCTTGCAAAACATACAAGCCTGGGTTAAATTCCCCAATATCCAGGCAAAGTCAGATGCACAAAGTGTTGCATGCATCTGGAGTTCGTTTGCAGTGGCCCTCTCTCTTTTTCTTTCTCTCTCTCCATTGCTCTTCCTCTACTTGAAAATAAATTAATAAAAATATTTTAAAGTAGAGGTTAATTGGATGAATGTTATCAAATATGATATATACATGTATGAAATTGTCAAAAATAAAATTACAAAAAATTATAAAAAGAATAAGTGAGTTTATTGATATTGGGTTGTATAAAATTAATTGCAAAATCAATTGTATTTCTCTCTATATATTTATAACAATTAGAAATTGAAATGAAAATTAAATTTGAGAGCATAAAATATATAATATAGAAATAAATCTGGCAAAAATGTACAGTGTCTATACACTAAGAACTTAATTGCTAAGAAAATTAAGAGACATAAAATGGAAAGATACGTTTAATATGTATATTTATTTCCACCAACTGACCATCATGGATTTAATGCAGCTTAAAATGTATGTGAAAATACAAAGTACAAAATGGACAAAATAACTTAATAAAAAGCCTTAAGACATATAAGACCTGACTTCAAGTCTTAAGAAGCTATAATAATCAATATATCATTGCTAGTTAGTTTTTAATTGTAGTGATAAAATATCTGAGAAACAATTTAAACAAGGCAAGATTTATTTTGGTTCACACTTTCAGATATTTAAGTTCATGGTCACTTTGCTCCATCACTCCATCAGTATGGATTCCTGTTCAGGCAAACATCATAGCAGAAAGGGAATGGTGAAGCAAAGCTGCTCCTCTCTCTCTCCATATATATATGTGTGTGTGTGTGTGTGTGTGTGTGTGTGTGTGTGTGTGTGTATGTGTGTGTGTATTAGACAGGTAGATGATAGAGACCCACATCCCACACATACATACAGAGAGAGAGAGAGAAAGAGAGAATTCATTGATGTTCTTCTTCTTAGCTATCACCTCTTGCTTTCTATCACCTTCCAATAATGCCATCAACTATGCATCATTCGCTGGAGTAAAGCACAAGCACTGATGAGTGAGGTTATAATCCTCATGATCCAATCATGTCCCAAAAGCTCATCCACTCACAAGCAAGTACTTAACACATTACATTTCCGGTGACATTTCATGCTGAAAAGTATTGTTCTAATGACAAGTATATCAGTAAGAGAGAGTCTAAAACTATTATATATATATATACAATTGAGTTTTGCAAAAATGCAAAGGTAATGCAGTAGAAAAAATAGTATTTAAGAAATGGTGCTAGAACATGACATCTTATGCCAAAGAAAATAAATAACAAACTATAACTGCACTTCACACAGCATACAGAAACTAATCCACACAAGAATGAAAGCATGACACATCAAAATTTCCATGAGAAAAGTTTGGAGAAAATCTTTACATATTTGTTGGGAGCTATAAGCCAAACCTCGGCCATGTTGACAGAAACCGCCATGTCGCGAGTTAAGTTTCTGTTTCCTGGTTCTTGAATCGCTTACCGGAAATCGCAAGACCCACTGGGCTCGGAACACCACACCTGGGACCTTCCCAGAAGCGCTACATGCAGCCTCGCCTTCCAAGTTCCTGGTTCTGCTTAAGTGCTATAGGACTAGCCTTCCTTCCCTGAATCTCCCTATATAAACCCTCCTGTACTAATAAAAATCGAGACCTTGACAAACACCTAGCTTGGTCTCCTTCTTGTGTCTGTTTGCCTTCTCCCATTCAGGTTAACTTCCCCTTGGGCCTCTGTTGAACCCCCGCAGGCCGGGGCACATATTTACATTAGACAAAGATGTTCCAAATACAACACTAGGAATGATATATGAGAAAAAAATGAGAAAGTGTACATCACCCAAATTAGAACTACTTTTGGAAGATGTGATTGTTAATCTTTATTATCAACTTGAGTGAATTTAGAATCACCATGGAAACACGTCTCTGGTCATGCCTCTGATGGAGTTTCCCGATTTGTCTAACTAAGGAGGGAGGGAAGACCCATTGTGAATATTGGCAGCACTATTCTTTGTTTTTGGGTCCAAGGCTGAATAAGAAGGAGATAGCAGCCTGGTGTATTGGCTCACATCTTTACTCCCAGACCTTAGGATACTGAGGTAGGTGAATCACCATAAGTTTGAGGCCAGCCTGGGCTACAGAGTGAGTTCTAGTTCAACGTGGATTAGAGAGACCCTGTCTCAAAAAGAAGGAATTCTTTTTAAAAGGAAATTGAGCAGAATACCAGCATTCATCACTCTCTTCTTCCTGACAGTTGAAACAATGTGATCAGCTGTTTCCTATTCCTGCTGCTGACTTTCCTGCCATGATGTACTGCACCCTTAAACTGTGACCCACAGTAAAACATTCTACCTGAAGTTACTTCATGTCAGGTATTTGGCCATAGAAATTAGAAAAGTAACTAATACAAAAGATATTTGAGAGAAACATAAACCTAAAAATATTTGCAAATCACATACAAGAAGTTATTGGTATAGGTAACATCACACATAAATATCAAAATTATACTGATCTGCATATGAGAGAACATTGTGTTAGTTCACATACTATAATTTTTCCAGATCCATCCACTTTACTGTGAAGTTCATTTTTCTTTGTAGCTGAATAAAGCTCCACTATATATATGGACCTCATGTTGATAATCTACTTATCAGTTGCAGAGAATCTAGGCTAACTCCATTTACTAGCTATTTTGAATAGAACAGCAACAAACATGGCTAAGCAAGTAGCTCTACTGTAAAGTATAGAGTCCTTAAAGTATGTGCTCAAAAGTGGTATACCTGATTCATATGACAGATCTCTTTTTTAGGCTTTTGAGAGAGCTCTATACTGATTTCCATGGTGGTGGCACCAGCTCACACCCCTATCAACAGTGAATTAGGGTTCCTCTTCCCAGACATCCTCACTAGCATTTGTTGTCATTTGATTTTTTGATGATCATCATTCTAACAGGGGTGAGATGGGATTTGAAAGTTGTTTCAATTTGCATTTCTCTGATGGCTAAAGAAAGTGAATGATTTTAACATTTTTTAGTCCTTTGTATTTCTTGTTTTGATAATTTTCTGTTTAGTTCATGCCCTATTTTGTGATTGGGTTGTTTTATTTTGTGTCTTAGGTGTTTTTTAGTTGTTTGTATATTTTAGAGTTTAATCCACTGTCATATTTTAGCTGGTAAAGATTTTCTTCCATTTTGTAGTTTGACTCTTCTCTCAGCTGATGGTTTCTTTAGATGTACAGTAACATTTTAGTTGCATTAGATCCCATTTGCTGGGTATTTGTCTTATTCCCTGGGCTAACAAATCCTATTCAGAAATGGTGGTGAATACTAGGGAAACCCAAGACACATCAAGGTAATGAGAAGAGAAAGCCCAGTGCTTAGCACTAGGCAAGTTAGCTCTACTGCACCACAAGGCCTCAGGGACTATTGCAGAAGTGTTGGAAAAAATAATAGTGGCGATCTCACTGCTAGGCAGAAAGCTTCTCTATGCTCTATGGAGATGGCAGTAGACACTGAGGAGACTCAAAAACACATCAAAGCTGAAAATAAGAGGCTACTGATAGCTCAAACCAAATGAGGCATCTCTATTATACCTTCCAAGGCTCAGGGACCATTGAAGAAGAGGAGGCAGAATGAATTTAAGAGGTACAAGGTAGGAAGGAGTACTTTGGAGCACAGTGCTCTGGACATGAAGCAACTTGTACATTAAAGACCTCATAGTGGTTGTAGTTATCCCCACACAACCTGCACAGTTCTGAGCCCATCAACATTTTGACATGAAGGATGAAAAAGGACAAAATGAATGAGATATCAGAACAGAGGAAGGACTATTTAAAAAGAGGAAGGTGCTCAGTGGAATTGGGGTGTGATAGGGAGGACAAAAGAGGGTAATGGAATAGGATCAAATTAAAGTTTGTCCATAAAAAAGTTCCCAATAAAAATGTTAAAAAGTAATTATGCTGAGTAAACAAAACCTGGGATAATTTCCAAGTTTCCACATAAATAATTCTAAAAAATCAAAAAGCAGATCAATTTTTGCCCAATGATCCAGAGGAATAGAGAAGTATGATGGAGGATTACAAAAGAGCCCAAGGAAATTTTTATGGATGAGAGATAAGTCAGTTGTTGTGACTGTAATGATGCATTCATGGTTGTATACTTCATGGAAAGTAACTCAGTAATACTGTTAAAATATAACCAAATATTTAGGTCATTCAAAGGGAAGCATAAGCTCTATCTGGCTACATAATGACAATTTGAGTGCTAACAGTGATAAGTATGGTAAATGACATACTTATAATGATACTACCTCTATGAGATCATAATAGAATACTGCACGACACACACAGACACTCACACCCTGCCCTTACCAGTCATTTTTGATGGATGCTAAACAAAACTAATTTTTAAATGGTAAAAAAGGTAGTAGAAACAAGTACTCTGCCTTTCCTAGATGAACTATAACTCAGAGTGACCATAAAAATTAATGAGGGGATGTTTCTCCTAAATGAAATATTCAAATGTGCATAAGAAAAGACTGAATTATAGATGAAACATTTGCAACCTACAATGAGGTAAGGATGAAGGCAATAAACATCAACAGCTGCCAAGTTTACAAAAAGGAGAACACACAGATATATTAGACATTTTGTGCACAATAATGATGGAAGACTATAAAACCAACTGTAAAATGGTTTGGGGGATGGGGAAAATCTGATCAAATATCTATGAAACTCAGGGTTTTCTGTATTCTAGCTAAATGTTCCACCACTGAGCTATACCTCAATGCAAAAGTACCAATTTTTTATCACACTTCAGAATAAATTCAGGGATACAAAAAAACTGGAAAAGTCTTACAAAGAAAAATGATCCAACTTCTTCAATACAAGATTGTACAGAGAAAAGAAACAGAGGAATCTACAGATTAAAATTATTTAGGAAATCATCATGTAACTCAAAGGATAGGGTTTTATTTGGAGACTCATGAGTAGGAAAATATAACCATTTATAAATCAATGGGTGTAATCACAACTGTACAGGTGCTGAGGTGGGATGATTTCAAACACAAGATCAGCCTGTGCAACCATATGTCTAAGAAAATAAAACAAAAACAACAGATAAATGTGAAACCTGTCTAGAGATGTCATATTACTATGCAATTAGTGTCAATTTCATTGTTGATATGATCATGGAATTTTATTTTCTGATAAAACAAGAACTCTGTTTTCAACTGAAGGTTATACAAAATTAAAGAAAGCAACAAAATTCTATTTATTGCTCTAAACATATTATTTCTATAATACTGATAAAACATAAAAACCTTTAATATTACTAGTGCTATGCCTAAAATAAGCATCTTCTTTCCTCTGCCATGATTTGCTTTTTTAACTGATTTTTTTATTATTAAATGTCCACACTATTTTTAGCTTCAAAAGCCAGTCTGCTTTTACTTTCTTTTTCTTCTTTATTCACATGAATTAATTATACAAAGATAATGGGATTCGAGATATTTTCATAGCTTATTTTTCAGAGATCCATAGTGAATGACAGATGAAATGACCTTTGGGAATTGTTTTAAAATAATAGAGTGTTGAGAGAAGTAAGGATAAATGACACATGATGGTTTAGGAATTGGTCAGTTTGAAGTTGAGCAACTGGTGCATGGAATGAAATTCAATACCAAATTTGGTATGTGTTAGAAATTTTCAAATAAAGTAAATTTAGGAAAAGAATTAAAGTTTCTGAGTTTGTGAAAGACTGGATTTAGATGAATGACTGGATGTGGGAAGTAAGGAGGACTCTAAAGAGACTCCTTTATTTTGAGAAATGGGGATCATGGTAATATCAGTTGAGGGCATGACAACACATGTAATAGGATTATTGTTTGTGAAAATAATTCTATTTTTTTTTTCGTTTTTGGAAAGCTCAATGAACAGGCCTTTTTATGTGATAGAGAGAGAGAGAGAGGGAGAGAAAGAGAGAGAAAGAACTGGTACACCGTAGCCCCCAGCCACTGTAATTGAACTCTAGACATGTGTGCCACCTTATGCACATGTGCAACCTTGTGTTCTTGCATCATCTTATGGGTCTGGCTTAAGTGGGACCTGGAGAGTCAAACATGAATCCTTAGGCTTCACAGGCAAGTGCATTAACTGCTAAACCATCTCTCCAGCCCAAGTTCTACTTTTTATATGTTCAATTAAAAGCTAGGTTCGGTTGCTAATGCCTGTAATCATAGCACTTGAGAGGCTGATTGAGTTCCAGATCAGACTTGACTATAGAGTGTTATCCTGTCTCAATAAGGAACAGAAAATGATGCATTCAATGTGGAGTATATGATAGAATAGCTAGAGAGACATATCTAAACTGTTGGAGATATGAGAGAGAGAGAGAGAGTGTGTGTGTCTTGGAGCTTTGTATGGAGCTTGAGCTCAACCACAGAATTGTGCATGAATCAAATTGTGAATAAAGACTATATCAGTTACTTTTCTTACTGTGACAAAATACCCAGCAAAGCAACTTAAGGAGGAAGGGTTTATTTAAACTTACAGTTTGAAGTTATAGTCCATCATGGCAAGAAAGGGATTACAGCAGGAATATGAAACAGAGTTGGCTACTTTATATTTGCAATCAAGAAGCAGAGAGCCATGAATACTGCTTCTCAGCTCATTTTCTCCCTTGTTTTATTCAGTATAGGACACAAGCCCATGGAATGGGGAAATCCACAGTTAGGATGAGTTCTTCTACTTCATTTAATCTAATCTAGAAGTAACTCATAGACAGTCCCAGAAATTTGTTTTTATTATGATTTTAAATCCTGTCAAGTTGACAACCAGAAATAAACTATCACAAGCCCACCCCTTTTTAATTTGATACTTAAATGTAATACTTCTAAGATGACCTTCCACCCTTTGTTCCCATAGGCTCATGACCATCCCATAATGCAAAATGCATTCAATCCAACTTTGAAAGCCCTCATAGCAGTTAACAATCTTAAAATTATTTAAAAATATGTATGTAGAGTATATTTTGAGACTCAGGCAATCTATTAACAGTGAGCACCTATAATGTAAAAACACAAATTACATAATATCAACATCCAATAGCATAGAGGGACTGTTTCTAGTCCAAAAAGAGGGGGGGGGGAATCCAGGTATTGCAAAAAAAAAATAGAGCAAAAAACCCATAAACATAGTAAGACAAACTCCAAATTCTGTAGCTCCATGTCCAGTATATAGAGCTTGTGGTAAAATCATCTGGGCTTGGAAGCTCCACTCTCCTCTTTGCTGCCTGTAGCACTCATAGCCTCTCTCTTTACCCAGCTATACTCTGAGCCTGCAGCTTTCCTTGCCAATTATCCTATGGCTCTGGAATATTCCACATCCTTGGGTCTCCATTGCGATTTAGGGTTTACTTTCAGAGGCTTCACATAGTTGTTTATCTGGGCTGCCTTGCAAGGACTCTGACCCAGCCATATATTGCTTAGCCTCAGTGACTTTCCGTAAATGTGGTATAATAATTCATGATCCCCTCAATCTTTTATCTATTGTGCTGAAAAACCATTGCCATGTGGGTGATGCTGCCACATTCTACTGTAAACATGGGATCCACTTGGACTACAGCTATAGAAGCTTCTGTAGGCTTTCCAAACTGACCAAGGTGATACATTTCCTTAGGCAGTTGTGTTTGAGCAGGGAACCATCTTGCATTAGATTTTCTTCCTTCAAATGAAGTTGGATTTTCACAAGATAGAGAGTTTAATGGGTGGGGTTTTGCCCTCAGGAAAATTTTATTATTGTTCCAGTTTGTAGCATCAGTTATTTCTCTTCAGTGGTATTGATATATTTAACCACTACAACTGCTTTCTTAGCAGGGGCCTGAATGCTATCTTGTCTTGATATTTCCTTTGCTAAAAAATAATATTTCACTACTTTTGAGCTCAGCATTATTCAAGTTCTTAGATCCCAAGTGGAATGCAGACAGTTTCTTTGACAGCATATAATGTGAATTTCCTCAAGGTCAATATCTTATAGAAAGAATCCTTACTATCCTCTAAAATTCCATGAACTAGACCTCCACTATCTACATTTTCCTCAGCATTCCTGTATTCTAAGCTCCCACCAGAATAATTTATTAAGTTATGTTTATACCATTCAAAGACCTTTCTGGGTAAAGCCTTAACTTCTTCTATATTCCTCCTGAAAACTAGTACCAAAGTCATATGAACCATATGGTCAGGTTTATCACAGCAACAGCCCTACTTCTTTTTGGTAATCATTATTTTTCTTGTTGTTACAACAAAATACCTCATAAAATAACTTGAGAATGGACTATTTCAGCAAACAGTTCAAGGTAACAGTCAATCATGGTGGGAAGGCATGGTTGTAGAATCATGGCATAGCTGATCATAAGGCATACCCATTTAGAAAAATAGTTAGCAATGAATGATTACTCTCAATTCACTTTCTCCCTTTTATTCAGTCTGGGACTCAAGCCCATAGAATCATGCTCCCACTGTTAGGGTAGGTCCTCCCACCTCAATTAGCCTAATCTATAAAATCCATCACTGACATTCCTAGAGATTTGTTTCCATGGTGATTCTAAATCCTCAATTTGACAGCCAAAGATTAGCCACCACAGAGTTTCCTTCCAGAAGACATTGGAGAAAGCCATAGGGATCACTTAAAAGATGTGTGCAAAGGAATTAGAGCCCAAACTTGAATGGATATATAAAGCTGAATGAGATAAGACTCTGGCCTTGGCATAATTCCATATTCCATAAAATTCTGTAAGTGTGGTACTGGTCCAGAAACCATGGAGAAGATAAAAGTTTGAAAATATTTACATGATCATATAGTATTCTATGGATATTGATAAATTTTACCTCCCCTAGACTGTAAGTGGCTCAGTTCAAGGAGTCAAGGATGAACTTGAGTGTTTGGAAATATACTATGTTTTTAGGACACAATCCTCCCCACAAATACCCAAAGCCATACATTTAGTGCACAGTTTGTGCAAACTAGAAAGTGAGAGCAACAGAAAGTATGGAGCAATCCTAGACAGTGGGGAGATGGGCACATGGGAGCTCACCAGGAGCTTCTGTGTACCAGATTTTTTTTCACTCCAGAGCTATTCCTAACAATGCTTCCATCCTTAGCCAAGATTTCAGAGTTAGGCCAAGTTAAGGAGACACTGGCAACTGTGAAGTTTCTTGGATCATTATATTTTATCATTATACAGTGTGTACAAAGCCAAGATTGAATAAGTGCATATGAAATTTATAAATTCAGTCAATACATTGACCAATTAGAATAGTCTAAAGGAAGGAGGAAAACCTATTTTTGCAAGATTTCTTTTTCTAAATTAAATTGATTGCCTAGGTAAAGTCCAAGTATCTTTAGAATTATTGTAAGGAAAAAAGGGCATCATGGAATGAACCTGAGTATTTTGTTCCACCACACTGTCCTGCTATTTATCAGCATTCTTTGTTATATGGTGGAAATCTCTCCATAAAGAGACCTCTTCTCTACATTCCCAGAGTATACTATTGTGTCTGGTATGTGAGTCAGGGCTCTCCAGTAAAACAGAAACAAGATGTGTGTACCTTTTCTTTTCTTTTCTTTTCTTTTCTTTTCTTTTCTTTTCTTTTTTTTTTTTTTTGAGGTAGGGTCTCACTCTGGCCCAGGCTGACCTGGAATTCACTATGTAGTCTCAGGGTGGCCTTGAACTCATGGTGATCCTCCTACCTCTGCCTCCTGAGTGCTGGGATTAAAGGCATGCACCACCACGCATGGCTCATTTTCTTTCATATATATGTGTGTGTATACGTATATATTTATTTTGAGGAATTGACTCAGATGATTGTGGTACCTAGAAAGTTTTAAATCTGCAGGACAAAGTGGAGGCCCACAGAAAGATTGAGGCTACAGTTGAAAGGCATTTTAGAAACAAAATGTCTTTTTCCTTGGGAGACTTCAGGTTTTCTTTTGGCATTCAAATGACTGAATGATGCTTACCCACATATGAGAGTACTCTGTTTTCCTCAGCCTACAAATTTAAATATTCTCTACATCTAAAGAACCTCTTCACAAGACACCACAGGCTTCAGTTGCAGGATATTGAGTGATGAAGCTGGAACTGGGATGGGATCCAATTTTTGCTGATTGTCTCTCATAGCGCTGGAAAGTGCTACTGGAGTTGCTGAGGAATAAAGGTCACCAACAGCATAAGAAGTGGATCCTGCAAGCTACAAAAATCAACCAGCAGGCAAGATGTAGACACCAGTGTAATAGGGACACACAGGCTATGGGGATAAACAACTGTTTGCTGATTGAATATGAGGCATGCTCAATAGGAGGGAATTCATACCTGGTACTGACAAACAAGCCAGAAGCCTATGGCTTGGAACATCATTGACTCTAGAGGGAAGTATCCACAGTTCTTTGGCTAGAAGAAGAGTTATGTTCTTCAAAAGTCTTCTAAATATCTATGTTTATCCTCTTTGATCCATGCTGCTCTCACTCTTGGCTAGAGAATCTGCTTTTTGAAGATGGTACTGAATACCAGAGAGAACCAAACTCATCAGTTTGACAAGAAAGTCAACTTCCTAGTATAAGACAAATCATCTCTATTCCATTTTCTAGGGCCCAGAAAACATTATGGAGGAAGAGGAGGATTAAATATAAGTACTGCTCTCACTGGTAGCCCAAGAATCTTCTCTAGTGCTAGACACTGAGGAGACTCAAAATTTATCAATGCAGAAAATCAGAGGCTGCTATGAACTCAATACTATAGGAGAAAAGAGATTTAAAATATACCCTCCAAGGCTCAGGAAACAATGCTGAAAAGAGGGGTGGAAATAATATAAGAGGTACAGGATAAGAAGGTAAATTTTTAGCCATTGCCCCCACGGACAGTGACTGGTGCATTCATGATTTCACACTGAATAGTGATAAACCCAATGAGAATGGCTGTCAGTGGGGTTAGGGTGAGTAGAGGGAACATAAGAGTATAAGCTAACAGGAATATAACTAATATAAAATATGTTTTTATATTAAAGTTCTAAATAAAAATGGAAGGAAAAATTCTCTTCACAATAACACGTAGGCTAGTGTTTTTCTAAACATTTGAGAACTATAGCCTGCCAAGATTAATACATAAAATTGCCCACCACACTGAGGAGAAGGCTAAGTGGCTAAGATCACTCAGCACTTAAACATGAAGGCCTTTCTGGCCAGCCAGAGACTGCCAAGTTTGAATCCCCAGAACCCAGATAAAGTCCTAGATGTAGCCACTCACATCCATAACCTCAGTGTACAGAGGATGGAGACCAGAGAAACACTGGGGTTGGTGACTGACAGTAGCTCCAGGTTGAGAGAGAAACTCATCTAATGGAAATACACAGATGAAGAATAAGAGAAAAACAGCTCATATTCTTCTCTGGCTTCCACAAGCACACACATGGGGAGTGCACATCTGCACACATATATGCATGCAACACACACACACAAACATACACCACCCAGCACAGTTGGTAACACCTGTTAATATGCTAGCATTGAAACCACCTGTAGACTGCCTGCACTGGCATATCGCCTTCTGAACATTAAGTACTGAGTTTGGTGGGGGTGCAAGATGGATATAAAGGAACATTGGGGTCACTGGTTCATTTTTCACTAGACAAAACAGCATTTCAGTAAAGTATGTGAACGACAAAATAGAAGAAATTAAGCTATGGGTAGAATTTATTTTCAGATTTTCTCCAATCTTTTAATCATTTTAAAACTAATGAACCATTGCATTATTCATCCATTCAGAGGCAATAAGGTAACATGATCTGGCATTCCGGGAACTAGTTTCCAGTCCTTGCTTTATTATTAACTGTCTGAGTAACTCCGGGCAACTGGCTTTGCTTTTCTTGGTTTCTGCTTCATTAGCAGCAAAAGAAAATCTCTGAAATTCTTTGCAGAAAGTGTAGTATAGAAAATTGAAAAGATCTAGGTTCAAATTGTACTTTGACCAATTACTAGCTTTATACAAGTTTCTTCTAAGACATAGTTTCTACATCTCCAAATGGGAATGAAGATATTTACTTCACAACAGAATTGTTATGATGATCAAATAAGACAAGTTGGGTGCACAGAATACCATAATGATAACATGGATAGAACATCTGTGCAGATTGAAAGCTAATCCCTCCTAGAAGAACATAGCTTCCAACAGAGACAAATGATAAGCAGGAATGCACAAGATATATTCAAGATTATACATTCTTGCACTCCTTTTGGTTATTGTGGAATTTCATTTCATTTGGAAATAACATTAATGATTACTTGGTATTCTTTCAAGTTTAGCTGATGCCCCTTGGCTCTTTAACTCCCATGGGTCACTTATAGCTTGTGGTGTGTGGGAATGTAAGCAAGGTCCAAATCATGGGAACCTATATAGCAGTGTACAGAGGGAGAAGATTTTGCTATGTGCCTAGCACTAATGCTTGCATTACTTCTTTTAATACTGAAAAATACTGGCAAAAGTAAGGGACTATTCTTCATAACCATGTATTTGCAAGTGAGGAAACTGAATCTTAGAGGGTTTGTGAAGTAACTTTTCTGAGAATATACAGCTAATATATACTGATTTGGAATTTATACTCATGTCTGTTTTGATTCAGAACCTAAGCTGATAACTATCACATTGCATTTCTTCTGGTTGGAAAGTATACTTTTAGTAATAGACAAACAAGTATTTAAGATGCTTGAGAAACTGCTTACACTGGAACAGTTTGTAATCTATGTGTGTGCACATATATACATATATATGTGCTTGTATACACACAAATAACTCCAGTAACTAAAATTCATGGGGCTAGGAGCTGGGGAGATTGATCAGCAGTTAAAAAAGCTTGCTGCACAGGAGGGCCTGACTGCGTCCTAAGTTTGATTTCCCATTACCTGCATAAGGAGGTTGGTGTCACCACACATATCCATAATCCCACAGAGACAGGGCTGGGATGTTTGGGGTTGGGTAGATACCTTAGAATTTCTGAGGCTTGCTGACCAAAAAAATATACAAAAATGGTAAAAATGGCTATTCTGGGTTAAGTGAGAGGAGAGGTTTCTTTTAAAGGGAGAGGCAGATGAGTAGAAAGAAGAGGATATCAGAAATTGTTTTCTCACCTCTGCATACTCATGCTCACAGGGCATGTGCATATTCACATACTTGCATGCACTAGTCACACATCACATCATTACATACCATACCACAATACTGCGCACGTGTGTGCAAACATACACTCCAAAAATTGGAGGGTAACCTGAGGATAAGTCATTTTTTTTCTTGGATATTCAAACTACCTTCTCCTAAGTTCTACAATGGAGTGGGCAAAGGTAAATAACAAAGTCACTAAGACTGTACCTCTACTTCTCTGTGATGCTTGTCTATGTATCATGTCTTAGGTGATACTTTTACATGTTACTCCTTTCTAATGTTTAGTGTGACAGACACTCGCTGTGTCCTTATATACACTATGCTCTATAATCACTCACAATAGAGTTCTTATGATGATCATGAAAATTGAGAAGACTGAGGTTGAGCGATTATATCACTTCTCACGATCATGCAACTGGGAAGTAACAAACAGATGAATTGATTTTAAAATATCATACATTCATATAAGGGAGTATTATTTATGCCACCAAAGAATGATATATACTTTGACATGGATGAATGCTGAAAACACTATGCTAAACAAAAGAAGCTAGACACAAAAGGCTATATGATCTATGATCCAGCTATATGAAATAGAGCAGATAAATCCATAAAAACAAAAGATTTTTGGTTGCCAGGTACTGGAGAGAAGTGGTAATGGAGAGAAACTGCTTAATGTATTCCCATTTGGGGAGATGAAAAGTTATTGTAATTAGATAATTTGACAATATTGTGACTATACTTAATGCCAATAAATTATGATCTATAAAATGACTTATAAAGTAAATTTAATGTTATGTATGGTTTATGCCAATAAGACTACATCAGGCAAGCAAACATTTAATTGATCCATTGCTCCTGACTTTTTCTATGCCTAAGTATGTACTATGTATATTAAAGTTTTTATTGTTTCCTATCTGCTGGCCCATAAACATTCTGAACTCATTTTGATTGCTCTAACTCCTACTGTCACTTGCCTATACTCCTTTTTGGCTCTAGAGTATCCTCCTCTTTCCCTAGAAATTTAAATTTTGCTAGTCCTTCACAGACCAGCTTGTCCATGCAGACTTCTAATCAAGCCTCTAATCAAGAAACCTATGGGTCTGGGGAACTGGCTCAGAGGTTAAAGCTGCTTTCTTGCAAAGCCTCCCAGCCTGGGTTCAATTCCCCAGCCACCAATGTAAAGCAGGGAGGGTGTTTGTATCCAGCAGCAAGAGACTGGCACGCATGTGTGCACACACACACAAATAAATAATAGCTGTAACATTTAAAAAAAAACAGAGTCAGGTGTGGCGATGCATACTGTAATCCCAACACTCAGGAGACTGAGAAAAGAGGATCATGAGTTCAAAGTAAATAAGGGAAAATGATGCAGAATGACATAAGGTAGACCTTTGTCAGTGTTTTTTATTTCTATTTATACCTCAGTGTTAAATAGGTTGACACACTTTTTTCCCCACAACTATATCTACATCTGTACCTATATTAACATTTATGTCGTGGGAAGATTTCTTGTCAGCCTTCTTTCTCTGGCAAGGCACTCATTAATGCTGATTCCTATTTCTTATACTACTTTGAGTCACTCTCCATGTGATGGCACATAATAGATGTCCAATAAATACTCATGATACATGATCTATATTGGGTATACTTTTAAAATGTTTTCATTTCTTTTTCTTTTTTATTTTTTTTATTTTTTATTTATTTGAGAGCGACAGAGAGAAAGAGGGAGAGAGAGAGAGAGAGAGAGAGAGAGAGAGAGAGAGAATGGGCGTGTCAGGGCCTCCAGCCACTGCAAATGAAATCCAGATGCGTGCACCCCCTTGTGCATCTAGCTAACGTGGGTCCTGGGGAATCGAGCCTCGAACCGGGGTCCTTAGGCTTCACAGGCAAGCGCTTAACCGCTAAGCCATCTCTCGAGCCTTATTTTATTTTTTTTAAGGTAGTGTCTCGCTCTAGCTCAGGCTGACCTGGAATTCATTATGTAGTCTCAGAGTGGCCTCACCTGAACTCACCGTGATCCTTCTACCTCTGCCTCCCAAGTGCTGGGATTAAAGGTTTGTGCCACCACGCCCAGCTCTACATTGGGTTCTCAAAACAATGCTAATATATAAGATAATACAGTGTAACCTTTCAATCTATCAAAAATGAATCATTATTATTCTACTGCATTTTCCATTTTCAAAAAATTAAAATCATACTGGAGAGGTGGCTTAGCAGTTAAGGCATTTGCCTTCAATGACAAAGAACCATGGTCAGATTCTCCAGGACCCACATAAACCAGATGCACAAGGGGACACATGTGTCTGGAGTTCGTTTGCAGTGGCTAGAGGCCCTGACATGCCCATTCTCTCTCTCTCTCTCTCTCTCTCTCTCTCTCTCAAATAAATAAATACAAAATGTATGAAAATATAAAAAATTAAAAATTACTGTATGGGCAGGGCAAGGTGGCATATACCTTTAATACCTGTACTCAGGAGGCAGAGGCAGCAGGATCTCCCTGAGTTCAAGGCCACGGTGAGACTACATAGTGAATTCCAGGTCAGCCTGGGCTAAAGTGGAACCCTACTTCGAAAATCCAAAGGAAAAAAAATTTAAAATCAAATGGCTCATGCTAGTGAATCTAGGAGGAAAGAAACACCTTTCAAGAGAAGGCAAGAACATCTGATCTGAATCAAAATAGAAATGGGAGTAAATTCTGCTTCAGTGCTTATAAACTGTGTAATCTTGGGCAAGTTACCTCATTCCATTAATCTTTAATTTGAGGAAACTAAAGATTAGTTATAGTACTATGGTGTGTATATTGAGGCAAATGAACATTACTGCTAAGCAAATAGCAAGCAATTGAATATGTTAGGATGTGTGATTATCAATTGTTTTTCCAAACCTCATTCCTAAGAAAATAATTTTTCACAAACCCATGGTTTAGAGAAATACTTTCTCTCCTCATGTACAATATTGTAGTTTTAACCATTGAGTTCTAAATAGTGGTATTAGGACCAAAAGATATACATCATGAGGCTCAATAATCAGTTTCAGGAAAAATGCAGGCTGAAGCTGAGATACTATAATTATGGCCTTAAAGTCCAATTAGCTGTGACAGCCAGATTCCTTTTGGAATAGCTATAGCATTCCTAACCCTGAGAACAAAAGTGGGACTTGAAAGAAGGGCTAGTTTGCATCCTGGCAGATGAACAAGGGATCTGCTGGTGGCTTTCCAGCTGATAATAGAGAAATCAGTGGACGGGAATGAGATGGCATTCCCAGTGTTTAACCATAAGAATAAGCCTTTTAATTCCCTAAGCCCTGTGGATCTCTTGGACACATGATTATTCATCAATTTACTTCGAACATTTGATTGCCCATACATGCCAAGAGAACTTGTCCATAATTCAGTAGACATGCTCATGTCTGGGCACAGGGATTGGAAGGTGAAGAGTGAATTTATTTGAAGTGGAAAGAACTAGGGGTGTCAAAACAAAAAAATGGCCTTGGGAATAAAGAGCTGTAATTATTGTAAAGAATTAACAATGTACACGCATAGTGATTTCAGACTAATTTTGCACAGGAATCCAACCCTCTGTCAGCATTGCTGAAGGGGATGGAGAGGCATTGAGAGAAATTTTTGGGCTTGCAATTGCAGTGTGTGTAGACAGTTCCCTGCTTTTGCGATACACACTCTCCACTTATAGAGTTACTTTTCTAAGGTTTGATAGAATGATTTGGTGAGCAGTGATCACAAAAGCCATAGTGAAAAGTGAGATTGCAGTATGTTAAGCATAGATGAGGGTTTCAATTGTTCTGGCTTCTAGAAATGATTATGCATTTTTGCTTCAAAACCAGGCATTAATTTAGTGTGGAAATAACAACTGAAGTGTACATGACTTAAGATACCTACAGTAGGTATAAGGGTAGGTAGGGTTTTATTGTCAATGTAAATTTTATAAGATGTGAGAGTGATATAAGCTAGCTTACTTTATTTTTTTAATTTAAAAATGGCTGCCTCTAGTTTTCTGCTCACACTCTTCCCAAGCTTGCCTCCTCCCAACCACAAATGTTGGAAACCTGATTTGAAATCACCACTTCTGACTCTTGGAGTTAGTGGACTTGTGGAAAGGAGCTGTGGGTGGGCTTTCAGGAGAACTAAGACTGGAAAACAGAAAAATAAAAAAAAAATAGGGTAGAAGTCTGGGGCTACAGCACTGTCTCCTTTCTTATTAAATCAAACTACTGCTATACGAATTTCAGACAATAGTATTGCTGAAAAATATGTGTAGAATTAACTGAAAAATGATATTAAGACCTCTTATAATGTTCTCATTGTATTCTATGTTTGGCTGGTTTTTGTCCTTTTCATTTTCTTGCCCTTTAGATAAGCTCTTCCCTAGCCATACTTGCTCCCTCTCTTGTCTTTCATGTTTCCCGGAGTAATAACTATCAGAAATCTAGTACTTAGTAGCCTGGTTCAGGCCCCACCATCACCCTTACAAATGTTCAGTTTTCCCAGAACTTTTTGTTGAAGTGGCTGTCTTTTTCTCCAATGCATGTTTGTGGTGGCACTGTAAAAAGTTCAAGGGATTGTAGATGCATGGATTTAGTTCTGGGTCTGCTACTCTATTGGTCTGCATGTCTTTTATTAGTCTTGGTCTTATGCTTTTTGTTACTATGGCTCTGTAATATAATTTGAAATCAAGGCATTATGCTAGATTCAGCATTTTTCTATTTGATTTGGATTATTTTGGCTCTTCAGGCTTTATTATTCCATACTAAATTTAAGATAGATTTTTCAACTTTTATTGGCATAAATTCATTGATTTTTTTTTTTCTCAAGTAGGGTCTCATTCTAGCTCAGGCACACCTGGAATTCACTATGTAGTCTTAGGGTGGCCTCAAATTGATGGCGATCCTCCTACCTCTGCCTTCCTGGTATTGAGTTTCTTAAGAACATTTTCATATAAGCATATAGCACATAATGTACTTTGACCGTATGTTGCTTTTGCCCCTCCACTTCGCTTTCTCACCCTCTTGCTAGACCCTTGTTCCACTAGTTTTTTTGTACACACACACACACACATCTAGGAACCACAAATGAGAGAATAATGTGATATTTCTTTGTCTGAGATTGACAATTCTTTTAATATGAATATCTCTAGTTGCCTCCATTTTCTTTCCGTGATATAATTTCATTTTTTATTTATGTCTAAAATTACATAGTTTGTAAATAACACATTTTGTTAATCAATTTCTCTCTTGATAGGTAAAATTGGTTCCATAATTTACCTATTGTGAGTATTGCTGAAATAAACATTTCTGTGCAAGTATCTCTGTGATATCTTCACTGGGAGTCATATTATAAACCTATTTTTAGATTTTTTTGAAGAATTTCCACACTGATTTCCATAGTGATTGGACTTTCTTACATTCTCACACATGCTATATAAGGACTCTCTTTACCCACATTTTAGCTATCATTTGCTGTTATTTGTTTTCTTCTTAAAATATTTTATTTCTATTTATTTATCAGAGAGAGAAAGAGAGAGAGAGAGGAGAGAGAGACCGAATGGATGCACCAGGGCCTCCAGCCACTGCAAATGAACTCCAGATGCGCAGGCTACCTTGTGCACCTGGATTACCTGTGTTCTAGAGAATTGAACCTGAGTCCTTAGGCTTCACAGGCAAGCACCCTAACTGCTAAGCCATCTATCCATCCCTGTTATTTGTTTTCTTAATGACTGCTATTCTGACTAGGATGGAATGTCATTGGTTTTTTTTGAGAAAGAGAGAGAGACAGAGAGAGAGAGAATTGACATGCCAGGGCCTCAGCTGCTGCAATCGAACTCCAGATGTTTGCACTACCTAGGGGGCATGTGTGACCTTGCGTTTGCCTCACCTTTATGAATCTAGCTTACGTGAGATCTGGAGAGTTGAACATGGATCCTTAGGCTTCAGAGGCAAGTGCCTTAACTGCTAAGCCATCTCTCCAGCCCTCAATTTGTTTATCTATCTATCTATCTATCTATCTATCTATCTATCTATCTATCTATCTTTATTTTCAAGCATAAAGAGATAGAAGAGAAGCAGAGAGAAGGCATGCCAGGGCCTCCAGCCATGGCAAAAACCTCCAAATGCAAGCACCACTTCTTGCATCAGGCTTTAGTTGGGTACTAGGAAGTCGAACTCAGGTCATTAAGGCTTTGCAGGCAAGCCCATTAACTGCTGAGCCATCTCTGCGGCCCTCAATTTGTTTTTAATTTGCATTTATTTTATGACTATTGACATTTAACCAATATGTTTATTGATCTTTTTATTTCATCTTTTCAGAACTGTTTCAGAGTTTCAGATCTTACATTAAGGTCTGTGATCCATCTGTAGTTGACTTTTGTAGAATGAGAGACAAGAATCTAGTTTCACTCTTTTAGCTGTAGATATCCAATTTCCATAGTACCTTTTCTTATAGAAGCTATCTTTCCTCTATCATAGTTTTCTTATCTTTCTCAAAAATCAAGTAGCTGTATTTGTGTGGGTTTATATCTACTTCCCCAATCCTATCCTATCCTTTCCTTTCCTATCCTATCCTATCCTATCCTATCCTATCCTATCCTATCCTATCTATCCTATCCTATCCTATCCTATCCTATTGACCTATATATCTGTTTTTGTGACTGTATGATGATATTTTTGTTACAATGGCTCTGTAGTATAGTTTCAAATCAGGTCTGGTGATACCTCAAGTGTTGTTCTTTTTGCTTATGATTACTTTGGCTATCTAGGATCTCTTTACTTCCATATAAATATTTGTTTTCTATTTCTGTGAAGAATGACATTGGAATTTTGATTGGAACAATATTGCATCTATATGTTGCTTTCCTTAGTATAACCATATTCACAATATTAATTCAATTTTTTGAGGTAGGGTCTTGATCTAGCCCAAGCAGATCTGAAATTCACTATGTAGTCTCAGGGTGGCCTTCAACTCATGGTGATCCTCCTACCTCTGCCTCCTGAGTGCTGGGATTAAAGGTGTGCACCACCATGCCTGGCAGGATCACAATATTAATTCTATTAATCCATGAACATGAGAAACCTTTCCATACTTGAGTGTCTTTTTCAATTTCATTATTTAATGTTTTAAAATTTTTATTGTAGACTTTGAAATTTCATTTGTTATGTTTATGCCTAATCTGTTCTTTTTTTGGAACTACTGTTAGTGGGATGAGTTTCCTGATTTCTTTTTTTCTGCAGGGGGCTTCCTGATTTCTTTCTCAGTGTTAATTATTGGTATATAGGAAAGATACCAATTTTTACATGTTGACATTGTGTCCTGATATTTTGTTGAAAGTGTTTATCAGTCTTATCAGTTTTCCGGTGGTTACTTTAGGGTCTAATAATTATAGGATCATTATTTTCTGTAAAAAAGGAAATTTGTCTAAACTCTCCATGGGCTATACTTTATTAATCCTAGTATTTACTAGTGTCTCTCAGGCACTCAAATGACATTTATACAAATGCTTGGAATTCTCATATTCTCCACCCCATGCTTAAGGTTTGAAACTTGAGAGAGCACTCTAATGCTATACCTTTTGGTAAGTTTTGCTCAACTCTCCAACTGAAAATTAATTACTCCTAGTATTAAGTATTTTTCCACCTGAAAAAAATTAGTGAGTCTTAAAATGGATTTTTCTCTTGCATTTCTATAATATACTAGATTCCTTTAAGGATCCTCAAATACCCAACAATGCTATCACCAAACTCAGAATTTGGTGAATAAAATTAAAACTTATTAGATAAGAACATAGATAGAAAGTCGCCTTTAAAAGAGGTATCAGAGGTTCCAGGCTTGTAGCTAGTTCAGATAGTGACCCAACCAATTCTATTTTCACAGCTATAAAAAAAGAGTCCACTGGTAGGAAGGAGATGCCTTGGAAACACTAAAAAAATCAAATGTTCAATAGGATCTCCTTGGTAATGCATCTCAGCCAGCACTAGGAAGAATTTTTGGTTTAATAGACATATTTTATGTCTCCTGTCCTCTAGAATTGGTTGCCAGCAAAAATAACATGAGTCAACTGTCCTTGCAAGTTTCAGGCACACAAAGAATTGCTTTTGATATCTGCTGGCTTCCTCAATGGATTTCCCTATTGGCAGAAGACTTGCTCATGTGACCTCCTGATTCTCAGTAATCCCCCCCCCTTATTCTAAAATTAGTAAATTAGTATCCTAGTCGAGGTGATGAGAATCTGTATTAAGAAAATGATGTTTTCTCTCCTGTTCTTGGGCAGATAAAGTTGTTTCCTAGTACATGTTTAGGACCCAGAAAATTGACAGGATAAGCAGGGTGGTACTCAATGGCTTATAAGAGCTTTCTCTTGGAAGATTTCTAAGCAATCATGCACTTTAAGCCACAAGTGCACTGTGTTCAAAGGGTGAGAACAGCCATGGAACATTCTATGGATAAAGTTTGGCAGATATCTGGCTTCACACTGGTGTGCTGCATTCTTACTTAGGAACAATGTTTTCAAAGACAGGTAGGTTTTGCTAAAGTTTTTGAATCTGAAAAAATATCATAGCACAATTCTTGTCTAGGTGGGTGCACAACTGATCCTGAATGAAACTATGGCTTGACCTGCCCTCTAAATTGTAGGAATTGAGAGTTGCATGGGCTGGTATAAGGGTAAGAGACTTTGTTCATTTATGTAACTATTGATTTTAGAGTGCATATATATATAGTGTGTGTGTGTGTGTGTATTAGAAAACAAGAAGTATATGGCTCTTGGCTTCACAGAATGTGTAAAACTCAGAATTGATCAAATAATCAACTATACCAAAAAGTGTTAAGTAGTATTTTTATATATTTGTAGATAGGCAGTTAGATTTATATCAGTTAAAAAAAATTAGAGATAACATTAAATCCTACAAAGGAAAAAAGACAAGGTTGCTATTAGAAACCTTAATGGGAAAGGCTAAATTACATGGGTATTCAGAGATGGTCAGTCTCCCTCTGGAATTTTATTTAAGCTAAATCCACCTTAATAAGCTTAGGTAAATAGTAGTCATCCATAGAAACAGATGGGAAGAACATTCCTAACAAGGGTAATTAATGAGTAATATGCAGGCCCTGAGTCAGTGAGGAATTTGGTACAGTTGAGGACATGAAGTGTAAGAAGAACGTAATAAGCAAGGAAAGGACTGGCTGAGTTGAAGCTGGAGACGGAAGCAGATCCAGATCAAAGATTTTACAGGTCATCTTGCAAAACGTGGGAGGCAAATGGAGGGTTGTAAACAGCGGGATTGACTTCAGCAGAGCATCATTTTGTAAAGACCATTTAAACTGTTCCGTGTGGAACAGAACTATCAGGTAGAGAGCTCAGTTGGAATAATTTCCTAATTTTGTCTCCTTCCATTTATTTCCCACCTCCAACATAAGTTGATAATGTCTGACCTTTGTCCAAAACACATCAAAGGCTCCCAATTTTGCTCCAACTAAAAGTGAAAAATTTTTACAAAATCCTGTAATACTCTACATGCGCTGCCCATCCATTCACTTCCTTGTTGCCATATTATCTTCTTTGCTTAAGCTTATCAAATACCCACTGCAGAACTTTTGCTGTTGCTTAAAGATATCCTTCTTCTTGATTTGCATAGACATTCATTTTACATTTAATTTCCATCTTGACTCAAATCTTCCCTTAATAAGGAAGCCTCTTTCCTTTATATTATTTTATTTATTTTTTGAGACAGGGTCTCATAGCCTGGACTGGACTCAAACTCACTATGAAGCTGAGGATGACCTTCAACATCTCATTCTCCATCTCATGAATTCTAGGATTGATGGGCATTCACCACAATGTCCAATTTTATGTGGCATTGGGATTGAACTCAGGGCTCCATGCATGATAGACAAATACTCTACCGACTGAATTCTATTCTTATCTGAAGGAATTCTATCTTTATCAATTTATTTAGTACTTCTATCTTTATCAATTTGTATAGTATTGTAACTCACTTCTAATCACTTTCTACCATTCCTTATCCAGTTCTTTCTTTGGTTTTACCACAACCCCTATGGCCTGTTAGCACACTGTAGAACTTATTTATTTATGATGTCTATTTCTTCCTTCAATGCAAGTGAAGTGAAAGCTGTTGTCTTTTGTTTAATGACAAAATCAGAGTGCCTAGAAAAATACCTGGCACCTAAGACACACTTGATAAGTAAATATTTGTTGAATGTTTAAGTGGACTTGGAACTTAGAGCAAAGGTCTGAACAAGAGATTATAAATTCAGAAGCCATAGGCATATGCTGGATGATTACAGCAATGGAAATATTTAAGACTGACTAGGGATACAAAGAAAAGGAACTCTGTCATTTAGAGATCCGAGCAAATTAAGCCTCCTAACATTTTTGGGCGGGGAATACAAAAAGGCAAGAAATGAGTAGTCTAATGAAGTATCTAGAGACAAGAAGTTACAATTGGACTCCAAACAGTTTATTCAGTCATCTTTCACTTAGAGCTCTGTAGTTGTTTTACAAAAATACTCTGCTTCTCCATTATCTATTATACCAAAAGGAGATGAATACTCCTACAAATAATTTTTTTCAGTATTTAGTAAGAGATAGTCTGGAAAGGACAAAAAAACAAGTAAAACACCAAGTAAATCAGGATATTATTGGGCAAGACTCGCTGCTAAACAACAATAATAACAAAAACTCTTACTGCATCTCAGTTCATTGATCTCAACAATGGGGACAAAAGCCACTACCAATTCCCAGGACTAGTATGGATATCAAATGAAGTGACAAATATGTAACCTATAGGCCTTGGTCTTGCAGAAACAACTGCTCATTCTTAGAGACAGACAAGAAATCCTTATCTCCAAATTGCCTGGGGTAGAAGTGGGGATTTGGACTGAATCAGGTTATGAGAACTGAGGCAGAGATCAGATCTATCTGCTTCTGTGGAACCACAGTGATTTATGGCTGCCCTTGGTCTTGCACAGGCTCCCTTGCTTATTCCCAAGCTAAGACTTATGGGTTGCTAATCCTCACTGACTTCTCTAGAGAGAGGGAAGCTCATTCTCTTGCTCTGGCAGTTTTCCTTTTTCTTTTCTTCCCTCACTCAATGTATCACATCCTCCTCTGGGAACTTCTGACTTCCCTCCACCCTCTTACACTTTGGATAGTTTTTGGCCTTGGGTTCTTAATTTATATTAAGTCAAACTTTAACATTAATTTAACATATATTAGTTACTTTGGCATAGCTATGACCAAAATACATGAGAGAATAATTAAAGGGAGGAAGAATTTATGTTTCTTCCACATTCAGAGGGTTCAGTCTGTGATCAATTGGCTGCATGTTTCTGGGGCCGTAGTGAGGAACATCATGGGGTGGGTAGTATATGGTGGACCTTGCTCACCTCATGGCTGGCAAGAAGCACAAGGATAGGGAGGGAGTGGGGAGCAGGTATAATCTTTAAGGGCATGCCTCCAGTGACTTAATTTTTTAAGATGACTCCCAAATCCTACTTTTCATCACCTCTCAAAATAGTGCCACCAATTGGTAACTAAGAATTCAATACATGAGCATATTTGAGACCTTTCATACTCAAAACATATACATGACACCACTTTGAAAATGCTAGACTTAAAGGCCATTGTTAGATGGTAATGAGAGGCCTGGCACTATGCTAGCTGCCATCTTAGATAACTAAGATTCACTTAGTCACAAGAGTACATATTGAGGAAAATGAAATTTACATATATTAATGCACAACATATTTGTTGTGAACTTATTATATATAAAGTATTTTTTCTAAATGTTCAAGATACATCAATGAACCAAACAAAGATTCCTGTCCTCATATAGCTTATATTAAGTTGAGAAAAGAATAATAACATGCATCTCACTATAAAATAATATGTTCATTGCTATCAGCAAAACACAAAGGCAATTCTGTGAATCCATTTAGTGGCAACTGGGGAAACAACAGCACAGGGCAAGGGAATGAACACATGTTTTAGAGTTGAGCTGGATCCAAGTTCTCCTTCTGCTGCTGTAGTATCCATGTGCCTTGGACAAATGACATAACTTTCCCTAGCCTAATCTTTAAAATGAGGACAAATGATGCATACTTTATGATGTTTAGGTGAGAAACTATGATAACTCACAATAGGCCATAACATTCAGTTCTTTGCAATTCTACAGAACTATCTACTCCTATCTCATTATTTGGAATCTCCAAGGTTTGAAACTTAGAGATGAAAATCAGTCAAAATATTTAACATCTTTGAAACAGTTTCTTGATCAGTACACTGGGGATTGGGATGATTATTTCCTAAGGTTGAGAATTAAAAGATATGTACAAACAGCTTGTCGAGCTAGAGAGAAAGCTCAGTCAGTAAATTGCTTGCCTTACAAGCATGAGGACATGAGTTTAATCCACAGAACTCATGGTGATGTATGCTAGAGTTCGGCAAGCTCTCTGGCTAACCAGTCTAACCTATTTGATGAGGTCCAGGCCATAGAGCGACCCTGCCCAATAGGGTGGTAAGGTATACTCAGAGGCATTGTTCCCCCCCACCCCACAGAGACTGACTGGTGCATTCATGACCACACAGTGATTACTGATAACCCCACTAAGGAGGACCATCAGTGGAATGAATGCAGGAGAGCAAGGACATGAGTATATCCCAAGGGAAGTATGACCAATTTGCAATATGTTCATAGATTAAAGTTTTCAATTAACAGTTTTAAAACTAGGGCTGGAGAGATGGCTTGGTGGTTAAGGCTCTTGCCTACATAGCCAGAGGACCCAGGCTTGATTCCCTGTAAGTAAGGTGCAGAAGGTATCACATGCTTCTGACATCCATTTGCAGTGGCTGGAGACCCTAGCCTGCCCATTCTCTCTCTCTCCCAAACTGCTTCTCTCTCTCAAATAAATAAAAGCAAAATAGTCTAGAGAATCACCTGTCTCACTGATCAGTCAGTCTGACTAAGTACAGCAAAGGTAGGTTTAGTGAGAGATTTTAGGTCAAGGAAATAAGGCTGATGGGCCATGGGAGGAGGGTACTGGAATTCTCCTCTAGCTTCTAAATGTGCTCCCAAAGATGTATATAACTGTGTGTGGGGCAAACACACACAAACACTATACATATACACACCACACCACATATACACACACCTATGCATGCCAAAATAAGAAAGGCTCAATTATTATATACTTGCTGATAGAAATCCATTTGGCATGGATATTGTGAACATTAATGTGGCCATGTATGTGCCTGGATCACTTGCCACATTTCAAAATTCCTATTTGCCCTCCCTAAGACGTTCAATTTGATATTTCTCTAAGCCTATGACCCTACAATGAGTGATTCAGAAGGCCAGGTTATATTCTACCAAAAATCATATGGGGCTCCCTCCCTTCTTAGAGTAAATGAAAGACAAAAAGGAAGGAAATAAATAAATTAAAGCAAAGAGAGTAAAAAGTACCACAAAGAGGAAGAAGTACTCAGCACATAGATGTTGAGAACTTTGTGTAGTAATTAAGAAATTCTAGCATCTATACTTTAATTTAGTGGTGCTGAGCATTAGCAACATAGGGTCTTGTGCATGTTAGATAAGCACTCTACCACTGACTTACATCTTTAGCCTAATAACACTGAACTTCTAAAATGAAAACATTGCTGTTAGCTTCTGCAGGTAATGAGTAGTGAGGTTTATATAAAATAAAAAACTCATTATTTAGAAACAGTCAGTGAACTATTTATGACTAAAATTTTGAAAAGTGATAGGCTAATTTTAGATTGCATTATACTTTTTTTTTTGAGGTAGGGTCTCACTCTAGCTCATGCTGACCTGGAATTCACTATGTCTTCTCAGGATGGCCTCAAACTCATGGTGATCCTTCTACCTCTGCCTCCCAAGTGCTGGTATTAAAGGTGTGCGCCACCACACCTGGCTTGCATTACACTTCTAAATTTGGGAATGTGAATGCTTTGGGAGTAATCCAGTTTTCTAGGACAATGTGTAAGACCCAATTGTTAAATCACAAACACATGAATTTATTTACAAAGTTATACTCTAGCTATGCTCATTGTCCAATTCTTACATTACTCCTATCCAAACACAAATTATTAATTCAATTTATCAGCATTTACTGAGCACCTATGTTATATATATATATATATATATATATATATATATATATTATATATGATATATATATGACATATATATATATATATATATGCAATGGCTAAGGTTTGATATTGTACTTAGATGCTATAAGGTGGACTTGGTTATATTTAACAAGGAATTTACCATTTGTTAAGCCACTAAAATATGGCTCTTCTTGCCATCTAAGTCAGGTGGAACAACATCGTGGCAAAATATGGGTTGTACATAACCAGAATTTATGGAAGCCAAAAAATAACATTTGCATGGTCCAGTTTTGTTTGGATGCAATGTCAAATTACAGATGAAAAGTTACCACTCACAAACAGCCTCCCATTTAAAAAAATAAAACCAAACAAATGTTACAAAATAAGAAAATAAAATGTTCCTAGCCTCTAGAGAGATTAAGGTTTGGGATCAGAAATGTATGGTATTTGAGGATGGGAAGGGACCTTACATTTGAAATTTGGCTTGCTGATGAATGAACGTTTTGTTGATATAGAACATAATCATCATGACTTGGACAATTAAAAAATGCTCAGAGTGACTAAGACTCCAGAAACAAGGCAGTGAAATATCAATCACTCCTCTTCCCAATTAATAGGAAGATGAGCATAATCTGTCAGTTATTCCTAGCTGTGAACTCAAAAAGCCAAAAAAGGCAGGAAAGACGAAGGGGAGCAAGAGATGGGCAAAGTTAAGTTGCCTGCCATTTAAACACATGTAGCCATTAACCAAGCAGTATGGAAGAGCAACAATAGTGAAATTGATTAGACAGCCTTGACTGGCTATGATTAAATGGTAGGGAAAATACCATTGCTTGATTTTTGTTTTCTTTTCTATGAATCTTCTGTTTGTAAAGATCTACTTTGCTGATTGTAGTTAATAAGCACTGCATCTGTTTTATCAAACCCCAAGAAAAAAGAAAATTCCACTCTCAAAAGACATGTTTGTCACAGACTCAGATCTATATTAAAAATAACAGGACAAGACTCTGTGCCTAAAGTCAGCCCCTAGAAACACCCCAAACATTACTTTTCACTGAGGATCTATTTATAGGAAGAAGTTGCTGTTGCCTTCCCCTTTAAGAAAGTAGGCAAATGTTGGCAAAACCCCTTCATAGGGTAAGGTAGTGAGCCCAGCCAAAGAACAAAGCAACACAGGGCCATTCTCAGTGCTCCCACAGATAAACAGAAAGAAGGAACAGCTTTACAAACAAAACAAAATAAAACAAAACCCAACTATCCTCCTCCTCTGCTTTTTTCATCCTACTTGGCAGAATCCCTCAGCTTTCTGGAAGATTTGGGAACATGAAAGATTTGTGCTTCAGATAAAACTTGCATTTTGCTAAGGCTCAGCACTTAAAGCTTTCCAGAAGGCTTTCTTTTTGACATTTCAGAAAGCTATTTTAAAAACTTTTTTTGAGCAATTAAAATCCACATTAAAAGCTTTGCTGCCAATAATTCATTTCTGATGGATGGCTATGAGAAAAGAATGTTTTAAATTATTACAATATTATATGATCAACCATCATTTGTTTCTGATTCCAGATCTTTTGATATAAAATTGATGGGTTTATTTACAACTAGGCTTATTAGGGTTTATGCAGTTGCTTCATAAATCTTATCCCAATATAAAAGTTACATATACACTTCCCTCTATCAAGAGCAATTATTATTTCATATCCTAATTAAAAAATAGGTAAGAATCTACAAAACAATAAAATAGCAAGGAGACTTTTACAGGAATGAATCCAGTTACAAATGAAGATATTTGTATAGGTATAATTTATATTTTCTTTTTACATAGAAATCAACTATAAACTGGACCTATCTCCACCCCTTTGTAGTGAGGGGTGAATGTGCCTATATTACTGTTAAGCACTTAGCTACATTAACTGTCTCAACTAAGCTAGACTGTCTCATAGAAATATATGTTGGAGACCTATTTCTAAGTACTGCACTCTTAAAGCAGAGTTTTGTTCCTGGCTTTGATTATTCCAAGCAAATGAAAGTTCCTCTACTTGTTTTTAATCTATGCTTATTACAAGCTGAAGTCCTGGGTTCCTTCACCCATATTCCCTATGCCATGAGAATTCATTAACTAAAATCAATCTTTCTTCAGGTGACTTTCAGTGCGTAATAATTAAGAGTGCCTGGAGGGATTGCTTAATGGTTAAGGCGTTTGCCTACAAAGCCAATGGACCCAGGTTCGATTCCCCAAGACCCAGATGCACAAGGGGGTACACACGTCTAGAGTTCGTTTGCAGTGGCTGGAGGCCCTGGCATGCCCATTCATTGTGTCTCTCTCTCCCTCTCCCTCTTTCTCTGTCAAATAAATAAATAAATAAAATATTTTTAAAAATTAAGAGTGCATTTTTACCGCTTATCATCCACAAATGGACCAAAACTCCCAAAAGAGTTGGAACTCAGCAGAATTACAGTTTATCTAAATAAAACAAATATAGTCATCTTCTGGAACTAACAAAAGGACATGAGTTATAGGACCATCTGGAACTGTGGACGATGCAGATACATGTTGAAGCCTAAATTAATAAAATCTGAGCAATAGCTAACAGCACAGCATAGGAAGTCAGTATTAATGAGATTAACTCTTAGACCACCCTGATACATTTATTCAAACTGTTTATAAGGCCAGGTATAAGCTTTTATCCTCCCTTGACATAAGCTGAACACATTCAAGAGGAGCCCAGTACGGCTGAGGTGACATTTGGTAGCTATCTATAGGTGGAGCCTAATGCAAATTCTGTGCATTAGTGGTTTTTGTCCTGGGTCAAAAAGTTGGGGAAATCCATGATCAAGGCTGTGGTGCAATTCTGCCTTCTTCAATAGTATGCTGTTAATTTCCATCATTTTTGTCACAGATATATGACATCCACCTAACATCAAGCTGTTTTCAACTCTGTGTGCACACTAAAATCACCAGGGTAGTTTTGAAATGAATCTCATTTCCCAAGCACCACCCCAAACAAGTCAGAATCTCTAGAAGTGTGGTTCAGGCATAGACTCACAAGCAACCCCAATGCATAGTCAAGCTTGAGAATCTCAGGTCTAAAATGTATTCACAAGAACCAAAACAACACACTAGGGCATACTAGGGATCCTCCAGGTCACCAACATTTAAATCCCTTACGAGGAGTTTACTACCTCACAACCTGGTGCCATGTGGGCACTGCCTTCCCCTAGGAGTAAAGAACCAGAAATTTCATGAGAATTGCATTGACTACATGCCAATGTGTATAAAATGTTTTATGTGCCCTGCCATATTTAATTCTTATAACATCCCTACAAAGGATACATAATAACTGCTTTTTCACTCAGGAGGAAACTGAGGCAAAAACAGGTGACATGATTTTCTTAAGGTCACACAATTACTAATGTTAATTTCTCTGAGATGGGGGAAAAATTACTGTTTCACAAACTAGTCAAGGCCTAGGTAGGCTCTCTTTGTCCACATTGTTTCCTCTGCCAAGAAAGTTTCTTTTTTTTTTTTTCTGGAAGGAAGCTGAAAATTCACCCTTACAACAATAATGCTAATAATGTTCTGTAATAAATCTATCAGTGTCAACCAACCAAATATCACTAGTTTATATTCATGTAACTTACCACAATATTAAACAACACCTAATTAAGAGTTGCGCTTCTTCACACATGTTGTGGTTATCTGTCTTTTAGATTTGGCCTTTAAGGACAGAAAGAAACTCTGTAAACATGTCAGAGGAGGATCTGTGAAGAAAATCCACAGTTGGAGAGCAAACCCAAGATTCCAGAGGGGTCAGTTCCTTTAACATAGCTTTCGCCATTATTCTCCAACTTCATAAGGAAGATGTACTTAGAAAAGTAATCATTGGTTTCTCACAGCCAGTTATCTCACATTTTATTATGACTGCCACATTTTTCTTGGGTATTGTTTCACTAAAATCAAGACTTAGTAGAGAGAATGAACAAATTCCATTTCTACCAGCACCCCACTGGGCTGGACATGTGTGAAGGATGGATGGCCCCAGGATACCAGATCAGGCTGTTGTATGGTAAACCACAGTGAGGCAACCCCAAGCAGGGAGGGCAGAAGAAAAGCCATTAAAGTAACTCTGAAGCCCCATTTCAAACAATAGGGCTGGGTTTGCAGGCAGTGGGAAATAAGCAGCAGGCAGACAAGGCTGGCCCTAGCAATAAGGGAATGCAGGAGATGGTTGTTTTCTGAGCTCCAGGGTGACCTCAGGTCTCAGAGGCACAGTCCCAATCAACAACCACATCAGCACAGCTGTAATTGTAACTTAAAAATAGTCTGTGCGTGCTCAGTGGTCTACAGAGTGGAAAGGGCTGAGTCTGTCACCCTGATCTTTCTAGCCCCATCTGTACTCACAGATAACAATCCCCATTAGTAGTATTATCTTCAAATGCATGTAGAACATCAGCATAAATATAGCTAACATACCATCTCCGTGAATACAAATACAGTGGCAGGACCTGTACAAAAAGGATAATAATCTATGATAGCTTTTCATTTTGTAAATGGATTTCCTTTTCAGACAGCTATTTTCCCAAAAGAGCACCCTATCTGCATATAGGAAGAGAGAGGTATTAGACATGCAATATGTATACTTGAATGTCAGACATGTTTTTCTCTGGTTGTTAGAATAACAAGTGTCCTTGATATCTATTTTGTTTGCTTGTATTTTCTAAATTTCCTAAAATAAGTATATATTCACTGGGTCATTTTAGAAGGGTTTTTCTTTGTAGCTGAAATTAAAAAAAAAAAAACAAAAAAACAACCAAACAACACACACACTTGGGAGTGTTTAAATCTATCCTCAAAGATATCATTTGAAACAAGAGATTAGCATTTCTAAAGATAGATCATGACACAATATATTCACGTACTCATCGTTGGGGGGGGGGTTCTAAAATAAGCTCCAACAGGCCCTTGGCAGGACATCAATGTCAATAAGAGAGCCAGTTCTAAACTCTAAAAGAAGACTTGGCCAGAACACCACTTATGCTAAAAGTCATAATCCTGTCATATAAGAAACATCCATTTTTTCCTTGACTTTCAAATCTCACATCGATCCATGCTGGGGGCTTTGGTCTTCATTCTTAAGGAGCATGGGAGCAGTGGTGTGCTACAACTTCTCAGGTGCTCCAGGCATTGCACTGGGGCATTTCTGCCTTGCTCAGATTGGAAGCTCCCAATCAGCATAGGCTGGAGGATTCATGCACTGGAAATCAGCAAACACTATAAGGCAAGACTTTCCCCTCCTCCCACAGAGAGCTGGCTGCTAAATATGCAAACATTAAACTTCCCTCTCTTATTCAGCAGAGACATTGTCTGAGCCTTATGCCTGAATTAGGGAATGAAACCTTTTTATTTGTACCAAAGTAAAATTCACTGCTGTAAAACTGAAGATTTCGGAGCTAACCCAAGTTTAATTCTTGGCTCTGTGGTTAGTGAGCTGGGGATCTCACTTCCAGGTCTTGGCCTCAGTTCTTTCATCTCTACTTATGGGAGGGCAGGGGCAACTTGAGATTATGCACTGGAGAGGCAAGTGTTGTTAGGAGCTCAGACTTCGGAGAGAAGACAGCCTTTGGTTTAAATCTTGGCTCAGCATTTATGAGCATCTGTGTGACCTCGGGCAATTTACCTAACCTCTCTGAGCCTCCATTCTCTCATTCGTAAAATAATAATAATAATACCTTCATTATGGGGCTGTCATTAGGATTAGATGAGATCATTTTTGGTAATCATAGTAGCAGGCACCAATAAATGTTTGCTATAATTACCAAATGTGTTCCTACTTGTCTCTGACACAAAAATGCCTTAGAACCATAGGACAAACATGGTTTGCTAAGATACCTGTGATACTACCTGCTCTCCATTGGATAGATATTAAGCCCTATTGCAGCTACATCAACATTGGAAATAGGGGTGTAGTATCTCTTGCAACAGATTATAAGGGGATGGGGGGCTGACAGTTACAGTTTCTTATTCACTCCTTCTTTTGTCTAATGCTCATCCTCCTGAGGGAGAGCCAGATGTTTCTGTTTGTTTTAATTATTTTTTTGTCCTTTTCACAGATGTAGACACTGGGCATCCCAAGATGTTAGATAACTTGTTCAAGGACCTACAGCTGCTAATTGGCAGAGTGAGACATCCTCTCCAAATCAGACCAGCCAGACACCACCAAAGGGATTGAGATTTTTTTTTTTCCAGAATGACAAACATGGGAAAATTCAGTTGAGTAAACAATAGAAGGAAGCTGGGCATTGTAGCACACACCTGTAATATCAGCACTTGTGGGTCTCAGGCAGGAGGACTGCTATGAGTTTGACACCAGCCTGAGAAACCATGATGATGAGGACTGCATAGCAAGACCTAGTCCCTGTTGCACAAAAACAGAAACTAAAACCAAACATTAAGCTAAGCAAGCAAGGTGAACAACAACAACAAATGGTGGATGGGGTCTTAAGATCAGTGCTAGATTGCTTATTTTGTGTGCTCAAGGCTGTGGGTTTGATTTCAAGCACCCCAAAACAGAAACGAACTAACCAAGAAAACAGGGTATGGTCAGATGTGGAAGTACACACCTGTAATTACAGCACTCAAGTGGCTGAGACAGGAGGGTCACAAGTTCAACGCCAAGCTGGCAACATAGTGGAACCTTTCACCAGAAACAATATAAACTAAGCAATGATTGTAGAAGGAGATGGTGAAAGAAACTTCAGGACAAAAAATATTACCAAAAGTGTACAAATAAAAACTATAATAATTAAAAACAAACAAAAAACTAGCCTAAAACAGTGATATTTAAGAAAATTCACCAGTTCATCTTTCCATAAATATTTTGGGTTGGTCCCTTTCCTATATATCTCATAATGAACGGATTCCACAAATCTGGTCCAAAATCAGCAACATCAATATCACCCAGAGATTTATGAGAAAATCAGATTCTTAGGCCTTCTAAAACAGAAGCCTTTGGAACAGCACTCCCATTACCCCCAGGCCCTACAGGTGCTTCTGAGGCATGTTAGCATCTGAGAATCAGAGTCATAGGATAGATGGAACAATGAAAACCAAATTCAATTCAGATGTCTAGAAAGATCTTTATATATAAATGCATTGACTTGCTTATGATTGATAACAAGAAAAGTATTTCAGCTTTAAGAAAGTTGAGTGATAATAAGTAACTAAATTTGCAGAAGACTGAGCTTTATGTTCCTTTGCCCCAAAACACTTCTAAAGTGATTTTTGAATAATAAATAATTTATAAATAGTACAAGCTGTTCAAAGGGTCTTACTAGTGAGTGCTGACTTCGTGTCATATTTGGGGGCACTAGAGGGCTGTGTGCATATGTAGCTGATGGTCAAAACCAATCCCTTTCTTTGTCAAGAGCAAGAACTCAGGTTGTAGCCAGGGATAATTTGTTTGCCTGCTGAGCCTGGGCAACAACACAGTCCTTCTGAAATGGCTTCTGTCCTGGCATTTAATTTTCTTTTCTCTCCAAAATGAATTCTGCCAGAGCTGAGCTTAGCAGCAGGGGTCTCAGTCAGGTCTCAGGTGCACACATGCTAGCACCTCAGTGCTTCATTGTAAGCCACATCACTACCATTCCCCCAAAGAACTGGGCTTTATTTATAATTTCCTTTTCATTTACTAAGGTGAAATTAACTTGTGTGCTATGAAAACAGCAATGTTGAGATGTTGAGCATAGCTATTATGGGGGTGAAGGTGTATTGGTCTTCTTTATATTCACCTGTGTTTTTGATTTTAAAATGAATTATTTTAACACTGAGTATGCTTTTATATGTATATATATATTTGAAAACTTCTATACTTACAGACACCAAAACCATGGTATTTCCCTCTCCTCCTCCACTTTACCCTTCATAATTCTGCTCTCCATCATATCCCCTCCCTCTCTCCATTAGTCTCTCTATTAATTTGATGTCATCATCTTTTTTCTCCTACTATTAGGGTCTTGTGTAGGTATGGCTAGGCACTTCGAGGTCATGGATATTGAGGACAATTTCTGTCAGTACAGTTGTACGTAAGGAGTGGTACCTTTCCTTGGCTTTTATGTTCTTTACACCACCTCTTCCACAATGGACACTGAGCCTTGGAGAGTGTGAGATGTTTTAGTGCTGGACACTCCTTCGTCCCTTCTTATCACCAAATTGCCCTGAAAGCTTTATTTAAAAATTTTTTTTTGTTTTTATTTTTATTTATTTATTTATTTGAAAGTGACAGACAGAGAAAGAGGCAGATAGAAACACAGAGAGAGAATGGGTGCGCCAGGGCCTCCAGCCACTGCAAATGAACTCCAGACGCATGTGCCCCCTTGTGCATCTGGCTAACATGAGTCCTGGGGAATTCAGCCTTGAACAGGAGTCCTTAGGTTTCACAGGCAAGCGCTTAACCGCTAAGCCATCTCTCCAGCCCAGCTTTAAATTTTAATTTGTAAAATTAAAGTACTAACAAAATACAAACACTTTTTGAAAAAGTGGATGACTCTATGTGTGTTTGTACACGTGAGTGCACACACGTATGTACGTGTGCCTGCATATGTAGAAAGGATAGCAGGTGAGCATCTCAGTCACAATCTTGAACAAATAATATCCTGGAGTTCTTATCTTTTGCTAAGGCTTATGGGTCTGTAACCTCTGAGACCTCACAGATGGCCACAGCTTCAGAAGACTGAAGATTCAACAGAAAGATTTGCTTGCCACAAATGACAAAACACATAGCTTCCAACTTGGGACAGCACTATTATATGTTACAAAAAAAAACACCACTGAAGCTGTATCACTTCAGACATCAAGAAATAAATCCAACACCTACTTTGGACACACATGTGCACATGAGCAGAAACACAGATGCAAGGCAGCAATTGATCTATATATGCACTGAATGAAACTTGTAATCAGGGGTTGTATCTGTCAGGGAGCATATAGTCAGGTAAAACACCCTTTGTAAATTGCAAGGGTAACTGGCATCTTAATGCAAAACCCCATCTTTGCCATCAATGTGGCAAGATTTTCAGGACATAGAAATCTTGATCAGAATGTTTGGGTCTGAAGCTGTTATTTCACAGTGCCTAGATTGTGGGCTTTTGGAGGAGTACTTGTGAGGCTGTTGTGAGAGGAATATCCATCCAAGTAAGTGCTGCATACTTGCCTGCATTGAGATGGTGAGACATACCCAATGCAGAAGGAAATTCTAAAGCTGAGTTTAATGTGAATACAACATGACCTTTTCTTCTGTGTGATTATGAATGTGCTCTCCTCAAAAATTATGTGCAGGTAAATGGAATGGTGGCAGGGAGGAGGGAAAAGAGGGTACAAACACATGATGTATCCATATAAAACATTTTGATAATAATAATAATAAACATTTTTAAAAACCATGTGCACACCTTTTCAGGAAACACCAAATCAGTGTGTCTTGCAAAAGTGTTGCTCAGAATTCTCTTGACAGATGTTCAAGGAAGATAGCAACAATCTAATTTGATGGATGGTGGAGCTACTCTGAGAAGAATTAACTGTAAACCGTAAGTCTCATGTAAGGAGCACTAACTGTGTCTCTGAAACTGGGCTACATGTTGTCTAAGGGCTATTTTATTTGATCCTTCCCACCTATGTCAAAATTGAGAGTACTAAAGGGATCTACAGTGATATCCCAGGTAGTCCTTGAAAGTCACAGAATAAATCTAGACCTGTCTTTGGAGCACCTCCTTTAACATAAAATATAACTTTAGATATTACAACACACACAATTATTATTTGGGAGAAGATTACAAAGTAAGTCTGAATTTTTAGGTTGAACATGAGACCTGGATTTATGGTCACTCTGCCAAGGTTCAACAAAGGTTGCTTGCTACCTAATCATTAGTACTAAGCTATGAAACAGCTTCTAAACCAGGTAGCAGGTAATTCTTGCCAATTATGAAACTAGCTGGAACTTCAGTGTTCCTTGTGGGTTTTTTTTTCTCTCTCATGTTTTCTCTCTCTCTTTTATTTATTTATTTTTATTTGTTTACTTATTTATTTTTTGGTTTTTTGAGGTAGGGTTTCACTCTAGCTCAGGCTGACCTGGAATTCACTATGTAGTCTCAGGGTGGCCTTGAACTCATGGTAATCCTCCTAACTCTGCCACCTGAGTGCTGGGATTAAAGGCGTGCACCATCACGCCTGGCTCTTTTATTTTTCGTATAGTCTCACTATATAGCTCAAGTTGGCTTTGAACTCACAATCTTCAAGGGGTATGTCTTCATGACTTAATTAAGGATATATATAGGTGTGTATGTATAATATAAAATATTTAAATATAAATATTTATATAAATAAATATAAATATATTATAAATATAAAAGTATAAATATATATATATGTATATATATATTTCTTTCTCACATACTATCCTGGGCATGACAATGATAGTCTATGAATTGGTCATGTAGGGGAGAAAACATTTTCTGAAAGGGTGGTTAATCTATAGACGGCTAGTGACGGCAAGAAATACGAAAGGTCAGATAAGGCCATTATCCTCAGTGTTTCTAAGCATCCATGCTTTTTCTTTTAAGAACTAGATTCCATGCCTCATTGTCGTATACTTGAAAGCTTATTCAAGTAAGCCTCCTTCACTTTGTCTGATTATTTCTTCCAAAACCATCCCCAAACTCATCTGCCTTTTCTCATGGAAGACAATGAGAAAACAGGCTTCAGTATACAGATTACCTGTTGCCAGGTATCACAAGATGGCCTACCTTTTTAACTCGGTGGTCTTGCCATAAATGTTAATCAGCCTACAGTTTGTGAAATTTTTTAAAATATTTTAATACCTATATGGAAGCTTTTGATAAGCTTCAAGAGGATGAAAGGGCGATTAGAGGGAAAGCCTGAAGGAATTCCCAACAGCAAAAGATCACTTCCCACTGAGGTAGCATTTAAAAGAGCTTCTAAGGATGGGAAAAATTTCATTAGCAAGAGATTATAAGGTGAGGGAGAGGGAAAGGATGGGGGAGGAACAGCATAATCAAACATTCAGTGAAAGAGGAGATGGTGGGAAAGATCAAACCTAAACAGCACAGGGTATATACAGGAAATTCATGATAAATTCTACAGGATGTATGAGATTAGACTATACTATGGAAGTGGTGAGAAAATAAACTAGGAAGATAGGCCTTAAAAAGGTTTTCATGTCAGGCTTAAGAATTTGACGTTATCAAACTAGCAAGGAAGCACCACTAAATGTTTGGGTAGAAAGCGATGCTATCAGAGAATTGTTTCAGAAAGATTAAAACAAGGGAGTGAGAAAGGAGAGATACCTCACAGATGAGACAGATTAAGGTGGCTATCAGGTCATAGAAGGAATGGTAAAATGTGTTCTTTTCTCTTGTGGAACACATACATAGATAAAATAAAACCAACCAGTACCATGAACTGCTTCAGTATTGCTCAGTCCAGTTCTTTAAGTGCTTTGTTATGATTCTGACTCTATGAGTTCCAAGCCCCTCCTCCTATCTTGTTGCTATTTTCTGTGCCAGCAGCTATTACAGACACATTGCAGACACTGCAGTCCTGGATTTTGAAGATTCTGACGAGGAACCCTTTCTATTTTTCTAGAATCAATACCTCCACATTTATGAGAGGGGAATATAATGAGCCCACAAAACAGCCTTCCTCTTTGGATTGTCTTTAATGTCCTTCCTGACTTCATTTAACAGACCAGGCCTTTGTGGGATAGCTAGCGCCAACCCCTCACAATTCCCCAAATCATCTGCACTAATTTGTCATGCAGACTTCTGAGGTTACAAGTAAATATCATTTTGGAATAAAAATATCATACCGTCTCTATGGCAACACGAAAGTGTGAGAAGAAGCCCACCTTGAAATTACCAAACAATGGTCTCTGAGGAGTCTCTAGGGCTAGGGTTAGACAATCTTTTAAGAGGTTGGCTGTTTGTAGTATATCCATTTTTCAAACCCACAAATATATATGCCTTAACATTCCTGTGCAGTTGGTATGCAATTTCTCCTCATAGATCATTGAAAAATAAAGTTTTAATGCTAAAAGAATAATGTTTACTTACACAGTAGATAATTATTGAATGACCACTGTATGCATATCAGTGTTCTTTGTTTTCTACAGACGTTAGGATAAAAATGGCTAAGTCATACCCATTGATATGCCAAGGTCTACCCAGAGAGTGAGTGGCCATAATTATCAGGTACTCATTTGCCAATAATTATTACAGAATACAATAGCACAAGAGAGATCACCTGCTTAGTTTTTCCAAACCAATTCTGATGAGATTATTTTTTTTTTGCCTATCCCCACCTAAGTAGCATTCAGAACTGTCTAAGAAATTTAAATACTTCAGGGTTCAAATTATATGTTCCAATTATTTCTGTACCTACATTGCATATAAAAAACCTGAATTTATAAAGGGGATGTCCTAAGTTTTGGTTCAGAAAAAAGAATTCCTGAATTTGATATTCACTCAACTCATAATAATTAAACATTTCCATGTGATATACGGATACAATGGTGAGCAAGGGAAGTCATATTCAGATGTCATGGACCTTATAATCTGGTGAGAATAATAAAATTAATATATCAATAAAGAAGACAGATAATTACAGATAGTGGACACAGTGAAGAAATTTGCAGGTTGACAGAACATGTCCCTAAACTAAGCTGTGCAAAACTGAAAGAAAAGTTATGAAGAGAGGGAACAGCAAATGCATAATTTTAGAGAGAATAATATCGATTATGGGACATCCACTATTCCAGTGCTTTTACATACTGAAGACATTTCATGTTCATCCTATTAATAATCACAGAGCCAAAGAGAAGCTGTAAGCCTCACCTAAGGTCAATAAGCTAGTAATGGCAGGTCAAGAACTGAAATTCAGGCAAACTTGCTCTGAAGTCTGTATATGGGAAATAGAAATGTTCAAATAATATATGATTCTACTTTAAGAGTGAGAATTTGAGAGCTGGAGTACAGCTCAGTGGTAGAGTACTTGCCTAGCACGTACAAAGCATGGAGCTTAATCTCCATTGTAGGAGAAAAAGGAGAGTTAGAACTTATATAACATGGAATAAAATGTCCTATAAAATAGCCTAGAGATCAGCCTGGTGGTTTAAGCTTGTAATTCCAACTAAAGCAGGAAGACTTCAAGTTCATATCCTGTTTGCTCTAAAGAATGAGTTCAAGGAGAGCCTGGTGAACTTAGAAAGATCTCATCTCAAAATCAAATAGAAACTTAAAAATAGCATGGGATACAGCTCAGTGGTAGAGTACTTTCTGAGTAGGCTCAGGGTTCTAGGTTCACCCTCCAGGACTGCAAACATAAACAAACATCACCACCACCATCAACAAAGAAGTTGTGGAACCAGCTGGGCTCCTTGTGAGTAACTATGTTTGAGTAGAGAAATAACCCATTTCATATTGAATAAAATTTGAAACATAGAAATTTGATTTGCTGAGTTATGTCTGAAATGTAGCTTTTATATAACATTTAGAAGTGTTAGAAAAAGGCAGGAAGTACAGGATTGTAGTACTGTCAGCCCTTTCCATAAACAACAACCATAAAGCCCAGTTTCTATCACCTACCTAAACAGCTCTCCATGAAAAAACAGCCTGATTAAATGAGATAAGCAGGAAGAAGCTGGCAACATGTCATCAATACAGGTAGTTCAGCAATGTTCATCATTCTTCATTGCCTGGGAATCAATCACCCATAATACCTATCCATTAGAATAATAATATCAAAAAAATCTTCAAAATACCTGCATATATTAACACATCATTTTCATGATATGACAACAGAGTAGAAAAGTCTGTACATTTTTAAGGAGAAAAAAACAAGGTGTTAAAACTCTAAATAGGAGCTGAAGATAAGGCTCAGTTGGTAGAGTGCTTGCTGAGCATTCATGAAACTCTGAGTTTGATCCTTAAACAAAATGAAAATGAGTGTAGTGCCACACATCTATAATCCCACTTGGAAGGATGATGTAAAGAGAATTGGAAGTTTAAGGTCATTCTTGACTATATACTGAGATTGAGGCCAGCCTAGGCAACATGATACCCTGTCATATTAACATCAATTCTCTCTCTCTCTCTCTCTCTCTCTCTCTCTCACACACACACACACACACACACACACACACACACGTGTAAATACAGACAATTCATGCAATGTATGCTTACCCTGATGGACAACAATATTGAAAATACAAATGACTAGTACAAGAGAAAAGGGGATATTAGAACTGGTAGATCTTATCATTATCTACACTAGGAATGGGACTGTGCAAAATCCTCAAAACTGCACCTGAGAAGCTAGGCCCCTTTATCAGCTATGTCACAGTACCTAGCCCAGAGCTGGCTAACATCTCAGTACAAACATGTTGAAATGATTTGACATCATCTCAGCTTTGCTCCCCAAATATCATTCCAACTCGGAATTTGGTAATGTTCCACTTGTACACTTGGGTTCAATTTCCCTACCTGACAGCTACTGGGATAGTACAGTGACAAAACAGATAGTCATTTACATTAAATTATTTCTCTGGTTTCTCATATCTTACAGGATGAAGTCCAGCTTCCATAGCATGGCAAATAGAACTTTCATTTTTCATTGTGGCAACAGCAAAGGTCCAAGCTCTGTTTGTACTACAGCCTCCCCTCTCTCACCTCTACCTTTTGTATGCAATGCTACTTCTCCCTGAAATAACTTTGCATTGTCTCCTTGCTTCCCCCCTTTTTTCAGAATTACTCCAATGTCTAATTCTTCCTAGGAGATGTTTGAAAAATTAATACTCACACTTAAGTACATGGTGGCCCAGGATTGGGTTGGATGGAGACCAAGAGTCCAGTGAACAAAATATTTTATAGTCTTGCAACAATCATATCACATAGGCCTGTTAAAAATCTGTTGTAGACTATATATAAATAATTTATTACACATAATTGTTAACATACCAAAATTTACAAGTGAGTGAAAACAGATTCTAGGTTATATATAGTAGTATAATATTATTATTAGTCAAGTTTCCCTAAGAAGTCTTGCCTGAGTCACAATCTTGGTACTTCAGGTTACCCTAGAGACTCACACCATCCATGTGTATAGCATGTAAACTATGCACTGAAATGATCAGTTTTCTTTTTTCCCAAATATGGAATAATTTCTCCAGGGCAGGGAAAAATACTATTTTTCTGCATTCCCCAAGCCAGATATAGTCCTTGACAAACATTTGTTTA
The DNA here is from genome assembly GCA_036346955.1 of Dipus sagitta. Taxonomy (NCBI): domain Eukaryota; kingdom Metazoa; phylum Chordata; class Mammalia; order Rodentia; family Dipodidae; genus Dipus; species Dipus sagitta. The sequence goes on from CM070776.1 coordinate 97,814,604, forward strand.
ATGACAGCATGAACATTGACAAGTAAAATACCAATAAAAGACTAAGGCCTCCTTTAAGAACTGATATGGCTTCACCCTGCTTTACCTGTAATATCTATTCAGACTTAGATCAATAGTTAATGATTTTTATGAACTTTTATCATCTCACAGTGTTGTACGTATGGTATGACCCAATCAAGATTCTTTGGGACTTAAGAGACAGCACATGAAGATAAGCGGAAGACTTTCTTCAGATATCCTTTTAAAAAATTATATCAGTGAGTTGACACCCTAGCATGAGGTAAGATGTGGTAGGATAAGGTGGCTGAAATGGAAAGCTGGGATTCCCAATTATTTCTAGAATGTGGTATAGCTAGACCAGGAATGGGGAGATGAAATACAATAAAAAGATCTTCAGAGTCCTAGGGATTGGATCAAGATTAGAGATGAATGGCTTCAACAGGGTTCAAGACAGAGCAGGACCCCAAGCCTTCTGGAAGTATATTTATAGAGTGTTCAAAGGATACTATCCACCAATCCTGTCTCTCCTTTTACTACATCACCACTCTAACTCTACACTGGCTCTTTATCCCTCTCCTAATATGTGAAGTCTCCCATATTATTTCCGTTGAAATTAAAATCAAACCCATGAAGTAGATAATACCATTATCTTTATTTTAGAAATAAGGTTGGTGCCAGAGAATGAAGTATATTGTGGGAAACTACATAGCTAGGCAGTTGCCAGAGATTCTATTCTAATCCTGCTTAGTCTGATGCAAAAGTCATTGTTTTAACTACTCTGCTCATGCTATTTCCTTATCAAATTCAAACAAGCTGTACCTACAGGTGTGCTATTATCCTGTCTATAAAGGTAATGGAGGCTAACTGTCTACACTATCCATGGAACACTCTTCCTTCTACCAGGAGATATACAATGATACCCATCCCTACTCATTTCTTTTTAAAATTAAACACAAATGCTTTAGCATTTAGACTCTATTTAGCAGAATATTATTTCAATCATCCAAACCTAGAAAATGTACTAAGTCCCTACTATGCACCACTTCTGCTTCTTTGTGAGGGGGGAGGAGCTCAAAAAAAGTCCCTGACTTGAAGTGGGAACAATGTATAAATTAGAATGCAAGGGTGGGAGCAGGTGAACACATATATGCAATTCATTGTAATGGACATTAGTTCAGGAATGTTAAAGGACTGTGGCTAATGTTATTTATCTTTGGGAAGTACAGGCTTCAGGGCAATACTACCTGCATAACATTTTTGTAGTAAAAAATAAAGAAGTCCCATGTAAGTATCTTGTATAGTCAACAGATGTCATCTAGAATTACTATATTCAGAGCAGCTGCTGAAAGAGTGGACACAGTTGGACATAAGCCATTAAGTTCGAAAGAGAAGTATTTCTATGCACACCAACAGCTGTGCCAATCTTATTTGGAGGCAACCAGATGTTTTGCGTCTGTGTGGTAGCTAGTATTGAATGCTCTCACTCAACAGCTAAATAAATTCCAATCCCTGGGATCGATGCTGTTTTCTTTCATTTCAGTTGCTAAGATCTCTACAACCTTTTATTCATGTCAGTGTCCAAATAAAAATCTTACTTTTCAATTCTATTCAACTATGACTCTCCTCAAACATGAAGATAAGAACTAACCAATTAAATCTAGTATGAAAATGGTACATTTGGGAACACCAGGGCATATCATGTTCATGAAGCATTGGGCTCGTCTCTCAGAAGCCTATAAACTTCTAATATTTGAGACACAAGAGTGACTCACATTAGTAGCTTACCAGAATTTCCTTCCCTAACCTGTGATATGCCAAATGAGAATGGAGACAGGAGTGCAGGATTTCAAAAAGGGAGCAGAGAAATTGACGTTTGGGTGTTGTCATAGAGCAGTGTTATAAAGGAATTATCACTTGAACTCTTGAAGGTCCAAGCAGTTGTCATTTCAGAAGAGTGGGTGATTATATTAGATGGAGAGGGAAGGATGAGTCTGGGCCCATATCAGGAAGAACTTAATTCTTGGTGAAGATTCTGTCATGTTATGGAAGGCTGAAAGCAAGAGCTATCAAGATGATAATCTAGAGGATACTGCAAATATTGATGTGCTATTTTTAATTTTGAAGAAACCTGTCCTCATGACCTCTCCTTGCAATATTTAATTATTCCTTGTTATCACTTTTAATTCTGTTTTCAAGGATTTTTCCTTCTGGTTGATTAAAATAATATATTTATGGTATGAAAACCCAGCTCTAAAGCCCTTAGCCCTTAGCAGTTACAATGTGAAAAGTCACTTAAGCTGATAACACTGTACTCAGCTTAATTAAATGTGCAAATAGATTGTTTCTCTAACACAAAAATTATCTGGAGAAAGAAATAAAAGGAAAGGGAGGAAAGCTATGAGAAGCAGAAGCCAGAAGACAAATTTATCTCACTCAGGAAGCCATACTGGTTATCATAACAATAACAAATATTTATAGAAGGCTTTCATCCTGAAGAATCCCAGAGCCCCAGAGCAATGAACACTTGTGGTAAATAGATTAAAGGAGCTATTCAGCCATCCAAGAGAGGAAACCCTCTCTCTCAGGCCCAGTGCAGTAAGTCATTCCTGGGACAACATTTGATTTTAGCCAAGGGATTTTAAAAGGAAGCTGGATGTAACTTCCAAGTAATAAAATCTAGACAGCATGCATAAAGAACATCCCAGAATCTTTTCACAGGAGAGAGACTGGAAGTAACAGGTACGCATACCCATATTTATCTTAAGTCCCTTCTTTTAAAATTGCAGCAGCCTCAGAGGCCAGTGAAACCCCATTGACTTAAGTTCAAAGAATTAATGCCATGACATGTTGTTTAAAATCTTAATAAAATACACTTCTAAATAAGATAATTCAGTATTTAGGGAGTACATTTAAAAAAGGCTTACAATCTTATCAGAAAGTCAAGGCACGGACTACAGAGATGGCTCAGTGCTAAAAGGCACTTCTTGCAAACTCTGACAGTCAGGGTCCAATTCCCTAGTACCCACATAAAGCCAGATACACAAAGTGACACGAATCTGGAGTTTGTTTGCAGTGGCAGGAGGCCCTGGCATGCATATTCTCTCTTTCTCTCTCTCTCTCTCTCTCTCCCCTTCCCTTTCTGTCTGCATCTTTCTCTTGCTCTCTCTCAAATACTTAAATAAATAATTAGAAAAGAAAGTCAAGGCAAATCATTAATGATGAAAGATATATTGTCCTTTTACCACTTCTGGATCTAATATTAGTAGCTATATGATCTTGGAAAGTCACTTGGTACTTTTGAATCTCAATTTTATTTAATTAGCTGATGTGTGTGGAAGAGAGGGGGTGGAGAGAGAACAGAAAAAGAAAATGTGGGCTGAGGAAACAGATTAGTGGTTAAGAGTATTTGCCACTTAAGAATGAAGGCCTGGGAGGGCCTGAGACTGCTGGAACATGATTCTCCCAGAACCCACTTAAAAAAAAATTGGCCTGGTGTGGTGGTACACGCCTTTAATCCCAGCACTCAGGAGGCAGAGATAGGAGGATTGCTGGAGTTCTAGGCCACCCTGAGACTACATTGTGAATTCCAGGTCAGCCTGAGTTAGAATGAGCCCCTATCTCAAAAACCAAAACAAACAAAGAAACAAACAAACAAACAAAAACTGATCATGATCACATACATTTGTAACCCTAATCTGCAAGGAGCAGAGACTAGTGAATTTCTGGGGCTCACTCATCCTAAAATCCAGGCAGCACCAGGTTGAGGGAGAGAACACATCTCAAGGAAGTATGTAGCTGAGCCATAGAGAAAGGAACTGAAATTTTATGGCATGTGCATCTGCACACATACACACACCAAACATAACACATCATACCACACATACTCTATCTGTATACATATACAAATCCAAAATATTTTTAAAAGCATAAAATGTTCAATATAACCACAATAACTCTTTATTTTTTCCTTATAAGAGTGGTCAAAGTTCATTTGAATCAAGGCCCTATTTTTGAACCTAAGAAATACAATTTATGCCTCCATAACCGTGCCTAGTTTGAAAGTTCTTCTCAGGGAACATGAAGCTGTCTACTACAAGAGAATTCATGCATGGTATTGTAAACCTATTCAAAAACCTGTGGCTAGGGACACAGGCTGTAAGGTGAAACCTACTACTGTGGCTATGCTAAAAAGAAATTATGTCAAACTGCCTTCTAAATATCTGTTTGTTCTGATAGATTAGTACTGCTTGAAGCCTTGAACACAAGGTTCTTTCTGCATTAGACATAGTTTAATGCAGAGATACATAGCTAGAAAAACTGTGGAGAACAAGTGACTAAAGTCTGTTTATCCCTAAATAGGACATCTATATCAACCCCTCCAAGGCTCAGGGAACCTTGATGCAGTAAGAAGGGCGAAAATGCTGTGGAATGCTATCTTTTGGATAAGACATGGCCAGTACACTCATGAACTCACAGCAGCTGTGCTTTCCTGCATAAGACTGTGACTGTCAATATTTCATCATGGATGAGAAAGAGGCTCATAAGCCCTCACACTTCCCAGAGTAGATAATGGTAGCTATTCATTGCCAGGAGAGGGGAAATATTTTCTTTAGTGGTGTAGCCACTAGTAAACTGTCCATTCTCCAGTAAATACTTTATAAATATTATCATGAAACCAACCCTAATTTAACTCAGTAGGTCAATACAAAGGGTTTTAGTTGAAGAGGGTTAAGAGAGTAATTGGAGGGAACAAGATCAAAATACAAAAACAAAATACTATATATATATACATATGTGTGTGTGTATGTATATATGTACATATATGTTTGTGTGTCAAAAATATAAATATTATATGTTATAACAACTGCAGTTACCAGGACCTCTGAAACTGTGGCTCTCAAGGTGGCCTACTGCTGCTTTGGTGAACTCTGAACTTTGGATGGTATGATAGACATATTTCAGAGCTAAGCACTCCTCTGTCACTTCTTATTTAAATTTTTATTTATTTATTTATTTTTATTGACAACTTCCATGATTGTAAACAATATCCCATGGTAATTACCTCCCTCCCCCCACTTTCCCCTTTGAAACTCCACTTTCCATCATATCCCCTCCCCCTCTCAATCAGTCTCTCTTTTATTTATTTTATTTTGGTATCATCTTTTACTCCTATTATGATGGCCTTATGTAGATAGTGTCAGGCACTGTGGATATCCAGGCCATTTTGTGTCTGTAGGAGCACGTTGTAAGGAGTCCTACCCTTCCTTTGGCTCTTACATTCTTTCCACCACCTGTTCCACAATGGACCCTGAGCCTTGGAAGTCGTGATAGAGATATTTCAGTGCTGAGCACTCCTCTGTCACTTCTCAGCATGATGGTGCCTTCTGAGTCATCCCAAGGTCACTGCCATCTGAAAAGAGATGGTTCTCTAACCAAAAGTGAGAGTAGAATTAATATATGGGTATGAACATTAAGAGAAGTGCTTCGTGGGCAGTTTGATGAGCATAGTATATACATTTAGCCAGATAACAGCAAAAGTTACACCCATAGGACTCATGACTACCCCTGTTGTAATTTTTCAGTATCAGAGATATATTCCCTCACATGGAGCAGACCTCCAGTCAAATTATAGGGTGGCAGGTTTCCTCCATAACAGATGTGCCACTATGGCACCCATTGGCTCATTTGGCCTGGCTGGCCAAATATAAGGCTTGCAGTGTCCACTGTTGAGTATCTTCACTGGTAATTTCTCTCTCTCCCATTGAACTGCATGCAGCATGGCTTTTTCCAGTTTTCTGTAAGCTGGTAGGTGGAGGAGGTTTTCAGCTCAGTTCCAGCAGGATTTCTCAGTGACCTTGCAGCCCAAGTATGTGGACTCTTCAGCAATAGGCTCTTACCATCCATTCCCGGTGGGAAACCAAGGGACTCAGCAGTGGACTGTAATGTTTTGAGGGCATCAGGGACCTCCCTGGCCAACAACTCACTGGAAGGCATCGTATCCCTGGCACTGAGAATTTTCTACTAACAATCTATGGCTCTTGAGTGTTTCATTGTCCTAAAAAAGTAGGTTTCCATATGACCTATTTATGTACTCTTACATTTTGATTAGCCCTCCCTCCACCTTTCCATTACTCAATCTCTTCCCCTGACCTCACTTAGGCCTTTTAAACCCCCATTAATATGTTCTTCTACTTACATATATACAATACCGTCCTATTAAGTCCCCCCTCCCTTTCTATTCCTTTTATATCTCCTTTTTAGCTTATTGGCCTCTGCTACTGATTTTCCTTCCTACTCACATAGAAGTCTAATCATTTGTAGCTAGTATCCACATAAGAGAGGCTTTCTGGGCCTGGGTTACCTCACTTAGTATAATCCTTTCTAGACCCATCAAATTTCCTGCAAATTTCATAACTCATTTTTCTTTACTGCTGAGTAGAACTCCATTGTGTAAATGTGCCATATCTTCCTTATCTACTCATCAGTTGAGGGACGTCTAGGGTGTTTCCATTTCCTAGCTATTATGAATACAGGAGCAATAAATGTGGTTGAGCAAGTATCTCTATGGTACTGAGACGAGTCCTTAAGATATATGCCTAGGAGTGCTATAGCTGGGTCATATGGTAGATCTATTTTTAGGCTGTCTGAGGAACCTCCACAATGATTTCCACAGTGGCTGGACCAGATTACATTCCCGCCAACAGTGTAGAAGTTTCTCTCTTTTTCCACATCCTTGCCAGCATTTATGGTCATTTGTTTCCATGATGGGAACCAATCTGACAGGAGTGATATGGAATCTCAATGTAGTTTTACTCTGCATTTCCCTGATGACTAGGGATGTAGAACATTTTTTTAGATGCTTATATGCCAACTGTATTTCTTCTTTTCAGAACTCTCTATTTAGTTCCATAGCCCATTTTTTAAAAATATATTTTATTTATTTATTTTAGAGGGAGGGAGGGAGAGAGAGAGAGAGAGAGATAGAATGGACATGCCAATGCCTCCAGCCACTGCAAACAAACTCCAGATGCATGTGCCCCCTTGTGCATCTGGCTTATGTGGGTCCTGCAGAGTCAAACCAGGTTCCTTTGGCTTTGCAGGTAAATGCCTTAACCGTTAAGCAATCTCCCCAGCCCCATAGCCCATTCTTAATTGGGTTGTTTGATTTCTTATAATTTAATTTTTGAGTCCTTTGTATATCCTAGATATTAATCCTATATCAGATGTATAGGTGGTAAAGATTTTCTCCCATTCTGTAGGTTGCCTCTTTGCTCTAGTCATAGTGTCCTTTGTTGTACAAAAGCTTTGTAATTTCATGAGGTCCCAGTGGTTAATCTGTGGTTTTATTGCCTGAGCAATTGGGTTTATGTTCAGAAAGTACTACAGAGACTGGGGACAGAAGGAACATATCTCAACATAATAAAGGCTATTTATGACAAGCCTACAGCCAACAAATTACTAAATGGAGAAAACTTTAAAGCTTTCCCACTAAAATCAGGAACAAGACAAGGGCGTCCACTGTCCCTACTTTTATTTAATATAGTTCTGGAAGTCCTAGCCATAGTACTAAGGCATGAGACACACATAAAAGGGATATAAATTGGAAAGGAAGAGATCAAGTTATCATTATTTGCAGATGACATGATTCTATATATAAAGGAACCTAAAGACTCTACCAGCAAACTGTTAGAGGTGATAAACACCTACAGCAATGTAGCAGGATATGAAATAACACACAGAAATCAGTAGCCTTCCTATATGCTAACAACAAACACACAGAGGATGAAATCAGAGAATCACTCCTATTCACAATTGCATCAAAAAAAAAAAAAAAAAAAGTACCTGGAATGAACCTAACCAAGGAAGTGAAGGATTTCTACAATGAAAACTTTAAAACACTCAAACAAGAAATTGTAGAAGGCACTACAAAATGGAAAGACATTCCTTGTTCTTGGATCAGAAGAATCAATATTGTGAAAAGGCAATCTTACGGAAAGCAATCTACACATTTAATGCAATCTCCATCAAAATTCCAATGCATTCTTCACAGAAATAGGAAAAAAATCCAAAAATTCATTTGGAAGCACAAAAAACCCCGAATACCTAAAACAATACTGAGCAACAAAAATAAGGCTGGTGGTATCACCATACCTGATTTTAACCTATACTACAAAGCCACAGTAACAAAAATATCATGGTACTGGCACAAAAACAGACATGTTGATCAATGGAACAGAATAGAGGACCAGATGTAAGTCTGGGGAGCTATAGACACCTGATATTCAACAAAAAATGCCAAAAATACTCATTGGAGAAAAGACAGCCTCTTCAAATGGTGCTGAGAAAAGTGGATATGTATCTGTAGAAGGATGAAAATAGATCCTTATCTCTCTCCATACACAAGAATTAAGTCCAAATGGATCAAAGACCTTCATATCAGACCTGAAACTCTAAAACTGCTAGAGGAAAAATAGGGGAAACCCTTCAACATATTGGTCTTGGCAAAGACTTTCAGAATATAACCCCAATTGCTCAGGCAACAAAACCACAGATTAACCACTGGTCAACTCAATTCTCCAGCTTCATCTCATATTGAGCTGAAATTGAAATCCTTAGGTTCAACCTATTGATCCTAGCTCTAGTCCTATAAAATATAGAACAAGGTTAATCCCTTTTCCACGTGACATCCCTTCAAACATTTAAAGACAGGTAACTGTTCAGAGGTCTCCTCTCCAGTCTCAACAGCTCCACTTCTTTCTCCTGTGCTCTCATATCCTAAGCCACGATCTTCTAACTTTGGAACATAACTCAGTTGCTTTGCACATGTGCTAAGCCTTGTAGGCCAGAGCATGCCTTAAAACTTGAGGTATGATGCAACCTCACAAGTACTTTATTACCCAAACCAAATTATATCTGACAATCACTTATAATCTTTGTATACAGATGAGCAGAACCTCCTTAGAGGTTTTACAAAAGCTGTGTTAGTGAAGAGATTTCTCACAAGAATCTAGTGGGTGTTTAAGAATATAACACCGCAGTGACCCTAGTGGTTCCTGGTTTGATGAGATTTTTCCCAAATACAGAGCAGGTGATAAAAAAATAGCAGTTGTGTTGCTTTAAGCTCCCATCCATAGGCATAACTTAACCTCAGATTACACCACTAGGAAGTAGAGGAATGAAGCTTGAAAACTAGGTGTTCAGACCCTACATACTACGAATAGACTCCAAATGTATGCACCACTTTGTACATCTGGCTTATGTGGGTCCTCAGGAATTGAACCTGGGTACTTAGGCTTCACAAGCAAGTGCCTTAACCGCTAAGCAATCTCTCCAGCCCCACACAATGTGTTTTTATTTTGTAGAATGGAGAAGAGAGATAATCTCAATAGATGATGGAAAAAAAAGGTTCATCAAATAGATGATTGAAAAAACAGGTTATCAGTCAACCTTTCAAGCTTATTAATTTCTAAAGCAAGATCATGAACTGTGCCTATCTGGTAGGGTTTACTATGATGATTGAATGGTATAATGTATACAAAGCCATTTCTACACCATTTCCTACCAAACAAACCAGTTATTCTCAATAGTGCCACTGGAAAATTTCAACCTATTCTATCCAAACATTATTCATTTGATTGTATCACATTAGTAAAGAAATACTAACCAGGATCGATACCAATGATTTTGTAAAAGTGGGTATCAACCTGCACTTTGCAAAACAGATTTACTTGTCCCTAAACTTCCCATTCATCAAGAAAAAAACCAACTATCAGTAGTACTACCTAGATTATGTATTCTACTCATCTTTCAATTTGTTTCTGAAATGCTTTCTTAAAAAGCAGCAGCCAGATGTAATGTTCCTGTTCTTCAGACCACATATTGCAACCGATAATTTTATATTTGTGTAATTATTTTTCATTGACATGTATCTCCCTCAATAGAATGCAAGGGACATAATGATGGGAACCTTGTCTATCTTTTTCACTCATATATTTTAGTTTTTACACTATCCAAGAACCTAGCACATAATTAGAACTCTATACATATATGCAGAATTAATGAACAAATAATGTGAATGACAAAAGGCATGTAAATGCATATTTAGTCACTCAATCTAACCATGACATAATTTATTGGCTATGTTGAAAGATTTGCTGTAGTTCTTTAAAAAACTGCCTCCTGCATCTGAATTTAAGCTCCAAGAGTGCTAGGCTTATGTCTGGGTTTGCTTGCCAATGTATGTCAGAACTAGCACAGTACCTAACAAACAGAAAAAGCTTCATGAAGTTTTGTTGTATTTATAACAGACATAGAGTTGGGACCTCAGTACAATTTCTAAATTTTATGAAAGATTTCTCAGGTGAAACTAATGATTGTGAATAGTGTCGTATTTCCAGACTATAGCAGCACACACATCAGAGTCTAGAGGTTGAAGCAAATTTTCATATACCCTGATTAAATAGCCAATTGCTTTAGTTTTGCAGGCTATATGGCCACTATTGTTTTAACGTCTCTACTCTTGTTGCAGTGCAAAGCAACCATAAATACTGTAGTGGATAGACGTCCTGTTTCAATAAAACTTTGTTTACAAAAAGAGATTGCAAACTATATCTGGCACTAGTATGTTTAAGTATGATTATCTAAGTATAATCCAATCTTAATAATCATATTTTGTATGTGAGAACAGAGAGTCCACATTTACTGAGAAAGGGGATATGGTATTATTGAGGTCATATTGCAAATAAATGAAAGTGGAGATTTCTCACTCTCAATTTTCCTGATATCTTGTTTTGAGGTCTGCCTGCTTCAGTCCTGGTGTTAGAACTATCCCATCTCATTTATTAAAGGTAAGGACTCTATTTTAAATTCTGTGTGTTGGTAGGATTTCTTTTATATTCTATCCTCTCCTGTATACTTGGAGATGACCAGTTTCGTAGAACACAGATCTCTATTTTCTTCAGATTTCTGAAGTTGTAAATGTTCTGGATTTTATGGTATTATGAGCTCGGTTTAGATAAGAAGGAAGAGCTCTGACATATGTCTTTTCATACACTTTACCAAGTCTGTGAGAAATCATTCTGTACTAGAAACTTACCGAGGTCCTACTATAGTGGCAGCACTTAGCCATAGTGAGAAGCTGGGCTGGTAAGGATGAGAAGTAAACAGCAGTCAGCATTTTAAAATCCTGATTTCATGCCAAGAACATGATGTACAACTTCTCTAAAATCTTAACTTACCACTTTAGGGAAAAAACCAGATAGACAAAAAGATATTCGGTCAACCTCTAAACTCTTGGCTTTCTCTACTATTATGGCTGTTCTTAAGGCCACCAATTACTAAACAACCTTCTCAGAACTGGAAATGAAGAACTGCAAACTCCTAGAGAATATAGTATGTACTCACATGTTCATAATACTCTGTACTCACACTGTATGCTTATCCAGAGACACATATAAATCCCAACAAGCTCCCTGAACCAGCTATGTCTGATGACTATCCATTCTTCTCAGAGTATTTACCACCAACGTTGTGTATTTTACCAAGACTCAGCTTAAATATTGCATCTTTTGTGACATTGCCTTGGTGCTTCTGGAGAGACAGAATCAGTTTCTGCTCCATGACTCCCCTACTCTCACTCCAGTACTTTCTTGAAACATTTATCCTTGGATCTAGCAAAGCATCTGATTTCTGGTTTATCATACTCATTATTAACTCTACAGGGCCTGCCTTATTGATTTCCTTTTTAAAATAACATCTGTTATGTCCTTTAATACAGAAAAGCATAAAAAGGGAGAAAAAAGAATAATGATTTATCTCCTAGAAACCTCCAGTGGCCTTTAAAGAAAAATGCAATATATAAGATTGGTAGGAAAATTCAAACTGTACAGAAACATACAAAATGAAAATTCAGTGTCTTCCACTAATAGACGTTCATTCCAAAAGAAACCTTAGATAACAGCTTCTTGACTATTATACCAGAAAAACATCTGTATATATGACAGAACTTGTATATATTGCACATTATTATGACATTTTACATTTTTCTTTTTTTTAACATGAGACAAAGTCATATATTTATATAATCACACATACAATGGCATACTGCAAATTTAATAAAACTAAGTGGTATAATGTATCTTTACAGGTAGCTTTCTTCTACTATTGTATAACACATGTTTCCCAAATATATTACATAAAGCATTGAATATATCCCTCACAAAAATATTCCCCACATTTTTCTAAGCACAATGTTATATGTTTTTACTTATATATTTCAGACATTTAAAAAATTATCACATATAGTACAACCTCTGTCTTATACAGCTGCATGGGATATTATTTCAGATGAATGTAAGTCAATCAATCTCTTATCTATGTATATTAGGCTATTCTCAGTCTTTAAAAATATATTTCATTTATTTATTTGAGAGGGAGAGAGGGAGAGAGAGAGAGAGAGAGAGAGAGAGAGAGAGAGAGAGAGAGAGAGAATGGGCATACCAGGGCCTCCAGCTACTGCAAACAAACTCCAGATGCATGAAATCCCTTAGGCATCTGGCTTACGTGGGTCCTGGAGAGTTGAATCAGAATCCTTTGGCTTTGCAGGCAAATGCCTTTAACTGCTAAGCCACCCCTCCAGCTCCTATTCTCAGTCTCACTGTTATAATTGACACTGCAAAAAATTCCAAAGTTTTCCATCTGCTGTAGAAGAAGTGATATGCAGCCTCTGCTCATGTCATGGTTTTCTCTGCTGTCATAAAGCATCCCCTTGAGACCCAAAGCTAAAATAAAACCTTTTGGGGCTGGAGAGATGGCTTAGCAGTTAAGCGCTTACCTGTGAAGCCTAAGGACCCTGGTTAGAGGCTTGATTCCCCAGGACTCATGTTAGCCAGATGCACAAGGGGGCGCACGCGTCTGGAGTTCGTTTGCAGTGGCTGGAAGCCCTGGCGCATCCATTCTCTCTCTCTCTCTCTCTCTCTCTCTCTCTCTCTCTCTCTCCTTCCCACCCTCTTTCTCTGTCTGTTGTTCTCAAATAAATAAAATAAAATAAAATAAAATAAAATAAAATAAAATAAAATAAAATAAAGGCCAGTCTGTTGGGCTTGCCTAAAAAAAAAAATTAAAAAAAATCCTTTCCTTTTCTCCCATCAGTTGTTTTCGGTCAGGTGTTTTTTCCCAGCAATGAGAAGGTAATTATAATACTAAGGAAAGCAATCATATTTAGCTTTCATTCATGAGGTGCAATTTGAAAATCAAGTACAGTTTGAAGATCAATGAATTAAATGTCCAATCTTTCAAGTTAAAGATAATTGGATTTTTTTTGCAAAATTTTAACAACTACCCTAGAGAATTAGAAGTTTTCAAATATAAGTGCATTCAAAGAGAAAGTTTTCCAATGACAGTAGTATTTCTAAGCCAATTTTTAAAACACGCAATAATAATGTATACAGTGTTGGACACTACGTATCAGAATTTTTTTTCTCCTCACACAGATTTGGGATAAGAATTTTGTTATCATGCGTCATTTCCTGAACTTGCTTGGCTTGTTTCCTACTTGTGTTTCTGGGTTGTTGTTTTAGTCAGCCCCCAAATCATCTAGCTTCTGGGAAAAGATCTATTTCCTATAGGTCAGTAGTGTCTCATCTGATCAATTGATATTGACATCTAGGTAAAAAAATCCTGCTCTGTAGAGCAATGTAATTTTAGTTCACTTGATATCCTTGAAGGCTTCTCTTGTTCTCTTTTTGGGGACAGGTGAATCTTTGCCTTTGTATATGTTAGTTACTAAGAATGAGATGGGTGCCTGGCACAGCTCCTCCTTTGAAAGAAGTAAGCTCAAACAGGATTTTGTGAGAGTACCCGCTTAATCAAATGCCCCAGAGAAAAGCAGGTGCATATTTGGGAAATATTCATTGAGCAATTACAGAGTGTATATCTGTTCTGTGTGTGATGTATCAGTAATAAACAAAGTAAAACTCATGTCTATGGAGACTACGTTGTGTGTGGTGGCAGGTGGGAGGAGCACAACAAAAAGACTAGTTAAAAATGTATTATGGAAGCTGGTGACTAGTATTATGAAGAATAATAAAGAAGGGTGACATGGAATACTAGAGTTGCTACTTAATATATGCTATACCCAGTACAAAGTATATTTTATATGTGGTGAAGTACAAAAGAGGGAGAATAATAGGATATAGGGATGAAGAGTGGAGCTCCACGTACTACATGTTGTTTTCTTGTCCTTTTGTGGTGTGTGATATGAAATCCAGGTCCTCGCACATGCTAGGTGATTTCTCTAACACTAAGTAATACTCCCAGCCCTACACTTATCTTCAGAATGGTATGAAAGTTGACACTATCCAGCCTTCCTGGAGAGTGGTAACAGATTAAGAAAAGAAAAGACAAAGTGAGCAATGTCTCAGGTTTTCATGTCTTTAGGTCTTCCTCATAGCATGTGTTACGAATTTTTTTTCAAGATCAGACACACTAGTATTCTTGTATTAATTGCAATATAACACTTAAAGACATATCTATCTCCTTTCACAAGACCTGTATAGCTCCTCTTCTTTCATTCACTCCGCATTTAAATACACAGGGAGGAGCTTGAATACTAGGTGTTCATTAGTAGGGGTTGCACATGAAAAAGATAACTTAAATAAATGAATGCTATGGAGAAAAATCAATGTGCACCATGAGAGAGATGTCACTTGGGAAAAATACATGCTTGGTAGGCAGGGAAGAAGAATGTGTGACTAAGGACAAAAGATGGGGAAAAACAAAACAAGGGTAAGAAAAGTCAGTTGAGCTGCTCCTCAGATCATGGGAAACAAATGAAAACAGAATCCCCACTTTGTTTTTCCTACAAAGACTTAAACAAGTGAGCACTAGGAAAGCCAAGTGCTTTGCAAAATCAAGGAAATGAATAGTCATTTTTCTCACTGGTGAAGGATACCCTTCTCAACATCAAAGAATGGCCCCTCTTTTTGATGGGCAGCTTCCCACAGCAGTACCTGTCTTTCTGAATCTCACTAACTGCAAAAAATGCACAAGTCTACTTTTGTTTGGAATTCCTACCTAATCAAAACTAATCACTAAACAGATCTTTGCCTGACATATCTGAGTACCAGAGCTAGAATCTTCATTGCTAGCAGAGAGTCTCTGTGAATGGAGGAATGGTGGCTGGGAGGTCTGGCTATGGTTAAAAAGCTTCTTTAGTGCTCTGTGAAAACTCTACACTGACAGGAATTAAATCAGATACACCTAAAGGCACTTGGAGAACAAAGATACAGTCTAATGCTCTGCATTTAGATTGACTGGGACCAGGCAGATCTAGATAGTGACAAATTGAAAATGGCAAAAACATCACAAAGCCTTTTTCCTGGTAGGGAAATTGAGGAAATCTCCTAGTGTTTGGGGAAGGAGTTGTTGTGTAAACTAACACAGAGGCTCTAACTTTAAAGATGATAAAAGCTCGGTCTCTATGGAGGAGTTAAAGTGGTCCCTTTGTGTATGCTAACTTGGTTAGCAAAGCACTCAAGACAAAGTAGGCCTCCAGTAAATGAGACATAGAACTGGCTACCATTTATTGTTTATGGAAAGCTACATGAAGCACAATATGCTTGGCTCAGATGAACTCATTTAGTCTTCAATACAACTCTATTAAGGATATATATTATTATTTCAATTTAATATAGGCACACCTTGAAGAGATTGTCGGCTCAATTCCTAACTACCACAATAAAGTGAGTCAGCATGCATATGCATTATGCTTAAATTATACACTTAGTAGGTATACAACAGAATTATCTCTTTAAAACAATGTGTAATTAATTTTAATTAACATATTTTATTGCTAAAATTCTATCAATACAGCCTTCAATAAGTCATAATCCTTTTGATGGTGGAGGGTCTGGCTTTGTTGATGGTGGGTGATGACTGATCATGATGTTAGATAAAGGATGTGGTGTCTCTGGCAATATGTTAAAATAAGACAAGAATGAGGTAAGTTTCCTGTATCAATTGGTTCGTCCTTTCATGAAATATGGCTTTGTAGCATGAGGTACACTTTTATAACCTTGACTCTTCTTTCAAACCTTTAGCCAATTCTTTCAAACCATGCTGCTGCATTATCAGCCAAGTTTAGGTAATATTCTAAATACTTTCTTGTTATTTCAACAATGTTCACAGCATTCTCACCAGGAGTAGATTCCATCCACAAGAAGTGATTCTTTGTCAAAATTTTATCATGACAATTCATTAGCTCAGTTATAGTTTCAAACTAACTAAGTAGCCTGATTTTTTTTTTTACTATTTCTTCCATATCTGCATTTACTTCCTTCTAAATCTTAAACCTCTCAAAGTCATCCATGAGGATTATAATTAACTTCTAACTCCTGTTAGTGTTCATAAATTGAACTCCACCTAGGAATAAATAATGTAGGAACCAGATGATGGGGAGGGGTGCTTTGGAACATTCTGTTCTGGACATGAGGTGGCAAGCCATTACATTTATGACCTCACATTTTAGACATCAGTGCCTGAACAATATTGGGTCAATTAATATGTCTTCAAGGATGGTGAAGGAAGACAAAAAAAGCAAAGAAAGACATAAAAATAGTAGATCAATTGGCTCTAGAGAGGAAAGTGTTATATGGAAAGCATACTGCAGAGGAAGAACAAGAGAGAGTGATGGGAGGACAGGAGGGGATTGTGACCAAAATAAATTATGCACATATATAAAAATTTTCAATAAATATTATATAAAAATATTCTAGATGGTGAATTTATAATGCCAAATCTTTTCCTGGAGTTTTTCGATTGATTTTGTGCAGATACATTAGTTGAACCTCTATCTATGGAAGTTGTAGCCTTTCAAAATTAATTTATTAAATGATAAGATACTAAATTCAACCTACTCCTTGAATCATGGGCTATGGAATGAATATTATATTGGTAAGTACAAAACCAATATTCATCTCATTATATGTCTCCATGAAAGCTGTCAGGTGGTCAGATGCATTGTCAATGAGCAGAAATATTTTGAAATTAATCTTTTTTTGAGCAATAGGTGTCAATTTGTTGGCTTTAAGTATTCAGGAAACAATGTCATAAACAAGTAGATGTGCTGTCATCTAGACTCTGTTGTTCCATTCATAGAGTGAGGAATGAAATTCGTCCATGTAATTCTTAAGCATCTAGCAATTTTTCGAATGGTAAGTGAGTGTTGATTTCCCCTTAAAAATCAACAAGAGAAGCTACTAGAATATGGAGGCTTTGAAACATGGCATTGACTTCTATTCTCTGATTATGAAAGTCCTAGATGAAATTTTCTAACGCCAGGCTATTTCATTTACACTGAGAAACTATTTAGTGTGGCCATCTTCACACATCACAGTGGTTAGAACTGCATAACCTGGTGCAGCTTCTGTACCAGCATTTGCCGCTTTACCTTGAAGCCTTAAGGAGACAGTTTCTTTCCTTAAGTCTCAGGAAGTAACTTGGCTCACTTTCCTTCTCAAGCTTCCTCACTTTAGGCCTTCACAGAATTGGAAAGTTTAGTCTAGTTCTGAATCAGGCTTTACCTTAAGAGAATGTTGTGGTTGGCTTGGCATTCTATAGGGACCACTAAAAGACCCTCCACATATGTAAATAAGGATTTTCACTTTCTTATCATTTGTGTGTTCACTAGAATAGCATTTTTACTCTCCTTCAAAAATTTTCCAACTCGGCTGCTGGGTACGAAAGTTTCAATTTTTCAATCTGTCTCATTTTTCCAAGTACTTTCTTCACTTATGCTTAATCACATCTAGCTTTTGATTTAACATACGAGAAATTTGGGTTGGAGAAATTGCTCAGTGATTAAAGTTGCTTGCCTGCAAGATCTGCTGGCCTGGGTTCAATTCTCTAGTACACACTCAAAGTCAGATGCACGAAGTGAGGCATGAGCCTAGAGTTCATTTGCAGCTGCAAGAGGCCGTGGTATGCCCATTCTTTCTCTCTCTCCTCTCAAGTAAATAAATAAAAATTATCAAAATATAAAGTGAGAACAGTTAAATTCCTCCTGTCTTTGAAAACTTGGAGGCAATTGTAGAGTTGTCCAGTGGCTTAATTTTTTTTTGAGGTAGGGTCTCACTCTAGCCCAGGCTGCCCTGGAATTCACTATGTAGTCTTGGGGTAGCCTTGAATTCACAGTGATCCTCCTACCTCTGCCTCCCAAGTGCTGGGATTAAAGGCATGAGCCACTACACCAGGCTTCAGTGGCCTAATTTTAATATTAGTATATATCTAGAAACATGGAGGCCTAAGGAGAGGGAGAGAGACTGGGGAACAGCCAAGCCTGGTAGTGGAGCAATCAGAATATGCACAGCATTTGTTAAGTTTGTAGTCTAATTATGGGTGTGGTTTGTGTTGTGCTAAAGCAATTAGAATGGTTATACCAAAAATCAATGACCACACATCATCTTAACAGATGTAAAAATAAATAGTTAAAAAAAAATGAGCCAGGGAGATGGCTCTGTGGATAAATCACTTACTGTACAAGCATGAGGACCTGAGTTCATATCCTAGCGCTCATGAAATTGCTGGGAGGCAGAGACAGACGATCCCTGTGGCAAACTGGCTAGGTAGACTAGCCAAACAAGTGAGCTCTGGATTCAAGTGAAAGACTATACCTCAATAAATAAGGTGATAGCAACATAGGTAGATAACCAATGTCAATCTCTTGACCCCACAACTTTGTGTACCCACACACATGCAAATATTCATGTGCTCATTCAGGCATATCACACACAGATATACATGTAAAAACCTGTAAAAAGTTTGAAGTATTTTGAGAATTACTAAAATATGATGCAGAGACATAAAACAAGTCCATGCTGTTGGAAAAATGGTACTGATAGACTTTTCCAGTGCAGGGTTGACACAAGCCTTCAATTAATTTTTTTAAGGTGGCAAACCCATGAGTTTACTGGGATTGCTTATAGAGCACAAGCGAGGAATTATTCACAGGGATGTGGGTGACATTTTTTGGGGGGGGTTTCGAGGTAGGGTCTCACTCTGGCCCAGGCTGACCTGGAATTCACTCTGTATTCTCAGGATGACCTTGAACTCACAATGATCCTCCTACCTCTGCCTCCTGAGTGCTGGGATTAAAAGTGTGCACTACCATGCCCGTCTTGACCTGGGTGACTTTGAAACAGCTGCATCATCACAAAGTCCCACCTTATCATGGATGGTGACCTCATGGAACCCACATCATGAATGCCCCCTTCCAGTTATCCTTCCACTTCTTGTTTTTTTTTTTTTTAATCACACTATCTGAGAAGTGTAATAAAGCAAGACACAATAAAATTAGGTATGAAAATTCTGGCTCAGAAAGGTTAAGAAACTTGCCTGAAACCATAAGAAAGTGGATAAACTGAGATTTCAGCCAGACCTATTCAAAACAAATGTGCTCTTTGTACTTTAGGACACAGTTTCAATAATCCTTATCTGAAATGCTTGATCCAGAAGTGTTTTATATGCTTGCTGATTTTGGGATATTTATTTTGTTTTGTTTTTCGAGGTAGGGTCTCACTCTAGCTCAGGATGACCTGAAATTCACTATGTCTTCTCAGGGTGGCCTGGAATTCAAGGCAATCCTCCTAGCTCTGCCTCCCAAGTGCTGGGATTAAATGCATTGGCCACCACGCCCAGCTTGATTTTGGGATATTTGTATGGGATATTTACAATGGGATATCTTGGGGATGGAAATAAAATCAAAATGCAAAATTCATTGATGTTTAATGCATATTTCATACATGTAGCATGTGTTAGAACCAGAATGTCTCCATTTTTAGACTGATTGCCATTTCATTGTAACTCTCTGTTTCCCATGAATGACCCAGACCACCCATCCCAACTATCACTTTCCTGGAATGTCCCAGACCACCCATCCAATTATCACTTTCCTGTAGTGGCCCAGGCCCTGAGGCAATTGGACTACTCTGCCAGTAAAAAAATTCCAATGACCCCACTGTCCCATAAGTATTCCCTAGTCTGTAAGGGAAGTTGCTTCTGACCTTCCTGGCCAGGGCTCTTCTCAGGGTTTCCCAGAATAAAACCTGCCTCTGATGTTGAGCCTAATCTCTCTTGTTGCATTTCCTGTTTTTTTTTTTAAAGCATGAAGGTGATTTTATGTAATTTTTACACAATTTATTTATTTAGTGTAGCTATGTCTTAAATTTCATGTACCACATAAAGTCAGATATAAAAGTTTTCACTTGTGCCATTATGTCAGCACTCAAAGCGTTTTCGATTTGTGTGCATTTTGGATTTGGGGGTTAGGGATGCTCAAGCTAATCCATCTTTCCAGGAAGCTGTCTAATGCATTTGATACAGAAATTTCTGTCCAATGTATGCTTTCTCCTATGAAACTTTTCATAATTTTTGTCCTCACCCTTCATGAAGGGGCCAAGTTCATTCTCCTCCTTTTTAATCAATCAAACAATCTCTCTCTCTCTTCCTCACACATGTGCTCTCTTGTCATGGACATACTGAGAATTTGAGAGCATGATGGGGCTTAAAATTTAAAATTCAAATTTCTCTGATATGTTTTAAATTCATAAAATATGCTGGTTGGATCTTCTCATATATTTCTGACCCCTGCATTTTGGATGGGATGTCCCACAGTTTGGAAAGGGAGAATAACAAGCCAAAGAGAGGCATTACAGAATGGTGAAGTTTATATGACAACTAAACTCAGGTGTTCTGGAGCTCAGCCCAACAGTGTTTGCCATTCTACCTCTCTCTCCCTATTTCCAACTGCCTCTACAAATTAAGGTTTCTCTGTTGCCTCTCCCCATCCCCAGTCCATGCTGAATGCTCTTGTTTATTACTATCCAAAACAAAGCCTGTACATCAGTCAAACCTGTTACCTTAAGCCCACTTCAGTGCTCATTTACTCTAGTGTCACTTCCCATATATGCATACTGTTGATGGTTTACATATTTTTATAATTAGCTTAAGCTCCTCAGATACATAAGCTCCTTTACATTTTTCTTTTATGTTCCTTTATGTCCCTCAGTGGCCTTAAAGATGCCTAGTAAACAATGGTTAATGAATCTCATCTCTTGGAAAGAAAAAAAGTTTACTAAATATATAGATATATATTTCCCTCCAAAGAAAATAAAACAAGGTAAAAAGACTCCTTATCACTTCACATTAGAATTTGACAAAGTATACACTAGTTAATTAGCCCTTAACAAAGGTTGACAGTAAGAGTCTAGTCATGCTAATTAATCCCAAGCCTCACACAAAAAAGGCAAAGAAGTGGGAAACTATTTTAAGCGTTTTTTTTTTTTTTTGTTTTGTTTTCAAGACAGCGTGCTTTCATGTTAACCAAGCATGGCATATTTACAACCTTATGCATTTAACTGCTGTAGTAACTGAGCCAAACTAGAAGCCAAGGGGATGGGAAACATAGCAATTCATCCCCCAAACCACCCACTAGCTACCTAACTCCCCAAGCACCTCTTTTAAGGCAAGAAAGTATTATCTCACATGAAAAAGGGGAAAGCAAATCCTGCAAGACTAAGTTATAGTTGGGGACATGTATGTGTCCAAGGTATATAGATATATAACAGATTGCATTTGTTATTGTTCAGAAATAAACCAAAAGGAGAATTGTCCCCAAAATACAGAAGTGCCTGGTAGTTCAGTCTTCTAGGGTAACTTTATCTTATGTGCATGAGCACATGCATATATGTGCATACCCCATGTGTACCCAAGGGCCTCTTGCCATTGCAAATGAGTGCCATATGCTTGCATTACTTTTTGTGTCTGGCTTACATGGGTAGTTTTGGAGTTGATCTCAGGCTGACAGACTTTGCAAGTGAGTGCCTTCAACTGCTGTCATCTTCCTAGCCTCATAGGATAATTATAAACGGGGTTATAGGACTCAGGGTGAAGTTCAGTGGTAGAACACTTGCCTAGCATGTGTAAGATTCTATGTTTTCTCTATAGCATCACAAAAAGAGGGGTATCAAATCCTATTTTCAATCCATAGTAAAGGTTCTTGGTAGTGAGTGAATTCTTTGGTAAGCAAACCTCTCTTCATCCATTTGGTAAATAGCCTTTTGCTTTTTTAATCACAAAGTTCTTGGACAGGCAGACTGACCAAGAAAAAAGAGCTAGAATCCACGAGTATAATCACAGAAGTGCAGCAATTTTAGAATTTTTTTTCAAAATGTTAATTACTACCTCATTCATTATACTGATTAGACTTCACACTTGCTTTAAGGATGAGAGTAAGTGTTGACCATCCATGACACAGAAGGATTGTTGTTATCAGTACTTGGCAGAATTTCATTCAGCTATTTAAAATGGGGAGAGAGCACTCTGATTCATTTTTAAAAGGCTTGGCAGCCTCTTTAATAAAATTTACAAAAGTATTTTCAAAGCATTAAGTAAGTAAACGGGGAAAAACGTGCAATGAAGTTGTCTTTTCTGAGTTGTCTGTCCCCTGGAAACCATTACCATCCATCTAAGTTAGCTCAAGGACTTAGTATCATTTTAAGTAATCAAGAGGAAGGCTCCAGGCTTTCTAATCTAATTGCCATCTCCAGGGAAGTGGCTTCTTCACTCAGCTAGGTTGAAGGGAAAGAGCAACTCTGGGGATTAAGAAGTGAGTGATTTTAACTGTAGATTTTTCAATCATTTTGATGGTGCTTGTCTCAGGAATTAAGGTTTTTCTTTTCAAATTTGTCATTTACCATGAAAGACACTGGCGTATGTGGGTCTGTGTAACAATTTACCCCTTTGGTGAATACCACTAAGCCGTGATGGTAGTCATACTTGTTAAGATTTCAACGGGTGCAAATTGCTGATCTCCAAAATCTGCACTAAACCAACTTCAAGATGAAAGGAAGTAGAATTATCCTAAAAAGGACATTTCATAATCAGAATAATTGAGAGTTTAGAAACATAACACTGTATCTGAGATTATTGAAAAATGCTGTCAAGCCCTTATTTTTAACACCTTTCTTTGTATTCTGGTGTAGAATAGGTGTCCTTACCTAACCACTGCTGTCTTTTCTCCCAGTATTTTAACATGTGAGTCAGGCCTGTACCTGATTTCTAGCATTTGCAGTCTGCACTTTAGGAGTTATCCACCTCCCACCTGCAGCTTCAATCATGCTCCAGCCCTAAGATAAATCTAAATCATTGTGGAAGGAGGGGGCATTCAAAGAGCTCTAATTCAGCTTTCTATAGCTAATGCCACTTGAGAATCACTGGCCTTGCTAGTCTCACTCTATCTCTGTACTTCAGTTCTTATAATTTGATGATTCCTTTATTCAGTTCACTTCAGCAAGCTTTAATGAGCATCACTTAGGTGCCAGGCACCCTGGTTAGCACATGGAGATAGCTCAGCCTTGTCACTTCCTGACATGTAATCTTAAAAATGCTATAGCCTTTGTTCAGAGATAAAGGTATTTCCAGGGTATTATTAGTTTGGAAAAGACTTAGTCATAACCTTGTATATTCACTAATCCTTCTATCCCACTGTAAATTGTTCATGTTGCCTGAATTTCCTAGCATTCTTAGCAGAGTATATACTATTATTTGGACAGTTGTACTCATAAAGATATATTCTAAGGAAGATATGTATGTATATTAAATATATATTATATGATGCTGGACCTTGTGACACAGGCTTGTAGTCTCAGTTACTGTGGAGGATGAGTGAAGATCACAAGAGTAAAGTTGGCCTTGTAAAGTTAATGAAATCTGTATCAAAATTTTTAAAAAAATTAAAAAAGGAGTTAAGGACACACCTTGATAGAAGAACACTTGCCTAGCATGCATTAGGCTCATGTGCAATCATCAGTTCTACAAAAATGTGTGTGCGTATGTGTGTGTGTGTTTGTGTGTGTGTGTGCACGCTGATTTTTTGTTATAGTTTCTGCAAGTGAGGAAATTAGAAGCAGCTTATCTTGAAGGTTCAGGCCTTGAGTCTCACATTAGATGTCAGTCAAGACGTTTGCTAGGGCTACAGTCATTTATAAGTTTGCCTAGGGCTATAGAGGGTAACTTTCAAAATTGACATAAAAGTTGTACACATTTATAGGCAGCAGTATAAAGTTTCAAAAAATGTAAATATTGTGGAATGATGAAATTATAATATTTAGCACTACAGTACCTATTTCTTAGGTAACTCACACAGTAAGGCAGTCATTGCTGCATCAGGAAGGCCTTTCCACTGGGCCACTTGAGTGTCTACAGTAGTGTAGAGAAAATACTATGTCTGACTACACAAAAAGCTACAGTAGAACTCTCAATGTCTTTCCTAATTCAACCTTAAAAATCACCCACTCATTAATGCTATCTTTTATTGGTTTCATAGACTAGTTCTGAGTCAAGGTGGGAAGGGATGACAAAAGGGTGTGCAAAGCAGGAGTTGAAAATCATCAGGTGTCAGTTTAGAAACTGTCTGCCACAGGCACAAAGCCAAGCAAAGAGAGGTGGAGACTGGTGGAATTAGGATGGTAACTGAAACCAGGGGAAAAAGCATCCTTCATTGACCATATGCCTTTCCATCATTTTATAGTTAATCTTTATTCTGCATTTTCCTTCTCAGGACTTAATGCTACTTGACACAGTGGATATTTCTTGGTAAATATTTTATTAATGAATTCAACAGTCAAAATAAAAACCATGTGAAATAAGAGACTTTTAGTTTATTTTCTTTACTGTTGCCACTTAGTAACATTTATGTAAAATGATTTTGTATTTGAAGGAATAAAAAGTAAATTCATAAAAGTTTTACATTGCCTGTTTCTATCTGTAGATATTTTGACTGTAAAAAATTTCAAATCCATCTTGTTTTAAAAGTTTCCCAGGTGATGTTAATGGTCATATCCCAGGTAATAATGGTCATAAACACTCTAAACAAAAGGAAGGTTGTTGTTAATGGCTTGTTGTAACAGAAGACTGTAACTAAAATTACATTAGCCATTGGGTGGATGAAGAAGAGTATGTTAAGGCAAAGTGAGAGGAAATGTAGTTCACTAGGCTGCAAAATTTCCATTACACAACATTTATAGATTATTTATTATCATTTGGAATTACTGCTGACATTAAGAATGCCATAATAATGTGTGGAACAGACACAACTTCTTGGAGTCATATAATCTGTAGTCCTGTCCAAGAACTGAAAGTGAAGCAGGCATGATGGACAGAGGTGTGAAGAATAGTGTAGCCATAGATATGTTCACAATTTTCAGAAACTGAAGTAAGCAGACAATTGGTGTGAACAGTAGAGAAGGTTTAAAGGAATGGCATATTTTAAAATTATGTGCATATATTGAATTTCGACCTACCGTTAAGCTTTCCTGCTCAAGAAATTCCTTGGCACATTCATGGGGATAATTTCTCCCCAGTATCTGTTCTATTCCCTTATATTCCATTGAGAATGCACATGAATTTTAGTATAAAACACGGTTTAGTGTTTATTGTTTTCTTAACTTCTATTATGTGTTTTGTTTTCTATTATAGAACACTTCGGGTTTCTTATTTGTTTGTATTTTGTGGTAGGGTTTCACTATACTCCAGGCTGACCTGGAATTCATTATGTAATCTCGAGGTGGCCTCAAACTCCTGGTGGTCCTCTTACTTCTGCCTCCCAAGTGCTGGGATTAAAGGCATGTCCCATCACGTCTGGCCATTTTAGAATTTTTGATAAGGTAATATGCATATGAATATACATGTAATGAATCTAGCTAGCATATCTTCCAATCTTATATGGTCTCATTTCTTTCCCCTGAGAAACTCTCTAATACATGTTGAAAATATTGACTAAGATGAAGGTTAGAGTTTTAAGTATTAGGGGCTGGCTATATATTAACTTGACATGGTTTATCTTCTTAGTGGGTATAGTTTGGTTATATCTGCCATACTAACATGAAACTAAGTAGAGACTCTGAATACAAAAAGCAATTCTTAGCAGAAAGAGCAATGCTGGAGATACTGTAACACTGGTCTGAAATTATACTGCAGCACAATAGTAATGATAAATGATATTGGCATAAAAGGCATGTAAATCAACAGCATAGAATACACAGAAATAAATCCATATTTACAGCCACATGATTTTCAACAAAGGTATCAAAAACATATATTGGAAAAAAAAAAGCCTCTTCAACAAATGCTACTAGGAAAACTGGGCAGCCAAGTGTAGAAAAACGAAACTAGATCCGATCTCTCACCCTGAACAAAGTCAATTCACAATGGGTCAAAGACTTAAAAGACAGACTAGAGACTTTGAAATTTCTAAAGTAAAACATAAATAAAACACTTCAAAATATAGGCATTTGCAAGAATTTTATGAAAAAAAAACCAGTAACTCAGGAAATAATCCCAAAGAATTGGCAAATGAGATTACATGAGATTAAAAAGCAAAGTAAACAATCACGAGAGTGAAGAGGTGGCCTGGTAAATGTGCGAAAATGTTTTTAATTACATATCAGACAGGGGACCAATATCTAGAAGATATAAAAATTTCAAAAATCAAACTCATGCACACACACTGCCACCATCACCACTAATCATTCAGTCAATAAACAGGCCAATGATATCAACAGAAAATTTTCAAAAGAAGCAATACAAAGGTTTTATAAATATTTGAAAAACTTTTCTAACCTTTAATCATCAAGGACACAGAAATAAAAACTCTTTGAGATTTCCTCTTATCACAGCTAGAATGGCTATCATAAAGAAAACAAATGACAACAAATACTGGTTAGGCAAAAGAAAAAATCTTATTCACTGCATTTGGGAATATGAACTGGCACAGCCACTACAAAAATCAAAATTGAGGTTACTCAAAAACTGAAAAATATTACTATATAATATCACTCCTGGATATATATCTGAAGAACTCTACATCATCATACTATATAAATAACTTGCACAACCATGCTTATCCCTGCATTATTCACAATAGCCAGCCCAGATGTATATCAACAGATGAATGGAGAAAGCAAATGAATACATGTACTCAACAGAATTATATTCATACATAAAGAAAAATTAAATAATGATACTTATAATAAAATAAATGGAACTCAAAATTATGTTTAGCAAAATAATCTAGATTAAGAAAGACAGTAGTGCATATTTTCTTTAATATGAGGAATCTAGACTTTTTCCCTTAACCCTAACAGAATCTAGGTTTTTACGTGTTTGCGTGTGTATGTGTGTGTGTGTGCGTGCATGTGCACAATGAAACTAAAAAAGAGAATGAAGTGATGAGGCAAAGAGTTATTAAGATATAAGGAAAGGAAACCTGAGAGGGTAATGGAATACATGTGACATGAAAGCAGAGGAGGATAAAATGGAGAATGGAAAAAGAGGAGGCCAGCAAATGGAGCTGAGAAGAGCAGGGTGTTCAGTGGGGTAGGGGGACAAAAAGAACAAAATTTACAGTTATAGTCACACCTCATCACTGAAGCAGACCAAAAATGAACCCAACATGGCTCAGGGAAATTTTGCGGAAGAGGGGGCGGAAAGAATGTCAGAGTCACATGTTGGGTCATGATATGCAGAGACATTTATCTTACCCATAACTGTGGGCGAACTCCACAATTCATGACCCATATACCTCAACAAGGAGGGGCCAAGGGGAGAGGGTAGGTCACGGATGAGCCTAATAATGGTACCAAAATGACTGTATTTGCTGAATACAAAACTAATTAATAAAGAAAAAAAGTGAAAAAAATTTACAGTTATATACATATGCAAATGTCAAAAGAAGCACATTACTTTATACGCTGACTTTAAAAATAGGTAAAGCCAGCCGGGTGTGGTGGCGCACGCCTTTAATCCCAGCACTCGGGAGGCAGAGGTAGGAGGATCGCCATGAGTTCGAGGCCACCCTGAGACTACATAGTGAATTCCAGGTCAGCCTGGGCGAGAGTGAAACCCTACCTTGAAAAACCAAAAAAAAAAAAAAAAAAAAGGTAAAGCCAAAGGACTGAATTCTGGTGAGTAATATGTGGTTATATTTTTTAGATGCTGCTTTCAGGTATGACCTATAAAAAAAACTTTCTACATAGCTGTTTTTGTATGTAAAAGATTCATGGAATAATGAAAGGCCTTAGCTTTGACAAACTATAGTCCATGGAACAGATGAAGCTTCTACTATTCTGGAAAATACATTTTACTGGAACACAGTTATAGCCATTAGTTTACGTATTGTGTATGGCTGCTTTTGTTTAAGTGCAGAGATTATTTGTGACAGAGGCTATCACACACAAAAAAACTTTACTACCTAACCCTTTATAAAAACGTCTGCTGACCTCTGTGTTAAGTCACAGGAGAAGTTTGATGAGGGAGCCTGAGTCCCTGAGTGACTGCACAAAGCAGAGACCTCTGTGGATCCACATTGGTCATTTATTATATTAAACTCCTGACACTTTGAGCTTATTTATTACTGAAATTGGTCTAACACATGTTAAGGTGTGCATTGGGTATTCTACTTGTCTAGCAGATCATATCTCCTCCTTTTTGTACCTTGCTTGTTGCTTAGAGATAGTATCTACACATTTGTTAATACAGACCATCAAAGTATTTTCATCTAGACTTTTACATGTGTCATGTGCTTCCTGCTGAGACTCTAACTAACACAAGGTATAACTTTGACTTTATTTATATTCTTAGTTATTCATAGATTTAAACTGGACATAGTGGTGCATGCCCGATATGCAAGCACTTAAGAGACTGAGACAGGAGGAACAAGGCAAACTAGGTAAATCTAGTTTGCATAACAAGTCTGTCTCAAACAAAGGACAGAAACACTTCCCATTACATTTTCAACTGCATCATATTAAAAACTAATTTTTTCAGTGTTTGAGACTGAATCCAAGGCTCCATACATGCTAGGAAAGTGTTCTATCTCTGAGATATGTACCCAGATACGAATATACATTTTTTAAAATTCTTAAGATAGTATATAAATAACATCCCTCTCTGGGTCAAAGACCTAGAGTCTTGATTGCTCAGACCTTGACTTCTTTGGCCTTCTTGCTTCACTAATGCCCATGAGCAAAACCCTTCAGAAGGTTGTGCCTTGGGTGGACCATACTTTTCTTCTTCTAGATAATTTATATAAACATGGATATTTGCATGTATGTGATACATATCTCTTAATCTACTTATGTGCAATAATTTCTGTAATAAATGTGTCAGAAAGAAGCCTAAAGCTTGTTGTCTATGCTACAGTCCCCTCTACCCCAGTATTTAATCATGAACCCAAGAATTCACTAATTAACTCAACAAGACAAAGCTTCAATATAGTATTTCCTGGTTTTGTGCATTTATGGAGATTCTTCAGCAGGGCAGTTTCTGCTGCCAATTGACTATTTTAAGAACACAATCTTATGATGAATTTAGTATATTTAATTACCATTGATTAAATTTAAGAAGGCTATTTTCTTACCTCTGCGAATTAAGAAACTTGCTCAGATTCTTTCTACCCAAATTGCTCCCTACAGCTTAAGAGGATTATCTGAGTAAACCAGTTCACAAATGACTGAATTGCCTTTTAAGAAAAGAAAGTTTAACTGAATCACTTTTTGGTAACTGGTTTTCTTCAGGGCTGGAGGCATAGATCATGCACTGGCTACAGTGAATAGTGAAGGCTCCACTAGCCTACAGGTTATTTACTGAGCTTTATAATAGTTAGGGAACAGGATACACATTGAACTTAGGAGGTTTTCCATAAGGCAATGCCATCAATTTCAATCCAGAACAATCTCTAGTATTGATTAAGTTTTGGGATCTCTTTTACCACTACTGATCTGTCTCATCTTTAATTCAACAGCAGCCTGAAAGAAATGTAGAGGCAACTGTAGAACACCTGAGGCAAATCATACTTGTAAGTTCTCTACAACACTATTACCTTCTCCATTTACAAACCCTCCTTAGAGAATGGGGAAGCGGTGCAATTTTCAGCACTTTCTGAAAGTACACTATAAAGGACACTGAGACAGAATTCAGAAGCCCTGGGTTCCTGAATCACCAAGTATTTATGTGTTCTTGAATAAATCACCAAATCAGTATGGGTCTCATTTTCATCATTTATAAAAAGAGGATAATGATAATCTATTTCACAGTTGAGGAAAGGACTCAAAGAAATATATTCATGTAAATCACTTATTACCGTGTTTGAGATCCAGCAACACCATTGTTATATTATTAGCATATTATTTACCATAAAGTAGATGAACACCACCTTTACAATTCAATTTTCACCCACACTTCAAAATAAGCCATCTGCTATAAAAATTCCCAGTCCATCTGTTACCTTAAAATGTTATACCCTCATATTTGAATATACATTCAAATTATTGGTTGGATTATTTATTAACATTTTGAAAAATATATTATTTATTTATTAGAGAGAGAGAGAGATAGAAAGAGGCAGATAAAAAGAGATAATGGGAATTCCAGGGCCTCTTAGCCACTGCAAATGAACTCCAAACCCATGTGCACCCTTGTGCATCTGGCTTTCCTGGGTAATGAGGAATCTAACCTGGGTTCTTAGGTTTCACAGACAAGTGCCTTAACTGGTAAGCCATCTCTTCAGCCCCTCTATTAACATTTTTGTCTTTTGTCCCTCTACAAAATTTTCTTAGAACTGCAGGTATATCATGTCTCTAGGAAATGGTAAGGATTAAATGATTTAATTTAATATGTAATAGCTAATCAGAATTTCCTGGATTACAACAAATACTGTACAAATGGACATGACTTTTTCACTATAGTCTTATTAATAGTTATACTAATCATTATACATTAACCTCTAAGATCCAGGCAAAAAGAACCTCTCAGATTTTAAACATACCATAGTATTCCACACCTCCATACTCACAAACCAGTATGCAGTGACAGATTTTTCATTTTATTTATATATCTTTCCAGAGGCAAGATCTCACTGGATGTAGTCTAGGCTGATCAGGAACTCATTCTGCAGCCCAGGATGGCATTGAACTCATGGAAGAGTTCCAGCCTCAGCCTCCCAACTGCTGAGATTAAAGGCATGTGCGACTATGCCTGGCATATATAACCATACTTGTTTTTTTTTTTTTCTTTTGGAGTACAGAAGATTGAATCCAGTGCCTCACACATGCTAGGCAAGTGCTCTACCACTGAGCTATGTCTCCAGCCCTACTGGACAAATAAACTATAATTTTTCAGAGCAAGGATTAAAATGGCTATATACCATACCCTCTAAAAGAATAAGAACAAAAATAACAATGAAACATTTTAAAAACTAATATTGAGATATTATCCATTCTTTCATCCTTCCCAATCTCCCTATCTCTTCTTTCTCCCTTCTCCCCTCTCTCCATTTCTTTCTTCTTTTTGGAGTTTTGAGACAGACTCTTTAGCCCATTTTATCCATGAATGCATGTTGAACCCCACCTCAGCATCTCCATTGCTTTGATTATAGCCATGTGCCACCATTTCCAGCCAATATGTCAAAGCAGGAAAAAAATAAGCATACAATAGAGGAGGAACTAATATATATATATATATATATATATATATATATATATATATATATATATGAAGTTGGTAGACAAACTCAACCATAACACTTAACGATTAATGCACTTAATGGACTGAACACTGCAATTTGTCAGAATTGGTAAAAGGCAGGATTATTAATATGGAAAAAAGAAAAAAAACATCTGAGTCTGGAGGTAACTGGTACAGTTGATTAGCTCACATGTACAAGTCTCTGAGTTTGATCCCTACCCCCACACACAAATGATCCATCTGACCAATAATAGAATCACAATTTTTTAAAAAAATCTATATTCACATTTTAAATAATGACAAAACTAGACCATTTTTCCTTAAAACAAAAACTGAAATTAGAGATAAATAGGAAGATTTTATAGTGATAAAGTGGTCAATTTAAAAGAAACAGATATTAAGTACAAATCTATATGTATCTAATAACAGAGTCCTAAGATACAAGAAGTAAAACTTAACAGAAATAGACAATTCAGTAATAATGCAGACTTTAATTCTACACTTTCAGTAATGCATGCATCACGGAAACAGAAGATAAACAAAGAGACAAAACTTTTGAACATTATATGTCAGATAAATCCAATAGATGTCCTTGGAACACCCAAACCAACAACAGCAATATGCACATTCTTCTCAAATACATAGATGACATTTTGTAGGAAAAACTATATAAAAAGCCTTAATACAAAAGCCAGTAAATTTTAAAATAATAGAAATAATAACAAGTTTGGTCTCCAATTGCAAAGGAATGAAACTTGAATCTGATATAAAATAGTTGAGAAAATCATGAATATATAGAAATTAAACTACATCTCCTAAATAACCAATAGGTCTGTGGAAGAAATATAGAAGGAATTCATTTAAAAAAATCTTCTGAGGTAAAAGAAATGAAACAGAACCACCAAACTTATAGGATGCTGCTCGAATTATTTTAAATTTATAAATGGTCCAATATTTTAAAGTCAAATATAAAGGTACCTAAATATGTAAATGTCCCTCTAAGTACTTTAATAAGGATAGCTACATAAATCAATAGTTAAATGTGAAATTCAGAAAAAAATCATACATTTTGAGGAACTGACCTTTTAAAAGCATACCAGGGCTATACAATGGGGAAGAAAGTGCTAAGTCAAGTGGATATCCCCATGCAAAACAATTAAGATGGATGTGTGTATCTCACAATGTATAAAATTTAACTCAAAATGAATAAAGGTTCTAAATATAAGAACTAAAATTATAAAAATCTTAGACTAAGACATAGGCTTCAGATTTGACAAAGGACTTTTATATTTGAAATATTTTTATTTGATTTGATTTTATGTATTTGAGGGAAAAAGAGGGAGAGAGAGAGAGAATGAGAGAGAGGGAGTGCCAGAGCCTTCAGCCACTGTAAATGAACTCCAGATACATGAACCACCTTTACATCTGGCTTATGTGGGTTCTGGCGAATTGAACCTGTGCCCTTTGGCTTTGCAGGCAAATGTCTTAACCGCTAAGCCATCTCTCCAGCCCAGGTCTTTTATATTTGATTTCAAGAGCATGATAGCCTGAATATGGTCTATGAAGGAGAAAGGGACAGAGGAAGAAAGAAAAGAAAAGCAAAAAGGAAGACATTCTGGCTATTCTTTAAAATGTTTACATACAGTGTTATCAGTTGACCCATCAAGTTCATACATGCCTAGATATATACTTAAGAGTAACAAAAACATTATGCCCAAGCAAACACTGGTATTTACATGTTCTCATCAATGAATAATAATGGCTATTTATAATAGCACAAAGTGCAAAAAAAATCCAAATATCTTCAAACTGATAAATGAATCAAAACTTGGCATATACACATAGTGGAACATTTCAACCATAAAAGGAATGAAATATTTATATATGCTACAACCTGATGAACCTTAAAAACATATTGAACTCTATTGATATGAATGCCCATAACAGCAAATATAGAGACAGATACTATATTACTACTTGCCTGGGATGTAAACAGATGAGATTAGCATGAATTAATTACAAACAAGTACATATTTCACTTTTGTGATGGTAAAAATGTACCAAATGAGCTTTTGATGATGATTATACATACCTGTAACCATACTAAAATCTATTGAATCGTACACTTGAAAAAGATGAAGTGTAGGGTGTGGTATGTCAATCTTATTTTAACAAAGCTAATACCTAATAAATGTAAAGACAAAGATAGGTTGAAAGTAAAAGGATAGGAAAGGGGCTCCTTAAATATCCCAATCACAAAAGTGTGTTGCTATATTGTTACTTATTGCTCACCTATCTTCTTCCCTAGAGCTTAGTTCCTTGAAAGCAGGGACTATCTATATAACTGGACTATACATGCCTAGCAACTAAAATAATGCCTGGCATATATAAAGCACTCCTTATCTCCTCATGAAATCACAGTTTACTGGATGATTCCTAGTGAAATTAATTTCAACTACTGTTTGCAACATGAGAGAATCTAATAGATGTGATAAGACAAAACTAGACAAATTATACACTGATGTTTTATTTTAAGGAATTCAAGAACAGTCAAAATTAATGGGGATAAAAACAAGTTTGGTGCAATTCTGCGGATGATTTATATGTTGATCTAAGTAATTGTTTTATATAGAGAATTGAACAATTAAGGTTTGTATACTTTTCAGGGTATATTATTCTCACATATAAAAATGTCAGTAAAATGATGCTTTTAAGAATACAGGCTCTGCTGTCATATACTACTTTCTCTAGGAAGGCATATTCATGAAGTTTGTAGAGTGCAGCTTCTTTTATTAAACATTTAAGTGTGTGTGTGCGTTCAGGTAAATACATGTCATATTGCACCTGTGGGGGTGAAAGACAAGCTTTGAGTTGGCCCTGGCCATCCTGCCTTAGTTTTTGCAGCATGGCTCCTCTCTCCCTCTCACTCTGCTATTGTTCTTCACTGTCCTTGTCTCAAGCTGCTGGGAAATTCTCCTATCTTACTTCCTATCTTGCCGTCAGAGGTTTTTTATATGAGGATTGAGAATGAAACTTGGGCTCTCAGGCTTAAGTGGTGAATGTTATATTCACTAAGCCATCTCTCAAGCTCTATGGTTTCTTTTTTTTTTAATGTCATTACCATTGAACCTCAGCCTCAATGCACTTACCATTGTGTGCCTTTTTTGCTTAATGTAGTGTAGAAAGAAAAAAAATGAGTGTGATAGTAACTTTTCCAAGCAAAATTCATAAACAATTTTATTAGAGTCTAAATATGTGTTGCTGCATGACCTTACATATACGTTCTTCAGAACATCAGATTTTGGCTTGAAGTTTAAAGTGTGAAAAGCACCAGTTTTGGATTGTTCTAGTCCATTTTCCATTACTCTGATGTTAGCTAATATTTAAGAAAAAAGTTTATTGAACTCACAGTCTGTGAAGATAAAAAAGCATGGAGAAAGCATCCACTCAGCACTGGTGGGGATCACATGGTAAATGACATCAGAGTGATGGGAAGGTGTGCAGACACAGAGATAAAATCACAAGACAGGAAGCCAGGGAGCAGGTAGGGTCCAGTCTTGCTCTTTTATAACTAGTTCTTATTAGAATTAACTCCCTGCTAAGATCATCATCAATCTTCCCTAGGGCAGTGTCCTCAATGACCTAATTACCTGGTACCATGCCTACTTCTAAAAGTTTCCAACACCTCAACCTCACCACACTGAAGACCAAGCCAGCTTACAACCAATGAGTCCTTGGGGCATCAACCATATCCAAACCATTAAAGGGGGTGTTTGTGAACCTGTTTTCCATGTTTTCTGATCTGACAGAATCATTCATTAGGTGAGAATTTTTTAAAAAGCCCCCTTCCCCATATATATATATACAAACCTAAAGATAAGATGTTTTAAGGGAAAATATAGTGAATTGCTACTACAGCTATATATGCTATGTCTATATCTATTACTATAGATATATTGTTTCTTAAGCCAATATGTAGAAAGCCTTACATTTGATAAAATAGAACTAAAAGTGATAAACTACTTTTGGCTTATTCCATCAGTCTGATTTCAGCAGAAGAACCAGTTTTCCTATCTTACTTACCTTTTCTTGTGCCATGAATCATATATTTATTTGACCCAACAATTTTCATAGCAACTTAAACAAATGTACTGTGTTTTGGCAACTGATAATTTACATTTTCAGAACCTAACTGGTATCATGAGCCCCTTGCCAAGACAGACAACCAGTTTTTCAAAGGATTCCATAATAAGAAGGGTTGGCCTCAGTTTATCACCCAGTTAACCATCTTGTGTTGAGAAACCAGAAAAAGCAGGATTTGTGTTCTTTCTATTCTTTATTTCATATTTATATTCAATTCATATTCATATTCTTTATTTATCCTAGACCATGGCTCGTCCAGGATAGCTTTAACCAATTAAGCCATTTACAATGGACATTGTTATAACCAATTTCTTCTGTGTGTTCAAATGTTTTTAAAATGTTAATTCTCCTTTCAACAATGTGAACTATATGAAATAAAAATATTTAAACTATTAGTGAATAATTTACTAAAATTACTCAATTAGTCATTAAACAAAAATATTAATTCTTTACAGCAAACTGCCAACTGTCTATGAAGTAATGGGAGCTGGATGGAAGCAGTTTTCCCCAGGTATGTGAAAACACTAGCCTATACCTGTGCCTCTCACTGTCCATACATTCCTCTGTTGTTGAATTCAGGTCAGATTATGTATTTCCCCACCTCCACCCCTCCTCCTCCTCTTTCCATCCTCCTGTCTCAAGGTCTTCCAAGAATAAATTCACAACCTTGGAATGAAGATGGTGAACAGTCTTTTCTTTACTCATCTTAATGTCTGTGCATTGGACTGGGCTTCCTCAAACTAAGTGCATTCATCAAATGTGCCAGGACAGAGGTGCCCTCTCTCATTAAGTGCACTCCAGCACAGAGGCATTTCTTTTATCTAAAGTCTGGGTCCCTGTGCCTGGACTCCCATTTGTGAGATTCCTTTACAAGCTCTGTTAACTCTTTCAGAACAGGAAGGTATAATCCAGCACTGTTCCCCATTCAACTGGCTGGTTGGGGAAATAAGACTGACAATTCAAAACCAATCGAAGACACTATATAAATTCAATATTTATAAAATGATGTCATTCAAACAGTGAATTAGAGTTAGAGTTCAGTATTGAATGTTGCTATGGTTTTAATCTGATATGTCCACCACAGGCACATGTGTTAAATACTTGTTCCCAGCTGCTGGCGTTAGTTTGAAGAATGGACCCTGGTTGAAAAAAGTAGGTCACTAGAGGCAAACCCTTAAAGATAAGTGCAGCTCTGGTTCTGGTCCCATGTTTTGCTTCTTGGTCTGCCACAAGCCACCACTTAATGCTCCTGCCAGCACTCTGCCACGGATGAAGCCACTTCATCACACCCTCTATGTCTTGATGGACTGAAATTTCTCTGAATTGTGAGACAAAATAAAATTTTCCTCCTTTTTTTCTGTCATGATTTTTGCTCACAAACGTAAGTAAAAAAACTAATAAGGCAGAGAAGACAATCAGTGTAATTCTATCTGGGCTCCCTCTTCATTATTTGTTTCCCTCAAGGTCTAAGTCAAGTTCCACTTAACTCAGAAAGTTGCTATGTCCACCAAGTAGAATATTGACCCCTCTTTTTATAAATGGTTACATGAACTTGGGACATATCTCAAACATCTATTTGTAATGCCTTTGTATTTGTATGTGTCATTCTTCTCCAAGTTTGTTGAGAATAGGAATATTGTGTACATTTCCCACAAAGGCATTTATACATATAGTAAATTCTGAATCCTCAAACAAGAAAAAACTCTCTTCTTCATGAATCCAGGTACCAACTATTCAAAGTCCAACACAAATAAGCATGTATCTAAAATGTGTTTGCTAATATAAATGCACTTTCTTTACAAATTCCTCTACTCTCCTTTCTTTTAAAATTGCTACGCCAGCTCTTACAAAGACATTATGAATTATCCTCAATGTGATAATGCATTATTTGGGTCCTTCCTCAACCTTCCACAAAGGGAAGTTACTCACTTAGCATTTAAAAACAACTAGTGGACTTCTGGCCAAGATGGCAACTGCCTAGCTGCACTGCAAACCCCAGGGAAAGAAAGACCAAATGGCTGAACCCTCACCAGGACCTTAGAGGGAACAACTGAACCACAAGACACTGGGGAGGGTATGATGAAGACTAACCTTAATCTTCTACAGCTTCTCTCTCTCTCTCTCTCTCTCTCTCTCTCTCTCTTCTCTATAACTCTTGTATATTAGTTATCTTTTTCTTCCTTTTCTTAGTGGGCACTGACCTGTCACTCCCAGTACCAGCATGTGGCTATTATCCACACAATGAGCTTTTGATCAGAGAGACCTACAAGGTTTCCTAAAAGAAAGACAGATTTCTGTCAGAGTCCTTGATGACCCACCAAAGGTTAGTGGTAAGACCCTACTGCTGAAGACACCTTATGCGGATGACAGGTAAAATGGAATGGCATGGCTGGAAGCTGGAAGAGAGTCAGTCCCCAGACAGTCAGCGTGTCTAGTGCCAGAAGGTGCTACATGGGCAACTGGGGGAAAATGACCAATATCTGTCCAAGCAACTCATGGCCTAACCTACTTAGCAGCAAATAACCTGTTGTGATGCCCACACAAGTGCAATAGTGGCACACAGCCATGGTGGGGAACCAACTGCTCTTGATTTGGCTAACTGATCCCCTCAGTGGTACGAAACCCATAGCTGGAGCTGGGAAACAAGTCAGAACCAGATCCAAACATAAGCCCACTCTCCATAATCAAGCTACCATCAATTGTGGGCTACAAGTGGGCCTACACCTATTAAATTCTCTATGAAAAAAAGTAAGGGTTATCTCATTTGTCCTGCTGCTAACTTACTCTCCGTTGGAAAATCTGCTTCTCTTTTTCAGATAGATGTAGATCCTAAGGAGAGAGCCACCCCATCGTACCTCAAAAGGGCCCCGGCTGAAACTAAGAAAAATTGGCGAAACAAGCAAGGGTGCAATTTTCCTGGTGAACTGGGTACCAGCACAAGGTTGAAGGAGATCAACACAGAGAAAAATCAACTCCTACCAAATCAGAGAGCCAGAGACCCAGAGGCCCCCAACACCTCATCACTGAAGCAGACCAAAAATGAACCCAACATGGCTCAGGGAAATTTTGCGGAAGAGGGGGCGGAAAGAATGTCAGAGCCACATGTTGGGTCAGGATATGCAGAGACTTTTATCTTACCCATAACTGTGGGCTAACTCCACAATGCATGACCCATATACCTCAACAAGGAGGGGCCAAGGGGAGGGGGTAGGTCATGGATGAGCCTAATAATGGTACCAAACTGACTGTATTTGCTGAATATAAAACTAATTAATAAAAAAATAAATAATAAATAAAAAACAACTAGTGTATTTTTAGTTTTAACTTTTACTTTTCTTTACCTCTCTTTTGTTATTTCTCATTTCTTAAAGTAGTTATTTAATTACCAGGTGATTGGGACCAGAATATTCTATTTTTCTCAGCTTTTCAATTTCATTTTAATCTGCCATATCCCTTGAATGCAGTGCTATGTGCATGCTTATCAATCAAAAACTGCATTGAACAATTGGAAAGTATTTGATAAAACAAAAATCCTAGTCAAAAGGAACAAACATATAGGGGCCATTTAACTTCCCAAATAAAACACATGGAGAGGTATACTGATTCATGGACACAATGATGACATTGCAGGGAAGTGATGCTCATTGGCAGCTATTCCTGCTTATCTCTGCTTATATTTGTAGGTCCTTGAGTTGATGCCCCTCAGCACAAACACATTTTTTTTCCTACAAGTTAAGCACATTTTTTCTGCAGTATGAGAAACAAATCAATTCCATTCTACTCTGTTAAAAACTTCCAATCTGAACAAAAATGTACCATTTTCAATGGAATAATTATATGGCATTTTGTTTCAAATTGGCTAACTACGTTATAAAATGAATAAGTAGATATTTATTGAGTTCATTTTATGCACAAAACCATGCTAGATTATGTGAGAATTTAGTCTACAAAAGAGGTGACTATTGTTAAAATTATTGTAAAACAGAAAAGTACTAAGTCATGAGCAGTACATGCTAAAACAGTTAAATAAAGCTCATTTGACTAAGTCAATAAGTACTCTCCCCACCCTGTCCTCAGAGCCAGATGACTAACTAGCCAATCTGTATAAGCCCTTGGCACTGCCCATCTATTTTGGGCATTATCAGATTCCAAGTCACTTTACTTTTTCTGTTAGTTCTGCCTATTCTCCATCATTCTATGAAAAGAATTGGACTTTGTAAAAAAAAAATATCATGGGGTTGAGAATGTTCATGGCTCTATACTTTTCTGTCTTTTGTGCCCCTGATTAATTTGTCAAGAAAAGTTTTGGACACCTTTGCAAAATGATATTTTTAAATCCATAAACTAAAACACTTAAAGAATGATTCATATCATTTAAAGTTTAAAAACTAGAAAAAAATGTATGGTGTTGATACAAAATAGAAATAAGGTAGCTTTTTTATAGGTAGTAAGCCAGTACAGAGGCCCAAGGAGATGCCACCTTGCCTGCCATAGCAGGACTAGACGCTGCATCTGATAGTCTCATCCAAGATGTCGGCAAACAACAACTTGAGTGACAACTTCCTGCCTCTTCATGTTTTCTCAGGCTTAGCACACCTGTGGGCTGGCCCTTCCTGAGGGCCAACCTCTTTAGCCCACAAACCAATTAGACTCTCCCTTACACACCTGAGTCTGATGATGAATTTCATCCTAATTGGATGTTTTATCTATATAAATATCATAAACCACACATGTAAATCTCTCTCTCTCTTTCTCTCAACCCTGACTCTTTCCTTGCCGCATAGCCCTAGCTTCTTGACTCCTTTTGTAAGTTCTCAGCTGTTTCTCAATGTGAGAGGGCCCTCCGTCTCTCTTTTTTTTCTTTTTTCCTTGGCTTTTTTCTGCTTAATCTTCTTAATTTCCACATGTATTTTATGTTTGGTACTGTCATGCTTTGATACATACCAGGTTTGATTCCCCAGGACCCATTTAAAGCTAGATGCACAATGTGGCACATGTGTTTGGATTTTATTTGCAGCAGCTGGAGATCCTGGTACACCCATTCTCTCTATCTGCCTCTCTCTCTCTCTCTCTCTCTCTCTCTCTCTCTCTCTCTCTCTCAAGTAAATAAAATGAATTAAAAAAATTTAAAAACTCACATCAGTGTTAGAAGTCAAAATAAGTGCTACTTATTGGGGTTATGTTTTCTAGAGTGCTATTTTTTTAATCTCTTTTAGTTGCATCTTGTAAAAATCTAGTACATTGAAATACAGTTATATTTACAGATCCTTAAAGAACACTATACTGAAGGTAAGGCCCTAGATTATTGACTTAGAAGAAAAGAGTAAGGCTACATAGAGATATATAAACCAGGATCCCTTTGCTTTTAGTAGTTGAAAAATCTGATTCAAGAGAGCCGGCTGATGAACCCAAAATGTATACTCAATACTTGACAAAGAATCAAATGAGAGGGAATTCAAGAGGAAAGGGAGAATAAATATTCATGAGGTAGTTTCCAGGGTACAATAAGCAGAGGGATATAGAAGCCATGCTGTAAGTGGAAGGATATAAATTCAAAAGGAGAGCATCCTTTCTGTAGTATCCCCAGTCAAAGGCTTGGAAGATGTTATATTTATTTTACTACAGTGATAGAGGCTCATCATTAACTATGAAATAAACCCAGTAAACATTTTTGGGTATATAATAGAATGAATACCCAAACTTGGATTTCTTATTAATAAAAAAACTACTGAATATTTTATGAAAGAAAGGCAGTAAAAGAGAATGGTGCTTTATGAATTAATTTAGTCTAACTTAACAAACTGTTATTAAATGCTCAGTAGTTCATTGCTCCATGCTAGATTTTGCCATGGCCAATGGATTTAAGTAGTCTCTAAGATTCACTGTTTTCTACATTTTATAAGTACTATACCTATTTAATTTATAAATTGCCAAATTGCTTTTACATTGTAGGTTACTATAAAGTAGACTGCAACATATTCAAAACTGATGCTCTTCAGATAATACAAATCAAGCAAAACTGGGGCAAAAAGACAATAGGGTATGTTCCTATTTGGGTCAGGAACATGCCTCAAAGTTTTAAATTGGATTGTTTCCAAGGGTACTGTTTGTCCAAGTGTTTTCCCTTCAGGCAACGTTCTTTTGAACACACAAAATGCTGGGGCTGGATGGAAGAGGAGACACCCAGAGAAGGCAGCAGATTTTAATAACCATTGAAAAACACAATGACTCATCTAGTGTCTTTCTTTATTTTGGAAGTCTGATAATGAAAATGGACCATGGAAAAGGCTATCCAAGTACATAAACACATAGAATAGAGAAGCTTCCAAAATTCCCAGCTGACTCTTTTCTTCCACTTGTCTAACTTGGAGGTCACACTGAGTTGTAAGCTAGGGATTGACAATTTCATGCTGAGAAGGATAGTGGAGATGGCTGATTTCAAGGAGTTTACTGTGTTTTTTTCAGTGTCTGAAAGCCATTCTATCTTTGTCATCATGACTACCAGTCAAGACATGCTTTATTATTTCTATAAGACATACTATTCATGCTACGTGGCTGCCAATAAAACATTTTCTCTTTTGAAGACCAATACTAAGCCTCCTTTATTATAAAATGAGGTTAGTATAGGTGAATATTTGCTAGAAAAATGTTTGTAAGAAAATATCCTAGGAAATGATTTCTCTGTCCTGTTTACTGATAAGCTAAGAATGCTGTTACTAATCCCAGAAAATGTAAATCTCTAGGTTCATAGTTTAATTTTACACCCTCCCTCTCCTTCCTTGTTTCTCTCCTTTCTCCTTCAGAGTCTTTTAAAATTCAAAACTTCTGCTTTTCATTACAATGTTAAAGACTTTGGTCATAAATCACACACAGATGGTACTATCTCATTACTCATTTTAACATGGTACAAATTGTCATCATTTTAATAGTCACAACCAGATTTTCATAGCCTACTTGTTTTGCCCTTAGCTCAAGACCAGAGCTGTACTTCTGAGCAATGAAGAAAGGAATGTATCTTCTATCTGGGGTCCAAATGTAACCAGGTGAAATTGCTCTGCCTCATCTCATCTGAACTTTAGAGTAAAAAGCCTTTTGCAATTTACAGTCTAGTTTCAGAAAAAAATCTCTTTTCAATTCTCATGCTGAAAAAGGGTAAAATAAAAGCTTCGAATTCTGTTTTTTTTTTTTTAAGAAAGGCATCTCTGCATATGCATGTGCATGTGTGTATGTGTGTGTGTGTTTAAACACACAATAATAACTGGGCACCGTTTCTTAATGTATTAATGAACAAAGCCTTTCTTTCACATGTTGCAATGTCATTCAAATATAACATTTATGTACTAACTTATTTTTTTCTTTTTTGAGGTAAGGTCTCATTTTAGCCCTGGCTGACCTGGAATTCACTCTGTGTGCTCAGGGTGGCCTCGAACTCACCGTGATCCTCCTACCTCTGCTTCCTGAGTGTTGGGATTAAAGGCGTGCACCACAATGCCTGGCTATGTACTAACTTTTTTTTTTTTTTTTGGTTTTTCAAGGTAGGGTCTCACTCTAGCCCAGGCTGACCTGGAATTCACTATGGAGTCTCAGGGTGGCCTCGAACTCACGGCGATCCTCCTACCTCTGCCTCCCGAGTGCTGGGATTAAAGGCGTGCGCCACCACGCCCGGCTATGTACTAACTTTTTATTGATATATTTTTACACAAGAGTTTAGAAAGAGATCCAATGTGTCAATATTTCTTTCATATATTCAGATTTTCCTAGGATATTTAGAAACACATTCCCTGTTCCATATTTGTCGCTAATCTCTTTTGGGATTTTATCTTTCACTCAAATTTTATTTTGCTTGTCATATATTCTGTTATGTTTTATAAAATATGGGTTAGGCTTGTTCAAAATTAATAGTCAACTGTCTGCTTAAACATACTTTGAGATGCTACTTCACTGTATTTTAAATTCTTATGCATACTTGGAAATGTGTCAGAAATGGGCCAAAAGACAAGGATATGTTCCTTTTTGATAATGTTTTGAGTCTTTAAAAATATTCATATTCATTGACAGTACCTTCACCTATAGTTATATATGTTAAGGAAGATCAGATAAAACAGTGTCAGTCATGAGCAGATGTTCATTGTGGCATTTATAAAAAAACATTGTAAACAATGAAACATGTCTCGCAATGGCAGAATTATGGAATAAATTATAATTTATTATCAATAAATTGATATAAACAAATGTAAACATTAAATGATATATAAGGATGTTAAAGATATGCAACATATTTTTATATTGATAAATGAAAGTGTACAGAGTAATATGTATGGTATTGTCATGTTCCTATAAATTCCAGATGTACAAACACACACACACACACACACACACCAAAAGTTAGCAATGTGTACTAATAGGTAATCCTATATTTATGGTTTGTATTTTCTTGTGTTTTCTCACCCTCTTTAATTAAGATATAATTCTGTAGACAAGAAATTGTATTTATAAGTAAATAAAATTCAAGACATTTACATGGTAGTGGGGAGAAACCAAGCTTAAATCTGAGACAAAAACAGTTGTTTTGTTTTAGTGGACAGTAATATAGATCTGTTTTCTTAAGCTTTTTTTGTATTGACAACTTCCATAATTATAGACAATAAATCATGATAATTCCTTCCCCTCCCCCACTTCCTTCTTCACAAATCCACTCTCCATTATA
Organism: Dipus sagitta; assembly: GCA_036346955.1. Lineage (NCBI taxonomy): Eukaryota > Metazoa > Chordata > Mammalia > Rodentia > Dipodidae > Dipus > Dipus sagitta. The sequence continues at coordinate 97,859,029 of CM070776.1, forward strand.
TCCCCTCCCTCTCTCAATTAGTCTCTCTTTTATTTTGATGTCATCATCTGTTCCTCCTGTGATGAGGGTCTTAGGTAGGTAGGTAGTGCCAGGCACTGCAAGGTCATGGATATCCAGGCCATCTTGTGTCTGGAAGACTGCATTGTAAGCTGTTCTAACCTTCCTTTGGTTCTTATATTCTTTCTGCCACCTCTTCTGCAATGGACCCTGAACCTTGGAGGGTGTGATAGAGCTGTTTCAGTGCTAAACACTCCTATGTCACTTCTCAGCTCTATGGTGCCTTTTGAATCATTCCAGAGTTCATCACTATTTGAAAAAGAGAAGCTTCTCTGACCCCAAATGAGAGTAGCATTAATATTATAGTATCAACGTTAAGAGAAACATTTACTGGGCAGTTTAATGAGCATAATATATGCATTTAGTCTTGCTTGATCATTTTCCACATTATTGTTATTGACGCAAGTTCTCTAACTTGAACCCAGAGCTTGTTGATTTGGCTCATCTACTAGACAGCTTGCTCCAGGAATCCTTTGTCTCTGCTCCTGAATTCTGGGATTACAGGTGGGCTACCACACCCACCTGGCATTTATGTGGGTGCTGGGGATCAGAACTTTTGTCCTTACACTTGCATAGCAAGCACTTTGACCACTTAGCAATCTCCCAAGCCTGTTGTTTTTCTTTCTTACATCCTGCTTAAAGTAGTATCCTAATATTTTGCTTAAGACCATTAAATTCATGCTCAAAATATCAAGTGATCATTGATTTACCTTCCTCTTTGCCATCACCTTCCCAATCCCATTCACCAAAGGCTGTTCTGATCACTTAGAGCAAGTTGTTGGGTGGTCCTCATTTTTTCCATCGTTTTAGATAATTCTTATGTAAGAATTTATACACAGGCTAAGTTCATCTATTTTTATAAATGACTGACGAGACTTTAACTACAAAATTCATTTAGTTGCTAGGCCTGGTGGTGCATGCCTACAATCGCAGCACTTGGGAGGCAGAGGTAGGAGGACCGCTGTGACTTCAAGACCACCCTGAGACTACACCATAAATTCTAGGTCATCTTGGGCTACAACAAGACCTTACCCAGAAAAAAAACAAAAAGATGTCGGAATTTGTCCATTTTATTTGAATCAAATTTATTAAGACAAACTTGTTTGCAATGCCCTCATATTTTTAATATCTTGAATATCTATAGCTATATCCTCTTTTTAATTACTAATATTGATTATTTATGACCCCTGCTTCCTAGCCAGAGTTTTTTTTCAGTTTAATTCTCTTTGCAAAAACACTAACTTTTTAAAAATTAATTATCCTTCTACTGAACATGTTTTCCATTTCATTAATTTCCAGCCCAACTTTTATGTCTTCATTTTTTAAGATATCCTATTTTTCTGTTTCTAACTTTGGTTGAAGTTCTACATGTTTAAATTTTTAGTCTTCCTTCTTTAAAAAAATATTTTATTTATTTCAGAGCGAGCAAGAAAGAGGCCAATAGAGATAGAGAATGGATGTGCCAGTGCCTTCAGCCACCACAAACAAACTCTAGATACATGTGCCACCTTGTGCATCTGGCTTATGTGGGTCCTGGGGAATCGAACCTGGTTTCTTTGGCTTTGCAGGCAAGTGCCTTAACCACTAAGCAGTCTCTCAAGCCTCGTCTTCTTTATTCCTTTTTTAGTTTTTATTATTTTTATTTTTTTTAGAGAGAGCACGAGAGAGAGAGAATTGGCATGCCAGGGCCTCAGCCACTGAAATTGAACTCCAGATGCTTACACGTCCTAGTGGGCATGTACAAACTTGTGCTTGCCTCACCTTTGTGCATCTAGCTAATGTGGGATCTGAAGAGTAGAACATGGGTCCTTTGGCTTCACAGGTAAGCACCTTAACTACTAAGCCATCTATCTAGCCCCAGTCTTTTTAAAATATTTGTTTAGCTATTTATTTGAGAAATGGAGAAAGAAAGAGAGAGAGAGAGAATAGTCACACCAGGGCCTCCTGAAGCTGCAAATGAACACCAAATTCATGCATCTGGCTTTATGTAGGTACTGGGAAATTGAACCTGGCCTTTAGGTTTTGGAATCATGTGCCTTTAACCATTGAACCATCTCTCCATTCTCTTAGTTTTCTTGTTATTGTAAGCACTGGATGATATATAAAAAGTTGTCTTCTTTAATGTGTTGTTTTTCTGACAATTTGTATGTGTTTTTAATGTCTAAAATACATTGCATAGAGATTTTGAAAACTACCCTTTGGAGGTTAAAATTTAGTTTACTTTTGGTGTGATGTGATATCATGTTTTATAGACAAAAATTTCCTTTAATTCTGTTGTAATGTGCTTTGGACATAATACATAGTCAATATATCCCTATATTCTGGGTATTTGTTGATTGGGTTGTTCCAATATTATATGTCTCTACTTATTGTCTGTCTAGTTGAAGTGTCAATGATTGAAGGAATTGTTTATAAATATACCTGTAAGAGGGGAGCTGCAGAGGTTTTTTCTTACAGTACACAATTTTTGTATTCCATTATGTTTGGTAAACAATCTGTTGTCAGTCAAATTTTATTCTTTGCACATTATCTGTCTTTGCTGTTAGGATCTTCACACTGAAGTTTCACTATAATGTGTCTAGCCAAGGATCTCTCTCTCTCTCTCTCTCACACACACACATACACATACACACTTGACTATATGTGGTTTCCTGAATCCCTCAAGTTTGAACTAATTCTCTGTAATTGCATCTACTAATAGTATCTTTTCCTCAACTTCTTCTATTATTTTCTGGTGCTAGAGTTAAGATGTTCATATCCTTTACATCTCTTATTTTAAAAAAATCCACTCTTTGTCTTCCTGTCTCATTTAAATAATTCTATGCTTTCCTTCCAGTTTTCTACTTTTCTCCAGCTGTGGTGTGACCTATCATTTTAACCACTCATTGTATTTCTATTTTGATAAATATTTTTATATTTATATTTTGATAATAAAAAATTTCAATTAATTCCTAATAGTCTGTTGTTGCTTGTTCATCTTTGTGATGTAAACTTAATTTTTAATGTTTGTATATGTATGTGTGTGTGTTCACGTGTGTGTAGGTGTACATGTATGTGCAGGCCAGAGAATAATTGGGTGACCTTCCTCAAGTACAATCCATCCTCATCTTCGCATGCCAAGCACTTCATTGATTAAAACACCCCCAGCAATGATATAACCTTGATTTTTAGTAAAAGTACCCTGAAAATCTTTGAGGACAAAAATTTTCATGTTTATGCTAACTCATGTTTGTGTTCGATTATATTCTTTGTGCTCAGTGCTCTTTGATTATTGTGATTTTTTTGTTCCTTTCTGTCATCCAATATAAAACTACAGACCTCTTTTATTAAGAACATCCTTGTCTGCATGCCAATCCTGGGTTAACCACAGTACCTTCATGAGGCCTACTTAGTCAGGGAGTCTCGGATTGAAGGCCCTTTTCCTGTGCTCCCAACCATGCTGCAGTTCCAAATGTTAATAGGAAACTGGAAGCAGACCTCCTTTACGCTGACTGCCTCAGCACAACATACACATTTCTTTATTGCTTATTGCTTTCACTCACAGCTCTTCTTCCAGCTCATTTTGATTTGGGGGACTTGTTGGTTCTTGGAATATTGTCTATACTTCTTGATATTCCAGAAATGTACAAAACCATATTGTTTCAGTATCATACTTTTTTCAGTTGTAAAGATCTTCTAGTACGTATGTTTACTAGGTCATATAGGTTAAACAACTGAAAGAAATAAATTTCAGCTCTTTTTAAATTGCCTTGTTTGTGGTATCCTGTTACAGTAGAACAGAGCAAAATTGTTTATTTTCATTAAAAAAACCTAATATTTGGCAACAATTCTTTTTAAATTTAAAAAATATTTTTAATTTTAATTCATTCTATCTATATCTAGCCCAAATCTCTTTCAAGAAAGAATAATTTCAACAGCCTTATGGTTACTTTCACTTATATGAATCAAAGGAAAGTTGACATTTCTATCTTATGCTCCAAAATGATTTCATGTGAAATACCTTTTTTTTGTTTTTTTAAAATTTTTTTTGTTTATTTATTTATTTGAAAGCAACAGAGAGAAGGAGAGAGAGAGAGAGAGAGAGAGAGGGAGGGAGAATGGGCGCGCCAGAGCTTCCAGCCTCTGTAAACAAACTCCAGATGCGTGCGCCCCCTTGTGCATCTGGCTAATGTGGGTCCTGGGGAATTGAGCCTCGAACCGGGGTCCTTTGGCTTCACAGGCAAGCGCTTAACCGCTAAGCCATCTCTCCAGCCTGTGAAATACCTTTTTAATCTCCCCTATTCTCCATGTAATTAATCACTGATATCACTATGTTAGAATCTTAAGTTAAGAGATTGTTTCAATAATTTCCTTGGCCCTTACTACATGAATATTAATTCATGAAATTCTGTTTTTCCACTTTGTGTCTGTTTTGCCACTCCACTACTAAACATTTTTGTCCTATTATCTTTCTTATTAGAGTACTTAGGAAAAATTTCACCCAGCCATTCTACTCACCTTCTATTGTCTACCATTATACCACAATCTTCTAGTAGATCACTGTCACTTAAATGATCAATTTCAGGCTTCTTATTATTAAAGGCTCTCCTGGATATGATTTCTATCTGACACTGCATGGTGCTCTTGAACTGCCTAAATGTTCCCATACATACTAACCTGTTTTTCTAACTTCTACCTGGAATGGTCATTCTTTCTATCTTCATAGATTCTCTTGGATGCCTTCTACCCACCCATTAGGATGTCTAACCAAGGCTGTTTTAGGTGCTTTCTTGTGCTTTTATAGTACAATTTCGCTGGGACAGAGACTATATTGCAATTTTAAACTAATTTCCCTACTTCATAATGCTTTAGTCATAAGTATCATTATAGTATCATTAGAGTATATCATTAGTATACTCTATCAGTTATCTCATTAATAACTGTCACTATTTTAGGGCAAAGTAGGATTTCTTTTTAGTCTCTAGCAAAATGCAACCATTCATGACACTTTCCTATACCATCTTTCCATATTACCAGGTGACATTGGCACGAAAAACTCAATTTCCATCTTGTATGAGTGACAAATGAGTTGTTTTTAAAATTTCAACAGAGAATGTTTACTTCTAAACAAACTCTATGCCAGGACAACACTTATTTCCAGAACTTTTAATAACTGTTATCTGTCTAGACATCAACTAATATGAAGAAGGCAGAGAAAGCTGTCAGAAGGCAAAATGATCAACATCTGTAAAGATGAAAAATTTGGGCACAGCACAGGTAAATGAAACATAAATAGATTGTATTGTGATATAGTGATTAACTTGCAGGAAAGATAAGCTCAGAGGTGGGCCAAGACAGTCGCTACCTAATGTCTCCTTGAAAAAATCTTGCCAGAAAATCATAATGACATACCAGGTTCATAATATCTTTTTGAGGAGCTAATCTTTATTGGCAACAAAACAAAAGACAAAAATTGATGATCCTGCTAATAACTTTAGCCTTTAATTTCAAGATTCCAGATGATAGAAGGGCAAAGCAATTTTGTCTCCTTTGTGACAGGGGATGAGCCTGAAATAAGGTGACGTGAAAATTGTATGGGGCCTTATTGTGGGGCGCTGCTACATGAGAATTTGTCTACACCCCTGTGAGATGAGAGGACAGGCTCCGTTATCTCTATTAAGAAACTCAGGAAGAGGTGAAGTGAATTGTCTAAGGCCATAGTGGCAGGACCAGAATTCCTTCTAGTTGGTGCCAAATGAGTTCCCATTGATCTCAAACCCCTTAAAATAGAGGTTTAGATGAGGTTATAAAGTCACCTCTTAATTTAATTGATCTATGATATTCTAATATCAAAGCAGAAAAAAAAAACAGAAAGTGAGATATACACTTCAACTGCATAGAATTGCAATTATCTGAGACTTATAAATCCGGGGTGTCAGTGCATGCCAAAACTGATGCTTAGAACATTAAGTTTTATTGCAGAACCTGCAGGCATTTCAAGTGCATCTCTTTAGTTTCATTTCCCTCTCTTTAGTGCTATTCAGAGGGAAGGCCTGCTCAACCAAAGGAAAAAAAAGGAGATTTATGAAGACTTTGCAAGGGAAACCCTAGGGATGCCTATTGTGCTGAGGGCTGCATTTTACAAGCTAAAATAGGCATTTTTCATGAGAGCACACCTAGATCTTAATGAAGAGGAGCAACAGATAAGCCTTATCAGGGACAAAGAAAAGACACACAAGAATAACATCAGTTTGTTTTAATAGAAAAGCAGGAAATGTGCTTTGGGACCCATCCAAAATGCTTGCTCTGTAAAAAGAATGAGAGATGGTGTAAGTAGATAGATTTGGAAGCTTATCTAGTGTGCAAAAAAACAAATATTGTATGTAAATACTGGCTTATTACTATTCAGTATAATTTTATTAGAAATATGGCACAACATGAGGACAAACAATGATTTGCATTCTCACAGAAATATCAGATAAAGTATAGCATGCTGGCCAGAGATTCTATATACCTTTTTCCCTAGAAATATGATTAGAGACAGCTTTGCCCTGCTTACCATGGGGGTGCATATTGTGTGAGGAAACACTTAATTAGATCCAGGACCGCCATCAACTCAGAAACAATGAAGAGACAGAGTTGAAGGGGGAGGATGCATTGTTATGGTCCCTGTTAGATCTATGGAACTACCCTGTACTCTATTACTGCCTAATAATCTGATAAAATCACTAACTGCCTTTGCTTCTCCAGTGACCTTCCGGTGCCCAACCACCTCAGCCCATAGCTCCATTGAATGAAAAAGGAGTTGACTTAGGAAAAGTGGGATTTGATAGCCAGGAAGTGGATATATACATTTCTGTTAGTCAACCAACCACTGCATGGGAAAAGTATTGTCCTGACAGAAAAAAAAAAAACATTGAATTTCATGTTAAATAAGCACAGCCTGGAGTCCTAAGTAATAGATTTGATGTATTCATCTAAAGGATCATGGCCAAGGAGGCAACTTCTTTTGAAAGGACTTATTAGCCATTGCTCTCCAGACCGTATCATTTGACTCACTTGTTCCTGTTTGAAGTAACCTGGAGGCCTATATAATACCTTACTGTGGAATTTTGAAAAGTATGCATACCTTAAATGTTCAGTATTCATGACTTTTGGGACTGGAGATTACATGTAGAGCCTCATGCTTGCTAGGTGTGTACTCTACCATTTAGATACAACTACAGCCTGAATGCTTAGTATTCTTAATGAAACACAGGAGGGTTAATGTACCAACTTAAGAAAAATAGGGTGAAAAGAGTTTATTTGAAAAATCTTCATGCTAGAAAGTCGACACCATAGTCTCACAAGAAATATTATTGTATATCTGTCAACCTGGAACTAGGGAGGATGAGGATAAGGAATTCAAGGCAAGCCTAGGCTACATAGTGAGTTCAAGGCCTGAGCTACATGAAGTCTTAAAAATACCAGAAGAATTATTTTATAAGAATGTGAATGTCTACATCAAAGTATTAAGGTGACTATTCAAGTGGAAGACAATAGTGAATTTAATCTTAACACATATTAAAATAAAGAAAATAATTGGGTGGATAGAATTAAGTCAATGGATGGTCTGGAGTTAAGGTCACTATAGTCTATCTGATGCTGATTCTGAATGGTCTACAGGACCTTGAAGGAATGTGGGGCCATGTCATCAGAAGCATCTTCGTTTTTCTAGCAGCATTTAGAATCACAACTGCATTGCAGGAAATAGGACACTTTGCTTTTGTCAGATTTAGTTCTTCAGCCTTGGTTCACAGTAATCTAGAGGGTCACAAATACTAAAGGCCATGTAGAAGCCTAATGTTTTTACCATTGATTTTTAGGGACAGTGTGGATAATACACAGTAGTTCACTTCTGTAGAGAGTTTTTCAGGACTCTCATATCCTCATGAGACACTAATTAAACGCTGGATCCCTACTGTGTCATTTGTTACAAAGAACATAAGGGATAAGTCTATGGCCATAGCACAGAGCAAAATAAAACTCATAGAGACATAGAGAATGCAGTGTGTGATGATTTTTAATGGGCCTCTCTAATCATTTGTGCTCAGCAGTCAGTGACTAATAGACAAAGGAGGAAAATACTATATTCAATCTGCCTGTTAACTAGAAGACTAATCAATTTCAATTAAAAATGTTCACAGTAAAAAAAGGAACATAATATGTCAGTGATGGAATCTCCCAGAAAGCTTGATGCCACTCTCTTTATTATCTCTACAATGGAAAGATGTTAACACTGAGATCTTACCTAAGTGTACTCCACAACAGCATGGGGGAAGAAGAGGTTCATTGTGTTCAAAGGATCACATATTCCCTTAGATATGAACTGTTGAATCTTGAATATGGTTGTATTTCATCAAACCCTAATATCTGTAAGGCCTTAGTTGTGGGGGTAGAGCTGGCACAAGACCTTCAGCCCAGAGTTCTGCTCTTTTCGCCAAGAAAACCAATAAAACACAATCACTAGCATATTGTAAAACAAACAGCAGTTTGAATTCTAGTCTAGACTAGAATTTTTTCAGGATTTCAGAGAAAAGGAAGATTAATGTAAGCATACCAAAATAAGCTTTACATGCTTCCTGGGGACCAATGGACCTTGACCAATGAGTAGGATTTTCTCTCCAAGTACTTTCTTTCATGTAAAGATAATCCTAAAATTCTATAAACATCAACCTTTACATAGCCACCATTCTCTCTCAGCACATACCTATCTATAAATGGTCCCATTAATTTAGAATCAGGGGAACATCTCTTTCCTACTTACAAGTATTATAAAGGAATGAAGGAAGCTGTCAACCCATCTTCCATACCATCAAATTTCAATCCTGGTCAATTTTTTTTTGTTGTTGTTTTTGCATTACGATGATCCTAAGTGGACTATTCCCTCAATCATTGCAATCAATGATATTAAGACTTAATTTCTATAACGTTTTAGTTTCCAGAGGAGGCTTTAAATTAAAATATGAGACCTTCATTGTCAGATAGGATGTAGCACTTCACAGGAAGGTAAAAGAACAAGAAATAATGAATTATGGGTAAAACTCATTGACTTAACTTGTGTCTGGGTAAATAGTTTTTCTATCAGCCACATTACTACTTATCATAAGCCCCAGTTCCTGTCATTTACAAAATGGGTATGATAATCCCTACTTATTTCACATAATTGGAGAAGGGTTCAGGTCAGATAACATGTATGAATATATAAACACAAGGTGATTACTGTGATTCTGGAAGAATCATCTATGCTTCAATTCATTAGTTACAAAAGTAACTTTGATTAAGTAGTATTATTTATTGTTCCTAGAAGCCTTGATTTATGAGAATTTCAAAGTAATGCATATTGAGCTGCATATTGGAGATAAGATTTATACAAAGTAATTCTGGCTATATTGTTGTAAGTGCCTCACACACAAGGAACAACACTGATGACCATAGAGGAGAACAGAATAAGCATAAGCAATGGTGAAGTGGCCAGTAATGCAATAAAAATAGCCCCATAGAGGAATTCATGGCAAAATAGCTGCTATCAGACTCAGACTCACAGGTTCAGTCTCCAGCAAGACTTAAGTATGTGTTTGGTTTGCATATGCTCCTAACAACCAATTTTACCTCATTTTCTACTTTTCTTCTCTGTCCTTCCTTATTCCCACTGATAAGCACTGAAAGGTAATGGTTAATAACCAATTAGCACTTAGTTTAATATTGGTCTAACTCCCAGGTCTGTCACATAATAGCCTTGTGATCTTTAAAAAGTTATGTAAGTTTTCTGAGTTTTAGGATTCTCATTTATAAAAATGAGTAATAACAGTATTCATGTTACAGAATCTCACAAATAGTTTATACCAAACAAGCATGAATCATTGTTAAAGTAGATATTAAATAATTTGTTACAACTCATTTTCATAACTTTCCCTAGTAATGATCCATTCTTCAGTTATCCTTTTTTCTCTTTCAGAACTATCCTGGACAAATCCTTCACAAAGATCAAACAGAAAGAAACCAAGAAAATTATTATTAGCTTATATTTTCTAACCTCCAATTAGTATTGTACTATATTTCCCTTTTTATTCTCAGAGTTACAGATAGGATTAAATGAAAAAGCATATGTGAAAAAGTTTTGGCTGGAGAGATGGCTTATTGGTTAAGATGCTTTCCTGTAATGCCAAAGAACCCAGGTTCAATCCCCAAGACCCACATAAGCCAAATGTACAAGGTGGCACATGCATCTGTACTTTGTTTGCAGGGCTAGAGGCCCTGGCACATCCATTTTCTCTCTCTCTCTCTTTCTCTCTTTCTCTTTCTCTCTCTCTCTCTTCCTTCTTTCTCTCTCTCAAATAAATAAATAAAATATTTTAAAAGTTTTGTACTTGCACCGAAGCATTAGATATGAATGAAAGTTTCCAAGCTATGATTTGGGAATGAGAGTTAAAGCAGCAGCAACCCACTACAAGATGGGAAATGGAGAAACTGTGCATAAAAATGCAAATAAATAGGATCTATGGGCTTCCACCAAACTACAATGCCTGATACCAGCAATACCTCAAGCAAACATTAAGGAAAACCATATCATTTTACTATTCTTGGGTGAATAGCATAAAATGTAGGAGTACCCCCATTAATCCCTACCTCTTTGTTCATGTACATGTGTGTAGTGTGCATTTGTGAATGTGTGTTCAGATGTATGTAGGGGTGTGCATGTGTATGTGCGTGTGTGTGTGTACATATTCATGTGGAAGGCAGAGGTTGACATCTGGTGTATTCCTCAAACACTCTACACATTACTTTTCTGTGACAGGGTTTTTCATTAAACCTGTAGCTCATTATTTTGTCTAGACTAGCTGGACAGCAAACTCTTGGGATCCTCTTGTTTCTGTCTTCCTTGGGCTTGAATCACAAGCACATGCTGCCACATATGGCTTTTATGTGGGTGCTGGTGGTCCAAGCTCAAGTCTTATGCTTGAGTGGCTAACATTTTACGGAGTCTTCACCCTAGTCCCAACACTTCCACTTAAAGATTCTATTACCTCCCAGTAGTGCCTTTAAGAGGGGCCTTTGCAAAAGTGAGACTATGCCATCAAAATCTCTGTAAATTAGCAGTGCTTATATCCTTTAACTTATCCTGATCTCACTTTCCATCAGATAATCTGTTTATTTTTTTCTCTATCAGAAAGCAGCAAGAACTGAGGACAATCAAAATCTATCAACAGGACAAGGTTAGCTGACTCCATGTCAGCAGGCAAATCACCCCTAGCACATCAGTCAGGACACAGGTGAAAACATAAAGGAACTGGCAAGATGAGCAAGTATGCTGCTTCCATGGGGAGCCTGACAACCTGAGCCACGGTAATGGGACAGACACTGAGGAAACACAAAATGCACAAAAGCAGAAATTCAGAGGCTGCTGAGAGCTCAAAACTGAAGTAGACTTAAAGCATACCCATCAAGACTCAGGGAATTTTGAGGTAGAGGGAGCAGAAAGAATGTAAGAGCCACAGAGTGGGAGTGAATATCCAGAGACAGTGACTGCTTCTCTCACAACTCATAACCCACAACTCCATGGTGAATACCAGCAATCTCACTAAGGAGGTGGGGGCTCATTGGAATGAGGGCAGGGAGGAGGGGAATGATGGTATTACCTCTTGACATATACAAACAAAGTTTCAACTTAACAACAACAAAAAAAGATAGGGGCCCTTAGAAGACATTTAGATCAAACTATAGTGGAAGCTGAACATAAAGTTAACATAAAGGAATTATTATCAGTGTGACATTAAACAATGCTTCTTTATCTAAGAATTTGTGTATCCCGAAGAACATACTTGATTACACCCACATGTAATACACAGAAATGATACTAGTAATAAGAAGTAATGGTTAATTTTCTAGCTCTTAATGATTTGATATAAGTAGGTTCTAAACAGAAGGCTGTTGGCTAACTTGCCTCTAAGAACATCTTAACAAATCCATTAGAAACATCAGTAGTTGAGGTAATTTACAGCATGGATAATTTTGAGAGTATTTATGAGTGGTATGTATAAATTCTCCTTCATATTATAAAAACCTAACATTTTAAAAAATATTTATTTAGTTATTTGAGAGAGTGAGAGGGAGAGAGAGAGAGAGAGAGAGAGAGAGAGAGAGAGAGAGAGAATGGGGAATGGGTGTGCCAGGACCTGTAGCCACTTTAGACAAATTTCAGAAGCATGTGCCACCTGGTGCATCTGGCTTATGTGGGTCCTAGGGAATTGAACCTGTGTCCTGTGGCTTTGCAAGAATGTGCCTTAACCACTAAGTCATCTCTCCAGCATAAAACATAACATTTATACTTATACTAACAACAGAAAGAGAAAGGGTACCAAGACCAATGTATAACCATAAAATGTATATCATTATTTTTATGTTCACTAAGATTGTTAAATGGGCCAAAAATTTAAAATGATCGAAGATTAGTAATAATATAGAATTAGATTGTATGATTCTCTCTGCTCTGCTTATGCATGAACTCTTCCTTAAGGACAAAAATGGCCTTGTTACTAAATGTCTACAACAAAGTCCTCTGTGAGAAAATATTATGGAAGACATCACCATCACCACAGGCATATCATAGACAAAACTGGCTTCAACTTTGCACTAATATCCTTGTGATACTACATATTACAGTAATACAAATGTTGGTGTAATGAGTAGTCAAGATCATGTGATGCCAGAGAACAAACTAGTAGAGTAAAAAGACACTAACATTTTCAGTTTCTGCATGACATTCTTTGAAAATATTCTTTCATCATAGTCTACAAGTTATAACCCTGAATTGATATAAAAATCATATATATCCATGCATCAATATAAAAATCAAATATATATTCCTCAACTGCAGCCAGAGCAAAGTGGAGTTTGTAGCAAATACTGAGTATCCCTTAGCTCAAATTTCAGAGGCCCAGAGTGTATGGATTTTTTATTGACTTTAGACTATTTGATATAAATAGTGATCTGAAATGCTTTAGACCAGGAGTACTTGGGGCTTGAGGGATTTTTTGTGGAGGGAAGATTTTAGAACATTTACTTGGATGCTAATCTGAAATTCCTTGCATTAGAAGTATTTAAAATTAGTGTTTTTAGAACATTTCATTATACATAATGAAATATCTCAGAGATAGTGCCCAAATCTAAACACAAAATTCACTTATATTTCATCTGTATCTTATAACAGTAGGCTGATATTAATTTTAAAGCAATAATTTTAATAATATCTTACACAAAACAAAGTTTCATTGTTTTTAATTTTCTGCTTCTGGATTCATGCTGGTAAACAAAATATTTTTGATTTTGGAGCAACTCCAATTTCCTATGTGGATTAGGGTTGCTTCGACTGTACCTGCAGATACTCTGATCTTCCTTGTCACACATGTCACAAGAATCCTATACCAGTGTATTAAAATGTGTCACTATATGCAGGGAAAACTCCTTTATCATCTATGATTTTTAGTGATAATCTCATAAGCTAGTGCTTTGGCCATTATCAATTGAAATTCTGGCTAAAGTAAGAGGCATCTTGAAGAGCTTTATGGTGAACCACACAACATCTTCAAAAGAATATTTAAAATTGAGACAGGATGACATGCCAATAATACACATACAATTCTCTCATCAGGATATTGATTCTATTTGCAATTTTTACACCTGAGTATTTTGTTTAATCATCCTGAAATGATACCGTATGCAATACCTTAGGCAACATTGAAGTGCAGCAGAGGTGGTTACAGCTGTCATTTGTCAGGATCACAGGACTGATCCATTTGGGATAGGTTATTTGTTTGCTTCAAGAAAGAGCACATGCTTCTTGGCAGAGGAATCCCAAGAATCCAGTTTTATGGCATGGGAGGCATCAAAATACTTAAAAGAAGACATTAAAATGGAGATTTTCTTCTGTTCAAGATTATAGAGCACCTTTTCATGTTATTATTTGTCTTTGGAGGTAAATTACACTATTTACAGTTATAGTACTTTCATTATAGGAGGGCCTGACATAGTGATTACAAAACAGATTCCACGTCAGAAATACTGAGTTCTAGTTTAGGCTCCTCTAATACAGGACTGATTAGTTAAAGACCTTAGGATAAATCATTTAATCCTACCTTTATGTTCAGAGGATCACAGAATAATAGCCATTCTACTATAACAGTAAACAGTAGGAGGGGAGTTAGAGCCAATCGAAGAGTATTCTATGGACACAAAATTATTTTAGGCTAATATATCTTTTATCATTGAAACATATAACAGGGATACAAAGGGGATAGAAGGAATTCAATTAAGGAAAAAACACTTGGAAGTAAAGTTACACAACCTGAAAACTTGCAGAAAAATTACTAAACTGATAAGAAAGTTACCTGACTTCTGCAGAATCAAGGAAAAAAGAATAGGAGAAATTTTAGCAAGATATTCAAGAGAAAGTGACAAGATTGCAAAGATCAGCAATGTCTTTCTACATAGCATATTAATTAACAGTGTGAGAAGGTCATGACACATGGTAGAACTGTACTTCCAGGTCCTCATATGGGATATGACAAAAATTTATATATGTTCCACTCATAACTAATATTTAATTAGTAGAATAGTAAAAGATAACCAAAGCTCTCATTGTCTCTGCCAGTGTTCCACACTGTTGCTGCTCTGGGTATCTAGGTCCAAGTACTGTTTCCCAGTGATCATAATCGATGTGTAGTATAAACAAGAAACAGACCGTGGTTATTTCAAGCCACTGAGAATTAAGGATTTATTTTCTGTGCAGCATAATGTATCCTACACTGGGGAAATGGATGGCAGTTATGAGGTCAAGCAACCTACACAACAGAGGGCAAAGGCAGCTTGGCTGCACTTCTCTGGGCATATGATCTTTAAAATCTTGTAAGGTTCTATTATGAATTTGCACATAAGTATGTCATTGGTACTAGCAGCAATAGTGGACATGAAAAATCAAGAAGACAGTTCAGTAAAGGTTAGGCTCTGGGGAAATGGTAACTTGATATAAATCCGTCCTCTCATTCTGTTCTAAGTAAATAGTGATTGAAAGTCGTAGGTTCTTAAATATCTCATCCAGAATACGTTGCCCCAGGCCAGCATGAAGCAAGCAGGTATCCTTTATAATACAGCTAGCACCTTCATTTGTCATTCTTTTAAGTAGTGGAATGTGTGAAAAGCTGAATAAACAATGGAGAGAGAACAACTTTCCAAACCTATAATGAGTACCATAAAGGGGAATTAGGCTAAGAATATTGTTATAAAATAGGGAAAACAGTTTTATACATATCCTAATATAATTTGAAGATAATTTATCTTTCCCTGAATTAATTTATCCTAAAGACTTTTAGGACCAATAATACTGCCCTAAACAGTACTACTAATAGGTATAGGAGTACTAATGGGATAATGAACAACATAAAGGGAAACTTAGACAGTAATTGCCGGTTATGCTCTTGGCAAGACCTCTGTCTACTAACAGCATATTAAATAGGGGCTGGAAAATGATGGTATGCATCCCAGTTATATGACAACTGCCTATAGGAGCTACAATTGATTGAGCAAATACAATAAGAATATTGGGAAAATTACAGCTAATTCTCACAACCATTTGAGCTAGCTGTTATATTTTCTAAATTTAGAGACTGAGGAATACCAAGAGGGTATAGAAACCAAGGTAAAGTGGCTAGTGTAGAAAAACAGAATAGCAGTAAGATTGTGCAAGTATAGTAATGTTTATGCAGCACTACACAGAATAGCAAAGCAACAGAACCAGTATAGATATTTAACAGAAGATGAATGGATACAGAATATCTGGTGATATACATAATAAATTTTTATTCATAAATAAGATGAATGAAATTATGTGTCTCATTAGCAGGAAAATGGATGGAAATGAATATTATTATATTAGACAAAATAAGCCAGAGTTATAAAGATAAGATTACATATACGTTTTCTTACATACAGAGTCTGTATTTAAGTATATATGTATGTATGTGTGTGAAAGAGAGAGAGAGATGAAAATAAAAGGGTGACTATGTTGGGAAGGAAGCAATCTAAAAGGAAGGGAATAAGGTCACACAAAAAAATGAAAAATAGCAAATTAAAGATGTTTTCAGGTAGTTCAGTGAGAATAAAGATTGAGACAAAGCAATTGGATTTGGTGATTAGACAGTAATTTTTAAGAAATTCAATGCACAGGGGCTGGAGAGATGGCTCAGTGATTCAAAGCACTTTTATGGAAAGCAGAATGGCCTGGGATCAATTCCCAGTGCCCAAGAAAAGCCAGATGCCCATTTGTCTACAGTTCATTTGCAGCTGCAGGAGGCCCTGGAGTGTCTATAGTCACTGTCTACACCTCTCTCTCGGTCTTTGTCTCTGTCTCTCTCTCTCATAATTAAATAAAATTTTAAGAGAAATTCACTGCACAGCTGGAGTGTTAGCTGAGCTGGTCAATTGTTTGCCTTTGCAAGTGTGGGGATCTGAGTTTGATCCCCAGTAGTGGTGACGCAAGCCTTGTAATCCCAGAACTGGGAAGGCAGAGATAGGTGGTTCTTGATGGCCTGCCAGTGTATTTAGCAAGTTTCAGTACAATGAAAATCTCAGAAAAGCTAAATGGTGACACCAGAGGTTGTCTTTTGGCTTCCACTCACATGTACATATAGTGCATATGCACACTTGTATACCTGCACACACAATTGCACACATGTACACACACACACACACACACATTCACTGTAGTGAGTTGGCTGGGAGGAAAGACAAAATATGAAGAGTTAAACAGTAAGTGGCAGAAAAGTATCTATGACAACTGTAGATTTTTTTTCATAAACTCTGGTCTTATTTGTTTATTTATTTTGGTTTTACAAGGTAGGGTCTCACTCTGGCCCTGGCTGACCTGGAATTCACTCTGTAGTCTCAGGGTGGCCTCGAACTCATGGAAATCCTCCTACCTCTGCCTCCCCAGTGCTGGGATTAAAGGCATGTGCTACCATGCCTGGCTCTAAACTCTGATCATTCATGAATACATATCTTACTTTCATCCATGTGAATCTGAACTCTTTCTCCAGAATAATATATGCACATCAAATTTTGCATAAAATTTTAGGATTTTTGTGGACTCATTGAAACCCACTTAAAAACCTTAGCTTAGGAATGAACAGCATACGAAAGTTAAAATGGTTGAGGTGGAACTGTATATTTGATTATATTTTTTAAAAATCTGAAATAATCTCAGATGTTCCAAGTATTGTGCACACAAAAGACCTTAGGTAAATACACATTCTTTCACATTACAAGGAAATGTATGTATAGGAATACTTTAAAACACAGAAAGGAGCTGAAGGCAGTTTGATTCTGGGGTACTTACTGACCTATACTCTGACTCAGCCAGTGAGAGTCAGTAGACAAAGAAACAGCCATCTTTCTCAGCATGATTGCCTTTTCTAGCCATGAAGGAAAGTGGAAGCCTCAAGCTACTCTCTTCTAGCATGACTACTGAAACTTTAGTTTTCTTCCAAGTCCTGGTATGGGAAGCAGTAGGGGAAAGATATGACAGGAGTAATAAAGAACAGAATCTGTAAACTGAAGAGTTGTTGTTGCATACTTTTTGACACAGAGTATATTGCTGCATTATTCTAAGCATTCCACTTAGACATAAGTCTCAGAAAATGAAAGTTAGAAATATAGATCAGTAGGATAGTGCTTACATGGCATTTATAAGGACGTGGCTTACATCTTTAGCTCCCCATATGCACACACACACACACACACACACACACACACACACACACACATATCAGAAAATTACTTTTTGCCTTTAATGTGAGATTTAGATTTAATGTGATTGTTAAACAACAAAATGTGATCTCCCTAAATTTGATACATACATTATTAGTTTCAAAATCTGTATGTCAAGTCTCCTTTATAGAAAGAGCATGTATACATATGGCAATAAGTATGTAGATATTTAACAAGTGCAAAAGGCTATGAGGTGGGCATTCTCATTTCACAAATAGAACAATATGATTCAAAAATTAGAATATTTTTTCAGGTAGAAAGATCTATGAAATTATGAGGTCTCTGAACTTTGATTAAAGGTTTAATTCTGACATGGGCACAAAGTATTATCTCTCCAAATGGAAGCTCCTGTTACTAATATAATGGTCATTTAACGCACACTCCTATGTGGCATATACCTACAAAGCATGCACTGATACCCATTTAGGGAAAATAATGAGATAATCAATGACTATTCTCCCACAATTCCTATGCCTTAGAATTGTCTGTACATATAACTCCCTATATCCTATACACTATCTATGAACATGTATGTATGCATGTATGTATCTATCTTCTATCTATCTATCTATCTATCTATCTATCTATCTATCTATCTATCTATCTATCTATCTATCAAGTCTCTAGTTTATTTCCCCTACATGTTAACCTCCTAAGTCAACTATTTTATCCCTTCCCTTGCTCAAGAAGTTATAGCATTACCCAAATGTTCACTCAGTCAAAGCCAAATTCTTCACCGCTTTGATATTAAGTCCTTCCAGAATCTGTCCTGGTTCCATCGTCCACAGTCATTTCCCTTTGCCCCATGTGAATCACCTTGTGCTTTATCCAGGCAGCCCTTATGTCCTTCATTTTCCCAGAATTACTGCTGCTCCAGCTGCACTTGAAGGTTGATCCTATGGTCCATGGCAAAAGGCAATCTAACTGAAAGGTCAAGTGTCGGTTGATTCTAGTCTGTTTGCTGTTCACCTAGATGTGTGGTCTGAAACACAGCTTTCACTGCCTAGAGGAAGGGTGCCTTTTTCTAATTTCCAAAAGAAATATTGTATGGCTGGCAGCACACTGATTCTTCCTCTAAATGTTGACATGTTGTCTAATAGAACTCTAGTTTTAATACACAGATGAATCATCAACCAAGATAAACGAAAGTGTATTTATAGAGATCTGGAGAAGAAAACTTGAAATCAAGGATATGCTAGAAAATCTAAAATATACAGTACATACATTTATCAGATATCACATAAAAGATCAGCACAAATAGTATTTCTGTGAAGCCTTCCCTAACTACAATTCACATTGAGCTCTTCCTTCTTTGGCCTCTTACAGCACTTCATTATCCTGTGAATTTGAATGGCAAACTAACATATGTTAACAGTGTTTTGAAAGTTTGGAGGTATTTCAAAAGTTCCACAATATAAATCTCTAATTTCATTAAAATATATTTTAAACTCTTTTTTAAATGTAATAAAACAAAGGACGTACTACCTAATTTGGTTATATACTGAATGTCAGCATAATAGAAATCATCACTGATTGTGTTAATATATTACAGCCAAGTGTGTGTGTGTGTGTGTGTGTGTGTTTGTGTGTATAGATGTGTGAACAAAGTTATTCTTGGTGCATCTGTTTAACAAAGAATATCCCAAGACTGAAAAACAAAGTGTTAATCAAAAAGTTCTCAAGTGTTGATGCCCACTATTTTCGTCCATCAAAATTTTCTTACTACTGTATAACAAAGGTGAAACAGAGATAAACAGAGAGTAAGGATTATTTAGCTCTTAATTTCAGATTTGTATGCTCTTTTTAGTCTCTTCCTTTGTATTGACTTTAAAAATAAATGCCAGCTGTGTGTGGTGGTGCATGCCTTTAATCCCAGCACTTGGGGGGCAGAGGTGGGGGGATCACCATGAGTTCAAGGCCACCCTGAGACTCCATAATGAATTCCAGGTCAGCCTGGGCTACAGTGAGACCCTACCTCAAAACAAACAAACAAAAATAAATTAAAAATGCTAAATTTTACAATAATTTAGCCAAATGATTATATTGTCAGGTACTATATTTATTTATTTATTTGCAGTCAGCGAGATTTAAGGCAAAGAGAGACAGCTAGAAGACAGAGAAAAAATGGGTGTCTGAGTGCCTCTAGCTGCTGCAAACAAACTCAGACGTATGTACTACTGTGCATATGGTTTAAGTGGGTACTGAGGAATTGAACCTGTGTCATAGACTTTGCAGGCAAGCACCTTAATTTCTGAGCTATCTCTCTAGCCCCCTTCTGGTTTATATTTTAAGGAGCATATAAGATTTTGTTTAGAGAAAAAAGGTACCATTCTGTAGAATATGATAAAATGTTGTGAGGAATTATTTTCTTATTCATTATCAGACTGAACATTATTATCTATGAGTATTTACAGTGTCAAGATGACACTGGAAGGTATTTATACAACTTAATCGTAGCTCAAGGGTAATATAAATCTAAAGCTGATTCATACCTTAAGGAATCTGCTACACTCACAAGAAAAATTTAGAGATAGTAGGCATTTTAGATTTTCTCTGCCAACCTTCTTCCCGTAAGTAATGAAAAATGGTCACTCAAAGCTTAACACAAAATATCGCTTGACTTTCATTTCCTCTCCAAGAGAAAGTCAGTCTCCAAAAAGGACAGTTTGGCCTTATAGATAGAGGTACCTGAACATTCTACACAGGCCTTGTATCTCTCATGTAAATGGTGTATGTTTATGGCAAGGAAAATTTGCAGGAGTAATGCTGGCTGCCTACAATACAATTAAGCTAGATTGAAAGATAACTGCAAAGGAGCCCTATTGTTGGTAGACAAAAGGGAACTGGGACTTCAAAGATGCCCGGAGAGGTGCCATTAGGAAAAATCTTTAGTAGGGACACAGGTCTCCATAGGGAGTCACAAAGGTAGGGCAGGAGAGGTAGAATTAGCTTTGGGCAAACTGCAACAACCACAACAATTCTTTTACTCCATTAAGAACCTTGAAAAACTTATTCAACAAAGAATCAAATAATTTTCTCTAAACTGCTCCCCAAATGGGCACACCAACCATCTCCAGTAGAATGTCAATTTGATGCGGATAGAAAACTAACAACAACAATTTTACAACTAATAATGTATTTAATGGTCTATCCTAAGACCATAATTCACAGTGGAGTCCATATTTCAATCTAGGAATGTTTGCCTCCAAATGTGAAGCAGTTTATAACCAGTCCATTAAGAGTAAGGTGAAAAAAATCAGGAAATACACCTGTCAATTTAATATTTTATTTTATTTATTCATTCATGAGAGAGAGAGAGAGAGAGAATGGGTGCACCAGGGCGTCCAGCCACTGCAAATGAACTCCAGACACTTGTGCCCCTTTGTGCATCTGGCTAATGTGGGTCTTGGGGAATTGAACCTGGGTCCTTTGGCTTTGCAGGGAAACACCTTTACCACTAAGCAATCCCTCCATCCCACACCTGTAAATTTAAATATAGAATCCCAAAGCAACTGGAGGATAGGTACATACATAACTTATGGTTCTGTTAAGGTTAAATCCTGTGTGCTCACAGTCCCATTAAGCTAGGCTCAGTGACCTGTCCTGAGCTTGGCTATGTGTCCCCATTATACCAATTAAAGAGACAAATAATATTGAAAATCAGAGAAAGTCAACTTATTCAATGTGTTCACATTGAAGAGAGGAACAAAGAGGTCCAGTGACCCCAAATCATTCTTTGGGTAGGGGGCAGGAGATTTATGTAAACAGAGAGCAAGAATTTTTATAGCTATGCAGTCCTGATCAAGGTTCTGCCAACCATCCATTATTGAGCCATCATTGTCTGGGCTCTAGACTGTTCTTCAAGGTAGTCTTACCAAGTGGTCAGAACTATGTGAAACCTCTTCTTGGGAGACAAGTTCCCTTTCTCGCTAGAACTAGGCTTCAACCTTTCCCTCCCCACTTCACCAATTCCTAGTAAAATTCCAATTCCTTAGAGTATTGTTGTATAGTTTGATAGTCAAAAGGAGAGACAAAAGTCTCTTCTTAGAATATCTTTGCTCTTGCAAGGATGTTGACAGTTTGTCTGCATTTTATAAATCTCTGAAGAAGAGATGTGTGCTTCAGGAGTAAGCCCTCTGTGCTTAAAGGTTTACCATTGGAAAGGATTCATAAGAAGTAACTAGCAGTAACTGACAGCTCAGAGCACAAGCAGTACACTAATGCTCTGAAGATTCAGGAAACACACAAAAGTACAGAATGAGTGTAACTCTCTTTTTCTTCTAACTTCATCTTCTCAAAATGTTCTAAGTCCCTATTTCCACTTCACCCAACCAGTACTCTGACCACACTGGGTTAATAGTTGACATTTCTCTTCCTACAATAGGGTCGAATATTCATTGAAGGATGAACAAAGAGGGAGGGACAGTGAAAGCCTGAGGAACACAAAAAGGGGCAATTTCAGAAAACTATTCTATAAATTGTGCATTAAGGGAATAACAATATAGGTATCCATGGAGAAAGAAGTCAGGAAGAGGATGGGAAAATAAAATGAAAAGCAGAAGTAAATATATGAGGCATGGTGAGCCAATATCACAGTGTAACTGTTATCTAAACTCAATTTTCATGGGATCAACCAGGGATGGTTGGTACTGAGGAGTGGTTTTGCCATGTCTGTGTTTTAGAATAAGTACTTTGGCTTGTGGGAAGGATGGTGGGGATGTAGAAGACTGAAGCCAGAACAGTTAGGTTTGTTTATAAGAAGTCCAGATAAGAGACAGTAAAAAGCCTAAATTAGAGATAGCACAGTATAATGGGTTTTAGCAAATTCTGCATTTTCTTAGACCTGTGACCTTAGATACATCTTTAATACCCTTGGGATGAAAATAGTTGTTGTACATATTTCACTAGGTAGTATTCAGATACTTATAAAATAATATATAACAGAATGGTTTTGTAAATTTGAAGCACTAGAAAATGTGTACTATTATTGCAGGGGAAATAGAGAAAATCATGATAAAGATAATTAAGAAACATGACTATTGCTCTAAATACATCATCTAAAAATGAAAGAATCTCCTATTACATCTTTCATTTGTTTTCTTACATACAATTTGTCAAAATACAAAAATTATTTTTTTAATATTCCATTTTATTAAAAAATAAATAAAAGTTACTTGAGCGGGATGGAACACAGCTTAGCATCTTTGTGCATAGAATGACTTGACTTTACACAACAAAGCTTCAGAGGAGAAAGACATTATTCTCATTTCGAGTGGTGAGAAAATTACATCCTGAAAGGCACATTAAGTCACACAGCTAGGAAGTGTGGTTAGAATCAGCATGCAGTAAAATCCTGATACTTGCATTTTTCCCTTACCAATTGAATAGGGTTACTTTTCATTAAAGAAACTGTTATTTACATTATTTTTAGTAACTCTTAAGAGAGACAAAGAAAAGAGAGAGACAAAGAAAAGACAGTTTTTAGGCCATTAGTAGTATACAAGTGTTCACTTGAGAGTTATCTATTGATCACATATGATATGCCTGGTAGTGTCCTGACATTCAAAGTACAAGGTTATGAGCTACAGAGATTGCTTAGTGGTTAAGGTGCTTGCCTGCAAAGCTTGAAGGCCCAGATTGGATTATCCAGTACCCACGAAAGCCAGATGCACAAAGTGGTGCATGCTTGAGTGCATTTGTAGTGCTGGAGGCCCTTGTGTGCTCATTCTCTCTCTCTCTCTCTCTCTCTCTCTCTCTCTCATCTGCCTCTTTCTCACTCTCAAATAAATAAATATATCAAATATTAAAAAATCAAAGTACAAGGTTGAATAGGGCAACATAGTTATGGAAACACAGAATTTTCAATACCACATGGTCAGTGCTACTTAGGCCTTCAAAATATTGGAAACAGAGGGGAAAATAATTTTCTTCTGAAGAGGTCTGAGAATGTTGTATGAAGAAAGTGATATTTGATCATAGTATGAAAGGTTGAGTATGCATTCACTGGATAGAGGAGAAAGTGGAAATTATGGAAATGAATATTCTAGACAGAAGACACACACCTCATGGAAAAGAATTGTGACAAAACATGAAGTGTGTTTTGGGAATGATGAGAAGTTTGAACTGAAGGAAGTGAAACACATACTAAATGTTTGGGAAGGAAGTCTGACAAAGAGGAATGTAGACATGAACTTGGAATGGTATGTAAGAATAGAAAGAGTTGTAAATTTGCCAAAACAACGAATATGTATTCCTTTGGGAAAGAAACATCATTTTTCTTTGTTTGTTTAGTAAAATAATTCTGGTGGCAGTGTAGAGATTGTAATGAAGTCAAGCTGTAGAAAAACCAGTTTAGAGAATACTGATATATGATGATGAGGTTTGAAGCTAATGGAGTATGGACAGAAAAACCAGTCCACAGATTTTTGGTAAAATTTATAGGAATTGTTGAGGCTAGAAAAAATAAGAGTTGGTGATTGATTTTACAGCCTTTCTGAAACCAGGGATGGAGCTGGAAATAAAGATCAAAATGTTGCAGTAGGTTGTAGTATCTATAGAAAAGACTGCAAAACAGCTTTAACTTTATATACATTGTGTTTGAGGCAATAAAAATAATAATAGTTGGGTTTGGTTGAGTGCTTATAATAAACCCAGGCATTGTTTTAAGTGCTTTGTATAAATCAACTCATTGAGAGACAAGGCTTATTAGGCAATTGGAAACATAGAGTTAAAACTCAAAAGAGATACTTGAGCTAGAGACATAAATTTGATGGTCATCCATTTATAGGAGGCATAGTTAAAATCAATGAGGCAAAAACACAGTAAAAGAAGACATACGGAGGGCTGGAGACATGGCTTAGCGGTTAAGGCACTTGCCTGCTAAGCCAAAGGATCCCGGTTCGATTCCCCAGGACCCATGTATTTCTGTATCTCTCTCTGTCTCTCTCTACCAGCCTATTTCTGTATCTCTCTTTCTCTCAAATAAATAAAAATATTTTAAAAAAATAAAAAAAAAAGAAGACATACGGAGAAAAGCCACCATTTTAGGATATGGAGTGAGAAAGACTGTAAGGGTTAGGGACTGGGAAGATCATGCTTTACTTGTTTGTCACTGGGTTCCCAGAATCTACAATATTATTTTAAAGATACTAGAGGCTTCTCAATGAATATTCACTCAATGAATAACATTTTTAAAAGATCAAAGAAGCATAGGAGAGAAATTGAGCTACAGAGTTGTAGAAATCAAAAAAGGAAAAGGAAATTTCACAATAGTTAGAAAACAGAAAATTACACAGTACATTTATAATATGATCTTTCAATTACATTCACATCTCATCATCCATAAATCATGGGACAAGTCAATAATCCCTGCACTTAGATGTAAAGATATGGAATTACCTATATAATTAAAGGAAGCAATAACTAATATGAGTTAATAATGCCAGCCACTGCAAATTTTTAAAAAAATATTTATTTATTTTCAGAGAGAGAAAAAGAGAGAGAGAACACCAGTGCCTCTTGCCACTGCAAATGAATTTCAAATGCATGTGCCACTTTCTTCATCTGTCTTAACATGGGTACTGGGGAATTGAACCTGGGCAGGCAGGCTTTGCCAGCAAGTTCCTTTGACTGCTGAGCCACCTCCCCAGCCACATTCTATTTTTAAAAATTAATTAATTTATTTATTTGCAAGAAGAGAGAGAAAGAGAGAGAGAAGAGAGGCAGGCAGAGACAGAATGGACATGCCAGGGCCTCTAGCCACTGCAAACGAACTCCAGATGCATGTGCCCCTTGTGCATCTAGTATACGTGTGTCCTGGAGAATTGAACCTGGGTCATTTGGCTTTGCAGGCAAATGCCTTAACCACTAAGCCATCTCTCCAACCCCACGTTCTTATTTTAATGTGGTAAATAGACCAAGAGTATAGTTGTTTCTGTGACCTGCCTTGATTTTGAGCTTATATAATATATAGGCATCCTATCTATATGTCTATATATGCCTAAATGGAGACTCCATATTATGCCCCAAAGTAAGAGTGCTGGCGTTCACAGTCAATAAAAATCTCTTGCCTGAAAAAAAAAATATTCTTTATAGGGAAAGATCACTCCTTAAAGTACAAATTTGTTTTTAATGCCAGGGATTACTTTGGCAGTCTAGTTAAGCCTAACTACATTTTAAGACAGTATTATTAGGCTGGGTATGTAGCTCAGTGGTAAAGCATATATTTAACACATGAGACCCTTGATTTGATCTACATCATTGCACCTGGTTTCAATCTCTAACACTGCAAAAATATTCTTAATATATACAATAAAATTCAAAACCAGTTTTGATGATGCATATGCCTATAATTCCAGCACTTTGGAAGTGGACACAAGAGGATCAGAAGGTCAAGGGTGGCTTTAGCTACATCATCAGTTTGAGGCCAGCCTGGCATACATGAGACCCTGTTGCACAAAATAAAACACAACAAAATTCATGGATGACAATAGAAACTAATATGTTGAAATATAATTCTCAAAATATGTAATAAATTTGTGATACAGTAATATGCTGGCTTCTGTAGGAAAACTGTCAATATATCTATCATTCCCTCTGCTCCTGTCTTAAAACCTGTTTATTTTAACCTGTCACCAATGTAAATATATTATCATCCATGTCATCTGTGTACATAGTCTTTGGTAATTTATTTTATGATATGCTCATTTACTTAAATGTATGTCTTCAGCAATCTTAGGATAAATGTGGTTTCTTCATATAAACACACACATACATGTTATATAATATAATTATTCATATCTAGCTGATATACAATATTTGCAGAGATATCTTCCAAACAAGTCAAATGCTTCTTTTGATTTTTATAGTAGGAAGGGATTTTTCTACATTTCTAAACTTCCTTAAATCAGAGTCATACTCTGATGACTACTATAATGATAGACCCAGTAACATTGGAAAGAACCAACCTGGGTAAGCTAGACTGTGATAGAAAAAAAAAAAAGTGGTGTTTAAATCTGATCTTGAATTTAGCTTATAGACATGTTTTTACCCTCTATCATTTTCTCTACCAAAATAAGTGTTTCACTAGCCTTTTAACTTCACCCATATTTGGATGCATCACAGGCTTCTATGAATGTGCACCTGGATAAAGGCAAAGAGGAGAAAAAAAATCACAAGGACCTTCATTACTTTATGATATATTTTATCTACTAGACATGATGTCCGTGGTGAGGTTTTTACCCTTGTAGTGTTTTCTAACAGGATAATGCACATGAAATTAATTTAGTATTAAGCAGTCTGTCTTTTAAGGAACATAATGGCCACAGATGTATCAAAACACAAATTTGTAAGAGAGTTGGGAACTATGTTTGAGTAATTTTTTTCCTCAATTTTATTTATTTATTTATTTGACAGAAAAAGAATGAGAAAGAGGGAGAGAGAGAGAGAGAGAGAATGGGCATTCCAGAGCCTCCAGCCACTGCAAACGAACTCCAGATGCATGCACTCCCTTGTGCATCTGGCTAACGTGGGTCCTGGGGAATCAAACCTGGGTCCTTTGACTTTGCAGACAAATGTCTTAACTGCTAAGCCATCCCTCCAGCCCTTGAGTAAATTTTTAAATGTTACATCCAACTAGGTCTGCAGGCATGCAACTTGAGATCATTCCAGATATTTTGCTATCCTAGTCTCTTTCACATTAAGATAAAATATAGATATTTCACTTGAATGAAGATCATCACTCATTTAAAGTAAAGATAATAGAAACTCATAATTAAAACTTGTATTTTTAACATTTAGCTTCCCAGACATTTATACAAAATTGCTTTATAAATACTTCAAAAAAGAAATAGCTCAAAAGCTGTTCAATGACCCCCAATTTTAAATGTTTACCAGCATTCTATTATTGGTGACTTAATTCTTATAGAATAAAAGAGACTTTCTCATAATGAAATACAACAGAGTTCTGCCAAACTTTTCATAGTCATTTTTATTATTATTAAACAAGGTACTAAAGAATCCAAAAATCTTCAACTATCTGGAAAAGTGAAAAACACTATTTACAGAGAAAGTAAACTGGAATTGAGATTAGAAGATGAAAACCAGTCAGCACAGATAAGGACCCAGTGTGGTGTTTAAAAGAAAAAGAATTTTGCTCAAACAATAATCTCCTGAGAATTTATGCTGTGACTCTCCTGTCTTCTTTTTATCATTTTACCAAAAGCTAATAAAATAGCTTTATAACACTAAAGATATTGTACACAAGTAAACAACATTGAAGGTAGAACTTCTGAACTTAAGGCTGAAAACAATATTGTCAGTGGATCTCAAGGTTAATTTTAATTATCAGTTATTCAAAGAATATTGCAGATGACACTGTAAAGCAATAAGATCAATAATATAATCCTCACACCGAGGAAGTGCTTCACTTTGGAAACCCACTACAATACTTGGAAGAATTGAAAGCATTTTCCTCCACCATATCAAAGGATAGCATGCAGTAGCTGGGAATTGTTTGGCTAGCTAGAATGATCTATAATGCTTTCCCAAAAAGTACACTGAATCAGATCAGTCAGAGTCTGAGAATAAAGGTTTTACTGGAAGTTATTCTACCCAAGCATGACATTTTGACAAGTGGCAAGAGTCTTGGACAAATTGTTAACTTATCAAAAGCTGGCATTTTCAATAAATGTAGTATTGCGCCTCATGGTAACTCATAACTAAGCTTGTATACGGAAGGAATCAGGTGGAAACGTGCAGAGTCTGAGATCAATGTTTATTCTTACAAAATCTAGAATAAAATTAGGTAAGAGCTGATATTCTGAGGGAAGGATTTGCAAAACTTTAAAACTCAAGTTTTCTTGCATTATCCTTTCTTCATTTCACCTCACTCTATTATTTTCTTTCTTTTTTTTCCCTTCTTTCTTTCTTTTTTGAGGTAGGGTCTCACCACTCTAGCCTAGACTGACCTGGAATTGAGTAATTTTTAAATGTTACATCCAACTATGTCTGTAGGCATGCAACTTAAGATAATTCCAGATATTTTGCTATCCTAGGCTCTTTCACATTGATAAACTATAGATATTTCACATGAATGAAGATCATCACTCATTTAAAGTAAAGTCTCAGGGTGGTCTTGAACTCACAGTGATCTGCCTCCCGACA
The DNA here is from genome assembly GCA_036346955.1 of Dipus sagitta. Lineage (NCBI taxonomy): Eukaryota > Metazoa > Chordata > Mammalia > Rodentia > Dipodidae > Dipus > Dipus sagitta. The sequence goes on from CM070776.1 coordinate 97,888,087, forward strand.
CTCTGGTATTTTCTTAAAGATATCATGAGTCAGAGTAAAGTAGCACTTTTTTTTCATAAATATTTTGGGAGATTTTATTGAGCTGAACTAAATATGGTTCTAAATTAGTATTTCAAAATATTAAAAATAGAACCAGTTATAATGATCTAAACTCACAAGATAAATTTAAAATGTATGTTTTTCTGTTATCTTTACTGCAAGTGATATATATATATATATATATATATATATATATATATATATATATATATATATTTGGTTTTCAAGGTAGAGTCTCACTCTAGTGCAGGCTAACCTGGAATTCACTATGTAGTCTCAGGATGGCCTTGAACTCATGGTGATCCTCCTACCTCTGCCTCACAAGTGCTGAGATTAAAGGTGTGCGCTACCACGCCCCGCACCATATTTTTTTCATAAAGCAGTGAAATAGTACTGAGTAGTTAAGTTCACATTTAAACACAAACGGTAACTGTTTTGGCCAGCATATATAACCAGGAGAAATGGACAACTAGCCTGTCTGATTACTTAGGCTCTCCACCTTGGTGAAATTATCCTAGTAATTCCATGGCGGGGGATGGTTCTCAACTTTCTGGCATCCATTAAACTTTCCTTATCCAGAGGTTTACAGAAATTCCTTTGCCTGCAATCTCTAGATAACTTGATGGCTAATATATAAAAGCAGCCTATGAGATGTCAACTTTTAGAAAGTTTTGCTTTCCTAACCACTTTAACTTTTAACTCTTTGGTGTGGAAAAGTCAGCAAAAAGAAACCTCAGGTAAAAAGTGGACATCATCTAGGTACATCAGCTCCTGGTACTGTGAAAGGACTCACAAGCAAATAGGAAGTTTCATTCCCATAAGATTTCTCGTACTTTCAAGTCCCATTCCTTGGTACACTCCTCTCATTTTCAAACTTACGTGTCAGTTTGAGTTTTTGTGGACTAGGGAAAGCTAAGTTCCTCCTGCTTACAGATCTGCAGATCTTTGCAGAGGAAGGCATCAGATGTCTGTCACCTGAAATTGTCCAGAAGAGTTCAGAAATGTGTGCATCTTGGGTCTTCTACTTGTATTTTCCAAACCTGTAGCTATGTTTTAAGGCAGGAAGATTTCTGAGTCCCAAGGGCATTAGGTTAGCACAGTGCTTGCGGTTCCTCTGTAGAAACTCTATTATCTCCCATTAGAAGGAACAGTAGTGGGAACTCCGTTTTGGTGCAAACCTCTGCAACCCCCAACACAAACACAAGAAGAGGAAAAGGGGAGGGGGAGAAAGAGGAGGGGGAATGGATCAGGCAAAGACTTACCGCTTCTACCAGTTTTTTGGGCAGGCACAAGGAAAGCAGGAGAAGCCACAACCTGAAATGAGACGGAGGGTGAGTAACATAGGATCTCTAGACTCCTGGGTCCTGAGTCTGCCAGTGGAACCCTAACACACACACACTCTCTGTCTCTCTCTCTTATACTTGTTCCCACTTTCTCTGCAGTGACAGAAGTTCAAAGATAATCCTGGCCAGTCAAAGTAACCCTGAGTCGGAAAGAAAGAGGTGGGGAGCTCTTAGCAGCAACAGCTCACCCAGGGTGCATGCTTGCGGCTCCGGAGCTGGGTCCCGAGGGGAGACTGCTCAGCGGCTCCGCGGCGCTGGCTCATCCAGGCTCGGTTGATGCTCTGCAGCTGCTCTCTTATTCAGGACAGGGTGTAAGGGGGTGAAGTGGCTCAGTGCAGAAGAAACTAAAGTCAGCTGCTGGATAAGAAGTTCCCCAAAGGGAAACACGCCCAGCGGTGCCCGCTACAACTTGCAGCACTCAGGAGATAGTTCCACGCGCCAGGAGAGGAAGGAATGGAGGGGAACGGGGCGGGGCTGCCTGCCGTCAATCATCCCCCCTACCTTGGGCAGCCAGTTGTCTTTCTCAATTTCAAGCCCCTCTACAAACAACAGTCCCAAGTGTCTCCACAGAGTCATGGTCAGGTCTCTTGAGACATATATACGAAGACCTAAGCAGCTAAGCACCATACATTTTCATAAACTACTTTTAAGTTGCACATGAATAGAATTAGGTATAAGTGTCATATATGTATATGTCTGTGTGTGTGTGTGTGTGTATATATATATATATATACCTAAAATTGCTCTTGCATGGGCCCAAATTCACGATCTCCTATTCCAATAGATTGTATGTTAAGTTAGCAAGATGAGGTCTCTGGAGTTGTAAATCTATTACCTCTAAACTCAGTAGACCCCAAGAATGAATCAGTCCCCATAAAATACATCCACAAATGTAGACAGTCCCCATAAAATACATCCACAAATGTAGAGACTATAACATGATTAATCTAATCCCAGAGACTGAGATAACAGAAATATTCTGAAGAATTCTCCAGGACATTCTTGAAAAGAACTCTCCTTTGAGTCCACATGAAATACTTTCTAGATCTTTTGCTACCTAAAAAGTTAATCAGATATATAAAAGTAATATTGCACTTGACTACACACATTTAGTTTCAAGGTGTTTATGTTCATTGTAAGAAATCACACTAATGTTATCTAATTACCTATCATAAATCCTGAAGCAAAACTATGAGAGTCAATATCTTTTGTTAGTTCAACGTAAAAGATAAATATTAATGATGATCTCAAATAAAGTTAAATATAAAATGTGGTTGTAACACAATAACATTTATCCACGTAACTACTAACCTACCTAATGCTTCCAAATCTGTGTATCATAGTAGTCAACATCTATCAATGTACTGTTTCTTATTTCTTTTTTATAAGTATATTTATCATATTTTCACATCTTCTTCTTGCAGACAGAAACTCTGCACTATGAGCACTTGGAAGGCAAAGGCCAGCTGCCCAGAGTGAAGCGACCAAAATAATGATTAACAATAAAAAGTACTGTTCCTATGAAATGCATCCGCTAAAAAAAAAAAAAAAAAAAAAAAATAGTCCCAGCTCAGGTTTATTTGGAAGTGACTTAGATGCCCGATCAATGAGAGTGAGACAGGACAGGGAAGAGTTCTATCGCCATTAAGTTACAAATGAACAAATAAGCAAGCTTCCCCGGTTGGACTCAGGGTGCTCAGTCAACTGGACTAGAAGTTTCCCTCCGCCAAATAACTGAGCGTCACTCCCTCGCAGGTTGCCGGTGCAGTGCAGTCGGAGGCAGTGGCGGAGTGATACTCAAATTCCCCAGCGCTGGCGGGGATGGGGCGGTGCGGGGGGGGGGGGAGTAGATTTGTAGGACTGGAGTGAGGAAAGTTTGCAGGTCTGAACAGAAGGCAAAAGTGCTCCCGAGAGACCGGCTTTAGGGAGGGGAGGGGGGAGGGCAGAACAGCTCTTCCTTCTTCCTTTCCTTCTTGTTCTTCTGTTTTGAAATCTCTTCACTGTTAAAAAAAAAAAAAAAAAAAAAAAGCCTTTCTCCTCACCCAAGTGGACCGGCACTGTTGGGACACCCTCTCTGTCCTGGTCCCCATAACCCCTCCAGATTATGTCAGTGGGTGCGAGGCGACCAGAGATTTCGTGCGGGCGCTGAAGGAGCTGCGGGAGCCGGTGAAGGATGACGCTGCGCCGAGTCCGCCTGGCCGCAGGCTTGTTCTTCCTGGCCCTGGGGCTTTGGGGGCAGCCCGCAGAGGCTGCGGTAAGTCCTTCCTCCCGCCCCCGTCGTCCCTTTACCTTCCTGTCTCCTGGGCCTTGCCTTGGGAAGTCAAATTTGCTAATCCTATTCAGGAGAAAACATGATTGTTAGCGCTGGTTCAAGTGTTTAGAAGTCAGGCCGCTTACTGTCCTGCAACTACCTTTTCGGAGGCAAGGAGCAAGCAGAGCCAGGTGTGTGTGGGGGGGCGCTTATTAATGGATCACTAGGTTCTGGTGGTTATTTAAAACTTTTTCTCTCCTCCTTCCCCTTAGGGTGTTTCCCTGTCTGCCAGGTAGCATTTTCACTACCTGTACCCAGCCCACGCACTCTTTAAACTTTGCTTATAGTTAATTCTCTGGCTCTTCTAAAATCCAGAGTGACAAGCCCCCAAAGCAAATTAGTCCCCTCTGCTCTTTTCTCTTAAGCAACATCAATATACTTTCCCACTCCAGGTCAGTAAAGCTTCTGACCTGCTTTCCCCTGTCATACACAGACGTTCAGATAACCTACCAGAGTGAAGTCAAGATCATGGCTTCATGATTTAGGACTTTTGTGCCTGGTTTTTTGTTTGTTTGTTTGTTTGTTTACTCTTTTAATTGAAAAAGATGCCTGAACTTGACAATTTGACCATCACCTGTTTAAAGGAAAATAATTCCCTTTTTTCAAAGGAGAATGAGCTTTCTGGTTAAAAAGAGAGTGGGGGTGAGTGTGCATGTGAAATGACAGGGCAAAAAAGTTCCACTGCAGTTTAGGAATGTAGAATTAATACTCACATTCTAAAAGACTATCTGGGTAGTCCATCCCACTATCCATCTGGTCAGAAGAAGCAAATGTTAAGAATGAATGGCTTTGTCACAAAAAAATGTTCTCCAGCTTGAAGCCCAAGAGCCCTTGATTTCACTTAACCTGTAAAAAATTAAGTGTGTGGCACAGTATTTAGTGTTATATTCAAGTGATCAGAATGGGTGGCTTGTAAGAACATTTTTAATATAATATCATGGCCTAGGCCTTCAGATGGCTGAATGACTATCAATTCTTCATATGAAGCAGCTATGTTATACCTTATCAGGGTCCATTTCAAACTTCAGGTATGTAGCTTCCCCGTAGCACTCAGCATGCCTCAGATTACATTGCCCACTTTCTATCCTGCAGGAAGTATGTGCTAAAGAGATTAAAACCCACTCTTGTATCACTTTAACCACAACATCATTTTGATGGCTAATCTGCTGAAAATCCATGTGTACCAAATAGTTTCTGCATGCCACAATTTTCCTACGTCAAAGAAGTTATATGACTTAACATTGCAGTATAGATGCAGAGCTCCTTTAATTAGATAAGATTTAGCCTGTTGATAGGGCTATAGACTATTAGAAAAAATATAATTGTGCATTTAAAATAGTTCACTTAAAAGTTGTCCTCATGCCTACTGCCTATAGTATAGCACTGCTGGCAGAGGTTGTGGATGTTTCGTGAAGTATTCTTTTTTATTGGTCTTGCTATCAATAAATATGCACCCAATAGCAATTATAAAGGTATATTATAACAAAACTACATACCAATTTAAATTAGTTTATTGTAGATGAGATTTATATTTGTGACTGATGAAACTTAGAAGCAATATTATTTTCGTGGTTTCTTAAAATAGCACAAGTAATTGTGAAGTAAGTAGTTTTCTCCCCTCTATAATTTTTCTATAATTTTTAAGGACATTTTATGTATTGCTTTCATATCATTAGGATTTTGTAACTGTTAAATCCAGCCATTTGTTTTACTTGCTTTACACATAAGTATCATAGTTAAATGAATGTTTTACTCATCTCTAAAATATGAATGGTATCTGCCCTCCATGTTAGTGTGGGGATATTGGTGACTCTCTAGAGTGAAACTGGCTGGTACTGGGGCTAGTTGTTGACTGAAGTAGTTTAGTATTGAAGTCTTTATATCAGAAGAACATTGCTTTACTTTTTCATAGCTATGTGGTTTCTTTATCTCTGAAGTCATGCCAAATTTGGATATCACAAGTATGTGGATGATTTTTAAGGTAGACTGTTCATCAGACAGAGTAAAGTAACTTTCATACTGAAATGTTAGAAGCAAAAGAACAAGGGAGATTTAAGATAGAAAGTTTTTTTTTTCTAGTGATAGAAATAGCATATTTTTGTGTTAAAGATAATTACAGTTTTATAAACTCACTGTTAGTGGGATAAAAATGTAGATTGATGGATATGAATATAGATAGTATGTATGTAAGATTACACTACTTCTGCTATACAAATGTTAGGAGAGTGGATAAGTTTCTGTAATTTAAACTTCAATATGTGTATTGTGACCACTGGCAAGACATTACCAAGGGTAGGAATGTGGTTTTTAGCCATGAAATAATTTTCCTTTCTACTAGAAAGTATTTTCCTACATAGGAAGAATTTGTCATTGTTGTCTTCATTATCATTTTAGTTTATTAATGTTTTTGAGTGCTAGGTACTCTTCTAGCATGGCAATATATATTTTTATATTTAGTCTTCATTATGGTACCAGGGAATGAACCCAGAGCTTCAAGCACACTTAGAATTTTTCTTTGTGTTTGCTCTTCATAAGAGATTTAGAAGATAGATAGCAACATCCTCACATTATAAATGAGAAAATACAAACAACTTGCTAAAAGACCACATGAGTAGTAAGCTGAAGAGCTGGAAAATTTGAATTCTTGCAGCTTGATTCTAGACACTTTACCCTTCACAACAGTCATATGCTGCTTCCTTTGCATGTAGCCTATAGATTTATTTAGTGTTCAAATGTCTTGAATTTCTGTTACATTTTTTGTATGGACACAGAAGGTGCAGTGGAGATGATAATGTGGGTTATGTCTCCTCCCACTCATGTTAAGAGAACAGCCCATATGCTATAATGTAAAGAGATTTGGACTTAAAAGATCATTTTTTCTCTATATCTGTGTAGAGTGAGGTATTTTAAATGCAGTCTAAACGCATTGCTGTTGCAGGCTGCATACATTTATGCAATCATAATATTCAGAAACACCTATAAATTGTGGTGGATGATTTAATTTGGAGAAAAATTGGCTTATGATTTTATTTGTGTGTGTGTGTGTGTGTGTGTGTGTGTGTGTGCATGTGTGTATACGTGTGTGAGGAGGCAAAAAGACAGACTTGGCTGTGGATCCTCTCAGTTGCTCTCTACCTTTTTTGAGAAAGGGTCAGTTAAACTAGTCTGGCTGACCAGAAAGCCCCAGGGATCTGCCTATCTCTACCTCCTCTGCACTGGGATTTCCAGTCTACACCATCACATTTGGCATTTTTAGGTGGGTTCTTATGATCTAACTCAGGTCCTGATACTTGCAGAACACACACTTGCAGAACACACACTTTACCAACTGAGCAATCTCCCTAGTCACCACCTTATGATTCTTTTTAGTTCCACAGTAAATTAAATATGATAACATTTTCAGGAAGATGTCTTTTGTGAAAAACGTGTGTGTGTGTGTTGGTACGGTTTTGTCAAAAATGTTCATTTCAGTTTTGTTCATTTTACCAGTATATCTAATCTTTCTTATCCAATTTTGTTCACTCAATTATCTATCTTTAGACTTTTTTGTAGTTTTGGGAAACAAGCCTAAGGCTTAGTACATGCTAGGTATTCACTCTACCATTGAGCTATAGCACCAGCCATGGATCTTTGTTATGCATCTATTTACACATGTATCTATTTCTTCTATCAACATGTATTTTCTTTCAAAGAGTGCTTACATTGTCCTCTGTTTTTACTTAGCTGTTGATGTTTGAATATGCAAGATATGAGAGCAACTGTCCTGAATTACCAATGACAACTTGGTTAGAATAGTGTCTGCCAAATTTGCCCTCTATAAAGTTACTTTCTTGCTTTTGTAATTACAGACAGAGCTGATTTTGTTAGGCTCTACAAGACAACATTGTAGAGCAGTGCAAATGATCTGTTTCTCATGGTACTTTTGATTGCTTGTTTTAGCATCTACTAATGATCATGGCACAAATAATTAATATAATGAAATTTGCCAGATGGTGGTTTTAGTTTCCAGTATTTTCTGACATGAATTTCTTGAATTTACTATAACAAAAAATATTTTTCACTATTTATATTTTATGTATCTGTATATTATATAGTTAGTTGTTTATAGCATTATGAATGTAATCTTTGCTTTATTTTATGAGATAATATGAATTATGCTTTTATTACAATTATTTGTGAACGTAATCCAGATTTCTCAGATTTGGAGTTCCTTAACCTTGGCTTCTATGCCCTTTCATCATGTTGCCATCATTTTTTAGCATCTCCTCATTTTATGGCACCAAAAAATATTCTAGGTTCTTTTCTGCTTTCCTTGTCCTAACCTTGGAAATGAGCCATTTCTTCAAAGAGATCCAGTTATTTTTACCAAATAATACTTAGAAGCAAAGATTTCGTAGGGATTTGAATACTTGCTCACAAGCTGGTGACAACTTGGGAAAGTTATGGGGCCTTTGCGAAATGGAACCTTCCTGGAGGAGGTTTGTCACTGGAGGCAGACCTTACATCCTCTTGAGACTCTAAGTTGAAAAATAAGTTCTTTTCTCCCCAAAACTGCTTCTGGTCTGGTGTTTTGTACCAATAGTGAGAAGATAATTGCTACTGAAAATTGTTGTTGAGGAGTGGATTCATTGCTGTGATAATCCTGACCATGTGGTTTTTAGTTTTCTTGAAACTGGTTTGCAAGAGGAATGTGGAAGGATTTGGAACTTTTGACTAGGGAATCAGAGCTTAATGGACCATTCTGGTGAGAGATTGAAATAGAAAACAATGTTTGTGAAAGATTGGCTTATGAGTTTTCAGAGGGAAATACTACTTTGTTGAGACTGGGCTAGAGCCAGTTCATGTGATGTTCTGGTGGAAACACTGTCTATTCTACCTGTGCCCTGAGAGTATTAGCAAAGTATGAATGTAAAAGTAATGTACTGGTGTGTTTGGTTGAGGAAAACACCGAGCAGGAAGATGTATAGGATATGACGTTTGACACAGAAAGGAATGAAAGTCTCAGTTCCCAGAGATGGTGGCTGGTTTACCTGTAATTTTTTAATAGATTATCTCCAATCACCATTGAAAATGGGCTAGCTGTTGTGCATTGGAACAAGAGGAAGAATGCTGCTTCATTTGAAAGGAGGGACCCTGAGGGAAGAATGCCTGTGTTGTCTCTTGCTCCTCAATGTTGGCTTTATATTCCCTTGATTTACAATTTTTTTTTTTTCGAAGTAGGGTCTCACTCTAGCCCAGGCTGATCTGGAATTCACTATGGAGTCTCAGGGTGGCCTCGAACTCACGGTGATCCTCCTACCTCTGCCTCCCGAGTGCTGGGATTAAAGGCGTGCGCCACCACGCCTGGCTTTGATTTACAAATTTCATGCTGTAGGACATGGTATTAGAAGTGTGAAAAGTGTGGAAATTTGAGTCATGAAGCTGTACAGTTCTAGAGATAGTGATGTGATGCAGGGTTAAAGTCACTGTTTGTAGGCCCTTGGAGTTCATTGTCTGAAACTGTGGTGCTGGACCATGGGTTGCAGTAAGAAAAAATACAACAAAATATAGGATTTTGGAGATGCCAGGACTAGGGGATGGCCGTCTAGGAAAGCTCTTGGCTTTGAATGGATATTCTTCAGGCTGCAGGCAACCCAGCAGGAATGGTTTTGGATTTCAGAGAATTTCATCATGGATCCCAGATGCTGGAAATTAAGCTGTATGATTTGCTGTTTGAACTTCTGATTTTCTATCTTGCATTGGTCCAGTCTTACAGTCTTTCCTTGCTGTGCTTTCTTTTTCGAATACAAATATTTATTCTGTGTCCTTGTCTGTTGAAAGTATATAACTTGTATTTTGATTTTATAGGGCTCACAGTTGAAAGACTGTCTTATATGTCAGATGAGACTTAGAACTTTTGAACCGTGCTATGACTGACTGGCAATGAGTAGGGGACTTTTAAAGTTGTACTCAATGCATCGTGAAATGGCCATGAATTTTTGGTGGCCAAGTGCAGAATGTAGAGGTGTGAATGTAAAATGTCTGTCATAATTTCACATGTCTTGAATACATGGACCCCTAGCTGGTAGCAATTTTGTAAAATTGTGGAGACTTTGAGAAGGTGAAACCTTGCTAGAAGGGGTGTGTCACTGGTGACATGCCTTGAGGTTTATTAGTATAGCCCACTGGGTGTTCAGAACTGGCTCACTGGGCATACAGAATACTATTTCTTTCTTGCTGATGTGAAGATGTGATCCAGGCTTCCTGTTTAGGCCTAATATGCTTTCCCTGCCATGATGAAATGTACCCTATAAACTGTATGCTGAAATAAATCTTTTGTTCCCAGAAGCTACTTCTTATCGGGTATTTTGGCTGAGAAATGAGAGGGTAACTACTGCACTTTGTATGCTCATTGTTACTCTGGTATCATTGATTGCAATCCTTTTCAGCAGACAGATTTAGGTAATTTGTGTACATTCACACAAACACATGATTCCATCTCTGTCATTTCTTGGAAGTACTCAACATGTTAAAAACCATAAATCCATAACAACACCTCTGATTCTAGTTCAAGAACACTAATAAATATGTTTGATGTGAAGTTTTTTTTTCTTTTAGTTCCCTTTTCTTGGGGATAGAGTTGTATTGGATATTTAACTAAGGGTCTTGAACATGTAAACATACACTCTCTGGCTTTACCATTGAACTTAACTCCTACCCTTTTACTTACCATTTCCTGTTACATTAATTCTGTGCCTTATTTTAATGGTCTATCATGCTCTATCCCTTCATGTAATATTCCTTTACTTGATATCTTACAATATATCCGTTACATTGTAGCGTAGATAAGATTTTCTACAATCTACTCCCACGAACAATCTGCAAATATTGCCCTTTCTCTACATCCTTTCCAGAAAGTATTATTTTTAGTCTTTTTTGGAGATAGAGTCTCATTATGTACCCTAGTCTGGCCTCAAAATGGTGTTCTTTCCTCTACTTTTCAAGTGCTAGAATTACAAGCATGTCCCTAACCCCCTTTTTATGAGGTAGGGTCTCACTCTTGCATAGGCTGAAATGGAATTCACTAAGTACTTTCAAGGTGGCCTGGAACTCATGGTGATTCTCCTACCTCTGCCTCTCAAGTGTTGGACACCACACCCAGCTCCCTACCCCTTTTGATTTTAGCTGTTAGTTTTTCTTCTCTTGAGTTTTGTAGTTTCTTAAATATTCTTAATATTAGCCACTTGTCAGATTTCAAATATTTTGCCTCATCCTGTTTGCTGTCTCTTCATTTTGAAGATTGTTTCCTTTGCTGTGCTTGAAACTTTGGGTTGATGTACTAGCATTTGTCTATCTTGGCTTTTTTTCCTTTGTGCTTTTGGAATCTTGTCCATAAAGTCCTTGCCTGAATTTTCCAATTTTATTTATAAGTAAAATTTGGCCCACAACGGTTGACTAACTTGTCTGAGTGGGTGCAGTTAAGTGGTTGGGACAAGATTTGGAACATTCCATCTCACTCTCCAACCTAGTCATTTATCTTCATTTTCTTCATGATATTATAGAAAGAAAGCTGAATTGAAAGTGGAGAATGATTCCCACTACCTTTGCAAATAACTTCCTCTTCTAAATTGTCACTTGACTTGGCCCATCAGTTTTCAACAGTTTTTACTGTAACAGTTTAGGCGGTTTATCCTTAAAGGTCTAGATTTTAATGTTGTGAGCTATGCATCACCTTATTTTTCTCCCTTGGAAAGAAGGTGGAGCCTGCCCATCATGAATGACTCTCTTCCTCTCTATAACAAAGTTTTCTAACAGCCTCCCCTGCTCCGGAGAGTTTTGTTATGCATGTGAAATGTAAAGCATTTTTGACCTCTTCTTCCAAGTCAGTTTGCCAGCCCTATACCATAGCTTCCCAGCAGGGTTCCATTTAGTCCTGTCACTCCCTTTCATCTCATCTTCAGTGATACTCTAGAAGTATCAGCCTATATTACCCTCTGGGTGATAGTGATCCAGCTTTCATTCTTTCTATTGTTAGTGGTTAATTTAAAAAATCATTAATATATAAGGAATTAAGTTTCATTATGGTGTTTACAAACAGATTTTTGTTTCCTTTTCCCTATGTCTCCCTTCTTCTCTCTTTCCCACCCCCAAACTTATCCTTCTTTCTGCTTTATACTACATGTTTCCTTATGTCCTTTCTTCTCTTCTCATCACCCTTTGTTCACCTCTCATTGTCACCTATCTCAACTCATAGTACATACTCAGTCTTATAGCCCCATATTTACATATTTATGTATGTACAAACATTAAAAGTTACATTCTACATTTGAGAGGAAACATAAGGTTTTCTTCATCTTTGTGTGTTTGTGTTATTTCAATTAGTATATACTTTTTTCCAATTCTAATCATTTCTTACTCATTTCATAACATTTTTCTTTAACATGTGAATCAGATTCCACTATGCATATATGCCACATTTTCATTATCCAGACATTATTTGCTGTTCATTGAGGTCAATTCCATTTCCCAGTAATGTGAGCAGAGCAGCAGTAAACATAAATGTGCAAGTCTTTGGGGTATGATATAGCCTCCTTTCAGTATATGCCCAGCAGTGTTATAGCTGGGTAATATGGTATTTCACTTTTTAGATTTTTGAGAAACCTTCATACTGATTTCTAAAGTAGCTGTATCACGTTGCTCTCCGATATCAGCATTGAATAAGAGTTCCCCTGTCTCCACAACCTTGCCAGCATTTGTTGTCATTAGTTTTCTTTTTTCTTAAGAACAAACTTTGTATGGATATATCAAGTGCTGGTACCATTTTTTCCATCCTCCCTGCCCTCATTCCTCAGGGAGCTCTCCTCAGTGGGATTGCTGATATTCTGCATGAGGTTGGGGGTTATGCATTGTGGGAGCAGCAGTCAGTTACTGGGGAGAGAAAATGCCTCTGGGCATGACATCCCAATGTGGCTCTTATAATCTTTCTGCCCCTTCTTTTGCAAAATTCCCTGAACCATAGTGGGTTAGTTTTAAGTTTCTTTCAGTGATGAGCTCTTAGGAGCCTCTGGATCTCTGCTTTGTTATGTGTTGAGTATCCTCAGCATCTGTCTCCTTCACCCTGGCACTGATTGTCAGGCTCACCATGGAAGCAGCACTCTTGCTTCCTCCCAGTTCCTCTGTGGTTTTGCCTGGGCCCTGACTGAGATGTGAGGGGTGGTTTATATTCTAAAGTGTCTCTATGTTCTAAAAAAGAAGAACAGATTCTCTAGTGGAGAGTGAAGTCAGCATAGGTTAAATTAAATACGTGTTATTAACTTGGAGAGCATTTGATAGCTGTAGCCCCTCTTTTAGCCAAAGACTAGTGGGAGCTTTTCATTGGAAAGCATAATCTTTGTCTCCATAGGATTCTGACCTGGTACCCAGTTCCAGATATGATTTCCTTTACAATGAGTGGATGGATCTCTTAGCCAATCAAAAAGCTATTGGTTACCCACCAAGGCCATGTGCCACCATTGCACTGGTGTATACTTCTTGTCGTGCTGGTTGCTTCTGAGTAGCTTAGACCCCTGCTTGCTCACACAACTATTGTCCACTTTCCTTAGTACCCCATGTAGTGCTTTCCATCCCTAGATGAGTTAATTGTCTGGGGAGTTCTCAGAAGAAGAAATGCAAATGGCAAACATACATTTAAGAAAATGTTGAACATCTCTAACCATCAGGGACGTGCAAATTACAACAACCATGAAATTCCACCTCACTCCAGTAAGGATGGCAATCATTAAAAAAATCAAATAACTAAGAATAATTGGCCAAACAAGCAAGGGTGCTGTTTTCTTGGTGAACCGGGTTCCAGCACAAGGGTGAAGGAGATCGACACAGAAAACAATCAACTCCTACCAAGTCAAATATTCAGAGACCCAGAGGCCCCCAACACCTCATCACTGAAGCAGACCAAAAATGAACCCGACATGGCTCAGGGAAATTTTGTGGAAGAGAGGGCGGAAGGAATGTCAGAGCCACACACTGGGTCATGATACACAGAGACATTTCTCCTACCCATAACTGTGGGCTAACTCCACAATGCATAACCCATATACCTCAACAAGAAGGGGCCAGGGGGAGGGGGTAGGACATGGATGAGCCTAACAATGGTACCAACTTGACTGTATTCACTGAATACAAAACTGATTAATAAAAATAAATTAATTTAAAAAAGAAAGAAAAAATCAAATAACAGCAAATATTGGCGAGGATATGGGGAAAGATGAACTCTCATTTGTTTTCTTGATGATAGCCATTCATAAGCCTCACCAAGAATAGGAAAGACCACAAAAAGAATTTATTTTATTTATTTATTTGAGAGAGAGAGAAAGAGAGAGAGACAGACAGACAGAATGGGCACATTAGGGCCTCCGGCCACTGCAAATGAACTTCAGATTAATGTGCCACCTTGTGCATCTGGCTTACATGGGTCCTGGGGAATCAAACCTGGGTCCTTTGGCTTTGCAGGCAAGTGCCTTAACCAGTAAACCATCTCACCAGTCCTGTACAAAGTTTAAATTTTTAGACACAGAAAAAAAAATGAAGTAAGATACCAGATGTTGGAGAGACCTTCCATGTTCCTGGATTAGAAAAAATCAGTTGCATCAAAATGGCTATATTACCAAAGTAATGTATAGTTTCAATGAAATTCTCACCAAAGTTCCAATGAAGTCTTCTAAAAATTAGAAAAAACAATTTAACCATTTATATGGAAACAAAAGAGACACACCAAATCCAAGGAGAAAGAACCCTATTGGATGTATCATAATACCAGATCTAAATTTTTGCTGTAGAGTTATAGTGACTCAGACAGCATAGGACTGAAACAGAAATAGCCACATGGACAAACTGTATAGAATATAGATCCCATAAATAATCCCACACAGATATGGTCACCTAATTTTTGACATAGGCATCAAAAATACAGCCTATTCAAATTATGGTGCTGGAAAAACTGAATGCATATTTAGAGAAGAGTAAAATTGAATCCACATCTCTCATCTTGCACTAGGATCAATTCAAAATGGGTCAAAGCTCTTTATGTAAAGTCAGAAACACCAATAATACTAGTGGAAAACAGTCAATTCACTGAAAGTTATAGACAAGGGCATTCTGAAGAGAATAACAATAGCACAGGAAATAGTATCAAGAATCAGAAAATGGTACTACAAGAAAACAAAACGTTTTTTTTCATAGCAAAGGAACCCATCAGCAGAGTGAAGAGGAAGACTTCAGGTTAGGAGAGGGTCCTTGCAACCCATTCCTCTGACAGAGGGTGATATTTAGAATATATAAAGAACTCCAGTGAATTAAATGAACATACAGTTCTGAAAATATGAAACACAAATGACCAGCAGATAATTTAAAAATAATGTTCAACATCTTTAGCTATCAGACAATGCAAATTAAAACCACCTTGAGATTTCATTCCTTCTTTTTAGAAAATTAAACTTGTAAGTACATGTGGAGCAGGAGGCTATCCATCCATTTTATATTCTTTCCATTGCTTTCTCCATACCTTTCCTCAATACCCAAATGGCTTTACTGCCTGCTTGCTAGCCATGTAGCTTGTCTAGTTCAAATACATTCCTCTGCAAAATCACAAACTGTTAGGCATCATGCCTTTCCAGGTGGCATTTACATAGCTAAAGTTTAAGCTTCTGAATTATAGGTATCTGCTCTTGCCAAATTACTTTCCAGAATGATTTTTACCAATTATACTCCCATCAGTAATGTGTAAGAGATCCTATAAGACATTCTTAATATGCTTTTCCCCTATCTACTACAGTGACTGTGGAATTGATGCTCAATTGATTGCCGTTTGGTTGACTGATTTGGTTCTATCCTCTAATGATTTTCTTTTTAAAATGTAATCATCCTGTCATTTCATCCTCTTCTGATAGTAGCAACCAGGGGACATAAGTCATTTTCAGAAATACATTCTGATTAATTAACATTATAAAAGAAACACCCAGCCACTTGGCTAAATCTTTTTAATAAGGATTTGTTTTTAATAGAAGTAATTTTTGAGGTGTTTTTTGGGGGGAGAGGCATCTTTAGTGTGACATCTATCACATAGGCTTCTTTCATTTTAAGAAACCAGATTCTCATTTTATGCATCAATGCTTGAGTTTATTTACCTTCACAATCTGTACAGGTCCAACTGTCCTTTATTCCTTTAACCCCTTCTGCTGGCCCTTAACCAAAAGGATAGTCTGTAATGGCATTTGCTACCCTGTTTAACTGGGACTCTTAAATCCCTTGTTTTGCTAATAAAAGACAACCAGAGGTAAATTGTACAAATCAAACCAGCTTCTGCTACATTTAATTGTGGACTTGTTTCTTTTTTTCACTTAATCTAATGTAAAAATTAGATTTATTTATTAATTTGTACAGAAACTAAACCACCATTTATAAGGAAGTGATAATCTGGTTAATTGAATTGAGAGTTTGACAGTAAGTTAAAAGATAAGACTAAGAAATCCCATTAAGACATTTGTATCCCATTATAAATCAAATAATACTCTTAACAATATAGAGGAAATTGGCTAGTTCAATTCCAGCATTTCATACAGTGTATGGTCCATTTGGTACTGAAGGAGGTCTGGAAGTTTGGAGAAAAGTGGCCTTTAGAGTGGGAACATTACTAAAAAATATAGAATTTGTTCTGTGTTTATAGAACTTCCATTCTCTTTCCACAGTCTTGCAATCTAATTGATATAATAAAATGTTTTGTTATATGGAAGAAAGACAAAATAATGCATATGTATCAGATTGTTTTCTGCTTCATGTGATAAACAACACAAATTCACTTGTCTTAATAAATTTTAGGTCATGTACCAATACATTTGGTTATGGATTGACCCTATGTTAATTAATTCAGCCAAATAATGACACAATTAAGGATTCAGGATAGTTTATTTTTTTCTACTCTACCTACTCTGCTTATTAACCTCTAAAGATTAGTATTCCTCCTGCTCACTAGATGATGGCTGCTACAGTTCTAGGAGTTCCATGCAGAATAAAACGATGTCCAGGATGAACTCTTCATGTATATCCCTGTTTATCAGATATGAAACTTTCTCAGGAGTCTCACATCTCTTCCTTGAAAACACATCTACATATCATTATTTTAATTGTGTTATGCATGTATCCTTACACCAGCACATTTATTAAATGAGAAAGGACCACAAAGATAATTATGAAAGCATGTGTATGTGTGTAGCATGTACATGTGCATATGTATATATTAATATGTGTGTGGACTAACATTGTGTGAGAACATGTACATGTGTGTACTTAGGCCAGAGGTTCAATGCCAAGTGTTTTCTTCAATTGCTTTCTACCTTATTTTTTGACAAAGGGTCTCTCCCTAAATCTGGAACTCAAAGTTTAGGATAGACAAGCCAGCCATCATGTTCAGGGGATCCTTCTGTCTCCATCTTCTCAGCACTGGGTTTACTATCATGCACTTTCATGTTTGAGTTTATGTGGTTGCTGGGGATCTGAACTCAGGTCCTAATGCTTGCATAGCAAGTATTTTACAAATTGGGCCATAACCCTAGTCCCTAGGCCAGTCTTATACAACCTTTCCCTGTCAGAGCACATTGCTAACTGGTAAATTAGCATAGGAAAAATTTGAACAAAACAAGAGTGTTTGGGGTGGCTACAAGGGAAGTAAAAACAGGTTTTTTTTTTTTTTTTTTTGAGGTATGGTGCTCAGGCTGACCTGGAATTCACTATGTAGTCTCAGGGTGGCCTCGAGCTCACAGAAATCCTCCTACCTGTGTTTCCTGAGTGCTGGGTCTAAATGTGTGCACCATGATGCTCTGCTTAGTTCTTGTTTTACAACTAAATGAAATATATATAAGACATTGGTATGTATGTTATATGTCAAATATGTTATTTATAAAGAGAAATTTAAATTTTGCATAATTTCTTAAATGAAAGATACTGGGCATTTATTTAATTTTAGACATTTTAGAGACATAGGGACATTAGAGATTCTTAACAAAATGAGTTCTATAGACTCTTAGGGTTCATGATATATCCTATTTGTGAAAACATGGACAAGAAGAACATTTTCAAAACTAATTTTATTTATTTCCAAAGAGAGAGAGAGAAGAGAGAGAGAGACAGAGAGAGAGGGAGAAAGAAAGAGTGGGAATATTGAATAGGTATGTCAGGGCCTCCAGGCAATGCAGACTCCAGATGCATGTGTCACTGTACATCTAGTGTTACAGGGGTACTGTGAAATCGAATGCAGTCCATAAGGCTCTGTAAATAAGTGAAACAGTGCTTTTAACCACTGAGCAATCTCTCATGTCCAACATTTTAATAGTAATATTGATTTAGCTCATTGACACTGCTTGTGTTCCTATAACAAAATACTTTAGGTGGATTATTAAATAAAAACAAAACACAAGTTTAAGATCAAGACAGGGACTGGGAAGTGATTAAAGTCACTTACTTACAAAGCCTGATGGTCCAGGTTTGTTTCCCCATTACCTACATAAAGCCAGATGCACAAAGTGGTTCATGTGTCTGGACTTTCTTTACAGTAGCAGGGGGTCCTGATTCTCTCTCTCTCTCTCTCTCTCTCTCTCTCTCTCTCTGTGTGTGTGTGTGTGTGTGTGTGTCAAAGAAATAAATATTTTCTTTTAAAGATTAAGGCAAATCTAGTACATAGACTTGATGCCATCTTCTTGTGGCTTCAAGAAATAAAAGTAAGAGGTCTTTCAGGCTTCTTTTTATAAGGGCACTAATCCCATTCAAGAGAGATCTGCCCCATGGCATAATCTACAAAATGTATTCACCTCTTATCACTTTGGAAATTAGGATTTCAATGTGTGAATTTCAGGAGTAAATGTACAGATCATAACAGATATGAAGACTGGATTATTTTCTCCTTTTCCACTGTCCTCACATTTGTACTGATAATAGGTAAAGCTGAAACAAAATTATATCAAACTTAATGACTTGTTTGATTCTTCATACTTTCATACTTAATGTTGTTTGATTCTTCATACTTTCATGGGGAAAACAAAAATCATTCTTACCTAACAATGTTTTTAAGGTAGCATTTTTGAAACTTTACCCTTGATGCACATTTAAAACTATTACATATTTTGAAATGGGAAGTATACACTGAGGCCCATCCATAATCTGAAGTAAGATACTTCTTTCTGGCATACCCAACACTTGAACAACTGTTTGTGTTGTGAGCTGAAGTAACTATGTTTCTTGGCATGGAACATATTTTTCATTTGAAAAGACAACTGAGATAAACTATAGTTATTTAATCCTGTGTATTTGGCAGTCATTTTCTCAAAATTGAGCCAAATGAGCCTATCATTTCAAGGAAAACATACAATATTTGTTGTTGATGAAAAATTTGAGCTTTTAAGTGAGAATTACAATTTTGGAAAATTTAAATCTGTTGATATATTAAAACATCCCAAATCTTATACACTTTTTCCTTCATAATACTGGGGATGGATCCCAGGTCTTCCTTTATGTTTAGAAGGTACATTACCTTTGAATCTATGGAAATCTAGACTATTCTAATGAGTTAGTAATTATATTGATATGTTTGACTTTTTCATTTTATATAATATTCTTAGAACATCTATTTTTCATAAATTCACATATATGTTAGTATACAATGGGTTTATGATCACTTTTAATGGCTGTGTCTTCCCTTACATATTATTCACTTTAAATTTTTAGCAGTCCATTGCCTTACCTACTCAGCCACTTCATCCCATCAGTTTTAATTTTTATATGGTACATGTTGATTGATAATAAGGGATGAAAGTAAATTTCTTGGGGTCTTCAGTAATTTTTAAGAGCAAGAAAGTACTGGAATTAAAACTTTGTAAGCCAGTGCTCTATAGAGAATAGCTGCTTCATTATACAAGAAACCAAAATGATTGATGATGCAGCTGAATACTTACAGAAGAAAAGGTGAAAACTGGTCTCAGAACCTTATTCTAGGCCTTTCTTCAGTATTACCTTGCCAGATTAATAATTGGATAGCTGATAGTATGATTCTGTAATTTTTTATCTTAATAGAAGCTTAACAAATACCAATAAAAATGAAAATATGAGGTTATACTTATACTTCCTACCATTTTCAGTCCAGTTGGCAAGCTGAAAACTTTGTTTTTGGTGCTGGAGATTTAAAGAAACATTCTTTCTTTACAAACTGTAGCTTGGATGACTGAGCTAATTGTAGTTATTTTGCAGGTTTAAGATGAATGAAATGAATGTCCTTGTGCTCTCCACAGTGTATAGTTTGTCTTTCTTGTATAAAGTTGGTTCTCAGTAGTTGATAAATTACAGTTGAATTTGGGGAAGTGTTGATTTACTTCAATAGTACCCAGAGGCTTGATCAAGAATCAAAGTATTATGGAGTGGTTCTCTCCTTAGGATCTGCATCTATCTGAAATTGAGAAGGAAATTCTCTGACGGAGAGTAAAGAGACCTCATCACTGAAGTAGACCTAAAATGAACCCAACATGGCTCAGGGAAATTTGTGGATGAGGGGGCGGAAAGAATGTCAGAGCCACACGCTGGGTCATGATACACAGAGATATTGCCTCCTACTCATAACTTATGGCTAATCCCACAATGCACAACCCATATCCCACAAAAAGGAGGGTCCCTGCAGAGGGGCGGTCAGGGAGGAGGCTAACAATGGTACCAACTTGACTGTATTCACTGAGTACAAAACTAATAAAAAAAGAATCAAAGTATTAATTTATAGGAACTCTCAGTAATAACATTTTTTTTCATTTTTAGATGTATGTGTATTGCATGTTTGTGTGTATGTGCACCTGTCCATGTGCACATGTGTGTTCATGTGGAGGCCAATTGATGATATTGAGTATTGTTCCTCTCAGATACCATCCATCATCTTTCAGAAAGGTCTTTCACTGGCCTGGAGCTTGTGAAGAACATTAGGCCTGCTGGCCAGCAAGCCCAACTAAGGTATTCTGCTATCTCTGACTCCTCAGCAGGGAATTACAATTGCAGGCCACTAATCCCTGGCTTTATTTTATTTAACATGGGTTCTGGGGAGGAGAATTAAACTCATGATTATAAGGCATATACTTTATCAACTAGGCTATCTATTCAAATCCAATAACAAGAATTTTCTAGCAAGCTATTTTGTGATAGGAATGTTCCAGTACTAAAAATATAACGAAATAAAAGTACAAATAAAGAATGGGTACTACTTTATACTACAGGGGAGGGCTTTTTCAACTCTAAAATTCTATTGTTCTCATTATTAGAAAGAAAATTCTTATGAGTACAAAACTGTCTCTGTAATTTAAAAAATTGAGATATAATTCAAATTTAAATGCTATATCACATACATATGCAAAGTATATACTTATTTTTATTATGTATATACCCATGAAATCATCATATTGAAGACAATAAACTTGTAAGTCATGCTGAAAGTTCTGGAGTCCTCTTTTTTATTTACTTAAATTTATTTTGGTGTGTATGTATGTGAGTGTATGATGTGTGTGTCTATGTGTTTGTGAGTGGGGGCACATGTGTGCCAAGGCAGGCATATAGATGGCAGAGGATGACTTTCTGGGGTTGGTCCTTACTTTCTGCCTTGTTTGAGGCAGTCTTTCATTGTAACTATTATTACTATTATGTTCACAAGGCTGATTGGTCTTTCAGTTTCTGGGAAATTCTCCTGTCTCTGTCTTCTATCTTCTTGTGTTGGGACTACAGAAGCCTGCCCCAGCTTTTAGCTTTTTTGCAAGGAATCTGGGTATGAAATCTCATGTATAAATGCTTGTGCAGCAAGCACTTTATCCATTGAGGCGTATACCCAGCCCTGCATTCCTATTTTTTTTTTTTAGGTAGGGTCTCACTCTAGCTCAGGCTGACTTGGCATTCACTATGTAGTGTCAGGGTGGCCTCAGACTCAAGGCAAACCTCCTACCCCTGCCTCCTGAGTGCTGAGATTAAAGGCATATGCCACCAAGCTTGACTTACATTCCATTTTCTCTTTATACCACTGTACTTCATTCCCAAGTAACAACTGATCAGCTTTCTGTATAATAGTTTTGCTTTCTACAATTTTATGTAATGGATATATACATACATACACATTATCCATATCTATCTATTTATCTATCTATCTATCTATCATCTATCTATCCATCCATCCATCTATCCCCCAGAGTATTTGTTTTGAGGTTTATCCATAGTATATGTATCTATCATTCATTATTTTGGGCTAAGTAGAGTTCCATTGTATGAATATACCAAACTTTCTTGAGAAACATTTATAATGTGTCAGTTGGTGGCTCATCAAGTAAACTTGCTATGAAATTTTTTTCCATTTTATCAATATTTTAATTTGGGTATTATTTCCATAAAATGATTTGTACTTGTCTAAAATGAACAGCTGAATATTTTTTTAAACTTGTATATGCTTAGGTAACTACCAGCCAAATAAATTTATAGAATATTTCCATTGCTCTAGAAAATCCCTTATGTCTCTCCCACCCTGATTTTTTGGCAAGGTATGGTCTCAGTTTAACCCAGGCTGACCCCAAACTCAGATGAATTCTCCTACCTCTGTTGCCCCAGTGCTGGGATTAAAGATGTGCAACACCAAACCCACATTATGCCCCCTTTTAAAACTACATTCTATCTCTTGTCTTATACATAAAAATTAAACCTCAATGTAAAGATATTATCACACATTTTCTCCTATGACTTTTATACTTTTCAAGTTTATACTTGGGTCTATTTTACTTATATACATATATAGTTACCCCAGTGCTGTATAATGAAAAGGAAATAATCCCTTTCTTCATTGTATTTTTACCTTATAACAGTTGTTTTGAAAATCATTTGAGGGCTAAGGATATAGCACAGTGGGTAGCAGCACTTGCTGCTCAAGCATGAGGGACTGAATTTAATTCCCAGCAGCCATATAAAAAGCCAGGTCTTCATACCTGTAGCCTCAGTGCTGAGGGGGATGAAGACAAAAGAATTACTGAAAATTTTGTGAAGTAGTTTAACCAAAAAGTTGTGAGCTCCAGTTTTAATATTAGGGAAATGTGGCAGAAGAACAATAGAGGAGGAAACTAGATATCTTCCTGTGGCCTCTGCCTACACGTGCATGTTTGTGTGTATCTAAATACACACACACACATACACACAGAGTGACACAGCAAATAATAAATAAATAAATAAATAAATACCAAGGAAATAAGTTGAATGTGCAGGTGTAGGTCAGAACTCTAGTCTAGATATATCCTTAAAACAATATTTCATGGTTTTAATTACTTTAGTATCAGTGATTTTAAAATATTTAGTATAAGTCCTATAAATTTATTTTTCTTCAAATGTTTGTAGCTATTTCATTACTATTTATTTCACATAAATTTTAAATTAATTTTGTCATTTGCTGTTGAGATTTTGATAGGGATTATATCAGTCCCATGGATCTATTTAGAAAGGAATAAAATCTTCAAATTATTGGTATTTTGATCCAGTAACATGGCATACTATTTCATTAATTTAAACATTCTTTGACTACCTTCATCAGAGAGGTCATAGCTTCACTTGTTGATTTTCTCCTTTACATATGATTATTTCTGTTGTAAATTGCATCATTAAATTTTTCAGTTTCTTGTTACTAAGCTGTAGCAAAGTAATTCATTTTATAATGATATTTTCATACTAGATATTGTTTATTTTAATTTTATGGTATAATTCACTCATTTTATATATAATTCTGTGAAGTTTTACAGATGTGTACAGTTTGTTTCTATTGTAGACTCAAACCAAGGTATAGGTGAATATTATTATGGTCATGCATTAGGTAGACCTAGTATTATCCATGACTTGGATGTTCTTTGTACATGATCATATGAAAATAGTCTCTTTCTTTAATTCCGTTCTTTTTTCGTTTTTGAAGCAGGGTCTCACTGTAGCCCAAGCTGACCTGGAACTCAGTCTGTGGCCCAGGTTAGCCTCGAACTCACAGGGAGCCTTCTGCTTGAGCCTCTTGAGTACTGGGATTAAAGGCCTACACCACCAACCCTGGCTGCTTTCTTCATTTTCAATCCCTATTTGTTTATTTTGGTAATGGCCGCATTATTGCACTGGTTATGATACTGCAGATTTGACACAAGTAGTAGGGGATAACATCTGATTTTTTTTCTCTGTCCTTTGAGGAAGGTAGTCAAGGACTGGATCAGCTATAGGTTTTTTGTAGTTACACTTTAAATTTTTAAAAATATATTTATTTATTGATGTGTGATAGAAAGAGGCAGACAGAAAAAGAGCATGGTCATACAAGGACCTCTTGGCACTGCAAATGAATTCCATACATATGGGCCTCTTCGTGTGTCTGGCTTTACCCAGCAAGCACCTTTAACCACTGAACCATTTTTCCAGCCCACACTAAACATTTTAAAGAGGTCATTTTCCATTTCTATTTACTGAACTTTTAAAATAAAAGTAACAAATACAATTTCATTAAGAATTATTTCCACCAGTTTAAAGAGCTCAGTTGAGCTGTTGTGTGAGTTATCTGCTTAAGACAAGCCAAAATACCATTAACAATCAATCTTTTAATCATTTACTGTGATAGTATAAACAAGAAACAAAACCAGAAAAGTGACGACGTTTACCTCCCTCCCAGTTACATCAGTGCAGGCTTTGGGTCTGGACTTTTTAACCCCAATAGAGATAGCAACAAAGGTTCCTGCAGTTTTGTAGACATAGATGTCTGAGGAAGAGAGAGTGAAAAGATTAGGAGTGGAAAAGTATGTAGTACTAATACAGAATAGAAAAAAGTGTCTTCAAGGATTTCCCCTACTTCCTTTCCTGTCAACATTTGTAGACAAACCCTTAGGTGGACATATGCCTTCATTTAACCTCAAAGAGTTCAACTGTTGAGTCTATTTTTAGCCTGATAATGTAAAATTGTACATTTACCAACACATGAACATAGTAATTACTGTTCTTCATCCTTGCATATGTTTCTTGTCACACAGTTTTCTTTTTAGCCATTTTGATGTTTGGTTATTGGTATCTCATTATAGTTTACATATAGTCACTTTTGGTTTATACTCCATACATTTTACTGTCATTGTGGTACTATTCTATGAGTTTTCATAAACACAACTATGTAAGCACCACCATAATCAACATTTTGAACAGTTTTATAACCTCTAAATTTTTCTTCATGCAGTTCCTTTATAAATTGGTGTTTCTCCTATATACAGTTCCTGACATTCACTTACCATTTTCTCTTCATATATGTTTTGTATGATGTTTGGTTTGAGTTTTGCCTATGTGTTGAAGTTGATAAAACATTTACTAGAAAATGTATCTTCTATTTCCCATATATTGCCTTTTTACTTTTGTTGAAAATGAATTGACTATATACACATGGGTTGATGTTTGGATTCTCATCTGTTTCTTTAATCCATATATCTGTTTGTATGCCTATACTAGGTATCTGCATTACTGTAGTGCTACCAGTCTTTAAATTAGTATAAGTTCTCCAACTTGTTAGTCTTCAAATTTTTGTTTTGTCTTATGCCTTTACATTATATCTTATAGTCTTATCAGGTCATGCTTTTAGTTTAGGATCATGCTTATTCTATAAAGCGTTTTGGTAAATTTGTTGTCTTTATAGTACTCAGTGCTCTGATAAAGAACATGTTATACTTTGCCATTTAAGATTTTTTTAACTTTATTTACAGATTCCATAATGATAGTCAGTAAACCATGATAATTCTCTCCCCGTAACAAGTCCTCCCTTTATCATATCCCCTCCCCTCTCAATTATTCTCTTTTGTTTTAATGTCATCATCTTTTCCTCCTATTATGGAGGTCTTGTATAGGTAGTGCCAGGCACTGTGAGGTAATGAATATCATCAAGGCCATTTTGTGTCTGGAAAATATCATTATAAACAGTCCTACCCTTCCTTTGGCTCTAACATTCTTTCTGCCACCTCTTCCAATTGACCCTGAGCCTTGGAAGGTGTGATAGAGATGTCTCAGTGCTGAACACTCCTCTGTCACTTAGTACTACGGTGCCTTTTGAGATATTCCAGTAGTCACTGCCATCTGAAAAGAAAAGCTTCTCTAACCAAAAGTGAGAGCAGTATTAATACATGACTATGAATATTTTAAAAAGTGCTTACTGGGCAGTTTGTGAGCATAATACATGTATTTACTCAGATAAACAACAGGCCTTACTCCCATGGGGTTCATGACCTCTCCTGCCATAGGCTTTTGACTGGGTTTTTAATAGTAAGCATGTATTCCCTCCCATGAAGCAGGCCTCTAGTCTAATTAGATAACAGTTGGTTTACCCTATAACAGACATACCACTATTTTACCTTTTGGCACATTTGGCCTGGCTGGCCAGTCTTAAGGCTTACAATGTTCAATGCTATTTACCACAATTGATGCCTTCTCTCTCCCATAGGGTTGCATGCAGCATAGCTTTTTCCAACTTTCTGTCAGCTGGTCCAGAGAAAAGAAGTTTTCAGCTCAGCTCCAGCTTGATTTCTCAGTGAACTGCAGCCCTATAATGTGGAGTCTTCAGCAATAGGGTCTTACCATCTAGTTTTGGTGGGAAACCAAGATCCTATGCAATGACCTATAGTGTTTTGGGGTAACCTTCTTGGCCAACAACTCACTGGATGGTATCCAATCCCTGGCATTGAAATTATTCTAGTAACAATCTATGGCTTCTGTGTGTGTCATTATCCAGGAAAGTAGGTTTCCATATGGATTATTTATAACATCTTAAATTTTGAATAACCCTCCTCAACCCTTTACTCAACTCCTTACTCGGATTGTACTTACGCCATTGTACCATCAGTAGTCTGTTCACCTACTTACATATATACAATACCTTCCCCATAAGTCCTTCCCTCTGCCTTTGCAGTGTTTCAGTTTCTGGGCTTGGATTATCTCACTTAGTATATTCCTTTCCAGATCCATCCATTTCCATGTTAATTTCATTTTTATTTATTAAGAATTTTGTTTTTCAGCAGTAATTCATTTTTAATATAGTTCTTATATGTATTTCACTAAATTTATCCCTGATTATTCATATACTTGAATAGTATTATAAATAGCATTTTATTTTCTATTTGTATTGTTAGTACATAATGACAGAGTTGATTTTTCCTATTGACTTATTGACTGTGATTCTGTTAAATCAATATTTTCTGATAGTTTTTTTTATAGTTTCTCTATAATTAGACTCATGATTATGTTAGCTGTGAATCAAGATATATTTACTTTTGTTTTTCTGTTAACAATTTTTGGAACAGAACCTAAGATCATGCATTCTAGAAAAGATCTCCCACCAACAAACAACATTACATCCCTAACCCCTAGATTTCTTTTGTTGTTGTTGTTGTTTTGTTTTGTTTTTGAGGTAGGGTCTCATTCTGGTCCAGGCTGACCTGGAATTCACTATGTACTCTCAGGGTAGCCTTCAACTCACAGTGATCCTTCTACCTCTGCCTCCTGAGTGCTGGAATTAAAGGTGTGCGCCACCACACCCGGCGTTAGATTTCTTTATTATCTTCTACTCTGCATCCTGAATTTTCCATATCTCATTGTCTTTGGTAGAGACTTCAGGAGAAGTTTAATATGTATCTAGTAGCAATTATTACAACAAATTCTGCTTTTATGGGTAGTGATGACCTGAACATTTTTTAATGTAACTTTTTCATTTATGTAGACTTCTAAAACTAGATCTTGCCATGTATGTATTTATGTGTGTATGTATCACCTATCTATAGCTACATATATGTTTTTACCTATGATAATTATCTCTAAAGCATTGATAATATTTCCTATATCTATACCTTATATCCCCTAGCATACCTATCCATTAATTAATGGAAAGTATTTTTATGACATGACACTCTTTTAAATTTATTTTTATTATTATTATTTTATTAGTTATGGAATATTTAGTATGTAAACAACACATATTGGTACCATCCTTTCCCTCATCCCTGCCCCTTTTCCAAAGGAGCCCTCCTAGTTGGGGATGCAGGTCATGCATTGTGGGGGCAGCCATCAGATATGGGGAAAAGGCAATGTATCTGTGCATAGTGTCCCAACTTGTGGCTCTAACAATCTTTCTGTCCCTCATTCACAAAATTCCCTGAGCCATGTTGGGTTTGTTTGGAGTCTACTTCAGTGATGGGCTCTTAGGAGCCTCTGGATCTCTGATTTGGTAGCTGTTGAGTGTCCTCAGTGTGTATCTCCTTCACACTTGTGCTGATATTAAGTTTTCTGAGAAAGCAGCATTCTTGCTAATTTCCCCAGTTCTTTTGTGTGTTCAGCTGGGGCCATGGTGAAGTGTGATTGGTCATTTCTCTCCTTATGTCCCACTCCCATGTGAAAAAGAGAAGCAGATTCTCCAATGGAGAGTGTAGTCAGCACAGGTTAAGTGGGATAACCGTTATTAGTTTAGAGAGAATTTAATGGGTGTAGACCCTCTTGTGGCCCAAGATTAGTGGGAGCTTGATATTGAAAAGCAAAATCATTCTCTGGATATGATTCTGACTTGTTTTCCAGTTCCAGACATGGGTTCATTGGAAAGTAAATTTTTATGATAAATAAATTACACCATACCCAGAATATCTCTTTGAATTGTATGAAATTAATCTGATCTTATTTTTTGTAAAGCTTAAAGGAAATCTGTGATCATATGCATAGTGTTTTTCCTATTACCTGTTTTACTTCTTTTAATTGTCTTGATGCTCTTTGATAATGTTGTAGGAAACAAGAAATTAAACTGCACTTGGGTCTTGGATTTGGACATGGATAAAAATATTTTCAAAGAAAGTCTTGGTTTATTTTGTTTGGGAAAGATAGTATGACTTTCCTTCATTTTGATGTAACCTTAAAATTACCCTGAAGGAAGTGTCCGGTGTTAAAATTTTTGAGTGAATTTGAGTTAATTTAGTTTCAGGAAACTTTCTAAAATGAGAAAGATTTATTTAATACTATCTCTTCTAAGTAGCTGGCTACAATAATTTTAGTTTCCACAGGCTCTATGTTCATGTTAATTTTTATTCTCTCCCTCTTTTATTAAAGGGTCAATTTATTTTATATTGAGATTGTTTTAAGTTAAGCTATGATATTTCTCTCAGATATGAGTATGTTGAAGGTTTCTACTGTCCTGTGAAATTCATCTCCATGATGTTTGAATTTCCTCACCTCAAGTAGCCTGATTTCTAAACATGCTTGTTAAATTTTGGAAAAGAAATAGCTTTTTATCTTTCTAGTTCTTAAGGTCAGTTGAATTTCCAGAGTTTTAATTTTTTTGAAACATTTTTACTTCAGAGTATACAAAAGTTATAGGGATTTGGTTAATAGTGAATAGGTACATTCTTTTCTCATTTCTATTTGCTTGCTTGTCTTTTATATTCTCTTCAGGCATTTCATTTTTCCCCATAGTTGCAGCAAAGATTTCACTTTATTATGGTACAAAGTCATTAGACCTTAACAGTCCCCATGCCTTCATTTGTGCATAGTGTATAATGGAAAAAATGCAAGTGAGATCAAAATGAAAAAGTCACCTTTCTCAGAGGCTGGAACGTAGGTTCATCCTGAGGACTTGAATTTGTTTTCCTGACTAATTTGACTGCCAGGTTCAAATTTGTAGGTGAACAACTGTTATACTGAACTCATGGACTTATTAACTATTTCTACTACATTTTCATACTTATATTCTCATTTTCCCTTTTACTCCATGATTCACACATACACAAAAAGGGAATCTTTTTTTGGATGGTTAAGTCATTATAATTTAAAATTAGTATCTACTGATAAACAATTGTGGGTTCCAAAATCAAGTCATTCTGATTTCCATGAAACATTATGAACATTAGATTACTCAGGGTTTGTTTTAAAATTAGGCCTCAATATATTTGGGAAAGACTGAAAATATTCAGTGGTAGAAGGAATTAAATTATTATAGAATTATAATCTCTTAGTTTTTCTTGCATGTCTACTTTTTGTATACATTCTTATGTAATAGTACTTAAAATTCTTTGAGGAATTTAAGGGTGTTTAAATATTAATAGAATGGGAAAGTATTATAGGAGATAAGATTATTGATATAGATTCTCATGAAATGAGTTCATGGAAATGTAAACTGAGTGATTTTTCTATATTTACTTGGGATTTTATTTTATGATAGAATCTATTGCAAATGAAATGGAGGGGCAGACATTGTGTTCCTGTAAGTAAGTAATTCTAGCACTCAAGAGGCTAAGGCAGAAGGATTGCTGTTGGTTTGAGGCCAGCCTGGGCTGCAAATTAAGACCATATCTTGAAGAAAATTAGTAGAAGAAAAAATTTCAAAGGATGATATTAATATATAATGCAGATGATAAGATTATTAGTTTTTCTGTGTACTTATATGCTTTTTCTCACTTAACATCTGTAACTTTTACAATAAAATGTTCATAAATAGAGACTATTAGTCAAAGTTGCATATTCTATGATAGTATTATTATTAAACCAAAACAGTATAAATAATTGAGAAATGTTTTATCATTGTAGTGAGTATTTAAGGCAAATATTAGTAACCTTCCTGCACCTACCTTTCTTAAACATCTGTGGATTTCTTTTCAAATAAAGATTGCAGCAACTGACAGCATGAAACTAATGTCAGTAATGATTCCATTATTGAATATAGTTAAGAGGTGTACTAATTTACATATAAAATGTACTACCTATTACTCTTATCTTTTTCCCCACTGATAATACATAACTTACATCATTTCACTTTATTAACACAAAAAGTGATTTAGAATATTGAATCTACCTTTCCCACTTATATTTGGAGAAAAATGTATGATGTAAATATGAAACCTGTGATTTATTTTAAACTGTGACTATATAAAAATACATAAATTGACAAAATATTGATATAAATACAAATTAAAAGGAAGAATTTAAACATTCTTTTCTGGTTGAAAGAATATTTGGGATTTGTATTCTAATAAGCATTTTAAGAAGTCATTTTAGTATTGACAGGGCCCTGTTCTCAATCCACAGCATCCCACTTATACAATACTTGGCTAAACATGAATTTTATGTTAACATATATCTCCACTCTATATTTATTTTAAAATTGTAGCAGTTGCCTTCTCATTGCTGGGACAAAATACTTCAGAAACAGCTCATAGAAGGAAAGGGTTTATTTTTGCTTACAGTTTTGAGGAGAAGACTATAATGGTAGGAAAAGCATGGCAGGAGCTGGTGGCCAGTGTCACATTTTCACATCAGGATGGTGGAAGTATAAAGCATGAGCTGAGTGTGCCACTTGGGACTGAACTATAAAATCACAAGGCCTGTCGCTAGTGACACGTGTTCTCCAGCAAAGCTTCACATCCTAAAGTATGCACAACCTTCCCAAACAGCACCACCAACTAGAGATTAAATATTCAAACACATGAGGCTGTGGGGGGCAATTTATTTTAAAACCTCAATAATTAAATGGGAAATAAATATTGAGTACTATTATTTATTCCAAAGCCTTAATAAAATTATTTTTACTTGTTTAACTTTTCTCAATATATATTGAAAATATTGATTCATATTATATGCTACTGCCCCCACTCTTCAGCTCATCTTGTAAAGTTTCCAGGGATGCAAATTTTGTCATCTTTAATGAACGTTTTGGTGTTGATTCCATACCACAGCTGCCTGAGAATGACTTTGTGGTAGCATAGGCCATGTCTAAAATAAATGCTCATTTCAAATTTGAGAGAGAGACAATATTTGGAGGATGATATATACTAATATAAAATATTGTTCTTTCCCCTTTTTATTATATGCATTTTCTTATTTACCTAAAGTGTTTATTTTATAATAATAATGTTTAAAACATACAAAGGCTGCATATTTCCATATTTCAATTTTTTTTTTTTTTGGTTTTTTGAGGCAGGGTCTCAATCTAGCCCAGGCTGACCTGGAATTCACTATGGAGACTCAGGGTGTCCTTGAACTCATGGCGATCCTCCTACCTCTGCCTCCCAAGTGCTGGGATTAAAGGCGTGTGCCACCACGCCCGGCCATATTTAAAATTTTTTTGTTTATTTTTATTTATTTATTTGAAAGTGACAGAGAAAGAGGCACAGAGAGAGAGAGAGAGAGAGAGAGAGAGAGAATGGGTGCGCCAGGGCCTCCAGCCACTGTAAACGAACTCCAGATGCATGTGCCCCCTTGTGCATCTGGCTAACATGGGTCCTGGGGAATCGAGCCTTGAACCAGGGTCCTTAGGCATCACAGGCAAGCACTTAATCACTAAGCCATCTCTCCAGCCCCATATTTTTTGAGATTTAAACAAATGTTTGTATTGCCAAGAGTTTGTATCTGGAAATGTATAGCTGAATGCATCTAGGAAATCATGAAAGTAGTATATGTACACTTTTAAGATTGTGCACATCTCTTAGTCCTTCCTTTTTTCAGGTAGTCAAAGGAGAATATGGGAGGTGCATTTCGTGTCTCCAGATTATTGCCTTAGTCTACTCAATCACAGCATGTTATTAAGCTTGACTTCATTTATGAAGCAGAAAGGGAATGCTTGTAGTCTATCCTGGACACCACATTAATTGGAAAGATGGTCTGCTTTAGAAGTTTGTTGTGATACAGTAGGTGGGACACATCCTTTGCTTTGTATGACTGTCCAAAGCACATCTAATAGCAAACAGTGAAGTTTTTATGGCACTACAGTGGAATGGTTTAGCCATGAGCATTGATATCAGACTTGACTTTAGTTGTGACTCTTCTAATTAGACTAATATTACTAGCCAAATGTCTCTTAATGCTTGACAAAATAAACAAGTATCCATAAATGATAAGTACTTTTCTACAGGATATGAAATATTTTCAGATATAAGTTAGCTTTTTTACATATAAGTTAGATCACTATTGATCAATTCTCTTTACTCCTGGCATTGTAGATGGAAAAAAAATTACAAGTATTTGCTATTTTTAAAGATATTTGATAAACAGGTTGTCCTTTGGATACATGTTAACATTTTCTGTATAGGAAGACAAATTTTTATTTGGAAAAGTAATATTTGATGAGAAATGAGATAGTTCCAAAAAGAGATAAAAATGGGGAAGTAGGAATAATTGTAAAGAGAAAATTAAAACTAATGTGTAAATAAGAAATCAAGGTTATTTTGAGCTCTAAGGAGAACTGTTAAAACTGATTTGTATGCTTTCATTTCCTAGGAAACTTCTTCATATTTTAAATTGCTAAACTTCTTAGTTAAATTAAATATTTAGGTAATTGCATAAAGATAGGCATATTTGTATGCAGATACATTAAACATACATTTATCATAACTTTCTCACCCAAAGGAAATTTAAATAAATACTCCGAATATTTCAGTAAATGCAGCATGCCATTTAACAAATTTAAGGGAACAAGTGAATAACTTAGCTATTCCAACAATGTTTTGCCTCCGCATTCTTTGGCTTAAACAGGGACCTCAATGAAGCGTCCCTCATGGGAGTTGCCTGAGGAAGTCTAACTGAAAAAATTCTAGGTCTCAGTTTAGGCTCTTCTTTCTATTTTTTTTTTTAAGGTCATCCTTACTCAGGTATAGTTTATATATGATAAAATGTACCAATTTTTAGTGGAAAATTTAGCAAGATTGGGTAAATGTGTAGTCTTACAGCAATTACAGTACTGGTCATTTTCACCACTGCAAAAAGTTCTTTAGAGTCTCCTGTTAGTAAATCTCACCTTCTCTCTGTGTGCTGAAACCTACTGAATGCAAAGGCTTGCACATGTTAAGTATATGTTCTCCCATTGAGCTATAATCATAGCACCAGAAACTTATTTATAGATATCCATCCTGGTTGATATGAAGTAATTATCTAGATCTTTTGTTTTGTTTTGTTTCCAAGGTAAGGTCTCTCTCTACCCCAGACTGTCCTGGAACTCACTCTGTAGTTCCAGGCTAGCCTTGAACTCACAGTGATCCTCCTATCTCTGCCTCCTAAGTGTTGGGAATATAGGTGTGCTCCATCATCCCAGGTCTCATGATCTCTTAATTTAAATTTCCTATATGATGAGCATATTTTCATGGTTTTATAGGCCATTTGATTTTTTTTTGAAATAATACCTTTTCAGAAGTTGGGACGATCACTCAGTGGATAAAGTTCTTGCTGTTACAAGCATGAGGACCTGAGTTCAGATCTCTAGTCTGTGGCAGTACCATCCTGAACATACCCAATCTCCCCAATTTCTTCTGAGTTCAGATTCCCAGAGCCCACGGAAATGTAAGGTGTCTTGGCTCATGGGGAGGTGGATACAAAAGGATCTCAGGTTCAGTGAGAGAGACCCTGTCTACAAAAAAGGAAAGCAATAGAAGACACCTGATATCAACGACAGACCTTTATTTGCATGTGGACACATACACACATATTCATGAGTATCTACACACAAATGCCACATGAATATGCATACAAACATGCACATCACACACACACACACACACACACACACACACATTATATATATATATATATATATATATGGTCAAAATGTTCCCTACATTTTAAAAATCAGATTACCTTTATAATTGTAAGAGTTTTTTATTTGTATTATAATTACTTTGTTATGTTTATTACATATATGTAATACATATACAAAAAAGTATTTTTCCTATTCTGTGATTTACATGTTCTTTTTTATTATTTATTTTAATTAGAAAAAAAATTTTGATAAATTTCAAATTTTCAGTTTTTTCATTGTTCCTTTTACATCATGTACTAGAATTAAAGTTGTGAACATTTTTTTCCTCTGTATGTTTAATGTCTTTAGAATTTGATCCATTTAGAATTATTTATTTAATTTTATTTTTTGAAGTGGAGTCTCATTCTAGCCCAGGCTGACATGGAACTCACTCTGTAACCCCAGGCTTTCATGGCAGTCCTCCTACTTCAGCCTCATGAATGCTGTGATTAATGGTGTGATCTACCACATCTGGTTTCATTTAGAATTATTTTTTTAAAGAACATTAAATATGTGTTCTTGTTTAAAATTTAAAAAAAATTCAAAACTTTTTTGAGGGTAAATTAACATGAAAATAATTTATTTAACCACTTCTATCTAGCTCCAAACATTTTGTCTCATAAACAGTGAATAAATTTGTTAATATTGAGGGTATAAGATCAAGTGTATAAGGGACTACTAGGAAGATGGTTTAGTTGTTAATGCCTGCCAGCCTGGGTTTAATTTTCCAGTACCTATATAAAGCCTGATGCACAAAGTGGTAAATGTATCTGGCAAGAAGCCCTGGCATTCCCATTCATTCTCATATTCTCATTTTCCTTTCTCTCTCCCCTCTTTGTCCTTGCAAATAAATAAATGATTTTAAGTTATTTTTTTTAAATCAAGACAGAATTGTTGTTTAAAACAACTATGAATAACCTGAAAATGAAATTAAGAATACAATTCTATTTACAATAAATTTTAAACAAGAAATTGCCCAGGGATAAAACTTACTCTAGCAAATGATATATATTCAAAAACACAAAATACTGTTCCCTGAGCCATAGCAGGCCTGTTGGCAGCCTTGTTTGTGTGTTTGGGTGAGGGGATAAAACAGTATGACTACTGCCCTCACAAGTCATAACCCACAATTCCATGGTGAATACCAGCAATCCCACCCAGAAAGGCCCTCAGTGGAGTGGGGGCAGGCAGGAGGGAAATTATGGTACTAACACATGATGTGTCTAGAAATTATATTATATAAAATATAATTTAAAAAACTCAAAGCATGACAAAATAAAAAGCAAATAAAAGAGCATAATTAAAAAAGTAAAAAGACGGTTACAAAATGGAAGAATATATATGCAAATTATCTGCTTGTATAATATCCAACAGTCTTTTGTGCAGAAATGGTAAAGCCAATCCTCAGATTCATTTGGTATTGTAATGTAAGCTTTGGTTGTTGCAGTTTCCAGTGATTACTAACCTCACAATACTCCATAAATTTTGGTATGCTATTCTTTCAATTCTAAATGATTTCTAATCTAAATGTTTTCTAATTCCATTTGTAATTTAAATTTGATGTTTTCATTGAATTTCCTTAATTTATATATATTTTCTTAATTTTTCAGTTTTCTTCCATTTATTTGTAGTTAAATTTCACTGTTAGAAATGATGCTTTTTATGACTTTTCTTTTTCCTTTTTTAGTACTTTTGGATATTTTGCTACATATATATTATATTTTGATTATATGTATCCCACATTGAGCTCCCTTATCCTCCTCAGTGTTACTATACTCCTTGTCTCTTACTAGTGGCTATGCCACGAAAGAGAATTGCTTCCCCTCTTGGCCAACTCTAGCTGTAATTAGCTTATTAGGCAGGAGCATGGCCTGCTAAGTTCTTCTGGTCCCAGGGTGTGCAAGTAACTACATATGGTGTTAATTCATGTGTTCAGTGATCTTGTTTTATCCAAATGTGAGAGTTCACATCCTCCAGCTTGTACATTCTTTCCATCCTATGATCAATAATGTTCTCTGGGCCCTGGAGGGGATGATGTGTGTATCTCCTTTAGGACCAAGCCCTTGCCCACTTCTGATTCCAATTCTCTGATTTATTGAGGCTTATTTTGCAGCGTAACATGTTCTGTTTTGGAGACTATTCCATATTCACTTGAGAAGAATGTGTATTTCTTAGTATAGAAACCTCTCTATATATGTAATGTCTTATATGGTATAATTCAAGATTTATATTTCCTTATTCATCTTCTATCAATATGTTCTATCCATTATTAAAAGTATAAAAGTATAAAACTAATTTCTATAATTTTTGTGTACTTTGAAGACAAATAATTTGGTGTGTATTTGTTTGCAATTTTGGGGTATTAATAATAAATTTACATTTATTCACCATTTCATATCATTTTTTTATGTCATATCAGGGGTTGACTTGAAATCTAGTTTATCTGATATCATTATAAACATTCATCTCTCCTGTATTTTGATCATTATTTGCATGGAATGTCTTTTTCCTTTCTTTAATTTCAACCTATTTTTGTATCTTTTGAGTCTAAAGTGAATCTCTTACAGAAAGCATATAATTGGATCAAGTGTTTCTATCCTTTCCGTTAGTCTCTGCCTATTCATTGGAAACTTCAGTCCATTTTCATTTAGAGGAATTGCTTACAAGGCAATATTTATTTGTGTTATTTTGCTGTTTGTATTCCTTATGTCTTATGCCATTTTCTTGTATTCCTTTCAATAATCTTTTCCCCTATGCTTGACTTTTCTATTCTATACATTTTGAGTCCTTTCAATTTTCTTATTACATGGACCTCTTTCACATTTTCTTAGTGATTCTAATAGAAATTAAAATTAATGTCCTATATTTGTAACACTGTAATTTGAATTGATACCATGTTAGCCTATCACCAGAGTGCAAAAATTCTACCAATACCTGTTTCCATATTCCTTGTCTTTATGAGGTTGTCAGATGTTGCATCTGAATATATGCTACTCATTAGCACAAATTTATATTTTATGCATTTGGCTAATTTAAATAATAGAAAAAGAGGAGCTACAAAGGAAAAATCCTGCATAATGTATTTTTTGTTTGTATCTTTACTAGAGATACTTATTTAGTTTTAGAATGCTGAGCTACTTTCTAGTGTCTTTCAATGTAGCCTTAAAAAGTGTCTTTAGCATTTCTTATAGTGCATATTTCCTCCCAATGAATTCATCAACATTTATATATATGGGCATGTATTAATTTTTGAAGGATTTTTTAAAGATTTATTTATTTATTTATTAGAGACAGAGGGAGAGAGAGATAGAAAATGAGTGAGAATGGGCATGCCAGGGCCTCTAGCCACTGCAAACAAACTCCAGACGCATGCACCACCATGTACATCTGGCTTACGTGGGACCTGGAGAATTGAACCTGAGTCTTTAGGTTTCACAAGCATGTGCCTTAACCACTAAGCCATCTCTTCAGCCCTGAAGGATAATTTTTAATAATAAAATGATTTTTTGGTTAACAGTCTTTCTTTTCTTTCAGCCTTATAAATACTTCGTTCCTACTTCCTTCTGACCTCTATTATTTTTTTTTTAATTTTTAATTTTTATTTATTTAATGAGAGCAACAGACAGAGAAAGAGGGAGAGAGTGAGAGAGAGAGAGAGAGAGAGGGAGGGAGAGAATGGGTGTGCCAGGGCCTCCAGCCACTGCAAATGAACTCCAGATGCGTGCGCCCTCTTGTGCATCTGGCTAACGTGGGTCCTGGGGAATCGAGCCTTGAACCGGGGTCCTTAGGCTTCACAGGCAAGTGCTTAACTGCTAAGCCATCTCTCCAGCTCTATTGTTTTTTTTATTATTTTCAAGTCACTCCCCTATTCTCCCTGCCATCTCCTCAATAGTTTTTGATGAGAAATTACCTGATAATATATTGAGCACCTGTTATTATCACAAGTTTATATCTTTTTAAATATTTTTATTTATTTCTGAGAGAGAAAGACAGGGGGAGGGTTGGAGGGAGAAAGGAAGGGAGGGCATGCATTTCAGGACTTCTTGATGCTACAAAGGAACTCCAGACACATGTGTAAGTTTGTAAATCTGGCTTTATGGGGGTACTAAGGATTTGAACCTAGGCCAGCAGACTTTGCAAGCAAGTGTTTTTAACTGAATATCTTCTGTCTTTGTGTCTGTTGACAGCTGGATTTTAATGGATCTTGGTGTTGATCTCTTTGGGTTTACCCTACCTGAAGCTTATTAAATGTACATATTAACATTTCTCTATATTTGGAATTTTCAGGTACTATTTCTCTAAATATTCTTTCTGAGCCATCCTTTTTCTTCTTTTTTTGCAGATTACCATAATGTATATGTTATTCTCTTCATGGGGTCACTCAGGTCTTTTTTATGCTTTCCTCAATTTTCTTCTTTATTTTCCTTTCTACCTTTTAGACTGATAGTTCTTCTCTTAACTTAAATTTGTTGGCTCCCTCTATTAAAATTTTGATTTCAAATATTATTATTTTAACTCTAAATTTTGTAATTTGTTCCTCATAATTTCAGTGTTGCAATATTTTTGTTGATATTTTTATTTTGTCATTTATTGTTCTGATTTTCCTTAGATTTTTCCCCTATATGCTTTAGCTACTTGAACATATTTAAGGCAATTGTTTGAAATTTTGCAGGAAGGAGGATTTATTTAGTGTGAATGAACTATAATTTACTATTTCCTTATGCGCCTTCTATATTTTATTAACAATTTGGGCATCTGAATGTTTTAAGGTGCTAGCTGGGATTGAATTCTTGTCCTGCTCCAGTGTTGCTGGTATTGTCGTGGACTGCAGTTATAATTTATTTCAAGACATTTCAATCTATTTTGCAAAGATCACTTCCCTTGGTGTGTACTGTGCTAAAGTTGTGCTCATTTGCTTGTGCGCAGTTACTTTTTATCTTTTGCAGTGCTAGGGCTTGAACTCATGCTAGGCACGCACTACACTTCTGAGTGGCGTATTTAGCTCTTAGCTTACGTTTGGACATTGTATTGATGGGCATTCCCTTGACATCTAAGAACCAGTAAAGGAAGTGCTAAATGAATGATACAAAGAAGATATATCTCTTATCCTTCTTCATACATTGCCTCTGCCTCTGAGTATGCCATTAACATCTTGACAGGCAATTTGTATTTAGTCTGGAAATCAGCTAAAGGTCTTTCATTTTCTTTGGAGTCTTTCTTGAATGCGGTTCCTTCCCTGGGTACACGCTGTTTTAAATACATCAGTATACAGGGCACTTTACCTTGTCCTAGTTTTTAAAAGCAACTCTGTTCCTAGCTTTCCTTGGTGGCTTTTGTTGCTTTATTGTATGGTCACTTCTAAGATTTTGCCTTGGAAACTACATATTGTTCTTTTGCTATATTTCTAAGGATGCCCACTGTTCTTTTTCTGAGTCCATCAAAACAAAGATAAATGCCTTGTATCAATCTTTTTCACTAACCCCTACAGAGGTTGGAACAGACAAATGATTTCTTGAGAATAATTTTTTCTTTGCTTCCTCAGGAGCTAGGCACAAAGATCCCTCACTATAAACATGGCTTCCTTCGACTACCACTGAATCTGTTGAGTAAGGACAGACAAAACCATAAAAGATGTCCCTATTGTAACTTTATAAGGGGTGTTTTTCTTTACTCAATATTATTTTTAGCTGCAAACTTTTGGCTGGTTTTCAGACTTCTGATAAAGTTGGCTCTGTCACTTCATGTTTTATTTTTATTTTAGTTTTATTCTTTTGTGGGGTGCCTACTCCATTTTCAATGAGTCCCCATTATTTCTAGTGTGGAGATACAGTTGCTCTAGTACAATGTTCTGAAAGGATGATATTTTCTCTATGGAATTATATATTCACTTTTAGTGCAGTTCAGCTGACAATACATGTAAGCCTTGGTTTCTGGACTCTATAGTCCTATTTTATTGTTTAATATTTTTATCTTTATGCCAAGAGCACACTATACTGACACTTGTATCTTTAAAGTAAGATTTGAAATAAGGTAGTGAATTTTTTTCTTATCTATTAAAACTTTCTGTTGTTTCCATACATATTTTGAAAAAGGCTTCCTAATATTGGGAAGCTTTCTGGAATTCTGATTAGATTTGCCCTTAATCTTGCCCATTAATTCATACTATCGTTATTTAATCTTCTTATATATAAATGTCTGATATTTCTTTTGTTTGGTCTTTACTTTTCTTCACAGTAACTTGTACATTTCAGTGGACCAATTTTATTTTGAGTAGTTGTAATAGCTTTTTATAAATTCTACAGGCTTCTATATGTGCAGCCTTCATGTTGTAGTTAGATATGAAATATACTTTAATGCTTTATATATTGAAACCAAAGCTTAGATCTCAATGCAGCAGTGTTCAAAGATGAGGCCCTGGAAGTTGATTGGACCATAAAGACTTTTAACTTCATTAGATTAATCCATTGACAAGTTGTTATCTGAATGAACTGAACAGTCTGATGGAGATAAGGTATTGGAAGAAGTCATTTACTGACAGAAACTGGTGTTTGAAAGTTATATCTTGTTCTCAGTTTAGCCTTTTTCTCTTCCTCCTCTTCCACTTCTTCTTCCTAAGCTTCCTTCTTCTCTTTCTGTCCTTTCTCTCTCTGTGTCCCTCTTTCCCTCTTTCCCTCACTTTTTCTTTGTCACTATGTCTTTTATGATGTCTTTGTCTAAATGTGGTAAGAGGATGGTGGTCCCATTTATATTATTCTCCTATCTTCTCATAGGACACTTTATACCACTTACCTGTGAGAAATATTATTCTTTTTTTTTTTTTTTTTTTTTTTTTTTTTTTTTTGGTTTTTCGAGGTAGGATCTCACTGTAGCCCAGGGTGATCTGGAATTCACTATGGAGTCTCAGGGTGGCCTCGACCTCATGGCAATCCTCCTACCTCTGCCTCCCGAGTGCTGGGATTAAAGGCGTGCACCACCACACCAAGCAAGAAATATAATTCTTATGATCACCTATATTTTGGAAATTTAGAATTTATTCATGTTTTTATACTATATTCATAGTCATTCCTTTTTATAAATTTTTGTTTATTTTTATTTATTTATTTGAGAGTGACAGACAGAAAGAGAAAGAGGCAGGGCAAGAGAGAGAGAGAGAGAGAGAGAGAGAGAATGGGTGCATCAGGGCCTCCAGCCACTGCAAATGAACTCCAGATCCATGCACCACCTTGCGCATCTGGCTTACCTGGGTCCTGGGGAATCGAGCCTCAAACAGGGTCCATAGGCTCCACAGGCAAGTGCTTAACCAATAAAACATCTCTCCAGCCCCCATAGTAATTCTTTAATGTAATGTATTAATATTAGTGCAGTAAACTTATGCATAGTCACACTAAGGATGATAAAGACTGTAAGTTTCCTCACATAGGTTCCTATTAGTTTTTTTTTTTTCTACAAACTAACTTTTAGGGTTTTCTAAGTAAAATATGAAGAAGCTGTTGGTCTGGTTTAATATTGAAACTTGGTTATGGCCTATATGATTACAATGAATGCATTTTACAAGCAAAAATGTAATTTTATTAGAATCTATCATGGCAAATTTGTAAATGTTTATAGTGGTATTTCAACACTAGGTCATGGGCATATTGTCTTTGTCTAACACATCTGTAGATGAAATAATGAGTTCTAATTCTATGCTATTCTGATGAATATCATATTCATATGATTAGTTGACTCATATATCTACCAAGGATCTTGTTCACCAATCTTAGTTTGTTCATTCTCCATTTCCAATGGACTATTGTTATAGCTTCCTTACAGATGTCCCTGGTTTCATGCTGTTATGCTAACACCCCTGCTCCTAAGTAACTCAAGTAACTTGTGTTATTTATTGACATTTTTGATATTTTGTATCCAGAATTAAAAGACTGTGTATCTTTCCCTAGTTTCCATGCCCTTGGTTTGTCAATATAGCACCCTCTAGGGAAGATCATCATTTTGAAAATCCAAATAATTTATCTTTTCCCTCAAGCCATAAACCTGGGGCTAGCAAGTACTGTGCTTGAGAAACAGAGGAACTTTATGCTCATTATTTAAATATTTCCTGAACATGAAAAATATTCTACTAAAAATGTTTTAGACATTTTGATTAAATTTTAAAATTATTTTTTATTAAGAATATACCTTTTATGGATACATCATGTCTTGGTACCATCTTTTTCCCTCCTCCTTGCACCCATTCTGCAGGGCATCCTCCTCAGTGGGGTTGCTGTTATTCCCCATGGGGTTATGCATTGTGGGAGCACCAGTAAGTTATTGGGGAGGTAATGCCTTTGGGCATGACTTCCCAACCTGTGGCTCTTACAATCTTTCCACCTCCTCTTCTTCAAAATTTCCTGAGCCTTGGTGGGTGTGCTTTAAGTCTACTTCAGAGATGAGCTCTTAGAAGTCTCCACAATTCCTCTGTGGTTTCACCTGGGCCTTAGCTAAGATGCAAGGGGTGGTTTATCTCCTTGGGTCTTGTTACGTTCTGAAAAAGAGAAACAAATTCTCCAGCGGAGAGTGAAGTCAGCATGGTTTAAATTGGATAAGCATTATGAATTTAGGCAGTTTTTGATGGATGTTACCCTTCATTTTGCTAAAGACTGGTGGGAGCTTGTCATTGGAGAGCATAATCTTAGTCTCTATAGGATTTAGACCTGGTTTCCAGTTACAGATATGGGTTCTTTCCCACTGAGCAGAAAGCCTTTGGTTACCCACCAAGGCTGTGTGCCACCATTGCACTAACTGTGTGAATTGTTGATTAAATTTTGGGAATTCCAGGTTCCTTCTAAGACAGTATTAATACATGATCCCTGTGTGTTTCTGAAGCTCACAAATTGGTAAAAGCAACAGTTAGATGCAAAGTGGTAATATTTATCCAGAAATTATGTTCATTCATTTATTTAATAATATTGATATTTTCAGTTGATTAGGGACATAGTGGTGAATAGAGCAGGTAAGGTTCCTATTCTCATCAAACTTTCCATTCAGCATCAAAAACAACTTTTGAAACAGTTGGTAAAGATGTCTAAACTGAAGGCTAGTTTAGAATCCTCAGATTATGAGTGGTATTGTATCATTTATAAATGAATGAAAATATCAATATTCAGAGCATCTGAGGTTTTTTCCCTTTCTGATTTATACTAAAATTTCTGATTAAATTTTTAAAGACAATGTCTGTCCTGTTTACTTTTATCATTGCCATGACAAAACGGAACAACTTAAAGGAAGAAAGTTTAATTTTTGGATCACAGTTTCCAAGGTTTCAGTCCATCATAGTG
Organism: Dipus sagitta; assembly: GCA_036346955.1. NCBI lineage: Eukaryota > Metazoa > Chordata > Mammalia > Rodentia > Dipodidae > Dipus > Dipus sagitta. The sequence goes on from CM070776.1 coordinate 97,931,695, forward strand.
GGCAGCACATGGAAGAACAGAGCAGGTCACATATCAGGAAGTAGTGAGAGAGAATGCCTGTGTCCACTTTATTGGCTTTCTCCTTTTCTTGATTTATTTCATCCAGGACCCCAAGCCTATAGAATAGTGCCACCTACATTCAGGGTACATAAGGCTAGCATTACCTCTCAGTTAATTCTTTCTATTAACACCCTCACAGAAATGTCTAGAGGTGTGATTTACTCATTAATTTCCTAGGTTCTTCTCAATAATCAGAATTAACTTTCACACTATACAATTTAATACTATTCTCTGAGGCTGAAATGAAATGGCAGCAATTGTTCCTTCATTATAACATACACTAATATATAAGTATAAATATACATATATGTACATACAGTGTGTGGTGCCAGATATTGAACCGAGGGTCTTGTGCATGCTAGATAAAGCTAGATCACTGAGCAGTAGCCTAAGACCTTTAAAGCTAACCTGTGGCAAGTCTCAGTGAGGTGTTCAGGCTATCCTGGTACTAACTGTGTATTCCCAGCTAGATTAACACTTGTGATCCACTTGTCTCAGCCTCCTGAGTTACTGGAGTTACAAGCCTGTGCCATCAGACACAGGTTCATTTTATATTTTCAGAAATACTTTTTAATTCTTGAAAAAGAAACACATAAAATTTACTATCTTAATTTTTAAAAATTATTTATTTAAGAGAGAGAGAGAGAGAGAGGTAGATAGATAGAGAATGGGTGCACCAGGGCCTCTAGTGGCTGCACATGAACTCCAGATGCTTGTGCCACTTTGTGCATCTGACTTTACATAGGTACTGGAGAACAGAACCCTGGTGGTCAGCCTTCACAAGCAAGTGCCTTTATCCATTCAGCAATCTCTTCAGCCCCTATCTTAATTATTTAAATGTATATGCCAGTAGGGTTAAGTATAGTCACATTGTTATACAAGGTATATTTTAAGTAAAATTGTTCATAATCAAGTAGGAAACAGATATAAGTCTATTTAAATATGTTATGTCTTATGACATGAATTTTACTACTCCATGTAAGTTACTGGATTGAGGACTAACTTTAGAATTGGATAAAAGATGTCTGTGAGGTGGAGATATGGTTTAGCTATCTAGGTGCTTGCCTACAAACCCCTAGGGCCCAGGTCGAATTCCCCAGTACCCTCATAAAGCCAGATGCACAAAGTGGCTCATGTTCCTGGAGTTTATTTGCAGTGGCTAGAGGCCCTAGCATTCCCCTTCTCTCTCTCTTTCTCTCTCTATCTCTCTGTCTCTCTCTCTCTCTCTCTCTCTGAAACATATCAATATATATAGTTGAGAATTTCTTATGAAGAAGTGCCTCAGATAGTCACTGGAGGATTAAATTACTCTGCCTGCTTTTTGTTGAGAAATGCTTCCAGCCAGGAGGTAATATTAGAGCACATTCCTGAAATATAGCTTAACACAGAATGCCCAAGTGAAGGGAGACAGTGCTTGGGGTAGTTTGAGAGAGAAGCCAAATTGCTGAAACAAAATCTGGATTCAAAAATGTGCTTGATGTCCTTGAGCTTCACAACTAAACTGGCAAATAGAGCTCCATCTGTGGTAGTGTACAAAATAATGCTTATCCTTTTGTTGAGTATAAGATATTACAAGTGGTCTGGAAAATATTGGTATGGCTTTTGAAGCTGTGTAGTGCTATAAGTTTCTTCATTTTTCTTGACCTGGATAACTTAAATTTTCCTGTGTAGTAGTTTCTGAATATTACACTAACAAAGTACTATAATCTCTAGGTGTCTTAATATGACAGATGATTGTGTCACTCAGTTCTGGGAGTTGAAGCCAATGTGTTGGCATGTGTTGTGTTATGTTGTGGCAATGTGTTGTGTTACGTTTATGAAAGCATTGAGAGAAGTTTATTTTTCTTAGTGTTGCATGGTTATTAACAATCTTTGTATTCTTTGGTTTATAGATTCTAATTTCTGCATCTGTCATCATATGCCATTCTTCACCTTTGTGTGCTTCTGTGTTCCAATTTTCTGGTTTCAGTAACTATTTGTGTCATTGGGTTATGCATTAACCAAATCTAATGTGAACTCATCTATCTTAATTACATTTAGAAATATCCTTTTGCCATTATGAGCATACTCTGAAATGCTAGAGAGAACATGAATTGAGGTACACTATTCAACTCAATATACCATAAAATTTTTATTTAAAAAAATTATTTATTTATTTATTTATTTATTCATTTATTAGAGAAAGAGAGTATTTATTAGAGATAAAGAGAGAGATCACGCATGGGCACACTAGGGCCTCCCAACCCTTCAAATGTACTCCAGATGCATGAGCATCTGGTTCCATGTGGGTACTTGGGAATTGTACACAGGCTATCAGGCTTTGCAAACAAATGCCTTTAATCTCTGAGCCATCTCCCCAGCCCCACCATAAGAAAATTTCTTTGGGCTTTGTTTGATTTTGTTTGGCATTAGTGAGGATTAAAACTAGGTTATTGTTTATACTAAGAAAATATTATACTTCTGAGCCATATTCTTCTCAAATCTTTTTTTTATATTTTTATTGTGATACAAGGACTCACTAAGTTATTCAAACTGGTCCTTACTATGCTTTATCACCCAGAAAGACTTCAAACTTTCAGTCTTCCAAATAGCTAGGATTATAGGCCTGCACCACCAAGTCTGACTAAAATTAATCTTAAATATACTATCAGTACTTTGGAACATCTTTATAATTTTCAAACCTATGAAAAATATTTTCCCTTTAATATATGTGATCTTTACACTGAATGAAAATAGTATTGTATACTATTGTTCATATAGACTACAGAACTAAAGTAGAATTTTCCAAATTTTTAAAATTATAAAAATCTTGATATCAATGTTATTTCCCCTTTTATTTATCAGAATAAAGCAAATGATAATTACATTAGAAAATATATGAGGAAGGAAATTTTTAAATAGTTAATTAATTAATTTACAAGGAGAGAGAAAAGGGAGATAGAGAATTGTCACTCCAGGATTTCAGCCACTGCAAATGAACTCCAGGTGCATATGCCACATTGTGCATCTGGATTTATGTGGTATTGAAGAACTGAACACTAATTCTTAGGCCTTGCAGGCAAGCACTTTAACCACTGAGTCATTCTCCCATCGCCAAGGAAGGAATTTTTTTTATACTCAGTGAATGCAATCAAGTTGGTACCATTGTTAGCTTCCTTCCTGTCCTTTATCCCTACAGCTTCTACAGGGACCCTGCTTATTGGGATATATGGGTCGTGCATTATGGGGTCAGCCTTCAGTTTTGGGTAGGAGGAAATGTCTCTGCATATCATGACCCAACGTGTGGCTCTGACATTCTTTCTGCCCACATCTTCCACAAATTTCTCTGAGCCACGTTGGGTTCAGTTTTAAGATACTCCTCAATCCTTGACATCACAATGCATGTACCAAGCTGAGTAATGGATAGTACTGTCACCCTCACAGAGCTCACAGTTATCATAGGAGACAAATTAAAACACATTGTGATCTCACATGAGTATAAGAAATAAATTGAATTGAGAGTCAAGAGAGAGAGAGAGAGAGAGAAAGAGAATATTAACTAATTACATTTGAAAACAGAAACAAATAAAGTAATATGGTTATTTCTTCCACTACCCACTAATTAAAAAATAACCATCCTTGCTGGGCATGGTGGCATACTCTAATGCCAGCACTCAGGAGGCAGAGGTAGGAGGATCACCTGTGAGTTTGAGGCCACCTGATACTACATAGTTAATTCCTGGTCAGCCTGGACCAGAGTGAGACCCTAACTCGAAAAACAAAAAACAAAACAAAACAAAACAAAAACATCCTTATGGTGTGGTTCCAACATTAGTGGATCAAAAATGTTGATCTGTTTATTCCATAATATTGTTTCTCTGTTGTATGTTGGAGCTGTGGATCTGCTAAACATGAAGCTCTCTTAGACTCTCTTCAGGAAGTTTCAGTAGGAAAAATGTGATATAACACCATGAAAAATCAGTCTGATTGCTTATTGTATGACCTAAATTCAGTGACACCTTAGGTTCCTGTCTTTCATGAAGGTATTGTTTTAGATATAAGAAAGTAGTTATAATAATTTCCCCTGAATGATAAGGTAGTCTTTGGGTAGTTATTTTCTCCCTATGTTCACTTTTGATTAGGTAATACATTCATGTGATTAACAATTTGAAATTTAAAAGAGTGTGCAATTAAAGTGTATGGAACCTTGAACCCCACCACAGTTAGCCTTCCTAGGCACAACCAATGCTAACATTTATTTATTTTATTTATCTATATATATATATTTATTAACAACTTCTATACTCATAGACAACAAACCATGGTATTTCCCTTTCCTCCCCCACTTTCCCCTTCATAATTCTGCTCTCCATCATATTCCCTCCCTCTCTCCATTAGTCTCTCTTATAATTTCATGTCATCAGCTTTTTCTCCTATTATGAGGGTATTGTGTGGGTATTGCTAGGCACTGCGAATTCTTGGATATTGAGGCCAAATTCTGTCCAGACAGTTGTATGTAAGGAGTGGTACCCTTCCTTTGGCTCTTACATTCTTTCCGCCACCTCTTCTGCAATGGACACTGAGACTTGGAGGGTGTGAGATGTTTCAGTGCTGGATACTCCTCTGTCCCTTCTTCTCAGCACTTATGTTGCCTTTTGGGTCATCCCAATGGTCATCACCATCTGAAAAGAGAAGCTTCTCTAACCAGAAGTGAGAGTAGCATTGACATACGAGTATGAACATTAAGTGTAGTGCTTTCAGGGCAATTTGGTGAGAGTAACATATGTATTTATCCAGACAAGAACAGGCTTTATACCCCTAAGGCTCATGACCTCCCCTGCCATAGGCTTTTGAGTAGGTTTTCAGTACCAGGCACGCATTCCCTCCCATAGAGTAGGCCTTCAGTCCAATTAGAGAGCAGTTGGTTTCCCCCAGAGCAGACATGCCACTATTGCACTCATTCAGTCATTTGGCCTGTCTGGCCAAACTTGAGGTTTCCAGTGTCCACTGTTTTCACCACTGATGACATCTTTCTCCCATAAGACTGCATACAGTGCAGCTTTTTCCGGCTTTCAGTTGGCTGGGCTAGAGGGAGAAGGTTTTCTGCTCAGCACCAACTTGATTTCTCAGTGACTTTGCTACTCACGCATGTGAAGTCTTCAGCAATAGGGTCTTACCATCTCTTTCTCATGGGGAACCAAGGGCCTTGGCAATAGCCTATAATGTTTTGGAGGCAACAGTGACCTCCCTGGCCAATAACTCACTGGAAGGTATCCCATCCCAGGCACTGAAAATTTTCTAGTATCAGTCTATGGTTTCTGGATGTGCCATTACTTAACAAAGTAAATTTTCATATGTCTTATTCAGGATATCTTGAATTTTGATTGACCTTCCACCCACATTTCTTTTATGCAATCTCTTCCCTGACCTCGCTTAGGCCTTTCCCCTCCCTGTAATCTGTTTTTCTACTTATATATACAATACCACCCTCTTAAGACCTCCCCTCTCCTCACTCCCTTATAGCCCTTTTCTAGCTTATGGGCCTCTGCTACTGATTTTTTTGTTCCAGATCACACACAAATGTATACATTTGTTGCTAGGATCCACATATAAGCGAGAACATGTGAAGTTTGGCTTTCTGGGCCTGGGTTACCTCATTTAGTATAATCCTTTCCAGATCCATCCATTTGCCTGCAAATTTCATAATTTCATTTTTCTTTACCGCTGAATAGAACTCCATTGTGTAGATGTACCACATCTTTATTATCCATTCATCTATGGATGGACATCTAGGCTGGTTCAATTTCCTAGCTATTGTGAATAGAGCAGCAATAAACATGGTTGTGCAAGTATCTCTAAGGTAGTGACAAGAGTCATTAGGATATATGCCTAGGAGTGCTATAGCTGGATCATATAGAAAATCTATTTTTAGCTCTCTCAAGAACCTCCATACTGATTTCCATAATGGCTGTAACAGATTACATTTCCACCAACAGTACAGTAGGGTTCCCCTTTTACCACATCCTTGCCAATATTTATTGTCATTTATTTTCTTGATGATAGCCATTCTGACTGGAGAGAGATGGAATCTCAAGGTAGTTTTAATTTGCATTTCCCTGATGGCTAAGGATGTAGAACACTTTTTTAGATGTTTATATGACATCTGTATTTCTTCCAGTGAGAACTCTCTATTCAGTTCCATAGCCCATTTTTTTGTTTGTTTTTGTTCTTTGAAATAGGGTCTCACTCTATCCCAGGCTGACCTGAAATTCACAATGTAGTCTCAGGGTGGCCTCAAACTCAGGGTGATCCTCCTACCTCTGCCCCCCAAGTGATGGGATTAAAGTCATGTGCCACCACGTCTGGCCCATAGCCCATTTTTTGATTGGGTTGTTTGATTTCTTATTGTTCTGTTTTTGAGTTCTTTGTATATTCTGGATATTAATCTTATGTTAGATGTGTAGCTGGCAAAGATTTCCTCCCATCTTGTAGGTTGTCTCTTTGCTCTATTCACAGTGTCCTTTGTTGTACAAGATCCCAGTGGTTGATTAGTGGTTTTATTTTCTGAGCAATTGGGGTTATATTCAGAAAGTCATTACCTATGCCAATATGTTGAAGGGTTTCCCCTACCTTTTCCTCTAGCAATTTCAGAGTTTCGGGTCTGATATTAACGTCCCTGTTACACTTGAATTTGATTCTTGTGCATGGAGAAAAACAAGGATTTATTTTCATTTCTCTACATATAGATATACAGTTTTCCCAGTACTGCTTGTTGAAGAGGCTGTCTTTTCTCCAATGAATATTTTTGACAAAAATTAGATGGCTATAGCTGCCTTGATTAACATCTGGGTCCTATATTCTGTTCCATTGATCTACATGTCTGTCTTTGTTCCAATACCATGCTGTTTTTGTTACTATGGCTTGGTAATGTAGCTTAAAATCAGGTATGGTGATACCACCAGCCTTATTTTGTTGCTCAAAATTGTTTTGGCTCCAAATGAATTTTAGGATTGTTTTTTCTATTCCTGTGAAGAATACCATTGGAAATTTAATGGGGATTGCATTAAATGTGTAGATTTCTTTTGGTAAGATAGACATTTTCACAATGTTGTTTCTTCCAATCCAAGAACATGGGATGTCTTTCCATTTCCTTGTGTCTTCTGTAATTTCTCACTTGAATGTTCTGAAGTTCTCATTGTAGAGCTTTGAGGCAATTGTAAAGGGGAGAGATTCCCTAGTTTCATTCTCTGCACATTTGTTGTTAGTATATAGGAAAGCTACTGATTTCTGTGTATTTGTTTTGTATCATGACACATTGATAAAAGTGTTTATCAGCTATAACAGTTTGCTGGTAGAGTTTTAGGGTCTTTTATGTATAGAATCATATCATCTGCAAATAGTGATAATTTGATCTCTTCCTTTCCAATTTGTATCCCTGTTATGAGTGTCTCTTGCCTTATTGCTATAGCTAAGACTTCCAGTACTATAGTAAATAAACGTGGAGACAGTGGACACTCTTGTTTTGTTCCTGAATTTAATGGAAAAGCTTCGAGTTTTTCACCATGTATTATTATGTTGGCTGTAGGTTTGTCATAAATAGCTTTTATTATGTTGAGATATGTTCTTTTTTCCCAGTTTCTGTAATAATTTTATCATGCAAGGATGTTGGATTTGTCAAATGCCTTTTCTGCATCTATTGAGATGATCATGTGATTTTTATTCTTCAGACCATTTATATGATGTATTACATTTATTGATTTGTGTATGTTGAACCATTCCAGCATCACTGGGATAATGCCAACTTGGTCAGGGTGAAAAATTTTTTTTTATATTCTTGTATTCTGTTTTCCAATTTTTTGTTTAGAATTTTTGCATCTGTGTTCATGATGGAGATTGGTCTGTAATTTTCTTTCTTTCTTTTTTTTTTTTTGTTCTGTCTTTGCCTGGTTTTGGTATGAGGGTGATGCTGTCTTCATAGAAGGAATTAAGTAAAATTCCTTCACTTTCTATTTTATGGAAATGTTTGAGAAGCATTGGTGTTAGTTCTTCCATGAAGGTCTGGTAAAATTCACCAGTGAATCCATCTGGGCCTGGGCTTTTTTTTTAGTTTGGGAGAATTTTTATAACTGCTTGGATCTCTTTACTTGTTATAGGTCATTATTTTTTTTTCTTTTTCTTTCTTTACTAGTTAGTTTTGTATTCAGCAAATACTGTCAGTTTGGTACCATTATTAGGCTCATCCGTGACCTACCCCCTCCCCTTGGCCCCTCCTTGTTGAGGTATATGGGTCCATGCATTGTGGAGTTAGCCCACAGTTACGGGTAAGCTAAATGTCTCGGCATATCATGACCCAACATGTGGCTCTGACATTCTTTCCGCCCCTCTTCTGCAAAATTTCCCTGAGCCATGTTGGGTTCAATTTTGGTCTGCCTCAGTGATGAGGTGTTGGGGGCCTCTGAGGCTCTGGCTCTCTGATTTGGTAGGAGTTGATTTTTCTCTGTGCTGATCTCCTTCCCCCTTGTGCTGGTATCAGGTTCATCAGGAAAACAGCCCCCTTGCTTGTTTCTCCAATTTTTCTTAGTTTCAGCTGGGGCCCTTTTGAGGTATGATGGAGTGACTCTCTCCTTGGGATCTAGATCTATCTGAAAAAGAGAAGCAGATTCTCCAACGGAGAGTAAGTTAGCACCAGGACAAATGAGATAAACCTTTTTTTTTTATAGAGAATTTAATAGGTGTAGGCCCTCTTGTAGCCCACAATTGATGGTAGCTTGATTATGGAGAGTGGGCTTATGTTTGGATATGGTTCTGACTTGTTTCCCAGATCCAGCTATGGGTCCCATACCAGTGAGGGGATCAGTTAGCCAAATTGAGAGCAGTTGGTTCCCCACCATGGCTGTGTGCCACCACTCCACTTGTGTGGGCATCACAACAAGTTATTTGCTGTTAAGTAGGTTAGACCATGAGTTGCTTCGACAGATATTGGTCATTTTCTCCCAGTCGCCCATGTAGCACCTTCTAGCACTAGACGCGCTGACTGTCTGGAGACTGACTCTCTTCGAACTTCCAGCCATGCCATTCCATTTTACGTGTCATCCACATAAGGTGTCTTCAGCAGTAGGGTCTTACGACTAACCTTTGGTGGATCATCAAGTACTCGGACAGAAATCTGTCTTTCTTTTAGGAAACCTTGTAGGTCTCTCTGATCAAAAGCTCATTGTGGATGATAGCCCCATGCTGGTACTGGGAGTTACAGGTCAGTACCAATAAGAAAATGAGGAAAAAGATAACTAATATACAAGAGTTAGAGAGAAGAGAGAGAGAGGGAGAGAGAGAGGGAGAGGGAGAGGGAGGTAGGGAAGATGTAGAAGATTAATGTTAGTCTTGATCCTACCCTGTCCAGTGTCTTGTGGTTCAGGTGTTCCCTGTAAGGGACTGGTGAAGGATCAGCCATTTGGTCTCTGTTTTAGTAAGAAGAATTTTGTGGTACCATTTCCATTTGGGTCTAGATTTGTGTTTCCCACCCATTTGATGCCCTCTCCTCCCTCCCCTTCCATCCTAGTGTCTAGTCCATGAGATGCTTGCTGGATATGTAAGGTATCTTGGGTAGATTCAGGTTAGGTGCTGTAGATGAGTGAGACTATGTGGCGACTTTTTTTCTGTGATTGGGTAAGTTCACTGAGAATGATCTGTTCCAGGTTCAACCATTTTTCCTCAAATTTCATTGTGTCGTTTTTTTCTTATTGCTGTATAGAATTCCATTGTGTAGATATACGACATGTTAGTTATCCATTCTTATAGTGATGGACATCTGGGTTGATTCCAGCTCTTAGCTATTACAAATTGAGCTGCTACAAACATGGTTGAGCATATCTTCTCTAGCCTGTGGTTTGAAGGTTTTAGGGTAGGTGCCCAGTAAGGGAATAACTGGGTCTGTTGGTATCTCTATACTCAGCTTTTTCAGAAGTCTCCATATTGCTTTCCAAAGTGGTTGTACCATCCTACATTCCCATCAACAGTGGATGAGTGTTCCTACTTCTCCACATCCTCGCCAGCACTTATTTTTATTTGATTTTTTGATGTTTGCTATCCTTATTCAGGTAAAGTGGAATCTCATAGTTGTTTTAATTTGCATTTCTCTGATGATTAGGGATGATGTACATTTTCTTAAGTGTACGTTTGCTATTTCTATTTCTTCCTCTGTGAACTGCCTGTTCAGCTCTTTGCCCCATTTTGTGAGTGGGGTGTTTGACTTCTTACTGTTTAGATTTTTGAGTTCTTTGTAGATTCTGGAGATTAGGCCTCTATCAGTTGGATAACCTGCAAATATTTTCTCCCATTCTGTGGGTAATCTATTGGCTTTGCTTATTGTATGCTTGTCTGCAAAGAAACTCTTCAGCTTCATGTGATCCCATTGTTTGAGTGACGGTTTAATTTCGTGAGCTACTGGGGTTTTGTTCAGGAAGTCTTTTTCCATTCCTATATCATGGAAAGTACTTCCTAAATTTTCTACAAGTAGTAGTCGGGTTTCTGGTCTTATATTGAGGTCTTTGATTCATTTGGACTTGAGTGTAGTGCATGGTGAAATGTGTGGATCAAGTTTCAGTTTCCTGCATATGGTTATCCAGTTTCTCCAGCACCATTTGTTGAAGATGCTGTCTTTTTTCCAGCCTATATTATTCGGGCCTTTATCGAATATCAAGTAGCTATAGTTGCTTGACCCAAAGTCCGGGTCCTCAAGTCTATTCCATTGGTTTATACTCCCGTTTTTATGCCAGTACCATGCTGTTTTTATTACTATGGCTTTGTAATATAGCTTTAGATCAGGTATGGTGATGCCTCCAGAGGTATTTCTTTTGCTGAGGATATGTTTGGAAATGCGAGGCCTTCTGCCTTTCCATATGAAATTTGAGATCATTTTTTCTATCTCTGTGAAGAACACTGTAGGGATTTTAATTGGAATTGCATTAAATCTGTATATTGCCTTTCGTAGGATTGTCATCTTCACAATGTTAATTCTGCCTATCCAGGAATATGGGAGGTCTTTCCATTTTCTCAAGGCCTCCTCAATTTCTTTTTTGAGTGTTTTTATGTTTTCGTTGTATAGATCTTTCACTTCCTTGGTTAACATTATTCCAAGGTATTTTTTTGTTGTTGCTATTGAAAATGGGACTATGTCCCTTACTTCTTTCTCACTATCTTTGTCATTTGCATATAGGAAGGCTACTGATTTTTGTGCATTGATTTTGTATCCTGCTTCTTTGCTATAGGAGTTAATCACCTTCAGGAGTTTTGGGATGGAGTCTCTCGAGTCTCTTAAATATACAATCATGTCATCAGCGAATAAAGATAAATTAACTTCTTCCTTTCCAAATTTTATCCCTTTTATTTCCTTCTCCTTTCTTATTGCTTGAGCTAGGACTTCCAGTATGATATTGAAAAGCAGAGGTGAGAGTGGATAACCCTGTGTTGTTAATGATCTTAATGGGAATTCCTCCAGTCTCTCTCCAATAAGTATTATTTGGGCCTTTGGAGCTTTGTATATTGCCTTTATTATGTTAAGATATGAACCAGCCATGCCAATTATCTCCAATGTTTTGATCATGAAGTGATGTTGTATCTTGTCAAAGGCCATTTCTGCATCTATTGAAATGATCATGTGGTTTTTATGTTTAACCTTGTTTATGTGGTGTATTACATTGACAGATTTCCATATGTTGAACCACCCCTGTGTTTCTGGAATGAATCCCACTTGGTCAAGGTGGATAATGCTTTTGATGTGTTGTTGGATTCGCTTTGCGAGGATTTCGTTCAGGATCTTTGCATCTAAATTCATCAGGGAAATAGGCCAGTAGTTTTCTTTTCTTGTGGCATCTCTGCCTGGTTTTGGAATTAGGGTGATGCTATCTTCATAAAAGGAGTTGGGTAGCTTTCCCTGTTTACCAATTGTGTGGCACAGTTTGAGGAAGATTGGTTTGAGTTCTTCCATGAAGGTTTGATAGAATTCAGCTGAGAAGCCATCTGGCCCTGGACTCTTCTTTTTTGGGAGGGCTTTTATTACTTTTTCAATCTCCATGAGTGTGATGGGTTGATTGAGGTGATTAATCTGCTCTGTGTTTAGCTTTGGTAGATGGTATGCGTCCAGGAATTTATCCATCTCCTCCACATTATCCAGTTTTGTGGAGTAGAGGTTTTTGAAATAAGTCCTGATGATTCTGCCAATTTCACTTATGTCTGTTGTGATCTCTCCTTTTTCATTTTGAATTTTGTTAATTTGAAGCTTCTCCTTTTTTTGCTTGATCAGATTGGCCAGGGGTTTGTCAATCTTTTTTTTTTTTTTTTTCAAAGAACCAGCTCTTTGTTTTGTCAATTTTCTTAATTGTTTTCTTGGTTTCCAATTCATTGATTTCTGCTCTGATTTTAATTATTTCTTTCCTTCTGGAGCCCTTTGGGTTGGATTTTTCTTGTTTTTCCAGTGCCTTTAGGTGGATGGTTAGGTTATTAATTTGGGACCTTTCTGTCTTTTTTTATGAAGGCATTGAGTGCTATGAATTTTCCCCTGAGGACCACCTTCATTGTGTCCCATAAGTTTTGGTACGATGTGTTCTCATTGTCATTCAATTCCAGAAATTTTGCAATTTCATTTTTTATTTCATCCACTATTCATTTGTTGTTTAAAAGTGTGCTGTTCAGTTTCCAGGTGCCGTTGGGATTCTTGATGGGTCTTTTTTTGTTGGTTTCTAGCAATATAGCATTGTAATCTGATATCATGCAGGGAATTATGTCAATCTTCCTAAATATGTGGAGGCACTCTTTGTGACCCAGTAATGGTCTATTTTAGAGAATGTTCCATGGGCTGCTGAGAATAATGTGTAGTCTGTGGATTTGGGATGGAAAGTTCTGTAGATGTACGTTAGGTCTAAGTGATCTATGGTTTTGTTGAGTTCTCTTATTTCCCTGTTGAATTTCTGTTTGGATGATCTGTCTATTACTGATAATGGTATATTGAAGTCCCCAGCTATGATGGTGTTTGTGGTTATTTCTGTTTTATTGTCAAGTAGGTTTTGTTTTATGTAGGTTTTGTTTTATGAACTGTGGTGCCCCTGTGTTTGGTGCATACAGATTTATGACTGTAATATCCTCTTGATGGATCATTCCCTTGATAAGTAGGAAGTGGCCTTCTTTGTCTTTTTTGATTATTTTTGGTTTGAAGTCTATTTTATCCGATAATAATATAGGTACGCCTGCTTGTTTCTTATTCCCATTTGCTTGGAATATTGTTTTCCACCCTTTCACCCTGAGGAGGTGTCTGTCTTCAGTGGTGAGGTGGGTTTCTTGAAGGCACAGATTGCGGGGTCTAATTTTTTGATCCATCCTGTTAGCTTGTGTCTCTTGATGGGTGAATTAAGGCCATTAATATTTGGGGTAATGACTGTGAGATTTGATTTGATCCCTGCCATATTGTGATGGTAAATATGGGTTGGTGTTTTCATGGACTTTGAAATTTTTTGTGCCTACTCTGAGTTTGGTTGTTGTGATCTGCTTCTTGTAGGCAATTGAGTTTGATTATTTGTTTCTTCTCTGTGGGGAATTTCCTGAAATACTCTCTGTAGGATTGGTTTTGTGTTCATATAATTGTAAAGCTGAGTTTTGTCATGGAATGTTTTTCTTTCACCATCTATTATGAGGGATACTTTTGCTGGGTAGAGTAGTTTGGGTTGGAAGCCATAGGTTCTTAGGCTTTGCAGAATTTCATTCCAGGCCCTTCTAGCTTTCAGGGTTTCCATTGAGAAGTCTGAAGTAATTCTGATGGGGTTACCTTTAAAAATGGTGTGCTGTTTTTCCCTAGCTGCTTTTAGGACTTTCTCTTTTGTGACAATGTTTAGAGTATTAATGACAATATGTCTTGGAGAGTTTCTCCTTTGGTCCAGTCTGTTTGGAGTTCTGTTGGCTTCTTGTATCTTGATGGGCCTTTCTTTTAAGAGACTGGGGAAGTTTTTTTCAATTATCTTGTTAAATAAATTCTCCATGCCTTTGGTCTGAATTTCTTCTCCTTCTGGTATTTCAATGATCCTGATATTAGGACGTTTAAGTGCATCCTGTAGCCCGCGTAGTCGTCTCGCCAGCAAGAACGCACGCAGACACCAGGATCCTTCTGTAGCAAGCGTTTATTGAACAGATGAAAGAGGAAGACTCCGAGCCCCAAAATGGCGCCGCTTATATAGCCCCTAGGTGGCGTGTACTCTGCTGATTGGCTGCGCGCTCATATGACGCTCATATGCCCGGGCTGGGCAGTGACTTGGCGCGCTTTTGCCACTTGCACATGCGCTATTCTACTTGTTCACCAGGGCCGAGGCCGGATGTCAGCGCCATCTAGTAATGGCGGTCACCTCTCGGCTCTCTACATCTCCCCCTGTTTGTTTTAATAAGATGACAACTGCCTCATAGCCCAACCAGCGCAGCACCAAACAACCCTATGTTCGATCAAGCAAATTCCTTTCTTGGGGAATAAGCGATCAAGAGCTCACTCCCTCACCTTATCAGGTGTAATGGAGACAAGTCCTCTGAGTGCAAAGGCCAAGGGAGAGACAAAAAGGGGAGTTAACACCCATCCCTGTGCAATGGAATATTGTTCCTGGGGGTGCAAGGGCTGTCAATCTCATATTTTGGTGCTGCAGCCACTTAGGCAAGGGCTTGATTAGACTTAGATCTCCCATCGACTCAGTGCAATGGGCTAAACCCTTGAGGTGCATTGACTGAGGGTCTCAGTCTAATTAATTAACCAAATTTCAGGAGATGATCCCTGTTCCATAGCCACAAGTGCTTGCGCAATAACGGCCTTGTCACATTGCTATTGAGCTCTGAGCTTGCAGAACAACCAAAGCAGGAACACTAAGCCACAACATAGGGCTGCACCAAACAGCGCTACTCCCACCCATTCCTTAAAGAAAGAGAAGGCTGAAGAAATCCAGGATGTCAGGCCCACAGCTAGGGAGGGGTCAACTCTAGTAGAGTAGGGTCTTCATAATGGATCTTGTCCACTTCTTCGGCTCCTGCACAGGATCTCGATGATTCGTCAGGTCTCACAAGTCTACGTGTTAGGCGTTCTGGTAGCCAGAATGGATTGTCTTCTTCCTGTGGAAAAACACAAACAGCTCCCCTGGATCTTATTAAAATAGGATCCGGGCCTCTCCATTGACCAGTCAAAACATCTTTCCACTTAACCATCTCCTGTGGCCTGTTAGGCTCTGAGCAATGACGGTCAGCCGCCGAATGGCCTT
This sequence comes from Dipus sagitta, assembly GCA_036346955.1. Lineage (NCBI taxonomy): Eukaryota > Metazoa > Chordata > Mammalia > Rodentia > Dipodidae > Dipus > Dipus sagitta. The sequence continues at coordinate 97,947,012 of CM070776.1, forward strand.
GACTGTCCAAATTTAAAAAATTAAGAGTAAAGAGTGCTATGGATATAGTCACTCGTGGGACTGAGGGCAGAGCCTCCTCGACTCCCCCTTTTTGTTTTATTAAATAAGACTTTAGAGTGCGATGAGCCCGTTTTATAATACCCTGTCCTTGAGGATTATACGGGAGACCTGTCAAATGGGTCACTCCCATCTGGTGACAGAACTGTCCAAATTTTTGAGAAGTATAAGCTGGTCCATTGTCAGTTTTAAGAATTTTGGGCTTCCCCCAGGCACTCCACGCCTCAAGGCAGTGTTGAATAACATGGGCTGCTTTCTCCCCGGTTAATGGGGAAGCAAACATAACTCCAGAACAAGTATCAATGGAAACATGTAAATATTGTAATTTGCCAAAAGATGGGACGTGAGTAACATCCATCTGTCAAATTTGTAATGGGCGAATTCCTCTGGGATTAAAGCAAGGAGAGACTAAAACAATGTAAACTCAACCATCATCAAACAAACATCAAACTTCTGCAGTTTAAGTTCAATAGCCTTGAAAAGCAGGTTTCTCCTCCAGTCAACTCTTTCCAAAAGTGTTTGTATTTCTATGATAGCCTTTCCTTAGGCATCCTTTCCATTGTTTGAATGTAAAGCAGTTGGAACATCTTTCTTAAGATTGTTAATGTGTTTGACAATAGCAGGTTCAGTAACCTAAAACCAGTCTCAGTGCCTGTAATTTTAACTTGCTTGAGGTTTTCCAGCTTAAAATCTTAAATCTCTCAGTCCAATATCTCTAGCCAAGCACATCAGTCTATTACAAATTTAACCTTGATCAAACTCTCTGGACCTCAGCAGCAGAACGCAGCCAGCCCTTATTCCAATAGCCCAGTTCCAACAAAGTCCTCTGCAGTCTTTTTTTCATTGCCATAGTGGCGAGTCTCTCAAGCTGCATGACTGTAAAATTAGCATCTACTCCATACTTATTAACTGATTCAGCAAGTTCCTTAATGAGGGCATACTCTACCGGCGCATGGACGCGGTTTCCATCCGCAGCCTCAAACACCGGGAAGGCTTGTAAGCACCTCCTTTTGTCCCCCTCTGAAAGGAAGGAATCTGAACAATGCTTGCCGGCATAAGGCGGAGGAGCACTGGGAATGACAGGGGCGGCAGATTGAAAAGCCGCGCGGTTCTTATCTCCTATCTTCTTTTGTTTTCGATTTTGCGGTAGCTCATCAAAATAATATCTCTCCTCCCCATAGCGAGCCGCTTCGCCATCTAATTCTTTCTCCTCGGAGGGACTAAGATCCTTAGACTCTGAGCTATCAATTCCTAAAGCCTCCAATTCTTTTATCGGATAAAGAGGCCTCCTTTTTGGACTTCTCTTTTCCCTCTCATGTTTCTCTCCCAGGGCGTCTTTTCCCTTGTCTTTTCTTTCTGTGGACTTAGTGTCCGCGGAAAGGCCTTTTTTCTTAGAGACGTCTTTTTCTTTTTCCTCAAGGGCCCCTAACCTTTTATCCCGTTCTGTTTCTGACATGCTGTCTTGTAGCTCCGAATGTGAGGCTCCCATGTTCACAAAGAAGAGAACGAGAGCCACCATCACAATAGGGAGAGCAAAAATTGCTCCTACCAATTTGGATGAGAGATGAAACAAGTCAAGACCAAACATGTCTCTCAGAACCTACCTTCTCCTGCAGTTCTGAATCCTTCCCCGTGAATGGGGGGTCTCCTCGGCGCCGGCGATGACAGGCACCCGGCGTCCCGGGGTTTTCGGCACCAGTTGTAGCCCGCGTAGTCGTCTCGCCAGCAAGAACGCACGCGGACACCAGGATCCTTCTGTAGCAAGTGTTTATTGAACAGATGAAAGAGGAAGACTCCGAGCCCCAAAATGGCGCCGCTTATATAGCCCCTAGGTGGCGTGTACTCTGCTGATTGGCTGCGCGCTCATATGACGCTCATATGCCCGGGCTGGGCAGTGACTTGGCGCGCTTTTGCCACTTGCACATGCGCTATTCTACTTGTTCACCAGGGCCGAGGCCAGATGTCAGCGCCATCTAGTAATGGCGGTCACCTCTCGGCTCTCTACAGCATCCCACAATTCCCTCATGTTCTGTTCACAGGAACTTTTGAACTTACTGAAATTTTTAAACTCTCGAACTGTTTCTTCTATCTTTTCTTCCAGATCTGAGTTTCTATCCTCCACTTGGCTGACTGTATTCTTGAGAGCTTCTAGCGAGCTTTGGACTTGTTCAATTAAGTTTGCATTGTCTACTCCTTTTCTATGTATAATTTCTATCCCTCTGTCAAGCTCCCTTTTCACATCATTTTCTGATTTTCTTGATTCTTGGAATTCATCCTTGCATTTCTTTGTCTTCATTTAGCATGGCCAGCTGATTTTAGTTTTTATAGTTTTTTTGTTTTGTTTTGTTTTTTGAGGTCGTGTCTCACACTAGTCTAGGCTGATCTGGAACTCACTATGTAGTTTCAGAGTGGCCTCGAATTCATGGCGATACAACTACCACTGCCTCCCAAGTGCTGGATTAAAGGTGTGCGCCACTACGCCCAGCTGATTTATAGTTTTTGGTGGGAGTGTATTGTCTTGATTCTTTGAGTTTCTTGTATTATATTATAGTGACTTTTGCATCCTGAATTTATTTGGTGCTTAGGTTTTCTACTTACCTGCAGTGTTCCCAGATGTAGCAATCCACCTCTATATACCCTCAGGACGTGAGATCAAGATGCCAGGTGTAACTCTTTTCCCCCACTTAAGCCACAGAAGTAATCCTATATGTTGAGTTTGCTTGCTAAGCAAGTATTCTAGTGGGCATACACAATCAATAAAAACCAGTACAAAGTATGCAATTGTGGGGATGAAAACAAACAGATAGTCTTATAAAGCCAAAAATCCCTAAGGGTGTGTGTTGTTCTATACCCTTAATCTTGTCAGCTGAGAGGTAGAGATTTCTGATCTGAATTGGGTTCCAGGTCAACCTGGATCTGGATCAGACCCTGTCCCAGTAATGTTAGAAACAAAAAACAAAGGCCCTATATATATGAAAGCACCAAAGGCAGCATTATTCAACCCCCAAATATAGGTTTTTTGAAAATGGTAAAGCCAACCAAGAATATATACCCCATAACCTGCCTTGACAAGAAAGAGAGATTAGCTTTTGCAGGGCAGGCCTGTGCAACTGTTTTTTTTTTTTTTTTTTTTTTTGGTCAGTCATCCTCCTTACCTTTTGGGGTGGCTTCCAATGTCACAAATCTCACCAATGCTGAGTGCCTGCCTCAATCCCTCCCTGTTTGCTGTGCAGCTGTACCACTGATTGGCTTTGCTGGCTGCGCTGCCACTGGGGGCTGAATGCTGGAGGTTCCTAGTTCTGATGGTGGGGGATGGGATAGTTCAGACTTCTGGAGTTGCTCACACTTTCAGTAGCTATTTCGTTGATCTCAGCTGTCTTTCCTTCAGATTTCTTAACTTTGCTAGAAGGCTGATGGAGTTGAAACATCTGTTGCTTCATCCCTGCTGCTGCTGCTGCTGCTGCTGCTGCTGCTGCTACCTGGCGCACCTGGCGGGACTGGCCATTTTCCTCCTTTCTGGTGGATTTTGGTCTCTCTGGCTTCTCCGCTGTGTCTAAGAATAACATATACTCCTTCACTTTTCAGAAGAAGAGTATAATTTGCTGGAATTTTGATTAAATCTCTCCCTAGGCTGGTTTGGTGTGGCTCCTAAAGCCACCCTCTTACCAGGAAGTCCACTAACATTTTTAAATTAAAAAATGTATGTGGTGTGCATGCATATGTTTTTGCCTCTTTGTATGTGTGTATAGGTTCACATGCACATGTCTGTGTACGCATGTGGAAGACAGAAGTCAGTGTTTGTGTCCTCTTTAATTATTCTAGACCTTATATTTTGAAACAAAGTGTCTTATTGAATATGGATCTAGATAAGGAAGCTAGCCAGCCTTTGGGATCCTTATATCTCCACCTTCCCAAATACTGAGATTACAGGCTTATGCCAATATGCCAAGGATATATGTAGTCCTGGGGGGTCTTCATACTTGTACATCAAACATTTACCTGCTGACACATCTCCCGAGCATTTTAACACTTTTTATTTATTTCTAGAGAATTTTTTGCATACATAAACATGGACATTTTCAGACATGTTCACATTTTCTTTGTTCTTCTTTGATATTGTATTTCTGTACTTAATTTTTAAACATATCTATTTAATATGTAAAGAGCTATGACCTCATAATATTGAACATGTCACAATTTATCTAATGCATTTTCTATTGGGAGATTTTAAGCTTGTTTTCTGCCTTTTGCTATTGCATTTATTCAGTGAATAATCTTGTAAAGGGTCATTTCAGTTTTACTATCTGTAGGTTGAATTTCTAGAAATGGTTTGGATGATATGTATCTTTGTCATTTTGATGGATATTGGCAGAATTCTCTTTATAAAGGTTATGTCAGTTTATTCTCATACCAGAAATTCATGTGTTTATTTTCCCAATACATTATGCTATTATACATTATGTCTTCAGTAATGTAATGAATCAAAATGCCTCTTATTTTGGTTTTACTTGGTATTTCTTTTTTTTTTTAGGATGGTTGGACTTATTTTAATATATTTAAAACAGGCATGCATGTTCTCTTAAACTAATACTAGGGTTGTTTTCAAAGAATATATTTAGGTTAATAAACTCAAGCTAAGAATGCTTTGTTTTTTTTTAAAAAAAACTAACATATCATAGTTTACAAATTAGTCATCATCTTCTAAAATGTAATTTAAAATTTATTTGCCATGTTGGGGATGGAACATCTGTTAATTTTAAATCATTTAAATTATCCAAGAGATTTACATTTTTGTTAGTTTATATATATAATACTTTATGTAAAATATATTTTCATATTCAAAGAGAAATAGTATTACTTTTAGAAACTCATCGGTCTGTTAGAATTCATACAGAAAATATTTTAAATTGTGATATGCTTTCCATTTGAAATATTTTTCTGCTATTTTCTTTCTCAATACATAAGCATTATTACAGGAAGGTTAGAAGTTCAATATACACTAAAATGTGTTGACTCATAAATGGCCCTAGACTCTTTTGCATTGCACAACAAATTGGTTATAGAGCTTTGTCTGTGTAATTGTAATTCACTTCCATTATAGCACTTATCAAAGTCTGTCATGTATCCCCATTAGTTATTTATGTATCTGCCTTCTTACTGTGTTTTGAACTTAGAGTGTATGTAATTTTTTCCCCCATCAGCACTGGCTAGAGCTTTTTATATGTCCCATGCTTATTAAAATGTTTGTTTAAAATTGGATCATATTTATTCTAGAATTCTGTGGATTTTTTATTAGTTATGTACATAGTGTGTATATGGCCATGTTGTTACCATCCTTAGTCTCCTCTCTATCCTCCCCCCTCCAAAGGGACCCTCCTCATTGGGGAATGTGGGTCATACATTGTGGGGTTAGTCATCAGTTATGGGGAAGAGGCAATGTCTCTGTGCATAATGTCCCAACTTGTGGCTCTAACAATCTTTTGGCACCCTCTTCCATGAATTTCCCTGAGCCATATTGGGTTTGTTTTAGGTCTACTTCAGTGATGAGGTCTTGGGAGCCTCTGTGTCTCTGGATATCTGGTTTGGTAGGAGTTGAGTGTTCTCTGTGTCTATCTCCTTCATCTTTGTCCTGGTACTAGGTTCACCAAGAAAGCAGCTTTCTTCCTCATTTCCCCAATTACTCTATGGTTTCAGCTTGGGCCCTGGTGAGGTGAAATGGGCTTATTTTCTCCTCAGGTTCTGTGTCCATCTGAAAAAGACAAGCAAATTCTCCAACGGAGATTTTTTTTAATATATTTCTTTGGTTTATTTTATTTATTTGAGAGTGACAGAGAGAGAGAAAGAGGCAGATAGAGAGAGAGAATGGGCGTGCCAGGGCCTCCAGCCACTGCAAAATGAACTGTAGATGTGTATGCCCCTTTGTGCATCTGGCTAACGTGGGTCCTGGGGAATCAAGCCTCGAACCGGGGTTCTCAGGCTTCACAGGCAAGCACTTAACCGCTAAGCCATCTCTCCAGCCCTGCAATGGAGATTTTTATATAAAGTCTTTTCCTAACATTATGGAAATCTCTTTTTTCATTATTGAATTTTAATTCAGAAGAGTAAGGTATAATACTGTTTAAATAACATACAGTAGGGCGGTAGATTTTTATCAGCCATATTTCTTTGGTTTTCATCATTTTTCCACTTGAATCCTGTTGTAATTCAAGATAGATTTCTAAGTATTTAGTGGCCCTAGATGGGAAGTTTAGGCACTTTGGTGGGGAATAGAAAATGTTTTATTTTACTAAGATTTGTGATTTACATAGATGACTTGAAATGGGTAATTAAAATTATGGTCATTGATAATATTAGAAGAATGTACAACTTCTCAAGTGATATTGCATTTTTATATTTGATAAAATTTAGAAAGTTGTGGTTTAATATATAGTTATATGGAATAATGTGTAGAGAGAGAGAACTTGTATGCACTTTATCCATTTCTTCCTAATAATAAAATCTTCCAAAATGATTGAATATTATCATAACCAGGAGATTAACAACACAGGTCAGTGCTCAACACATTTTATTTGTATTATTTTGTTTATTAGATTTAGTTCTATCCAGTTTTGTCACAAATGTATGTTGAAGTATCTACTACTTCAGTTATAGTGCTAAGGAGTTGCAACACTGTAAGGATACACCACACCAAATTTCTAACTCTTAGAACCCACTAATCTGTTCTCCATTTCTAAAAGTTTGTCATTTCAAAAATGGAATATGAATAAAGTAATTGGATAGTTACATTTTGTGATTAGCTTTTCTTATTTGGAGGAGGGTTGAGATACATTTACCTTATATAAAGGTCCACCTCAAACTTGCTGTCATCTATAAATTCACACTTAAAATCATGCAATCAAGTTACAAAAATTTGCCAAAAGGTCTCATGTTGTTTTAGGTTCATTTAAGATTCTGTGTTGTGCAGCACTCATAACTATCATGGGCTACCAGTTGGACATGCCTGTATGTTAAGCAGATTTATTACAGAGCAAAAGATTTTAAATTTGATGAAGTCCAAGTTGGCAATATTTCCTTTTATTGATTTTACCTGGGGTGCAAATGTAAGAACTCTACAAATCCGTATATACTGGGGATTTTCTCTATATTCATTTTTCTAAAAATTTTACAGTTGTTCTTTTTTAAAAAAGTATGTTATTTATTTATTTATGTGCATGTGGAGAGAGAGAGAGAGAAAGAGGATGAGAGAGAGAGAGAGGGAGAGAATGGGTCTGCCAAGGCTTCTAGCCACTGCAAACAAACACTAGATACATGTGCCACCTTGTTTATCAGGCTTCTGGGGGTACTAGGGAATTGAACCTGGGTCCTTAGGCTTTGCAGGCAAGTGCCTTAACTGCTAAGCCATCTGTCCAGCCATCAGTTGTAGTTTTAAACAAATTTTATTTATTTATTTGCAAACAGAGAGAGAGAGAGGGAGAGTATGGTTTCACCAGAGTTTCTGGTGCTGCAAACGAGCTACAGGTGCATGCATCACTTTGTGCATCTGGATGGGGAATCAAACTCAGGACGTTAGGATTTGTAGGCCAGCTCCTTAACTGCTGCACCATCTTTCCATCCCATACAGTTGTAGTTTTTATGTTTTAAGTCTGTGGTTCATTTGGATTAATTCTTGCCTTCATAGACTTTTCTCTTTTGGAATTTGGAGCAGCTGGTGAGTATTTAGATTGCAGTTATCTAGACTGTAGAGTCTCTTTTGCCTGCATCAAAGTATTCCACACCATCCATTTATCTATTACCACTTAAATGCTGTGCTAAGCTTTGACTTGAAAATATGTTATGATATAATTAATTTCGAAGCCAGTGAAACAAGGCAGTGTAGTTAACACCAAAAGGTTATTTTTCTATAAATTCCACTGAAACAAACTAGAAAATACTTTCTGAATTATCTTATTTTCAGCATTCTGGAGACTTATTAAAAGTTTACAACAATCAGGAAATACTTGAGAAAAATTTAAAAACAACTGAATCTCACTAGGAGAGATTTGTGCCATTGTAACTTACCCTGCTTTGTTACATCTTCTGCTCCTGCAGCTTGGGAGAGGCTTTGAAGATAATAGTCCACATTCCAATGTACTGGTATAGTTTCCCATTCCTGGAGAGAGTGAAAATTGCTTTGTTCTTAAAGTATTGTATTTATTGGTTTTGACCTGTTTGGTGGCTCCCATGCATGCCAGCTTAAGGAGCTTGTTTTCATTTTGCATAACACAGGACTCTCTTTAAAGGTTGAGGCAGTTTTACCTAGGGGCACTTAGGAAAAATATTTAAAGGGAAGTTACACTAGATGCTGCTCCATGGACTAAGGATAGTATTTGGACAAATAATAAACTAATTTAAAAAGCTTGAGAAGAAAGTCTGGGAAATGAGATACTTTGAGAAATCAGGACATTGAAAAGTTCCACATAGTTCTGATAATTTAGAAGACCATTGTGTGCTTAGAGCTGTGCAGCTGCTCAGAGGACACCCCAGAAGACCTATGCTTCCACTTCTGCCTGGTAGAAAGTAAGGAATAAGTAAGAATAGGAAACTTCTTCACTGAATATTGAAAAATATACATATTTACCACACTGGGAATTTATGGCTCCAGACATTGCAGGAACTCACATTAATCGCTTCTTAATAACATAATGTGCACAAACTTCAGTGGACACAAAAAAAACAAAGAGTGGAGATTTTAATAGCACTATAGCAAAGTCACAGAAGAAACAACAATGACACAAGCATTAACAAGAAGCCATGGAGAAGGTTTGGGATATGATTTTCACATTGCTGCATTATAATACTAAAATGTCCTCCTTTCCTTTTCTCTACATGCTAGATAGGTGCTCTAGTGCTGAGCCCAGAATATGAGCCATGAAAAGAAAAATGAAAGTAATAACCCATAGATAGGAAAAGAAGAAATTAATACAATCTTTCCCTAAGGAAGTTCAGGCATAGGTTTACTAGGCAATGCCTTTATATCAACTGTTTGAAAAGTGAGCCATATACAAAAATTCAGAGATTCATTTGGAATGATCTCATGCCCCAAAATCATATGCAGATATTTGAGGCCTTTATTTTAATGCTTTTAGGCATATGTTCAGAAGGAAAATTTCAGGATCATATGATAATTCTACTTTCAATATTTAGATAAATTGCCATATTGTTTATCAGCTGCACCATTTTATATTCCTAATAATAATAATGCCACCAAGGATTCCAATTTCTCTGCATTCTAACATTTATTGTTTGTGTTCTGCTCTTAGAGTAGACATCATAATCAGTGTGCAATGATGTTTGATTTGTGGTTTTGATTTGCAGTTTCCTAAAGATGGCTGATAGAATCTTTTCATGTATTTCTTGCCTATTTCTTTATTTTCTTTGGAGAAATAGAGCTGATTCCTAGTTTATTTTTGTTTTGAGACAGGGTCTAGGTATGTATTTCAGGAAGGCCTTGAACTCACTGTTCTACTTCCTTCTCGCACAAATTGCTTATGATCATATACTTTGTCTAAGCAATGAGAGTGGCTAGTCTTCTGAGTACCCAGTCTGTCATATAAAGAAATCTATGGCTACTTTAACTACCTACTTGTCCAATTCCTGCAATCTAAGACAACCTTCAGGCTGTTTCTCAATAGACATTATTGTTTTAGACATTTTTATAAAAATTGAATACTACAATATTTATAACTTTGTGAGTGAAATATTTCATATGACATAATGGTTTCAAGGTTTGTCGTAATAATGTAATAGTACATCATACTTTTCTATCATTAAATTCCAGCACATTATGTTTATTCATCAGCTCATAGGTATTTTAGTCATCTCCTCATTTTAAATATATATAATCACATTATAAGCAACACTACTTCAAACATTATAAATACTGCTGATATGGACATGTGTGTTGTAGTTTAGGTATGCATGTCTGTTTTCATTTATCTTGGGTACATAAAACAGAATTTCCATGTGACAGAGCAGCTGTGCTTAATCATTCAGAGACCTGACACTTATTTTTCTTTTCTTTTCTCCTTCCTTTCTCCTTCCTTCCTTCCTTCCTTCCTTCCTTCCTTCCTTCCTTCCTTCCTTCCTTCCTTTCTTCCTTTCTTTTTTTCTGTGGTAAGGATTGAATGCTGGATCTTGTTCTTGATAGGTTGTTACCACTGATCTGTAATTGCCAACCTTTTGAACTTCTGTACTAGCTCACACTTGATCATAGAAAGTAATTTTTTTAAAAAAATAATCTTATTATCACCTTTTAATATATGACATTTAGAACTGTCTTCCCTAAATGTGGTGGTTTGCATGTAAAGTGTATGTCCTCCATAGACTCAAGAGTTTTTATTAAGTTTGAGCTTGCTACTAAGTCTCTTGCAGACGGAGCCCTGCAGGGGAAGAGGTGTATCATTGGGGGTAAATGCTAAGTACAGTCCTACTAGTTGTGTCATGATCCAGTCTGAACTCTGGCCGTTGGTGCCTGCTGCTGTTGACTTTTCTATCTCTGTTATGTGTGCAGGCTAAAGTAAGCCAGCTTATTCTGCCATGATGGAACTTTCCCTGGATTCCATAGGCCTGAAATAAACCCATTCCTCCCATAAGCTGATTCGGGCTGGGTGTTTGTCCAAGTAACAAGAAGGTAACTACAACAGAAGCTACATACCTAGAGTGGGGCATTTCCTATGATAAATCTGACCGTGTGGGTTTCAGTCTTTTGGAATGTGCTTGCAAAGGAAATATGGAAGGACTTGGTACTTTGGCATGGAGAAGTATTCCAGGGTTGTGAACAGAGCTGTATGCACTATTCTGGTGAGAGTTTGAAAATGCTAAATGAAGAGAGAATTGTTGATTGTGAAAGTTTGGCTCGTGAACTTTCAAAGGGGAAGAAGAGAACTTTGCTGGAACAGGGCTACTGGCAGAAAGGCTGGATGCATTCTTTTGCCAATGCCCTGGAAATCTGAGCAAGTTGAACCTAAAAGTGATGGACATGTGTGCTTTGCCATTGGAATGTCCAACAAATGTTGAGGGATGAAGAGGTCTCTGTGTTCCAATTATGTACCTGTAGCTGAGGTACTCATAGCCAGGGGAAAACACCCAGTCCAGCAGCTCTTCATGGCAGTTGCCCTACAGTCCTTTTATATACAAATCTTCTTCTGGTCTACACTGCAAACCACAGTTTATTTCATAGGTCCATAAAATGGTCTTACTTCATCTTCACACAGGGATTTCAACTCTGTTTCTCATTGCTCATCTCAGCAGCATCTCCTGGAACAGGTTCATCATATAATGGCCTTAGTGGGCCTCCACACCGATGTATCAATCCTGCTTCACATTGCTGCATTTCTTTGCAGTTCCTAGAACCAGTTCAACTACATACATGTCTCTGTACGGGTATTTCAACTCTGCTTCACGTTTTTCAGTAGCCATTAAAAATATAGAGTGTGGCACATCCAATGACCCTCTCTTTTCAGCATTGTTCATGATTCCAAATGTAATGCTAGGCATGAGTCATAGCCAAACTTGAACATCTCTATTCTCTCCAGCAATTTGATCATAAAGAGATGCTATATTTTGTGGAAGGCCTTCTCTGCATGGATTTCTTGTGTTTAAGTTGATTTACATGGTGTATTTATTGTTTTCTATATGTTGAACCATCATCCTTGCATCCCTGGGATGAAACCTGCTTTATAGAGGTGGATAAGACTTGATGTGTAATCTAATTTGGTTTGTAGAAACTTTGTTCAGATTTTTTTGTCTAGGTTCATTAGGGCTATCAGTCTATAATTCTACTTTCTTGTTGTGCCTGTGTCTGGTTTTAGTATCAGTGTAATGCTGGCTTTCAATAATGAGTTTAGAAGCATTCACTTTTTACCAATTGGGTAAAATATCTTTAGAAAAAGTGATTTTAGTTCTTCAATGAAGGTTTGGTAGAATTCAGCTAAGAATCTATCAGGGACTGTGCTCTTTTTGGTTGGGAAGTTTTTAATGCATGTTCAATTTCATTGGATGTAATGGGTTTATTTAACAGATTTACGTGTACTGGATTTAGTTTTAGTTGGTGGTATGTCTAGGAATTCATCCATTTCTTCCACGTTATCCAATTTTGTGGAGTAGAGGTTTTGGAAGTATGTCCTGATGACTCTTCCAGTTTTATTGATGTCTGTTGTGACCTCTCCATTATCATTTCTACACTTGTTGATTTAAGACTTTTCTTTGTTTCTTTTGATCAAATTGTCTAGTGGTTTATCAATCTTGCTTATTTTTTTCTAAGAACTTGGTCTTCATTTTGTCAATTTTAAAGTTGTTTTCTTAGTTTTCATATCATTAATTTCTGCTCTGATCTTATTTATTTCTTTCCATCTGTAATTCATAATGTTAGATTATTCTTGTTTTTTCAATGCTTTTAGGTGGATGGTTAAGTTATTGATTTGAGATCTGTCTGTCTTAGTTATAAAGGCATTCAGTGCTATAAATTTTCCCCTTAGGACTGCTTTCATTGTGTTCCATAGGATTTTCAAGATGGGGTAGGAAGATGAGAAGAATTAATGTTAATTGTTGAATCTCAAGAAATGCTGGGAAAACACATGTATACTTTATCAGGTGTCTTTAAATTTAATGAATAGTTAACATCTTAGGAGTGCTACCTAAACATTTTGTCTTCTAGGATTAAACATCTTGTAATTTTTGGAGTTAACAATGAGAACACAAAAAAATAGTGTGGTATTTTTAGTATGCATGCATATACATAGAGAGATTGTGTTACCCCTAGAAAGAAGTATATAGGCATTATAAGTCTAAGTTTTCTTAGCACATTTCAGATCAATTAGTGATGTATTAGTATAGCAGAAGGCAAAAAGAAGAGTGAGAGTAAGTTGGGATATAGAGAGACAGATACAGAAAGGTCTATAGTGATGTGTGAGAATAGTTTCCTGCTTCAAAATGTGGATGAACTCAGAGTGTTCATATAAGGACTTGTACCTGGGCCTGAAGAGATGACTCAGCAGGTAAAGGTGATTGCCTGTAAATCCTGATGGCCCAGGTTTGATTTCCCAGTACCCATATAAAGCCAGATGCATAAAGTGGTGCATGAGTCTGTAGTTTATTTACAGTGGTAGAAGGCCCTGGTATGCCTGAACTCGTCTCTCTGTCTCTCTTTCTCTCTCTCTCTGTCTCTTTCTGTCTGAAATAAATAAATAAAATTTAAAAATGGCTTGTACCTACAATGTATTATTTTTGGTTAGTCCAGGATCCAATGGCAGTAGGAATGAAGATTAAGAAGGAAGGTAAGAGAGGAGTAATATTTTGACCCATATTTGTATCTCAGTACTTCTTAATACAAAGTCAAAATCTATCCATAGTTATATCACTTAAACATTATAAAATTTTGAAATCTTCTGTAGAATCAAAAATCCAAAGTGATTTAATTTTTACTCCTTTTATCTAGTTTTCAATATAACAATGGGCTGGAAAGATGGCTTAGTGGTTAAGGTGCTTACCTGCGAAGCCTAAGGACCCAGGTTCCGCTTCTCAGAACCCAAGAAAGCCAGATGCACAAGGTGACACATGCACACAGATGGCACAGGTGCACAAGTTGGCACATGCATCTGGAGTTTGTTTGCAGTGATTATGGCCCTGATGTGTCAATTCTTTCTCCCTCTCTCTTTTTTTCTTTCTGGCTCTGTCAAAAAAAATGATGACATTTTGATATCATATGTATTTTCTATTTCTTAGTTGACACTAAGGACTGAATTATACTCTCCAACAATGATATGTATTAAAACTCTAATGCTCAATGTAATTATATTTGGAGAAAGGATATAAATTAGGTAACATGAGTCTCTCATCTGATATATTAGTTTCATTAAAAAAAAAACACAACAGATTTCACTGCCTGACATATGGTGAGACATTGAAGTTACCTTCAATAAGTCAAGAAGCAAGCTCTTCTTAGAAATCAAATCCTAATAGAACATTGTATGTTAGATTTTTCAAGCTTCTAGAATTGTAGGAAAAGAAGTTTCCATTGTTGAAGCTCCCCATTATGTTATGAAGAATGAGTGAAGTAAGACAGTTAAAATACTATTAATAAGTAGATATATATCACAAATGTTATTAGGTTATAAATTGATACACCTTGTTTTGAACACAAAATAGTGTACTTTTCATATTGCAAGGACACGATAAACTTTTATGCTTTCTTTTTACTTACCAGTTTTCAATATAATATGTTCTCTATCATCCTCTAAATGTGACTCTTTTCTTTTTGCATTATCATTATGTTCTGTTGCACTTAAAATATATTTTATGAGTTTCCGTCCACTTCAAATACACTTTTTACTGATGCACAACATATCCTCTACTTAGCTAATGGGAATGTTGACATGTTAAACCCTGATCTTCTTTATAGCTTTGGTACTTTTTAAGTTTTCTTTTATTATTATGTTTTTCATAGTATCATTTTTCACATAAGTTGTTTAAAATAGTAGCTTCCATTCTATTAATTTTCTCTTCACTCTATTAATTGTTTCTTTTGTTGAATAGAAACTCATAGGCACAAAGTCATTGCCTATCTTGAAGTATTTATTCTATGACTTCCAGTAATTTTCTAGTTTTATGTCTTAAATTTAATTAGTTTAGCCACTTTGAGGTATTTTTATACAGGATGACATATAGGTATATTGATATCATGGTTTGACTGTAAAATGTCCCCCCCATAGATTCATCTGTAGGAAAACTTGATTCAAAGTTGATGGGACTCTTTGGGCAGGGTGTAGAATCTTTATTAGTTGGAGCCTTGCTGGAGGAATTGAGTCACTTGGGGTAGGCCTTGAGGTTTTACATCCCAGCTCAACTTCCTGTTCACTTTCTCTGTAATTTCTCCCTGTGGATGTGAAGTTGTCATCCTAGCTTCTGCTCCTACCATGAGCTTCCTATCATTATATACTTCCCCTCAGAACTGAGAGTTGAAATAAACTATTTCCTTCCTTAAGCTTTTACTTATTAGGTGTGTTGTCCCAGCAATGATAAAGTAACTGATGCAAATGGTTATCCAATTTTCTCATCACTATTTATTAAAAAGCTTGAGCTTTCTCCAGTGTAAAGTTGTGGTGTCTTTGTTGAGATCAGCTGGTTGTAGCTGCATGAGCTTATTTTTAAGATCTCTCATCTGTTTAATCGAAATGTATGTCTGTTTTCATATTAGTATCTTGTTGTCTTATTACTATAATTATGTAATGTGCTTTTTTCCTTAATACTGAGAATGGAGGCCAGGACCTGGTATACATAGTATGTGCTAGAAAAGCACTCTACTACTGATCTATATTCTTGGCTCAGAGAGTATGTCTTGAAATTATGTATTATGGTATTACCAGGTATTTTTAAATCTAGATTTATTTAGATATTCAAGGAGTTTTCTATTCTTTTAAATTTTATGATTATTTTCTATGAAGTATCATTGGTATTTTGGTGATGATTACATTGAATTATTGAATTTGCAAATACTTGTGATTGAATGAACAGTTTAACAATTTTATTTTTTCCATACCATGGACCTAGCTTATCTTGTTGTATTTTATTGTGTATGTGTCTTTGATTAATATTTTAAAATTTTCATTTAAGTATTCTTTTGTTTGTTTTAATTGATTACTATATATTTTATATTTTTATACTGTGAATGATATTGCTTCCTA
Organism: Dipus sagitta; assembly: GCA_036346955.1. Taxonomy (NCBI): domain Eukaryota; kingdom Metazoa; phylum Chordata; class Mammalia; order Rodentia; family Dipodidae; genus Dipus; species Dipus sagitta. Next base: position 97,962,788 of record CM070776.1, read on the forward strand.
ACTTAATTCTAAGCAATTTTATTACTATTGCATAAAAATGGCATTGATTTTTATTGCCTACTTTACTAAACATATTTATAAGTTCTAATATTCTGTTAATATTATCTTTAGGGTTTATTTATCATGATATATGATATCAGAGGTAATTTGACTTCTTTATTTCCTGTTTGTATGCATTTTGTTTATTTCTCTTCCCTAGTTATTCTGGCAATATTAATAATAATAAGTGTAGACATCCTTATCTTGTTGGAGATTTTAGAAGAAATAACTTTTTTTCTGTTCATTATTATATTGGTTTGCCATAGATACCCTTTATCTTGAGGCTTGTTTCTTTTATGTCTGATTTGTTGAGAGTTTTTATCAGGGAGGGATGTTGAGTTTCAATGCTTTTTTGGGTCTACTGAGATGATAAAATGATTATTGTCTTTATTGTTGATGAAATGACATTCATATTGTTATTCATGTTTAATGAACCATCCTTGCATTGAGGGAATAAATCTCACTTGATCTGGGTGAATGATTTTTTTAAATGTACTGTTAAAATCAATATGTTAGCATTTTCATGAGAATTCTTGTATCTCTGTTAATTCATTTTTATCATTTCCATGCTTTGTTTGGATGCCATTATAATGTAAGGTGTTTTAAATCCTTGGAAACACAAAACACATAAAATCAAAATGAGCAGATGATGTAAATGGACTTTTCCTTAAAAGATACAAATGCCCAAAATATATAAAAACAATTGTTTAATATCATTAACTTTTAGAAAAATTCAGATGAAAAACACAGTATGATACTGTATCACCCAGTTAAGATAGTATTATATCCTGGATACTTTCCCTTTTTGCATGTGTGTGTGTAGACTATATGTGTGAAGATTTACACACCTCATTAGCATATGTGTGGAGGCCAGAGGAGAACCTTGGATGTCCTGTTATTGTTAATCTCTCTATTTCTTTCATTAAGATACAGTTTACCCCTCAATTTGGAGTTGCTGTCCATCAGTGAGTTCTGAGTCTCTGGTCTCTCCCTCCTGTAGACTATGGTTTCTGAGTATGGTCATGCCTGTTTTTGTTTGTTTGTTTCGTTTTGTTTTTTCGAGGTAGGGTCTCACTCTAGCCCAGGCTGACTTGGAATTCACTCTGTAGTTCAGGGTGGCCTTGAACTCACAGTGGTCCTCCTACCTCTGCCTCCCGAGTGCTGGGATTAAAGGCATGCATCACCATGCCCGGCAAACGAAACATCTTTAAAAGAAAGCATCCTTTTAAGAATTTATATATTCATTGATGAGAGAGAGAGAGAGAGAGAGAAATAAGCAGATAGAGAGAAAGTGAACAGGTGTAACAGGGCCTCTAGCCACTGTAAAGGAACTCCAGATGCATGTGCCACCATGTGCATCTCATTTACATGGGTACTGGGGAGTCTAATCTGGGTCCTTAGGCTTCATAGGCAAGCACCTTCACCTCTAAGCCATCTCTCCAGCCTCAGAAAGCATTCTTTTTAACAAATTATAATACCTTCTTCATCATGAATGATTAATGGTTCACTTCGATTATTGTTAGCCTGATTATCTTGACCATTATTATTATTTAAATATTGTATGTGTGTGTGTATGTATGTATTTGAGAAAAATAGAAAAAGGGAGAGAGAGAACAGGCATGCCAGGGCCTCTAGCCACTGCAAAGGAACTCCAGATGCATGTGTCATCTTGTGCATCTGGATTACTTGGGTACTGAGAACTGAACCAGGGTCCTTAGGCTTCACAGGCAAGCACCTTAACCACTAAGCCATCTCCAGTGCTCAACCATTATTATTTAAAAGAAGTAATTGCCATTTGCTGAGGACATATCTCTAATAATTTGTATAGTTTGGGGCATAATTCTGAGATATGTTTGACCCAACATTTTGAATCATTTCCTTAAACTCTTAGGTAGCATCACATGCAGGACCACTCTGCTAGTTCATAATGCTCAATTCAATGACTTCAGAAATAAGAGGAAATTAGAAAATGGCATAATATTAAGAATTGTGGCCAGAGATGTAGCAGAACAATAGACATTATATGATTCCCTTATGATTCATGGATAGGAAATTAGAATTTATAATCTTTATTCAATCTTGCATTTTTGTCATAGTAACTTCTCCACAGTTCTTGTAATTCTATCTTTGTCTAAATATTCGTGAATATTTTTCAGATTGAATTATATCCTTTCTTACTTTCCATATTTTGAAATATGCTTCCAGTTGTGTTTACATGTCATAGTACATAAGTTATTTGAAATTGAAAATGTGAATATGTTTAAGAATTATATTGCCTCTTCTTAGACAGAGAATTATTCCTGTTCATATTTCTTTGAAGGCCATCTTTCTTATTGCTGATAAACTAAACAAAACACTATTCATATACCAGATCAACCACATCTCTGTTTCCTGCTCTTCTTTTTGTCAGAATTTCCCCCACAATTTTTGATTCCTTTTAGATGTTTAGTTCCATTAATATTTATTTCACTCCTGCACACTTTTAGTTAGAATCTGTCTGTCTTCATTTCATTTCCCACATCCCACCTTTTTACATGTTTTAAAATCTAATTGAGTCAGTAGTCTCTGTGTTATACCTCTGGTTTAGTCACACACCTGTTTTCTCTCTCATTGAATTCTCATGCTGTGTGATATAATTTGTATTCTTAGAATTACTAAGACTCACTGTCCTTTTAATATGTGTGAACTTTCCAACATCTGTTTATTTATTTATAGATTATGCAAATGGATGCACTGTTTTTGTTCCCTTGCTTAGTATTAACAATTTCATTCTGACATTACAGTTGTTTATTTTTTTGTGTTTCTTGTTGCCTAATTTCAAACAATTCAAATATTCAACTCAAGTAGTTTCAACTAACTTCTGAAGACTGTGAGTCTTAATATTTTTGTTTTGATTTTATTTCAAGTGTGTTTATGTTTGTGTGCATGTATGTGAAGGTGGAGGTCATAGAATAACCTCTACTGTCATTCCTCAGGTGCTGTGCAACTTTTTGGAGATAGCAACCATCATAGACAAGACTGGCTGTCCAGAGATCTACCAGGGATTTGCCTGACTCCACCTCTTTAGCATTGGGATTAAAAGCCATATCACTACACCTGACTTTTGTTTCTTGTACATGGATTCTGGGAAACAAGCTCAGGTTCTCATACTTGCAGGGCAAGCATTTTAGTCACAGAGCTATTGCAGGGCAAGCATTTTAGTTGTAGAGCTATCTCTGAAGCACCTTCATTTTCTTTTAAATACACTGATTCTCAAACCTGTGTGAACATTGGTTGTATTTGGTTTGTCTGTCTTAGCGCTAAGGCAGTCAGGTTTCGAACCACTATTTTACAAAATGAAGTTTTCCTATTATCCAAATGAAAAATAGATTTTTATTCATTATTTTTCATAAGATAAATTTATTTTGGTGAATCTTTTAAAAGTAGTCTTTAGGGCTGGAGAGATGGCTTAGCAGTTAAGTGCTTGCCTGTGAAGCCTAAGGACCACGGTTCGAGGCTCAATTCCCCAGGACTCACGTTAGCCAGATGCACAAGGGGGCACACGTGTCTGGAGTTCGTTTGCAGTGGCTGGAGGTCCTGGTGTGCTCATTCTCTCTCTCTCTCTCTATCTACCTCTTTCTCTCTCTGTCACTCTCAAATAAATAAATAAAAGTAATTTTTTTTAAAAAAAGTGGTCTTTAATTTCTTTAAATAGTTTTATTTTAATTATTTATTTGTGTGTGCTTGTGTGCCAGGGTCTCCTACTCCTGCAAATGGAATGCCAGATGCTTGTAAAACATATTGCATTGGGTTATAATTGATTGGTTGAAGAATTTAACAAGGGTCATCAGGTTTTGCAAGCCAGCACCTTTAACTGATGAGCTGTCTCTGAACCCCATGCTCTATATTATTTCCTGCCTATTTACTTTAAGATTGACTTATTCTCTAGAAAAATAATTCTGCACTTGTCTACTTATATTTCAAAAGTTTCCTGCAGGTGACCATTACAGTTTCTATGCTATTTTAGATCAGTCCTTTCCAATAGATATATATTTTGTCACATTTATAGTTTAAAAATTTTCAGGTAGTAACATTTAAAAATCATTAATAAGGCTGGAGAGATTGTTTAGCAGTTAACCCACTTGCCTATGAGGACTAAGGACTCAGGTTCGATTCTCCAAGTCTCACGTAAGCCAGATGCACATGGTGTTGCATACATCTGGAGTTCGTTTGCATGGCTAGAGGTCCTGGCTTGCCCATTCTCACTCTCTCTCTCTCTTTCCTCCTTCTCTCTGTCTCAAATAAATAAAAATAAAAAAAATCATTAATAAACATGTGAAATGAACTTTAGTAGCATCTTATTTCATCCAGCATGCCACAAGTATTATCATTTGAACATGTGATCTATATATGACTTCCCTAGGAAATAATTTAAACTCCTTAAATTTTCTATGCAGTTTGCATTACAGCTCAATCTCAGATTGGACTAGCTACATTCAAGTGTTTGAAAGGACAGTGTTCACTATACTTGATATAACAGTTTATAATGTATAAAACATAATGTCATTTCTTTTTAAATTTTCTATATAATTTATATTTACTTTTTTGTCATTTTTATTATAATTAATTCTTTGTCTTTCCTGTTACAACTGTTTCTTATTATATTTTTATTATATATATGTATATATAATATATATTATTATACATAATATTATATATTATATTATATATAATATATCATATATTATATTATATTGTTATATATTACATATTATATTATATATTCATTTATATATATTTATTATATATTTATTTATTAATATATTATAATATTTATTATAGTTTATTATATTGTATTTTAATAATATATATAATAATATTCACGTTTGTGAGTTTGTGTGTGTGGGTGTGTGCGTGTGTGCATTTTTGTGGGAGTATAGGCATGGGTAGGTCCTCACCTGCCCACCTCATTTGAGGTAGGATTTCTTGCTCTGGAGTTTTACTCTGCTGTGTTTTGCTGTGCTTGCCTTGAGCTTACAGGATATTCCCCTGTCTCTGTTTGCCATCAAACTTTCAGTGTCAGGGTACTTGAATCACAGAACTCTGCTATGGCTTCAGATAGTTTACTTGGGGTCTAGGATGGAACTTAGGTACTACAATTTCAGCACCAAATGCTTTATCTACTTAGCCATATACCCAGCCCTATTTATTTTGTTTTATTGGGCCCAGAATGGCTTTGTCCTCACAATCTTTCTGCCTTAGCTTTTGCAAATGTGGGGATTATAGGCATGTGTCTGTGTTTGGATAATAAGCAATTCATTTATACTTATTTCCATCACAGAATTTTTTTTCAATTTTTTTTTATTAGTCAGTTCTGTATTCAGCAAATACAGTCAGTTTGGTACCATTATTAGGCTCATCCGTGACCTACCCCCCCCCCTTAGCCCCCCCTTGTTGAGGTATACGGATCATGCATTGTGGAGTTAGCCCACAGTTATGGGTAAGCTAAATGTCTCTGCATATCATGAACCAACATGTGACTCTGACATTCTTTCCGCCCCCTCTTCCGCAAAATTTCCCTGAGCCATGTTGGGTTCATTTTTGGTCTGCTTCAGTGATGAGGTGTTGGGGGCCTCTGAGGCTCTGGCTCTCTGATTTGGTAGGAGTTGATTTTTCTCTGTGCTGATCTCCTTCCCCCTTATGCTGGTATCCGGTTCATCAGGAAAACAGCCCCCTTGCTTGTTTCTCCAATTTTTCTTAGTTTCAGCCGGGGCCCTTTTGAGGTATGATGGGGTGGCTCTCTCCTTAGGATCTACATCTATCTGGAAAAGAGAAGCAGATTCTCCAACAGAGAATAAGTTAGCACCAGGACAAATGAGATAACCCTTACTTTTTTTTTTAATAGAGAATTTAATAGGTGTAGGCCCTCTTGTAGCCCACAATTAATGGTAGCTTGATATTGGAGAGTGGGTTTACGTTTGGATCTGGTTCTGACTTGTTTCCCAGCTCCAGCTATGGGTCCCATACCAGTGAGGGGATCAGTTAGCCAAATTGAGAGCAGTTGGTTCCCCATCATGGCTGTGTGCCACCACTGCACTTGTGTGGGCATCACAACAAGTTATTTGCTGCTAAGTAGGTTAGGCCATGAGTTGCTTCGACAGATATTGGTCAATTTCCCCCAGTCGCCCATGTAGCACCTTCTGGCACTAGACGCACTAACTGTCTGGGGACTGACTCTCTTCCAACTTTCAGCCATGCCATTCTAATTTGCATGTCAATCACATAAAGTATCTTCAGCAGTAGGGTCTTACCACTAGCCTTTGGTGGGTCATCAAGTACTCTGACAGAAATCTGTCTGTCTTTTAGGAAACCTTGTAGGTCTCTCTGATCAAAAGCTCATTGTGGATGATAGCCCCATGCTGGATCTGGGAGTTACAGGTCAGTGCCCACTAAGAAAATGAGGAAAAAGATAACTAATATACAGGAGTTATAGATAAGAGAGAGAGAGACAGGGAGAGGGGAAGTGAGGGAGGGAAGATGTAGGAGATTAAGGTTAGTCTTAATCTTACCCTGTCCAGTGTCTTGTGGTTCAGGTGTTCCCTGTAAGGGCCTGGCCATCACAGAATTTTGTATTCTATTGTTTTCATTATCTTATAGTAAATAATTTGCCTATGTTTGCCCAAGTGAATTACAATCTCTTAAACCTGGTTTTGTATACCAGTTAATCTTTCTACTGTCTTTCCACATCCCTATCAGAACATAGTGCTTTTGAACTAGTAAAGCTTGCAGTGTGTTTATAAAACAACATTTTAGACAGCCCATCTTTTAGTGTGCCTACATATTGCAGAAGATTAGTGTCTAGGAATGTGGCTAATACTCCCTTAATAACAGACATTGTATTTTCACAAGTCAAGATAATGTACATTCTGTTGTAATTGTGTCTACTTACATATGGATAGCTTTTGTTCAATAGAGGTACAGTTTTAATTTATTTTTATGATTTTTCTAGAATATTTGTAAATATATTTTATTTTTATTTATTTTTATTATTTTTTTATTAATTAGTTTTTTACTCAGCAAATACAGTCAATTTGGTACCATTGTTAGGCTCATCCATGTCATACCCCTCCCCATGGCCCCTCCTTGTTGAGGTATATGGGTCATGCATTCTGGAGTTAGCCTACAGTTATGTGTAAGATAAATGTTTCTTCATATCATGACCCAACATGTGGCTCTGACATTCTTTCCGCCTCCTCTTCCACAGAATTTCCCTGAGCCATGTTGGGTTCATTTTTGGTCAGCTTCAGTGATGAGGTGTTGGGGGCCTCTGAGGCTCTGGCTCTCTGATTTGGTAGAAGTTGATTTTTCTCTCTGTTGATCTGCTTCACCCTTGTGCTGGTACCCAGTTCACCAGCAAAACAGCACCCTTGCTTGTTTCTCCAATTTTTCTTAGTTTCAGCCGGGGCCCTTTTGAGGTATGATGGGGTGACTCTCTCCTTAGGATCTAGATCTATCTGAAAAAGAGAAGCAGATTCTCCAATGGAGAGTAAGTTAGCACCAGGACAAATGAGATAACCCTTACTTTTTTTTATAGAGAATTTAATAGGTGTAGGCCCTCTTGTAGCCCATGATTGGTGGTAGCTTAATAATGGAGAGCGGGCTCATGTTTGGATATGGTTCTGACTTGTTTCCCAGATCCAGCTATGGGTTTCATACCACTGAGGGGATCAGTTCGCCAAATCAAGAGCAGTTGGTTCCCCACCATCGCTGTGTGCCAGTATTGTAGTTGTGTGGGCATCACAACAAGTTATTTGCTGCTAAGTAGGTTAGACCATGAGTTGCTTGGACAGATATTGGTCAATTTCCCCCAGTTGCCCATGTAGCACCTTCTGGCACTAGACACGCTGACTGTCTGGGGACTTGACTCTCTTCCACCTTCCAGCCATGCCATTCCATTTTACGTGTCATCCACATAAGGTGTCTTCAGCAGTAGGGTCTTACCACTAACCTTTGGTGGGTCATCAAGGACTCTGACAGGCATCTGTCTGTCTTTTAGGAAACCTTGTAGGTCTCTCTGATCAAAAGCTCATTGTGGATGATAGCCACATGCTGATACTGGGAATGACAAGTCAGTGCCCACTAAGAAAAGGAAGAGAAAGATAACTAATATAAAAGAGTTAGAGAGAAGAGAGAGAGAGAGAAAGAGAGAGAGAGAAAGAGAGAGAGAGAGAGAAGCTGTAGAAGATTAAGGTCAGTCTTCATCATACCCTCTCCAGTGTCTTGTGGCTCAGGTGTTCCCTCTAAGGGCCTGGTGAAGGTTCAGCCATTTGGTCTGCCTTTTAGGATGTAGAATTTTATGGTATTTTTATATTCAGTACTTGTTTTATTGTTTAACTTTTAAATTCAATATTTATATAAAATGGTATTTATAAATATGTAATAAGTTTGACTTGGATTTTTATATGTGCTTTGCTACTTTGTATATGATTCTTAAAGCTTTTCAACCAGAACTCTTAATATTCATTCCTTAAAAATGAAGTGATGATAGAAACCAAGCATAATATCATGAGATTAAGTTGCCAATTGCCAAGTTGTTGATACTTTTATTAATATCTTATTGGCTACATGTATATAAAGCATATAGTGGATTTGTTTTACATGTAAAGTACACAATACCTCTATCTTCCAATTGGTTTACTAAATGTTCTCTTTCTATATGTGCTTCCCCTGGTTTCTTTTAAAAGGTAGGGCTATGAAAAAGCTAGGTTTTTATCATAACAAGGGTATAATGTGAAAATATATTTTGATGAGTATGTAAACAGAAGTTGTGCATTATTTTCTACCCTTGATACATTATTTCATGTAACAACTGCCCTGTGATCAATAATATTACTAAAATACATGATATTTTCTTTGGTTGCAAATCACACAGGCAGAGCTGAAAGCTGAAGCATCCTTGCTTGCAAGCTAGAGGTTTTCTGATTTCTGATCAGGTTTGAAAACATCAGGGAGTGGAGGGGTTTCATGCAATTTTGCCTGAGTGAAAGTCATAGGCAAAGTTTCTTGTTTTGTTGTCTGTGAAATAAAGATTATATTAGGTTCTTCTATTGTGAATACCAGCTGCTGAAATGATCAGCCAGTAATTCTGTTAAAAATGCACAGGAAATTCTGGTCCACTCACTGTAAGGGTAAAAACCAATTTCTTCTTCCTTCCTTCCTGTAAGTAGGCAACAGTGAGGCCTAGGGCATGTTAGTGCCATTTTATATTGGCATAGAGCCCTAGAGTCAGACTTGCTGAGTCTTAAATACATTTAGAACACAGGTTTTGACTGCTTCATAGGAGACATTCCAGACATATTTATGCTCAGCACAGCTCAGAAGATTTTATTCCTATGATCATGGTACTGTACTGTGCTTTGTTTGTTTGCCTCTTTTATCTGTGATGGTTGTACTTTTCCAAGGCCAAGCTAGAAGAAATAACTACAGATGAGGTCAACTTGTGGTAATCTCATTACATTTATGGAACAACTTTATTGTGGTCTTGAGAAAGATACTGAATCTCAGCATGTCTATGCATGCATGATAGACTGGAAAGCCACAGTTCTGTTAGTGGCCAGTCCATAATGGTCTTTTTGCCATAAAGTCAAGCTTTATCATGTTCCTCAATTTTCTTTTCTCGGTGAAATCTTAGCTGTGATTAACTCATGTATCTGAAAGTAAATCATTCTAAATGGTGCTGGAAGTTTTTGAATTATCCAGAAATACCACCTAAAATCTTATTTATTATTCTATTCATGTTTATCACTCCATCATTCTAAACCACTAACTTTTATTTGGAAGTCTGGGCTATTTTCTTTCAGAGAAGTGATTTAGTAGTGGGAGGAATGTGGCATTTGGAGACAAAGGATAAAAGGTCGAGTTCAAGTGTCAGTTTACTCTGAGGTCCTACGTAGTGCAAGACCTGTAACTCTTAATTTTTAAATTTGAAGACATAGAGAACTATACTTGTGCATATAATGGTATTATTACTGAGAGAACTAGACAAAATGTGTATCCTCTCATTTATAAACCACAAGAGCTATCCAAGTGTTGATTTTCATGGTTATGTTTTGCATCCATTTCACCCTCAAACTTTTTTTTTTTATTTTCAAGCAATGCACAGTTTATTGAACTAAAATTAAACCAAGAGTGTGCTGCATATAATAGTGTCTTTCAGCTATGTAGTTTTGTATCAAATAACTTGTGTTGTAATGTACAAGATGAACATCATCTTGTTAGGCTTCATTTTCCTTATAGCTATTGTGTGGGGATTAATCTTCCATTATATAAACATTTAATAAATATGAGTGATTATTAGTAATAAAATGGTAAATGTAGAATATTTGTGTGCTGTGAGATAGCAGAAGCAATCAAAATGTGTTTTATATTTTGTTTTACATCTTAACAAATCTATTATATGTACATAATTTCTTATGTGACCTGTTACATTTCATAGCATCACTTGAGAATGCATGCTTCATTTTAGTAATAAAACTGTGCATGTTACCACATTTGCTTAATATAATATCATATTAGATGGAATGACAACTATTATAATAGATAACATGTATCTATGAAGACTGTGCATCTCTCCTCATTTTAATAGTAAAATAACTGCCTTTGATTTGAGTAGGGAAATAAAATACTTCCTCTTCTACTACTATTATGGCTTTTAATAAAAAATATTTAAATGGATTTATTGAGTTGATCTCATTTTAAGATTATTTCACTCTGTTTCATGCTTCAGTACTCATGAATTTTCTTTACAAGGGACTTCGGCAGGTTGTATGGCTATGAGACAAATGTAATAAATCTCCATATTATCAGCCAGCTTCCTTGGGAGTTCGTTACTGTGAGTGTGAAGGCTAGACTGGATGACTAGAAATATTTTAGGTGGATGCCATAGGTCATATGGTACTAAAAACTGGAAAACTTCTAAGTCTTCTATGATATGACTCGTGTTTATTTTCCAATTTGGATCATGATTATGGGTATGTATAATTATTTTGAGTACTGCCTGTTTAACTTCAAAGATTCAGGGAAATCTTAATCATCAGGAAAATTAAAATCAAAACATTGAACTATCACCTCTCCCCAAATAGATTGGCTACCATCATAAAAAATAAAGATAAACGGTTCTGGTGAGGATGTATAGAAAAGGTAACCTTTACATGCAGCTATAGGAATGTAAATTGGCATAGTCATTATGGAAAACATTATGGGTATTCCTCAAAATAATGGAAAATAATACTGCTGCTAGTAGTATGCTTACCTAATATTCATAAAGGTAATGAGCTTGATCCCCAGCACAGGAAATAAAGAGCTATCATATGATACAGATATCTCACTACTGGCCATAGAATCCCATAGAATCACTGCACTTCCATGTTCTTACTGTCATATCCATGGTGTCCAAGACATAGAAAAGGCTTATATTTTTAATATCTATAACCTATGAACAAAATAAATGTGTTACATATATACACAATAGGCTACTATTCAGATAGCAAAAGAATGGAATCCTGTCATTTATGCTAATATGGATGGAACTGGATATAATTAAGTTGAGTACACATAGACAGTGTGTACAAAGTAACAGCTGAGTGGGAGCGAGAGGTTTTAGTGTGCTACTATATAATAAGAGAAGATACTAATAATAGACAATACATTTCAAAGATTAAGAATACATTTTGAATTTGGGCATATCTGTGTGTATGGTGTATATTTAGTGTATGCATGTGTGTGTGTGTGTATGCAGATGCACATGTGCCTATGTGCACTCATGCAGAGGGCAGAGAAGAATGTCCAGTATCCTCCTCTATTGCTCTTCCACATTTTTTTCTTGAGATAGAGTCTTTCACCTGGAAATGAAGGTTTTTTTTGTTTGTTTGTTTGTTTTTGTTTTTTGGTTTTCTGAAGTAGGGTCTTGCCAATGTTGACCTGAAGTTCACTATGTAGTCTCAGGCTGGCCTCAAATGAATTGACACTGATCCACCCACCTCTGCCTCCTGGGTGCTGGGATGAAAGGTGTGCACCACAGCCCAGTAACACACAAAGTTTTATACATGGGTGCCAGGAATCAAACTTAGGCCCTCTCAGGCTCTCATGTATGCTGCAAGCATTCTTACCTGCTGAGACCTCTCCCCAGCCACAATTTTGAATACTTTTAACATTAAGAAGTGTTATATATTTGAGCTAGACATGTTTAACCTCATTTAAACAGTATATAAGTGCAATAATTACCTTCCTCATTGTTGTAAGCAATATAAGGAAGGAAAGGTTTACTTTGTCTCACAGTTTGAGGGTACATTTCATCATGGCAGGTAAATGCACGGTGGTGGGAACTTGAGGCACCTAGTTTCGTTCAGTCTAATGAAGAAGCAAAGAATGGTGAATGCTGGTACTTAGCTCCCTTTCTCCTTTTTATTTACTCTGGGACCCCAGACTATGGAATGGTGCTGACTATGTTTAAGGAGGATCTTTCCATCTTAATTAAGCCAATGTAGAAAGTCTGTCACAGACATGCCCACTCTATATACTGTCAAGTGTACAATCAATGTTAACCATCACAACAGCATATATATATCAGAACATTACATTACCCCATTGTATCTACATTTTTATGTTTTGTGTATCACTTAAAATATAACTAGGAAAAAAAATATAACTCAGTGTAGTGGTACATGCTTATATTTTCAGCTTTTCTGAATGCTCAGCCAGATAGATTGCAAGTTCGAAGCTAACCTGGGCAGCATAGTATGCCCTAGGAACAAAATAAGTTATTCTTGTCAGGCGTGGTGGTGCATGCCTTTAATCCCAGCACTCAGGAGACAGAAGTCGGAGGATTGTTGTGAGTTCGAGGCCACCCTGAGACTCCATAGTGAATTCCAGGTCAGCCTGGGGTAGAGTGAAGCCCTACCTTGAAAAACCAAGAAAAAAAAGTTATAAGAAAGTAAATAGTTCTGGAGATATAGTTCATGGTAGGTTCTTCTCCAGCATATGAGTCCCTGGTTTCAATCCTCAGCCAAATGATAATGATAATATATTAAAATAAGTGAATAAATTTAAATAAATCAAAATAAGCTTTAAAAGAGAAGGGAGCCGGGCGTGGTGGCGCACGCCTTTAATCCCAGCACTCGGGAGGCAGAGGTAGGAGGATCGCCATGAGTTCGAGGCCAGCCTGAGACTACATAGTGAATTCCAGGTCAGCCTGGGCTAGAGCGAGACCCTACCTCGAAAAACCAAAAAAAATAAAAAAATAAAAAAAAATAAAAGAGAAGGGAAAAAAACATTAGAAAAGTCAAGGGAAAACCTACTTGAATTGCATAATGGAAAAAAATTCTTTTTTGTGTGTGTGTTCCCAGTTTTAGAAGTATGTTTTCTTCTTTCCATGAAGTACTTAATGTGAATCTCCCACAATTAATTCCATTCTGTCTAATAAATGCTTGGTTATTTTTTGTTCATTGCCCTTATTAGGTTCAAAAGTTATTTTTATTTTCATGTGAAATTTAAAAAAATGTTATCACTAAATACCATACATTAATTTACACAGAACCCTTATTTAGTAAGATCTCATATTTCAGTGAGTCTTCTAATATGTTTGGTTTTGAGTATGCCAATTTTATTTCAATTTTAATTTTTGGAGATGTAGTCTTTCAGTGTAAACCAGGATGGCCTGAAACTTGCTAAGTAGCCTAGGCTGACTTTGACCTCATGATCCTTCTGCCTCAGCCTCTACAGGGCTGGTATTTAATAGGTGTTCATTACCAACCTAATTAATGCAGTTTATGTATTTCCTAAGAGAATGGGAAAGCATTGCACTTAAATGCAGTTTCTACTTCGTTTATTTCTGTGTTTGTTGTGTTGAGATTGGTTTTACATAGACCAAGCTGGCCTGCAATTCACTATGTAGTCAAAGAGGACCTAGATCTTCTGAGCCACCTGCCTTCATTTCCCAAGACAGACAGATAATTACATTTTCCCAGACAGACAGGTAATTACAGATCTGTCTGATTTGTTTCTTAAAAGCCAACATACTCTTAACAAATGCCATTCTGACTGGTAATTTTCTAATATAGAAATAACATTTATTCAATTGCCAAGAAAAGCTTGTAATAATGTAACTAGGGAAAAAAGTACCATTTCAAATTATATTTATATTATTTTCAAATTATATCCTGAATATTTGTAAGTTAAAAAATACAATAACAACAAACACAAATTGAAATCAGCTTTAGGCATAGTGTCCTTCTCAGCCCAAATGTAAAGTTATTGGGGCTAATCTGAAGAATTTATAATGAATTTTGAAGGGTACACTACTATTTAAGAAATAATTGGTAATTTGTCCAGAGTGAATGCCAGAACAATATCGTCATCTGATAATCAAAGTTGTAATATCTTTGGGTTCATTTTGATCAATGTGAGTTTATGAACATCCTTGCATGCTTATTCTACCTTATAGCTTCTCTTACCCCTTTCTTCACCCTTATCCCATCCCATACTGGAATAAAAGTGTCCACAGAAGACTATGTTATTATATTTTATTATTTATTATTTTAATAAATTTCAATGTTTAAAGGAAAATCAAGTATACCAATACTTTTAATATTGGTATATGTTAGTATATATTAGAATTGTGACTTACTTGTAGCCATCACAGTTTAATGAATTTCTTCTATTTTTAGCCCTAAATGTTTATAAAGTGGCAGCTGCTGCTTTGGTTAAAATGCCTTCCAACTGATTAATGAGTTCATCAATAATTTGCTTTTTTAAAGACAGACTTTTATTATAGTGAGTTGAAAATGTTTCCTCTTCAATTAAATTTGGCAAAATATTTTGGCTTTTGCAAGGAATTTGAAAGCAAATGAGAATAAGTTTAAAATATTGCATAAAAATGAAACTTATTCTAGCTCTTGCTCTGTCGTTGACTTGTCTTGTATTTCTTTAGGTTTAAAGTAATAAAAGTATGTAAGTTAATTTCTAAGACTTACTACTGTTATGCTAACACTGTTTTATTGATGTCATTTATTAAGAAGAAATAACAAACTTTTTATGGGCTGTAGGTTATCAATAAAGAAATTTAATAGATACCCAAAAATTTCAGTCTTGTTAATTACAACGTACAATTGACTAATCCATGTTCTTTCAATAAAGATTTGGTGTTAAATATGGCCAAATTGAAGACAATGTCTATTTTACTGTTAAATTTAAAATAATATCTTCTATAAGTGTATTCACTTCATGGGAGTAGATATTGCATTATAATATGGCATTATATGGTGTTTCATGCCCATGATTACAAAATGTAAGTGTACTAAAAATTATCAGTTCTTTTTCATCCCTTTGGTCTTCCTAAATCTAGCCCAGTCTCTTCTTTCATCTTCTACCAATGTTACATCATTTTCAATTAAGTCACTAACTATCTTTTCAATATTTTTAATATGTGAATATTATGAATACATTGATCATTGTATTACCAGTTTATACTCTATGATTAAATTTTTCTTGGTTGCTCTTTTCCCCATAGGTCCCAATTGCTATTTTTATGCGTGTAATACATTTCTTAAGCTTATATTTCCAAAATGTGGTATCTTGTTCTCTCATATGTTTTCTTAGAAGAATACACTGAGAACATCATTGTCAGTGATCTCTTTGTGATTTTTCTTATTTTATGGTACATAAACATATTCACATTATCATATTCAGCAATTTCACTACAATATTTATTCAGTTTTCTCTGTCTGCAGTCATTTAATCTGTGAATAATATTTTTGTTTCTTCTTTTCCAGTCCTTTTCCTTTCATTTTAACAATGGCTAGGACTTAGTTTATATCCATCTTCATCATGCCTTATTTAGGATTTTGGCATCTATATTCATTGGTAATTTTTCCCTCAAAATCAGACATATGGAGATTGGCTAACAAAGTTATGCTATTTTTGATATTTTATTTTATTTTTATTTATTTATTTGACAGAGAAAGGGGGAGAGAGAGAGAGAGAGAAAGAATGGGTACGCTAGGGCCTCCAGCCACTGCAAACGAACTCCAGACACATGTGCCCCCTTGTGCATCTGGCTAACGTGGGTCCTGGAGAATCGAACCTGGGTCCCTGAGCTTTGCAGGCAAATGCCTTAACCGCTAAGCCATCCCTCCAGCCAAAAGTTATGCTATTTTTATTCTTACTTTTCTCTGGAAATGTTTGTGGTTAGACTTAAAGTCATCATTCAAACATAGTTGCATTATGGTTACAGATTATGTTCTGCATAAATTTCATCCTTAGAGAGTTGTGTAGATTCTCTTTGAGCCTAAATTATCATTTTTTAGACATTTCTAGAAAGTACCTGATTGGATTGGGAACTTTTCATTTAATTGATACTTTGTATTATATTTTTCCATTAGAACAAGCTTGTTATGTTCAAATCTTTTTACTTCTTTAGATTGTTTTGTCTAGATTTTCTATTACTTGTCAATGGTTGCTTTAAGAACTTCAACTATGTGGATTTGTCTCTGTCCTTTTAAGTCTGTTGTTTATTTATAATCTATTTATCTATCTATCTATCTGTCTATCTATATATCTATCTGTCTATCTATCTATCTATCTATCTATCTATCTATCTATCTATCTATCTATCTATCTACATACTTACATACATGGTGAAGATATTTTAGTGAATGTTGTTTAAGGTGGTTTTGTTAAAGCAGCTTCCTTATGAACCAAATCTTTTATCATTTTGAGGTGATCTTATCTTTCAAAATATCTTTCACTTTAAAGTCTACTTTGTCTGAAATTAATGTAGCAATACCTGCTTTCTTTGGTTATTTGTGCATAACTGTTTCATCTTTTGTTTGAAACAAATCTTAGGCCTTTGATGCCTCTTGTAAATATAATACATGCTGATGTTTGCTTCGTGTTTTGAAGTACTAAGGATGTCTAACAACATTTTCAAAACCTGGTAAGAAGATATAATGAGCGCAATTATATCTTCATAAAGATACAAAATTTGTTAGTATTCTGAAATATTCATTTTACATCTCTGTCTCTTGCTCTCTGGTATTTCTGTGCCTGCATGTTTGATGATCATATGTGTGCACATACACTTCTTTTTGCTGAGATATAAATAAGATACAGACATGACCATACTTTATGTACCTAAGTATCTCAGCATCATCCATCCTGCATAAATGTCTTCTAATTACCATGTTTAAGAAAATTAATGATTTTGAAAAAATCATGTAATACTCCATTTGATTTTCTATAATGGTCTTAAAAGTCTTTCATGGTTGCTCATATCCTGCACTTCTTTATTCTCTGACATTTTTAAAATTCAGGAATATGTTTAAAAAATTTTCCACCAACCTCTCATTGCATCTGGAGAGGATAGGAGCTGTCTCTGAGGGGATGGGAGCTGTCCTCTCAATGAACTCTATTTTCAAGGATGTTTTAAAATGAATGACTTGGAAACTAGCAATAGTTATCTTCATTTGGGAGAAATGCTAGACATGTTTATCTTCTATTATAATAGAGACTCAAGACAAAAGCCAAGTACGATTATTGCTCATCACAAGTTACATGGCTTCTGTATATGTCTAATTTCTCTTCAGTAAAAATCAACAACACATCCCATGTAAAGGTATCATTTTATCAAGTTAGTATCATCCTGTAGGAACATAAGTACAGGAAGCCTGGGGTATTTGAGTTATATATCAGTTGTGGATTCAGAAAAATCTTATATTTTCTACAAGCATCAGTGATATATGTGCAAGCTAACTATTTTAGTTCCAAGTTAGAGAAACATCTTGAACCCATAACAGTTGTTGACAGCATGATTTTTTTTCAACATTTTATTTCTTTATACCAGTTCTTAACAGCTTCTTTAATATGTAATTAACATACTATACAATTTACCTATTTATAACATTTCCTGCAATTTCAGAATATTTATGAAATTGTGCAGTCATCACTTAAATCAATTTCTGATCATTTTAATCAACTTCAAAAGAAGCTGCCATTCCTAGGGTTTCTCTTCTCACTGACCCTTCAACCTTCTGTCACAGGCAAGCACCAATCTACTTGTCTCTATAGTTCTATTCTGAACATTTTTAAAAGTAAAAATCATGGAACAGGTGGTGTTTTCTATGTGTGCTCTTTTACCTAGTGTAATGTTTTCACAATTCATCCACATTGTGTCATGAAGCAGTACTTCATTCCTCTCTATTGTCAAATAATATTCCATTGTCTTTATATACTACATTTTGCTCATCAGTTCATCTGTTGATGGTCATTTGAATTGTTTTATATCTTCTGAGCTATTGATAATGTTATGCATATTTACATTTTTATATAAATATTTCTGTTTTCTTGGAAAATGCCTAAGAATGAAGTAGGAGGTTATTATTTTTAATTATTGGAGCAAAGCTCCCAGATTTTTCTCAAGTAGTTGCACCATTTTGCGTGTCCATCAGCAATGTGTGAGCATTCTGTATATTCTACAAACTCAGTACCGCTAATTATTGTCTTTTATTTCTGTTATACCTGTCTAGTGCATGCCTTAGTTTTGTACTTTTGATTTTTCTTTCCCTGATGGCTTACTTTGCATGCATTTATTGGATATTTACATGTCTTTTACATAATAAAATATTCATATCCTTTGGCCATTTTTAAATTGGATTACTTGCCTTCCTAATACGCTATAAGAATTCTTTATATGTTTTGGTAGAAATTCTTTATCTGTTATATGATTTACAAATGCTTTCTTGATATGTAAAATTGACTTCATTTATTGACTGTGTTCTTTGAAGCATATTTTTATTATGATTTAAAGAATTTAAATTTAAACATTTAAAGAATTTTTTACCACTTGTAATTTTGAAGTCATATATAAAAAATGTCTCCCTAGTGTTTTACAATTTTTATGCCTTGATTCACTATCCATTTAAAGTTAACTTTTATGTATAGTGTGAGGCGGGGTCAAAGTTCATTACTTTGTAAAGGAGTATACAGTTGTCCCAGTATTATTTTATATTTCATTAATTTTGAACAAAAATATTTTCTTAGTTAATATTTATTTATTTATTGGTCTTTGAAGTAGGGTCTCTCTCTGGCCCAGGCTTACCTGGAATTCAATTTGTAGTCTCAGGGTTTCCTCGAACTCATGGCAATCCTACTTACCTCTGCCTCTTGGGTGCTAGGATTAAAGTCATGCACCACCACACCCAATCCTTCCTAGTTATTTTTTTATTTTTTGTAGATATGGGCATATTTAGTATGTAAACAACGCATGTTTGTACCATCCTTTTCCTCCTCTCTGCCCCTTTTCTGAAGAGGCCTTCCTCATTGGGGATGTGGGACAAACCCATGGGGATGTTGGTCATGCATTATGGGGGCAGCAGTCAGTTATGGGGAGAGACAATGTCTCTGTGCAAAATGACACAACTTGTGGTCCTAACAATCTTTCTGCCCCCTCTTCCGCAAAATTCCCTGAGCCATGCTCGAGCATTTTAAGTCTACTTCAGTGATGGGCACTTAGGAGCCTCTGGATCTCTGGTTTGGTAGATGTTGAGTGTCCTCAGTGTCATATCTCCTTCACCCTTGTGCTGATATGATATTCACTATTCACTGAGAAAGCAACACTCTTGCTCATTTCCCCAATTCTTCTGTGGTTTCTCCTGGGGCCAGGGTAGAGTGCACTGGGTAATTTATCTCTTCCAGGCCAGCTCCCATCTGAAAAAGAGAAGTAGGTTCTCCAATGGAGAGTGAAGTCAGCACCGGTTAGAAGGGATAACCATTATTAATTTAGAGAGAATTTAAAGGATGTAGATCCTCTAATAGCCCAAGGTTAGTGGGAGCTTGACAATTGAAAGCAGAATCATTATCTGGATATGATTCTGACTTGTTTTCTAGTTCCATATATGGTTTCCTTTCCACTGAACAGATCTGTTAGCCAATCCAAGAGCAATTGATTACCTACCATGGCTATGTGTCACTATTGCTCTTGTGTGAGCATCACATCACATTGTTTGCTTCTGAGTCACTTAGACTTTGAGTTGCTTGGACAGATGTTGGCCACTTTCCCCTGATAGCTCATGTAGTGCCTTCTAGCACTAGATGGGATAATTGTCTGGAGACTGGTTCTCTTCCATATTCCAACCACGTCTCTCTATTGTCAGTACCAACAACGTATGGTGTCTTCAGCAGTAGGGTCTCACCATTAACCTCTGGTGGGTAATCAAGTGCTCTGAAAGAAGTCTGTCTTGGTTGTTTTGGGAGATCTAGTAGTACTCTCTGATCAACAGCTCATTGTGGATGTAAATCACAGCCTGGTACATGGAATTATAGGCCAAGGCCAAGGGAAGAGAAAAAAGAATAAGACAGGGAAGAAAAGAGGAACAGGAGAAATTTAAGGTTATGTTTTATCTCACACTGTCCAGGGCTCTTCGATTCTGGTGCTCTTCCTAAGGTCCTCTTGAGGGTTCCACCTTTTAGTCTAACTTCCCAAATATAGGATTCTATGGTATCAGTTCAATTTGGTTCAGTTTTGTGTCTTCCCTCCACACTTCCCCTTCATCCTAGCCCTACCCTCCCTATTGTCCAAGCTCGAGATGCTGTTCAGGTATATCAGTAACTCAGGCTGATCAAGGTTAGGAACCAATGATCAGTGAGACCATGCAATGGTTGTCTGTCTGTGATTGTGTGAATTCACTTAGAATGATCTGTTCCAAGTTTGACCATTTTATCACAGATTTCATTGTGTCATTTTTTTTCTTACGCTGAGTAGAATTCCATTGTGTAGATATACCACATGTTGGTTTATCCATTCATAGGATGATGGGCACCTGGGTTTATTCTAGTTTTTAGCTTTTATGAATTTAGCAGCTATACACATGGTTGAGCAAATATCTCTGAACTGGTATGTGGAACTTTTAGGGTAAATGCCCAGTAAGGGAATAGCAGTGCCTGTTGGTAACTCTATATTCATCCTTAATAGGAGTCTCCATATTGATTTCCATAGTGGCTACCAGCTTAAATTCCCACCAACAGTGAATGAGTGTTCCTATTTCTCCACAGCCTCACCTATATTTGTTTTCATTTGATTTTTTAATGTTTGCTACCCTTACCTTACTGGGGTTAGGTGGAATCTCATAATTGTTTTAATTTGCATTTCCCTAATGGTTAGGGATGTTGAACATGTTCTTAAGTGTCTGTTAGCTATTTGTAATTCTTCCTCTGAGAACTCCCTATTTAGTTATCTTTCCCACATTTGGAGTAGGTTGTTTGATTTTTTATTTTTTTAGGTTTTTGAGTTCTTTGTAGATTCTATATATTAGGCTTCTGTCAGTGGTATAGCTGGCAAAGATTTTCTCCCATTCAGTGGGTAATCTTTTAGCTCTGCTTATGGTACATTTGTCTGTGCAAAAGCTTTTTAGTTTCATGAGATCCCATTGGTTGAGTGCTTGTTTAATTTCCTGGGATAATGGGGTTTTGTTTAGAAAGTCCTTTCCCAATCCTTTATTGAGAAGTGTGTGCCTCCTATTTTTTCTTCCAGTAGTTGAAGAATTTCAAGTCTTATATTGAGTTCTCTAATCCATTTGGACTTGATTTTTGTGTATGGCAAAATGAGTAGGTCTAATTTCATTTTCTATATATGGTCATACAATTTGTCCAATAACATTTCTTGAAGATGCTGTCTTTTCTCCAGTCTATATTATTGGCATCTTTGTCAAAGATCAAGTAGCTGTAGTTACTTGACCTAAGGCCTGGGCCTTCATTTCTGTACCATTTATCTATGTTTCTGTTTTTATTCCAGTACCAGGATGTTCTTGTCAATATGGCTTTGTAATATAGCTTTACATCAGGTACTGTAATACTGCTAGAGGTGTTTTCTTTTTTTCCTCTGGAGATATGTTTGGATATTTGAGGCCTTCTGCAATTCCATATGAATTTTGAGATCTTTTTTATTAATCTCTGTAAAGAATGATGCTTGTCTTTTTATTAGGATTGCATTAAATATGCATGTTGCTTTTAGTAGAGTTGTCATTTTCACAGTATTAATTCTTCCTGTCTAGGAGCATGGGAGGACTTTTCATCTTCTCAAGCCTTCCTCTATTTCTTTCTTGATTTTTTATGCTTTAATTATATAGGTCTTTCACATCCTTGGTTAGTGCTATTCCAAGGTATTTGATTTTTTTGTTGCTATTGAAAATGGGACAGCCTCACTGATTTCTTTCTCTGTATATTTGTCCTTTGCAAATAGAAAAGCTACTGATTTTTGTGTATTGATTTTGAATCCTGCTACTTTGCTGAAGAAATTTATCACCTTTAGAAGTTTTGAGATGGAGACTTTTGGGTCTGTCATCTGTAAATAGGGCTAACTTGACTTCTTCCTTTCCAATTTCAATCCCTTTTATTTCTTTCTCCTGTCTTATTGCTTGGGCTAGTACTTCTAGTACTATGTTGAAGAGCAGTGGTGGGAGTGGGCACCCCTGTCTTTTCCCCAACCTCAGTGGAAACTCCTCGAGTTTTCCCCATTAAGTATTATTTGGGCGTTAGGAGCTTTATATATAGCCTTTATTGTGTTGAGACATAAACCCTCCATGCCTATTCTTTCCTGTGTTTTGATCATGAAGTGGTGTTGTATTTTGTCAAAGGCCTTCTCTACATCAATTGAGATGATCACATGGTTCTTATGGCTCAGTTTATTTAGGTGGTGTAGTATGGTTGACCGATTTCCATATGTTAAACTATACCTACATTCCAGGGATGAAGTCTCCTTGATTAAGATGGATAATGCTTTTGATGTATTGTTGAACTCGGTTTGCAAGGATTTTGTTCAGGATATTTGCATCTAAGTTCATTAGGGATATAGGCATATAGTTTTCTTTCCTTGTTGCTTCTCTGTCTAGTTTTGGTATTAGCATGATACTAGCTTCATAAAAGGAGTCAGGGAGGATTCCCTGGTCTCTGAATATGTGGAACAGTTTGAGAAAAAAAATGGTCTGGTTCTTCAATGAAGGTTTGATAGAATTCAGCTGAGAAGCCATCTGGTCTTGGAGTTTTCTTTTTGGGGAAGTTTTTGATTACCTTTCCAATCTCCATGGATGTGATAATTTGTTTAATAGATTAATCTGCTCTAAGTTTTTGGAAGGTGGTATGTGTCTAGGAATTCATCCATGTCTTCTGTATGATTTAATTTTGTGGAGTAGAGGTTTTGGAAGTATGCCCTGATATTCTTGCAATTTCATTGATGTCTGTTGTCATCTCTCCTTTTTAAATTTCTGATTTTGTTAATTTGAGAATTCTCTTTTTTTGCTTGATCAATTTGGCCAGGGGTTTGTCAATCTTGCTTATTTTTTCAAAGAACCAGCTCTTTGTTCCATCAGTTTTTAAAATAGTTTTCTTAGTTTCCAATTCATTAATTTCTGCTCTAATCTTGATTATTTCTTTCTGTCTGGAGCTCTTTTAAGTTTATTACTGTGAGGTTTGAATTAATCCCTGCCATGATGAAGTATTTTATGGGGTTTGGTGCTTTCTTATGTTTTGTAATATTTTGAGCCTAGTCTATTTTGGTTACTGTGATCTTCTTGTTGGCTCTTGATATTGGTTGTATCTGGATGGGCCTCCCTTTTGAGAGATAGAGAAAATTTTCTTCAATAGTTTTGTTGAACATGGTCTCTATGCCTCTGGTCTGGATTTCCTCTCCTTCTCGTACACTCATGATCTGGATGTTTGGTAGTTTTAGGATATCCCACAGTTCCCTCATATTCTGTTCACTTGATTTTTAGAACTTAGCAAAGTTTTTGTCCTTCCAATCAATTTATTTTGTCTTGTCTTCCAGGTCAGAGGTTTTGTCTTCCACATGAATAACTCTGTTGGTGAGGGGTTCTAGAGAGGTTCCCAGCACTTGGGAGGTAGAGGTAGGAGGATCACTGTGAGTTCAGCGCCACCCTGAGTTTACATGGTTTTTATTATTTCTGTTTTATTTTTGTTTTCTGTTATGTCATTTTGCATCATGTCCATCTCTTTTTTGAGGTACTATTTCAAGTTCTGATTTTCTTGATGTTTCCTGGAATTCATTCTTGCATTTGGTCAAGACTTCATTTAGCTTAATCAACTGGTTGTTGAGATTTTCCATTTCTTGACTTGCCTTCAATTTATTCATATCCTTTTGGAGGGTTCTGACATTTTCTTCAATCACATTAAGCCCACTATCAAAAGCTAAACACTCTAGGAAATGATTCTGTCCAATTTCATTGATACGATTGTTGGTTCTTTGATGACTTGGTCCCAGTTCAGCAATTTTTTTAATCAGGGTCTCATTGGTTGTTTTGTTTTCATTTTGGGAATGAATTTCTCTTGATTTCTCTATGATTTCATTGGAGGCTTCCATTGTAGGAACAGGCATCCTTGGTGGTGATCTCTCATTTTTCTGACTTTCATTGGCTGTTTTGCATTGTTGTCTAGACTATTTATTTTGTTGAAGAGTAAGCACATTTCTCTCCTTTGGCCCATGCACCCTCTGAATGAGGTGAACAAGGATGTTGGTTCCCAGCGGCCAGTCAGGATACCAGAGCAAATGGCCTGATTCCACAGCTCACATAGGGACCAGGCCTCCCCAAGAAAGGCACAATGGGACCTACCAGGACCAAGGGACTGGGAGGTGCCAGGGAACAGGCATCTGGCCTACTTACTCTGCTGTGCCCTCCAGCGCACAGACCAGCCCAGGGAATTTGACCACCGAACTAGAAGAAGCCAGGAAGTAGGGGTCTGGCCTACTCACTCCACACTGCTTCACTTGCCTGCACACTGTCCATGCAGGGAACCCAGACCAGGGAGGTGGGAGGAGCCAGGAAACAGCAGTCTGGCCTACTCACTCCAGACTGCTGTGCCTGCCCACACCTAGTTATTTATTTATTTATTTAAACAAGACAATTGCTTTCCCCAGTGAATGTAGGCATCTTTGATTTGGGATTTTTCTTTTTTGTTCATTTTTCTGCTTTGGCTTTGTTCAGAAAGGTTCTTTATGCAGCCCTGACTGAACTCAAACTCAACTGTGCCCAATTATCCTTGACATCTTTACACATAATAAATTTATCATAGATGAATGACTGTCTCAGTTTTATTACATTAACCTTCTGTGTTTATATCACAGTTGCTTCAATAAGTTTATAGTACTTTATTTTCCCAATATTTCTTGGGCTTCTGAGGTTTTATTTAAACAACTCTATATGAATTTTGCATTAAGTTTCATATCTCCTTGTGCATTTCTAGTAAAAGTGACACTTATATATTTTGTAAGGATTGAACTCAATCTATAGAAAAATACTATCATCTTACTATTAAAACAATAACATTCATGCTGGTGAAATGGGTCAGTGGTTAAAGGTGCTTGCTTGAAAATCCTAACTGCCCAGGTTCAGTTCCCCAGTACCCATGTCAGGTCAGATGCACAAAGTGTCACATGCATCTGAAGTTAATTTGCAATGGCAAGAGGCCCTGGCATGCCCATTCCTTCTCTTTCTTGTTCTCTCACTGCTTACAAATAAATAGATGAATTTCTTTTAAAAAGCGAAAAATGATAACATTCACCTTATTAAGTTAATATATGATCCTTTGACCCATAAACTTAGGCTGTTTGCCCATTTATTTAGGTATTCTCTTAATTATTTCAAAATTTAAAGATATATATATATATATATATATACCTAATATATATGTGTGTTTATTCCTGAAAATTTTTCCTCATGCTATTTTAAATGGATATTTCACTTAATTTCACACTACTCTATAGAAATACAACTGAATTTTGCATGTTGATCTTATACCATATATAGTGCTGAACTCTTTTCATTAGCTTTATATGAATTTCTGGATGCAGAATTATGTCTTATATAAATGTTACTTGCTTTACTTCCTCCTTTAAAATGTGGCTGGTTTATTTTTTTCTAACTTTCCTGGATAGACAAGGGATACAATAACAGAGTAGCCTTTTTGTCTTATAATTGGACTTATGTTAGAGAATGTTTAATATTAGAATTAATTATGATATTAGCTATGAATATTTTGTAGATACATTTAATCTGGTTGAAGAAGTTTCCTGCTATTCCTTTCCATTTTTGTACGTCCTTATTTTAGTAATTTGAGGTTTGCAAGTTTTCTTTACTTTTTGTAAGAGAACCAGGATTGGACTTTGTTGATTATCTCTATTTTTTCTGTTGTCAGTTTATTAATTTCAACATAAATCTATGTCTTTCCTTCCTATTACTTGCTTGCCCCATGGGGCCACTACCCTGGACTTATAGAAACTTACTATTACTAATTTTTGGCTTCATTGTTGCATTAGATAAATAGGTAGATTAATAATATATAGGAATAAAAATGTGGAGTATTGATATCTCCAACATTGGTAATAATTGTCTATTTTTAACTTCAGTTTGACAAGTTTTTGCAGATAGATAGATTGATAGATAGATGATAGATAGATAAATGGATAGATGAATAATAGACAGACAGATAGTGTTTTTTTTTTTTGTTTTTTTTTTGGTAAGGTCTCAGCCTAGACCAGGGTGACCTGGAATTCACTATGTAGTCTCAGGGTGACCTGAATCTCAAAGTGATTCTTCTACCTCTTCCTTCTGAATGCTGGGATTAAAGTGTGAGCAACTACACTGGCCCTACTTTATATATTTTTATGTTGTGTTGTTATATATATGTTTGTTTTTAATTGTTAGGACTTCCTATTGAATTGAAACTTTTATCATTATAAAATGCCTACAAAAGGATTTTGAATTGTATAATGCATTGTTATTCTGTCCTATTATTCTATGAAATATCTGAACTTATTCCTCCTTGCATAATATAGTGTTGTATACATTAAATGACCTTTCACTTTTCTCCTTCCCCATACTCTCCACTATGTTATACTTGACATGCTTACAGAAATGTCAGTCAAAAATAATATTTTCATATTTTACTTTTCACCCTCTATATCATATTGAAATAACTTCTCTAGAATAGGTTTCTAGGTCATTCAGATAGTAAATATGTATTTGTCTGCAAGTGTGTATAAATTTTTGATCTTTTAATTTTGTTTCTTTAAGAAGCCTATTGTTTGAACAATACCATACTGTTTTAATTGTTATAGCTTTAAGGTATGTTTTACTTTGTGATAATATTATAAAACAACTGTTCTTAATTTTTATCTTGTCCTTTCCCAGGATAAAAATTCAAATGATTACTATAGTTCCATAATTTTCTTGCTTTAACAATCTTATGTGGCTTTGTAGAAGCAATCTCTTCCACCACAGTACTGAAAATATGAGAATAGGTTTTATGGTTCATGCATATTTCTAGCAATTGGGAGGCTGGCACAAAATGATTATGAGTTTGATGTCAGTCTAAGATACATAGTGTTACCCTCTTACAATAATAAATAAATAAATAATATCCTTCTTTACTTTTTCCTATGGATTTCAGAAACCTTTAAAAGTAAGGTACATAGTGTTCATTTTATCTCACTCTTTGCCTCACTCAAATTTCTTTTTCAATCTTTGTGCTTGATGTGATCAATTTATTTTCTCTCAGGCAAAAGAGAATTGTTTTTCTTGATTTCAATAACAACTGTTCATATACCATTCACATTTACATGATTAAACCTTTGAACTCAGAATGTAAGCTTGAAGCTACCAAAGGATAGCACATTATCTACAATTTCCATTCTACAAACCAGGAAATATCCCTATAATACACCAATGTTGTATCCATGGTCTCATAAGTGATTCAACAGTTGAAGTAAGCTAAGAGTATCTTTCTTGTGTGCTAGTTAATTACTTTTTGCTGTTATCACATTATTCATTCTGTTTAAAGATTTGTTTTTCATTTGTTTGTGCCTAGGATTTTAGAAACTAGATTGGAAGTTCCTTAAAGGCAGAACCCATACCTATACATTTCATACCACTTACAGACATAATACTGTAAATTGTGATTATTAGGCACAAAATCAATTGTAAAAGATATTGTTCATTTTTTTAAAGTCATTCCACTAACTAGGTATCTTATTAGGGCTATTTCCTTGTGGCTTCCCATTAATAACTGTATAGAAAGTGGCATCTAGTGGTTTGTACGTGTATTACAATTACCTGTTTTTAACTATTCTTTTTAAGCCACCAGTAAAGATTCTTTCTCATACCTTCCATAGAATAAGTAGGTTATAACTTAAATGTTTTCATTGAATAGAAACCATAATTTATAATTCAAAACTGTTGTAAGGAGTTATATCTTTAATGTAAATTTTATGTTAGTTGATGAATAAGATAAGATGAAATCACTAATTTTTAATTTTTTTTGTTTTTATTTCTATTTATTTATTTGAGAGCAACAGACAGAGAGAAAAAGAGGCAGATAGAGAGAGAGAGGGATAATGGGCGTGCCAGGGCTTCCAGCCACTGCAAACGAACTCCAGACACGTGCGCCCCCTTGTGCATCTGGCTAATGTGGGTCCTGGGGAATCGAGCCTCCAACCAGGGTCCTTAGGCTTCACAGGCAAGCGCTTAACTGCTAAGCCATCTCTCCAGCCTGAAATCACTAATTTTTAATAAAATATTATATGAAACTACACAAAAATATAAAATGTTTTGTTTGCTTATAAATTGTATTAAGTGTCATGGATTGATGTTGTATACTGAGAAGAGAAAAATGCAACTAATAACTACTCACATATTTTAGTCCATATTAATAAAATTCTAGTAGGGTATTTCTTATATTATACTCTTGTCTTTAATTTGTATTTCCAAAAGGGTGATCTCAATATAAAAAGGCTAAAAATGCAAAATTATGCCTTTTTCTGCTTATAAAAAATTCCATGCAAGCATATTAACACTTAAATGCAAGTATCCACTTCAAATTCGAATACTACTCTTATATGAATAGCCATTTTGGATTAGTAATTCCCTTTATCCCTCTATTAATTCAGGTAATTGGGCATTGACAATATGTACAGTGTAATTCAGGAATTATGACCATTGAAGGCTTTGTTGTGTAAAATTATAAATTAGTAGCTTCTAATGTTTTCACGTTCATAGTTTATAATCAAGAATTTATCTTTGTATAAACTAATATTATTTAGTTATCCTCTGTTTCTGGTCTAGTGAAAAAATATATATATATATTCTGTATGCTCTCATTCTTTCCATTAGAGAACAAAGAGTTGTGGCCTTTGAATAACTACCTGCACATAACATAGCAAGTGACCAATAAATATTTGTTGAGTTAATCATATGTATGAGGGAGTTGTGTCTCATTCATCTTTTTATCTCTACTGCCTAACATGTTTTCTGGGCTTTAGTAATAACATTTCATGTTCGATGAATGAGTATGTCTGAATAAGCCTATTTGATCTCCAGTATAGTTAACATAAAGAAAAACAGAATGTATAGCCTTAAGCACCCAAGACTTGTAAATAGTGGCTTTATAAGAGAGTTTCAATTGATGTGTCAGGAGAACATTTTACTGGAACACAGTTTTGCAACATGAGTGAGTGATTCCTTCATAATCAAACCATTGTAGCTTGCTCTTAAAATAAGGAAAAGAAGGTTCAGCATGATGGTGGTTTCTAGTTTCCAGTTCTTAATTGATAAGGATTCAGGAAGGTTCTCTGTTAGTGACTAGAAAAAGAAAGCATGGAATATCAGGCAGTAGGCTCGAGTTCTTGTTAAGTCATAGGCTCTGAAGATGGACCATTGTTCAACACTAGGTTTTGTTGGCATTATATCAGTTAATCAGTCTATTTGACAAAAATGTTCCACCATTTTATACATAAATAATATGCTGTCAACCTGTGTTGCACTGATTAGTACTAGTTTTTGTAAAAGCAGTTCAGCATCACACCAGAGTAAAGGATAGCTCTGGATGTCAGGTGTCATCTACTATCTTCTGGTTTCCTCTATATTTTTTATCTTAGACAACATTTTCCTGACTTTAGGAGCTCAATTCCTAGTGGAGATGAATTAACTTGTTAATATTGGCTAGACTGTGGTGTATTTGTGGTAAACCTAGGTAGAGATTGTCCTACTAGTGATGAGGGAGTAAGGGCAAAGAAAGGAAAGGTGGTAATACAGCATTTTGCTTGTTATGCTCTGTGATTGCTCATAGATGCAGAAAAACAAGTTATCTTCAAGTGCTAGCCATCCCTGGCTAGTTTCCAAGGTGATTACTGATACAGATTGAGAAATGATTTGTCACAAGTGATGCTAGGATAAAAAGAAAAGCATTTCTCGAAAATATACAATTGACCAATCATATTAGCAAGGAAGTTATATGAATTTTGACATCCTTACAACAATATTTCTTGGTTGTGATAATTTCAAACAGAGATCTATACAGTTATATAGATAGATATCTATGTATCTATATATCAGCTATATCTATCTATCTATCTATCTATCTTTCTGTCTATCTAATTATTCCCCAAAATGTTCCCCAAAGCCATTGCTTATCATTTGTATATGTCATTTTAGATATTTTTCTGGTTTTTGTTTTCAAGTTTGAAATGCTGGTTTCTATTGACTTTTAAGTCAGAGTCTTGCTTTCGTGTTTATATTTAATGCTTTTACTTCTTTCTCTTCCTCATAGGCTTGTCATGGGTGTTCTCCTGGATCAAAGTGTGACTGCAGTGGTATAAAAGGGGAAAAGGTAAGATCTGAGTTGAGCCTTTGCAAACTGAGTAAAAATAGTTAAGTAAGATTTTTAATAGTTTTCAAAAACCTATGCTTCTCTATCAGTACATAAATAAATGAAATGAATTCCCTTATACTTCTTGTTTTAGAGATGGGTCTTATAAAGATTTGACTTTATGTCAGGGAGCAGCAAACATTGTTCTATAAAAAATAAGTAAATATTTCAAATTTTTGGTACATATAAGGACTTCATCACATTTTGTTGAGTGCTGGTGATGGAACCTAGGACCTTGCACATGCTAGGCAAGTATTATACCTCTGAGCCATAATCCAATGTTTTAAGCAGTGACCATTTAAAGGTAACTAAAACCTTATATTTCAGGCCAGACAAATTAACCCTATGACTGTATCTAATTTGATAACTCTCATCTTCCAGCCCATTATTGATCTGATGGAAGTTACTGAGTTAACTAAGGAAAAGACAGTAAGATCATTTAAAATGGAAACTAAACACTGATTAAGCTACTAATCTGGACATGCTAGGCAAATCCATTTCCTTTTATCTGGTCCATGTAAGTTAATGATAGGAAAACTTATCATTTATTTGTTCCTTTTCCAGTAGCAACAACTTCAAATGTGTAGGTAAATAATACACACTAGTGAGAATGGGGTAGACTAACCTTAGCCACATAGAGTCAGTGATTGACATCACACTTAGATTCTTAAAATAGGATAATTAAGTTATAACCTAAGAAAATTATATTGAGAGATAAGAGCATAGTCTAGTATTTATATTTTGCAACTCATTAATTTTTTTAATTTAAATTATTTACCTGTGCACCTGTGTGTATGAATACACAAAGCTCTTTTGCTGCGGCAAATAAATAACAGATCCTGGAACCTCTTTGTGTTTGCCTTTACATATGGATAGAATCCTACAATGATTGCATAAGTGTTGTCCATTGAAGGGCAAACAGTTGAAAGTTTGAGTTTAGTCAGCTGAGTTAAGTATTTCTTACAACAAAAATTTTAATTCTCAAGCCGGGCGTGGTGGCGCACGCCTTTAATCCCAGCACTCGGGAGGCAGAGGTAGGAGGATCGCCGTGAGTTCGAGGCCACCCTGAGACTCCATAGTGAATTCCAGGTCAGCCTGGGCTAGAGTGAGACCCTACCTCGAAAAACCAAAAAAAAAAAAAAAAAAAAAAATTTAATTCTCATTAGAGGAAGATAAGATAACCCAGAAATTTTACCTATTACCTACAATATCCACTATGAAATTAAAACTTAACAAGTAAACATTATCAATAGTCAAGGAAAAGACCAATCAGTGAATATCAAGTTTAAAATTACATATATATATATATACATATATACATATATATATATATATGTATATATATATATATATATATATATATATATGTTAGATTGTTAGACCAATTTGTAGCAGATATAAGAAACATATTTGTTAATTATGAGGAATATATACTCACGATAAGTGAACGGATAATCACAAAAGTGCACTGGAAACTATACATGATAAGAGAAATTGAGATTGAAACTGAAAACTATAAGAAAACATAGTACATCAGATGACTGGTAACAGATCGCATGACATAACAGGAAACTTCAGTGAACTTGGTTATGAGAAATGATCTCAGCTGAAGAACACAGAGAAGACATTCTTTTAAATGAATAGGGCATTAGTGATGTGCAGGGCAGCAAAAAATTGTCTAAAATAAATATAAATAGCATAGTAAAGGAATACAAGAATAAAAATTATGGGGCTGGAGAGATGGCTTAGCGGTTAAGCGCTTGCCTGTGAAGCCTAAGGACCCCAGTTCGAGGCTCAATTCCCCAGGACCCACGTTAGCCAGATGCACAAGGGGGCGCACGCATCTGGAGTTCGTTTGCAGAGGCTGGAAGCTCTGGCACGCCCATTCTCTCTCTCTCTCTCTCTCTCTCTCTCTCTCTCTCTCTCTCTCTTTCTCTGCCTCCTTCTCTCTGTCGCTCTCAAATAAATAAATAAACAAAAAAAATTTAAAAAAGAATAAAAATTATGAATAGTGAGGTAGTAATAATGGCAGTAATTCTATATACTAGGTGAAAAATATGTTAAGATATATTAGTTCAGAAAACTTCAACAGAATATAAACAAAAAAGTTGTATGCAGCCCCCATCATAATGAAAACACTGAAAAAACTGAAATATTGAAAGTTACAGACAGAATTTAACTTTATTGTAGTACAATTATACGAATTATACAGAAATCTTGTTCTAAAGAGCAAATAATGTACAGCAATATAAAAATGTAATTAGAAAATTTAAAACCTCCAAGTATAATTATTACATATTGAAAATATACTTTAAAAGTAAAAGGAAATTTATGATACTTTGTGATAAAAAATCACAGGTGTCTATAATAGCATAATGCAATGAAAGAAATAGAAATTCCTTCAGATTAAACTTAAATGTCACTAGCTAGAAGTATGGATATATAGAGTGGAACCAAAGGCACCAGATGTATAGTATATGTCATTAAATGTAAAACTATCTTTTCTGAAGCTTATTTTACAAGAAAGACTTTTTCAAGCATAAGACAGAAATAAAGATAGGCAAACTGACAGTCATAGTTGTAAATACTTATACTCCTAATATTAGTCAATTAATGAACTAAAAAAATCAGTAAAGTCATAGGTGATTTGAATTCTATTAGTTGCCCAGTTTGCACGCCTTTAATCCCAGCACTGGGGAGGCAGAGATAGGAGGAACACTGTGAGTTTGAGGCCACCCTGAGACTACATAGTGAATTCCAGGTCAGCCTGGACTAGAGTAAAACCCTAACTTGAAAAAACAAAAAAAAGCTCTGGAATCATAGAAACTGAGTCTTTTATTTGTTTGCCCAAGAGTAGGCTGGCTGATTTCTAGAGCAGAGCCTGAAAGAAGGAAAACTGACCCATGGAGTCATTTAAACCAAGGGTGAACTTGCTGTCTCTACTGCCATTGCTACTCTGATGTTTCTGCAGCTGTAAGTACTGCTGACAGGCACTTATTGGTGTTTATATTGAACAGTAAAAACCAGTAATATATAAATAAGTTGAGCTTTGCCTGGAGAAAGGGCAAGGAACCTTTGACTCTATATATCTCTTAAGCATTTGCTAAAGGTAGCAATTTAGGGGTATGACCTGTTTGACTCTGCTAACCCAGAAAACACACATGTGCAAACACACACAGAGACACATACACACACATACCACTACCATTCACAAATGCAATCACAATACATCCATCTGTTGTTTTCAACAGATCTGTAGCAGTTATGTGGGCAATTCGTGAATTATCTTCAATATAGTCAGCATAACTTCCTTATGCACACATTGTTCTGGATGTGCAACCAAGTCGCTGAGGAAGCAGAGCAAAGAGCACAACTTATCATTAGTCAGCATCTCTTAACATTTCTTGTCAATATTGGTCACCTGTGTTGTTCAGGCCAAAGTAAGCTAAGGCAGAGAACACCTAGGTATGTTTCTTGAAGCAGTTGGGTGACATGATTATAAGATTAACTTTAGCCTGGATGGTTGGAAATAAGTATATATCTGGTCTTCTCTTACTAAAGTCATCCATTTGTTGAGTCAAAAAAAATTAACTTTATGGCAAGTTAGTAGTCAATTTAGCAGAAAAAAAGTATCTTACAGCAATATTACTAGAAAAAATTACTTGTAAGATCCATAAGAAGTATCCTTATGGTTCTTTCTTATATTTTACTCCCATGGTTTATTTTTATAGTTAATTCCCACAATTAACATTCTAGGCCATATTGCCATCTAAAGTACCCTATATCCAACAACTACAGAATATGTATTTTTCTCAAGGATACCTGGAATTTTTACCTAGATAGACTATATTAAATGCCACAAAAGTGATACCTATCAATGCTAGAAGACTAAAAACATGAGTGCATATATTCTGACCAAAGTGGAGTAAGAAATCTTTAAGGTATATTTTGAAAAATCTTCAGTATTTGGGAATATTTAAGCATCCTTCTACACCACTGGTGGGACAAAAAGAAATCAGAAGTGAGAAAATAGATTTTTGCTGTTGTTGTTTAAAAGCAGGAATAGAGTTCTGGGGAGATGTGAAAGCAGGACTTAATGTGAGACATAGCTCTAAATGTCAGTGTTAAAAAAGAAGAAAGATTACAATCAGAGATAGAAATTTCCTATTAAAGAAACCAGAAAAGGACAAATCAACAAAATTTCAATCAACAAAATGGAGGAGATAAAGGTAAAAGCATAAAACTTGAAAATAGTATAAAATTTTATATAAGCAATATTTCATAATTGATTAAATTTTAGCATAACTGGAGACAAAGTACAACGAAACAAAAATTACCAATATTAACAATGATTCTATAGGCATTAAAATATCAATGAGAATACTATAAATACGTTTATTGTTAATTTGACAACGTAGGTGAAGTGGACAGATTATTTGAGAAACTAACAATAAAAGCATAATAAACACACAAATGAGTGAGAAAAGAATAAAATAAGTAAAAAAATGAATGGGTCCTATATCTAGTAATGAATGATACCAAATTATCAACACTTCCCAACAAAATTCCATCTATGGGATGTTTGGTTGATAAACGTGATGAAATATTTTGTAAGACATAATGCCAATCTTGCATAAAGTAATTCAGAATATATAAACATAGGAAATGCCTCCTAACTAATTATATGAAACAAGTATACTTAAAACCAGGCAAGTCCCAGTATTGTACAAAGGCTCGTAGTTTTGGTCTAGATATTCTTGGAATTATGGAAAATTATAGCCAGTAACATACAAATAATGCATTACAAATAAGTGAGTTTTATACCAGTAATGCATGTTTTTATATAATACTCAAATGTTAAAAGTTGCAACTTAGTATATTAAAAGACAAAATATTTTAAAGTATAAATAAATCTACTATATACTTGTCCCAATAGAGATAGAGAATGTCGTTCAATGAAATGCAATATAAATTTCTGATTTAAAAAATATCAACAAAGTAGAAGATATTTCCTAAACCTTAAAGGCCCACTTACCAAGCTCCTATAGTGAAAATTAGTTTTTCAGGAAAGACCAAGTTATCTTCTCTTAAATTCAGGAACAGGTCTGTTCTAATCACTTATATTCAGTATTGCTCATACAGTAAGACAAGCAAATGAAAAGAAAAAGCATTTTGACTAAAAAGTGAGAAATAAAATTGTATTTAGTTGATGAGTTTATGATTTGTCAATGTATAAAATTCTATGGGCATTTACCAAAGTGCTCCTAATATTTATAATTGAATTTAGAAAGATCATGGAATAAAGTAAGCCAGTAAGCTAAGATCAGTAAGCAAAAAACAATTGTATTTCTATAGTCAAACAATGAAAAACAAGAAATTGGGGTTATAATGTCTTTTAGTATGATATAAAACATTTGAAATATTAAGGAATAAAATGTGCATACATATCTCTCAGACAACTACAAGAATTGTGCTGGGAGAGATTAAAGAGCTGAAATACATATCATGTTCCTAGACTAGAAGATGTAATATCACTTAAGCTGCTAGTTCTTTCTAAGTTATTTACAGCTTCAAGGAAGCTCAATAAAAATTCTTATATTTCATAGAAATTAGCAAGAAGATTCCAGAATTCACATTCTAATGCTAATACAGCTTCATAAGGAAAAATCTTGGAGGACTTACAGTATGCAATTCTAAGTCACAGTATAAAACTATAGTAAGATAGTGTCATTTTGCAAATGAAAGACATGTAGGTAATTGGAACACAATGGAAACTCGTGGGTGTATGATGAATTTATTTTTGGTGAATGTACAAAGGCTGCTGAATTGAGAAAGGATAGTCTGCAGTCCAAGTTCCTGTTAAAATTAGATATGCTGCAAAACCAGCCCCCACTTTTTTTGGTTTATCAAGGTATAGGGTCTTGTTCAAGCCCAGGATGACCTGGAATTCACAATGTAGTCTCAGGGTAGCCTTGAAGTCCCTCACAGTGATCCACCTACCTCTGCCTCCCTAGTGTTGTGATTAAAGGCATGCAACACCATGCCTGGCTACAAAACCAGGCTTTGACTCTGCTTCATCTATATGTAAAAGTTCATGCAAAATGGATCATTGACCGCAAAGTTAAGTCTACATATCTTTCAGAAGGAATTAAGAAGACTTACAGTCTTGGCTTAGATAGATATTTCTCACATATGACACTTAAGCATAATTTATAAATGAAAATATTACAAATTATATTTCATAAAAATTAAAAATTGGTTCTCTCTTAAATCCATTGCTTAAAGAATAGATGAAATGACACCCCATGCCCTATAAAAGATATTTGTATATCACATATCTGTTATATTGACTTGTATGTAGGATATTTAAAGAACTTGACAAGTTTCTTGATAAAATAAACAGCTTAAATAAAATTAAATTATAAAAAACAGCAAGAGGTTGGGAGGGATGACTTCGTGTTTAAGGTGCTTACTTGCAAAGCCAAAGAACCCAGGACCAATTCCCCAGGACCCACGTAATCCAGATGCACAAAGTGGCACGTGCATCTGGAGTTTTTTTTTTTTTTTCCAGTGGCTGGGGGCCCTGGAGTGCCAATTCATTCTCTCTCTCTCTCTCTCCCTCTTTCTCTCTGTCAAATAAGTAAAATAAAATATTTTAAAAAATAAAAATAAAACCGGGCGTGGTGGTACATGCCTTTAATCCCAGCACTCCGGAGGCAGAGGTAGGAGGATCGCCGTGAGTTTGAGGCCACCCTCATGCTACATAGTGAATTCCAGGTCAGCCTGGGCCAGAGTGAGACCCTACCTTAAAATGCCAAAAAAAAAAAAAAGAAAGAAAGAAAGAAAGAAAGATAGCAAGAGACTAAGACTTTATTAAAACAGATATATGAGTGGCAAAGATGTCCAATATTGTTAAGGAAATTCACAGTGAAATCACAAGATACAACAATATGCCAATTTGTTTTTATTTATTTATTTATTTATTTATTTTTCTTTATTAGTTAGTTTTGTATTCAGCAAATACAGTCAATTTGGTACCATTATTAGGCTCATCCGTGACCTACCCCCTCCCCGTGGCCCCTCCTTGTTGAGGTATACGGGTCATGCATTGTGGAGTTAGCCCACAATTATGGTTAAGCTAAATGTCTCTGCATATCTTGACCCAACATGTGGCTCTGGCATTCTTTTTTTTCTTTGTTTGTCTTTTCATTTTTTTATTTTTCATTTTTATTTTTTATTTTATTTTTTTTTACAGTCAGTTTGGTACCATTATTAGGCTCATCCATGACCTACCCCCTCCCCTTGGCCCCTCCTTGTTGAGGTATACGGGTCCATGCATTGTGGAGTTAGCCCACAGTTATGGGTAAGCTAAATGTCTCTGCATATCATGACCCAACATGTGGCTCTGACATTCTTTCCGCCCCCTCTTCCGCAAAATTTCCCTGAGCCATGTTGGGTCTGCTTCAGTGATGAGGTGTTGGGGGGCGGGGGTTCTGAGGCTCTGGCTCTCTGATTTGGTAGGAGTTGATTTTTCTCTGTGCTGATCTCCTTCCCCCTTGTGCTGGTATCCGGTTCATCAGGAAAACAGCCCCCTTGCTTGTTTCTCCAATTTTTCTTAGTTTCAGCCTGGGCCCTTTTGAGGTATGATGGGGTGGCTCTCTCCTTAGGATCTACATCTATCTGAAAAAGAGAAGCAGATTCTCCAACGGAGAGTAAGTTAGCACCAGGACAAATGAGATAACCCTTTTTTTTATACAGAATTTAATAGGTGTAGGCCCTTTTGTAGCCCACAATTGATGGTAGCTTGATATTGGCGAATGGGCTTATGTTTGGATATGGTTCTGACTTGTTTCCCAGCTCCAGCTATGGGTCCCATACCAGTGAGGGGATCAGTTAGCCAAATTGAGAGCAGTTGGTTCCACACCATGGCTGTGTGCCACCACTGCACTTGTGTGGGCATCACAACAAGTTATTTGCTGCTAAGTAGGTTAGACCATGAGTTGCTTCGACAGATATTGGTCATTTTCCCCCAGTCGCCCATGTAGCACCTTCTGGCACTAGACACGCTGAGCCTATTTGAATGTCTGCATTTCAAACTT
Source organism: Dipus sagitta (assembly GCA_036346955.1). Taxonomy (NCBI): domain Eukaryota; kingdom Metazoa; phylum Chordata; class Mammalia; order Rodentia; family Dipodidae; genus Dipus; species Dipus sagitta. The sequence continues at coordinate 98,001,664 of CM070776.1, forward strand.
GACCATACCAAGTATAGGTGAAGATGTGGAACAACTTGAATTACAATAGATTATATGTATAAAATGTATTGTCATCATAATCCCTTTGCATCACCTTCTCTTGGCCCCCTCACCTTCCCTTCCCAATGTGCCCCCTCTCATTTTTTAAAAAAATTATTTATTTATTTGAGAGAGACAGAAAGAGAGAGAGAGAAAAAAAAAACTGTTCTCTAGTTGGACATGAGGTCCATTCATTGAGGGAGAACTCATATCTGGTACTGGAAACCAAGTCAGAATCCCATGGCCAGGAAACTCATAAACTCCAGAGAGAAGCCCCCATTGTCTATGAACAAGAATGGGCTTGCACACCAAGAACTCTCTCAGATATCTATGCATAGTCCCTTAACTCCAAGCTGCTCTCACCCTTGGTTGAAGAATCTGTTTTATTTTGCAGATGGCAGAAAAAACTGAGTAGATCCAAGATCCATCAATATGACAAGAAAAGATAGCTAACTGCCTATTATTAGACACACCACCTCTACCACATTTGCCACAGGCCCAGGAAAAATTGCATAGGAAGCAGTGACAGAAGTATTGTTCTCACTGCCAACCTAACAACTAGTTCCAGGGGAACAGTGACAGACACTGTTGTCAGTCAAAGCACATTGAGTCATAAATCCAGAGCCTACAGAGAATTCAATAATAAACCAATCTTCTAACAGACCCACCAAGGTTCAGGTTTCACTATGGATGAGGGAGTAGAAAGATTGTAAGAGCCACAGCATGGGTAGAAATAGCCTGATGCACATCTTTCCCCCAGAGACTGGCTGAGACCTTAATTATCCAACACTGAGCACCAAGAAACTCATTGAAGAAAGCCCACAGTGAAAGTGGGACAGGGAGAGGGGATGTAAGACTCCAACCTTTGTCTAAATAAATAAATAAAATGACAAAGACTGTTTTTCATTTCTATGTTCATACAACTTTTTCATTGTGATTATGAAGTACCCTTCTTGTAAGATGATATATATATATATATATTTTGGTTTTTCGAGGTAGGGTCTCACTCCAGTTCAGGCTGACCTGGAATTAACTGTGTAGTCTCAGGGTGGCCTCGAACTCACGGTGATCCTCCTACCTCTGCCTCCCGAGTTCTGGGAAGATGATAATTATTATGAGTACCTTTAACTCAGAAACTAGCCATGGCTTCTCACACAGTCTATTATCTTTCTTAAAACTGATGGATGAATATGTAGAAAAATGAAATTAGACCCACTTCTCTCACCCTTCACAAAAGTCAACTCTAAATGGATTAAGAAACTCATTATAAATCGTAAAACTTGAAGACACCTAGAAGAGAAAACAAGAAGAACACTCCACCATATAGGCTTGTGAAAGACTTCCTGAATAAGACCCCATGTTGCAGTCAGGTTCACATTGCTTGCAGAATTCACCTGACCAAGAGCAGATTGTTGGGGAAAAAAAGAGGTTTATTTTGGCTTACAGACTCTAGGGGGAAGCTCCATGATGGCAGGGAAAATGATGGCATGAGCAGAAGGTTGACAGCACCCCCTGGCCAACATCAGGTGGACAAAAGGAACAGGAGAGTGTTCCAAACACTGGCATGGGGAAACTGGCTATAACACCCACAAGACCACCCCCAACAATATTCCACCTCTCGGAGGCTTTATTTCCAATTGCCCTCAGCTGGGGAACCTAATGTCCAGAACACCTAAGTTTATAGGGAACACCTGAATCAAACTACCACTTCCCAGTAGCACAGAAAACTAGATCAACACTCAACCACTGGGACCTCATGAAAAAAAGCTACTGTACAGACAAACAAACCATTAACAGAGTCAATGGACATCCCACAGAATGAGAGAAAATCTTCACCAGCTCTACCTCTAACAAAGATCTCATATCTAGAATCTACAAAGAACTTAAAAATTAAAAAAAATTAAAAATCAAACAAGCCAATCAATAAATGATATAGAGATTTTAACAGAGAATTCGCAAAGGAAAAAATATAAATGGCTGTTACACAAGGAGATGCTCATCAAAACAGCCCTTGAGATTTCATCTCACTCCAGTCAGTATGGCAAACTTCAAAAGATCAAATGGCAACAAATTCTGGCGAGGTTGTGGGGAAAGAGGAATCCTTACCCACTACTGGTGGAAGTGAAAACTTGTACAGCAACTATGGAAATCAATATGGAGACTCCTGAAAAAGATAAAAAATAGGGTTACACTTGATCCAGCTATGCCACTCCTGAGCATATACCCTAAAGACCCCAATCTTTACTACAGAGATACTTGCTCAGCTATGCTTATTGCTGCTCTATTCACAATAGCTAAGAAATGGTATCAGCCCATATGCCCATCAACTGATGAATGGATAATGAAGAAGTGGTTCATATACACAATGGAATTCTACTTAGTGTTAAGGAAAATGAAATAAGGACACTTGCAGGAAAGTGGATGGTGTTGTAAAAGATCATTCTAAGCAAGATCTTGCAGACACAGAAAGACAAATGTCACATGTACTGTCTCATCTGCAGTTCCTAACTTGGATCAATCAGAGATGAGTGAAAATAATAGTAAGCACCAGGAGTATGGGCATAAAATTAGAATGAGAGAAAGATAGAAAAGAAATAGGGAGAGAAGAGAGGAAGAGGTACCTGACAGGTTAGGAGAGGGACAGAATATGGGGAGGCTTAAAGGGGTAGGGGGTAGTAAGGGTGGGGAGGGAGTTACACAAAAGTTAAGACAACATGAATCAGTTCCATAGAAAACCCCATTCTGATTTTCATTCTATAAGATATTACCACCAATAAAGGGGAGGGGAACAGTCTGGATAGCAAGTGGAAAAAAGCTTAATCATAAAATCTTGGACTCTGGCTGGTAAATCCCAGGCCCAGAATTGGGTTGGCCCACACAGTGAACCAGGGAGATACTTGAGGTTCTCAAAATAATGTAGGCCCTTGCCAAAACACTTGATTACTTGCCAGTGCTAAAAGGTAAGACCCTATTACTGAAGACACCACAGGCTGAGGTCACAGGACATCAGAATACCAGGCTGGAATCAAAAGGGAAAATGACTCCCTCCTGGCTAGTCCTCATAGTTCTAGAAAGCCCCATGAGACTTGCTAAAGGACAGTAGTCACCAACAGCATGAATAAGCAGGGCACCCTGCAGACTACAAAATCAACCAGGAAGACAAGTGCACACTTTTGGAATAGTAATATGCAGCCTCTGCAGGTAACCAACTCTTTTCTGATTGGATATGGCGCCTGCTCAATGGGAGAAAACTCATATCTGCTATTTGAAACAACATCAGAATCTCACAGTCAGGAAATTCGGCCTTCAGGGAGAAGCCTGCACTGGTCTCTGTAGAATAAGAATGGTCTTTCACACCAAAAATTCTCTTAGATAGCTTTGCATACCCCCTTTAATCCAAGCTACTCTCACCCTTGTTTGGAGAATCTGTTTTACTTTACAGATGATAGAAAAAAAATGGAGGAGCATAAAGATCCATTGATAAGACATGAAGATAGCCAACTGCCAACCAAGAGATGTGCCACTTCTACCACATCTTCCAGAGCCCAGGAGAAGTGTCAGAGGAAGCAGTGACCTGAATACTGCTCTTACTGCTAGTCTGACAACAAGCTCCAGGGTGATTATGACAGATACAGTGATCAATTAAGACCCATAAAAGCAGAAATCCAGAGGCTACAGAGAACTCAACACTAAATCAGACTGCCAAGAGGCCTGCCATGGCTTAGGGAACTTTGCAGAAGAGGAGGTAGTAAGATTGTAAGATCCAAAGAGAACTTAGGAATATCCCAAGGCATGATCCCCCCTGCTACCCTTGAGAGACTGAATGAGTCCTTCATGAACCCACAGTGAATACCATTGCCCCACTGAGGAGGGCCTCCAGACTAAAGGGAGCAGGGGTGAGGGGATAAATGAGTATGACATGTTATAATATTTTAAAAAAACTGATGGGTGAGTGGTAGAGTGCTTGCTAGTATTTGTGAGACCATAGGCTTAATATCTAGCACCACACAATAAAACTAGCTTTATCACAAAAAATATTTTTCATAATTTATTAAAATTCCAACTCCTAATTGTTTTTTTACTTAGGTGAAAGCATCTGCTAATATTTTTGTGTAATCCAATAAATTCCTTGTTGAATGAATAGTTGTTGGATATTTCTTCTATTGAATACTAAGAATACATAGTTTCAGAAGACATGATTGACTTTCTTTTGTCAGTTTCATCTTTGCTGAGCATAGAAAATGCAAAAGGCAAGGAGTGGAGCTGCACAGAAATGCCAATGGAAGAAGATAAATGCAATATGTCTAGTCAACTAAGCACATCTATCACAAAGGCCCCATCCACAGGGACAAAACAAACAAACAAACAGATGCAATGAGAAATGACAAAAATTCCCAGCCTAAGGAGAAGGCACAAGACAAGGAGATTAAAAAACCTTGTAAGAAGATGTTAATCCCTCCTCTACTCTCTGAACTACCGCAGTCAAACAGATTCACCCAGATGTTATGCAGGCTGGTGTCAACAGTTAAAGCTTAATTCCAAGCAAAAGAAATTAGATGCATATAGGCGACTTTGAATATGATTTCCCTAAGCAAAACCCCTATTTTGAGAATATTCCACCCAAAGAAGCCAAGGTGAAGGCATCACAAAGAAAATCTAAGGTGGAAATGCCCTTGAACATTTCTGAGCAACAACTATATTCTGGAGTGATTGTTCATTTTGAGTTGGCCCCTGCACATGAGGAGCATCTTTATACCTTTCATGAGCCACCTGTTCTCTATGAAGTCAGTACCACTGTGGTATCACCTCTGCTGAGGAGGCAGTATTGACCTCCTGGGCCAGAATCAAAAATGCTAGGAGTAGCCGGGCGTGGTGGCGCACGCCTTTAATCCCAGCACTTGGGAGGCAGAGGTAGGAGGATTGCCGTGAGTTCGAGGCCACCCTGAGACTCCATAGTGAATTCCAGGTCAGCCTGGGCTAGAGTGAGACCCTACCTCGAAAAACCAAAAAAAAAAAAAAAAAAAAAAATGCTAGGAGTATGGAATCAATGGAGGCTGAGGCACCATCAGAGGTGGATGGTAACAAGTGGTGTGTGGCGGTACATAGGAGAAGTTTGCCTGTGGAGACTAATGGTGGGTTTGGCTGCACCTTCACACTGTGCAACCATGGGTACTTGGAAAAAAGGTCAAGTTAGTGTTCTCTTCTTGGTTTCTGTCTGCACATTTCCACCCCCACACCTGGAGGACAATATGCTATGCCCCAGATGTGTTCACAGGAACAAGATGTTAACTAAGAGCCTCCAATGAGATTGCAATATTAGGAGAAAAGGGGACATCTGTGAGGTTTTAGCTGCCTTTTCCTGTGCAATGGCCTGTAGAACTACAGCTGTGACTTAGACTGGTGGAATTCCATAGGCTGATGACCTCACAGAGACCCACCTCACCAAGAAACTATTGGACCTTTGTTCAGTGGTTTTAAAACTGTAAGCATCTTCAGAAAAGAACCAGTGAGGATACCCAAACCCTAAACAGATTAACATTTGTAATGACTGGACACTGGAGATACCTGGACTCTGTTGTATGAACACAAGAATGTGCTCTACATGTTTCTTTTCCAAGCAGGCCCTGGAGCAAGGAATATGTCTGATTTCATGGGGGGGGGGTTGAATACATAATTGATTCAATGAAGGGGTAATGAAGTTTATATACATTTCTGATAGAGGAAGCTAAGTGGTATTATTTCCTGGGACAACAAGTGGTAAAAAGACAATGAGTTTATGTTGTTTATATCAAGTCTATGTTAAGGAATATTACCTAACATCTATTTGTCATGGCTTTTCTTACATAAAAATGGAATTAATAATTTTGACTCATTTGTTTTGGGGAGTATTAAATGAGATAAACATGGAAAGAATTTGGAATAACCTCTGGTGATTTTAAGTGCCTGTGGTAATGTTTATGACGGCTTTCTATAAGAGCTTAGCTTTAATGAAAAAAATAGCCAATATTTGGATTTCCCAGGGAAAGAGAAAATATAAAGGAATCTAGAGTAATATCAATAGTGAAAGGTTATACAGAATGGAGACTACTGTGCTCAAAAAGAAAATAAGATTTTATTTTAATCCAAACATGAGTAAACAGGATAAACCAAGAATTTTTGTTGTTGTTATTGTTTGACCCCAAAAAATACTGATACCTCATCACTTTCTGTCTGTGAGGGTAAGAAAATTACAGAAAAATCTAGAGTATCTGCGCTTCTCTGGGAAATTTTCAATTGCTGTAATATTGCTTAGTTAGATCAGACTATGATATTATTTTACTATAGAGTGAAGAGATTTCAGGGTATTTCATTTAAAGTTATATAGTTTTATAACCCCCAAACAATTAACCTTTCTACCATCCTCTATTTTTAATCTTTAGTTTATTCCTCTCGTCTGCAGCCCAGATAGCATTTTTGTTTTAGAAAAATACAGCTTTATTAAAGTAGCATACTCAGCTTTTGGCAGAGGGATGTTCTAAATACCAGCTGAGATTCCAAAATGTGGCTGTTTTCCACTTATGGTAATGTACTGGAATTAGAATTTTTCCTTCTTGTTTTCTTTCTAACTGGAACTTGTAATCAAATTTTTACCTCTAGCTCTGCCAGTAATGGGCTATGTAATGGCTTGAGACAATCCAGCTCTAAAAGTTTGAAAATTTTAATTTCTCACCTTTTGCCCTACTTACTTCAAAATAACTGGTTTAAGGTTAATGAGTGTTAAATCATCACAGTTTCATTACTAATTAAAAATGGACATATTTCTAGAAAATAAAAAATACTAGTATACCAATTATAGTTTTTGTCAAAACTAAAGGAGTATTGCAAGCTATCATTAATTATAATTTGTTTCATTGGTTTTGAACTAATAAGTGGGAACTGACCCGAAGTATATTTTTGAGTATGAGGAATTATTTAATATAAAATTATCTCAGTTCTTTAGTGTAAACAGTATCTACCACACAAACATATGTACATAAACATTCTGTAGGTTGAAATACAAGTTTACAGTATCGTAACATGTAGAAGGAATATATATTCTTCCATGGCAATGTAGACATAGCTGCTTTTTCTCTATCATGTCCTGCTGGGCCTTCACACTGGGTAGGATCTGGTAGGAGCTTTCTTGGAATGAATTCTGGTCAGAGATGGCTTCAATTCTTAGAAAAGTAGAGAACTGCTTGGATAGGGTTGCTCTAACCCCTTGTCGTTCATGAACTCCATAGTAGAGAATTTTCTTTCTGTGATTAATTTTGGAATTTCCACCCTTTCTATGATTAGTTGTAGGCACATGGCCTATCCAAAATGTAACAATCTTAATAATGTATATGCTAGCTCTGCCACCCTATCTTGTTGGACTGACAGATAATCACATCAGGCAACCCTATTACAGATGCTGATAATATGCTACTCACTGGTAGGTAAGCAGCCCTCCTGTACTACTGTCAAGAGTTATGGTCAGAAATGAGACATGAGTCACAATTCAAATATTCGGAGTAATCACATGTGGTTGTTACTGTATGGTTTTGTTTTCTATATATAGTACATATTCATTCCATTTTGTATTATTTTTAGAAATGTGGAAACATAGAAAAGTTTTAATGTTTAATGCTAATTCAATTGAATTGACAACCAGCCAGTGAATTTCCATTATAGAAAAACCTACAACTCTTCTACTTTTCAACAAATTTTGGAGCTGCACTGATGGTTTTCTTCAACCCTTCTTTTTATTCTTGCCCCTTACATATTTCATGGAATCCTTGAAAGTTTGTTGTTCCATGCTTATTGTAATCTTTTCGGTAACATTCTTGATATTATCACATTTAACTTTCACTTCATCTCAATATGCTTTTGAAATTTACAAATGCCAAAGAGATTATATTACTCAACTCAATGTACATTGAGGATAATTTATTGTTTCCTTGCATCTTATAGGTTTGTCCATGTTAGTAGATACTGTGGATTTAATATTGCTATATTAAATTGCTTTACTATGGACAGTCATTTGATCTTTTTGAATTTCTGTGCCTAAAAATTCACAACTGACCTTATCTTTCACTCATTTTGAACTTCAGGGAGAGCGAGGATTTCCAGGTTTGGAAGGACATCCTGGTTTGCCTGGGTTTCCAGGTCCAGAAGGACCTCCAGGACCTCGGGGACAAAAGGTATTGTCAAGTGGCCACCTAGCAATACCAGAGGAATTAAACTATCATAAATGTGAGACCATTTGTCACATCAACTAAAAATTGCTAAATAATAGTGAGAAAATATTTTTTACATCAAACAATGGAATTGTAGGGATTGTATATTTTTTTGCCATTTTCTTAACTGGATATTACTGTCACATTTGTTTGGGAGATGCTGTTTATTGTGTGTTGTTGTTGGAATACTTAACAATAATTGATTTCTACCAGATGCTAGGTAGAACTGGAGAAAGTAGAGATGTCAGTTATCAGGGTACCTGATTAAGAGAATCCAGAGTGAAAATAACAGTTAAGACTTGTTTTCTAAAATGTTATAAGAATTTACAGTAAAGAGAACATTCCATTTTTACCCCCACCCCATATTACAACACCAGCTTCAGTTTTATAGATCAGTGTACAGATTGGAATCATTTAAACTATTATAAGTGCTCAAAACAAAATCTCCCAAGAGTGTGTGGACCTAGGAGTTGGGAGAACAGAAGAGAAGGACTAAGAGTGGATAAGTACGATGTCAGAGTACAGAAAAGTGTCTTCAGGATTCCCTCTCCCCATAGGGTAGTCTCTACCAAGGCCATAGAGAGAGAGAGCTATCTACAGAAGAACATAGACAGTCAGGAGAGCCCTCCTCGACTGTAGCTCCCACAAGAGTCTGCAGTGCATTCACTGTCCACTAACTTTGGGATTGGTAAGGCAACTGTTCTACCAAAAGGTCTTTGGTTGAACCTGAAAATCATACATATGGGTTTAGACAGGCTCCACATTTCTCAGTTCCATCCTATGATAGTTTAAGGTCTGAGTAGGAAAATAAATTTCAACATTATGCCAAAAATTTGTCAATTGACTTGAGACCACAATCAGTCATGTTTATGATCAATATTTTCTGAGAATGACACCAGATCTGTCTAGAATGCATGTAGCCATGAGCCCTACTTTTTGCCAAAACAAAAGCATGTGTCCCATAAGTCATACAATCTACTTATAAGAGCCAGGAGGATTTCTTTTTATGTTTAATGGTGATATGCTAGCAGGGACCCATTCCTTAGTTGGCCATGAGGAAGTTGAAGGTCATATGGATATATTTTGTGGGTCAAGGAATTTAGGCTATTCTATTGTGCTCCCGGAGCTTAAATACTGTCATTAGTGTCCTTAGCAAGCATCAAGGGCATGTTGTGCACTGCCTTTCAGATTGAACGTCTAATCATGGCAAAAGTTACCTGGAGCATAGGCCTAAGTAGAGAGTTTGAAATGCCACCTGAATAACCAGAGTCTATATGACATGGAGTTTCTCTCTCATTCTCTGGACTATATTTTTTAATGGAACATCCAATTTGGATACCCCGTATATGGATGTTTCATTGGTAAGAATATGGAATGCCTGTTTTTAGCAAAAGGAATAATATCCTGGGCTGGAGAGATTGCTTAGTGGTTAAGGCACTTGACTGCAAAGCCTAAGGACCCAGGTTTTATTTCCCAGTACCCTCATAAGCCAAATCTACAAGGTGGCACATGCATCTAGAATTCATTTGCAGTGGTGAGGCCCTAGTATGTCCATTCTCTCTCTCTCTCTCTCTTTCTCTCTCTCTCTCTCTCTCTCACACACACACACACACAAATAAATAAATAAATGAATATTTTTTAAAGAGATAATATCCCAATGAGGATGCACACAATTTTAGGAATGTACAAAGGGACAATCAATCAAAAGGTCCCCTGGGTGGGCATAACCCTTGTGTGGATTTGAAAATTTTGTGTAATGTGGAAAACTCTGCAGATCACTGTCATTTTGCCCAGTTATTTCAGTTGCTCCCATTTTAAATAGGACGGATTTACCATCCGAGGGGGCATTTTGTTTCTGTGATATCAGAGTCCAATTGTAGCAACAAATCAGGTCCAAAGTAATAAGACTGGGGTACCTGAGGGACTAAATGGTCTGTGTTGAGAGAAATATTCATTTGTGGTATTCTTCAGCACAGCATTCTGGTGTTTATATATGGGGTTATACAGTGGTTGACATATCCTGCTATTTTGTCAAATTCAGAATGATGGCCCTACTTAGACAGACATGTCAATGAAGATGCCAATATAGTGTTCTGTGGGAAAGAGAGAAGGCTTATACAACCTCTTATTTTGGTTCTATCAGTAGGAGAGATTATCCATTGACTGCAGTATAGGCACTCTGTCCTGTATGATAAACAAAGATAGCATCTTTATGTGTATGTTGTGTAATGAAAAGAGATAATAGTTAATTTTAAGATTGAGAAAAAGTTTCTTTATTTTAGGTTTTAATGGCTCTTTTGGCTTAGTGCCCTTTTCTATCAGTATTAGGTAGACTGTTAAAGTGATATATGAAAGGACCAGTTCTATTTCCTTGCCTGGAAAGGAAAATTTCCTTAATAAACCCCCTTATTTTTATTATTTACTATAATGATGGCATATGGTGGCTTTAATGTAAAATGCCCTCCCCCATTGGTTCATGTGATTGAATACTTAAACCACTACTGGTGGTATCTTTCAGGAAAGTTTTGGAGCCTTTAGGAGGTGGAACCTTGTTGGCAGAAATATGTCATGGGGGACTGGCCTTGAATTGTTGCAGCCAGGCTCCATGTTCTGCTCTCTTTGCTTTCAGACTGATGAGATATGACACAGGCTTCTTGCTTAGGCCTGTCCTGCCTTCCTTAGCATGATAAAACTCCCCTTTGGAACTGTAAGCTGAATTAAACCCTATCCTTTTCATAAGCTGCTTCTAGTTGGAGATATATATCTATATATCTATATCCATATCTCTATCTCTATCTATCTATCTATCTATCTATCTATCTATCTATCTATCTATATATGTAGTCCCAGAAATGAGAAAGTACCTGATGCACCATTTGGCTAGGGTGTTAAGAAAATGGAACTGAAACCAGATAGTTTACCCAATAAACAATGAAAAATAAATGTATGGATACTTTAAAATATTTAATTATACCATAGCTTACATTTTGGCAGAATGCAGACCATGATCATGATGAAGTAGTTTTGTGTGATTCCAGAGATGGGACGTGTGTTAAATTTCCTTACTAGGACTTGAGCACTAAGGAAAAGTAAGAATCTAGATGACTGCATAGAATTTTAGTGGATGAACCATTTAACTGAATCCTATGTCTGATAACATAGCAAGAACAAAAATGGAAAAATGATTCTTGCCTACCTAGGAGGCATAAAGGAAGTAGAAGAGAACTTTAAAGTTGTAAAATTAACAGAAATGAGCAATAATTTAGCAGCCATCAAGGAAAACCATTGTCATGGGCCATCTCAGTGAATTCCAGCTTGAACTAGTCTCTCCAAATTTTCAACATACCAAAACTATTTAAGCTCCCCAAGACTTACATACACTCTTGTGCAAGTGAGGCAGGAACTCCAGTTGAAAGAGGTATATCAGGCCCAGAACACAAAACAGACAGGGCAGAAAAGAAACTCCCTGTGTTGCATTACAGTTAGACCACTAAATGTTTAGATGAAAAAAAGACTATTGAGGGCTAGAGAGATGGCTTAGAAGTTAAGTTCTTGCCTTTGAAGCCTAAGGACCCCATTTTTAGGCTCAATTCCCCTGGACCCACGTTAGCCAGATGCACAAGTGGGTATGCATGCGTCTGGAGTTCGTTTTCAGTGGCTGGAGGCTCTGGCGTGCCTATTCTCTCTCTCTCTCTCTCTCTCTCTCTCTCTGTTGCTCTCAAATAAATAAATAAAAATATAAAAAGACTATTGAGAGCTGCAAGAAAGAAACTCCAGGTCACCTATAAAGGAAAGCCTATCGGAATAAGAGCTGACTTTTCAATGGAAACTTTACAGGCGTGGTGGCACATGCCTTTAATCCCACTACTTGGGAGGCTGAGGTAAGAAGATTGCTGTGAGTCTGAGGCCAGCCTGAGACTACATAGTGAATATCAGGTCAGTCTGGGCCAGAGCAAGACTCTACTTCGAAAAACAAATAAAAAAAATAGTCAGAGGTCTTAGAATGATATATTTCAATTCCCCAAAGACTAAATTTTCCATGATAAAAGTAGACTAAATAAAATTATGACCAGCAAGTCAGTTTTACAAATACTACGGGAAGATATACTCCAGAGGAAAAGATGGTTAAACACATCCAAGGAGCTGCAGGGGGGGAAATATATGATGCTAGGACAATTGCTAACTAATTGAGGGCTAAGAAAACATCAAATATTGCAATATTACAGAAGTAAATATACACCTTAGATAATAACCCTGAACATTAAATGTCTCAATTCCCTGATCAAAAGACACAACCTAGGGCTGGAGAGATGGCTTAGCAGTTAAGACATTTGTCTGAAAAGCCAAAGGACCTTGGTTTGATTCTCCAGGACCCATGTTAAGCCAGATGCACAAGGTGGCACATGCGTCTGGAGTTCGTTTGCAGTGGCTGGAGCTGCTGGCACACCCATTCTCTCTCTCTCTGCCTCTTTCTCTCTCACTCTCTCAAACAAATAAATAAATAAAATTTTGAAAAAGACACAGCCTGAGCTAAAGAGATGGCTTAGCAGTTAAGCGCTTGCATGTGAAGCGTAAGGACCCCGGTTCAAGGCTCGATTCCCCAGGACCCACGTAAGCCAGATGCACAAAGTGGCGCATGCATCTGGAGTTTGTTTGCAGTGGTTGGAGGCCCTGGCACGCCCATTCTCTATCTGTCTCTTTCTCTCTCTGTCTGTCATTCTCAAATAAAGAAATAAATAAAAATTTAAACATACACAGCCTAACAAACTTGATGAAAAACAGAATTCATCTGTCTCCTGTCTCCAATAAACCAATCCCCTCACAAAATACAGATGCTATCTTAGGGTAAAAGAATGGGGAAAATATTCCAAGCAAATGGAACCAGAAAACAAACAAGCATCACTATTCTAATATCTGACAAAACACTAACAACTCAAGTTAATTAGAAGAGATATAGAAGGTCACTTAGAAGAGATATATGTCACTTCATACTGATTAAAGGAATAATCATCATGAGAACATTATAGTTCTAAACATATACAGATGCAACAGAAGTATATCTAATTTCATTAAAAAATGCTGCTACATATAAAGTGAGAGATTAACCCAAAGACCATAATAGTAGTTGACTTCAACACCATTCTCTCATGTATAGACTGGTTGTCTGGATAAAAACTGAACAGAGAAGCATTGAAGTTAAATAACACCACAGATGAAATGGACCTTATAGACATTTACAGAACACTATCCAAACACTATAGAATATACATTCTTAGTCCATTGAATAATCTCTAAAATAGGTCACATATTAGGATACAAAGCAAGCCCCACAACTAATAAAAAATTGAAATAATTCATTGTATACTATCTGAGCATAATGGAATAAAGCTGGAAATCCATAGCAAGAGAAGTTACAGAAAATGTATCAACTCAGTGAAGATTAAAATACACTCTTGAATGATCAATGTGTCACTGAAGAAAACAAGAAGGAAATTAAATAACTTCTAGAACTGAATAAGAACATGTGGTAGTTTGAATGTAGGTGCCCCATAGCCTGTTTTATTAAAACTTGTAACTTGGGTTTTCAGCTGCATGGCTAGAGGAGGTGTCACTGGGATGGGGGATCCTGGATTTCAGCCTAAAGGTGTGTTTGGGGGTGGTTCTGATTCCAGTCCAAAAGGTACGCAGATCAGTCAGAGCTCTGTGGGTCCTGCTTGCTCTCTGTCTGTGCTTGCTGTCTTTTTGGTATTTGCTGCCTGATTGGTTGTTTCTCTCTGTTTTGAATTTATGAAGGGAAGCTATCTTCTCCCACAATTGATGGAACTTCTCTTGATCTGTAACCTGAAATAAACTGTATAAACTGTTTAAACTGTTTCTGGTTTGGATGTTCATCCTAGCAATGTGGATCTACTACAGAACACAACATACAAAAATCTATGGTATACAATGGAGGCTAGTGCAGCCATTATGAAAATCAGTGTGGAGGTTTCCCAAAGAGCTGAAAGTAAATTTACCAGGTGATCCAGTGATACCAGGCATATACCCTAAAGCCTGTAACTCTACTTCAGAGATAATGGCTCATCCATGTTTATTGTGGCTCTAGTCACAATAGCTAGACATAGAATCGACCTAGATACCCATATATGGATATATTATGAAAATGTGGTAAATTTGAACTTCAAATGATGCAGCTTCATGTCTGATATCTGACACTCCCAATGAAATCCTTTGGGCTCAAAAAGGCTTGATTAGCTCCAACCCTCCAGCTATGCTGCATGTAGTCTCTTTCCCGAACTGAATCTACCTGAGCCAATAGCTTTCTTTGACAGGCATCACATAGTACTGGCATTTCAAAACTCTTGGAGTCTCTAACTGTAAATTATGTTTCAGCTTCACAGCTTCACATAGTGGCCTCACAGGGCTCAATTGCAGGGACACTGAACCTACAATATTACTTAGGTTCAGCAGCTGTCTAGAACTCTGGTATAGTATTCCATGACCCTTTATGTATTCCATTTTTTTCATTCTTTTAAAACCAATACCACATAGGCAATGCTTCCCAGTTTTGCTGCTTGATGTGAGTGAAGCCTGGGGGAAAGGCCTTCTTCAACATTGTCCCTGCAGACATTTTCTTTCTAAGGAATTAGCATTCTTACTATCATGAGCCTTCAATGGATTGAGTTTTGACCACAGCGAATCCTTCCTATTGTTCAATGCAGTGCAATAAATTTCCCATTAATAGTGATAATATCTTTAATAATTATAACAATCAGCTATAGTCTCTAGATCTGGTGCTTTAAATTTTCTTGTACTTTTTCCCATGTCAAACTTTGCATTTTTCATATCTTTCTTCTCAGTATTTTGCTCTCTTATTGTTTGCCTAAATCAGTACAGGAAAGGAAATCCATATCATAGTTTCAATGTTTTGCTGCCTTTAAATTTTTTCTGTAAAATAAATTTATCCATCACATTTAAAGTCAAATTTGTGCAAGTTCTCAGGACACTGGAAGAATGCAACCAGTTTCTTTGCCAATATATTGGATGTCTCTAGCCCAGTTCCCTATAAAGTCCTTGCTCACCACTGGAGATGGAGCCTTCTCATCATTCAAACTCCCATCAGAATGGACAATTAAGCTCTGCTTACAACATTGTAATGTTTATTTGGTCCAATATTCCAAATCCTTTCATATTATTACCACAGGGCAGTTCCAAAGGACTAAGAACCTCATGGTCAGGTTTGTCACAGAAGCAGCCCCACTTTTTGGTACCAATTTTCTATATCCATTACTGTCTCATTGCTGTTGCAAATACCTGATCTTGTTGCAGCTTAATAAAGGTATGAGTTTATTTTCAGCTTACATTTTCAAGGGGAGTCCATCATGGTGGAGAAAGCATGACAGACCATAAAGGAACATCATATCATCAGGGAGGAAGTAGTGAGAAAGGAAGAGGAAGCTTGGTGGGCTGTAAGACACCAAGGCCTTCTCCAGTAACACACTTTCATCAAGGCTTCATCTTCTAACCTTCCTCAACTTTCCTGAATGGTATCACAAACTGGGAATTCATATTCAAACACATGAGTATATTTATATGTATACCTGTGGGTTGACATAATGTGGAAACTACTGAGATTTTCAGCTTCATTTTTTATGCATACAAGATTTGGCAAATATCTGTACTGCTATATCATCTTTATTTTTGTATAATTCATGCTTAACTTTATGGATGTAATATTTCCTCTACATGTTAGCAGTTTTCTCAGTAAAATAAAGGCCTTTCTTAGTTTTGCTTATATACTTTATTGAGGAGTTTAGTCTGAAGAATACATGCTTATCCCTTAGGTAGAAATTTATCACTAGATTTCACAAAAAAATATAAATATTTAGGGCCGTTATAAGGAAAATTAGTTATCTGTGAGCCCTTTTGAAGGAAATGATACTAAACATATTATATTTTTCAGGGTGATGATGGAATTCCAGGGCCACCAGGACCAAAAGGAATCAGAGTAAGCTATATCAACTTTATAGTAAATGTGTGTTGCTGGGGAGAGATAAAAGCAAATGAAGTATTATGCAATAATCAGAAAATTAGAAAATATAAATTAGACTATCTTTCAGCCTATGAGTTTTTGTATGTCTATAATTGGTCTTTCTATAGTATCCTGACAGTTGTTATCTTTATATATCTATGTGTTGATTTAAGTGAATATAAGGATATTTTAAAGTAGCTGATAGTTAAGCAATAGTAACAAGCAAAATTTTAGTTTTTCCCATTTCTTATGAAATTTGTATCATATTAATTAAGCTATGATTTCCCCAAGCAGTATAATCATCTCAGTTTTGCTGGGGTTAAAGGTAGGGGCCCCTCCAGCTGTGGTATGATATATAAATTATATAAAACTTTGCGTGTCTTGAAGTGAATGTAGTTGATTTAAACTACTCTTCTTTAGGAAGATTTCAGCATTTTCTCAATTCTAAAATGTAACATTTTTTTCAAGTTTTAAGATCCAAAAAATTAGGATACATCTCAAAACTAAAATGTTCATTTAGTATAATTTTTCTTAAAAAGGTTTTACTGGGCTGGAGCTATGGGTTAGTGGTTAACCACTTGCCTATGAAGCTTAAGGACCCCAGTTCGAGGCTCGATTCCCCAGGACCCATGTTAGCCAGATACACAAGGGGGTGCATGTGTCTGGAGTTCATGCACAGTGGCTGGAGGCCCTGGTGCACCCATTCTCCCTCTCTCTCTCTATCTTCCTCTTTCTCTCTCTGTCTGTCACTCTCAAATAAATGAATAAAAATAGAGGATTCTTAAAAGATTTTACTGTGAGAGACATGTGGCTATCTTTGAGAAGTAGGAGGAATTGAGTTTAAATATAGTACTTGTTTTTCAATGTCCCAATCTAACTTTTCTGTGCTTCACTTTCTTCATTTGTTCAAAAGTTATACAGTATGATCTGAATAGTCCTTTTTAGCTCTGAACTTCTCTGCTTTTAGGGTGAAGAAGTCCCCTACTTTGACTATATCATACATGGATGGTGACATAGCATGTTTATATGTATGATGAAAACAACCAATTGTCCTGATCTTTGGATTTACAAATATTTAGATGTGTAAATATTACATAAGCATTAAAAATATTCTGTTCTCTATATACTTTTAAATAATATATGATAGCAAGATTTGGTAGCTCATACCTGCAATCCTGACACTTGGGAGTCTTAGTCAAGAGGCAACCCCATGAATTCCAGGACAGCCTAGGCTACATAATTTTTTCAAGGCCAGCCTGTGATAGGATCTCAGGGGAAAAATGTAAAAAATCAAAAACTACAAATCATGATCCAAGCAAATTCCATGTGTTATATGTGAATGATGTATCCTTACTCTCTCGCCCTTTCCCTCCCTCCCTTTCTCCTTCTTTCCTTCCTCCTTCTCTCCCTCCATCTCTCCCTCCTTTCCTTCCTTCCTCAGTCTCTTATAGGCTAGACTGGCCTGGAATTTGCTATGTAGCCAATGATGACCTGGAACTACCTCCAGCTCATGAGTCCAGGGATTACAGGTGTGCACTACCATGCCTTGTCATGCAGAACTGAGTATTGAACCCATTGCTTTGTGCATGCTATACAAGCACTCTACCAACTGAAACACATCACAAACCCCTGATGCTTCTTTCTGTCACTTAAAGTGCTCTTCAGTGTCCTGTATTTGTTACAAACTTGTGGTTGCTTTGTAAGAAGCACTAGAATAATTACTTGGGATGTAAAAAAATAGTTATGCACTCAAGATTTTTATACTTTAAATGGGGCATGGTAGAATATGCCTGTAATATAGTCTCAATACATAGTAGTCTGATACAGGAGTATCACATGAGCACAGGCATTAAAACTTTGGCATTAAAGTAAGTCTTTTTCTCAAAAATACATGTTTATTTTACTGTATGTAAATTATAAATCAATAAAATTAAATATGGAAAACTAGAACACTATAGGTAGTATTGTGTGTACTATTGAGTTATACCATAAACTACAAATATCTGGCAATCACAACTTTTTATTTTTAGGGCAAGTTCTCACACTATAATAAATTCTGGCCTGAGACACACTATTTTATCCCAGGTTGGCTTCATATGTGTGTCAATTCTGCTTCAGTCTTCCAAGTGCTTCTAGGGTCATAGGCATTAACTATCACATCCAGATCAGCTCCTATCTCACTTTTTTGATGTTAGATTTTATCAGTGAGTGATCTCAAGTACTGTCAGCCTGATTTTCCATTTTCCATTTTCCAAGTGTTGATTTTCATACACTTACCCATCAAGAGTTGGGGAGATAGTTTAGTCAGTAAAGTATTTGCCTTTTGTAAGTATAAGGACATTATAAGTCCTTATATGGAAATGTCTTGCCTGTTGGCACTCAGGCAATAGTGGAGAGGTGGAGACAGGAGGATCACTGAGTCTTACTGGCAAGACAGTCTAAAGTAATTGGTGAGCTCCAGACTAATGAGAGACCCTATCATAATTCCTGAAGATGCCACCCAAGATTTTTCTCTGGCCTCCACATGCATGTGGACATATGCATACCTACTCAAACCAATACACACACACTAAAAGCAATTCTGTATGAACTTTCCTTTAGTGCTTTAACATCCAGTTGAATGTTGTTATTTTGTTCAGTTATGAAATGGTCATTTGCAAAGTCCTATCAATCCGTTGATTTTAGCAATGGAATTGTAATAGATTAATGAACTGCTGCACCAACAACTTCAGGAAGGTATTTGTTCAATAAAAACACCTATCATTAAATATTTCAATCAATTTTAGTTATTGTTGTTTTTGAAGCCTAGATTGTTTCATCCTTGATCTGTAGGAGGCCCTTGGAGGTTGGCTTCTCCTCTGTGTCCCTTTCAAAGATGTCTGTTGATCATTGATGGCTTCCTTGTTTTCTGGCATAAAACCTTCCAGAATCATCCTCTGCATTTCTTCTCCAGACCTTGCTAGAATAGAATGTTCCAGTCATTAACCTTTATTATCGTATTGTGTTTTGTAATTTCTAGTATAGCTTTGGGATGGATTCATAGTAGTGAGTTGCTAAGTTAAAAGATATACACATGTGCACTTGTGCTCGTTATTTCCAAACTTCTTGGAAATAATTTTGGAGTCCTTGTTAGCAGTATAGGAGAATATTACTTTACTATTGCCTCACCAACAGAAAATGGTGACTAATTGTATGTTCTCAATTCTGATAAGGAAATTTAATTTAAACAGTTTTTGAGTTGATCACTTTAATGTCCTCAAGGGCAAATATATTTGTCACCTTCTAATCTCCTACTAAATCCATTCTTCCCAAGCCTGAAAGTACTTTTCTGTTAGAACAGATATTTTATCCACTGCTTGTTGCTACTAAGTTCAGTGGGAAAAAAAAAAAAAAAAAAAAACGCCTTCAAACAGGAGTCTCCTCTGCAGTTTCCAACACCTATAAAAGGTATTCTCTTAATCTTTAAAACAACAATGAATGGTAATAACCAGGTGCATTTTGTCCACTTTTATCTAGTCAAAGTGTAATTTTGAGATAGCCATAGGTATGACATTATTTTAACTATTAATGCTTGTTATCATTCCAAATAATTTATTACTTCTTATAGGGTCCTCCTGGACTTCCTGGGTTTCCAGGGACACCAGGTCTTCCTGTAAGTATGATTTGGCTTTTTAATTTTATTCTACAGTACCTTAAAAATAATCTAAGGGAATTGGAGAGATGGTTCACAAGTTAAAGGTACTTGTCTGCATAACCTGATTGCCCAGGGTTCAATTCCCTAGCACCCACATCAATCTAGATGCACGAAGTGTCCATGCATCTTGAGTTCATTTGCAGTGACAAGAGGTCCTGGTATACCCATTTTCATATTCTCTCTCTTCCTCTATCTTTCTCTCCTCTCTCCTCTCTCTCTTGGAAATAAATATTAAATAAAAATAAAAAACAGCCGGGCGTAGTGGCGCACGCCTTTAATCCCAGCACTCGGGAGGCAGAGGTAGGAGGATCGCCGTGAGTTCGAGGCCACCCTGAGACTCCATAGTGAATTCCAGGTCAGCCTGGGCTAGAGTGAGACCCTACCTCGAAAAACCAAAAAAAAAAAAAAAGAATTTAAGAAATATAAATATTATAATGTGTTATGTGTCTTTTCAAAGGGAATGCCAGGACATGATGGGGCACCAGGACCACAAGGTGTCCCTGGATGCAATGGAACCAAGGTGAGATTTCTTCATCTTAATAGTAGGCAGTATGATTGATAATAATATATTTGTAAATATAAAGGAGACAACATGAAAAATATTCCATAAACAATCTAATGGCTTTGTGTCTAAGAAAACAGAGTATGCTTTGCTTCAACATTTCTAATATATTAAGCATCCATAATTTATTTAATCTGGTCTGATCAGCTGAGATTTTTCATTGGCTTTTTAGCTTTCTGTAAAGTAGGATGAGAAATAAAAGGGAATTAAGATTTGTTTAAAACACTTTAATAGTTGGCATGAATAATAAATTGAATACTTTTTAAATTTTGCCTTTAAAAATAGGTGCCATTTTTATATTTAATTTTTAACCTCCTAAAATGTTGGTATGAAACCTGAAAATTTTTCTCTTCAACAAATTTATGCATTTAAAAATTTAAATAGAAACTCAAGATAATGGCTTTTAGAAAATGTTTCTCCCCTCTGTTAAGTTTCTTATCTTTATACAATTTCAATTTAATATACTTTAACTGATAGCAAGAATAATTTCTTTTTCTTTAGACATATACATTGTAGCCTCTGTTCTTATTCCCTTGCTTTTTTCCTTTTAAGTAAGTGTACTATTAGTTTATGCATATCCTGTGGTCATTTTCTGTTTTGTGCAAAATATTCTGTAAGACTCTTTATGAAATATCCTCTGGCCTTCTAATTAATGACATGTAGCAGATTTTTTATTAGTATGTCCATTTAAAATAATTTTGCATTATATATAACAGAAACACAATTCTTTGTACCTCCAGTATTTTTCCAGGTTGTTGTGACACTTGCCAATAGCAACAACAATAATGATGATGACAGTAGTTTTCAAATATCTAGATTCATGAGATTTACTTGCATTCTTCACTTCAGCTCAGGAAATCTATAGTGACAGGACCAATGGGGTGTGAGTGTGCATAAAACATTTCATGGGAAAGTGAACTACATTCTTGTACCTCTTTTGGTTATTTGATTATATTTTGTTTTTGTCAACACACTACAAGAAACAAACCGATCACTAGCCAAAGTTTTATATATGAAGTCCAAATATATCTATGCGTATAATATGCTATATGATTAGAGTGAACTTTTTTGTTTCTTTTCTTAAAGCAGTACATGATATTTTTTTTTGAGGTAGGGTCTTGCTCTAGCCCAAGCTGGCCTGGAATTCACTATGTAGTTTCAGTCTGCCCTAGAAGTTGGGATGATCCTCCTAACTCTGCCTCCTGAGTGCTGGATTAAAGGCATGTGCCACCATGCCTGGCTCAGTACATGCATACTAATGCCTATTTTCAAGATCTTATTTCTCACAATGTACATAAATGAATGAACCTTAGAGGTGAATCTACAATGTATGTGTTGTTCTTTTTTGGAGGGTTTTTTTAATGTCTTTCACCCTTGAATTTTAGACTACTTCCTTTCCCTCTGGTCCTACTTTTCCATGTGTAAAAAGTGGTGGAGAGAAGTGCATTGGACAATAACTCAGAAGCCTACAGCTGTAGTAATTTTACTCTTTTAAAACTTCTGACAGGTTGTTTTCAGAATTACTATGGCTTATCAAGGTATTTGAAAAGAGTTAATATTGGGGTCCATCTAAACCAATTTTAGCTTTTGTTTTCTAAACTCAATGTCCATATTAGCACTTTACAGTAGGAGTGAGAAAAGTGGATGCCTAGAAAACATAATACTTTCAATTGCTGGAAATGTCACTATTGTCCACTTGGTGGTATTAATAGGTATCTTTCTTACCGTCTTTTCTTTTTAGAAAAAATAATTTGCAATATTTTACACTAAAGGAAAAAAATGAAGTAGTACAGTTGAATCTAAATCTATATAGCATATGGTCAGGAAATTGGGGCAAATCATTAACTATTAAATGTGATGATAGAAATCTGTGCTGTGATGGCCTCAAAATAGATTTTTTTCAGAAGAAAATGACTAGAAGATTTTTTTCCTTTTATTTCTGATTGAGATAGATGAGTAGGGCTAAAAGTATCTTAGTAGGTTCAATTGTTATGGATAGTTGATATTGAGGTAATTGGAAAGTGAAAGGTGATGAACTTTTGGCAATTTGGTATGCTTCAAATGGCTTTTAAAGAAACCTTTTCCATGTCATTGTTTGTTGGTATAGTTATTTGTTGTTTCTTGGTTCTCCACACTCTTTACCTTTAACTCTTTCTAGGGAGAACGTGGATTTCCAGGCAGCCCCGGTTTTCCTGGTTTACAGGGACCTCCAGTAAGTTCTAAAATTCAATATATTATGAATGCAGGAATTAACAGAAAAAGTGAAAGTACCGAGTGAGCTCAATGCATTCTTATAGAACAAAGGCACATATTTTAAAGTAGAAACCTAGAAAATTTTTAAAAACTTGATAAGATAGCTCCCTGCTGAACAAAAACAAGTTCTCTGTGCTCTTTAATATAAATGTTACCTTCAAGTATCTTATGACATATCATACCCTGAAATGACCATTATAGCAGTTAATTCTGTTTGTGATCCATTTATAAAGTGTGTGTTTTCTTTTGTTTATTCCCATCCATATTGTATAAATTATTCCTGTTTTTTTTCATAATAGGGACCTCCTGGGATCCCAGGTATGAAGGTAAGCATATCCTGGTAAGAAGGTAAGTATTTGGAATAATATATGTGTGAAGATTTCAACTACAGTAATGACTCCAAGAAGTTGTGCAGATACTCATGGAGGAGCTCTTCTTAGTCATCTCTTTTCTTGTGGTTTTAAGTACATTTTATTTGCTGGTATATTTGGTGATGTGTGCGTTGAACTGAAGTTTCTTTCTGGACACCTTCATTCCACATCTGATTAAATTTTGATATAATTGACTGTCGTTTTTCTCTAGAAGTACTCTTTTTCCATGGCTTCTGTAGTACTCTAGTTTTCTAATTTTTCTTCTGCATGTCTGATAACTTCTGCAGTCTTCTATACAAGCAAAGTATTTTGTTCAGCAAGCATTGGCATATAGGTCTCACTTCTTCCTCTGTGCCTACTGACTTTATTAGTTTATAATGTTTATTGTTTATGTAGTTACATAATATCTACATCTCCAAATCGGTCTTTTCTCTGAGTTCAATATGCAGGTATTCAACAGCCTCCCTAATATCTTCACTCAAATACCGCTCAGATATTCAAATTAACAAGTTTCTGGTTAACTTGTGTTTCCACATAAGCCTGACTAACCCATTAGCTCCTCACATGCATAATCTGTATTAGTATATGCCATTTTTGCATGAACTCAAAACTTGAGATTTAATATTCAGAACTTTCATTATTTCAAACACTTTGTCATTGGTGTTTATCATTAAACACTATTGAGCTTTCCTATAAAATGTATCTTAAATTCATCTACTTTTCTCCTCTCCTCTCACCACACTAGACATGAGGTCACATCTGAACTACAATAACCAATTAAATAGTCTTTATTTTTGCTACTATTTCCCACTTCCTAATGTGAATTATTCTCAACCAACCAAAAGAAATCTGAAAAAACAAACAATTTAACCACCATGTGTTTAAACCTTCAAGAGCTTCCGTGTAACTAAAATAATGTTCTCCTTTTCCATGGTTTATGAAACCTGGATGTTCTGATTCTGTCTAATTTATAACCTTACCTCAAGGCACTGTTTTATTGGCTCATTGATCACACTAGTACACATTTAATTGTTTGTGGATTAAAAAAAAATCTTACTTTTGGTGCTAGCTATCAAATATAGTTCCTTCCACGTGTCAGATAAGGACTCTGCCACTGAGCCAGTACTGTATTCAGTTATTTCAATGTGCCAAACTCTTTGTTTATCCTGCATGCTAAGTCCTGCATCTTCTCCTCACAGATTGCTCTTCAATGACTGCCCAAACCAATTATTTTTCTCCACTGTTTATTATTTATTTATTTATTTATTTATTTATTTATTTTTACTGAAGCATTCTGAAATTTAATGCATGACTTGTAACTGTTTTAAATGAAGCATAATCTAGTGAAAATACATAAGAAAAAGTAAAAAAATAGAAAGTAGAAGCAAGGAACTAGACAATATACTTTAATCCACATGCAAGCTACAATGTTTATAGCAGATCTAAAGGAAAATATAAAAGAAACAAAAAACATCAAAGTTGATTGGCAGATCAGCTATTTTATCTTCTCCATACAGTAACCCTGCCAAGTACTCAGTGCAAAAACCAAATGTCCTTCTTGGGATGCATGCTGCTGTTTCTGTTTTTAAACATATTTTAATATTTATTTATTTATTTATTTATTTATTTATTTATTTATTTGAGTAAGAGGCAGATAGAGAAAGCAAGAGGGAGAGAGAATGGGCATGCCAGGGCCCCTATTCATTGCACACAGATTCCAGATGGCCGTGCCACCTTGTGCATCTGAGTTATGTGGATACTGGGGAATCAAACCTGGGTCCTTAGGCTTCACAGGCATGTGCCTTAACCACTAAGCCAAGCCATCTTTCCAGCCTCTTCTCTCCTATCTCTTTATCACTCACTGTACCATTTTGTTTTTCTTTATAGTCTTTGACGGAACATGGTGTCATCTTATTTGTTTACATGTAATGCTCTGTATTTCCCCATTATATTGATAGCCCCAGTGAGAAAAGACATTCTACTTTCTTCATTACTAATGTCCAGCCTATCACATTTATTTCATAATATTTTATTTTAATACATATTTTAATGAAAGAGTAACTGAAGGAACCACAAGCTCTTCATAAATCTTCTGTACTATGCCTCTTAAATTCTTTCCATCCTCTCTTATATAATGTTTCATGAGCTTTGTAGGGTGGGAAAGATATCTTGTTTAGTGTTGAGCTCTCAGCAGCCTCTTAATTTCAGCCTTGAAGTGTTTTCAGTCTCATTGGTGTCTACCTCTCAGTGGAATGATGGTGGGGGAGAGGGGACAAAGGAATATGACTGGACTGGAATGCATCAAACAATAGTATGTTCATATATTATATTTCTCAATAAAAATAAATGAGTAAATCAGCTGTACCTCAGAACACTCTGGCTACTTCCTAATTTACCATTAGAAGGTAAGTCTGTTCGTTAAATTACTGGCATCTTTCCCTGTATTTGCATTATTAGTTAAGCTGTCAGATCATTATTTGTGGTCTTGCTGATTTTCAGGTATAATAACAGTTACAGCTTCCATTGATGGTTCCTTTTTTAGGGAGAACCAGGTAGTATAATCATGTCATCACTGCCAGGACCAAAGGGTAATCCGGGATACCCAGGTCCTCCTGGAATACAGGTAAGCATGCAGTGATCTTCTTATTTACTACACAATTGCATCAGAACAACACAGGAAGTCCTTAACCTTCAGTACACTGTTTTAGTTATAGCAATTATCAACTGAATTTTGTCAGGAGTTGGTATGGATAGTCTACTTGAAAATAAAAGCAATGTGGGCCAAGGAAGGGTTTTAGTACTCAGTTGCCTTTTTCTACTCTTTATATCCAGTGTACATGGACTTTTTTGGTGGGTAGGATTGGCAACAGAAATAACTTTGTACATTCTTATTCTTAGCACTAAGGTCCACTATAAATGCCTTTTTTAGAAGTAAAAGTCATTGGTCTCCCATTTAAACTGCAAAAAAAAGTCATTTGTAACCATATCGAGTATGCATCATACCTTAACATATCATAAAGGCTGGAGAAATGCAGTATATGTGTGGTAAACAGCAAATGTAATCTTAAAGGTAAAATAGAATTAGTTTACAGATAATATGCATAGACATTCATCACTTTTGAATACTTATAAATGAGATAGTCTATTTCTTAGGGCTTAAATTCATGAGTATTCACTTCTTTACCAACCATAAAAATCAGAAAAATTTTCTATTTAATCACCAAGACACAATGCTGGGGACTTTTTTCTCTAGGTTTCTTCCCATTTTTATTTGGCATTTCTTATCCATAGGGATAAGAAACTTGATTTTTTATTTCAAGATTTTTATAATGAATATTTTAAATGTATCAATATATGTAAAGTATGTGTCATTGTGGAACAAAATGAATATTCCTGAACCCAGCACAATATTATGACCTAAAATATTGCAAAGTATCTCAAATCAGTTTTGTGCATCTTGGTCACATCCTTCTGGATTCCATTGACATAATTAATAACCAGAATTTTCTGTTGATTCTAAAAGTAGTTTTAGTTTCTCTCTATATATAACTTATCATCTCCTTAAATAGTACAATGCTGTGTTTTTCTTTATAATAAAATGATCTTATATTTATGTAACATTCGGCAACTTTTTCTACATGGTATATTAAGATTCACTTATATTGTATGTTTGTTGTAGTTCACTGAGTTTTACTTCAATGTATATATCTTGCCACTTGTAAACATACTATAGTTTGTTTTAATACAGAATAGTATAGGTATAGAATTGCTGAACTATAGTGCAGGTAAATTTTAACATGCCAAATTATACATCACACCACTTGCTCCAACCCCTTATCACTTGTCACAGTTATTCTTATTTTTGTTGTTAATCTTATTCATTCTAAAATTAGAGAGGTTACCTTGAAAGTGATAGTATTTCCTTTTCCATTTCTAACATACGGCCTGACACAATGCTACCTTTATTGCTTTTATCCCAGCTTTTTCTTATATATTTAATGCACATTTTTATCTAGCATTGTAGAACATATACTTTCAGAAAGCTGCATCCAGTCCATTTAATTGAATTACTTATGAAATGTTACTTAACCTTCATGTTTGTAAATTTTTAAATTCTACTTTAATTTTATAGAGGTTATAGATTATGAAAACAATGTAAGTTTAAATTTCATTCATTTGGTTATTTTGTTTTTGCTTTTTATTTTCATCTTTCTCTCTACTCCCTCTATAACAGGGTCCAGCTGGTCCCAAGGGTATAGCAGGGCCAATTGGTCCCCCAGGACCACCAGGTTTGATGGTAAGTATCTGTGATTTATTTTTTCTCCTTTTTGCTGACTTACTTTATAGACATGAATACTATCTTTAGTTCTTGAAAGTAAATTTCAATATTCATGACTATAATTTTGTTATTTAAGGATTTAAAGATGGTATTATGGTGGATTATATGCTTTCTAATCAATAGGTCCCAAGTTTTCCTCTATATGTCAAAAATAGAAGCAGATATGTAAATTAGTAGCTGGATCCTGTGGCTCAGTGGTAAGATGTGTGCTTAGCATATATGAGGCCCTAAGTTCAATCTCCATCATTGCAAAATAAAATAATAGTGTGAGGTATTTTTTTTTGCAGTCTTAGGTGTCCAAACCAAATGCTTGTATGTGCTGTACTCCCTTTGCTAACATGAAGTTTTTGTAGATAAACTTCTGATATATCAGTATTGAAGTCAATTCTGGTTATATAAGGAAATTTTAGGACTGTATTCTTGAGAAACATTATAGTTACTTGATAAAATATGCTGATTCAAATTACATTTTTTAAGCAGAATAAAAACAAATTCATAATTTTTTGCCCACATTTCTTAAGGGGTTAGAAAAAAAAAACAGTAGAATGGATGAAGGGTATTATGATTCTTCAGTGAGACCATAGCTTTTTGTGCCCTAGGAAAGAAGCAAAATCTTTGTAAAGACCTTGAGTGTCTAACCATTTTTCTTACTGTACTGCCCATTTGGTCATTCTTATTTCCTTTTTTGATGAATTCTTAGTGTTTTATTCCTGTAATATTTGGGTTTCATTCAAGTTATGGTTTGAAAAGGGCAAGAAAACTTGTATTTCAATTAAAGTAATTTCACATATGACACTCAATATATCATATATCTTGTACTTGGGTAATTGTTTTTATTATACCTTTATAGATATTGAATTTTTATGATAATTGGTTCTTTACTAATTTTTTGTTTGTGTGCTATGTGTAGTATGTATGGTTTGTATGTGTGTATATACATGTGTGTGGTATATACAGTTGTACATATGTGCAGATATGTGTGTCTCTCGTGCACAGGGCTGGAGGCTAGAGGACAGTGTCAGGTATCCTCCTCTTGCTCTTCTACCTTATTTTCCTAAAGCAGTCTCTCAACTGAATGTGGAATTACCATTTTGTTAGACTGGCTGTTGTATAGCAGATTCCTCAGAATTAAAATATTTCCTCCTGAAGGGAGGATGAAGTTGAAGTCCTGAGATCTGGAAGAGCTGAAAATTAAAAGGTCAAAGGACCACCCCCAATGTTACAGGAGTGGTAAACAGCAGTTTTCAGGCAGTCCTTAACCAGTGTTACTTAGCAATTGAAATATTCCCTACTGTGTGGAGGAAGGAAGCTCAGAGACTCCAGAGGTCAACAAATCTGGGAAAAATTTGCAAAAGCTATATAAACAGAAGAAGATTGTTTGGGGAGAGACTCTTCTATTGACCTGAGTGTGCTGGAGACTTTCTGACCAGCCAGAGCTGCCTGCAGATTGTGCAGTGTGCTCCAGAGATGCAGCATCTGTGAGTTACCACCTATGCTGGGGGTGGGCACTTCAGTGATATAGCTGCCTTTGGGTCTCCATGCTCTATATAAGTGAGCCCTCCTCACTTACATAGAACATAGAGACTGTCTTCAGGCATAATCTTGATACAGACGGTCCCAGCCATTTAGCCATGAGGAAGCTGTCATCTATGAACGGATGAAACTTCTCATGGTGTCCCTGCTGTGGGGTCACATTGCTCTGAAAAAAGCCCTCTCCCTGAGACGGAGGAAAGAGCATCTATGGGGGTAATTCCAATGTAGGGAGCTTCATCTAAGCAGCTATGGGGAGGTTGTAACCCAGGTTGGGATAAGATTTCTCAATGGTATGGCTGCTTTGAGGTCTCCATTGCTCTTGTAAGCAACCTCTCAACCATCTCTGTAAGTAGCCCCAATAAACTGATGGGTTCTACATAAATGGTTTTGATGCAGTTGTACTTTGGTCTATTGTCTGAGCCCTGTTTATGGTGAATAGACATGTGTTAGCATTCCCCAGGGAAAAAGTTTCTTGACACTGGCTGATCAGGGAACCCCAGTGATCCTTCTGTCTTTGCTCTGTGCTCAGTGTTCTCGTTACAGGCATGCACAGCCACATCAGGCTTTCTCTGTGGAAGCTAGGAATTCAACTCAGTTCCTTATGCTTGAACAGTAAATGTTCTTACCCATTGAGCAAACTCCCCAGCCCTGTCCTTTATTCTTAAATGGAGGAAATAAATGTGATTACTGATGTTCTGGAAATCTTTTGGACAAGGTTAAAGAACTCTTTTATTTAGTTTGGTTTACTTGTAGGCATCCAGCAAAACAGGTGGCTCTGGACCATGGTGCTTTTTCCCACTCTGCTGTTAAAATCTTGGTGGGGCCTGAGTTTATTGTTAAACTTTCAATTTGCTTTACTCTTGTCACCACTTAACCATTTCTTTTCATATTCTGAATATTCCTTCAACTAAGCCTGATTCAACAGATGAGGCAAAATCTTGTAGGGTCCACCAAGGTAGAGATTAAGAGTGATATTTTTAGGGGCTGGAGAGATAACCCAGTCATTAAAGCTCTTGCCTGTAAAGCCTAGGGACCCATGTTTAAATCCCCAGTGCCCACATAAAGCTAGATGCAAAAAGTAGCACATGCATCTGGTGACCATTTGCAGCAGTTGGAGGCCCTGACATGCTTTTTCTCTCCCTCTCTCTCTCCTTGCAAATAAATATAAAAAATACTAAAAAACCCACATTATGTGAAAGAGTTACATATTTAGGCAAACCTTGAAACACTCTCAAAATCCGAAACACAGATGTGTATAAAACCAAAACTGGACTAAAAATTAGCACATGCTTTTCAGAACGCTAATTCCTTGTTTTAGAGTACATCCTTTATCCATAATTCTAATAAGAAATGTAATTTTATTTCATTAACTGCTATTTCTTTTTGGCACCAGTTCTACCCATCTCTTTGAACCATCTTAACTGTCTTCTCTTAACTTCTTCCATCCTGTCACCAGAAGTTTGAGCATCCATCTATTTTGATTTAATCAAATCAAATATTTATCTCTAACTAAAAGACAATGAAGAGGAATAAAACAGAAAAGATTTTGTGATGCTTCAGTATTTTAGGCAAGTGCTTTATCAGTGAGCTACATCCCACATCCTGAAAGTATTTTGAATAGCTTTTTCAGTCCATGCTTTTTATGTAATCAAATAATTTTATATGTACTTATAAGTTACCTGCTTATGTGTATGTATGAGATGCATATGTATGTGTACTTGTATGCAGGTGGGAGCACATGTCTGTGCATGAGCTGTGCACATGTGCATGCATGCATGCAGAGGCCATATGGTGATATCAAGTGTCCTCTTCATTCACTCTTCACCTTATTTTCTGACACAGGGTCTCTCAGTGAACCCAGAGCTCACCAGTTTAGCCAGACTGGTTAGACAATGAACCCTAGGGATCCACCTATTTCTGTCTCCCCAAAGCTATACTTACAGTCATGTGCCATCATGTCCAGCTTTTTACATGGGTGTGTGGGTTTAAACTCAGATCCTCACACATGTACAGCAAGAGATTTTAACTGCTGAGCCATCTCCATAGCCCCATATGAAATAAAATATATTTTTAATGTTTTGTTTATTTATTTATTTGAGAGAGAGAGAAAGAGGCAGAGATAAAGGAGAGAGAGAGGGAGGGAAGGAGAGAGGTAGAGAGAGAGAGAGAGATAATGGGCACACCAGGGCCTTTAGCCTCTGCAAACGAACTACAGATGCATGCGCCACCTTGTGCCTCTGGATTATGTGGCTCCTGGGGAATTGAACCTGGGTCCTCTGGCTTTGCAGGCAAGTGCCTTAACCACTAAGCCATCTCTCCAGCCCAAAATCAAATATTTTAAAAGAAGCACCTTAATACAACATTTTGTTTTTCCCTTTCTATGCCTTCTTAGGGCCCTCCTGGCCCACCAGGGCTGCCAGGACCAAAGGTAATTTTCATCTACTTACATTATTTATTTATGGTAGATTGGTTTTTCTTAATGTCAATAAGATTTTAAACTGAAACTTCTTTCTTCAGGGGAATATGGGCTTAAATTTCCAGGGACCCAAGGGCGAAAAGGTAAGCAAAGCAAAATATTTGGTTATTCATCCCTTGTCTTTATCCCCTCATACTCATGTGAAGTGTCATTTTCCTCCTTTCCCTTCTTTTATACAACTGAAATAGTTTACCAGGTACATTATGAAATATCACTTCCTTATTTTATCTTACAAATAGGGTGAACAAGGCCTTCAGGGTCCACCTGGGCCACCAGGACAGATCAGTGAACAGAAAAGACCAATTGATATAGAGTTTCAAAAGGGAGATCCGGTAAGTAGTCAGAAAGGAAATCAATAAAGATCTTGCTGTGGATATGTTTATTAGTTATGGTTATAATTTCATAATGTACATGTGTATGAAAACATTACATTATACATCTTATATGTATGCAGTTGTTTGTAAACTGTAACTCAGTAAACCTAGAAAAACAGATTTACAAACTTTTAAAATTCTTGCTATTGAACTAATTACATTAAAATGCATAAGCTAGAATATAATTTTACATGAGGTTATGTCTTTTGATCACAAGATTTTAATAATTAAAATTTTAAAAGAAGCTTCATCAGCATGTCATTTACGTGTTTTAAAATTTATAAACTTGGCCTGGAGGAATGGCTTAGTGGTTAAGGCACTTGCCTGCAAAGCCAAAGGATCCTGGTTCGACTTTCCAGGACCCACGTAAGCCAGATGCACAAGGTGGTGCATACATCTGGAGTTCGTGTGCAGTGGCTAGAGGCCCTGGCATGCCCATTTTCTTTCTCTCTCTCTCTCTTTCTCTCTGGCTCTTCCTCTCTCTCTCAAATTAAATAAATAAAAAATTAAAAATTACTAACTGAAAGTATACAATTCATTTTTATGTACTCACCGTGTCAAACAATTGCCACAATCTAATCTTAGAAAATCCTCATTTGTTCTATCTAAAATTTCATACATAGTAGCTTCAATGCCGTATTTCCCCCCAATCTCCAAACTTATCAACTTCTTTGCTCTGTAGATATTTGCCTATGTTTGATAGTTCATATTAATAGAACCCATACAATATGTGATCTTCTGTATTGGTTGTGTTTTACATGGCATGTTGTTTTCATATTTGTAGCATATATCAGTGCTGTAGTCTTTTATGGCTAAATAATATGCCATTGTCTGGACAGTAAACATTTTGTTAACCTATTCATCACTTGATAGGCAATTGAGATGCTTGCATTTTTGATATTTGATTTACATTTGTGGCTAAAATTGGGCCATAATAATGTGGACTGTCATTGTGTGAGATGACAAATAACTGTATTTTCTACATTTTATTTATTCAAAAGAATGATTATGATACTTACTAAACCCTTGTTGTCTTTAGAAACAGTTATCTGATACCTTACTTCTATTAGAGTAGCTAAGGAGAATCAGATATACTTTGATAGCATACAGGCCCACCTTTATACAAAGTTTGTGAGTTTTTATCTCACTTAAGTACTAATAAGAAAGTTAAGATTAATATAAAAATAATACTGAAACTCTACCATCAATACCACTTGGGCCATTTAAATGTCTGTCAAGATGTATATGTACTATAGAGCCCCCAAGTCTCCTAGTTTTAGAGACTCTTGCTTTTATAATTTTAAAATATTTATTTTATTTTATAAGAGATGACTCAGTGTGTAAAGTGCTTGCTTTTCAAGCATGAGGACCTGAGTTCAATCACTAGAACCCAAGTTGTTCTAGGTGTGGTTGTATGCACCTTTATTTCCAGTGCTAGGAGATGGAGACAGGAGGATCCCTGAGACTTGCTTGCCTACCAGTGTAGCATATTTGATGAGCTTCAGGTCAGTGAGAAACTCTATCAAAAACAGATATAATGCATTTCTGAGTAATAAGACCCAAGGTTGTCTTATGGCCTCAAGATGTGTGTGCCCACAAGGGCAACAGCACATGTATGTACACACACACACACACACAAATACACGCATGCACCTGAACATAAACACACACTTACATGTCCATATTACATATATCCATAAAAATTATTATTAAATGTTATCTTGTTATTTCCTTTAATGCTTGGCAGCTATATATACTAGAAATAAACTGGAGTGAGTAAAGATGGCAGGATATTTGTTAGCCTAGTATATTTCAACTTTGAGTTAGAAGAAACATTCTAGTATCTTTAGTTATAGTACATGACTGTTAAATTCTCATTCTTTAAAAGCATTCCAAATTAGTTCCTAAAATTAAAGTGTGAATGCATTTTTCAGTATTAACATGTTTTCATCTCTTCTCCAACTGCATAGGGAGCTCCTGGTGACCGAGGACCTCCTGGACCACCAGGGATGTGTGGTCCTCCAGTAAGTGAGCTAAAATGCTTTAGTATCATTGAACATAAATTGGTAATGATACACAGTATCCATTGAATGAATATGAAACTTCTTTTGGTATACAGGGTCTTCCAGGTGGTATGAAAGGTGAAAAAGGTGAGCCAGGAGAGCCAGGAAAAAGGGTAAGTTTTATGACCATTAGTAGTGTTTATAAAAATGTAAATGTGAATATGTGTTTAATTCTTTCTTTCTCATTCCTGCTTTTATTGCCTGAATATATCACTACTAGTATACTATAATATTGGCATTTAAAGTGTATATAATCCAACACAAGAATAAATCTTTTTACATTATTTAACCCATATTTCATAATTAACAAATTTATATCCTTGCTCTATTACTGCTGTTTATCCTGCAGGGTAAACCAGGCAAAGATGGAGAGACTGGCCCACCAGGAATGCCAGTAAGTAACTAAAGTCCTTTCTTCCAACCTAAACTCTCAAGAATTGTGGTTGGTGGTAGGAAGGCAGACATCAAGTTTGGAAAAAGTTTGAGTGAACAGGTATATAAATTTGAGATATTTCTATCTTTAAGGCATTGAGATATGCTTTATATACAATAAAATAAATCATTTTAGTGTTAAGTCCTTTGTTTTGACCAAGGTAAAGTTGTGTGCCACCACCATAATCAAGAAGAGCCACAACACCTTCAAAAATTTGCACATGAACTTTTGTAGTTATCTTCTTGTTTAATCTTTCACCCTGAGATCCTGGCAACAACTGATTTGTTCAGCTTCCTATAAATTCATCCAGCCTAGAATGTTATAAAATATTGTATGCAGTATTTTGAATAATAAATTCTCAAACCAGCATAATATATTGTATTATGTAACAGTAATTCATTCTTTTTTATAGATGAGTAGTATTAGGTAATTTGGGGTTATCTAAGTTTGTTTATCCATTTACTCACTGTAGGATAATTTGGTTGTTTGTGAGTTTGAGTCATTATAAATAAAATATTTATAAACATTCCCATACATCTTTTATGTGAACATAAGCTTTTTGAGTATACATTTTGATAGGTAATACTATTTAATACCAAAGTAGGATAAAACTATTCCAATCCAGGGTCATTATTTCAGTCATCTTCAACATCAAAAGTGTCCATGCTAAGAATAAGAAAAGAATTTCCAAGACATAGAAAATTTGATGAAATCTGTAGACCATTTCAAAGGAAAGAGAAAAATTCAAAGGATGTACCAAAATGCGATAATTTGGTTTCAAGATAATTTTACTAAAGAAGCAATTCTAGACTTATAATCTGTGGTTCCAAAAAGGCTTAACATATAGAATAATGAGACAAATAAGTTCAGTTCATACCTTCTTTTGAAACAATATGGTTGCCTGTGATTTAGGCAGCCATGATATTAAACTATTGCTCTGATTGTTTTCACCAAATTCCCTCAGGGGGCTGAGTAAGGCCATTTCTATGTTTGAAGTGGGAGAGTTCAAATCAGGTCAAATAAGCATGGCTTTATAAGGGGGTCTTGCAGGCCACCAGAGAGTGTAAATAATGATGGTTCACTGGGAGTGGACTTCAAGGAGATGCAATCCTGTTGTCCACCCCTGCTCGTTTCCACCTTCATTGTGGACCATGGGTTGTGTCAGCTGCTACAGGGCTGAGGAGGAATGATGAGAATACAGTAAGTTAACACTCCACAAAATCTCTGATTTCTTGCCAAGATACAAACTTAAATGAAATACTCCTTACATTGCTATGAGATATGTTTAATGCCCACATTTGTGAAAAAGCTGGCTGTAATGGACCAGTTTTGCTAGTATTCTTATTCCTTCTATGGGTGATACGATTTTTAAAATTTCTTTTTACTATGCTCTTCACTGACTCCACCCTGTCCCTGCTTTAAAGGGATTGCCTGGTGATCCTGGATACCCTGGTGAACCAGGAAGGAGTGGTGAAAAGGTAAGATATTTTATTGGTTTTATTTTCTTTAATATAATTGACATAATCAGTTTCTTGCTCAAGGTTTATTTGTAAGTGAAAAAGTTATAAATAATTAACTTATTACTTATATTCAAACAGAATTTCTTTAGCCCTCATTTGGTATGACATTTTATTTTTTCTTTTATACCATATCCTTCATGTTTTCCCTCATTGCCAAAATCAGAATCCATATATGGGAATACATGTAGGATTGCTTAACTTTACCATTTTTGTTGTGAAATTAGTGCCTTTGCTTCTAGCATGTATTGCCAAAACAATGATTTTCCAGAAGAGGATTGGACACTTGTAATTGAGATTCTTTCACAAGAAAGACTTAGGGCTGTGAATTTAGAATGTCTCCTTTAAATATTTCCATTCTGTATGTAATTATTGTTTGTAAGTCTGTGGCTACTTCTTTGTACTTCTCCCCACCACCACCATGCTCCTGCTGGACCTATGCAGCCTCTGATTGAGATCATTTATTTAGTTACCTATTTAAAAAGTGACTTTGAAGAAATGTGTAAAGTACATGGTACCCTATATTTAGCAGATCATGAAATACATAATTCTGTAAGCTCTCTGATCTTTAATTGCTTTGTAACAAAACCAAAACAGAAAACTTTTGTTTCTTTGGCAAGAAAGAGCTTTGTGTTACAGACTTGAACATATCCAGAAGGTACCTATTTTAATGGTGATTTATCTCTAAGCCAGATCCAGATTTTAGCTTAGCGTAAAAGGCACACTTGGAATAAATGGAATCATCAGATACTTAACAAATAGAAGGATACATTTTTAAGTAGATACATACAATACAAACTAATGTTTTAAGAAAAAATTCACACAAATAAGCAGGCATAGAATGAGAATAAATGTATGAGAATGACATCTATTCTTGGATCTTGACCAATAGTGTGTCAGTTGGATATCATCTTCTTCCTGCCATTGAATCAACTGATCAAGAATAAAAGTTTAATCTGAATTTGTCCTTTTTTAGCTTCTAAGCACAAACTTTCAACAGCATTTGTTGTTTCTGATGATTGTTAAATCTGTCAATTTGCAAGTATCTGACACTAATAAAAATGACACTTGAACCGGGTGTAGTGGTGCACGCCTTTAATCCCAGCACGCAGGAGGTAGAGATAGTAGGATCACCATGAGTTCGAGGCCGCCCTGAGATTACATAGTGAATTCCAGGTCAACCTGAACTAGACTGAGACTCTACCTCAAAAAAAAAAAAAAAAAAGACACTTGATTAGTGTCCTTGACTAGTGTTATGTGGAGGAATAAAGCTAAAAGTAAGAAAAAGAAATGTTTTAATCTGATTCTAGTAGTACCATTTTTTCATTATTTTCTTCGTAGACAGTCTATAGATTACTAGGAAATAAGAATCTTGTCCTAAAATCAAAGAATGCCATAGCTAGAAGTCTGCACAGAGTCTTCAGTTTTAAAATAAGCCAGAGAAGTTAATTGATTTGCTCAAGACTATGTAGGCAATGAATCACAGCTTGAGACATCACAGATCTTTGCACGCTTAAGGTTTCATTAATTCATGTTTTATTTCTCATTTGAGATTTATGTGTTTCTTGTGTTCTTGAGGAAATGAATAGTTCATGGGATTCTTACTAATGTGTTATACATTTGCACTGAACAGGGCCAGAAGGGTGACACTGGCCCACCTGGGCCTCCTGGACTTGTAAGTTTGTTTTTTTAAGCTTTCATTTACCAGATTTAATATTACATCCTTACTTTGGTACCTAAGCTATATGGTTCTTACCAACCCCTCAGGAAACAAAAAGTTCAAATAATTGCCAACTTCCACTGGGTTAGATAATTTTATATCATACTATTGCAGTAGTATTGGCCTCAAGGTTTTTATATTATTCCTCCTGTATGTGACTTCTCCATAGTAAAGATGTAAACTTATGGCACTGCGGTGTTTTACATCATGGTTGCCAAATCATTTATCAGGCAACCAGTAGGTGGTGCAAGTGTTGCTTCCAAAAGCTCAATAAAAAGTAACTTGGGGAAATGGGGACTGGACCTTTCCCCTGTGGAGTTCAGGGGAAAGATAGGTTTGGTTCTAATAGGTTTTTGCAATCTGTAATTGTCTGATTCACACCTCTTTCTTCCCTGAGTGTGTGCTTTCTGGGGCTCTTAATAACAAATAGAGGAAACTGGTGTATCAAAGAATAATTGGAAGGGTGGTGGATACGGATTTTCTGCCATGTTTACATTCAGCATGGAACTTAGGTATATTTCCAATCTTATTAACAGCAATGTATCATTGCCAAAGTTTAACCATTTTTCTGGTTGAAATTTGTTAAGTCTTTGGACATTAAATTCTACTGAAGACACAAAGAGTGGGTGTCATAAAAGTTATTCTATATGCCCTGACATTTTAGTAACATTAATTTAATTCTACTTATCTGTAATGAGTCTCAGATGTAATACTTAGA
This sequence comes from Dipus sagitta, assembly GCA_036346955.1. NCBI lineage: Eukaryota > Metazoa > Chordata > Mammalia > Rodentia > Dipodidae > Dipus > Dipus sagitta. Next base: position 98,040,022 of record CM070776.1, read on the forward strand.
ACTGTACCTAATCTACAGAGGAGATATTTAAAGATCACAGATAATTTTTCTTCAATTTCATTTCAAAATCAGAGTTTCAGTTCTCCAGGAAATAATCTCTTTAGAAAATGAGATAATAAAACTTTGATGAATATTAGAAGAAATGGAAATTTTAAGAATGCATTCTTACCCAGCAACTCACTTGCTTTTTGGAAACAGTATCATAATTTGGGGTCTTGCAACATTTAACCTCTCCTTTTGTGTTAATGTATGTTGGTGTTCATTAAAGATGTTTGAATGTAGATTTTTTAAACATGAGAATTAAGAGAAATAGAGGTACTCAGAAGGAAAGTAAGACACACATCAGAGCATGAGTGTGAGCTTCTCTGAGAAAGTAAGCAATACTCATATGGGTACAGGTTCCTTAAAGGAGAGTCACAATTAACTAGCAAATATTATATCCAATAGAGGTAGGATGAAATATCATATTTTGCTAGTGATTGTGGTTTGTATGTTAGATAACCAACTTTTAAAGTTATTTACTTTTATAGGTCTATGAGATCAGTTTTTAAATATTTAGCTTATTTAATATGGAATTATGTTGAACACACTTAGATTCTAGGTCTTAAGAAACTAGACAATGAATACGGTCAGATGGTTGGGTTATAGAAATACAATCTTTCTGGAAGAGATAAGTTTCTTTCATTTTCAAGGAAGAAACACATGTAAGTTAATATAGTGAAAGCATGGGGGAAGGCATTGCAGATGTTTGGAATGCAAAGGCACTAGTAAGAATGTACCAGTTGTGTGAAGTGGTTATAATTAGAGAGCTCATTAATTGGAGATTAAGAGTGATGAGGAAAGTGACTGGATTTATATAGTAGTCTTTATGATATTCAAGCTATGCTATGGTGTTAATGATTTTATATCTGAGCACTTTGTGAAAATGACATCTAATAATATGTAGATGCTTAATTACTTTCAGAAGAACATGCGTTTTCTTCATTGAGTTCTGTGATTTTTTTCTTTCATAATAAAGGTAATCCCTGCACCTGGGACTGGTGTAACTATGGGAGAAAAAGGAAACATTGGATTACCAGGCTTGCCTGGAGAAAAAGGAGATAGAGGATTTCCTGGAATACAGGGCCCACCTGGCCTTCCAGGACCTCCAGGTAAAAGACACTATATTAATGTCTTTGTGCTTATAACATCCTTCCTAATACATAAGTACAATATATCATATTAATTTCACAGTGAGCATGACACTGTAAGACATGCTTACTTTTTAGCTGATTGTGCTCAACTTTTGCTGTTGCCTCTCTTAACAAATTACTTGTACTTTTAAAAGCCGATTAAATATTGCCGTTTTATTTTTAAAATCTCATTTTTACATTTTATTATTAATAAATGGTACCAAATGAGGCCATATCTAAAAGATGAATGACTCATCCCTCTTTTCATGCTATTTGGATAGGAGATATGGCTTAACTGATGGCTAGTGTTGCTACATTTCTTATATATAATGGTAAGTAGCAACAGCCACTAATTCTAGAACCAAGGAACTAGAAATCGCTATGGTGATTTTTTAGTGTAATACAATGTTAAAACTAAGCACTGAAATTTTTTTAAGTTTTTTGTTTATTTATTTGTTTGAGAGCAACAGACAGAGAAATAGACAGAGAGAGAGAGAATGGGGATGCCAAGGCCTCCAGCCACTGCAAACAAACTCCAGTCGCGTGCGCCCCCTTGTGAATCTGGCTAACGTGGGTCCTCGGAATCGAGCCTTGAACCAGGATCCTTAGGCTTCACAGGCAAACGCTTAACTGCTAAGCCTTCTCTCCAGCCCTAAGCACTGAATTTTATACCATTCCCTTTGAAGGAATACACTATAGTGTAGCATTTATTTTCTTTCTTTCCTCTTTCTTTCCTTCCTTCCTTCATATTTTTTCTTTGTTCAAGGGAGAGTCTCACTCTAACCCAGGCTGACCTGGAATTCACTATGTAGTCTCAGGGTGGCCTTGAACTCACAATGATCCTCCTACTCCTGCCTCCTGAGTACTGGGATTAAAGGTGTGCATCACCACATCCAGCTAGGTAGCATTTCTAATTTTGCCACATGTTAATCTACTTTTATTTAGCATGCTTAGTTAAATATTCTCTGAAATGGTGTGTTATTAGAGATTTATGTGAAATTCACAAATGCATCTGGTGTAGTACATAGCATACATATATTTCCTAATGGAAGACCTGTATAAGTGATACAGTGGTTCTTCCAAGAAGAAAGTTTAAATTCCATGATGCTCTAAATATGCACTTTTTATTTCTAATATCAAAATATCATCTGGAAAACTGAAGTAAGGAATTTTCCCAAGGTACAATAAAAAAGTTAGGCAGTTGAGAAATATAAAGGAAAAACTGAAGTATAAAATATAAATTTAGAGCTTTCAGATCTAACATGAGTGAGTTGGAGTATGAACAAACTCCAGAAGAGTCTGTGTTTGCAACCAAATCATGGCTGAGAACTTCTACCTGCCAGAAATAATCACAAAAGGGGCTGCGGAGTTGACTCATTGTGTAAAGTGTTTGAGGACCTGAGTTACACATCACATGTAGAGTAGAAAGTTATACAAGTTAGTGGAGCACACTTTCAAAATAATAAATACAAATAACTATGACATTTTTTTCATTTTTATTTTTTATTTTTTATTTTATTTATTTTTACAGTCAGTTTGGTACCATTATTAGGCTCTTGATTCTATATTTTACCAAACTGTCATTCTCCTGTGAAGGTGAGATACCTAGCAATTGAAGTACTTCAACACCCTCCCTGAAATAGTTACTGAAGCATTTACTCTGAGGTTAAGGGAAAGAATTCAGAAAGAAGTGGAGATGGGGCAGAGGACATAAAATCAATGCCAGGAAAGATGTTAATAGAATATATTAGCTCTAAATATGTACAGATCATTAAAAATATCCAAGTTTATTTAAATAACAGCCTGGCACTGTAATTAGACATATTATTCACATGTAATGTGTGGATACAGAAATGATGAGGTAATCAGTCAGTGATAAGTATTATTTTCTTGTTAGCAGAAAGCATAAAAGAACTATTCATTCTATATTTTGGAAAAAAATATAAATTTAGACACATGTTAAAACTTTATAGTAAACACCAGGGAATAATAGAAATAAAATCTATAATTTACATGGCAGTAGAGAAAACAACAAATCTCTATTCAGTAGAAGTTAGGATTGGGGCAAAACAAAAATAAACCTCAATAAATGGAAAATAAAAGATAAGACAATAAGAAAGAAGTTACATATATAACAATATCTCCAATAAATGTGAAAATATTAAAAATGAACTAAAAGATACTAAAAAATGTGATAAAGTACGATATCCTATGAAAAAATAGACCTATCTACCACAATAGTGGGGTCACAAGGGAAGGAATGGGGAAGGAAAAGGGGTAAGAGAAACAAAACAGAAAATTGTTTGAAATGCAACATAATGAAACCTAAATCTTTTTATACTAATAAATATTTTAAGAGAAAATGTGAAATTAAAGCAATATATATGTATATTTGGTATGGTATCAAAAAGAACTCTGTCTTAGCAGTTCTAATGTATGAAACAGAATTCAGTGCAAAGTGCCTGCATTAAAGATGCAGGTGTTTCATATGAATAAAATCACAATTGAAAGTAATAAGAATTTATCCATTTGAATGATAAACAGAAAAGTGATAAATTACAAAGGGTAAATTACAAATCCTCGTTATTTTTTGTATTTGAAAATAAGGATACAAATAATTGGACCAACATAATCAAGCAATTTGTATGAGGGAGAGGAAAATAACTTTGGATGAAGCAGAGAATATACATTGTTTGCAGACATACATGGAATATATAGAGAAATTGACTTGATTAGACCAGATAAATATCTACTGTGAATTTATGGTTATCTAAGTTTATAGGGAATTAAGGTGTAGAAACATCAAATATCTTTATATTTGTCTACTAACACAATTAAAATTAACTATAACTGTAAGGAAAAAATATATGACAATGTCACACAACTAATTTCATTTATTTGCAGCAACAAGGCACTTCATATTAAATCTCCTTGAATATAGCCAAAATTGTATTATTAATTAATCACGACACTATAGGTACTAATATTAAATGAGGAACTGGAAGTGTATGTAGCTTAGTTGGAAAGCATTTTCCTACCATGCATGCTGCTGTAGGTTCTATCCTGAGCACTGAAAAAGAAAGGTACCTGAGCAGAAAAATAAAAGGTTAAGTCACTTGTACATACACACACACACACGATATGAAATAAGAAAAATACTAGAATGAAAAACTTGGCAAAGATAAATTCAAAACAACTAATAAAATAACTAAAACAGTTAAAGATGGGAAGAGTAAATAAAAGGAAGCCCAAGTAAGTCAATTGCCATATAAGATATTGAAATAATAAAAGTCTCCATGAAAAACTATTGATAAATGGATGGTTTTACAGTTTGATGGATGAGTTTTACCACATTATCAAAAATGATAACTCACATGTTAAGATATTTCAAAACATAAAAACTAAACCTAATTTAATAACAATAATAAATGAACAAGACAATAACACTATAAATAAGTATAATTTAACCTCATTTATGAATATAGAAGCAATGATTCTAAATAAAAAGTTACTATATGCAAAAGTATATTAACTTATATGATATTATCACCATGTAGATTTTACCCCAATATTTCAAGGTTGGTTCAATATTACTGTAATTGAGAATATTTATAAGGTTAAAGAGAACAACCAACAGATACAGAGAAATTCACAATGATAATTAATCAAGTGAATCAACTCAAGAAAAGTAGAAAAGAAATCTCTTTTTTGACTTTTAAATGTTATAAATCATGCTCAAAACAATGACTCAGCAGTTAAAGGCACTTGCTTTCAAAGTCTGATGGCCTGTGTTTCATTCCCCAGTACCCACATAATGCCAGATGTGCAAAGTGGCACATCTGGAATTCATTTGCAGTGGCAAAAGGCCAAGGTGCACCTATTCATTCATTCATTTATTCTTTCTCCCTCCATGACTACCCCTATGCTTGCAAATAAAAGAAATATTTAAAAATTATAAATAATATAAAATGACAGAGATACATTTGTTACTTTGTGTGAGAGATCAATATTATGGTTGATTTTACAAAAATAATCTGTAATTTCAAACTAGTCACATTCTAAATTCCAGTGATTTTTTAAACAAGAAACTGCTAAGCTTATTTGAATTTTAATTTAAGTCAGTATAGGAAAGATGCATTTTTTAAAAATGTACGTAATTTCCTTACTAGTTTTGAAAAGAAAACTTTTTTTTTCCCCTTGGTTTTTCAAGGTAGGGTCTCTCCAAGGCTGACCTGGAATTCATTATGTAGTCTTAGGGTGGTCTTGCTCATGACAGTCCTACCTCTGCCTTCCAAGTGCTGGGAATAAAGGCATGCACCGCCATGCCCAATGAAAAGAAAGCTTTTTAATAGAAGTTATTGGTATGTAGGAAACTGAAAAGTACCCAGAAATAGCCAAGTTTATAGGGGCACTTTAAAATTCCTTTTTTATTCTTATTCATATTTTCTGGCTTTTTTTACATAAGCAGATCATAGTATCAAATGGTGGGTATAAATGTATTAATAATTTGAAAAGGTGATTACACTACTTTATTTCTTATACTGAAATTGTTACAACATATGCAACTTTTTATCCTTCCAAATGTTGGTTTTTCATGAAAAATCATAAGACCAACTGAAGATGGACTATGAAGGGGAGGAAGGGGACTAAAGGGAGAGACTGGGAACAAGGGAAAGTAGTAACCAGAAGAAATACAAAATAGTACACATTTTGTCTCATATGCAGAACCTAGATTTAATTGTGTGTGTGTGTGTGTGTGTGTGTGTTTGTGTGTGTGTAACATGAATGAAAAGGGGGACTATTTGGGAGAAGAAAAGGCATAAGCAACAGAAGGGGAGGAGGGATAGATAATGTAATGGGAGGATCAATATGAGCATATATGTGAAAAATCAGAATGAAATCTAGTTAATTTGTAAACTAAAACATATTTGTAAAAATATAAGTAATGTTGGGCTGGAGAGATGGCTTAGCGGTTAAGCGCTTGCCTGTGAAGCCTAAGGACCCCGGTTCGAGGCTCAATTCCCCAGGACCCACATTAGCCAGATGCACAAGGGGGTGCATGCATCTGGAGTTCGTTTGCAGTAGCTGGAGGCCCTGGCGTGCCCATTCTCTCTCTCTCTATCTGCCTCTTTCTGTCTGTCTCTCTCAAATGAATAAATAAAAATTGAATAAAAAAATTAAATATATATATATATATATATATGTAATGTTAAAGGGAGTTTTTATCATTAATTAATGTCTCCTTGAGAACCAAAGTAATTATCTCTCAAATATAACTATTTGGTGGTTTTGTTTCTTAGGGACACCAGTTATGGGTCCTCCTGGCCCCCCTGGATTTCCTGGAGAAAGAGGACAGAAAGGAGATGAAGGTCGTCCTGGAATTTGCATTCCAGGATCTCCTGGACTTGATGGGCCTCCTGGAGCTCCTGGTCTTCCTGGGCCACCAGGACCTCCTGGTCCTCATATACCTTCTAGTAAGCTCTGTTTTTACTGTTAACATTCTATTATTTCTTTGGTGTATTTAACTTGTAAGTAAATCAGGTTTTTGTTGTTTTTCATATTTCTGATGTCTAAAAGATTCTAATACTTCTAATTGGGGATTTTTATGTTCCTTTGGTTTTACTGACTCTTCAAATAGTGTTCACTGTCAACAACATATCTTCATTTTGCTTGTTGATTTTTATTTCTTCAGAGGTGTAACTGAAAATAGATCTTTCTTTCTAGTGTATTCAGCATTTTTATTTGCTTAGTTTTTGATATATCTCACAATTATCTTGCTATCTTTTATTTAATCTCAGGTGAAGAGATTTGTAAAGCAGGCCCTCCAGGCCCACCAGGATCTCCAGGTGATAAAGGACTCCAAGGAGAACAAGGAATGAAAGGTTTGATCGTCAAATATATATCTTAATTCTTTGAGTCATTGGCAAAATAGTCTATGTTAACTTCCATTCTACCACATCAACTTCCATGTTTATACACCAAGACAATCTCACTAGCAATAATCCATAATCAATTTCATGAATCATATTTTCTTATCCCTGATCTCCCATCTTTCTGGCTTACAATTTCTAATAACCTGAGTCCAACACTACTTTTATCCCACAAATTTTAAACAACCCTTAACTTTGTATGGTTTAAAATATTGCCTTCCTATCCTATGAGTGTGTGTGTGCATGTTTGTGTAGAGTGAGGTGTGCTATGTGTGGTGTATGTGTGTGTGCACATGTGTATGCAGACGTGCATTACATGCACATGTGTGCAGTAGCCACATGAGAACTTCCATACTCTTCTCTGGGACTGAGACTCTCCCTATACCCAGAGCTTTAGTTTGGAGCCCTAGTTATTCTCTGTTCTCTGTCCTGCTCCCCTTCCTTCTCCTCCCAGGGACTGGGGTTACAGATGTAACACACCCAGATTTTTGTGGGGTTTGCAGTAATGAAACTCCAACAGTCTCAAGCCTCCCAGTCCCTCTTTCTTAAGTAGCAAGCATGCTTAACTGCTGAACCTTTCCCCCTGCTTTCTACATCCCTATTCTTTTTTTTAATTTTTTTTGTTCATTTTTATTTAATTTATTTATTTGAGAGTGACAGTGACAGAGAGAGAGAGAGAATGGGCACGCCAGTGCTTCCAGCCACTGCATACAAACTCCAGATGTGTGTGCCCCCTTGTGCATCTGGTTAACGTGGGTCCTGGGAAATCAAGCCTCGAACCGGGGTCCTTAGGCTTCACAGGCAAGCGCTTAACCGCTAAGCCATCTATCCATCCCCATCCCTATTCTTTTTAAAAAACTTATTTTATTTATTTGAGAGAGAGAGAGAAAGACAGAATGGATGTATCAGGGCCCTCATCCACTGTGAACAACCTCCAGAAGCATGTGCTACCTTGTGCATCTGGCTTTCGTGGGTCCTGGGAAATTGAACCAGGGTCCTTTGGCTTTGCAGGCTTTAACTGCTAAGCCATTCCCTCAGCCCACTTCCCTATTCTTATTTTAAGATTCTGGCCTTGCTTCCTCCTTCTCTAACCAATTAAAGTAATAACAAGGGTATTCATGATTACTGCCACTTCATTTACCGACCTGCTTGCATTTGTGACCACGACAACCTCTTACCAAATTACTGTTGTATAGTTCCTATCTACAGCTGGTTATTCTGCATGAAATATTCTGTTCTTTCTTGTTCTCCCAATGGTTTGGGCCCAGAATATCTTGCCTCTCTCACATCATCAGTTTCTTCAGGTTTTGCTGAAGATAGTAAAATAATAATAATAATAATGTTTCTAAGGAAGGACTGCTTTAGTCCTTGTTCTACATGAAGAAATAAATAAAAATTATAGAGGCTCTATTTGTATGAAGAAATTGGATAATTCATTCATAGCTAGCATCTCAGCAGGTAATGATGATAAGTGAAAATGCAGTTACTTTATCTAATGTATAATGTATCATGAAGAAGAGACTCATCATAAGTTGCAGTATCAAAGAAATGAATAGTAAAGAACCAAAGTTTCATCATGATGAAATGTTTGTAGGGGTTGGTAAATCAGTAAATGTTTGATTAATAACTTTTAAAAAGATTAGTTTTTGGATATTAGTTATTAAAGTTTCTGAATTGAGTAATTACAATAATTTATTTATTTATTTATGAGGGAGAGAGAGAGAAAGACAGAGAGAGAATGGGTGCGCCAGGGCCTTCAGCTGCTGCAAACAAACTCCAGACTCATGTGCCCCCTTGTGTGAATGTATGACATTGTGTGTTTTTGTCACTGTGCATCTGACTTGCTTGGGACCTGGAGATTCAAACATGTTATTGTCCAGTGTTTATTTCTATGTGGAAATTATCATTCAGGTATAGAATTTTAGTAGGGTTGGAAGTATTTAGGAAGGATGTTAGTTGTATTTTATTTGTAGTTGTATTTGTGGCCATGGAAGAGTATCCAGAGATGTGAAATTATAATTCAGTAACTTAAAAGATATTAATGTTGGTTCTTTTGATAGAATTAATTATAATTGTTTGATAAGAAAATTGTGATGAGGTACAATTTGTTGTTTTATTTAGTAATATGGAAAAATTGAGTAATTTAGGAAGGTGAAGAAACAGGTCTTGGTACAGGTATGGTTATGTGATATACTTATTGAAGTGGATTAACGCTTATGGCTGTTTGGTCCTTATTTATATTTTAATTTTAATTGATGTTAATGATATTAAGTAGTAATAAAAATTATGGATACAAGTCTGGTGTGGTGGTATATACCTTTAATCCCAGCACTCAGGAGGCTGAGGTAGGATGATCTATGTGAGTTTGAGGCCAGCCTGAGACCACATAGTGAATTCTAAGTTAGCCTGGGCTAGAATGAGACCCTACCTTGAAAAACCAAACAATAAAATATTATGTATATGGCTAATTTAATTATGAAATATAATTTAACTACTCCTTTTTACTTGATGTAAATGTTGAGGCATGTATTTGAATGTTCAAGTTGGATTTGAAACCTGTGTATTCTTATCAGATTAGGTCTAGAAAATTTGAAGGTATATTTTGGCAAATTATTAGTTTCCATTTGTGGTTAGAAGTTTATTATGGTTGAAAAAAATTCTAAGAGATTGAAAAAACTATGGGTATGTTATGAAAATTTATTAAGTTCTGTGGCCAAATTAAAATCTAGAATGGTGATGATAAGGGTAGTATTTTAAGGTATGTAGGTATAATTATTAGTAGGATAATTATTGGGACAGTGTTGTTTGAGATAAAAAAAATCCTGTGAAAATGGGGTCAATGGTGAGATATTCAATTAAAATAACTAAAAGTGGTTTATTTTCATTATTATTTATTATTTCCTTAATACTAGCAGGAGGAAGGAATTAGAATTGTTCTAAGATGATAGAAATAAAAATAATTTATGTGTGACATATAGCTGTTAAGAATTGGAAATTAGTGTGATTAGTGTCTTCAGATTTTCTGATGTTCTCTTTTAAATACAGTACTGATAAACATGATATTCCTGTGAGTTCCAGGCTCATAGTTGTTAGTGAGGAAGTAGTAAATGGTATTGCTTTGGCTAAGCTTCCCATGTTTCAAATAACTTGCTCACCATTGAGGTAATGGGTGATGGATCTAGTAATTATCAGTAAGAGAGCTTTAAAGAAAACTAATATATTGTCATGGAGAAGAACTAAGACAAATCTAATATCTCCAATACAATTTTATGTCAATGGATAAAGCTGCTATTTAAACATTAGGGCTTATCATCATTTGATTCATAGAAATGCAATAACTTCTACACCTTCTCATCCAATAAAGAGTTGAAATGGGTCAGTAGCAAGGACCACAATAGCAGAATAGGTACAGTAATCATAAGTATATAATAAGAAATGCAATTAAGTATTTGAAAAATTGGTTTATATTTAGATTTGAATATATATTCATATATATGTCACAAAGATAATTCTGTAATTGATTTAATAACAGGTAGTGCTTCTGGTTTAAGTACTATCAAAAAATAATCTAAGTTATAGATGAAAACTATGTATATCATTTGAAAACTTATACTGTGTTAGTTGGAGATGATAGTTTGTAAGCAAAATTAGTAAATAGTATTGTATGGAATATATTTAAGATAATAGCTTTATTTAATTCAATATTTTACATATATGAGGTTAATATTTTTATAAAGATGAGTTAAAGAAATTTCAGTTAGGAATATTAGAATCATTAGCATTATCAAGGTAATTGAAGATACAGCATGTATTACTTTTATATGGAGTTGTACCAGTGTTTTTGCCTCTATGACCAATGGATAACTCTGGTCACTTGAACATACAGAAAACCATAGTTTTAGGTATTCAAAGGAATTTTATTTTGAATGAAGAAAGAAAACAAAAACATAAGTGGATAGTTATTCAACTACTTCTCCATTCCTCTTGAAAACCATTTGAGTCATAGTCTATCTGGACTGAATATTAATTGAAACAAATATTAAAGGGATACTTCTTTCAAAATGGCTGCTTAGGCTTTGGAAACTTAGGGAAGTCGACTATTAAACATGCAAACACTATTCAGTTGATCACAATAAAAAATAATCAGGAATAAATGTTTATACCACTGGAATTTTGGTGAATGGAAAGGAAAACAATTGTGCAAAAATTACACTAGCTACCCAAAATAATTTTATATCACTAAGAATTTGAGGTATAGCTTCAGTTTTCATACAAGAAAAGCAAGATGTGATGTATGGAAATACCATCTCATCAACTGTAAGCTCTTTAAATACAGTTCCAATATATTGACAAGTCTGTGAAATACTGTAATTTCAATATGTGACAAATGGGGTAGTCATGGGAGACAAGATGCTTGCTAGCTTTCAAAGGAAATAATCATTAGAATACTACTTTATTTCATTTTAAAAAGTCTTTATTAGGAACTTAAATATGTGAACAAATTGTAATTGTTGATGTTTACATTATGTTTTTCTCTTTTGTCCCCTTTACCTTTGCCCCATACTACTGAAGACTCTCCTCTTTTATGGTAGTCCTTCATCTCTTTTGTTGTCTTATTCCTTTTATCCTTCTCCATCCTCTGTTAAAAATTTTAATGAGTTAAAATCCATACTTTTTAAATCTATGACTGCATGAATTGGCAGCTATTGTATACTTTCCTGTTAAACAAGGACTATGTTTAGATTATTAGATTCATAACCGAAGGTTTGTTTGAGTAATATTCACATAGAAATTCTATAATCAGTTAATGATTAAATGATAATAGAATTAATGTGGTTACACACATGGCCATTAACATACTTTCTTGTATAGTGATAGGTATTGTAGCTGGCTCCATGTTGCTTGAATGAACCTCCAAACCAGTCAAACCAGTTTAGGGGAGGAGGAGATTTATTTTAAGCTTCAGATTCAGGGAGAAGTTCCATCAGTGGAAGGAAGAACCTGCTTCCATACATCCAAGCAAAGAGAAACAACAAAGCAGCCTGTGCAAACCAAAAGCAACATACAGCAGGGACTCGGACAGATCTCAGATCTCAGACCTTTCTGCATATCTTTAGGCTGGAAATTCCATCCACTCCCAAACACACCTTAGGGATGGACACCAGAGCATACCTCCAGTGACATCTCCTCCAGCCAGGCTGCTGGAGACCCAAGTTGTGAGCATTAATAAAGCACCTGAATCTATGGGGGGACATACATTCAAAGTACCACAATAGGCAAATATTATTTCTATAATACGTAAATTTCCTCAAATTTGTAGTGATTAATCTGTATGTAGTATAGAAATCAATAATAAGTGTGTTAACTCCTATTAAGAATATGGCATATGGGCTCCAGGGCTTAGCAGTTAAGGTGCTCGCCTGGAAAGCCAAAGGACCCAGGCTAGATTCCCCAGGACCCACGTAAGCCAGATGCAGAAGGTGGCACATGTGCCTGGAGTTTGTTTGCAGTGGCTGTAAGAGCCCTGGAGTGCCCATTCTTTCTCTCTTTCTCTCTCTCTCTCTCTCTGTCTCTCTCCCTCTCCTTCTTTCCCTCTCTCTCAAATAAATAAAAATAAAAATCTCCTTGTATTTAAAAAAAGAATATGGTGTAGGATGAGTGGGTGAATGATGATGAAATTATGAATAGTTAGCTTACTGATTAAATTAATAGTAGATGAAGAGCTAGATTTGTAAGACTGGCTAAAATTCATTATGATGAAATTAAAGGTATAGTAGTTTATAATTCTCAAAATAAAAGTATAGTTTAGCTATAAATCTCTTTGTAATATGACTTAGCAAGACAGTATAATATTTATGATTTAAAGCTGTGTGCTACTATTAAAGCTATAGCTCCAATATAACTTTCTACTGTTTGAATAAGAATGGCTGCAATAACTAGTGCTATATGACTAAGAGATGAGCATGCTATTATTTTAGGCCTATTTGTCTTAGGTAAATTGACCTTATAATATCTATGCCTCATAAAGGCATATGGGAGTGCAAACACACATTTTCCTCTTCATACTTCAAACACAGGCTATTCTTACCTTCTCATTGCTCATAGTAAATACTTGGGGTCATCCTCAATGTTTTCATCTTTTGTATTCCACAACTAATTCTGATCTTCTGAGAATCTTTTTTTTTTCTGTAATTTTCCTTCTATATCACTGCAGTAGGATTATCTAGAGTTTCCATCTTTTCACTTAGTTTATCCTTAACATAGCAGCCAGTATCATATTTTAAAACATGTTATGTCATGTTGCTCTTTTTTTTCAAATTCTTCTACTAGTTTTTTTCATTTTACTAACAGTAAAAAAGAAAAAAAAAACTATCAGCTTTGGTAGCCTATATCATCTTTCATGGTAAGCTTCTTCTTAGAAACAGTTAACACTGTGACCTGATTCCACTTTCTCATTCTGCTTCAGCAGTCTGGATGGCGTGTTGTGTTTTGATTCCACTTATAATATGTTACCCTCACTATGCACCTGTCGTGCCTTTTTTTTTTAAATATCTGTGTATCATCTTGTCAATGAAATCTATCCTGACCACCCTATTTAAATTTATGACTCTCCTTCCACCCACTCGTCCCTGGCATACTCAATCCCTCTCATACAGCTCCATTTTTCCTACAAATATTTCCATGCATATTTAAAGCTTAGTAGATTTAATAGCATATGAAACTACTATGTAAAGTATTAATGTATTACCTTTGTTGTTTATTATCCCTTTGCATTGGTAAGATTTTAGCACTATAAAGTTATGCAATTTTGTTTGTTTTGTTTTTCAGCGTATCACAAATACCTAGTATAGTTCTAGGCACACAGTAGGCATTTGGTAAATACTTAAGAATTGAATTTTTATGAGAGACAGAGAATTGGTGCACCAGAGCCTCTAGCTACTGCAATTGTACTCTATACATGTGCTCATCTTGTAAGCATGTGCGACCTTGCACACTTGAGTCACCTTCTGCGTCTACATAGGACCTAGAGAGTAGAATATGAGTTCTTAGGCTTTTCTGGCAAGCACCTTAATCACTAAGCAATCTGTCCAGCCCAATAATTGATTTTTTTTTAAAAATATTTTCTTTATTTGCAAGCACAGAGAGTGAGAGAGAAAAGAGACAGAGAGAATGGGTACAGCAGGTCCTCTATCTGCTACAAACTTATTCTAGATGCATGTGACACTTTGAGCATCTGACTTTATGTGGGTACTGGGGAATAAAACAAGGGCCACTAAGACTTGCAAGCAAGCACCTTAACTTCTGAACCATCCCTCCAGCCCCAGAATTGATTCTTGATGTAGACTGTCAAACCACACTTAGGGATAGGAATGCTATTATTTTTCAGTAACATTTGTTTTTTATTTTGATATTCTCCAGGTGACAAAGGTGACACCTGTTTCAACTGTATTGGAACTGGTATTTCAGGGCCACCAGGCCAACCTGGTTTGCCAGGTCTCCCAGGTCCCCCAGGTAAAACATTCTGCATGTAAGATATATAATCTTAGTTTATAGTGTTACCAGTTTATCATTTTCTAGCTAGTCATTCATGCGTACAAATAACCAAATAAGAAATGGCCCTCCAATGAGATAAATTATGCTTTAGTTTTTAATACATGATGCTGTCAGCATTTCTGTTGTGTCATTGTTCCAAGAACATATCTTTCCAATTTTCTAAATGGAAAGGAACATAACTTATAAACTGGGTGGGAAGTTTACACTGTGTGGACCCTGAGTATAGTTTCCAGAGGCAGAGTCATTGGGATATATCACATGTTGTCATTAACAAATAGGTTTTTATTGGAGTTTTCACAGCCAACTGCCAGTATTCCTCTTTATATACAAAACTCCTGCCCTCATCATTTCTAATCAAAACCAATTTCAGTATTTCAGACCCATAATTATTCTACTCAACTTTCTCTTTGCATATGCCTATATTATATTGTCTTGAGATAATGTGTAATGTCCTCTTCCAGGTACACAATAAATTCCAGATCACTTGCCTGTCTAATATTCAAAGACACCAGTTCCTTAGGGACTCATAGTTGCCATTGGGCATTAGTAATATGGCCTGCACCTCTAGTGGTTCTCAAAGTAGGTAACTCTGAGTCACCTAGAGGCTTTGTTAAAATCAAGGTTACTGGGTCAAAATCCCAAAATTTCTGATTCAGTAAATCTGGAGTAGGAAATTCTTAGCAATACCAAAGAATTGACATTTTCAGTTACTAACCAAGTCATAGTGGTGCAGCTTGTGTGGGGACTTATTTGGAGAGAAACTGCTTTAATAATTTGTCCTGCCACTGAGTTGGTGATACACACCTTTAATCCCAGCACTTGGGAAGCAGAGGTAGGATGATCACCATGAGTTTGAGGCCACCCTGAGTATATATACCTAGTGAATTCTAGGTCAGCTGGGGCTTGAGTGAAACCCTGCTTCAAAATAAATAAACTAAAAAATAGTACATCCTGTCATTTTGCCACTGAATACTTCTCATTAATCAAATATTAGGAAAAGGAAAACCAAATAAAACACTATGAAGAATCTAGGAAAATTAAATGACTGAGAATACAGATATGCAGACTTCTTCCTTATTTCCTTCTCCCTTTAGCAATGGGATGGTTATAAGAACTCAAGCCTGACTACATATATTATTTGGTAGCTACAACCTTTGTAAAAGGATACTTTGGAGTTAGAAATACCTTATAATGCAATATTGTATGTAATATGAAGTATTACATTTTTAAAAGAGAGTGTGTTGTCTTCATTTTGAGAAAATGAAAGGTATAAATGAAAATTGGACTTAAATGAGATTGAATGTAGATAGTTCCTGAGATGCTGATTTCTCTATGAGCTTGGTTGAGGATTTAAGCTCAGAACTCGCATTATTTTGTGTATGTTCTAGGATCTCTTGGTTTTCCTGGACCAAAGGGTGAAAAAGGACACCCAGGTGCTACTGGTCCTAAAGGATTACCGGTAAGGTTTGAGTATATTATAACTAAAAGAGGAATATAACAAAACCATGCACCCTTTGATATTTACTTGTGGATATATATAGTATGTTTAGCATGCATAATTAACTTGTAATTTATTTTATTACTCCACTGTCACTGGCTCATAGTCTTTGCTTGATTCAGTACTTGGTGTACTAAGTATTATTTTGCAGGTTAATGGAGTAAACTGGAAAGAAGTGTGTTGGAAAAAATCTTCATTTTCTTTTTTGCCTTCATTCTTACCCATCTTTATTTTCCCCCATAATTCAGGGCATACCAGGAGCTCCAGGTGCTCCAGGCTTTCCTGGATCTAAAGGCGATCCTGGCGACATCCTCACTTTTCCAGGAATGAAGGGTGATAAAGGAGAGTCTGGCTCCCCTGGAGCTCCAGGACTCCCTGGTCTACCTGGCACTCCTGGACAGGATGGATTGCCAGGTCTCCCTGGCCCCAAAGGAGAGCCTGTGAGTTGGTTTCATATTCTTGCTTTTATAATGTCAGATTGTCATGTAGAAATGGTTCCTACAGGCTGAGTTTGTAGCTCAATTGTTGAGCTCATGTTTAGCAAGGTTGAGGCCCTGGGTTCAATCCTAAGCACCAAAATAAGTTTGTAAATTAAAACAAAGGTTGGACCTGGTGCTGAGATGTACCACACACTCTTAAGAGCTATTTATGTTTTTCTCATTTCCTACATTGTATTCTTTCATACCAACATATAGGTAGCTGTATATCTATGTGTTTCTGTATTAAACTTTTCCTTTTTCAGGGTGGAATTGCTTTTAAGGGTGAAAGAGGTCCCCCTGGGAACCCAGGTTTGCCCGGTCTCCCTGGGAGTATGGGACCTATGGGACCTGTTGGGTTTGGTCCTCCAGGCCCAGTAGGTGAAAAAGGCATACAAGGTGTGGCAGGAAATCCAGGCCAGCCAGGATTACCAGGCAAGTTTATTACAGTTGTTTGTCTTGTTTTATATTTGGTACTTCAAAGCAGAAATAAATACATTGGCTTCCTTTCCTAAAAGATATGTTTCCATTTATAAGTCACATAGCAAGATAATGGAATATACTTTAAGCAGGATGCATTGTCTTGCTAACTTTTTTATCTTTGTTGTTATTGTCAATTGTCTTCTTAAATATAATGCCAAATACAGGCTTTGCAGATAATTATAATAGAAACACATCTGTAACAAATACAGTCAAGAAATAAAATATTCCCAGAATCCTAAAAATACCACACTTCTCTCTTTGTCATTTCCTGTTCTAAATTTGTTTCCTGCTTCTTTCTATACCAAAACTACTTTTCTGATTTTTGCATGATATCCTTCCATTTCCCCTGCTTTGTGACTTCTATATGCATTCAAAAATAAAGAATTTTTGTTTCTGTTTGCACTTCGTATTAGTGGGATCATAAGGTAAGTACTCTTCATTATAACTTGGTGTATAGCTGTAGTGTTTCCATTTTCATTTCCATTGTGTATGTATGTGTGTGTATTGAGTAGCATAGTTGATTTATTCATTCTGTTGTTATTGGATATATTGCTTCTAGTTAATATCTGTTGCAAAACCATTTACACACACGCACACCCTAATTCTCATGTGCTCATACTTCTCTAGGGCAAATGTTGGCAGATTGTAACTCGTGAACCACAACTAAACTATCACCCCTTGTTATAAGAAAAATCTTTGTTAAACACATCTGTGCCCATTCCCATTGCCCGTGATTACTTTTGGAAAATAACAATGAATTGAATGGTTATTAAAGAAATCAGATGGTCCACAAAGCCTAAACTCTTTACTTTCAGGACTATTACAGAAACAAACAAACAAACAAACACATAAACTGGCTTATTCCTAAGCTAGGGTATATATTGAAGATGAACATTTTTGAGGCATAGGATAAGTACATCTTCAACCAGATTATATAATTTTCAACAATATCCAGAGCAATTATACCAACTTATAACATCATAAAACATGTTGAGGATGTCATGTTGCTCTGTATACATGCAGATGGATTATGTTTCCATATTTAATATAGTACCCGTATGTTGAGTAAGGTCTAACCCAGAAATTTTATTTTGCCATACTCTGATTATATTAACATTTGGTACTTTTGAATATATTTATTGGCCATTTGAATTTCCTTTTGTGAAACACTTATTCACCTGTTTTTACCATTTTATTCTAGTAATATGCTCATTTTTCTTATTGAATTAAGGGAATCCTTCATATTTTATTTGTAGTAGATCTTTGTTAGCTTTGCATTTTCTAGAAAAAGTCTTTCCATATTATGGTTTTATCTTTGCATTCTGTGGATGGCATTGTTAATGAATAGGTAGCAGTCTTAATAGAGTTCAAATTTGTCAATGTGTTCCCTCTTTTTGTGGAATGTTTAGGAGATATTTCTTTTTATGGAAATAAGAGATCCCACATTTTTTTCTGCACATTGGGGAACCAGAGAGGCAGGTGGTGTGTCTGCATCCAAGTGCAAAAGCTGAAGAGTCTGGGGGTGGGTGGTGGCTAATACAAGTTTCAGAGTCTGAAGGCTAGAGAAAAATACATTCTGAGGCTCCAAGCCAGGTGAACATGGGCATTCCAGCTGAGAGAGAGAAAATAAAAAGGCTGGGGGAAATTAAGCCCATTCAGTTTGCTGTGTTCTGGCTTTTAGCAGTTGGATGATGCTGTTCCACATTGGGTGAGAGCAGGTCTGCTTACTTAGTTCACTGATACAAATGTAAGACTCTCTGGAATCACATCCCACAGGCATGCCCAGAAATACTACTTGTGCAGCATTCTGGGTATCCCTTAATCAACTCAAGCTGACATTTTAAACTTAATCATCAAACACCTTCAATCACAGAGGTGTATAAATTTTTCTGGCATCTACTCTTTCCCTTTGAAATTCCATCCGTATGCTTGATACCTTCTTAGAACATTTACTATAGGATTGTTTCTTTTGTGATTTTTTGTTAGCTTTCATTTTCAAAGATTTTTAATGATTTCCTTTTTCTTTTATTAAGAGATTGGTACTCAAGTGAATGCTTCTTACTCTACAGTAATTTACTTTTGCTTGCAGGTCCTAAAGGTGATCCAGGCCAGACTATAACTCAGCCAGGGAAGCCTGGTCTGCCTGGTAATCCAGGCAGAGATGGTGAAGTGGGTCTTCCAGGTTTGTACAGAATTCATTTCAAAACATCCTCACCATTTGTTGGCGTATATCGTTGAACATTTCCCTTTTAAAAACTGCTCTTTGTCCACAGGTGACCCAGGACTCCCAGGGCAACCAGGCTTACCAGGAATACCTGGTAGCAAAGGAGAACCCGGTACCCCTGGTATTGGGCTTCCTGGGCCACCAGGTCCCAAAGGTATGTTGGACCGGCTAGTGGATAGGGTAGGTTAGCTAGATAGTATGATTCTATTCATTGATAATAAAACATATTACATTTAACATTTTTCTGTGTAATGTAAAAATATTGAAAAGTCACATTGTGTATCTGCTTCAAGTTCATGATCTTTATTGAAAACATTCCAGTAATAAAAATTACTGCTTTATAGAAAAATTAATTTATATACTAAAATAGAAAGTAGTACATTTTGTGCTTACCATTATATTCTCAGAACTTAGAACAGTTCCTAGCAATATAGTAAGCAGAAAACAGATTTACAACATGTATACATGCAATATTTTATCACCAAGTAAAAATACTAAGATGATTTATTGAACATGTTAGGGTTTTTGAACAGGTTTTTTTGTTGTTTTTTTACTCACAGTATTTTATCTCATAAATGGCAAAGGAACACATTTGTATGAGGACAGTTCTTATATATTCCCCTACTACTAATAAATGCTTTAAAAATGTCAGATTTCATTTTATGTGTGTTTAACATCTGCAGTTTTTTCTAGTTCACTTTCCAAACGATATGATTGGCATTTTTATCATACTATATATCCAGTTAGAAGCATAATAAAAGCTCTTCTGTATTTTTGAGTGGGATTTATTCCTTATATTTAGGCCTGACTTACTCTATATTTTTCACATGAGCATATCTTGTTTGACTCACATGAGCACTATGTGAAAGATAAACAGCAAAGTGATTCTGGGAGGGCATCAGAGGTCTGTAAGTCTCTGGCCGTCCAGAATGTCAGTGAGCTTTTAACATCCTAGTGTACAAAGCATGATTGGAGAAGGTGAGAACGTGGGTCTCTTTCTTAAAGTTTCTTTGCTTTGAAGATTAAAGCAATAACATCATTTTATAGGCTTTCCAGGAATTCCAGGACCACCAGGAGCACCTGGGACACCTGGGAGAATTGGTCTACAAGGCCCTCCTGGGCCACCAGGCTTTCCAGGACCAAAGGTCTGGGACATTTTTATTCACCCCTTGTCACATTAATATCTAACCTACCTTCCTAATGCCTGTTTTAACTTTGACATAAATTCAGGTCTTTATAATAAAAGTTACCTATATCGCCATTGAAAATATTTAATCCCAAACTATCTTTAAGAGGCTGAGAGTCCATAGTTTGATCGAAAAAGGTTCTGATTCTATTGAGTCTGTACACTTACTGATTCCATGAGATAATGCATTACTTTCTCTCATGCTTCTCTATACAGTAACTATCCTATTTCATATCTGTGACCTGTGTGATAATTGGTTGAAATGGTGCTGAATATATGAAGACCTGTACATACTCTGTCCCAGTTCCATCACAAATGCTAATACAAATCAATACTATTTATTTAGTAATAATTATAACTCTGTTTTTATTTTTCTCTATTCCCCTTATTGTATCTTATCTAACCTCAAATTTTCCTCATTTGCCTTTTGGCCAACTGCTGTGATATGTAATTAACCTGACTTTTCCTATATTTTCTCTTTGCTTAGTTAATTTAAGTGTACCAGGTTTCATTATTAGTACTTGTTTTCCATAGGAAAAACACAGCTGACTATGATTCCAGATCTCATACAAAACTACTTCTCTGTTGGTTTATTTTTTTTTCTATGATTAATATTCTCAAATAAGCCCAAAAGTAAAATGTGATGGGCTGAAGAGATGGCTTAGCAGTTAATCACTTGCCTGTGAAGCCTAAGAATCCCGGTTCAAGGCTTGATTCCTCAGTACACATGTAAGCCAGATATACAAGGTGGCACATGCATCTGGAGTTTGTTTGCAGTGGCTGGAGGCCCTGGTGTGCCCATTCTCTCTCCCTCTCTCTCAAATAAATAGAAATAAACAAAAATTAAAAAATAAAAATAAATAAAATAAAATATTTTTAAAAGTGAACTGAAGTGTATAATAAACTTTCATGTAGCAATTACCCAAGTACAAAATTATTAAGATTTAATCACATTTCCTTGTACTATTTCTTTTCTTAATATTTTAACCCAAATCTCAAAATCATGTTATTTCATCTACAAATGTTTCAGTATTCTTCTCTATGTAAGTGGAAATTTTATTCAAATGCCATGATACCATTTTAAGACTTAGCCAAATTAAAACAGTAATTTAACTTATCTAATACTCAGTCTGTAATAACATTTCCTAACTTGGTTTGATTGTTATTTAAATCTTAATGCTCTTTCTGTTACTCTTATTCTGAAACCAGTCCAACTCATTTGTTTTACAAAACTCAGTTTCCCATCTTCCAAATGTTCTCTACAATGAAAATTAAGTTTAATTTGATTATCCTTCCCTTCTCACCATGGAGGGAGCATTATGTTGTGTTTTTTTGCTTTGAATTCTCTATACTAAACTGTAAGCATCAGGAAAGTCATGGGAGTTCTTGTTTTATTTTTTGATGTGTGCACTTAAGGGGGAGCCAGGATTTGGGTTACCTGGGCCACCTGGGCCACCAGGATTCCCAGGTTTCAAAGGAACACTTGGTCCAAAAGGTGATCGTGGTTTCCCAGGACCTCCAGGTCCTCCAGGACGCACTGGCTTGGATGGGCTACCAGGACCAAAAGGTATGGAGGCTCTTGCTACTTCTCAGTTACTTTAAGCTTTAAGCTTTTAAAGAAATTGAAACATTTGGTAAAGTTTGAGCAATAATTAGCCCAGTCAATTAGAAAGCCATGGTGCTCCTTTGTCATGGCTATACTCTTATTCATCTTTCATTGATTATTTTTGTCTTTTATTTATTAGATATATAATAAAAAGGAATTTGTATAAAAGTAACACAGTCTTATGTGTGGTAGTACAGGCCAGTAATCCCAGCACTTGAGAGGCAGTGGTAAGAGGAATTGAATGCCAGCCTTGGCTACATAGTGAGTTTAAAGCTAGCATAGGTTACATGAGACCCTGGGATTAAACACAAATAGACAATGATAAGTCTTCCTTCTACTCCCTCCACATCCACTTGGCTATGTTCCATCCTGTGTATGCCCAGTGTTTAGTTCCTTTACAAATATACTAGCTAATATGAATATTTTTAATTTTTGAATTTATTAAAGGATAGAACAATGCCTTTTGTGTTTTTGTCATTTTGTTTATTTCATAGGATTTTATGTCTTGGATATTGGCCCAAATTAGTATTTAGAAATCTTCATACTTAAAAGAGAATACTATCTTAGTATTTAATTTCATGAGTATGCTATAAATTATTCTTCTAGTTTCTATTTGCCACTATGGATTTTTGCTAGTCTATTCTTATTACAAATAATGCCATAGTGAATAATCTTTCATACACATTATTTCAGGTGTGTGTCTGTATAATATATATAATATATATAATATGTATATATAATAATGAACATGGATTTTCTAAATATTGTCAAATTCCTCTTCATTTATAAAATTTCACACTTCTACCAGCAATACATGTGTATTTGCTTTCCCACAAGCCTTCCTGAATATGCTGGAAAAGCTCCTGAATTTTTGTTAGCTTGATGGAAATAGGTTTATTAATATTATTTTATTTAAAAAATTTAAATGTACAGAAAAATTAAATGAATCACACAGTGAGTGGCCATCTATTTAATGCTTAAATTCCACAATCAACATTTTTTATCCTGCCAGAATTTTTACTTTTTTCAATTTTTAATAGTTTAAATTTTTGTTAGGGCTAGAGAGATGGCTTAGCGGTTAAGCGCTTGCCTATGAAGCCTAAGGACCCCGGTTCAAGGCTTGATTTCCCAGGACCCATGTTAGCCAGATGCACAAGGGGGCGCACGCATCTGGAGTTTGTTTACAGTGGCTGGAATCCCTGGTGCGCCCATTCTCTTTTTCTGTGCCTCTTTCTCTCTGTGTCTGTCGCTCTCAAATAAATAAATAGAAATCAACAAAAAAATTTTGTTATATGGACAAGTCTTATTCCCTTCATATTTTCTTATTATATCCTGTCCTCCCCAGTCCCATACCACTGAGGTCACTCCTCTGTGGGGTTACTGGTATTTACTATGGGCCTATGGACTATGAATACAACAGTCACTCTCTGAGGCAGGGTAGCAATGTCTAAGGATACTCCTTCCCACCCTGTAGCTCTTACAATATTTCTGCTCTATCTTCTGCAATGTTCTCTGAGCCTTGCCAGGTGTGTTATAAGTCTACTTTAGTGTTGTGCTCTCAGAAACTTCTTGATTTCTGCTTTAATATATTTTGATTGTCCTCAGTGTCTGTCACCATATCCCTGGCACAGGTTGTCAGCCTTACCATGAGAGTAGCTTCATATTTAACTCACAATTTTCTCTGTGGTCCTGTCAAAATTTTGTTTTTATGGAAAACATAGAGGCTCTGGATATAGCACAGTTATACAGAAATTGCCTAGTATGTGCAAAAGCCCAGGTTAAATCCTTCACACCATAAAAGAGAATTTCATATATATCACAAAGTATAAAGTTCATTACAGTAACAACTATGTACCTATCACTGACATTCTACAATAGTTGTTACCAATATTCTTTGTTATATTTCTGTCAAACTAACTATCCTTCTTTTTATCTATTGAAAAAAATAGGTTATAATTTCTGTATTGACAAATAAAACTGTGTAACTGAAACCACTACTAAGATAACATCCTTGGGCTGAAGATCTTCATGAACTTGCCTACCATGCTGAAGGTCCTGGCTTCTGTCCCTTTGTTCGTCACATATTTTGTCATATATTCTGATTTTGATACTTTTAAAATATTGAAACTATTCTCAGCCCATGGAATTTGCAAAGATATCTGTAGGTCACATTTACCCCCTAGGCAGCATTTTGTTGTCCCTACTTTTCATGAAAGCAACAGAGACAATATTTGCAATCAGAACGTACTCGAAAGCTACTGAGGGCTGGAGAGATGGTTTAGTATTTAAAGCACTTGCCTATGAAGACTAAGGACCCATGTTTGACTCTTCAAACCCCACGTAAGCTAGACACACAAGGTGATACAAGCGCGCATGGTCACACATGCACACAAGGTGGCACACACGTTTAGAGTTTGATTACAGTGGCTGGAGGCCCGGGCACACCAGTGTTCTCTCTCTCTCTCTCTCTCTCAGACACACATACACACACAAAGGAAAATTTCAGTCTCTTGGGCTTGCCTCAAAATTTTTTAAATTACAAATAAATAATAATAATAATAATAACTATTGAACTGGACATTAAAATTTGGATTTCATGAAAATAATTTATTTTCATATCATATATTAAATAGAGTACCTGTAACAGGACTACAATAAAACTTCTTAAAACTAATCAGAAAGTCTCAAATTTTAAAAAAGGACAATGGGTAAATTTAGCAATAATTTCAATAGATATTTAACCAAAGAATACATCCAAATGACAAGTGCATGTAAAAATATAGTCATCTGATAATATCAGACATTGCCAAAGATGTGCAGTAACTAGAAATTTAATGCACTGCTAGTGAGCATCTAAGAAGATACAGCTTCTTTTAAAACCAGCCCAATATCTGGCACCAGGGTAAAGAAATGCTTGGGTTATTTCATTTTCAAAAACAGCAATGTTTTCTTAAAATGTGAAACACTGGTCTTACCCCATGAAACAACAATCCCACTTCTAGGTATTTGCTAAAGACATATAGGCAGCATAACATAGCATTCTATAAATCAGTGTTCATATGAGCTTATTAAAAATCACCAAGACAGAATTTAATAGGTGTAGGCCCTCTTGTACCAGCACAAGGGTGAAAGAGATAGACATAGAGAACACTCAACTCCTACCAAATCATATATCCAGAGACACAGAGGTTCACAAGACCTCATCACTGAAGTAGACCTAAAATGAACCCATCATGGCTCAGGGAAAATTGCAGAAGAGGGGACAGAAAGATTATTAGAGCCACATGTTGGGACATTATGCACAGAGCCATTGCCTCTTACCCATAACTGATGGCTAACCACACAATGCACGACCCATATTCCCCAAAAAGGAGGGACCCTGCAGAAGGGGGAGGACAGGGAAGAGGCTAATGATGGTATCAACATGGCTGTATACATACTGTGTACATAATTTTTAAAAATGAGAAAAAAAATCACCAAGAATTGGAAGCAGCCCAAATGTCTAAGAAATAGTGAGCAGACTAACAAAATGCAGTGTATTTACACAATAGAGTATATATAATGTGAAAGACATACTTGAAAGGATACATGCCACATGCATTTGTGACATTCTAGAAAAGGAAAAAACTGTTTGTGGTTTTAAGTAAATAGAAATATGGGAAGGATTGACTTCAGCTGGGCAAAGTCCCTTTGGAAGTTATGGAACTTTTTTGCATCTTGATTTTATTGTCAATTATATGACTGGATAAATTTGTCAAAACTGAACCAGGTATACACTGAAATTTTAATACATGTAAAAGTTTTAAAAAGTCAGAGTGATCAAAGATGGAGAGAGTTAATAGTGAAGTTTCTATTATTAAAGTGATGTTTTAGTGATGATGTTAGCAGCTTAAACATATTTTAGCCATAACCCTGAGATTTAATAAAAGGAAAATCTTGAAAGTTAACTACTTGAAATATAATTTAAAGTTATAAACAATTCCCCAAGACCAGTTAGATTGAAGGTGTGGTTTATACTCTTTTGACTTATTTTGTGGTGTTAAGTACTGGGGTTAATTGCTTATTACATTATAAGATTCATTAATGTTCATAGAGTTTGTACTTTGGGTACCTAAGTATCATTTGTTTTCTGAATGAAAACCTGTTACTTTAAATATCTAAACTATGTTTGTTTTATTTTTAAGGTGATATTGGACCAGTCGGACAACCTGGGCCAATAGGACCTCCTGGGTTACCAGGAATTGGTGTCCAGGGACCCCCAGGCCCACCAGGGACTCCTGGGTCAATAGGCCAACCTGGTAAGATTGCAGGAGATGTGCCTTTTGAATCTCTCATATATTAATGTAATAGACTCCAGAAAATTGATTTAAAAGATCATTTATCTTGTAAAAGTGAGAAATCATATGTCACCACAGAAGAGCTATTTAAATCCTTGATATTTTTCTTTATTTTCATCTAAAATTTATGTATTTTCAATAGCACAAATTGATGATGGCATAGTTACTACTGCCATATAATCATTGAGCAAGAGAGAGTTTTGGAAGCACGGAACTTAAGCTCCTAGTGCTCATTCTTTCAGGCTTGAACAGCTTTAAAGCAGTCACCGACACATCCTTATCCATGGAAAATCTTTGCATTTTGGGTACATAAGTACTGAAGTAGGGGCTCCACAAAAATGTTCTGTAAAGATATATACTAAGCATTTCATTTCATTTTCTTTTTTAATGTAGTTGACTCCCTGCCTCTTTTGCCTCAAACTTGCAAGCACTTTGTAACTGAGCACATATTTTTTATTCTTATTATTGAAAATGTTACTTTTTTATCAGCTACTCAAAAAAGTTTCATCAACATAAAGCCTAGTGATTTGCTTCTGTAGATAATGAAATATATGTTTTTCTATGCTTGAATGAGAGTATTCTGAGATAAAGATTTCTTAGTCATTTGGTGATGCGAATTCTTATTTTAATTTAATTTATGCATATATAGAAAGAGCCATTCTGAGGTCTGCATTATATTATTTCAAAGCACTATAATAATTGATAAAGTAAGAAGAAATATGCAATAGCTAATCATTCTTTGAACACTTGGACACATCAAAAAGTGTAACATAATTCATATGCACTTGTAGTTACTCAAACATAAATACATTTTCTGACCTTCGATGATTATAGGTATTTTTAGGCTATTGTGTTTAAGTCTAGAAATAGTGGGCTATGTGTCTGGAATTCGATGGCAGGAGGCTCTCAGGCACCCATTCACTCTCTCTCTCTCTCTCTCTCTCTCTCTCTCTCTCGCACACACACACACACACTCTCTCTCTCTCTCTCTCTCTCTCTCTTTCTCTTTTTCTCTAATAAATAAATATTGTTTTAAATCTAGAAATACTTGAATAGTTGCTAGCATTATAAAAAGCATGGGAACGCTATTTTCATGTCCTTAAAAAAAACGGATTTTAAGGTACATTGTACTGATTGAAAAATAAGAACACTTAGAGTCATGATTTGAACCAGGCTGTTATAAAATAGTTGCTTTATCACTCATGAAAAATACATTCATGCCCAACTAGCATACCAGCAGGATCTTGAAGAATAGTATTTTTAGTTTTGGCCATTACAGGCTTCACCTGCTCTTTCATAAGGTCGTTAAAATGAATTTATCACTTCAATTGTGTTTTATTACCCATTTCAGTTCCAAAAATTGCATGAACTTATGGAAGCATTCTGAATTCTTAAGTCACAGCTGAGTAAAAATAAAAAGAAACATTATTAACAAGAATCTGAATAAAATACAGATTTGGTTATATATGCTTCATACCTTTTCAAACTTAGCTAATCTCCTGCTTTCATTCATCTAATCTTCTTATCTTTTCTCTCTCTCTCATAACATAGATATATCTTTCTGGTAGACTATAGGAATATTGATTATAAAGTCTACATAGTATGGTCTCAGCACACACCTAAATCAATTAATAATCTTTAGTAGTTAAAATAGCATAAAAACGTATGAAGTATACTCAATACAGAAATGTTCTCAATTGCCTTTTTTTTTTTAACCATGGATAGATCATTCTGACTCTGTACTGGTCACATATAGTCATTTTTAGGTAAATTTCATTTCCATCACGAAAGCAGAATATTATCACGACCTATTTCAAAAGTGTTTTAATGTTTGTTCTTATATGTTAATTGTTGGGTAATTATCAATACTATTCCTAATATCTTAATAAGTCTAAAATACACTACATGACTGAAATACTAAGTTTCAAAATTATAAGGAGTTTATGTAATATACTCATTTCACTTTGCAATAGTTAACTTCATGCAAAATATTCTCTGTTGTTATTGCTCCAGTGCAAAATGTTTGCATTTCTTATTATTTACTTAGTTGTACAATTTGGTGTTTTTTTCTCTCTTTTTGTAAGTATGAAACTGTATTTCTTATTTTCGTATTTTTTTCTAAGGCAAGCTATACAATTTATCACATATTTAGAAACTAAGGCCCTGTTGAATATTAATTCCTTATCCAACAGCAAGAAAATAGAAGAAAAATTGACAAGAAAATACAAGCAAAATGCTTTGCATCCCATGACCTAATAACTCAGGCCACAATAGAGGCTGTTAATTCTTATTTGTGTTGGTTGTTAATATAGGTTGTTAGGACGTTCATGACTGACTCATTTTATAGTTAAGTTAAATATACTCTATTTTATGTCCATACATCATATATTAACATGGACCAAATATATTGTAATCCTTGTCCAGTTCAGGAAACTCTGTCTAACTGAATCATCTAAAAAGAAAAAAAAATATGTTCACTACTATTAGTCAAAACAGACATCAAAACCCAAAAACATCAAAAAGAATTATCCATGTGAATTTCATAAATTAGGTAGAGTGTATTATAGATTTATAACTATTTATATGGCTATGAAATCCTCAGAGTTAAGTATGTTTGTATGTCCATAGTTTTCACATTTTTCCTCCCCCCACTAATATCTAATATCTGCCTTTGGCTGCCAGTAAAATTTGAGTCTCCGTATACTCCTGCATAGTCTCGGGAGACTTGTGCTATGGTTTCTGTTAGTACATGTGGGATTCAGTAGATATTTTGAAGTTGTATTGAGTTTTTTCATGCTGGATATTATCAGGATGCTTATTCTTGGCCATATTTATAGAAAAGGTCATACTATAGAAAGTATAGCTAACCCTATGTTCTTATTAATAACAATGAAGAAAGAAATCTGCCTAATACATGGTTGTTCACTCATTTTCATCTACTGGTATTGTTTTACTCCACTTACCCTGCCATAGTATAAAATAAAATTATATTCTAATAAAGTTATCTTCTAACTGACCCTTAAATACCAAAATATTTATTGTTAGCAATGTAAAAGTCACAGATAATTGAGTGTAAAACTGACTTTCACCCAAAAGTACTATTTTTTGTGAATGTTAAAGAATAGACAAATAGACAAATACATTGAATTCATAAATTAAGCTATATGAACATCTAAGAAAATTCCAAAAACAGTTCTTTTCTTTATTACTTTATTATTGTTTTTCTTTTTTATTATTATTACTTGTGTGCGTAGTGTGTATACAGCCATGTTGGTACCATAGTTAGCCTCAGTGCATGATAGTAATTAATTGATAAGTAGTAGCTCCTGTTTATTGGGTCTTTTAATCCAATATTTTCATGCTTAATTTTGTTTCCTAGTCTAATGAATCTTTTCCTAACTTACTTTTGCTTCTGTAGGTCCCTGTCCCTTGACCTTCTACTTTACCAAATATTGTAATTCTTTCTCAAAATCCATAACCAAACATAAAGCTTGAAACATGAAAAACCAAGATTGCTCCATAAAATTTTAGTTTCTTTTTAAAATATTTTATTTTTATTTATTTGAGAAAGAGATAGGTAGAATGGCATGTACCACCTTGTGAATCTGGCTTACGTGGGTCCTGGGGAATTGAACCTGGGTCCTTAGGCTTTGTAGGTAAGTGCCTTAATTACTAAGCCATCTCTCCAGCCCTAGTTCCTTTTGGTTATCTCATATACCTGCATTCTTGGAATAAATTTCAAAACAAATTATTTCTGTTGATGACTTGGGTATTGACTATTTGAGATATAAAATATCAATAAGTAGCAGTTTATATAGAAATCACAATTTTCACTGTCACATATGTCAAAATGTGGTAGAAGTTTAAATCTCTCTTCATTTTTATAATATATTACTGTGAAATTGAAATATTGGAACAATGGCTACTGTGCTAACTAAGCTGAATTCTCAAGTCTTTAAAATAAATTTTGTCAACTGAAGGTCATGCTAGAAGAAGGTCTTAAAAATATCTTAAAAACCAGTATATTTTTCTTTCTAAAATAAACTCCTTTGAATTTTCAACAATAAAATTAGTTTATATTGTTACAAAGGCACTAGGAATAATCATTTGGGTTCGCCCCCAGCTCCTATTCAGTTTTGCCTCATTCAGAAGATGAGAGTCACCAATATTTACTGACTCACCTAAGTCACACAGTTTATGGATGCAAGAGAGAGAACATACAGGATGCTTTTTATTTAATTTTTGTTTGGCACAATTTGTATTAATGTTAAGGGAGTTTGGTAGGTTGAGGTAGTGTCCCACTGTAACCCAGAGTGACCTATAACTCACTCTATAGCCCAGGCTGGCATTGAACTTGTGGCAATCCTCCTAACTCAGCCTTCCTAGTGTTGAGATTAAAGGCATCAGTTACCACACCCGGGGAAAGTAGTTTTTCAATATCATTTTTTTTCTGTAAAATCCTGGTAGAAAAACTGCAAAAAAAGAATTTTTAACAGGCTGGAGAGATGGCTCAGCAGTTAAGGAGCTTGCTTGCAAAACCAATGGAGACAAGTTTGATTCCCTAGTACCCACGTAAAGCCACATGCACCAGGTGACACATGTGTCTAGAGTTCATTTGCAGTGGCTAGAGGCCCTGGCACGCCCATCCTCTCTCTCTATCTTCCTTTTTCTCTCTCATTTGCTCTCAAATAGATAAATAAAATATTTTACAAAAGAGGTTTAACAATAGAAACTGATGACAATATGTTATTGAAACAGCATGTACACCAAAGCCAAAATAAAAAAAGTGACTTATTGAGTAGTTCATTACTTTAAAGAGGTCACTAACTGATATTATGATAGACCAATGCAAATCCAACCGTAGTTAATGGGCCAGTGTCACATCGCAACCTATTATTAGTCTACAAAGGGATATGGACCAAGATTGAGAGTAAAGCATTTGGAAAATGTTATATAGCATTTTCATGGCACAATCAAATTTCTTGATGCTAATGACCAAAATGTACACTTATTTTCCATTTTTGTTTTGTATTTGAAGTTTTAATAATTTTATGGCATTAAAAATTCATTCATAATTAACAATGAGTGAAAAATTCGTCTTTTCCAAAAATAGAGATCCACTGTCTTAGAAAAATAAAGAACAATCAACTCCTACCAAACCAGATATGGAGAGACACAGAGGCTCCCAAGACCTCATCACTGAAACAGACCTAAAATGAACCCAACAAGGCTCAGGGAAATTTGCGGAAGAGGCGGCGGAAAGAAAGCCAGAGCCACATGTTAGGTCATGCTACACATTTCCTCCTACCCATAACTGATGGTTAACCCCACAATAAACGACCAATATACCCCAACGAGCAGGGTCGCTGTGGGGGAGGACAGGGAGGAGGCTAATATTGTACCAACTTGACTGTATTCACTGAGTACAAAACAAATAAAAAGTAAAGAAAGAAAAAAAAAAAAGAAAAACAATCTGAACTGTTCCAGGTCAGCCTGGGCTAGAGTGAAACCCTACCTTAAGAAAAAATAAAGGCCGGCCGGCCATGGTGACGCATGCCTTTAATCCCAGCACTGAGGAGGCAGAGGTTGGAAGAGAGGCCACCTGAGACTACATAATTTATTCTAGGACAGACTGGACCAGAGTGAGACCCTACCTCAACAAACAAACAAACAAACAAACAAACAAAATCTGAAATGTGGGTTTTTTTCAATAATATTATGTTCATGATGCTAAAAGTTCTCAAATTTGCTCTTAAGTTTGTTATATATAGGGTTCTATCATTTCTTTGCTTGAAAAATAGCCACAAGGTACATCTGTTAAAATTGTTTCAATGTTTGTTAATATTGTCATTTCATTAACTAGGTGTGCATGGATTACCAGGAGAGAAAGGGGATCCAGGACCTCCTGGATTTGATGTTCCAGGACCCCCTGGTGAAAGGGGCAGTCCAGGGATCCCTGGAGCACCTGGTCCTGTAGGACCCCCAGGATCACCAGGCATTCCTGGAAAAGCAGGTGCCCCAGGATTTCCAGGTAATTTGTTTAATAATATGTTTTTTTTTGTTGCTGTTTGTTTAGGGACTTAGTAGTAACATGACTCTCATAGAGTATCCTTGCATTGGCTTTTTCTTGATTGGCACTGTCTATTAGGGAAAAGTGTTAAATGTCTTTGCAGGAAACTGTTCGGTGTTTGCACTATATCTTTCTCTATAAAAATTCCAGCTATACATTGTTATATAAGAAACAGCCTCAACTGTAATGGTTTATGGTGCTTTTTTATTCTTCTTAAGATTCTGTGGCTAGAAATCAAGGGCTGGCTTTGGTAGATTATCTATAGTCCATATAACGCCAACAAAAGAGGTTGGAGAGCACCTTGGTATTGTTTGACTCACATCACATCTCATCATGGTGCCTTTTCACATAGCTTGGTCCTCCTATAATCACAGTATCAAAGTACTTTCTATCACTTCATGGAAATTTGCTTCCCAGGAAAGAATTTCAAAAGCCAAAAGTCCCCACGTAGAAAACACAGGAGTTCTTATGATCAGGAGTTACACTGTGTCATATAGTCAAGAATAAAACTGATGGACTGGAGAGATGGCTTAGCGGTTAAGCGCTTGCCTGTGAAGCCTAAGGACCCCGGTTTCAGGCTTGATTCCCCAGGACCCACGTTAGCCAGATGCACAAGGTGGCGCGTGCGTCTGTAGTTCGTTTGCAGTGCCTGGAGGCCCTGGCGAGCTCTCTCTCTCTCTCTCTCTCTCTCTCTCTCTCTCTGTCGCTCTCAAATATAAATAAATAAATAAATAAATAAATAAACAAATCACAAAAAAGAATAAAAGTGAGTAAGCCCACATTTCAGAGGAAGGGCTACAACAGGACTTGTAAACTGGTAAAAAAAAAAAAAAACAAAAAAAACAAAAAAAAAAACTGCTACATTGAAAGGGCTCTGTGGAGATTAGCTGCTGTAATGAAGGTCTGTATCTTGGGTATAGGCAGTAATGGATAGTAAGGTTGCAGAAAGTGAGAAAGACAGACTTTCTCAATGCTTTCCCTCCACTCTTCAATAGTTTTCCAGTTGACATCTTAAAACATAAATTTCATCTTTCCAAAAGCAAAAAATAAAAAAAAGTTACTTACTGATTTTCTCCAAAGGTGCCAAAGGTGAAATGGGTATGATGGGACCTCCAGGTCCACCAGGACCTTTGGGAATTCCTGGCAGAAGTGGTGTTCCTGGTCTTAAAGGTAAGAATCTAAGTTTGCTGGCAGATATGTATAATAAAAGAAAATTATTAATTTTTGTCTATATAGAATATTTTTACTATGTTAAAATAAGCAATGTATAGCATTTTGTTTCTTGGTGATGAGACTATTGAAAGGCCTTGTTTTTAGTCTGAAGTTATACTTAGTTTGTATCCCATGAACCATGGCAAATATTTACTTTAAAATATATGGACTAAACATGCATTTTTTCTTACAGTGTTTGTCATTATCAAAAATCCCGGGAAGCAGAGATGTTGTAATTTGAGTTAAAAATGTGTAGGCATTCAAATAAAATTAAAAGGCAACAACTATGTTACATAAATGTTTTGTGTGACTAGAAGTCTGCCCAATTATGAAATGTATAAATAATTGGCATGCATTAATCATGGATGAATAAATCTGATGTGCTTTGTCTTCCCCATGCATGGTGATTTTAGGTGATGTCGGTTTGCAGGGTCAGCCAGGACTTCCAGGTCCTGCAGGAGAAAAAGGTGGTAAAGGAGAGCCTGGCTTGCCTGGACCTCCTGGAACAATGGATCCAAATCTCTTGGGTTCAAAAGGAGAGAAAGGGGAACCTGGCTTGCCAGGTAAGTAAACACATATATTTGCAAATACTTTTGGCATATCTGAAGTTTAATTTGTGGGAATTGGGGGTGCTAGGTAACAAACCCAGGCTCTTGGGGATGCTAAATACGCATTCTACCCCTATGCTATACCTCTGAAGTTTAATTTAAGATATCTGAGAAGTAATTTGTAATACAGAATTCAACAAGTCATCTAGATAGATAAATCAAATTTTGGTAACAAACATAAGTTATCATTTGATTCATAAAGTTTCATTGATCAATTTTAAGTAAATTTATTTGTTTCTAAGGAAAGAGAGAGAATGGATGAAATGAATGAAAGTGGGATGTCTCCTGGAAGGCAGTTGGGTGTCTTTAGTTGTCATACTTATGGATCTTGGATTTCCCCATTATTCTGTGCTATCTGTAAAATGAAACAGCATCTGTGACCAAGAGTGAGAGAAGCTTTGGTTTAGGAGGATATGCATAGTGATTTGAGAGACTTCTTGATGTATGTGCCCACTATACTTATCCAGAGAATGCTGTGGTCTTCTCTTTGAAATCTATGAATTTCCTGACCATGGTGTTCTGCCTTGGTTCCCAGGACCAGGTATAAGTTCTCTCCCATTGACTGGGTCACATATCCATCAGAGGACAGTTAGTTACCTGCACAAGTTATACGCCACTATTGCACAGGTGTGTACTTCTTGCCCAGCTTTTAATTGTGTAGCTTACAGGATGCCCCGCTTATTCATGGTGTTGATGATCTTAATTCCCCAGCAGCTCCCATAGCACTTTTCCATGCCATGAGGTTGTGCCAGAAGAGAAATGGGTTTTCACTCCGATCCAACATGGTTTCTCAGTGTCCTGTGACAATAGCCTGTGCTATCTTCAGTTGTAGGGACTTATCTTTTAGCACTGGCAGCATACTTTGGAAAATCATTTAATTGACAAATAATAATTAACCCAACTTGGATCTTCTGCTCATCCTTGGCAGGTATTCCTGGAGTTTCAGGTCCAAAAGGCTACCAAGGTTTGCCTGGAGACCCAGGACAACCTGGACTGAGTGGACAACCTGGATTACCAGGAACACCGGGTAGGTGCAATAGGCTGTTTGTAGCATTGTGATAGCCAATTGCAAAACAATTGTGTGTTTATGATTCTATTAATATTTTAGAGCTAACCATGATGCTATGCTTGGAAATGAATGAAATTGTTGAGTTTACCTTTGACAAAAATGATTGCAATTTGGCTTAAGTTTCAATGGACAAGATTTTAAAAATATTTTGTGTTGCTCATTTAGTTTCTTCTTAATGTGGCAACGAAGCAACCATAGAGGTATGAATCAAGCAAGGTGCTGTGTTTTATTTTATACAGTGTAACATATATAAATAAGACAATGTCCTGGTAGGACCCTGGATAATTTACCTATTCCAGATTTATTTTTTTGTTTGCTATCAGAAAAGTCAATGATTCAAGCACTAATATTGTAGAAAGACTGTAAAAGCGGCATCCAGGTCAATCCAATGCCTCCTTATCAACCCATACCCCTCCTCTCTTTTTCTTGGGCCTAGTGTACTAGGGCTATGTCATGATAGGTTGCCACATTTGCTCTTCCTGGACTCATGTAATCAGCCTGTACATGAAAAAACTACTGCTGTTTTCCTTAAAAAAATTAAAAATAATAGTCTCCTTATGTTGAATTTATCTGTGAAAATATGCGTGTGTGACTTATGTTTGCATGCAACAAATAAAACATCCGGTGAGTATAATTATTTTCGAGAAAGAAATAAGATGTGCAGGGAGTTTTTTATATAAATTTATCTTAAAAGACCTCTCCTCATATTACTGTAGTAGGTTGCTAAGATTTCTGAGAAACCTCTTACCTGTTTCATGCCAAGCTATATCTGTGGACTTTAATATGGTATGAGTTAATCCATTATCATGCCTTCTTGGTTTTAATTTTACTAATTTGACGTTTCTAGGTCCCAAGGGTAACCCTGGTCTCCCTGGCCCGCCTGGACTTGTAGGACCTCCAGGAGTTAAAGGAAACTTAGGTGATATGGGTTTTCCAGGTGAGTGATGTAACATTCCCAAATATTTAGTCACACTAATGTTCATCATCTTTGTTATCAGAAAAGAAAAAAGTGTAGTGGGCTGGGAATACAGCTCAGTGGTTACATGTATGAGGCCTTTGATTCAAGTCACAACACTGTAGAGAGGGAGAGAGAATTAGCAGGGAAGCCTGATAGTGATATATCCAGACTGAGATAATCTTGGAAAACTTTCATTACTAAAATATTTGAAGTGAAAATTAAGGGACAGAGCTTTAGAAACATAAAAAGAATTCTCCAGCTGTATCACCTTCATTTAGACTTTCTGACAAATATGCTTTTATATAATCCTGTTTGTGAAACTTATTATGCACTCAGCTTTGCAGAAGTGTTTTGAAAAATCTTTTAGCTTGGTTGTATACAGCTTAGATATGCCACAAGTAAAGAATAGTTTATCAAATATTACATGCTACATATTTTCAATAGGCCCTCAAGGTATGGATGGGCCCCCTGGACCCCCTGGAGTTCCTGGTCAACCTGGCTCCCCAGGGGTACCTGGACAGAAAGGAGATAAAGGTGATCCTGGTGTTTCAGGAATTGGTCTTCCAGGTCTCCCCGGCCCAAAGGTAATAATACGTCTGCACACTTGTGATTCTTCTTTAGTTGCTCATTTCTGATTCTTTGTTAAAGAAACTCTAGAATGACATGGAATCCTCTAGTCAAGAGACTTGCTCATACTATTCTCTTAGGTTGTGAGAAGATATGCTTTTAGGGTTTGCACTGAATGCCCCCACAAAGTAAAGATAAACCTTTTGGGGTTTTGTTTTTGTTTTTAACTTTTTGAATATGCTTCAATACAGTAAAGGCATAGCTTTGCCTTGTTTGGTTTGCTCATGTTAGTGATGGAGTTTTTTAAAAAAATATTTTTTCATATTGTTACTATGTATTAATTGGAAAAGATTTGTAAACAAAGTAAATTTAGCAGTGAATGAAGTATACAAATTTCTTAAGCGCCCTTTTAGTGACTCCTTTAGGTACCTATTCCTCTATTACTCTCATCATTGTGAAAATTTAGTGGTAGTTCTGAAATTTAGAATTTATAGCCAGGCATGGTGGCACACCTGTAACCTCCCAACCTTCAAAAGGCTGAGGCAAAAAGATAGAGAAATCTAGGGCAGTCTAGGCTTCATAGTGAGTTCCAGGCTAGTGTGGGCTACATAGCAAACATTATTTCAGAAAAAGTTCAACATACTTAGAACCAATAGACTCAATAAGCAGTGACCAGCTAGTAAGTTCAGTGTATAAAGGTTTGATCATGCTGTCAGTCAGAGTTTAAAGAGTATTAAAAATGGATTACTTGCATGATATGAGTGAAAATTCCCACTGAAATAAGAATTCAGTAAACTCTAATTAAACATATTGTTTTAGTTAGCAAGCCATGTATTAGATTGTATTATAGCATTTTCAAACAAACCATTTTTGTTGATTCTGCTTCCCTCTCCGTTCCACTATACCTCCTTGTATCCTTCACCTCCAACTTCCTTTCTTCTTTCCTGTCACATTTGTCTACTTTCTCTAATCTCCTTCTTCAATACCTCTTTTCCAATCTCATGTAATTATTTGTAATTTTTTAGCCTATACACACACACACACACACACACACACATGTATGTGTATATATATATATATATATATATATATATCTCACACACATATTTGTTGTTATTGTTTTCCTGATGATAAACATTCAGATTGGGTATCTCCAAATAGTTGTGGTTTGTATTTCCCTGTTGGCTAAGGATGGTGAATACTTTTAAAAATACTTTTTTAGGCATATCTGTTTCTTCTTTTGAGAACTGTCTAGTCATATTAAGATCCCATTTAAGTAATTCATTGGTGATTTTTGGTATTGAAATTTTTCAGTTCTTTATGAATTCTGGATATTAGTCCAGGTCCAAAGTATGGCTGGTAATGATTTCTCGCATTCTGCAGGTTGTCAGTTCACTCTGATGATAGCTTTCTTTGCATGCAAAAACATTTTAATTTCATGTTGCTGCATTTATTAGTTACTGGGGTGATTGTCCTTGTTATTGGAGTCTTGACCGAAATGTCTTGCCTATACCTGTATCTTAAAATGTATTCTGCATTTTCCTTTAGCAATTTCAACATTTCATGTGTAAAATGAAGATCTTTGATGCACTTTGAATTAATTTTTGCTCAGAGTGAGAGGCAAGGGTCTAATTTCTTTCTTTTGAAGATAGGTGACCAGTTTTACCAGTGTCATTTGTTGACTAGGGTGCCTTTTTTCCAGTGTATGTTTTCGATAACTTTGTAAAAAACTTAGGTGTCTAAAGCTGGGTAGGCTTATTTGTAGGTCCTATATTCTATTCCATTGGTCTACTGGCCTCTTTGTTTTTGGTTCCATGCTGTCATTATCACTATAGCTGTATAGTATATCATGAGGTCAGCCATTTTCATATCTCCAGCTCTATCTGTCCTTACTGAGTTTGAATATGCTATTTGTGGACTTTTGGTTTTCCATATGAATTTTTGGGCATTTTTCTAATTCTAAGAACATCATTGGAATTTTGAAGGGGATTGCATTTAAAATCTGTAGAACAGTTTTTTTTAGTATAGTCATTTTCACAGTACTGTTTAAGCCAGTCCAGGAATATTGTCTTTCCATTGTATAATGTTGTCTATGACTTGTTTCAGTCTCTAAGTTTTTATTGAAGCAATCTTTCACTTCCTTGGTTATGTTTGCTCCTAGGTATTTTATTTTTTGAAGCTATTGTGAGTAGAATATTTTTCTAATTTCTTTCTCAGAAATTTTGTTATTCGTATGTATGGAAGCAACTGATTTTGTATTTTTATTTTATATTATGAAATCTTACTGAAAGTGTTTTCTGGTACAATCAATAGAGTATTTTCAATATGGAATCAGGATGTCTGAGAATAGGGATATTTTAACTTCTTTTTAAATTTTCATTCCTTTTATGTCTTTCTTGTGTTTTAGTGCTCTAAGATTTCAAACACTTTATAGAGTAAGAATGGAAAGAGCTGGAACCCCTGTCCAGATTTTAGGAAAATGCTCTCAGTTTTCTCCATTTACTATTTACTATTATTTTGGCTATTTTCAGATATGTTCTATCTATTCATAATTTCTCCAGGACTATAGTTATAATAAATGTTGAACTTTTTCAAAAGCCCTTTCTGCATCTATTGAGATGAATATAAGATTTCTGTCTATGTTTATTTAGATGGTATGATGCATTTATTGATTTGCACACATTGGACCAGCTTTGTTTCCCTGGGGTCATCATTATGTATGATCTTATTAATGTATCATTGAATTTTGTTTGCAAGTATTTTTACTGAGAATTTTTGCAACTTTGTTAATCAGAGTAATTTGTTTGTAATTTTCTTTTTTCACTGTGTGTCATTATCTGGTTTTAATTATCAGGATAATACTGGCTTCATAGAAAGAATTTTGTTTTTTGAACTATAGCTTAAATGTATTTTCCTTTTGATAATATACCAAAACCACATAAAATTTAATTATCCAGTTCATCAGTTTATTATGAGATAATCATGAGAATTTTCTGCATATGTCAGAAAGTTTAGCAATGTAAAATGAACTTTAATTTTGTGATATTAATACTTTCCAATAATACATAAACATATACTTGTATTAAAAACATAAAATACAATCCAGGTGTGGTTGTACAGTTCTCTAGCTCCAGCAGTTGGGTGTGTGACACAAGATTACAAGTTCAACGCAAGCTTAGTTTACATAGTGAGTTCCTGGACATCCTGAAGTATAATAATGAGACCGTTCTAAAACAAACAAAGAAGCAGATAGATAAATTAAATATATATAAATAAAATTATTGACACATAAATAGTAAAAGTGAAAATATCTTTTGTTCTCTGTCCTCTGTTTTGTTCACTTTGCCTTCCCTAGAGAGGAGCATTGTCCATAGGTTGGAGTATACATATGAATCTTTTCTTCTACACACACACACACACACACACACACACACACAATACATATATATATATACATATACATATATATCACTTGTTTTTCTCCGTATCATACACATAGAATTAGAATGCACACACTGTTCTGTATATTTCTTTGAAACATAGGTATTTTTCCCACTATATCATAGACAATTTGTTTTGTTGTTAGGTATTCTGTCTGTGCACAAGGGTACAATTATTTTTACTGGATATATTCCTAAAGGTGATATTGCACGATTAAATAAGTACACTTAAATTGGTTTTTTGTTTTGTTTTGTTTTGTTTTTTCTTTATTAATTAGTTTTATATTCAGCAAATACAGTCAGTTTGGTACCATTATTAGGCTCATCCGTGACCTACCCCCTCACCTTGGCCCCTCCTTGTTGAGGTATGTGGATCATGAATTGTTGAGTTAGCCCATAGTTATGGGTAAGATAAATGTCTCTGCATATCCTGACCCAACATGTGGTTCTGACATTCTTTCCGCCCCCTCTTCCGCAAAATTTCCCTGAGCCATGTTGGGTTCATTTTTGGTCTGCTTCAGTGATGAGGTGTTGGGGGCCTCTGAGGCTCTGGCTCTCTGATTTGGTAGGAGTTGATTTTTTTCTGTGTTGATCTCCTTCCCCCTTGTGCTGGTGTCCGGTTCATCAGGAAAATTGGTTTTAAAAGCATTTTATAATCACATGTGAATTTCACTCTAAAATATAATCAGTACGGGGCTAGAGAGATAGCTTAGCAGTTAAGGCACTTGCCTGTGAAACCTAAAGAGCCAAACTCGATTCCCCAGTGTTGCAGTGAGGTTCTCATTGCTGATAGAAATCACCCAACCAAGAACAGCTTGTGGGAAAAGGAGCTCCACAATGGCAGGGAAAATCGATGGCATGAGCAGAGGGTGGACATCACCCCTGGCCAACATAAGATGGACAATAGGAACAGGAGAGTGTGCCACACCCTGGCATGGGGAAACTGGATATAACACCCCTAAGCCTACCCTCAAGAATACACCACCTCCAGCAGGCATTAATTCCCAAATCTCCATCAGCTGAGAACATAGCATTCAGAACACCTCTTTGTGGGGGACACCTGAATCAAACCACTACACCCAGTAAGCAAGTAAGCAAGTAAGCCAGATGCACAAGGTGGCACATACACCTGGAGTTTATTTGCAGTGGTTAGAGGCCCTGGCTAACCTATTCTCCCTCCCTCCCTCTCTCTCTCTCTCTCTCTCTCTCTTTCTGTCTGTCTGGTTTGATCTAAAATAAATGAATAAATAAAATGCTATCAGTATGAAAAATGTCAGATAAGAATCATTACTTCTAAATGTTTATTAACCCAAATCTCCAATTCTTCTTTGCAAAAGCAACTACTTTTAGCAATTCCACAAATACCGTTCAAGCAAAGGGTTTATAATACACAAATG
Organism: Dipus sagitta; assembly: GCA_036346955.1. Classification (NCBI taxonomy): domain Eukaryota; kingdom Metazoa; phylum Chordata; class Mammalia; order Rodentia; family Dipodidae; genus Dipus; species Dipus sagitta. The sequence goes on from CM070776.1 coordinate 98,081,809, forward strand.
TCCATACACAGGTGATAGTTCATCAATTTTAATATTTTTTACATTCTATATATCTTGTTTTGGAATACAACTTACAAATGGAAAGCATATTACAGTTAAACTTGGAAGCATTTTCCTTAATTATTGATATGAAATTATGTTACATCTCAAAATGTAGGTATATTCTGTTTTTATTTATATACACAAAATCATGCTATAAACCACCTATCTATTTTCATTTAGTAAAATCTTGATAAACTTTCTTTCTCAGTGCATTTATGCCCTGTTCTTTCCCATAATTACATAGTGTTTTTGTGTGGGTTCACCAAAAGTATTTAACCTATTAGGAGCACTGAAGTTACTTTGATAGTATTATTATGACAAACATATGGTATACTGAAATTCTAATAAATATCTTGTGAATTTTTGATAAACAGAGATATTTGAATATCCATGTTTACTTCTGAATTATTCACAGTAGCTAAGAGATGGAACCAACCTAGATGTCCATCAACAGATGAATGGATAAAGAAAATGTGGTACATATACATAATGAAATTTTATTTGGCCATAAAGAAGAATGAAATCACAGAATTTGCAATCGTTGTATTAAAAGCAAGTAAATTTCTTCATGTAGGAGTTTCAATTTTAAAAAGTATTATGTTTTAAGTTTCCATGCAAGTGTATATTTTACTCCCCCCAGTATCCCAACCCATACTTTTCTTATCCTCCCTCACTCTTGTGTGTCCCCTTTATTCTTATTTAACCTATTATTATTTTGTGTTTTCACTTTACTTTCAAACTTTTATTTTTATTTGTTTATTAGACAGTGAGAAAGAGGGAGAGAGAGAGAGAATGGGCGTGCCAGGGCCTCCAGCCACTGAAGACAAACTCCAGATTCATGAGCCACCTTGTGCATCTGGCTTATATGCGTCCTGGGGAATGAAACCTGGGTCCTTTGGCTTTGCAGGCAACTGCCATGACTGCTGAGTCATCTCTCCTGTCCAGTTTTGTTTTTATTTTTAGGTAGGGTCTCACTCTAGTCAGGCTGACCTGGAACTCACTTTGTAGCTCAGGCTGGCCTTGAAGTCAAGGTTCTCCTAAGTATTATGACTAAAGGCATGTGCTACCATGCCTGGCCTCTTTGTTTTTTTAAATTTTTTTATTTATTTGTTTATGCATTTATAACAGAGAGAAAGAGATAAAGAGAGAGAGTGGCTGTGCCAGGACCCCTAGCCACTGAAAACCATCTCCAGATTGATGTACCACCTGGCACATTTGGTTTTACCTGGGTACTGGGGAATCGAACCTGAGTCTTCTGGCTTTGCGGGCAAGCACCTTAACTGCTGAGCCATCTCTTCTGCCCTCTTTGTTCTTATGTAAACAATGTTTTGTGTTCATTCATTCCTTCATTCAAAACGTCTCTTGAGTAAATATGATGTTCCAAGCACCGTCCTATATAGTACAGACCAATCATGTAGTGCTTGTCTTTCTGTGCTTAACTAATGTTACTTAGCATAGTCATCTCCAAGTCTTTCTATGTTGTCACAAGTGACTAGATCTCATATGTTTCATAGCTAACTAGTACTCCATTTTGTATGTACACCACCTGTCTTTTATCCATTTGTTTGTTGGTAGACATTTCATTTGGTTCCCTATCCTGGCTAATTTGAACAATACTGAACTAAACATAGTAATACAGGTATTACTTTTAAATGTAGTGATTTCTTTTCTTTGGGTATGTGACCAAGATCAGGAGTATTGGATTGCACAGTAGCTTAATTTACTTTTCTCTGTTGTTACTATTATCTGTGTAATATAGAACCTTGAATGTCTCTGTCCTTGAAACTTGTGGCTTTGTTTATAGTATCTTTATCTCCAAATATGGATAGGGATATAAAATTGATTAATTATATTGTAACTAAAATTCCCAGCTGATGGACTACCAAGGGTTCTTTTACCACACAGGAGTAAGTTATGGTTTTTACCCTTTCCAACTGAATAATTCCCTTTCATTGTTTATTTTTTTCCTTCAGTGGTAGTGTTTCCTCGATAAGAACCAAAAACTAATGTTTTTCCTTTTGTTTTGTTTTGTTTTGATAAATTTGATGTGCCCTATAAACTGGGATAAACCTATAACTTATTTCTGGGGTCTATATTTATAGCATAGAATGGAAGAAAAAATATTATCGCTATCATATAGTTGAGATTACCTGTGATCCAGTTACTCTTAGATTACCATTTTATATTTTAACAACAGATATGATACAAAAATGAGTCCTATTTCTGTATGAATGTATATGATACAACAAAGTGACCTTAAAGACAGCTTTTGTCTGAGTGATATTAAGTAAAGATCAAGTCTTCCAGTATTACTATGTTTGCAAGATAGTTTCCCAGTGGTAATTTTGAATCAATTAGATATGATAATTCTATTTTCTAGAATTTTTATCAAAACTTTCCATTAGAATAAGTTCAGGTATTTTCAGCTACAGTGTTTGCAAGTCACTCCTGGCTTTGGCAAAAGTATAAATAGATTTGAATTTTCCTTTCTCAAAGTGATATTTCTGATTCCTGATCCATTCCTCAGTTCTACAAGAAGTCTCTTCTTTATTTCAGGAGACTTAATTTCTCTGAATCCCTTGCAGGAAAGAGGACCAGAATTTGAATCTCCAGCACCCACATAATGCTAGGCAGGTGTGACAGCCTCCTGTCATCCCAGCACACAGAAAGTGGAGATGGTGATCCCAGAGGCAAGTTAGCTAGCTAGATTAGTTGAATCAGCAAGCTGTGGTCTCAGTAAGTAAAAAATGGGAGTGACTGAAGAAGGCAAGCCAATCTGTGGCATCCTCACAAAGTACTCACATTACATCCACATATGTATACATTTCTTTTAAAAGTTAGGTGGTACTTAAGCTAGTAAAGTATAGTCCTTTTTAGAAGTCTTAATAAAATATTTACTTTTTATTTTTTTAATTTTTTTATTTTTTGTACTCAGCTAATACAGTCAGTTTGGTACCATTATTAGGCTCATCTGTGACCTACCTCCTCCCCTTGGCCCCTCTTTGTTGAGGTATATGGGTATTTATTTATTTGAGAGAGAAAGAAAGAAAGAGAAAGAGTCCAATAGAAAGAAAGAATGGACATGCCAGGGTCTCTGGCCAATGCAAAGAACTCCAGACACATGTGCCACCTTGTGTATCTGGCTTATGTTGGTCCTGGGGAGTTGAACCTGGGTCCTTTGGCTTTGTAGACAAGTGCCATAACTGCTAAGCCATCTCGCTAGCCCTACTTTGTTTTGAAAAATTATTTGATTTTAAGGAGTGGAACCATTATGTAATTGAGAGGAAATGTATTAAGGAAGAGTGCTATCTGAACTTAGGGGTTGGAGTTTTTGTGTAACATATCATAATTGAGTTATCATAAGTAATTAGGACTTTGTTGAATTCCTTTAAGATTTTCCAGTAACTGGATATTAGAAATTTCTTCCTTTTTATTGTCTTGATATATAAATTTAATTCATTCATAATCAACAAGAGGGCTCAAGGTGGGGCTATAGCACATTCACAGAGTACTTAATTCACTCTTCCACAAACATCCAATATAGAACAAATTCAAGGCAAATATTTATTTTCCTGTTTTATGCCTAAATTATGCTATGTATTTGATTTATAAGAGATCAGAAACAGAGCTGTGGAGATAGTTGAGCAGGTAAGAATGACTTACCTTATTGCAAAATATAGATGATGATCACTAGTTCTGAAATCAAACTTCAGATTCCACCATTTTCTAGATTCATCATTATAGCACACAGATAATAACAGTATATTTATAATAGGAATTTAAGTATTAATGAGAATACTGCATCTATATAGCACAGGAGTACCATGAACTTGTGGCTCAAAATAGACTTTGGTTAAAACCTCGTTCTGCAACTTACTAAATCTTAGACTCTTGATTAGGTATTGACTTTTTTGAAATTCAGTTTTTTCATTTATGAATAGAGATGACATGACCTAACTCACTGAGCTGTTGTGGTGATTAAATGTATATAAAACACAGGACATAGAAAAATAAGAGATGCTACATTTTTATACAATCTAAGACATGAAGAAACTTTAGTTTTAACTTTTTATTCTATTCATGTTTTAAGGGTGAACCTGGTCTACCTGGATACCCAGGGAACCCAGGTCTCAAAGGTTCTGTGGGAGATGCTGGTTTGCCTGGATTACCAGGAAACCCTGGACCAAAAGGACAACCAGGCCTTCCTGGATTCCCAGGTAAATATGCCTTTACTTCATACATCTTTCTTGTCCTTTTCCTTCTTTACCTACTCTAGCCAGGCTCATATAATGACTTCATATTTAGCAGGCTTCATACTATCTCTCCATCAGATACTGGTTAGCAACATAATCTCAAAATAGCTCTTTACCTTTCTTTGCCTAAATGTCTTGCTGTATAAAATGAGAATGAGTGTTACCAACTCAGCAGGACAATATCCTGTGAGAAGAGAGACTTGTTTGGTGAAGCATTTTTTTTTTCAATCTTTGACTGCTATCCACAAATCAATTATGAGGCCTTACTATTTTTGTAGGTGATAATATACTCTGCCAGGCCCTAGCCTGCTGCTGATTCTCTTAGTATGTTGTACATAGGCACACAGCTGGTGGCTCCCAGTAGAACAATCATACAATTCTTTCAAATGGCAAGGACTGAATCATTCAAGCAAAGGGACTTAGCACTATAGTCAAAGCTAGTCTGAACTAGATTATTATACCTACTTGTTCATGCTTCTGTTTTTCTTAGTTTAGTTTTTTGTATAGATGAGAGAACTTTTGGCTTTTCCTTAACATTTTACTGAAGGGATAAGGCATGTAGCTCAGTGGTACAAATGTTTAACTAGCATGCAGAAAGCCATGGATTTAATCCCCAGCACAACACAAAACTAGGCATGGTGGCACACACCTTTACTCCTAGAACTCAGGATGTGGATGCAGGAGGATCAGAAGTACAAGGCCATCCTTAGCTACATAGCAAGTCCCAGACCAATCTGGCCTTCATGAAACCCTATCTGAAAACCATGTAAAAGAGAGCTGGAGAGATGGCTCAGCAATTAACTCATTTGCCTGCAAAGCCAAAGGACCCAGGTTTGATTCCCCAGTAACCACATAAAGGCAGATGCACAAGGTGGCACAAACGTGTCTAGAGTTTGTTTGCAGTTGCTAGAGGCCCTGGTGTGCCCATTCTCTCTCTCTCTCTTTTTCTCTCTCTGTAAATAAATAAAATATTTTAAAAATCCAAGTAAATTAGGAAAAAAATAATGGAAGTATAACATGTAGATGGTTGTTTCAGTCAGGTTTGCATTGCTGGTAGAAATCACCCAACCTAGAGCAGCTTGTGGGCAAAAGAGGTTTATTTTGGCTTACATGCTCGACAGGAAGCTCCACAATGGCAGGGAAAACGATGGCAAGAGCAGAGTGTGGACATCACCCTCTGGCCCACATCACCCTCTGGCCCACATAAGGTTGGCAACAGGAACAGGACAGTGTGCCAAACACTAGCAAAGAAGGTGCTGGCTATAACACCCAAAATCCCACCCCAACAATACACTGGCCCCCAGGAGGCATTAATTCCCAAATCTCCATTAGCTGGGTACCTTGAATTCAGAACACCTAAGTTTGTGGGGGACACCTGAATCAAACCATCACAATGAAGAAATGCATAAGTATTCCAGACCATAGATGATTTTTTCTACTTGTATACATATCAATGAACCCATCGTGCATAGAAAAAGAAAAATGCTTTTCATCTCTTAAAGTTTACCTATGCCTCTTCAGATAGCACTCTACCACCACATCAGTCTGTGTTAGTCATTGCTGTAACTGCTGGAACCATCATTTTAATTTTGTCTACTACTGAATTTGTATGAATGAAGCCATATATTATTTATCCTCGTGTTTCACTCCGTATGTCTGTAAGATTTGCTTATTCTGTATGTGTCAAATGTTTGTTCCTTGTCTGTGTACTATTCAGTTGAAAAATTTTACCACAATTATGCATTCTGTTAGTGGATTTGGGAGTGTTTCTAGGTAAGAATTATTATAAAAAGTGATGTTAACATAATTTATATATCTTTTAGTTGGCACATTTTATGATTTATCTTAGTCAGAACCTTTGTAGAATTATTGAATTCTTAGTGTAGACTATACATTTAGCTTTAGAAATTACATAGTTTTAGAAAATGCTTGTATAAGTTACAGTCCCACCATGCAGGATACATCCATTTGTCCATATACTCACCATCACTGGGTATTCACAATCTTTTGAATATTTATAAATTCTGATGAGTATATAAGAAACATTTTATTTAAGTTTCTATTTATATTTTCTTGATGATTACAAATATCAAATAGATTTCCACATGTTTACTGGTCATGTGAATATCATCATTTTGAAGGACCTGCCCAAGTCTTTCTGTTCATTTTTATTGGCTTTTTTGTCTTTGTTGTTATTTAGAGGAATTCCTCATACACTTTGTATGAGTCATTTGTCACATAGTTTGGTCAATCTCTTCTCTTTATACTTTATAATAAACAAAGGTTGTTGGTTTGAATAAGGTCCAACATAGCAATCTGTTCTTTCATGGTTAATGCATTTTATCTATTCAATAAATATTTGCCTACTGGAAGGTATTAAAATATTCAATTATTTGTGTTTAAATGTTAGCATTTAGGTTTATGATATCTCAAATAAAACTTTTATAATGTAAGGTAGTATGAAGCAGTAGTCTGGTTTCATTTTTCTCAAAAAATATTCAGTTGTTTCACACTAGTTTTTCAATCTCTTTTTATTAGATATGGACATATTTAGTATGTAAACAACACATGTTGGTACCATCCTTTCCCTCCTCCCTGCCCCTTTTCTAAAGAGGCCTTCCTCATTGGGGATGCAGGTCAATCCCATGGGTATTGTGGGTCATGCATTATGGAGGCAGCAGTCAGTTATGGGAGAGAGGAAATGTCTCTGTGCAAAATGTCCCAACTTGTGGCTCTAACAATCTTTCCACCCCCTCTTCCACGAAATTCCCTGAGCCATATTGGGTGCATTTTAAGTCAGTGATGGGCACTCTGGATCTCTGGTTTGGTACATGTTGACTGTCCTCAGTACCTAACTCCATCACCATTGTGCTGATATCAGATTCACTAAGAAATCAGTACTCTTGCTCATTTCCCAAATTGCTCTGTGGTTTCAGCTAGGGCCAGGGTGGGGTATGCTGGGTCATTTATCTCCTCAGTCCAGCTCTCCTCTGAAAAAGAGAAGCAGTGCCTGTAAAGCCTAAGGACCCGGGTTTGATTTCTCAGTACCCACGTAAAGCCAAATATGTAAGGTGGCACATGCATCTGGAGTTTGTTTGCAGTGGCTAGAGGCCCTGGCATGCGCATTCTCTGTCTCATCCCCTCCTCAAATAAATAAATAAACAAAACATTTTTAATAAATAAAAAAAAAAGAGAAGCAGATTCTCCAATGGAGACTGAAGTCATCACCAGTTAAATGGGAAAACCATTATTAATTTGGAGAGAATTTAAAGGTTGTAGACACTCTTATAGCTGCCCAAGATTAGTGGGAGCTTGATAATGGAAAGCAGAATCGTTACCTGGGTATAATTCTGGCTTTTTTTTTTCCAGTTCCAGATATGGTTTCCTTTAAACTGAGCAGGTCAGTTAGCCAATCCAAGAGCAGTTGGTTATCTACCATGACTGTGTGCCACTATTGCACTTGTGAGAGCATTATGTCATGTTTTTTGCTTCAGAGTCACTTAGACTTTGAGTTGCTCAGACAGACGTTAGCCACATTCCCCTGGTAGCTCATGTAGTGCCTTCCAGCACAAAATGGGTTAATTGTCTGGGGACTGACTCTCTTCTGGATTCCAACCATGTCTCTCCATTGTCCATGCTGATAGTGTATGGTGTCTTCAGCAGTAGGGTCTTACCATTAGCCTCTGGTGGGTAATCAAGTGCTCTGACAGAAGTGTGTCTTGCTTGTTTTGGGAGATCTATTAGGTCTATCTGATCAACAGCTCATTGTGGTTGTAAACCACATCCTGATACAAGGAGTTACAGGCAAGTGCCAAAGGAAAAGAAAAAAGAAAAAGACAGAGAAGAAAGGTTAGGCTTCATCTCACCCTTTCCAGCACCATTTGATTCAGGTGTTCCCTCTAAATTCCTCTTCAGGGTTCCAACTTTTAGTCTAACTTCCAAGATATAGGATTCTATGGTACCAGTCAATTTAGCTTCAATTTAGCTTTTGTGTTCCCTCCACCCTTCCCATACCCCAAGCCCTAACTTGCCTATTATCCAAGCCTCCAGATGCCATTCAGGTATGTCAGCAACTCAGGTTGATCCAGGTTAGGAACTGCAGATGAGTGAGACCATGCAACAATTGTCATTCTGTGATTGTGTGAGTTCACTTAGAATGATCTGTTCCAAGTTTGACCATTTCTCTAAAAATTTCATTGTGTCATCTTTTATCTCTGCTGAGTAGAATACCATTGTGTAGATAGACCACATCTTAGTTTTCCATTCATCCAATGCTGGGCACCTGGGTTGATTCTAATTTTTAACTATTAAGAATTGAGCAGGGGCTGGAGAGATGGCTTAGCTGTTAAAGCACTTTCCTGCAAAGCCTAAGGACCCAGGTTTGAGTCCCCAGTACCCATGTAAGCCAGATGTGCCAGGAGTTCATTTGCAGTGGCTAGAGGCCCCGGTGTGCCCATTCTCTCTCTCTCTCTCCTTTCTCTCTCACTAATAAATAATAAAAAAGATTTTTTAAAAAAGAATTGTACAGCTACAAACATGGTTTGGAAAATATCTCTGAACTGAGTTGTGGAGCTTTTAGGGTAAACGCCCAGTAAGGGAAAAAACAGGATCTGTTGGTAACTCTGTATTCATCGTTTTCAGGAGTCTCCATATTGATTTCCATAGTGTTTGTACCAGCTTACATTCCCACCAACAGTGAATGAAGGTTTCTGTTTCTCCATATCCTCACCAACATTTGTTTTCACTTGATTTTTTTAATGTTTGCTATCCTTACTGGAGTAATGTGGAATCTCATAGTTGTTTTAATTTGCATTTCCTAACAGTTGGGGATGTTCAACATTTTAAGTGTGTGTTATCCATTTGTAATGCTTCCTCTGAGAACTCTCTATTCATTTCTGTTTCTCTCTTTCAGAATGGATTGCTTCATTTTTGTTACTGTTTAGTTTTTTGAGTTCTCCGTAGAGTTTAGTTATTAGACATCTGTCAATGGTATATCTGGCAAAGATTTTCTCCCATTCAATGGGTAATTTATTAGCTCTGCTTATGGTATGTTTGTCTGTGCAAAGGCTTTTTAGCTTCATGAGATCCCATTGGTTAAGTGCTTGCTTAATTTCCTGGGCTACTGGGGTTTTGTTCAGGATGTCTTTTCCAAGTCCTATATCATGGAGAGTGCCTCCTATTTTTTCTTCCAGTAGTTGAAGAGTTTCAGGTCTTATATTGATGTCTTTAATCCATTTGGACTTGATTTTTGGTTATGGGGAAATGAGTGGGTCCAATTTCATTTTTTCTACATATGGTCATCCAATTTTTCCAACACCATTTGTTGAAGATACTGTCTTTTCTCCAGACTACATTATTGGCACCTTTGTCAAAGATCAAGCAGCTATATACTTGATCTAAGGTACTGGTCTACAATTCTGTTCCATTGGTTTATATTTCTGTTTTTATTCCAGTACCATGCTGTTTTATGATTTTGTAATATATCTTTAGATTGGGTATGATTATACTACCAGAGGCATGTGTTTACCCCCTGAGGATATATTTGGATATCTGAGGCCTTCTGCCATTCCATATGAAATTTGAGAGCATCTTTCAATCTCTGTGAAGAATGATGCTAGTATTTTTATTGGTATTGCATTAAATATGTATATTGCTTTCGGTAGAATTGCCATTTTCATAATATTCTACCTATCCAGTAGCATGGGATATCTTTCCATCTTCACAAGTTCTCCTCTATTTCTTTCTTGAGTATTTTTATGTTTTCATTGTATAGGTCTTTCACATCCTTGGTTAGTGTTATTCCAAGATATTTCATTTTTTGTTGCTATTGAAAATGGAACAACCTCACTGATTTCTTTCTTTGTATATTTGTCCTTTGAAAGTAGAAAAGCTGCTGATTTTTGTGCATTGATTTTGTATCCTACCACTTTGCTGAAGGAATGTATCACTTTTAGAACTTTTGAGATGGAGACTTTCAGGTCACTTATATTTAGTATCATGTCTTTGTAAATAGGGCTAACCTGACTTCTTCCTTTCCAATTTGAATCTTTTATTTCTTTCTCCTGTCTTATTGCTTGGGCTAGTACTTCTACTACTATGCTGAAGAGCAGTGGTGAGAGTTGGCACCCTGTCTTGTTCCTGATCTCAGTGGAACTCTTTGAGTTTTTCCCCCATTATATGGGCGTTGGGAGCTTTATATATAGCTTTTATTGGGTTAAGATTTAAAACCTCCATGCCTACTCCTTCCAGTGCTTTGATCATGAAATGGTGTTTTATTTTGTCAAAGGCCTTCTCTGCATCAATTGAGATGATCATGTGGTTCTTATGGTCTGATTTCGGTGTGTTAAACCATACTTACATCCCTGGAATGAAGCCTACTTGGTCAAGATGGATAATGCTTTTTTGTTAAATATTTTTTATTTTTATTTATTTATTTGAGAGTGACAGAGAGGGAAAGAGGGAGAGAGAGAGAGAATGAGCATGCCAGGGCCGCCAGCCACTGAAAATGAACTCCAGATGCATGCGCCCCCATGTGCATCTAGCTAACGTGGGTCCTGAGGAATCGAGCCTTGAACTGGGGTCATTAGGCTTCACAGGCAAGTGCTTAACTGCTAAGCCATCTCTCTAGCCCTGGATAATGCTTTTGAGGTGTTATTGAACTTGGTTTGCATAGGTTTTGTTCAGGATCTTTGCATCTAATTTCATTAGGGATATTGGCTTATAGTTTTCTTTTCTTTCTGAATCTCTGTCTGGTTTTGGTATTAGGGTGATGCTGCCTTCATAAAAGGAGTCAGGGAGGATTCCCTGGCCTACAATTATGTGAAGCAGTATGAGAAAAATTGGTTTCAGTTCTTCAATAAAGGTTTGATAGAATTTGTCTGAGAAGCCATCAGTTCTGAACTCTTCTTTTTGGGGAGTTTTTGATTACCTTTTCAATCTTCTTAGATGTGATAGGTTTCTTTAGGAGATTAATCTGCTCTGAGTTTAGTTTTGGTAGATAGTATTTGTCAAGGAATTCATCCATTTCTGCCAGATTATTCAATTATGTGCAATACAGGTTTAGAAAGTATGCTCTGATGATTATTCCTATTTCATTGATGTCTGTTTCTTGTTTTTATTTATGATTTTCTTAATTTGAGGCTTCTCTTTTTTTGCTTGATCAAATTGTCCAATGGTTTGTTATTCTTATTTTTCCAAACAACCAGCTCTTAGTTTTGATTTTTTAAAATTATTTTCTTAGTTTCCAATTCATTAATTAATTTCTGCTCTAATTGTGATTATTACTTTCCATCTGGAGCTCTTTGGGTTGGATTCTTCTTGTTTTTCCAATGCCTTTAAGTGGACAGTCACGCTATTAATTTGGGATCTCTCCGTCTTTGTAATCATACCTTTAGGGCTATGAATTTTCCACTTAGGACTGCCTTCATTGTATCCCATAAGTTTTGGTAGGTTGTAGTTTCATTATCATTCAATCCTAGGAATTTTAAAATTTCTTTTTTTTAATTTGTTCCATGACCCATTCATTGTTTGAAAGTGTGTTGTTTCATCTCCAGGAGCTGGTGGAATTCTTGATGTGTCTCTTGTTGTTAATTTTTAGCATTAAATAATTATGATCTGACATGATGCAGGAAGCATGCTTTATGGCCTAATATATGGTCAATTTTGGAGGAGGTTCCATGGGCTGCTGAGAAGAATGTGTATTCTGTAGAGTTGGAGTGGAATTTTGTAGATATCCATTAGGTCTACTTGATCTATGATGTTGTTGAGATCTTTTATTTCCATGTTGATTTTCTGCTTGGATGATCTGTCTACTGATGATAGTGGAGTATTTAAGTCTGCAACCATGATGGTGTTGGTGTTTATTTTTCTATTTTATTTTACAGTAGATTTTGTTTTATAAACTGTGGTGTGCCTGTGTTTGGTGCATATATATTTATGATTGTGATGTGCTCATGTTGGTTCATTCCCTTGCTGAGTAAGAAGTGGCCTCCTTTGTCCTTTCTGATTACTTTTGGTTTGAAGTCAATTTTATGAGATATTAATACAGCAATACCTGCTTGTTTTTTTTTAAATTCAATTTGCTTGGAATATCATTTTCTAATCTCTCACCCTGAGGAGATGTCTGTCTTTAGTGGTGAGGTAGGTTTCTTGAAGACAGCAGATTTGAATTAATTCCTGCCATGATGAGGTGTTTTATGGAGTTTGGTACTGTCTTGTGTTTTGTACTATTTTGAGCCTGGTCTGTTTTGGCTATTGTGATCTTCTTGTTGGCTCTTGAGATTTGATTGTTTGACTGTTCTGTGTGGAGTATTCCCTCAAGTATTCTCTGTAGGGTTGTCTTTGTGTTCATATAATCATAGAGTTGCATTTTTTTTCATGGAAAGTTTTTTTTTTTTTCACCATCTATTATAAAGGATTCTTTTGCTGGGTAGAGTAGCTTGGGTTGGAAGCCAAAGTTTTTCAGACTTTGAAGTGTTCCATTCCATGCCTTTCTGACTTTTCAGATTTCATTGAGAAATCTGACATAACTCTGATGGGATTGCCTTTGTATGTTGTCAGTTTTTGTTTCTCTCTTGCTGCTTTTAACAATATTTCTTTGATTTCGTGGTTGAGAGTTTTAACTATGATGTGTCTTGGAGAGTTTCTTCTCTGGTCCTGTCTATTTGGTGTTCAGTGGGCTTCTTGTATCTGGATGGGCCTCTCTTTTGCAAGATTCAGAAATTTTTCTTTAATTATGTTGTGTAATATTTTCTGTATGCTTTTGTTCTGGATTTCCTCCCCTTCTGGTATACACATGATCTGGATATTTGGTCATTTTAGGGTATTCCACAGTTCCCTCAAATTCTGTTCACTTGATTTTTTCGACTTAGCAAAGTTTTAGGCCTCCCAATCAATTTCTTCTGTCTTGTTTTCCAGGTCAGAGGTTCTGTCTTCCACATGAGTAACTCTGTTGGTGAGTGGCTGTAGAGAGGTTTTTATAATTTCTATTTGATTTTTTGTTTTCTGTTGTGTTATTTTACATTGTGTCCATCTCTTTCTTGAGGTACAATATCTATTTGAGTTCTGATTTTCTTGATACTTCCTGGAATTCATTTTCTTGCATTTGACCAAGTCTTCATTAAGCTTAATCAACTGTTTGTTGAGATCTTCCATTTCTCGACTCACCTTCAATCTATTCATAACTCTATGCAGGGTTCTAATGTTTCATTCCATCAAGTTAAGCCTACTTTCAAAAGCTGAACAATCTGGGAAACAATACTTTTCAATTTCATTATTAGGATTGTTGGTTCTTTGATGATTTGCTTCCAGTTCAGCATTTTTGTTTATCAGGGTCTCATTGGTTGTTGTGTTTTCATTTTGGGAATGAATTCCTGTTGATTTCTCTATGATCTTATTGGAGGCTTCCATTGTAGGACTAGGTATCCTTGGTGGAGATCCCACAGTTTTCTGAATTTCATTGCCTTTTTTGCATTGTTGTCTAACCCATTTTAGGGAGTCTCTTTATTTTATTGAGAAGGAAGCAAGTTTTTGTCCTTTGGCCCATGCACCCTCTGACTCAGGTGAACAGGAATGTTGGTACCCAGTAGTCAGTCAGGATACCAGAGCAAAAGACCTGATTCCACAGCTCACTCAGGGAGCAGATCTCCCCAAGCAAGGAAGGCACAATGGGACCTACCAGGACCAGGGGCTGGGAGGAGCTGGGAGGAGCCGGGAGACAGGGGTCTGGCCTACTCACTCCACACTGCCATATCTGCTCACACACTATCTGTGCAGAGAATCCAGACCAGGGAACTCAGTGGAGCCAGGAGACAAGGGTCTGACCTATCACTCCACACCAAAGCACCTGCCCACATACTCTTCAGACTATATTTATTTATTTACTTATTTTGTTTTTTCAAGATAGCATCTCACTCTAACCTAGGGTGACCTGGAATTCACTCTGTATTCTCAGGGTGGCCTTGAACCCATGGCGCTCCTACTACCTCTGCCTCCTGAGTGCTGGGATTAAAGGTGCATACCACCACACCCGGCCCTCACACTATTTTTTTGAATAATTATATTATTATTATTTTTTTAAATTAGTACCCCGTATATATATCAAATGGCAGATATTAGTTTCCCAAATAAATCAAATCTACTTCTGTGTTCTGTGTTTTGTTTCACTGTTTTGTTTTCTATTCATGCTCTTATACACAACTGTGTGAATTTTGTAAATGTATGTTCAGTCTTGAAATATGGATGACATGTACTAAAAGTTCATTCTAGTTTTCTAAATTCTTATCTTGTCTGTTATCAATCTTTGCATGAATTTCCCATTAGAAAATATCTTCAGTGTGTTGACAAAGATTGCTGTACATCTCTAGATACCATTTAAGAAAATGGATATTTTTAGTTATATTCACCCTTCCAATTCAATGAACATTTTCCATTTAATGTCACCATTTAACTTGATTCAATATGTTGCAGTTTCCATTTTATAAATCTTGGTCATCTTGTTTAGTGTTTTTTTAGATCATTTTGATAGATGCAGAAAAGGCCTTTTTTTAGAAATTTGATGCCTGCTTCTGTCATTTTAAATGGCATTACCTTTCCTTTTTCATTTTCCAATCTATTCTTGTAAGTACATATATATTATTAACTTTAGAAATTAGAACTTACAGCATAAAATTTTTGATTCATAGATGAAGTATTTCTGAGTTTATTTATGTAAATTTTGATTATGTAAATTTACTTATCACCTCAGATATTTTTACTTATTTTTGTTCATTATACTTTTTATTTCTTTTTCTTACCTAATTATACTGCTGGAACCTCCATTATAATGCTTAGTATGCATGATAGATGGTATCATTACATTTTTTTTCTAAACTCAGAAGGATAGTAATTTTTACTTTTCCACTACTTGAACTGTTGTCCATTTTTTTCAAAATTTCTTTATGTGTGTGTGTGTGTGTGTGTGTGTGTGATTTATTTATTTATTTATTTCAGTGAAAGAGAAGCAAAGAGGCAGGGAGAGAGAGAGAGACACAGAGAGAGAATGGGCATGCCAGGGCCTCTAGCCACTGCAAAGAAACTCCAGATGCATGTGCCAACATGTGCACCTGGCTTACGTGAGTACTGGGGAATTGAACCTCGGTCCTTAGGCTTCACAGGCAAGCAACTTAACTGCTAAGCCCTCTCTCCAGCCCTCAAAATTTCTTTTGATTTATAACTTACAGTTTGTATCAAGAATGAATTTGAGAGATGATTGTGACATTTGTGTCCCGCATTATCTATTTATTATAAAGAGTAAATACACTGTTAACATTTCCTTACATAATTGAGATAAAATCCAAATAATTAAGGAAATTTAGGGTTCCTTAAGGAATTTAGTCTTGTATAATTACAGAAAAATCTTTTTTTTTTAATTTTACTTTTATTTACTGACATTTATACATGTATATAATGTATTTTATCATAACCGTCTCCTATTTATTCCTTTGGTTTTGATAATTTTTCTTTAGAGTATAAACACATAATTATATATCCAATTTTTTTAAATGTTAAGTCTGTATGAAAATAAATTTCATGGACAGACATATTTGTCTCTTTATGTTTAAAATTGACAATCTTTCCCCCTAATTTTAAGAATCCATCTCATATTTCATGTTAGTATGCTTGAGTGCCAACGAAGTATCTTTCTATTTCTTTCTGCCTTTACTTTGTTCCTCCTTTCTTGTTCTTTTCTAGGTTAGTCAAATAGACATTTCTATTTTCTTCTCTTTTGTGTGGGCTTTTAAACTCTTTATACTATTGTTTCTGTTTGTGTATGTGTGGTTGTTTTGTATATGTTGTATATGCATGTGTGTGTGCATATTCAGAGGCCAGAGGAGAATATTAGTTGTCTTCTGTCACTCATTTGCATGCTTCCTTGAGACAGAATCCCTCATTGAACCTGGAGCTACTGGTTTTGTTATTGCTGTTGTTGTTTGTTTGTTTGTTTTTGTTTTTGTTTTTGTCAGACTTGCTGACTAGCATACCCCATCCATTCTCCTGTCTCCACTCCCTACAGGACTGGGGTTACAGTGTATATGGCCACATCTAGATTTTTATGTAGATGCTAGGAAATTGAACTCAATGTCAATTAGGCCATGTTAGGCCTTTGTGCTTGTATGGCAAGCACTCAAGTACTCTTACCTGCTGAAACATCTCCCCAACTCCTCTTTCTACCATTTTAAGTGACTATTCCAGAAGTTTCAATGCTTTTCTTTTGTAGGTTCTCACTCTAGCTCAGGCTAACCTGGAACTCACTCTGTAGACCTAGGCTGATCCTCCTATCTCTGCTTCTCCCTCCTGAGTGCTGGGATTAAAGGTGTGTGTCATAAAGTCCAGCTCAGTACTCTTATTTAACACAGTCTATGTTAAATCAATATTGTACTACTTTACATATAATATAAGCTATGTAAAATAGTGTGGCTCTATTCATTTATCAACATTTATGATTGTGTTCATATATTTCACTTTTTGGAGTATGTGTGGGATGTGTGGGGTGTATTGTGTGTATGTATGGTATAAGCATGTGTGTGTACAGATGTGCATGTCCCATGCACATGTTTTCAGAGGCCAGAGAAGACCATCAGGTGTCTTCCTCTATCTCCCTTCTGCTTTGTTTTCATGAGATCAAGTCTCTCACTGAACGCGGAGCTGCAGAGGATATTTTGGTCAGACTGGCTCACCAGTGAGCCCCAGTCATTCTCCTGTCTCCACCCTGCATAAGCCTGTGGTAACAGGCATACATAGCCATATTAGCTGTTTTTATGTGGGTCCTGGGGACTCAAACTCAGGCCCTAGTACTTGTGTGGAAAGCACTCTTATCTGACAAGCCATTTCTCCATCCCATGTATTTTTCTTATATATGGATAATAAGTCACATAGTTAATTGCTATTCTTTTCCTTTGTCTTTCTTCCCTTTTGTTTTATTTTTTTCTCATACTGGGAATGGAAGTCAGGACCTTCTTAATGGTAGGCAAATACTTTACCACTGAGTTACATCTCCAGCTTTATCTTTACTTTAAATTATTTCTAGGTTATAAAGAGTTTAATATGGGAAATAATACTGGTTTTTACATTTATCTGCATATTTCTGTTATAACTTCTTTTGTATCAAACTTCCATTTGTTATTATTCCCTATGGTCAGATCTATTTTACTATCATTTATTATAATGTGACTTTGCTAGTGAAAATTTTCTCACATTCATCTGAAAATCTTTCTTTTGCATTAATTTTAAGAATATTTTCACTAGATATTTAAATCTCTCTCTCTCTTTCTCTGTGTGTGTGTGTGTGTTGGAAATGGAATTAAGGGTCTTTTGCACACTAATGTAGAACTCTACCATGAAGTTACACCCCCAACTCCTGAAAATGTATTTTTATATTTGTTTCTTTCATAAGTTTAAATATTTCTTCTGGTGTGTTTTTACTTGTCCTGTTATTTTACATCTGACTTTCCTCTGGATACATTTAATGGTTTGGTCACTGATATTTTTTAAGATTTCCCTTTTATTATATTTTTATTTATTTGTGTGCAGACAGAAAGGGGGAAGAGAATGGGTGTGCTAAATTTTCCTGCCATTTCAAATGAACTCCAGATGCAAGTACCACTTTGTGTGTCTGGCTTTGTATGGATACTGAGGAATCGAACCCAGGCTGTCAGGCATTGCAAACAAGTATCTCTAAACACTGGTTTACTTCCCTATCCCTGTCATTGATGTTTAATAGTTCTCTTGTTGTGATTATGTGTGTTTATTTTTCTTTTAATTTCCTGATGTTTCTGGACCTATAAGATTGCTATTTTGAATAACTCTTAATAATTTCAGATATTGCTTCTTATAGTTCTTCTTTCACATTTTCTCCTCTCCTTTAGCCATTGAGCCATCTCTCTAGCATATTTTCTCCTCTCCTTTTGGAAATATTTTTATATGCATAGTAAATTATTCGGAATTCATCATTCAATATTGATGGAGGCTTTGACTACAGGTTTTTTATTATTTATTTCAGTCCCCCCCCTCTTTGCTTTTATCTGGATAGCTGCTTTCACTGACTTTTAGTTTACTTATCCTTTTTTCCTGAACTTTTCTATATGCTGATAATCTTCATAAAAAAAAACTTTGATCTTCATTTGCTTCTTTTTAGAGTTATCTTATCTCTCCATAAAATGCCCATTTGTACCCATAATGTACATTTTTAAAAATATTTAATTTATTTATTTGACAGAGAAAGAGGGAGAAAGAGAGAGAGAACACATGTGCCAGGGCCTCCAGCCACTGCAAATGAACTCCAGATGCATGTGCCCCCTTGTGAATCTGGCTAACGTGGGTCCTGGGGAATCAAGCCTGTGTCCTTTTGACTTTGAGGCAAACGCCTTAACTGCTAAGCCATCCCTCCAGTCCCCACTATGTACATTTTTCACAGATTCTTTTTACTTGCTTGGTTTTTGATGTTGTTGGTGAACTCATAGTTTCATATGTCACATTCTACCTACCAATGTGCCCTCTTCCCTGTAGGTTCTTTGGCCATTATCACTGTAAGTATTTTAAAGGCTTTTTATGATTATTTCAACATTCTAAATAACTAGTGATCCAATTCTTTTGTTTGTTCATGTCTACTGGGTTCACATTTTACAGATTCTTCATATGTGGTATTTTATTTAATGTGATTGAGAGCTATAAACAGTATAACACAGTGATTCTAAATTATGTTGACTTTCTTTAAAGAATGTCAGATATTGTTCTAGCAGGTAGTTCATTTGATGGAGAATCAATTTGATCCTATACTAGTGGAATTTAGGCTTTGTCACAGCATGCATATTTCCATTGCCCTTAGTCATAGTTGTATCCCCTAGATCTGGCATAAGGGATGCACTTTTAATTTGTGTCCCTATTGGGGTCATTTCTCTTGAACTATTTTAATGTAATATGTCTTGTATTGAAGTCTGATGACAGCAAAATCTCTTTTGTATCAGTCATAGGAAAAGTATATTGTGCTTCCATTTGATATTTCTTTATGTTTTTATTATTAGGCATGGACATAATTTATATGTAAACATCACATATTGAAACAATCTTTTCCCTCCTCCCTGCCCTTTTTATGAAGAGGCCTTCCTCACTGGGGATGCAGATCAACCCCATGGGTATTTTGAGTCATGCATTATGGGGCAGCAGTCAGTTATGGGGGAGAGGCAATGTTTCTGTGAAAAATGTCCCGACTTGTGGTCTTAACAATCTTTCCACCCCTTCTTCTGCAAAATTTCCTGAGCCATGCTAGGAACATTTTAAATCTACATCACTGATGGGCACTTAGGAGCATCTAGATGTCTGGTTTAGTAGATGTTGAGGGTCCTCAGTATCTTTTTCCATTTCCCTTGTGCTGATATCCAGTTAACTAAAAGAGCAGCACTCTTGCTCATTTCCCTGTTTTTCTGTGGTTTCAACTGGGGCCGGGGTGGAGTGTGCTGAGTCCTTTATCTCCTCAAGTCCAGTTCCCATCTGGAAAAGAGAAGCCTATTCCCCAATGGAGATGGTGTCAGTGTCAGTTAAAAGGGATAACCATTATTAATTTAGAGAGAATTACAAGGGTCTAGACATTTTTTTTATTTGAAAGTGACAGAGAAATAGGCAGAGAGAGAGAGAGAGAATGGGTGCTCCAGGGCCTCCAGCCACTGCAAACGAACTCCAGATGCATGCGCCCCCCTTGTGCATCTGGCTCATGTGGGTCCTGGGGAATCGAGCCTCAAACTGTGGTCCTCAGTCTTCACAGGCAAGCGCTGAACTGCTAAGCCATCTCTCCAGCCCTAGACATTTTTATCGTCTGAGGTTAGTGGGAGCTTGACAATGGAAAGTACAATCATTATCTGGTTATGATTCTGACTTGTTTCCCAGTTCCAGATATGGTTTCCTTTCCACTGAGTGGTCTGTTAGCCAATCCAAGAGCAGTTGGTTACCCACCATGGCTGTGTGCCACTATTGCACTTCTGTGAGCGTCATGTGAGGTTGTTTGCTTCTGAGTAGCTTAGACTTTGAGTTGCTTGGACAGATGTGGGCCACTTTCCCCCAGAATATCATGAATTTTTGATATTTATTTAAATGGTAGAATTCTAAGATGTTCCCACACCACTACTTGTGGATCCTCATTATTCTGTCAAAGACTAATCTAGGATCTGCTGTAGAATAATTTTGCAGATATTAAGCTCTTAAAGTGCTATACTTTAAGATTCATAAATATGTAGTGTGGGCCTATTATATTCACATAGGCTTTTTAAAGGGAAAGTATTTCTACAATTGTTAGCATAAAGGGAAGTCAGAAAGATTTGAAACATGTGAAATTCCACATAAGGGAAGAATCTACATTATTCAGTCTGAGAAGACCCATAGGATAGAAATGTATGTAACCTGTGAGACAGAATGCTTCCCATAAACCAGCGTTCAAGAAAATGGGAACTTTAGTCCTGTTACCCTAAGAAAATTAATTTGGCCAATAAGTTGAATAAGCTAAGAGTACAGCTTAAGCAGAGAGCCCTGTTAGGCTGTACCTGGATTGTTGCCTATAGGAACTGTGAAATTATCAACATCATTTTAAGCCATTGACTTTGGTATAATTTATTACTCAACAATGGAAAACTGCACTTCTGATTATATTTCAAGTATTTACTTCCCTCACCATATATACCTATTAGTGGTAATGTTTATATTCCTTGAATAGTTGTTTCTTGTATTTTGTTTAGCTTCAAATTATATCATTGTTTTAAGAGACTATAGTGTACTTACTCTGTTCTTGGCTGGCCTCAAGTATTTCAGGGTAAATTTAACAAAATATTTGCAAGGTATGTTCATTGAAACTGCTAGAACATCCTATGAGAAAATTTTAAATAGATGGATGCATCTACATGCATTATGTATATATATGTAATATATATGTGTTTATATGTTTATATATTCATGTGTATATATCATATATATGATATATAAATATAGAAAATCAGAATTGGTAAGATGTCAGTTGCCCCAGAGTGGTCCATCCATTCAAAGTGATAGTAATTATGGTTCATAACCCAGCAGGTTTTGGAAAATATTAAGAAACTGATTCTAAAATATATATAAAAATAGAAAGGACATAAACAATCAGAAATAATGCTGGAAAAGTAAAACCTAGTTTGAAGATCTGGACTACCTAGTTTGAAGGTGTATACTAATTAAGGCAGTATTATTTTAATAAATAGATCAGTATAGAAAAATACTTATGTCAGGCAATAAAGAGACTTGTATAATAGTATAAAAATAAAATAAGGTAAATAAAAGGCTTTCAACAAGAACAAAAAGGCAACAACTGCAAAAGAATAAGCATAATAGATTAAGTTTAAGACATATGTTTCTCAAAATCTACCATTAGGAAAATGAGTAACATAGCCATAGACTAGAAAATATTAGTAAACATATCTGACAGTTGACTGTTATCTGGGATATAAAAATAACCTCTATAATTCAATATACAAAGAAGACATATAATCAAAAAATTTTAAATGAAGAAATCTTTGAACTGACATTTCACATAAGCATATACAAAGGTAACCAGTATCATTAGCCATCAGAGTAAAGGACATTAAAACCATATGTGTACCAGAATAGCTATTATTAAACCAATTGATATTACCACATGTATTGTGCAATGATCTGGAAAAATGGATTTCCATACTTTGCAGTTGTGAGTCTTTTTATAAAACACAACATGCATTTACTCTTTGGCCCAGCAATTCCAACCCTGGCTGTTTTCTCAAGATAAATTAAAGACATATGCCCACAAGTAGACCTATGCAAAAGTGTTCATAGTCACTTAATTAGTAATAGTCTAAACCTGACAACAATATGATGTCCATCAACACCAGATGACTAGATTTAAAAACAGCTCCGTAATGGAATCCTGAACATTTTACCAGTATACTATGATTATTAACCCAGATGCATGCTTGTAATACCAGTCCTCTGAGGGGCAAGCAGGAGGATTACAAATTTGAGGTCATCCTTAGCAAGTTAGAAGCCTGTATGGGACAATGAGCCACTGTCTCAAAGTGTGGTAGTAATTTTCTTTATGTTTATGAATATATAATGATGCCAATCTTTAAATAATTTAATTCCAAACTTAAAATTATTCTTAAGAATATCTAACAGTCACCAACATCATTTGGGTTACTTTATTCTCTTCACTATTTCAATGCCAACACAATAAATTTAAGCTTAAGTTACAATTCTCAAAACAATGTAGTTTTTACTTTATTTTTAAATTGAGATTTTTATTCTAGGAACCCCAGGCCTTCCTGGACCAAAAGGTATTAGTGGTCCACCTGGAAATCCTGGCCTTCCAGGAGAACCAGGTCCTGTAGGTAAGCATGGAAAATAAGACTGCTATCCTATAAAACTAACTTACTTATCATATTCAATTTGGGAAAGTTAAGTCATTTGATGGTATAAAAATTTTCAAGATAGAGAGACCTAGTTGTCATTTACTTATTACTGCATTCTAAGTATGAAGTGAACAGATTTTAATGAAAACATTATCTGAAATTATTTTGGGCCTTATTTCCTCAGCTCATTTTTGAAGGGAGAGTTCAAGTAAATTTTCGTAGAAAATAGAAGCTGTGATTTTTTTTTAGACTGACAAGATATTTCTTGACTCCTAAGGTGAACCACTTGTCTTGACCCAAATGAGTCCTATATGGCACCTCATCATCACTCACATCCTACTCTCTGAGATGGTATAAAGTCAGATTAAAATGATAGACTGAAAAAATGATCAGATCGTCCTTTATTCTCATGATCATCCTTTTTATTATTTGGTTTTGTAAGATTTCATGTTTGAATGGAGTGTCTCAGAAACATTTTGTTACTTTTGGATAGAATTATTTGAAGCTTGATGGGAAAAAGGGAGGATATGGAAAGAAGTTAGAAAGATGGATGTAACATGTCATGCTGTTCTTCAGGTGGTGGAGGTCGACCTGGGCTACCAGGACCTCCAGGTGAAAAAGGCAAACCAGGTCAAGATGGTATTCCGGGACCAGCAGGACAAAAGGGAGAACCAGGTGTTATTTTTTTTTTCACTTTTAATAATTTTCTCCTCGTCTGCTTTAATTTGTGCTTTCATATCTGCAGTGAAATTGTGTTTCTATTCTTCCTCACTAAGTGATCATACACCTTTCCCTTCCTAATTACAAGCTTTTTCTGCACCCTGTCAATACCAGTTCAAGTTTGTTGAACAATTACTTTCCCTTTAAAAAAAATCCAAAACTTGTCCAAAGTTTTGCAATAAAGAAGTGTCCCATATTTTTCAAATTTCCGTCTTTGATTATGAAATCTATATTCCATTTATATTTTTTCATGTTAGTATATAAATATGTAGTTGATACTCATCACATATTAAATACATGTCTATATATAGTTTACTCATGTTAAAAATGTTCTGTGATAGAAATCAGTCTTCTGGGGATGGAATGTAGCTCAGATGCAGATCATGTGTGTGCAAACGACGTGGGTATTCTTACCAGAAAATTAGGTAAAGAAGGAAAGGAAAGGAGGTAGGGATGTAAGGAGGGAGGGAATGAAGGGGGGAGGAAGAGAGGGAGGGGGAGGAAGGAAGGAAGGACTCATGAGAAAAAGAAAAAAAAGAGAAGGGGATAGGAGATGTCTCAGTGGTTAAGATCACTTGCTATTCGAGCATGAGTACCTAGGAGGGCCTAGAACCACCTGAGTTCAAATCTCCAGCACCCCCATAAATAGCTGGGCATAGCCAAGTAAATTTGGGCTCCAGTTCTGTGGGGTGGATATCACAGAATTACTTGGACTTGTTGACTGAAAAAAATGGCAAAAATGGAAGTTCAAGGAAACAGGAGAATGTATGAAAATAGTATACAAAGCATTCTCCATATTTCTATGTTTTCTGCCTATGTGTGCACAGATATGCTCACACTACACACACATCACATCACGAAGCACATTACACATACTCTACATACACACGCATGCCAATGAAATAAAATAAAACAACCAAATTAAAAGGAGAGAAATTAACCTGCTATAATTTTTGATATACACTGTAACATTTGATTTAACAAATCTAAATGATGTATAAGTAATTTGTCACCATTTCAGTAATTTTTATTCATTTGATGTTGTTTTGTTTTGTACCATAACAGGCCAACCAGGCTTTGGAATCCCAGGACCCCCTGGACTCCCAGGACTTTCTGGTAAACCTTGGGGAAACATTCTAAATCCACCATAGAATGAAAATATTCCCCAATACATTTGTTTAACCATATCTATCATTCACAATTATAGCAAAAGTCTGCAAGCCTCAAAAATTCAAAGCTAGACCTTAGAGTAGTTATTATTCCAACTTAATATAAGATCTGGGTCCCAGGGAAACAGGAGCAGGGCAAGGGGATAAAAGTGTGTGTGTGTGTGTGTGTGTGTGTGTGTTTAAATAAGAAAACATAGAACTTTCAATGTCTTCCTTAATTTAATAAAAATACTAAGGAAATGATGTAGAAAGAAGGCAAAATGCAAAATGAGATTTTAGGAATTTTTTTTAATTATCAAGAAAATCACTCTTTCCTCACCATGAAAGAGATATCAAAGTAACATAAGGAAATTCTGTAGAACTATATAGCAATGATTAAAGTTAAAGTATTTCTTGAAAACACAGTCTTAACACTTCCATCCATCTTAAACATGGTTGTACACACCTATGATCTGAGTACTCTGGAAGCTGAGACAAGGAGAATCATATGCCTTTTAGAGTTAGCAGCCTGGCTGAGCAACATAGCAAAATCCTATCTAGAGAAGATGAGTGGGGGAAAGGAGAGGGGAAGGGAAGAAGAGGAGAGAGAGAGTGGAGAAAAAACAAGAGGAGACGAGAGGACACAGTGGGAACTCCATTTTAATATACAGATGGATATATGTGCATACTCATTTTCCTTTCCTCTCTAATACTTAATCTTGTGAGCATTAAACAGCAGTAAGATTGAGTGATGACAGATATGTATGCTTATGTGCTGAATTGACCATTGACTAGTATTCAGGGGCTTTTCTTAAACCAAACATATCTCCTAGAAATTCTAATGTTTTTTTGCAGGAACCCAACATCAAAATCATCATGTTACCGATTTGTGACATTGACGTATTGGTGGTATAGAAAATATTGAGAACAGTTTGTCTGGATTGTGATCATAAACTTTAGATATAATGGTGTGCAGGGATATATTGGCAGTCACTGAATGTCCATATCTTTCATCAGTCTTAAAATTAGATCCAAAACATTTCTTAGGAGTTGTCTTCATCCATCTTAAACATATTTTTAAAGTTATTTTATACTTTTCTATTTTTTTTCTTTTTCTCCCTCATAACTACTGGTAATGTGATCATTGGACTATGTCCTCATACAAAGGTTATCTTTTAGAGTACTGACATTATTTCTATATGTTTTTCATATATGCTTCTAATAAACAAAACTTACAATTCATATATTTAATAGTAGTAAATGTTTTATAAGTATTTGAAGTAGAAATTTCTCTACTTAATGCTGTTCATCCTCTAAGAGCTAGTATTAGCCTTAAAAAGAAGCTAATAACTCAGTATGGTTTAATATGTTCTCTAATTTCAATCTATTTATAGGTCAAAAGGGTGATGGAGGTTCACCGGGCATGCCAGGAAATCCTGGCCTACCTGGTCCAAAGGGTGAGCCAGGATTTCAGGGTTTCCCTGGTGTTCAGGGTCCTCCAGGTCCTCCTGGTTCTCCTGCTCCAGCTTTGGAAGGCCCTAAAGGCAACCCTGGACCCCAAGGCCCTCCTGGTAGACCAGGTATGTTCATGAGTGATAGGGGAAAGATCTGTTTACTAGTACATTTATTTTATTTTGCTGGCAGGTTATTCAGTCTTTAGGACTTTAGAATTTACAATAACAGAACTTTTTATAAGAAAATAACTTATACTAGCTCCATCCATTTCTATGACATTTAATATGTTCTTTTCAGTAATGCATTTCCTCATTTATTCAAATTTGAAGTGAAACAAAATTACTTGGATGAACAAAAGGTGAAAAGGAATTGGTGGTTTTATTAAAGATAAAAATATACTGATAACCTGGCAGCAAAATGCCATCTGCATTTTTAACTGTGAGCTTCTCAGCATGTCATCACAGAAATCATTTTAGTGGTCACCCAATAGATGCTTGTGGTTCCTACCAGAAGTGTTGCTATGGTTCTGTCACATGATCAACAAATGTCACCTGGCACAATAATAATAATAATAATAATAATAATAATAATAATAATAAACTTGATCTTCTCTAGGAACTAGGCAATCAAATGTATCTTCAGCATCACAGCATGTTCAAATTGACTGGCGATCTCTTCAGACCAGCCTCATGTCTGTCCCTCATCTATATGTGTTCACTGCTCTAGTAACTCAAATTTGCACCCAAGTTCACCTTTTCATTTTGTGTTGTGCTTTGTCATTTCATCTTACTAATATGAAAATGATCATTTTCATCCTGGGTTAATGTTTCTGAGTCCAGTCACTGGTGATAGGTTATTAGCAGATTTCTAAGTCTTAATATTCACTTTTTCTGATAATGAAAACTTTGGTCCTTGTTGATTTTTTAAAAAGATATCTAAGACTAAAGGAGCAAAGGAAGTAATTGACCTTTATTATTTAAAACTTATAAATTTATTTGTTAAAAGCACCTTGAAATGAAAAATATATGTAAATACAATAAAACTGTAAGCAATGGGTTAATTTTACTAATATGTACTCTAAAATGGATTAAATATTATCACATATTGGGTCCAGAGAATCATTTTCAAAACTAGAGTTCAGTGTGATCTGACTTGGTTGCTCCTAGGATGTATTATTGGCTTATTCTTTGTTTACTATTGGAGAAAACCAGTGAAATGGTCTCAGCTATGTTAAACTCATTTGCATGAAATGTAAAGAATTAAAGCAAGTATTTTGCTGTGTTTTGCATGCTATTATTCAAATAAACCAAACTATTATCCCTTTGATATTCTAATTAGCATTCTTATAATTCATTCTTACTAGTAATGGAGCTCACTGATGAACATTACTTTAAAGTTTGCAACATAAAACCATTAGTCACAAAGGTGCATTAAAAATATTATTTAAAAAATAATAACAAAACTACTCAGATGAAGAAAACATATCTGATGTGTATTTTTCTTAGTTTGTTTATAAAATGCATATTTAAAATGAACTTTAAAAGCAAATTATTCTTAAAATTGTTCTGAATCTGAGCTCATAGTAATAAGCATTAAAATGAGTTTTGTAAATTTTAAATTGGGATACACGTACTATTTTCATTTTAGTATTAGTGCTAAATGGAGATAATTTGGTTTCTATACAGATGCATGATTATGTACTTTCAGAATATTCTTTTATTAAAATAAATTTTAACTTGAAAGTATTTAGTGTAATAGCTTTCATTTCTTGATGTTTCTAACAGTTTTGATTTTTTTTTTCCTTTTTGTTAATGATGACATTGGGCCTTGGTGAACTTTCATCCCTACCCAGGTCCTACAGGTTAGATCCTTAACTACAAAGTAATAACTGCATGAAATTTGAAACTTTTCTTATATACCTATGTACATATATTTATGTATGTGTGTATATATACATATATGAGTGTTTGTATACATATATATGCCTAATGTTTTCAAGTATTTGAGTATATTTTAAGAGTATATATGCCAATTCAGTTTTTGCATGAAGGCTGTATCTAAGTTGTAAGGAACTTGTAGTATGTGAAATTTCTCTTGGAATGTCCCACATTATTTAATTAGGAAAACAATTTAATTAAATTTAATACTTCACAACTCATATTTTTGTCTAATTTTTGAAAATGTTTTTCCTTAATTTTATTTATTTTGCAACCAGAGAAGGATTGAGAGAAGAGAGACAGACACAGAGAAAGAATGGATGCACCAGGGCCTCCAGCCACTGCAAACAAACTCTAGATGCATGCACACTTTCTGCATTGGCTTTACATTAGTACTGGGGAATTGAACCCTGGTGGTTAGGTATTGCAGGCAAGCACCTTAACCACCAAGCCATCACTCCAGCTCATCTTCTTATCTTTGCTTTACTATCTGTTAATGCAAATGAAATTGAACTATCATCCTGAAGAGCATGTTTAAAACAATAATATGGATTATCCTATCCTGTAAATACATAATCTTCACCTTGTTATTACTCTGGCAAGTTTTCAAACATCAATACATTTTGGCTTGTCACATATTTCTAAATTGCACTGCTGTGAAGAAGAGCCAATATTACAAAGTACAAAGAAAATCAATGCAACTAACACAGGCTAGAGCCTCATGCTCATACTTTCTTTACATACATGTAAACAAATATTTCAGGGAACAATTCTGAAGAATTAACCAATAGAAAATCGTTAATTCCTAGTAATAGATTTGTACCTAATTGGGAATAAAATGAGCCAGAGATATTTGAACATATTCATGATTCAACAAAATAGAGTTCAGGGCTGGAGAGATGGCTTAGTGGCTAAGACATTTGCCTGCAATGCCAAAGGATCTAGGTTTGATTCTCCAGGACCCATGTAAGCCAGATGCAAAAGGTGGTACATGGCATCTGGAGTTCGTTTGCAGTGACTGGAGGCTCTGGCATGCCCACCCATTCTCTCCCTCTCTCTCTCTCTGCCTCTTTCTTTCTTAGATAGAGAGAGAGAGAGAGAGAGAGAGAGAGAAGAAAAAAGAGTCCCTTTCAAGTTTGTAGAGTGTAATTAAAAGGAGGGAAAGTCTAATCTCAAATCTGGCTATTGAGAATGTCAGGGTACTTTTATCTCATTAACTAAAAAAAAAAAAAAAAAAATTCAAGGTGCTTTTGAGAAGCCATCTAGCTCTAGATAGTTTGAAACTCGTTTTTTAATTGGTCATATTCCCATTGAGATGTACTCTTGTATTCCCTGTCCCCCACACCAACTCCACTGAAGGCCCTCCTCAGTGGGTTTATCAGTAATCACTGTGGTTTCATGAATGAAGTCAGTCTTTTTAAGGGGCAAAGTTCCTCAGAGTACAACATCCCATCCTGTGGCTCTTGCATTCTTTCAGTCCCCTCTTCCACAAAATTACCTGAGCCTTGGAGGAAGTGTTATAAGTCTCCTTTAGTGTTGAGCTCTCAGCAGCTTCTGATTTTCTGCTTTGATGAGTTTTGAGTCTCCTGAATGTCTACCACCATCTCCCTGGAGGTGAGCAGTGAGAGCAGCACTAATATTTAATCTTCCACTTCCTTTGTAATATTTCCTGAGACCTGGCAGATGTGATATAGATGAGTCATTTTGTAGTAGGCAGTTGGCCTTCTTTTTGTTTCATATTGATGGGTCTTGGTTCTCCCTGATATTGTCATCTGTATAAATCAGATTATCTAACCAAGAGTAAGAACAGCATGGATCAAAGGGGATAAACAGATATTTAGAAGACATTTCAATGGGCATATCCTCTCCTTGTAGGCAAAGAACAATAGAAGCTTCCCTGTAGGTGTTCTCTCACAGATCAGCTGTTTCATTGAACCCCAGAATGTCAGAACTAGAAAGGTCCTAAGCTTTACATATATAAAAAAGAAATTATTCATTAGATATTTATTTTACAATGGCAAGACATTTTATTCAAGACAACTTCAGTAGATGACATGCTATTTCAACAAGGGAATGACTAAACTGCACTCCAAATACAAGAGAAACAGTTAGACACCTAACAGCTTATCACCTATGGGTGGAAAGAGTACATTAATGATGGAAAATTAGAAGAGTGTAAAAGGGGGACTGGAGAGATGGCTTAGTGGTTAAGTGCTTGCCTGTGAAGCCTGAGGACCCCGGTTCGAGGCTCGATTCCCCAGGACCCACGTTGCCAGATGCACAAGGGGGCACACGCGTCTGGAGTTCGTTTGCAGTGGCTGGAGGCCCTGGCACGCCCATTCTCTCTCTCTCTCTCTCTCTCTCTCTCGCTCTCGCTCTCGCTCTCACTCTCTCTGCCTGTTGCTCTCAAATAAATAAATAATTAAAAAAAAGAAGAGTGTAAAAGGGCAGGAAGCACTAGGGTGGAGGGTTAGCAGGTAAGAGTACTTACTGAAAGCATGAGGGCCTTAAAGGCCTGAGACCACTTTAGTTTGAATCCTCAGCACCCACAAAAATAGCTGGGTATGGCCACACACACATGTAGCTCTTATGCTGTGGGCAGCAGGGATCATAGAATCACTTAAAATGGCAGCTTCATATTCAGATAGAGAACCTGCCTCATGGAATAAGGAAATGAGCAAAAAAGGAGGCTATTCAAAGGTTTCCTCTGGTTTCCATGCACCTGTGAGTGCATCTACATATACAAGTGCATTCATCACATACACACACACACACACACACACTACTACTAGTAGTAGTAGTAGTACCACCACCTCCACCACTGCCTTATCACACCACATCACAACATGCACTCAAATTTTTTTTACAAAAGCATAAATATTCTTGCAAAACTGACTTAACAAGAAGATACTTGCTAAAGAAGAGCCAAGAATTGAAAATCAATAGTGAGAAATGAGGAATTTTGTCAAATATTGAAGGTAGGAGATACTAGAGAATGAATTTTGCGAAACTGATTTAGTAGGATTTGTGCTGTGACTGGCCTTCACAAGCAAAAACAACAGCATGTGAGGATGAAGCAAAACTGAAAAGTTGGTTCACAGAGGCCTATCTAAAGTTTAATCAGGGTCAGGGTGGTTGTCACACACACAGAAAAATTGAGACTCAAAGAGGAATGGTTGAATGTGGAACAGATCATTCTCAGTGAACTTACCCAATCACAGAAAAAAAATCGCCACATAGTCTCACTCATCTACAGCACCTAACCTGAATCTACCCAAGATACCTTACATACCCAGCAAGCATCTCCTAGACTAGACACTAGGATGGAAGGGGAGGGAGGGGAGGGCATCAAAGGGGTGGGAAACACAAATCTAGACCCAAATGGCAATGGTACCATAATTTTCTACTTACTAAAAGACAGACCAAATGACTGATCCTTCACCAGGCCCTTACAGGGAACACTTGAACCACAAGACACTGGAGAGGGTAGGATCAAGACTAACCTTAATCTTCTACATCTTCCCTCCCTCCTTCTCCCTCTCCCTCTCTCTCTCTCTCTCTCTTCTCTCTAACTCTTGTATATTAGTTATCTTTTCCCTCATTTTCTTAGTGGGCACTGACCTGTAACTCCCAGAACCAGCATGGGGCTCTCATCCACAATGAGCTTTTGATCAAAGAGGTTATACTCAAGGCAATACTATTAGTTACTGACATAAAGAGAACTAACTTGGGGCTCCCCCATACTCAGTTAAGTGAATATGCTACTAGTAGCACCCTATCTATCATCCTTCAACAAAGGCTTGATTTTCATGATCTGATCTCTAGCTACAAATATAATACAGTAATAGATCAAATTTTTTTCTATCCTTTTAGAAGACTCTTAGCTCTAGCTATCTGGGTCTTATATCTACTTTCTTATTTTCTGTTGCCTCAGTCTCCATCAGCTCCTAATAACTTCATATTTTCCTCTTTA
This sequence comes from Dipus sagitta, assembly GCA_036346955.1. Lineage (NCBI taxonomy): Eukaryota > Metazoa > Chordata > Mammalia > Rodentia > Dipodidae > Dipus > Dipus sagitta. Next base: position 98,113,771 of record CM070776.1, read on the forward strand.
ATAGATTTTATTAAGTATATTAAGATTTAGTATGTTCAAGTTAACTGTCAAAATGCTAAACAGAAGACTAGAAAGTATGTTGAAGTAGTTTTAAATCCTACTTTGTCTAGCTTGCATGGAATTGTGCTGCCATGTTCACTGCCTAGACTAGACTGCCAGCTAAATTTCTTTCTTTCTTTCTTTCTTTCTTTCTTTCTTTTTTTTTTTTTTTTTTTTTTGAGATAGGGTCTCCCTCTAGCCCAGGCTGACCTGGAATTCACTATGTAGTCTCAGGGTGGCCTCGAACTCACAGCGATCCTCCTACCTCTGCCTCCCGAGTGCTGGGATTAAAGGTATGCACCACCATGCCCAGCTAAATTTCTTTTTTAAATTATTTTATGTTTATTTATTTGAGAGTGAGAGAGAAAGAGAGAGAGAGAGTTAGAGAGAGAGAGAATGGGCGCGCCAGTGCCTCCAGCCACTGCAAACAAACTCCAGATGCGTGCACCCCCTTGTGCATCTGGCTACCATGGGGTCTGGAAAACCGAGCCTCGAACCAGGTTCCTTAGGCTTCACAGTCAAGCACTTAACCACTAAGCCATCTTTCCAGCCCTAAATTTCTTTTTTTAATGAAGCACTAAAATATATTTGAAAAGGACAAAATAGTGTCCAGTTTACTCTAAACCAATATAACAACTTCTCATATACAAAACATGCTCTAAATTGCAATTTTTGGCACCTACTCTCTATGGTATTTTTTTTCAACAGTTGAGGACAGCTTAAAGTGGAAATTAGAATTAAAGTATACCAGTTGGCTCATCAGCTTATCTTTAGTAATAATTATCACTTATGTATATGACTGTAAGTTTTTGTTTCATTTTGTTTTTCAGTTAAACTTTGTTAGGTGATGTGAAAATTAAAGGATTGAGAGCCTCATACACAAAATTGATTTGGCATATAGCTCATTTATATGAACCTTTAGAAATTAAAGTCTTAGAAATTTTGCTATGATATGATACAGTTTTCTTATTGCTGAATCATTACAGTGTCATATCAATGGAAGATATCTATGAATTCTTGCCATTGGAACTCTTAATAATGTTATGTAGGATTTTTAATGCATTGAATTAATTATGTGGCCAAACTGTGCTCTAAAGTTTTGAGTTGTCTATGGTTATGAAACCATGCAAACAAACAAAGGCCAACTTTCCAAATTTTAAATTATCAAATACTTCATTTTTTTTTTAATTTAGGAGATAGATAGATGGATAGATAGATAGATAGATATCACCCCATAATATACATCATATATGATGCTGTTATTGTAATCTCTTTGAAGGCAGACTTTGGGTCTTACTCATGTGGATATTCTTTAGCATTGTGCACACGGCAGGCACTAGATCTATATTTTGAAATTTGACCTTTATCATTACACAATTATATAAGAGAGATTATGTCCACAGAGATTTAATTTCCCAAAGTGAAATAGTTGGTTAGTAGTAGAGTCAAGAATAAGTTCCAAGTTTGGGCCGGGAAGATGTCTCAGTGGTTAAAGACACTTGTTTGTTAAGCCTTGCCACCCAGTTTCAATTCGTAAGCCAGCCAGTGGCAAGATGCCCTGGGGTCCTACCGTGCCTCATCACACACACACATGCATGCATGCATGCAATTATTTAAAGAATAAGTGCCAAGGTCTCCTAACAGCTTGGATTTAGTGCCTTAGCAAAATATGTTCTCTGAAAATATATATATATACATATATGTGTTCTCTGATAAATTCAATGTTTATAAATCATAGCAAGACTTGTAAGATAAAGGAAATTATATTTATAGTCAATTAACACTAACCAAAAAGTATTTTGTTTGGAGAATTTTAATCTTGTTATGCAATGATCCTTTTAATAGTGAATAGCCTTGCATTAATATGGACATTGAATAATAATTTTTTAAATTAGCTGTAATGTTTTCTATGGTTTTGAGTGGGATATTGCATGCCAACATATTTTCATGTACCCCTTCACTGATAGACTTCATATCATTGTAAAATTTGAATTTTTATTTTCAATTTCATTGTTGTACAATATACATTGTCTTATTTTCCTTAATTACTTATTACAACTATAATACATATAAGATGGCCTCCTGATGAATTATGAAAAAAATAAAATGTAGCTTCATGGAGTCCCATTCAAGTAAAACAAATGAAAATACAATATATTGTGGTATAGTCATGTTTTTTTTTATTCAGTCACCAGTGATGTTTGCAATATTTTATTTACCAGTGAAGCTTTTAACGCTAACTGTGATCACTTTGGGTCATGAACATAGAGATATTTGTTTGCTTCATGTTTGGATTAAAGGATGGTAGAGGCTCAGATATACTTAAATATATATTACACAATTATTCCTTTGTTAAAAAAAATGAAGCCTGTCAGTGAAATGATAATATCATGCCAATTTTAATGTCTTCCAGAACTAACTTTGGGAAAGGTCACAGTAGGAATGTTAACATGATATTTGCAATAGTGTTTCTCCCCCTTTATTCTGTTTGGATTGATGAGTAGCTTATTCTCTAGAATAAGCTCTGTTTCAAAATCATGAGCTTTCTATATTCCTGTATGTTCCTGGTTCATCCTGGCTGTGCTGTAAATGTACAAAATGCTAGTAGAGAGGATTGTTGTATAATTTGTGCTATAATGTGAACCACTTCTAACTCAGAATCTTGTTTTGTACTGTGTGATGTCTGATACTGCTAACATCGATCTTTGGGCTTTGGTGAACTCTGATCTTCCCAGGTTTTCAAGGTTAGACTCTTCACTGGTCAGTTCTTTTTTTCTAATGCTTTATACATGTGATAAGAAAAATGCATTTTTATTTGCTATAATTCAGAAGTCATTGAAGAGTGATGTTATCCTTAAATACTATCTGTTTGGGTTTTGAAACTGGGGTGAAGGTAGTATGATTTATTTATAATTGAGTATGATATGAAGTCTGTGTGGTTTGTTTATAATGGACAATCCTCTGTAAAGACATGCTGAATTTTGTATACATATATATTTACTTTTGTCATGTTGATTGCATTAGACATGTAATTTAGTCAAGCATCTGAGTCACTTAAAATCTCTACATATGGATTTTATTTTCTTGATTTTTTTTGCCTCACATTGCCTTGAACTGTGGCTATTTTCAGTAGAAGAAACTATTGAATACTGTTAAGAATAAAACTCATATGTCCCTAATGTCATTAGTAATTCATTAATTTAAATTTGAGGCACATGAAACAGAAAGTCTGAAATAACTTGTAAAACTCTCTTTTGATTGAAGAAGAGCATTACTTTTTTTTCTAATGATGCCATATTTCAGTAACTTTTCATACTGAGAGAGAGAGTTAAGGTTTCTTTATCCCATCATAAATCTTATCGTATCATTGTTATTAGGATAGTTTAGAGATGGTCTAATTTTGTTTTAATCTTATTTGCTACCTGATGTTTAAATTATACCAATTAACAAACTTATCTAGAAAACCCTATCTGGTATATTTTAACTAAGCCTTGCAACAATCTGTAAAAATAGATGTGATTCTTGTTTCCATTTCATAGAAGAGAATTTAAAATTGAAGAAATTAATAATCTTGTTAAGGTGGATTTGAACCAAGCATTATAATTCCAGATCCAGTATTCTTAGTCACTGTGCCATTCTGTCTTGTCAGTGCACAGCCTTTGATTCTGAGTCATAATTTGAGGCAGTAAACAAAGTTTAACTTTTGTCAAAAAGATGACCCCTTGTTCATATGTAAACACCAACAAAGCGTTCACAGTTTTTGGTATAGTCCCTTTAAAATAATATCTACATATTTTCATTTTGTGTTGAAATCAATTACCAAAAAAAATCCAGACTACTGCAGAAGAAAACATATAAGTGCTAATTATGGGTTGTTCATTATTTAGTCTCAGCCAGAACTAAATATTCTGTAAGCAAGGAGCACCTATTTCTGAGCTACTGAAAAAAGCCTTGTCCTTTACGTGCACAGTATTGCTTAACAGACATGGTCTCTGTATTTAGAAGTACAAGTTAAAATATAGCAAAATCTCCTTTTAAATTTATTTGAATTGCCCTTAACATACATTCAGAGTTCCTTATTTTTCTTTAAAAATATATTTATAATGTAAAAAGTTTCATTTTACAGTGTTGAGAATTCAAACCAGGTCAGTGTCTCAGGTATGCTAGACATACACCATTGAGCTATAGCCCCAGTCCATGAAAACATTTTAAAATAAATTTTAAAAGTACTATATTGAAACAATATCTTTTTGCATTTTAAAATAGTCCTGTGTGTCAAACTTACCATTGGCATTTATGCTATACTAAAATGTGGTCATTTGTTGTACATTTTCAAGGTCTACCAGGTCCAGAAGGTCCTAGAGGTCTCCCTGGAAATGGAGGTATTAAAGGAGAAAGAGGAAACCCAGGCCCACCTGGGCAACCTGGCCTACCTGGTTTGAAAGGAGATCAAGGACCACCAGGAATCCCGGTAGGAAATGTGAATCAGTGCCTCATGAGAGAGAGATAGAGAGAGAGAGAGAGAGTGTGTGTTAAGATTCAGAATGAGAGTTCTAACCTGAAACATATTAGTGTGCACCACATGGCTAACTAGTGAATTAATGAGTAAATAGAGGGCCAAGTTTCCTATAGCCTTCCAACTAAGGATCTTTGGTCTATTACAATAAAAAGTGTTCCTCAAAAAGTAAAAAAAAAAAAAAAAAAAAAAGGCAAAATTATACAAAGGAGACCTTGTATATCAGAGCTTTGTATTAGGATGAGGTCACCCATAGAGAAGTCATTATGGTGAGTGGGAGTTTCGACTTTGGAGTTAGAATTCGTATCAGGTTTTAGCTCCGCTAAATGCTTTTGCTTTGTGTTTTGAGGAAAATTGACACTGTGGTTTTCTGTCTTCTGCCAAGATAAAATTAACCTACTCACTCATTCATGTACTTTCTACCTCGGTTTGAATTACCCAGAGAGTCATAAAATAATTTGTGGATCCTCAAAGTTACCACCACTCATTCAAGCACGTTGTTGGTAGACTTTGATAGTCCATACTTCTAACTGTGAAAGCTTCTTCATGACAGTAAACATTATCTATAAAGTAGTGGTCCTTAGGGTTTCCAATATCTAATATTTTCCTTGTCATCACTCTTCTTCTAGCTACCTATATTTTGAAATTTAATCCTATTGTTATTCATTTTGTATTCACTTATTAGCTAATCCATCCTTCATATACAATCCATACAAAACGCCATTTGTTCTCTGCCTGTATGTGTGCACAAATACCTACACAAATGCACATTTCCAGGGTCATTTGAGCATAAGTTGTCTCTATTATGACTTTACCATTAAACATTTTAGTACATAGTTCCTAAGATTAAGATACTTTTTCATATAACCACAGTATAGTTATCAACTTCACATAATTGAACAAAGATATATCTTAAAGTCTACATTTTCTTTTGAAATTATATGAGCTAATGTAGCAATGTCCACTTTAGCATTTCTAGAGAAAACCATGCATTTGTTAGTTGTTGCATTTCTTTAGACTCCTTGAATATGGAATAGTTTCTAAACGTTTTTTTTTTTTTCTGTCATGATGTTAACCTTTAACAAATGTAGCCTTGCCTCACTTTAAAAACACAATACTCACCAGGTGTGGTGGCACATCCCAGCACTTGGGAGGCCGAGGTAGGAGGATCGCCATGAGTTCAAGGCCACCCTGAGACTACATAGTGAATTCCAGGTCAGCCTGAGCTAGAGTGAGATCCTACCTCATAAAACAAAAAAGAAAAAATAAAGAATACCCAAGCCAGGTATAGCAGCACATACCTTTAGTCCAGAACTTGGGAGACTGAGGTAGGTAGATCACTGTGAGTTTGAGGTCAACCTGGAGCTACAGAGTGAGTTCCAGGTCAGCTTGGGCTAGAATGAGACCCTGCCTCTAAAAGACCAAAATATAAATATAAAAAATTGAAGACTCCTTCTTTTGTCTAATATTATTTTTCTAATTAGAATCATTTATTATTTATTTATTATTTTTCTAATTAGATTCAAGCAGGGAAACTAAACGAGTGATGCCGTGTCCTTCTTAGGGTAGCACCTAAAGAGGCCCATGATGCCCATCCACATGTCCTTTGTGGCTTCAATTTTGATAAATTAATCAAGTTGTTCTTTAGTGTCCCCTCTACATGTTTGCTATTTTTCCCCTCACATGTAAGAAGCAAAACTGTAATAAGACAAATTAAGACCATGCAAAACTATTATTCCTCATCAAAATTTCTCCTTAGATTTAACATCAACTAATGAGTTTTATGTTAAGGAGTTTCTACTGGGATAATAGCATGATGATTTTACAAAGCTGGCACTACCTCCCCATACACCAGTTAGCCGTATTACAAATGAAAGCTACCCCTTCTATCCTGTTTAGTTACGGAGCTATTGTCCATAATCCATATGATTTGATTATTTTTTAATGATTTATAATTTTTAAACTGTCATTACTTATAGTGATATGTTGTTTCAAATTTAATAGCCACTTCAAGCTGGATCCTATGACAGACATTCTGACATGCTTCCACTTTTCTCTCCCCCCTTTTTATATCACTTTCTTTATATTTTTGCATAATAATGCATTCTTAGTTTAATCCCTTTTCATTCCTACAGGCTTTATTGTCCCATGCTTAGTCTAGTGCAGTAGCATCTTAAATGTCCTTACCATTCTATATTCTTCTTTTATATTCATTGTTGACCATAGTCCACACTTTTGCTGTTCACACTTTGTGTGGCTTCCAAAACTAAATTAGTTAATAGCCACTACAATACATTTACCAAGTCTGTCAAACTTATCATCTCTACATGTGTGATTCTAATCAAACCTAGACTAAAATGTAAGTATTTGTTAATAATAATAGCTACCAATTATCAAGTAGACATATCATGCCCACCGATTTTCTGAACACCTCATATGAAATGTCATTCAATCACCATCACCACTTTAGAAAGTAGATATACTATTATTTCTCTATATTAGAAATGAGAAAGCTATGAATAAGAGGCTAGATATTTAAACATCACACAAAGAAGTGAAAGACAAATTGGAATTTGAGTCCTAGAAATGAGAAGAGTGCTACAGACCACTGTGCAATAATTCTGTCTGCACTCCCCTTATTCTCTCTATATGTTTTCTAACATGAATGGTTTTATTTGTCCAGGGTAATCCTGGCCGGCCAGGTCTCAATGGAATGAAAGGAGATCCTGGTCTCCCTGGTGTTCCAGGATTTCCAGGTATTGGGAAGGGATATTTTGAGGTGACTCTTTGTATTATAAACTCCTTCAGAACAAACTATTTTCCTATTTGAATAAAAGCTGTTTCCTGATTGTATTTTTAAGTTGAAACTTTGTATGGATACATCAAGTATTGGCACCACCATTCTGCTCCTCCCTGTCCCCACTCCACTGAGGGCCCTCAGTGGGATTGCTGGTATTCACCATAGAATTGTGAGTTATGAGTTGTGAGAGCAGCAGTCAGTCATTGTGGGTAGGGCAGTGTCTCTGGATATTCCTTCCCACCTGTGGCTCTTACATTCTTTCTGGTCCTTCTTCTGCAAAATTCCCTGAACCTTGGTGGATGTGCTTTAAGTCTACTTTAGTGTTGCACTCTCAGAAGCTTCTGGATTTCTACTTTGGTGCATTTTGAGCATCCTCAGTGTCTATGCCCATTACCCTGGTACAGGTTGTCAGGCCTACCAGGGAATCAGCATTCTTGCTCATCTCCCCATTTCCTTTGTATTTTCACCTGGGCCCCAGCTGCTGTGTGAGGGGTGGTTCACCTGCTGACAGAGATTCAGTTATCCTTTCCCTATAGATAGAATTTGGTTGTCTTCAGATCTCATTGGTCTCTGAAATAGAAAAACAGATTCTCCAATGTAGAGTAAGATCAGGATTGGTTAAGAGTATAAACATTATTAATTTAGAGAGATTTTGATGTGTGTAGCTTCACTTTTGGACAAAGACTAGTGGAAGCTTCTCATTGGAGCCCATAGTCTTGGATTTTCCATAGGATTGTAACTCAGTTCCCAGTTCCAGCTATGGTGGTTTCCTTTCCACTGAGAAGATATCTTAGCCAATCAAAAAGCCATTGGTTACCTACCTAGGGTAGGCGCAACAGGTGTGTACATCTTGTAAGGATGGTTGCTTGCATATATGAGGGTCCTCTGCTTGCAGTGTTGTTGTCCATTGCCCAGTATCTCATATCAGTTTTCAGCACTATATGGACTAATCATCTGGAGCTTACTTCCCTCCAGATTCAGCCATAACTGTATATACCATCTTTGTAGGAATGAAAGGACCCATTGGAGTACCAGGTTCAATTGGCCCGGATGGGGAACCAGGACTTACTGGACCCCCAGGTAAGAATTAACCCTGAGGATTGTTATACCTGATACTGAAACATACTAAAGAATTTGAATGTTTCCATTCTATCTTTCACCCAAGCTGTCACAGTCTAAACTCATAATTTGCTAATCTTTTAAATTCTGTATTTTATACATGCTGTCTTGATAGCCAAGTTTCTAAGATAGACTCAGTATAAACAAGAAAGCATTGAGATTTTTATTAGCATTTATTCTAATGTTCCCATATTTGATTGAAAAGATCACAAGTACAAGTCAGTGTGTATAGACACCCCACATACCCTATACAAGGTTAACTACTGGTTTCTCCTCCTGATTCAGTATTTCCCTTAGCAAGACAAGCAACAAAACTTTAAATAATGTCAGACTGCAGATGGACTTGTCAGGTGATAGGCTTACCTTCTCATGACACCAGTGTTGTCATGACACCTTGCAATGGACCAGACTTTATAGTAACTAAGTAATGCTCCACAGATTGAAAATAGTGATGATGTTCTTCATTTTTGCATTGAACCTAAGAAAATTAATTTAAATTTTCTGACTGAGGTAGTGATAGTTTTCCCACACAGAGGACTGTTGGCTGTGGCAGCAAGTCAAATATATGAAACTTGTTTCTCTCATGCAATGTGTGCTCTGACTTGAGGCCACTTTGACAGCTGTTTATTCTCACATGTCTCCTCCTTATCTTCACATTTGTGTGTTTTGCTTTTTAGGTCCTCCTGGGTTACCTGGTCCTTCGGGACAGAGTATTATAATCAAAGGAGATGCTGGTCCTCCAGGAGTCCCTGGCCAGCCTGGTTTAAAAGGTCTACCAGGACTTCCAGGACCTCAGGGCTTACCAGGTACCTTTGTAGGCCATTGTATAAGATTCATATATTTGAGGATATTATCCTAGTCTTCCTTTTACATAGTAGAGTTTATGTATGACAGTAGAAGTCTTAGCAACTTGTAGAATACCATATTAGCTCAGGTCTTCTTTCTTTATTTCTTTTTGAAATGTTACATCCCCAAGTATACTTTAGGCCCATTCAGATTTATTTTAGCTTTTCTGGATAATATAATTAAATGATTAGATCAATGTAAAAGTTCTGATGAAATGGAAATGCCCTTAAGATCTAGAGTTTTCTTTACCATATTCTTTCAGATTGAATCCACAATCCTGGTTCATACTAGTCAGTTGCTCTTCTCCTGAACTATACTCCAAAATTCCCTTGACTTTTAAATTACATATGGTTTACATGGCCATTTTATTCCATCTTTATAGCTAACTTTATTCAAAAAGCTAGAGCTAACTTTAGTCCCATACTGAGAAAAAAACTATCTTTCCATAAATTAAATGTCTCTGGAAGTAGTGGCCATAGTTCCAGTGGGATAATAAAAAGAGGAACCTGTATGCCTTTCTAGTTCTAAGGGCCAATACTGTATAGCTACTCTATTATGGGAATCTGCAATTCAAAGAAAATAGGTTTAAAGCTAAATTTTGTTTCTGTTCTATAACCAGGGTCTAAACTACTCCTTCATTTATGTGGATTTATTTAAAAAGAGAACCAGACTATAAATCCAATACTTCAAGAATCATAACACCCCTAGGTCTGTCCTGATATGGGTTTAATCTACCCACATTTGAAAACTCCCATTTCTGGGGCTGAAGAATGACCCAGTAGATAAGTTGTAGCTAAGTTTATAGCTTTTTTCAAAGAACGACAGTCATTAGGCCTGGGAAGGTAGCTCAGTGGGTCAGTCACATGTAGGCATGAGGACCTATGGTTAATCCCAAGTGATTACAAAAAAAAAATCTAGATGTGCCAGTGCATGCCTGTAATTATAGTGCTAGGAAGGCAGAGATAGGAGGATTCTGGAGCTTATAGGATAACAAGTGTAATCAAATTGGTGAATTCTAGGCCAGTGAGATGCCCTGTCTCACAAAAGAGGCATATGACATTCCTGAAGGTAAATGGTAAAACTCAAAGATTCCTTGGATCAACACCCACATGCACCCACACACATATGAATGTGCACTTACACTACACTGCACACACACACACACACACACACAGTATGCCGAAAACAAGCAAACAAAACTTTTATTTTTTTTTTCCCTGTAGGTCCAGTTGGCCCTCCAGGAGATCCTGGTCGCAATGGACTCCCTGGCTTTGATGGTGCAGGAGGGCGCAAGGGAGATCCAGGTCTGCCAGGCCAACCAGGTAAGGTGACTAAAAACAAAGTTGCTGATGATAGTCTTGAAGTGTGAGAGGCCTTTGGGCATAGGCCTGTACTTGATGAAAACTTCCTATAATGAACTCCAGATGCATGAGCCACTTTGTGCATCTGGCTTTACATGGGCACTGGGGGAATTGAACCTTGTAAACAACCACTGTTAATTGTTGAAGCATTTCCCTAACATGGTATACAGATTTATTTTTATTTTTATTTATTTATTTGAGAGAGAGGAGAAAGAGGCAGACAGAAAATGGGCTCTCAGGACCTCCAGCCATTATAAACAAACTCCAGATGCATGTGCCCCCTTGTGCATCTGGCTTACATTAGTCCTGAGGAGTTGAACCTGGATCCTTTGGCTTTGCAGACAAGTGCCTTAACTGCTATGCCATCTTTCCAGCCCCAGTATAAAGATTTTCAAAATCACTAATAGATGATGTTGATAATATTGACTTTTGTTTCTACTAACCTTATTTTTGTTGCTGCCTTTTTTGAAACCAAACCTCTCACTATGTAGCCATGGATAACCTGGTACTATGTAGCTCAGAGAGGGCACAAATTCAGGGCAATCCCCTTACCTTAGCTTCTAGAGTGCTGTGTTTATAGGTGCATCCTACCATACCCAGTTTCCTGACTTTCTATCTGTATTCAACCTACTACCAAAAAGAATTTGATTAACTTGTCATAAAGAATTTTTACATTAATGTAAAATTGCTAAAATTAAAATAGAAGAATTCTAAGCAATAGATTATTAATATGTTAGAAAATCTTGACTATATAAATATAACCCTAAGTAAAAGAAACATAAAAATTGTGGTAGCAAAACATTTCAGTAGAAACAAATCAAAGTGGTTATGGATATATACCTACCCCAGCAACTCAATAACTTTGTATTTCTAGAGAATAAACAAATTAGTGTAGTCTTGATCACAGGCATTGCTGTGAAGTTTCCTCAAAGTAAAAGTCTACCACACAATGACCTGAAGTCTATATATAAGGAGAACATTTCACGGAGCTCATGGGAAGAGAGCCAGTGGTACATTAAAATAATAAGCATTTTAAAGGCTCCTTAAGGAGCCTTATTGGCTACTTTCTAAGCAAAGTGTCCCTCAAAATAATTCTTCAGATGTATTGACAGGAAAATATTTTTTTCAGCACTAAATATGGCAGAATGATGGAAACCACACTATTTCTTTCCTATTGAAAAAGAAAAAAAAAAAAAAAACAGCTGGCTGAAATTTTGTAATGGGGTTCAGAATCCTTTAGCATATCAATAGAATAGAAAATATAGGCTGCCCATAGGTGTCACCTCTTCTCATTTAAAGTTCTATTGACTTATAATTTTAATGACTAATATCTTCAGTCAATGCCAGGAAAAATATTTATTTAAATTTAAATTTCTTTAATAGTAAGGGCCATATCTCATTTTTCTCTCTGCCCATGATTCTAACAATGCTTTAATAGTCACTCTATAAATATTGAATACATTATTGAATGAATTAACATCAAATGTGGTCATTATGTTTTGCCATAATAGTGGCAACAAGCTTATTTAATGATGTATACTAATGATTTCATGAAATAGGTACCCGTGGTTTGGATGGTCCCCCAGGACCAGATGGATTACAAGGACCTCCAGGTCCCCCTGGGTCTGCCTCTATTGCCCATGGATTCCTCATCACAAGGCACAGCCAGACAACAGATGCACCACAATGCCCATATGGAACAGTCCAGATCTATGAAGGATTTTCTCTTCTTTATGTACAAGGAAATAAAAGAGCCCATGGTCAAGACTTGGGTGAGATAATTTGCATCTTACTTGTTTCTATGTATTTTGGGTTTATTTTAACAATTCTGTTGGGTTCTAGGGTAACATTGGCCACTGTGTATTACTTTATCCTTTTGGAGCTTCCAAATTGAAGACCATACAAAAGGCAACTGAATATAGTCACTATGATTTGTAAATGAATAATTTTATCCTATAATTAAAAGCATTTCAACTAGTGAAAGATAAAATTTTTGGTTTAAAGTGAGGTAATTTCACAAGGGCCATATTTGTTTAAATTTAACTTAGTTATTAAGGAAATAGATGCCCTGGGTCCTCTTCAACATTTTACAGCTGCTTGATCAAGTAATGTTTATAATTCTGCTTCCCTGTGACTGGTCTTCATCAACTTGAAAGATAAAATATGAAGAGAATTTTGTTTACTAGAACAAAGAATGTAAGGTAATTGCTTAATTATTCCAGTTTTTGCTTCCTGAAATAAGTATCTTAGCATTAAAATATATTATCAGATTAGTTTAAAGCTACAAAATAAATCTGTAGGCTGGAGAGATGGCTCAGTGGGAAAGAACCCTTGCCCTGCAAGCATGAGGGCTTGAAAGGACCTAATTAACTCTGAGTTCAATTCCCTGTCATCCACATAAATAGATGGGCATGACCATACATGCCTATCACCCTTGTCCTGAGGAGCAAGGCAGGAAATTTTCTAAGGCTTACTGATCAGCTGATTTGACCAAAATCAGAAGCTCCAGATTTAGTGACTCTGTATCAAGGACATATACATGAGCAATGGAGGACCCTGACATTCTCCTCTAGTCCCCTCATGCATGTACACAGGGCACACACATCTATATAAACACATGCATACACTCTGCATACACATACCATACAATGTGCATTTTATACACATGTAAAAAAATAAGAAAAAAATAAACTTTATTTCCAACAAATTACAAGGTTATTTAATGTGTTCCAATGTATCTTCTCTATACTTGGCTGATGAGATGAGGCTGACCTGCATGACTTTCAAGACCATTCCATCCCCAATACTTCTTTACTGCAACTTTGACTTTGGTTGGTGAAGGTGCAACTTTTGACCTAAGTCTACTTATATTAGAACTCACTATCCGATTTGCCTCCATAAAGACATTTACTAAGATAGTCTATAAAAGGACTAGGAAGATTGCCCAGTGGTTAAAGGCACTTACTTGCAAAGCCTGCCACCAAAGGCTCTATTGCCCAGTAACCATGTAAAGTCAGATGCACAAAATGGCACATGCATCTGAAATTTGTTTACGGTGGCAGGAGGCCCTGGTACACATATTTTCATTCTCTTTCTTTCTGTTTCTTTCTCTGTCTCTCTCTCAAATAAATACATAAAAAAGAAGAAAAAAAGAATCTGCTATATACTATGTCATTATGACTTTTCAGGATGTATGTGTTTTGTCAATCTGAGTTTACATTCTGTCTTGGTGACTACACATCATCCCTACTCGGTACAGTTGAGACTTCAGACATACAATGGCTGTGATAAAGGCTCAAAATCCAAAGAGTGATCTGAATTTCAGAGTATCTTGCTAGGGATCATGTGATGATCAAATTGAAGTGATATTAATGGTTAAAGAACAGAGGAAAGGGTAGCCGTTAAAAAAATTTACCTTACAGAATAAACACAGCCTGTCATGGACTAGTGGAAGGATTATGATGTGTAAAAATATTAGAGGAGGATACAAATTGAACCATGGAACTTTTCTATCTGGGAGAAAAAAACTCATTGACCCATGCATCTATTAAGGCCTTATTAATATGAGAGGTAGTGGGAGTGCATGGGATCACTGTTCAGAATCTTGAAGATTGCAATAACCAAACGATCTGCACTATTATGGGTAGCTCATAGCACAGAATTGACTAAGTACCATGATCTCATAATTATGGCCCTTCACTTTATGCACCTTTTCATCTTCTTGATGAGACCAGGATCTGTTTCTAGCTTGGTTCCAAATTAGGCAACAGATGAGTTTTCTTCTCAAGTTACTATGCAGTGTAGAAATCCTCTGTCTAATTTGATCTTCACAAGAATGGTAAAAATACAGGGCATACGTTGCATTTGTTCCTCAATTGTATCAACAAAGAAACTGGTTAAGAGGTTAAATTACTTAATAAAAGCCACACAAGGAAAAAGTGATGGAAATAAGACTTCACTACAGTCCCTGCTAATTCTAACTAAGCCAGATTTTGTTTTATAAAATAATTTAGAAAACAGTTTTTTCTTTTATTTATTTATTTATGAAAGAATGAGTGCACCAGGGCCTCTAGCTACTGCAAACGATCTCCAGATGCATGTGCCACCTTGTGCATCTGGCTGTATATGGGTAGTGGGGAATCAAACCTGGGTCCTTAGGCAGTGCAGGTATGTGTCTTAACCACTGAACAATCTTTCCAGCCCATAAATCTGCTTTTCCATTATGCCATATTGTCATTCACTGTCACAGGATCTTAACCTTTCACATGATCTGCTTTAGCCTGTGTGTGTGTCGTGTGTGTGTGTTTCAAGTAAATCAATGACTTTGAAGCTGACAACTTTAAATCTATTCCACACAAATTCCAAATAACGTCTTATTCCAGTGCTGAGGATGGAACCCAGGGCCTCAAGCATGTTAGGCAAACAATACACCTATGAGCTAGAACCTCAGCCTTAAAAGTTTCAAATGATTCTGATGATCTCAGTTCTTATAAGTTCTTCTAAGTGTGAGGCAAATGTGCCCTTTGGATACCTGAATAATTTCTCAGACTACACAGGTATAATTTTAAAGGAATCAGATTTCAAATCCTCCCTCTTCAAATATTCTTTCTCCTAAAATCAGTCTGCTTGTGACAGTATTTTAGGAAATTTTCTTCCATATGCCCTTTCATCATTTCTCATCTCCTACTCTATGAAAGAATTACTATTCAAAGAGGTCATTTAGGGCTGGAGAGATGGCTTAGCAGCTAAGGTGCTCTACCGTGAAACCTAAGGACCCAGATTTGATTCCCCAGGACCCACGTAAGCCAGATACACAAGGTAGCACATGCATCTGCAATTTGTTTGCAGAGTGGCTAGAGGCCCTGGTGTGCCCATTGTCTCTCTCTCTCTCTCTCCTGTGTGTGTGTGTGTGTGTGTGTGTGTGTGTGTGTTTGTCTTTCTCTTAAATAAATAGCGATCATTCAAAATAATGGTTTTCTTAAATTCCACATTCAGAGGCTCAACTCATTTCTAATCTATGGCATTAAGAAATGTACTGTGGGAAGTTAAAAAAGGAGATAGAAAGGGAAGAGAAAGAAAGGGAGGAGGGCTTTTATTAGGTTGGTATTGTATATATGTAAGTAGAAAGATTGAGATGGGGAGGGGATATGATGGAGAATGGAATTTCAAAGGGGAAAGGGGGGAGGGTAATACCATGGGATTTTTTTTGTTATCATGGAAAATATTAATAAAAATGGAGAAAAAAAAAAGAAATGTACTGTGGGAGAGGGGATAGGGAGATTGCTCAGTCATTAAGGTGCTTGCCTGTAAAGTCTAACGAACTGGGTTCCATTCATCAGTTCCCACATAAAGCCAAATCTCCAAAGTCCTATATGTGTCTGGAGTTCATTAGCAGCAACTGGAGGCTCTGATATGCTCCTTCTCTCTCTCTCTCTCTCTCTCTCTCTCTCTGTCACTACTTACGAATTAATTAATTACTTAAAAAGAAATGTATTTTGTGGATTAGAGATGTAACTCAGTAGTAGAGCCCTTGCCTAGAAAATCTGATACTAGGGCTGGAGAGATGGCTTAGTGGTTAAGCGCTTGCCTGTGAAGCCTAAGGACCCCGGTTCGAGGCTCAATTCCCCAGGACCCACGTTAGCCAGATGCACAAGGGGGCGCACGCATCTGGAGTTCATTTACAGAGGCTGGAAGCTCTGGCGCGCCCATTCTCTCTCTCTCTCTCTCTCTCTCTCTGCCTCCTTCTCTCTGTCACTCTCAAATAAATAAATAAACAAAAAAATTAAAAAAAAAAAAAAAAAAAAAAAAAAAAAAAAGAAAATCTGATACTAAAGGTTCAGACTCCAGCACTGAAAACTGCACACAAAAATCAATATTTCATGTTTCTAACAAAACTTTACTTTTGTTTTATTATTATTAAAGCATATAACATCTATATTTTTATCAATTGTGCATTAATATTTACATTGATGACAAGTCGAATAAACTAATATGTAAAGCCTGTGGCTTCAGGAAGGTTTGAAAAGTTCTGTTGAATTTTTCTTTCAAACTGATATAATTGCAAATCAGTCAGCCTTTTATATGGCTGTAACAAATACCCAAGAGAAATAAAAGGTGGGATGATTTTTGCCCCATGGTTTCAAAGGTTTCAGTTCATGGTCAGCTGACTTCATTTTATATGTTCTTTGATGAGGCAGAAAAAGAATGTGGAGGAAATTTATACTCATTTCATGGTGGCAAAGAAGCAGAGCAGAGAAAGGGAGCCTGTGCTGATGGGCTGTATTTTTTATCCCCTTTCATTGTTTCCGGGACCCCACTCTATGGCTAGTACTGGCCATATTCAGTGTAGGTCTTTCCCTTTAATCCCTGGATGCACTCTCACAGAGAGTGCATATTTATAACCTCTCAGACACTTCTCAACGCAATCAAATTGACTATCGAAATCAATTGTCGTGCTGGAGAGATTGTTCAACAGCTAAGGTGTTTGCCTGTAAAGGCTAATGATGCCCAGTACCCATGTTGCACAGTGGCACATGCATCTGGAGTTCGCTTTAAGTGGCTGGAGGCCCTGGCACTCCCATTCTCTGTGCGTGTCTCTCTCCCACTCTTTCTGCTTGCAAATAAATAAATAAAATATTTCCTTTAAAAAAATCAGTTGTCAAAAATAAGATGGTCCTGTTTATGTGGGTCCTGAAAATTGAAAACAAGTGGCCTCTCAGGCCTCCTCAGGCTCTCGTGCTTGTACAGGAAGCACTCTTATCCACTGAACCATCTTTTCAGCCCCAGATTTTTTCTTTTTTTGGTTTTTCAAGGTAGGGTCTCACTCTAGCCCAGGCTGACCTGGAATTCTCTATGGAGTCTCAGGGTGGCCTTGAGCTCACAGTGATCCTCCTACTTCTGCCTCCCAAGTGTTGGGATTAAAAGCATGCACTACCACACCCGGCTTTGAATACATATATATATTTTTAAATTGACTTTAGTGAGACATTTTACCAACTCAGAGTAAGAATTCGTGTTCAACATAAATGGGACTATGTATTACATGTGAATGCAGTATGTATTATGTGTTAATGGAATATGAATTAATGGAGTATTGACATAGTATGAAGAATAGATTATGGAAATCCCAACCTTACAATTTTCCTCACTCACCAAAAGTTACCAGAAAATGAATCAACTTTTCTTGTAAAATTAAAAAAAAAATGGGATGGTCAATAAAAGACTCGCCCAAAGTAAAAATACACTAGGTTTAAACTGCATAAGGAAAATGAATGGAAATATAATTTGAAAATGCAAAATGAGCTAAGTATAATTTCCAAGTCTTCAGGATTATTGTATGTATGTTTTTATTTTATATGGTACATTGTGCATGCTAAACAAGTGCTCTACACACACCAGAACTAACTACATACCCAGCTTGATTTTATATATCATTAAATGGTAATACTAAAATTTAAACCGTAACATTGAGTACATTTAAAAGAGTGATACAGGGCTGGAGAGATTGCTTAGTGGTTAAGGCATTTCTTAAGGATCTCGGTTCAATTCCCCAGGACCCACGTAAGCCAGATGCACAAGGGGGCGCATATGTCTGGAGTTAATTTGCAGTGGCTGAAGGCCCTGCGTACTCATTCTCTTCCTACCTCTGCTTCTTTTTTTTCCTCTCTCAAATAAATAAATAAAGGTTTTTAATTAAAAAGTGATGCAAATGTTTGTTTTTAAATATCAGTATTCAAAACCAAAGAAATGACAGCTACCAAGGGAGAAACATGGTTTGTAAATTTCTAACATCTACTCTTATACTATACTATAAAAGGGTGGGTTTGGAGCTGAGTAACAATGATTGATATCGTAATACTTGCACTGTATCAACATAAACTTATAATGAAAAACTTAGATGCATTACTTAAAATGTGTGAGAAAGCATATCATTCTTAAAATCATTTTTGTTATCAAATGATAGGTGAAGAAAATCTTGATTACTGGTAAAGACAAAGACACCAATTGCTTCAGTCCAATCTGAAGTTTTGTTTTCTTTGTCCTCATCTCAATCATTTTCCTTCTCTCTCTCTCTCTCTCCACATACACGCACACAGACACACATTCACTCACTCACTCACACACACACGTATGTATGTATGTATGTATGTATGTATGTATGTATAAACTTATTTGCAGGTACGGTGCTTATTGATCAGCACTATTATTACACTTAAAGAAATTAATAACTCACATAAGATGCATAATTGCATTTTCTTAGAAGAATGGGATGCCTAGAGTATGTCCTATTGGTAGGATATTGCAAGGACTCAATGTGTGTACTTCACTTGTACACAGTAAATCTCTAAATAGTTTTTATGAGACACTATTGTTTATAAGATATATCACCAGTTTAAAAGTAACAATGGGGAATATATAATGAGCTATACCAATAGAAACATAAATTATAGAATGAGTATTAGTATAAGAAATGACAAAATATAAGTAAATCTTAGAAATTAAGAAACACAGTATGTTTGTTATCTAAGAAATGTGAACCAGATTTTCCTGAAAGGTTTTTAGAAGAAATTAAAGCCCCACAATTATGTATTCATTCATCGTTTTCTCTCTGATTCTTCCCAGGGACGGCTGGGAGCTGCCTTCGTCGCTTCAGTACCATGCCTTTCATGTTCTGCAACATTAATAATGTTTGTAACTTTGCTTCAAGAAATGACTATTCTTACTGGCTCTCCACCCCAGAGCCTATGCCAATGAGCATGGAACCCCTGAAGGGTCAGAGTATCCAGCCCTTCATTAGTCGGTGAGGCTTTGACTTTTCCCAACCGCCACTTCATTTAGTGAGTCAGAAATAAATTTAAAGCTAATAATCTAATGCTATTCATCATAAGATAATCAGACAGAGATGCTTTGTACTATTTAGTTCAATATTTAGTTTGATCTATATTTACTGGGAAACTGCTGTTTACTAGGTCCTATGACAAATGTATAACTTACTGTTTAGACATTATACTAATATGTATAAACTAATATGATAGACATCCAACTTGGGTAGTTTCATAAGCTACAGTTAAAAAATTAAAGAAAGCAAGGCAGGCATAGTGGTGCATGCTTTTAATCCCAGCACTTGAGAGGCAGAGGTAGGAGGCTTGCCAAGAGTTCAAGGCCACCCTGAGACTATGTAGTGAATTCCAGGTCAGCCCAAGCTACAGTGAGACCCTACCTTGAAAAAGAAAAAAACAAAACAAAACCAAATTAAAGAAAGCAACGAGATATGGTGGTGCACACCTTTATTCCCAGCACTTGGGAGGCAGAGGTAGGAAGATCACTGTGACTACGAGACCAGCCTGGAACTACATAGTGAATTCAAGGACAGCCTGGGCTACAGTGAGACCCTGCCTTGATAAATGAAATATATATATATATATATGTATATATATATATACATATATATATATATATGAAAATATCTGGGATGACTGTCTTATAGAAATGGATTTTGAACTGGTCTTTTCTTCATGGACTGAAAAAGAAAAGTGAGACACATGCATTTATAAAGGGGAAAATATCCTAAACAGAGAAAACAAGAGTGTGCAATTAATAATTGTTCTATATGTCTAGAACGTAGTATTTAAACATTCCATATGGATAAAAGATTAGAAAGTTAACTTGCATCCATATGATAAAATTTTGTTTTTAGTGCCGAGTTGTAGCTTGCAATTTATTCGTTATGTTCTACAAAATCCCTCAACAGAATTTTTTTGGTAATATCTCAGGGAAGATTAGAGTCACCAATGTACAGTGTACATAGGAATAGTTCTGAGGTAGAGAGACCAGTTACCTTGGATGATATTGCTACAGTCATGATGTAAGTGGATTAGAGCTCACAATGGGAGAAATGTATCACATGGTTAGGATAGATAGGATGTGACATTTGAAGTAGCTGAGTTTTGGCACTCTCTTAGAGTAAGTAAGAGACACAGGGAGAGGGGTACAATTAATAGACGCTTCCTTGGGTTTTGCAACTTTGAAACTCTAATTTAACTCTGTCTCCTGGGAATATTGTATATTGCTGCTTTTATTCTGATCATGACCCAGAATTCTAGAAACCATAAATGATATATCATTGCAAAATCTGATTTCTTTGACATTGAAGACAAAGTTGAAACCGAGTTTAGCCCCTGTTAGTAAATTCATAGTTCCCTTTGTCTAAATCCTTTTTTTGTATAAATCCATTGTGTGTGAGAGAGAGAGAAAGACTTTTTTCAGTCTTAATTTTGGAGAGTAAAACATTCTACAAACTGTGCTTAATTATTCACAGTCATATCTCAAGGTATTCTTTCATAATCTTTATTAAATTTTTTATAGCCTCAGCAGCAGTATTCACTCTGTTGTGCTATACTCGATCTTATAGTTTTTAGCCATATATTCAAGTGCTTAGGTACCTGCACAAACAATTATGGATCTGGTATATTTACCCCAATATGGCCAGAGGCTTTAATAAATGTCCTTTGGAGAAGTAATAACAGGCGACAATTATGAAAGTGTCGATTTCTTGTCTTTTCCTATTTTTTTAAAGATTTTTCATTAATTAATTAATTTATTTATTTATTTTGTTTTGTTTCTTTTTCTCAATTTTTATTAACATTTTCCAAGATTATAAAAAAATATTCCATGGTAATACTCTCCCTCCCCCCACTTTCCCCTTTGAAATTCCATTCTCCATCATATCCCCGCCCCATCTCAATCAGTCTCTCTTTTTGATGTCATGATCTTTTCCTCCTCTTATGATGGTATTGTGTAGGTAGTGTCAGGCACTATGAGGTCATGGATATCCAGGCCATTTTATGTCTGGAGGGAGCACGTTGTAAGGAGTCCTACCCTTCCTTTGGCTCATACATTCTTTCCGCCCCCTCTTCCGCATTAGACCCTAAGCCTTGGAAGGTGTGATTGAGATGTTACTCAGTACTCCAGTCACTTCTTTCCACACTATGATACCTTCTGAGTCATCCCAAGGTCACCTCCATCTGAAAGGAGAAGATTCTCTACCCAAAGTGAGAGTAGCGTTAATATAAGGGTTTAAATATTAAGAGAAGTGCTTACTGGGCAGTTTGATAAGCATAGTATATACGTTTCTCCAGACATCAGCAGATGTTACACCCCTAGGGCTCATGACTACCCCTGTTTTAAGTTTTCAGTATCAGGGATATATGCCCCCCATGGAGCGAGCCTCCACTCCAGTTGGAGGGCAATTGGTTTCCACCATTGAGTATCTTCACTGGTGGTATCTCTTTCTCCCATTGAACTACATGTAGAATGGCTTCTTCCAGCTTTCTCTCAGCTGGTCTACATGGAGGAGGTTATCAGCTCAGTTCCAGCAGGATTTCTCAGTGGCCTTGCAGCCCAAGTATGTGGAGTCTTCAGCAATAGGGTCTTACCATCTATTCCTGGTGGGAAACCAAGGACCTCGGCAATGGCCTATAATGTTTTGGGGGCATCAGGGACCTCCCTGGCCAACAACTCACTGGAGGTATCCCATCCCTGGCACTGAAAATTTGCCAGCAACGATCTATGGCTCCTTAGTGTTCCATTGTTCAAAACCAGAGGATTCCATATGATTTATTTGCATCCTCTTAGATTTTGATTAGCCCTCCCTCCACCTTTTCTTTACTCAATCTCTTCCCCTGACCTCACTTTGGGCCTTTTCACCCCCGTTAATCTATTCTTCTACTTACACACACACACACACACACACACACACACACACACACACACATATGTAAAATTCTGATTTATTAGAACTTTTCTTACACAGTTACAGCATTACTGAATGTCTCCCTTTCAATTGGGCATTTTGACAGAAAGTAGTATATGTAGTACATGAAGCCAAACTCTCAAAGCAATTCTGATATTCACTATAGCAAATATGAATATGCATTTAGGGTAGAATTTAGGAAAAAATGCTATGGCTATGGTTCTACAGTTTCATGAAAAAAATAGTTTTAGCTCATAATTTTGTCATGCATGTTAGAAGAGAGTGCTTATGCAAAAGCACCTCTCACAGTGCATTTTTCTCCTTTCTTCAGCATGGAAGAGACACCTTAATGGGACTTCATAACAAGAGCGCTTCCAAAACGAGGGACTGTAATTTCTTCTATAGCCACTCAGTAGAATGACATGCTCACTCTTTCCCTTACCAGATGTGCAGTATGTGAAGCTCCAGCCGTGGTGATCGCTGTTCACAGTCAAACCATCCAGATCCCACATTGCCCTCAGGGGTGGGACTCTCTATGGATTGGTTATTCCTTCATGATGGTATGAAATGCTCGTCATTGCTTTGTTGTCAGAGCTGAACTCCCATCGGATGTGTATTCCTCCTGATTTTGAGGTGTCTTTGTTGCTTGTGTAGTATGAGAAACTTAATCTCAAATAGATTATATCCAAGCACTGTGTTCTCCCTCTCATTATTTCTATAACATATTTTATAATCTGCCTATTGCTTGTGTCCACTGCCTTTGATGTAGATACTATTTTATCTCTGGACCTACTGCCCTGCATTAGATATAAACTTGCGACCAAGTTTAGTACTTATTATTGGATATTCATCAAGATATCTTGTGCTGTATTTTTCTTGTTTCTTCTAGCATACAAGTGCAGGAGCAGAAGGCTCAGGCCAAGCTCTTGCCTCCCCTGGTTCCTGTTTGGAAGAATTTCGTTCTGCACCCTTTATTGAATGCCATGGGCGTGGAACCTGTAACTACTATGCCAATTCCTATAGCTTTTGGCTGGCCACAGTTGATGTGTCAGACATGTTCAGGTAAGGTGCTTATGCCTTTACTTCAGGCCAAAAGCTGAAGCTTCTTTCGGAAATGCTAGGGAAGAGATGGAGAGTTAACATGTGATTTATGCCCAGCACATTTTGGGAATTTATTGGATTGTGTCCTTTATTCTTGATTATTCTCCATATCTACCCAACTCACATTGGGTAAACAGACCTGAGTAAGTGTGGTTAGAGCTGACTTAGTATTAATCCTTAAATAATAAAACAAAGATGAGGGAGATTACATGACCTACTTAATCACAAGTCAGCAGCTGCTGTACTAGAATGAGTTCATCCCAGAAACTGAAGCTATAACCTGTGTTGTCTATCCCAATTTAATGACCCTTTCTCGAAGAATGTCTTACAGGCCCTCGTCCAAGTATTTGAAAGGGTAAAATGCATAGCAAATATACTTCATAATACTTCAATCTATTGGAATTGTTCTTTCATTTATTTTTATGTGTTGATTATTTTATCATTACTTGGTAATTTTTAACATGATCCTTCTCATGTATTGATCATCAGTTGCCAAGATTTCATCATACGAATATTAGATAAAAAGGGTATCAGAGAAATAAGGAGAAACAAATATATTGAGATAATAGTGGTGAGCAAAAGAGTCAAAAAAATATGTGAGAATAAATACAAGGAAATATATAGACAAAATGGAGTTTCATTCAACCATACCGAATGCAATGGGTGGAACTGAAGGTGATTGGGTTAATCAAAATAGACCCTATTCAGATAATGTCACATATTTTCTCTCATATGTGGATGTTAGATCATCTATATGTGTACTTATATGTAACAGAAATGAGACTATCTGGAAAAAAAGAAAGGGGTCTATATCTGAGCATAAATTTGGACCAATGTTCGAACTGAAATCAGAAAATACAGTTCTTGGGTATAGGAAGTAGTTAAAGGTACTTGCTTGCAAAGCCTGCTGGCCACAATTCGATTCCCCAGGACCTACATAAAGGTGCATTGCAAAGTGGCACGTGTGTCTGGAGTTCTTTTGGCAGGGCAATTGGCCCTGGTGTACCCAGAGTTCATTCGTTCTCTCTAATCTGTCTTGTTTCTTATTTCTCAGTAAACCTCAGTCAGAAACACTGAAAGCAGGAGACTTGAGGACACGCATTAGCAGATGTCAAGTGTGCATGAAGAGGACATAACATTTTGAAGAATTCCTTGTGTTTTTAAATGTGATATATAAAAAATTCCCAGGATTCAATGTTTCACTCTCCTCAACTATTACCACTGCTGCCACCAATGGTGCTACTATACTATATGACCAAGAAAGCGTGCTCACTAGCAACCATGAAGATTCAGATGTACCTCAGCTATGTGCCAGAGCAAGACCTCCATTATTTTCCCATGAAAGAAATAAGGAAGTGAATTTACTTTTGGGATCGAAAATTACTTTCTCCAGGAACTATAAGATGATTATATATTATGCCCAGTTGCTAAACAGCACATTAAAAGTTTAATTAAGAGAAGAATCACACTGAATAAATAAAAGACTGCAGTTTGGGGAAGAATTGTTTTTCATGGTGCTACTAATTCTACTGTATCCCTGGTTTTTAATATACAAGTGTTAAGCTTATTTTTCTTTGTAAGTACAAAATGTGTATATTGTGTAAACAACCTTTTAACTCAAAATGTTGAGTCACTTAGATGTGATCTGGTATGAATCAGTCTTCACAGAAAATGTTGGAAAGCTTAGAATTCAAACAGAACAATGTTATATGTGAGAGAATTTATACTCTTACATCAAGTTACTGCTGAAAGCAAATTAATTTTGAGTTTTATCCCCCAAATTCTTACTTGATGTTTTAAAATATCACTTTAGTTACTTTACTCATAATGGTCCATGTTCATATCAAATTATCATACCAAAACAGTGCAATTTCTTTTTTGCTATATTTTATAAGACACTATAAGGATCAGATATCCCCTATTTTCATGGTTTTTACTTGTTGTGTTTGTCCATTCACCACAATTTTGAGAAACAAAATTTACAAAAAAAATTAACAATTCTTTTCCTGGTGCTTCTTATGTAAGAATGATTTTTCTGTGGTCTTGCTTGTATAAGAAGACAATACTTGGTTAGTCTTCTCTGTTTAATTACCAAAAGGCAATAGACATTTTTTACTCTTTTTTATTTCAAACATTTTGTGATAAATATTCATAGGATACCTTATTTCTCTAGCTGTCTTCTTTTCACTGAATATTTCTTAACACACTAGTATCAATTTCATTAAAGATACATGTTGTAATGATGGCTTGTTGTCTGTCTCTTAATTGCAAAACCTACTCATTTATGGATAGAGTGCACATTGGTACATCAGGTTTTCTTTTGTCAGGGAATTGGCTTTTTTAGTCTTTGTTTATTCTGATTGCTGAAAAAAGAGATAATAATGTAAAATTATTTTCCAGTGTGTGTGTGTGGGATGTAAACTATTGGAGAGGTACTCTGGAGATACTAAATTCTTGACAGCATAGTATTGGTGGCTAATAAAGGAGACCAAACTAGTTTCTACTTGAGGAAGAACTCATTAATAATGCTTAAAGATTAATGAGTTAGAATTCCTAGTATTTGTGAATAAGCCACATGTAACTATCTCAAATAAAGACTTGCTAACAATAAGAAACAGTAAAAACATTTACAATAGCCAGGTGTGGTGGCACACACCTTTAATCCCAGCACTTGGGAGCAGAGGTAGGAGGATTGCCATGAGTTCGAGGCCACCCTGAGACTACATAGTGAATTCCAGGTCAGCCTGGGCCAGAGTGAGACCCTATCTCGAAAAACCAAAAGTAAATAAATAAATAAATAAATAAACATTTACAATAAAATTCATGCTATAGCTAAAATACAAAACAACTAAAATAAATTTGAGAATTTTATATCCTGATATGAACCCAGGGAAAATATAAACTTTAAAGTATGTCATGATGGGCTGAAGAGGGCTCAGAGGTTAAGGCATTTGCCTGCGTAGCCAAAGGACCCAGGTTCAATTCCCCAGGACCCACGTAAGCCAGATGCACAAGGGGCACATTCGTCTGGAGTTCATTTGCAATGGCTAGAGGCCCTGGATTGCCCATTCTCTCTCTGTCTGTCTTCTCTCTCTCTCTCTCTGCTTGCAAATAAATAAATAAAATTTAAAAAATAAAATTTAATACAATTTAAAAAATTTAAATAAAATTTTTAAAAAGATTTGTTTTTAAAGTATGTCATGATAAATTTTATGATCTAAGCCATGAAGACTATGTAATAGTTTCATGGATTTGGCTTGACCAATTGTCAATTTTAGCCTTATTTTTCATGTAGCCCTTACATAAGAAAACACTAATTCTGACTGAAAACCTCATATTACATTCCACAGATTTTTTTCAATGCAGTATATGTTTGAATGATGTTCCATGAGTTACAAGAGCAAACATGAATTCCAGAGATTTTTCAGCTTGTTGTTTTCTCTTATATATAGCTTGTTGAACATTTTAGTTCATAAATAACCTTTAACTTTTAAGTTCTTGATTAACCTATGTGTTTCTTAAACTTCTAAATTTACCCATCCCTAATCTATATTTTTAGTACATGAACCCAATCCAATCCAAGGACTAAATGTTGTTGACTCTTCCTTCCCACTGATCTGTCAAATTTTTTTCAGAAACTACCATTTCAGGGGGGTGTTGCTGTCATCCACAGTTAATGGTTTTCCCACATGGGTTGGCAAACAATGAACTGTTGTGCATAATCATTTAATCTGATTAACAAATGGATATGTGTACATAATGTGGTTTTACCAGTAAAAACTATTTCACCATTCACACGTTACATAGAGAACAAATCCTAATGTCCCATAGCTACACAGAAAAGTTGGTCCATGGATCGCTTTACCTTTTGGAAGATGTAATTTTGGCAGTGCTACTTCCACAAAAGGAGATATATATCATGTATAATATATGTGTGTGTATATGATATATATGGTGACATAGGAAACTGTACATCCACCCATCTTGCTTCCTTAGCTTGTTGGCTTCATCTGTTGTAGGTTGGTGTCATACTCACTGCTTCCAAATGAGCTGTTATTGGAAACTTTATGCTTTGACAGTGTTTTTCCTACCCATTCAAATTTGAGAAAGACTTTCTAGTTCTTGTGGTGTCAATGAGATTGTTTGCCTCAATTAGCATGGTTAATTGAAAACTTACTACTCAATGCTAAGGCATCAAGTGTACTCAGAAGTGAACACAAGAGGGCGCGATTGTCTATAAAAATTCACCAGTGCATGTAAAGATTTGTTGAGCTCATTGTTGATGGTGGTAGTAATGGTTTGTCAAAATTTCTTCCTCCCCACCCCATGTTTTAAGCATCATAGATTCCTTCAGCCTCATAAAAAATTAGTAGCAAATATTCTAAGGAACAGCCCAATTTCCCAAAGTCAGCATCCAAAATGAAAGGACAGTTTGGCTGTCAAAAGATTCCCTTCTTAAGAGCTTGATTAGGAGTTGGCTCTGATGCACTTCCTGAGCCTCTCAACACAGAAGCAAAGAAATCACTTTTGTTTGGCAAAGACTTCAATTGGCTTTTTTGGCAGAGAAGCTTTTTTCTCAGCTCAGACTATTCGAACACACTCACCCCTATGCAGCTCCAAAATAAATTGAGTCCTATTTAAAAATCATGTCATTACTGTTTTAAGAGAAGTGCTTTTTTAAAGAATATATGCAAGGTGGTTTGAAGGTTTGTATGGTAGAAATAACTCACAAATTAAGACACTGAAGGATTTGAATCCAGGTAAGCCTACCTTCCAAGGTTAGCATTAATAAACACTCATTACATGTTTACTAAGCCTAAGGTACCATGATAAATATTAATCTAAAGTCACTCAACCATAAAGATATGTGGCCATCATAGTCTATTCTCTGGAGAAGAGCATTACTATTGTCTTTAATTGCTGAATTTTATGAAGTCAAGGTGCTTTTGCCAGCAGTAGCTATTAAGAAGAAGCTAGCTCACCAGCCTTTTCCCTGACACGTGGACAAAACCCATTTATGTGACCTTAATTCTCCATTTCTCTAAAAGGGCAGCGTGCCAAACACCTGAGCCCACAGGACAACAGCACACTCTGCATTTCCCCCTGCTTTTTGCACCCAGAGGATTCCCAAGTCCTCTGGCTTTGAGATTCAATCAGTGGGATGCCTCAGCAGGATAGCAGAGGGAGACAAAAGTGGGATTAGGGTATTTATTTTCATGGTTCCTTCTCTGTGGGGCCACTTCAGGTTGACTTGTGCCCCTCAATGGAATGTTCCTACTCCTCTGCAGAAGACGTGCTCTTGTTAATTATCTCCTTTTCTTGTTCCAGTAACTTCTTCTTTCTTATCCCTTGTGGTCTTGCTGTTGCTATGTTGCTAGACCTGAATTCCTGAACTATCTTTTGTGGTTCATTTTACACTGCCTTATTTTTCTAATTAACTCTCCTCACATTATTCCAATTTAAATGTGTTGTTTTCTGCTATTGGAAGCCTGATGAATACAGCATTTCTTCAAGTTTCCAAATGTAGGGAGGTGCTTTTACAAGTAGAATTAAAGTTGATTGACAAAACTGATATGCATGACTTAAATATATTCCACTTTGAATTAAGGGATAATGTAGTGGAAATATGACTTAAATCACCCAATTTATAAGTATAGCTTACCAAGCTGCATTGGAAGCTGTGTTCCAAGTGACCTAGGATAAAAGGAACGAAATTATGCTCATAATGCTGAATTTATTATCATTACCAAATAATGCATCCCTAAATGATATACTTCACTTCTAAATGGTTAACTTGCAATATAATACTGCAAATGACAAATTTTACTAGGCCCATGGACAGACTAGGTTCTAAATCACAATAAGTGATCTCTGAGGGCTCCACAGAGGAAACATCTGGTAGTGCCACTTCTACCTGAGGCATCTGCTAAATCAGGTCTACATTCTTTAAAAAAGAATAGGTTAGGTCTGGGGATCCGAACTCAGGTCCTCACATTGCATGACAAGCACTTTATCCTCTGAGCTAGCTCCCCAGCCTGGATCTACAAACTTGGAGTCAATAACATGCTCCCACATGTTATTAGCTGAGAAATTGAGAGTTTATTATTTCTTGTCTAGCCTGAAGAACATCTTTGACATTCTTTAAATCTACTTCCTTTGTGTCTAACAAAGGTGCCAGAGTAAATGCTTGAATTAGGGATTATAGAGACAAAATGGGCTTGGAGAACACAATTTGATAAGACTACTGCTAACTACTGCTAATTTCAACCAGGGCTACATGGAAACTATCAATCACTGGGCACATTTCTTTCAGGTGACATAGTTTTTCTGTTTCTTTTCCTTGGGGACAATAAAATGATTGCCATTGGCAGTCTAACATAAGTCAAAGTAGTAAACCCAGATGTCAAACCTTCGTGTCTTCCTCTGACACAATATTTTGATCCTTGCTTAGACTCTAAAGAAGACTACCTCCAATGGTTCAAAGTAATGCATAACATCTAATAGGTATATAGTTCTTGTTTAAGTGTCATTCTCCCACATTTTACAATGGTGTATTCAAGCATATATGGGTCTCCAGTTTATAAATGCAGATGAGCATTGGAATGATTACCTAACTTTCCCAATTTCATTGGATGAATGACCAAATTATTTTCACTCAAAATTCAATCTTCACCTTCTAGCAATGAAGTCTCATTTCTCAGGACTCAAAATCCAGGGATGGAGATGTTGCTTGTTGGACACATACACACAACCACTAGAATTCTGTGTGGTAGGCATTCACAAGGGTCTACTACAGGGGTCTGTGCTTTGTGAGAAAATATATACTGCATGATTTTGGCGACCAGGTGAGGATGAGTGCTTTTCCTAGCATCATTACTGTACCTAAGATCCTTTCCATTTAACAATTGGACACAAGGAATTTAGAATGCTTCATCTGTACTTCAGGGAATTCTTATTTGTTAAGCCTCTATAGATAAAGAAAACATTCTGGGTATGACTTGGTGTCCACCTCATATGAGCTTCCTTGGGGTTCTTGAATTCGGGTGAACGCCTAGACTGAATTTTCTGGATGGCAAACTCCAATGCTATTATTGCCCAAATAAGAACCAGTGATGTAATTCTGAGACCGTGCAGATATTATCTATCATCTATTTTTGGAAATATAGAGACTACTTTCTGTGGAAGGGAAGTATCTTCAGTTCCAACAAGAAATGTCATTATATTTTATTGGCCCAGCATACATAAAGACACAGAGAAGCAATACAAGTTTACTAATGGTAACCTCCATTGGGATTATTTTCCATGCAATTGTTTCTTTATTTCACTTTCTTCAGCAGTCTAGGCTGAGAATCAAATGAACAGATCAAGCCAAAAGGGCCAAATTCACATTTTGCAGGTGAGAGTGTTTTATCTTATGTGTTATATAATAGCCCAATGTATGTATATAGCACATTTTATTTATTCATTGATTGCAATTTAGGTTGTTTTACCTTGTGGTGATTATACATAACATTGTTGTGAAAATTTACATATCAGTATTTAAATACTTGTCAATTCTGTTATGTACAGAGCAATGAAATTTTATAGTTACATGATGCTTCTATATTTGACTTCTTGAGGAACTACCAAAACTTTTTTTTATAGTAGCTGCATTATTTTACATTCATTCTAGTAACATACTGGGCTTCCAGATTTTCTATATCTTTATTGAAACTTAATATTTCTCTTTGTGAAGTAGGGTCTTCATATGTAACCCACACTGGCCTCAAACTCACCATCCTCCTGTGTCTGCCTTGTGCTTGTTAGGCTTACAGATGTGTGCCACCATGCCTGGCTATTTTTCCACTTTTTTTTTTTTTTAAGTCAGGTCTTACTCTAGCCCAGGCTGACCTGGAATTCCCTATGTAGCCTCAAGGTGGCCTCAAACTCATGGTGATCCTCCTACATCTGCCTTCCAAGTGCTGGAATTAAAGGCATGTGCCACCACGCCTGGCTTTATTTTCCCACTTTTAATTACAGCTTTCCAGTGAGTGGATGTACAATTGTATCACATCACTTAATATACATTTCCCAAATAACTAACGATAATTATTAGAAATTTGCATACCTTCTTTAGAAAATATTTACTCAGATATTTTGCCCATTTTAAACTGGATTATTGTCTATTATTGTAAGTTGTAAGTATTATAGAAACTAGTCCCTTAACAAATATACAATTATTAAAGATTTTCTCTTTTTAATATTTTATTTATTTATCTGAGAGAGGGGGAGAGAATGGGTGTGCCAGGGCTTTTAGCTACTGCAAATGAACTCCAGATGCATGTGCCACCATATGCATCTGGTTTATGTGGGTCCTGGGCAATAGAACCTGGGTCCTTAGGATTTACAGGCAAGTACCTTAACTACTAAGCCATCTCTCTAGCCCAAATAATTTCTCTTAGGCAAAGTGTTGCTGGCCCTAAACTGTCTACCATCCTGCCTCAGCCTTCTTAGTGCATGGATTAGAGGCATGTTCTACCAACAGCTATCTGCTTTTGTGCTTTATTGATGGGGTCCTTTTATTTATTTTTATTTTTATTTATTTATTAGAGGGAAAGAGGCAGAGAAAGAGAGAGCGAGAAAGAGAACGACAGGCAAGGAGAGAGAATGGGTGTTTCAGGACCTCCAGCCACCACAAACGAACTCCAGAGACATGTGATACCTTGTGCATCTGGCTCATGTGGGTCTTGGGGAATCAAACCTAGGTCCTTTGGCTGTGCAGGCAAGCACCTTAACTGCTAAGCCACCCCTCCAGCCTGATGGTGTCCTTTTAAACACAAGAGACCTTAAATCTGAAGAAATCTCATTTATCTATTGTACCTTTGGCTGTTTTTGTTTATGCTGTCATATCCTCCCCCCAAAAATCCCTCTACTAACCCAAAGATATATTTTCTTCTAAAAAATGATATAAATTTCGCTCTTAGATTTATTTAAGTCTTCATTCCATCTTGAATTAATGTTTACACATCATGTGAGATGAGGGTGTAAATGAATTCTTTGGCATGAAGCTATCTAATCATGCCAGCTGCATTTGTCAAAAAAGGCAATTGTTTCCTTTATTAAATTATGTTACTGTCCATATAGTATCCAATTAATTATAGATGTATGGACTTATTTCTGGAATTTCAATTTTATTCCTTTCATCAACATGTCTGTGTTTGGGCCAGGAACACACTGATTTGATTAATATACCTTCATAGTAAGTTTGAAATAGTCAAATGAGTCTTTCAGCTTTGTTCTTCATTTTCAAGATTGCTTTGGCTATGCATTCCCTTGCTACTATGAATGAATTCTAGGTTCAGCTTGACAATTACTAGGGGAAAAGACAACTGTAATTCTAATAGATTAAACTAAACTTTCATATCACTTTTGGGAATCTTGCATTTTAACAATATTAAGTTTTTGTACCCATGAACACATTTTTTACATAGGTATTTTATTTCCTTTTTAAATATTTTATTTTTATTTTATTTATTTGACAGAGAAAAAGGGAGAGAGAGAAAGAGAGAGATAGAGAATGAATGGGTTTGCCAGGGCCTCCAGCCACTGCAAACAAACTCCAGATGCATGTGCCCCTTGTGCATCTGGCTAACGTGGGTCCTGGGGAATTGAAACTAGGTCCTTTGGCTTTGCAGGTAAGCATCTTAACTGCTAAGCCATCTCTCTAGCATGGTATTTTATTTCTTCAATGGCATTTTGTAATTTTCATTGCTTAATTTTTGTATTTCTTTTATTTAACTTATTCCCAGTGTTTTGTTCTTTTTGATGTTATAGTAAAAGGCATTGCTCTTGATTTCACTTTTTAATAATTTATTTTTATTTATTTATTTAAGAGAGAGATAAATAGACAGAGAGGGAGAATGGGTACAGCAGGGTCTCCAGCCGCTAGAAATGAACTTCAGACACATGCTTCACCTGTGCATCTGGGTCGTGAGGAATCGAGCCCGAGTCCTTTGGCTTTGCAGGCAAGCAAGCACTTTAACCAATAAGCATTCTCTTCAGCCCTTGCTTTTGTTTTTAATTTTAAAATTTTATTTAAGGTGGGATGCTGCTGGAAATAAATACTCATCTGGGTTTACATAGTTGGCTGGGGAATTGAACCATGGGCTGACAGGCTTTACAAGCAAGTGCCTTTTACCCCTGAGCCATCTCCCCAGTCCCACTTATTTCTTTTGTAGACTATTTATTGCGAGTGTATAAGCATACACGTATTTTGTTTGTTGTTATTATTTTTCTTTTTTAATTGATTATGCATTCGGCATGATTGGTGAATACATTTGCTAGTTCTTATATAATTTTAGTGGATTCCTTGCTATTTTCTCTATAAGGTCATGCCATCTACAAGTAGATATAGATTATTTCTTCCTTTTTATATTTTCATTCATTTATGTGCTTTGAACTGGTGAGTAACTCTGGTACAATATTGAAGAGAAATAATGAGGGCTGAGCTGGGCATGATGGTTTATGCTTTAACCCCAGCACCTGAGAGACTGAAGTATTAAGATCACTGTAAATTCAAGGCCAGCCTGGGCTGGAAAGTCTTCATTAAAGTTAAGTTTAAAAACTCTGAGGCCTGTGTATATCTTTAATCCTATGGAGATGATGCAAATTTTCTTTTCCTTTTTTCTCCTACAGTAAATCCCAGATTTGAAACTTCAAAGGAAAATAAATTTCTACTGTGGACATCATTATTCTATCCATACTGACCATTTATTCTCTTCCTGAATATCTCACCTGAGAAATATTTTTCCTTTAGTCTCAAGAAATTGCAGATGGAAGAAATGTAAAGAACAAAATAAGCTAATGAATTCTCAATAGAGAAGAAGAAATTATAGGGAATTTGAGCCCTGGTCAAGAAAAATCCTTGAGAACAGCCCTCAATCTTTGACATTTTCAACCTGTTAAAGAACAGTGACTCATGCAGATTTACATACAAATCAATGGCAAAGTTAGTTTGCTAGTTTCTTGAGGATATAATGAATGGTTTTGTAGATATGTTGTAGCATCAATAACTATATTTATTTATTTATTTATCTATTTATTTATTTATTTATTTTTCAAAGGCAGGGTTTCACTCTAGCTCAGGTTGACCTGGAATTCACTCTGTAGTCTCAGGGTGGCCTCCAACTCATGGTGATCCTCCTACCTCTGCCTCCCGAGTGCTGGGATTAAAGGCATGTGCCACCACGCCTGGCTAAGGGTTGAATTTTATGTAAGACTGGTATTAATTGTACTTAAGGCATTTAATATAACCCTGCATCAAAGTCATCTATCCCAGCTTTTTGTTTTATGTCCTAGCCTTTAGTTTTTTTTATTTTAAGTAATTAATAATTATATGTTGTTATTTGTCATGTCAGTATAGATTTTCATTTATTTCTGTCAGTTTGAGTTGTTTATATCCTTCTCACAATTAGCGAATTCCATCCACTATCAACTTGGTTTGCATATAATTCTTCATAGTGTGCCTTTATGGTTATTTTTAAATTTTCTGTTATTAATGTTATATAGAGTTCTATAATATTATATTAATGTTATTTTAATGTTACATAATGTTCTCTTATTAATGTTAGTAATAATGCCCCCTCTATTATCCTTGATTTTAGTTGTTCAAGGCTTTTGCTTTGTGTTGTTCTAACTAAAGGTTTATCAATTTTGTTGATTTCCAAAAAAAATCAATTGTTTTTACGCTAGGTTTAATTTTTTTCTGTTTATTTTGGATTTAAGTGTTATTGATGTGAGTTCTTTCTGCTTTTCAATGCAGTTATTTGTAAATAAATTTCCATCTAATCACTGCTTTAGCTATGCTCCTTAAATTTTACTAGGTTATGTTTTGTTTCCATTTGTTTTAAAATGACAACTTATTTTCTTATCTATTGGTTGTTTACATGAGTATTAATTTCCACACATTTGTGAATTTTTAAATTTTTTTCTGGCTATTTATCTCATTCCAGTATAGTTAGAGAACACACATTGTAAGATTTCAGTGCTTTGAAGTGTATTGAATTTTTTCTATAGACTAACAGATGGTCTAATCCAGAGTATGTCACTGTTGGGAGAAGCCTTCTTGTTTATCTCCTATCCAGTTAGTTGTTATATACATTATCGAAACTGTTCTATAACAGTTTGCAACTATCATTGTTGAATTTCATATTTATCACTTCAGTTCTATCACATTTTGCTTCATATATTTTGGAATTTGGATATCACGTGTATAGATTACTGAACATATAAAATTTTTAAGGAAGATATATTTCTTATGGATTCACTCTTTTATCCCTAAAAATATCTTTCTGTCTCTGTGGTAGAAACTTTCATCTTAAAAGGCTAATCACTTGAGCCACTCTACCTCTCTTTTTGTTAGTGTTTCATGACATACCTTTTTCTCTACCTTTACTTTTTATTTGTTTCTGAATCTTTCTCTGCTAGGCAACACATTCTTGGGTCATTTTAATACTAATTTTACAAAATCTGCCTTTTGACTAGATTGTTCAACATATTCACATATAATGGAATGGTTCAAAAGATAAATTTCATGACTGGCATTCTGTTTCCTCAATTCAGGAAGTCAGATTAGGTTCCTCTACCCTGGCCTGTGCTCAAAAAACTTCTCTCCATTCAGTAAGCTAAATCAGTCTTAGTGATCAAGATTCTCATCCCTCTGGGATCCCAGTCTTTTGTTGCTTGATGCACAATATTTTGAAAATCTTTGTTCCATATTTTGGATTTATTTAATTTTGTTTCTTGCTTTTTTTATTGGGTAGGTGGGATGATAATTCTGGTATATCTTTCCCAGAGGTGGAAGTTTCTCTAAAGCTTTTTATTTCTCATTACTTAGGATGAATTTGAGCTCTCACAGAGTATACATTTCCTCCAATATTAGGTTGAAATCATTTGAGAGAAGATTAGGAATTTTATATTTACATTTTTTCTCAGTTGAGATTCAGAAATAAAAGCCTCAATTCAGATCAATTTAATTAATTGTAGCATGATATGTTTTCAATTTATTATATATGTAGAAATTTTGTAATTCATTTACAATTTTTAAGCTAGCATATAAAGTAACGTGTTTCATGGTGGCATTTTCATACATATACATCATTGTGCTATGTTCTTATTTATCCCTTTCCTTCACTACTCTGTCCCATCCCCCCTCTAACCCTTCTTGCTGGCCCTCCTCCACCCCCACACAGTACCCCCTTCTGTTGTTTTGAGGCTTCTGTATTTACAAGAAGGACTACTGTGAGCATGAGGTGCTAGGAAGGTATTCTTGGTGAGGGGGAGGAGTGTTAAACCAGGAAAGAAGAGAAAAACAAATCTTCTCAAATCCTATATGGCATGGGACTAGAGTTGGTGGTACACCCTATAATCCCAGTACTAGGGATTGGTGCTGCAGCAGAAGAATCATAAGGACAAAGCCAGCTCAGATC
This sequence comes from Dipus sagitta, assembly GCA_036346955.1. Lineage (NCBI taxonomy): Eukaryota > Metazoa > Chordata > Mammalia > Rodentia > Dipodidae > Dipus > Dipus sagitta. The sequence continues at coordinate 98,150,771 of CM070776.1, forward strand.
ACATAGCCATCCTGGGTTACTTAGGAAGACACTGTCTCAAAAAACTTCCAACATACAAAACTTACATTTTCCATGGACTCTCATGAGTCATAAAACTCTAGACTAAGACGTCTTCCCAATCATTTCATCTCATTTTCTACTAGATCTTTTATCGGGATTTTAAAAGCTAGGAAAAACATGATTAGATATACTTCTCCAGGGAAGAGAAGTAGATTGGATAAGCAGAGGAGTAACTGAAAGTTACTAATGAGGAATAAAACTAGACCTTGTGAAAGCTGAATGTTAGCCTGGTATTATTATCACACTCCCACAAAAAGACAAGTCTGCCTTACACAAAAGCTGTTTTCAAGTTACATGGGCTTTATCTACTGTAACCAATATATTTAGTTATAATTCTAAGAATTAAGCTCTAACACTGATTTTTTTTCTCAAGTGAACATAAAAGGGAAAGAAACAGAAGGAAAAAAGCAAGGTCATACAGATAGGTCCACATCTGCCTTTGGAACTGTTAAAACAAGTGACAGAAGGTTCAACATAAATATATTTAAATGGCCTAAATATATTTAATTTCCTAAAAATAATGCAGAAAAATGAAAAAAATATTGACAACTTTCTTGGGAGTTGTGAAGTTTGAAAAACAAAGAATTGTAAACTTCCCATTTTCCTGTAGATACACTAAGACTCTGCTTTCCCTTTCAGTATTTCCTTGCTCCTTTTAATTGAAATGCTAATTCAAATAACTACCAGTGAAATAGAAGAGCCTATAATGGATATTCTAAGATTGAAAAGTCAAGGTGGGGATTGTTTCTAGTTCAGTTCTATGAACCCAAATGTTTAATAGTAAGTAAAACCAGTGATCTCCTAAATTCTCGACTTTATTCTAAATAAGCTTTCTCCATTTACATAGCACAGCACTGATGTTGCTGACAAATTCCAATGTAGCATGCAACAGTAGTTCCTAATTGCTTTAGCATTTATCATGCACAAGAGACAGGAGGGCAGTTGTCTCATTTTGTACAGTTCAGTTGCATTTCTTATCTCTGAAGTACACTTAAGCAGCAAACTGGGAGTTAAGGTAGCTGCCTGAAAACCAGTATCCATTAACATACATATCTTGAAGGGAAAATGAATTGGATTTTCTAAAATAGAATACAGCCCAACCTTACTTTGTGCATTAATTTTGCATAATTTCTCTTTTGCACATTTATAAATTAGGGGCCATGCTCTGGCTTACCCATACAAATTCTCATGCTCACATTTTTCCAGGTTATGCCTTGGGTCAGTTTGGTTTGCAAAATATTTTTCAAAACCTTTTGAGGCATTTCCAAAATGCCCTTGGTGGTCAATTTGCACTTCGTAATGTTTTCTAAGCAGTCACTGGAGGTGCTTAACTAGTGTGTACTTAGCCATCTTTTGCCTGACAAGTCTTCTGATAGGTTTATGTTTTAAGAAACAGTATTTAAATAACATATTTTATTCTTTTTTTAATTTTTTTGTTTTTATTTATTTGAGAGTGACAGACAGAGAGAGGAAGAGGCAGATAGAGACAGAGAGAGAATGGGCATGCCAGGGCTTCCAGCCACTGCAAACGGAACTCCAGATGCGTGCGCCCCCCTGTGCATCTGGCTAACGTGGGTCCTGGGGAATCGAGCCTCGAACCAGACTCCTTAGGCTTCACAGGCAAGCGCTTAACCACCAAGCCATCTCTCCAGCCCCTATTTTATTCTTTCTAGTGGACTAAAATTCCATTACACATAAGACATATATGATTGTTTTCTACAGACTTTCATCTGTTGACTGTCACCTAGGCTGATAGGCTGATTCCATTAACTTGGCTACTGTGAAGAGGACACAAAAATGGAATCAAGACTGTTGGGGGAATGAAAGAATGGGAATAACAGTAATGGTGTAGGTGGAAAAAGGGTGATGGGTGAGTATAGTCAAAATATATATTTATATGAAAATTTCATTATGAAACCCATCACTATGTTCAATGACTATATACCAATAAAATTTATATTAAAAATGAACATGCCCAGTACATCTACAGAGAACCTTTGGTCACTAAGGGATGAGGGCAGTAAGGTACTCAAGTTCTGTTTTTTGCACTCTTGGATGGATACAGATGCTTCCAGTGATTGAGTTCTGCTAGTTGTCAAAGCAGGCAGTCTGCTCCTATTGTTCTGGGAACTCAAATTCTGTTAAGACTGTACAAAAATCACATGGGCTGAAACCATAGATGTGTCCACTTGTCTTGGAAGGCCCATTGGAGAATAAAATATATAGAGACTGAACTGTGTGTGGTGGCACATGCCTTTAATCCCAGCACTTGGGAGGCAGAGGTAATAGGCTAACTATGAGTTCGAGGCCAGCCTGAGACTACTTAGTGAATTTCAGGTTAGCCTGGACTAGAGTGAAACCTTACCTCTAAAAACAAAAAAACAAAAAATTATAGAGAGACTGTCCTTGAGTGATGATGAATAGTGTGTGTATAAGTATACACTCATAAAATTCTGCATACATATATATTTATATATGTAATTTTTAAAAGCTAAAGTGTATCTGTTCTGATATTTCCAATGATAAAGCCAGTCTAACTGCACCTTCCAATTGGGCTATTCTTTTATACACAGCACCTGAGGCATATCAAGCAAACTCAACCTGTACTCAACTTTATAGTCTGCATAGAAACCACCAAGGCAGCCTGCAGATTTTACCCATGGTCTGGATTCTGCCTTCTTACCTATACCTCATCTTATCAGTGGGCAGCCATTGGTCTCAAATATACTCATTGCTTTTCTATGTGGCAAGAGTGACTTGAAAAAGCTGGTAAAATACTGCCGGTCATATCTCAGAGAAGAGACTGGCAGTAGTAAAGTAGTAAAATAGGTAAAAGATCCATATTTCTCTACTGTTTTTTAAACCTGTGGTTTCTGATAAGGCTGACATTACTTCTTAATTTATGAAATTCAATCTATCCTTCCATCTTCCATCTGTATAAAACTGCTGTGTATTGGTATAATTTTCATGTATGCATATTTTTCTTCTTAGTGTTTAAAAATAAAACAATGAAAATGGAACCCTTTAAAGGGCAAGGCTAAGTGGCATGTGAAGGAGGAGGCAAAGAATTAAAATGATCACCTCAATCTCCTAGAATAGTTCATCTAAGCATTATCATGACCCATGCGTCGTTTTGAAAATGGTTTTATATTGACATCACCTCTGCATTTGGAGAATCAAGAGTTGGCTGACTTTACTAACTCTATTGAAAAATATGATGCTGATAAGACAAACACAAACCCTAAGTTATCCCAGTTGCTTCATTTGGAAAAAAAAATTCAGTCAATTCTTCCAGAGCAGAAAATCTTACTTATAATAGATCAAAGACAACAGTACATAGGAAAAAAAAAGACTCTTCACACAAATAGCTTACATGAACACATTTATTGCAATTAGCTCTATGGAAAGGCAAGTCAGATATATATATAAACACTATACAGAGTTGCCAGGTTGTCTCCCAAAACTGCAAATGAGATGTTTACAAAGAAGCAAGTATAAGAGTATTTACAAGGAAGACAACACCAGAGCGACTCAAAGCAGGTCTGTGAAGCAGAAATAGCCAATGCCACGAGCTGTTGGAACTGTAAAGATTTAGATTTTACTGACCAAGTGACTATGTATGACACCAAATTAATGTAGAGGTCACAAAACAATCGTTCCATCATTGGTTTTTCTTAACAGCAGCAAAAACTGATAGCTGGAAGGCAACTGATATGTTTGTCCACATATTCTACAGATTCTTCCAGCACAATACTGAATAAATTAATTGTGTCTGTAAACTAAGAAGTAGTGTTAAAAAGTTTGCATATTGTTATGCTGTACCTGTGACTATTTGTACCTGTTTTACTAGTTGTATGTACTGTTGTGTATGAGGTCTTCATTTATTCAGCAAGTGTTACCTCTGTGCTGTGCCTTCTGCACCCTATCTGTTGGCAGCCCCTTAACCTAATACGTAAATAAAGTGATATAGCATTTCCCCCCAAATAATCTTATCATCCTACAATTCTGAACGATTATGACAACTTATTTGAATATGAAATGGTAACACATGACTTGAAGAAAAGGAGTTGCCTAAAGAGTACAATGTTATAAAGAACAAAAGCCACACTGCATTATTGAATTAAGTTGGGACAAGAGAGGAGTCTGAAGGGACTGACAAAGGTGATGTTTTCGCAATGACCAGTAACTGAGCCAGTGACTGGCACTGAAGCCACATCCTCTCTTCAGCACAATTCACAAGGGGAAAACAAGAGCCCTCCCCTACCCCCATCCCTTCGGTTGGTAGGCAAGGAAACACAACAGAAGTCAACTCGGTTCTTCAGAAAGATAGTTTAGCAACATGTACTAGAAGCCTGCTGAAAGATAGAAGTACACGCTCAAAGATATAGAAACCGAGTGGCAAAAACTTCAGGTAAATGTTCCACTACTTCAAAGTTGCACATTGAAGGCAAAGCAATTTTTAACAGAGTTACACACAACAGGTACGTTTACAATCACATGTTCACAGGTACACAAATGTGTGCATACACACAAATATGTGCATATACCCACTAACACTCACACACTTATACAGACACTCATTCAAACACTCACTCCCATCTGTGAGATGATGAGGTTTGCCAGTGATGGTACTACAAGCTAAGTAGTGTGCCACCACATAACAAAGCTCTAAGCAAGCTTCAAGACCTTTGTACCTATCCTCTGTGGTCACCACCTGTTGGTATCATGTTCTCAAAGGTCCAGGTTCCTAAAATCTTAATTCAGTTTCCATCAGAGTCAAGCAAAAACAGGAGGGGGGAGCTTGCTCTGATTTTTTCTCTTGAATTTGCTACATCTTATAATGGCTTAATGTCCAGAAGGAGTCAAGGCCTTATAAGAGGTTCTTTTTGGCTTAAAGTTTCAGTCAACTAATTGATACATATCCACTAATTTCTTGAATATGGGAAACTGATTTCTTTATAGAAGTCCTCAGCATGGAAGGGGAATGGATGTTCAGGAAAGGGTCAAAAAGAAGGGGAGACTGAAAGGTGGGAAGGGGGAAGGCCCAGAGAGGCAAAAGGGTTCTTGTGAGATGAAGACTTGAATAGGCTTGCTTTTTTTTGGAGGAAAATTAAGTTTCCAAATAAACCAAAAACAATTACGTTTAGAAATGCTCAATTGGCACGTAGAGCATCATTACGTTACACGTGAACAAGTAGATAATATGCTCCTTGGCTCTGCCTTGAAAATATTTGGAATGCTCAATCAAGACATCACTTTAATAGCCATTTCATGTCAACAGATTGCTGTAGTGTTGGTAATGAGCAAAAAGTAAGACAATCTGCTCTTTAGTCCTGCCTTTAAAATACTGAAAATGCCCCATCAAGATATCAGTTAAATTCACACTTAGTTCCTCGATTAAGGAATATTTTGTGTATTGTATTAGTCAGAAAATGGTTAAAGATCATACCTACCTTCTACTTCATGTTTGTGTTTTTCCTTCATCTGCTCTTGTTTAAAGATTTTCAAGTTGAAAATTCACCCAAATATAATACATCATTAAATTTTATGCTGGATACATTTACATACATTGAAAACATTTTTGAAAAAGAAAAGCAAAACATGAGATGATAACATTTGAAAATCGTTGATACCTTTCAAAGAAAAAAAATCAGTGAGGGAAACTAAAACTAAAAAACACCACAATGTGAAAATTCTTAAATCTAAATCAATGGATTCATAAGGCAGCAGGACCATTCAGCTGCCACAGTCTGGTAGAAAGTTAGGTTGCATTCTATTCAGAAGCCTCTGAATTTTCTTCTCTTTAGGTAGATCTTGAGTAGACGAAGATGAAATTCTGTGTCAATTTTCTTCTAAAATGTATTATTTTGTGGTAATTAAATCACTCTACAAAAAAGGGAAAAAAAGCAGAAGTTATTTTCAAAATTGGTATGAAGAGAAGTTATCTCTATCCTGTTGTGAAACAAAAGCAACCAAAACATTACAAAGTTTTGGAGAGATATATTGAGGGCACTGATGTGGCATGGACAAGGATAATGAGGTGTGGTTAATCAACTTTGCCTGTGAGGAGGAAGCAGAGGCTGAACAGACACTAGGGCAGTTAGTCCTCCTCTCCCTGGGCTGCCACTCTGGAATTGGTGAGGGCAAGTAGCTTTCCATGTGCAAGTACTGTTCTACTTCTTGCCAGTGGAGCTGCAAGGAAGCTGCACATTAGACAGAGAATGTTCCTTTTACTACTGCATGTTTGAGTGTGCCTTCACCTTACATGGTACAAGTGAAAAGATGGAAGTATGACCTTGGTAGTAGTCTCCTGGCCCAAGTTTCTTCAAAAGAAAAAAAAAATATTAAAAATTTGATTGAAATGTTCATCTGTCTACTAAAAAGATGGTGCTATCTTGGCTTTCAGAAGACTTTTAGGGAGCATGGTGTGTGGGGCTGTGGGGATGAGGTACATGGAAGAAACTGCATGACTGGAAATAGGAAGAAATAATGCTCAGTTAGTGGATTGCGGAGTGCCAGTATTACTTTAAGATTGGGTCACATCTAAGTCCAAGTATTGCAACTCCTTTGAGATAAGCTGAAAGAATCTACTGAAAGACTCCTACAGAACAGGCTTTAGTACAAGGTGACCAACTACATGGGAAGTGTGTATCTTAACTATTCATTCTTTATGGAAATTTTAAAGAACACAGAAAACTTGCAGGTAAGTAGAATGTCAAGTTCTCCATTCCAGTCCTACTTACTGTGCTTATTAGTCACAATTCAGTGTCTGGGTCTTGCCTTCACAGTAAACCATTAAAAAATAAGTACCTTTGATTAGTAAAGATATTAAATCTTTTACTCAGCACTGAGTTTAGGAAATTTTAGATCATACTTACCTTGTTTAGAGGATGAAATGTGTCTGTGACTACCAAAGATTAACTGTAAGCGTACATGTGAGCAATTCATCTTATTCATGGGAAAATTTAACTAGGGTATCATGGAATTCTAATAGTAATCAGCAACACATTTTTAACAGAAATCTGAGGTAGCAAAGATATCTAACTTGATTTACTATTTTTTTAAATATTTTATTTAGTTATTTATTTATTTGGCAGAAAAAGGGAGGAAGGGAGGGAGGGAGGGAGACAGAGAGAGAGAATGGGCGTGGCCAAGGCCTCCAGCCACTGCAAAGGAACTCCAGACCCATGCATCTCCTTGTGCATCTATCTGGCTAAGGTTGGTCCTAGGAAATCGAACCTGGGTCCTTTGGCTTTGCAGGCAAATGCCTTAACCACTAAGCCATCCCCCCAGCCCTGATTTACTATTTTTAATATAACTTTTTTTCAAATGTTCATACATAGGACACTGCCTGTGAATTAAAGGGTATTTTTGCATGTCATATATTATATGCTGCATTTCATGTGTTTTCTAGAAACATACAAATTAAGCTCCAAAAACTACCTAAGTGACAAATGCTTGAACTTAGGGTAATTTGTTGGTATTAGAGTTCTTTGTGTTTTGTTTTGTTTTATTCTCTGCTTTACATTTTTAATCTATTTATTAGCAAGCAGAGAGAGAAGACAGGGAGAGAGAGAGAGAGAGAGGGAGAGAGAAAAAAGCACACTAGGGCCTCCACTGGAAATGAACTCCAGATGCATGTGCAATCTTGTGCATCTGGCTTATGTGGGCACTGGGGAATTGAATCTGGGTCCTTAGGCTTTGCAGGCAAGCGTCTTAACTGCTAAGCTATCTCTCCAGCCCCTGTTTTTTTAATTTTTTAATGACTAAAGTTCTACCAAAAATCTCACTTGCATTTTCCATGTTTTCCTATATTGTCATTTATTGAATGTTTAATGTTAAAAGACCTGACAAGTGATTATGTAATTGCAAGTTTACCAAACGTGTTTGTCAATTCCTAATTAATTATGCTAGTAGAAGAGAATAATACTTTCCAAACCAGGCTAATCCCAAAATAATTTAACTTACTTTTGAAATGCATTATGGGAACTAGAGCTACAGATTTACCTGCATAATCCTGTTTTATTTAGGCCAATATTAAAATGAGTTTACATTCCCTGGACAGGTTCCAAAGAACAGTAAAAGGAAACAACTCACAATCATGCTGGGTGGTAGAGGAAAGCAAGTCAGAGATAAAACCTCAATGGTACAGAGTCTACAAAAGAAATATTAAAGGGCTAACAATCATACCATGGGTTCATTTCCTATTCATTTTTACATCACTTCACCAACAGAAATGTAAATGGTAATATTGACATTAATGTAGCCTGGTTTTAGTCTATTTTTTCCATTTGACAATGAAAAATTATAAATAGCTATCTTAATGCAATAACTTCTTATTTTTCAATTCAAAGATCTTTTTAATATCAGGTTAATTCCACTGTTTTAAATGGTTGGTGTACTACTGAAGTAATTTTCTCTTAAGAAAGAAAATCCTGCTGGGCGTAGTGGAGCATGCCTTTAATCCCAGCACTTGGGAGGCAGAGGTAGGAGAATCACTATGAGTTCAAAGCCACCCTGAGACTATATAGTGAATTCCAAGTCAGCCTGGACTAGAGTGAAACTCTACCTCAAAAAAAAAGAACCAAAAAAAAAAAAAAATCCTATGGTCTTTGATGGGTCAAGTCATTCCTCTTCTGCTTCTTCCAAATTCTGGTATGTATAATTTTCTTCCAAAAAACAAAGAAAACTTTTCTGTTTCAATTTGTACAGTGCTAAAAACATAAACATTAATCTTTTATATCCTAATGAAGCACTCATAACTTAAATACTCATGGACATTTATAGGCTGAATCAAGAAGGGAGTCCATCTAGGGATTTTACAGACTTTTTATAGGGATGATAAACATGCCTGTATTATTGTTTGAAGTCTGAAAAAGCAATGGCTTCCCATCCCAGAGAAAGGTGACACCCAAAGATAAATATATGGTAGTGCAGCCCTGGTATTTAGCTTAGCATTGCCTTTGGATTGTATTCAGGTTTGATTTCATCAAAAACTACAGTTGCCATGCCTTTCTGGAATTAATGAATATACTGGACAATTATCCTCTAGAAGTTGAAAAATATTAAGTGTTGTCCCTTTGTGGTGAAAACTAGCAATGGTCACTGCTAATCTTTACAACAGCCATCATATTTTCTCTCTCTTAGATTAGATGATAAAATACACTTTGCCCCACAGTGTCAGCAGCTTTTGAACAGAACAGTCAAGCAAATCTGTAAGAAAAATGAATGACACTGAATGCCCTTAAATAACAGCTAAATTGTTTCATACTGCTCATACTAGCAGGTTCTGGACCACTTATGCATGTTTATCCCAGCCCTGGTTATCTGCAAACAGACTAGATCAGCCACAGGATTTTTATCCTAGGTCAGTTTCTCCATTAACTTCCAACACATATTGGGCCACTTTGCTACCTAGTTACTGTCAACTTAAAGAATGCAAGTTACTAGAATTCTAATATAGGCAGGATCCAATGTATAAAAATGACATATTCTATGCTTCCTTGTTGAGTTGAAACTCAGAATAAATTACCTCATAGAAACAAGTGTTATAAATAAATGAGTTGCACATGCTTCCGTATAACTTGTGCAGTTCCTGAACTAACACAACTATTCTGACAACATCTAACCATTATTTCTCTGAGATGGATTTGAAATTTCAATTTGGGGAATCAGGGAAATAACTCTTGTAGCCATGATAATAGAAATATCTCTGGAACTCAGAAGGCTGGAACCAGGTGGCAGAAGTGAGGCTGTGGCAAAATCTAGAAGGGAGACCATGGAAAAAACTGTTAAGCACAGTAAGGACTCCTTTAAAGCAAAAGCTCTGAATATCAGGACAAGGATGATATGCCTTCAAGGATAGATTAATAACATCACAAAGCAAGAATTAAAATCACATTTCCAGGTCAGACATTCAAGAGTACTGTGGATGCAAATGTAACTAAGCTTCCAGATGAATTCAGAGATAGAGACTTCACTGATCTTCTGTGTTTCAAGTCTATAAGTAGAAAATTAGTAATCATAGGCAAATTATATAAATTATGAGAACTAGCTAAAGAGACCACATAGGGAATAGAATGCTTAGTAAATCTAGAAGGTCTGGCTAACACCAAACACACTGTGGTCAATTAAACCATGAAACAGCTTTAAGTCTCAGTTCAGCTGCCTCTGTGCCAACAAGGGGCAGTAGAGCAGGCAGCAAGGCTTGGAAGTATAAAACTAGGATCCTATAAGGAAGGGTATTCCTGTAATCTGAGCAGGTGGGCTATGAACCCCAGTGGGCACCATTTACCAATGTAGTTCTCATGGGTTCTGTAAGACTCATGCAATGGCTTTCACATGTTCCACTGGAGAAAGACCAGGAAAGGGCATGTTTTCTAGAAATGAAGGGCACAATCTGAGAAAGGGCACGTGAGGGTACAACTCACAGAATACAACCACTGCCACCCTAAATAATAAGGAAAAGGTACCAAAATGCTAGGAATATATATATATTAAGAAAAGTGCCTAAAAATTTACTTCAACTGTTAAGCTTACTCTCCAAAGATGGAAATGTGTTTTAAGTTCATGTAGCAAGCACATAATCTTAACAATCTTATCAATAATTTTAAAGTTAGTACTAAAAATTGAGTATATGGTAACATATTTACTTCATTATTATAAAAAGCAATTGTTAAAATGTCTCATTCTCATTCAGGACCAAGCAATATTTTCCAGTAAATGACTCTCACCATTTAAAAGCTCAGCAGCCCTTCTTAACAAAACATACCATCAACTTTAATTAAGCATTTTATAAAAGCTATTTTCATATATAGCCAATAAAATGCCTGGGCTATTTTTACATATTTTAAAAGCCCTTTAAAAGGTGCTAAGCAAAATAAGTTTAATTTTAAACAAGGATTTTTATGGCCCAAGGAAAGGATTTGATTTTCTACTTTTCAAAGTCTACTTGCCTTACTGCCAAAAATAAGTTGATTTTTTAAACAAATGAATAGCATTTATCTCTATAATATTTTTTCCTTCTACCTGTCCTACTTTATCCTGTTTTGACTACTGTGGCAGTTTAGATTAAAATATTAGATTTTATGCAGAAAAACATTAAATGAAAAGACTTTTACTTGGTATAGCCGGAAAATGTCACTGTATTATTAGCAGAGCCATAGAAATCTAAATCTGGTGAAGGAAATGACCACTAATGGGAATGAACTGAATACTTCTTCAATTCACTTTCTTTCCTTTCAGTGTTTCTGTGTGATCTGAACAGATACACTTTTGTATTTAGGTGGTAATATTAGCTAAATCTTTCCCAGATGAATTATAAAAGATTAAATTCTAGCACAGGTAAAACAATTTTGTTCTAATCGTCACCATAATATAATGAATAAAAAAATTCCTTGCACTGCAAATGGTCCAGTTACAAAAGTACTACCATAAAATTCAAGGAAACTTGTCATTTTCCCCAATCCTTGCCTATATGGTCATTTTCATCAATATAAAAGTAATACATCAAACACCTGACTAAAGGGAAGTGTGATGTGCTAGGTGAAGCACTGGATTTGAAATCAGATGTATAAGTTAGATTTGGAGTTCTGCCACTTACCTTTAGGACCATGAGAAAATTCGTAACTGCAGCTTCATTTCCAGTACTTACCTTCCATCAGTAAAATAATGAATGTGAATGTGCTTTGCAAACTATAAGGCAATCAATCTGCAACTGGAAAGCATTCCCTTAATCATCAAGCTGACAATTTAACAGCATTCACTTTTAAATCACACACAGTACTCCTTATTTTTTCTTACACTGGACAGCCACATTTGGTCCAACAAGTTTTTGAGAAGCGTGAGTTTGTTCCCAAAACAGCTCCCTTGTCAGTGAGTCAGAAGTATTTTGGTTCATGTTTGGTGATTAGAGACAGGAAAAGAAAGAAAAAAATTTCTGGTTCTGTATTTATGCATGTGCAATACTTTGCTGTGCTTAATTAATGTCCTGGTCCTTATTTACAATATGTTTTGATCATGGCTGAAATTTTTATCCTGGAAGCATCCTTCTTAAAATGAATACAAATGAAAACTGAATACCAACAACTTTGGCTAATTTTCACTGAATGAGGTCTTCATCAATTGTTATAGGACAAATACCTCATTACTCCAAAAGAACTATTCAGATTTAGTGGTGGGGGCTGAGTGTTGCCTCAAATAAGTGACCCTTCATTTGTGGCTTAGAAATCTCTGGTATATGGAGATTTTATTATAGTTATTTACAATAAATAACTTCAACATAATAAATGTGATTTACCCTCAGCACCTATAATTTATAACAACAGGACTTGGCAATAGAACAACAGAAAGAAGCTTGAACTCTTACATGGTGACAACAGTGCCTAGGATTTCAAAAGCTAATGACTTTTTTTTTTACTTTTACTACCAAGCGCTATCACAACATAACTAATTTGACTGACCAATTATTTCATGCTTTTTAGAGCTGCCCTCTTCATCCCCCCCCCCACGTGTCTTTAATGAAAATTACCAGGGAGATTTACACTCTAAGTCACTTCAATCTATCAACTCTACACAAGGTATAGCAGTAAAAAGTCATACATGTGTTTAAGGTCAACTAAACCACATAAGAAGCTACCCTCTTTCAAAATGCTAATGTGTTTTAAAATATGAAGACTTAACCATCAAAAGAATACTTTAAAGATGTGTAATTTATTTTTAAAAATCATTTCCAAGTTATATGTCTAGGTTTTTTTAAATAATTGGCTTGAACAAGCAATCATAAGATATTTATATGCAGCTTGACTATATACAAGTAAGATTATATATTAAATGTGTGGTGCATTATAAAAGCTGTGTCAATGGCCTAATCTCACTTAAGTTATAAACAGATCCCAAAATAAAGATCCCAACTCTGAACAGCTGTGGATGAGATTTTAAAGAATTAAAGACTAACAGAAACGTTACCTTTGAGGACACAGAATAACATAGCTTTGTGTTTCTAAATGTAATAGTAATGATCATGACCAAAACACTGACCCTAACTACATAATAACAAATGCATAATACTTCTATGTGTCAGTTATACACATATTAAATAAACTGAAATTAGTGACTGAAATACCTAACTGCTAATACAGTGCCTTGTGTTCCTCTCTTAGAGCATTTTTGCTCGTTTCTTAACATGTTCATTTCATTTTTTAAATGCTAGGTAGAAAATTGGAGAGAAAAAATGAGCTAAAGTTTTTGTACAGCTTTATAGTTAAAAAAAAAAAAGATTCATTGAGCCTGTTTTGAACACTTCACAGCCAACATTGTAACGTATCCATTCAAATTAAAATGCTAAATTAAGTCACTTCCTGGGATGGGTTGTTGCACCACCACACCCCTTCCAGTGCCCTTCCTTCCATACTTCTCAGGCAAATTATGTCTAAAACCATCCTCAGCACCAAATATGTTGCAAGTTAATAAAATTATCACTTTCACTGGTTGAAATTTCACCTCAGTGTTAATGCAACACAATAAAATATCTTATTGTAAAGTGTTTGCTTGTTCCAAAGTGCTTCCATATCCATTCTCTTATTTCAATATAAGTGCCTGCCTCTCCTGTGACATATAGCCTCATACTGTATTGTAGTCAATAAAGTTAGGAACTTCCTCAATAAACAATAAACTAAAACAATCTTAAATCTACAAAATAGTTACAAAGCCATAAATCAGTAATTTATGCTAATAAAATGAGCATTGGATTCCAATAATCCTTGGGAAGTCAGGGTTTATTTGGATAACAGTAAGATTTCACTCTTTAATCTTGGTCTTAAAAAATATTATTGGAAAGTGTAGTCAAACCCCTATGACAACATGTCTTTTCAGACAACCACAGTGCCACAAGCAGAAACTCTGATATGTCATTTATTTTGATGTATACTTGTACTCAAAGTTGTCCAAGCTGTCTTAAATAGTTAGGCTCAAACAAAAGCTTAAAGCCAATTTTCAGGTGTACTTGACAGACTTGTTCCTCGAAAGCTCATGTCTTAGAAATAGAATTATGAATTTTAAGTGCACAGGTATGGTAGTGGTGAGAGAGAGAGAGAGAGAGAGAGAGAGAGAGAGAGAGAATGTGTGTATGTGTTGGGAAGGAGTTGTACAATTTAAAGGACCTCTGAATTGAGTACTTTGGCAAGCCAAAGCATCCTTTTGTCGTTTTAATGATCACTATTTCAGTGTGCCAGTGCTGCAAATGTGAGTTTTTGTATGGTAAGTTTTCTATAGCAAGGGGAGAAAGGGAAGGTGGAGGGTACACCTGCACTAAATAGGGAGCTCGTTAGGTGACTGCTGTGATCGGCCCCCAACTTGTTCTGCCTGATCAAGCACAGTGGGCAGAGATCCAATCACAAAAGCAGAGATCCAATCACAAAAGCATTCCAGAAACCAAGCAAAGCAAAAATCTTCACTAAACTGACTACTGGAATGAAAACTACTGGAGACCATCTCTTCCCTTCACTAGGAAAGAAACATATTCTAAAGAAGGAAAGCTAGTGCACACTATTGTACACAGATTTACTCTTGAGTTTGGTTTCTTACAATCCAACAGTTACTCTTTTTTTCTTTAGAAAATTAGCCCTTTAAAAACCTCCCACTGTTCCAGGGTAGGCTGCTCCCCCCTCCCCCCATGTCTTCCTCCAGCCTTGAAACCGTGTTTTCCTTTATTTCCCAGAAGACACACCAATTAAATGCTTTAAATTCTTTTTAAATATTTGAAACAATATTCATACCGATTGGCAAGTTGTCATCACACCCTGTTTTTAGAGGGGGAATTAATGGAAGAAAATGAGGCACTGCATGACTTGCCTACAAGTGACAGAAGAGGGCATTCAAGGTTTCTCACATTTTACCCTTTGTAAAAAAATAAAAAAAAAAAAAAAAAAAAAAACAAGAAAAAAAAACCAGAAAGGTCAACAGGAAAATACATTCCAGAGCAAATGCGGTCTTCTTTTATTTACCTGGGAGTTTTGAATTATTTGTGTTCCCCGACCCATCCTGATGAAAACTAGGAGTTAATCTTTTTGGTAAATCACAGAAAACTAGCAAAACAATGACTGCTATTTAGAAAGTAACATTAACAACGTAAATGGTTAATGGTTGTTTATTTCTGCTTAATATTTTGTGCTCTTCTTTCATCCCTGCACCTCATTGGGCACTTGTAGAGCAGTTTTTCGTCCTAGACTGGAAAAAGAGTTGATGGAACTCAATTTTTGATGTCCTGATTTGCATTCTCATTTAGTGATGGGGATGAATGCTAGGCAGCTTCCTCTTGCTGTGTGTCTTTTCTCAGAAATAAAACCAGTGCTTGATAATCGGTTCTGCCCAGGTTAATTTACAGCTCGCTAAAAGCTTAAGATTTTTCATATGGTGTGAATAACAAAAACTGAGTTCTGCCCTCTGTGTCATATTATGGAAACACTACCTCACTTATCCCTAACACTGTAGACTGGAGCGCAAAGCCTCACTCAATAAGCAATGGGCATTAACTTTACGGAAATGAATTATAAAATTACTAACCTCTTTTTGGAGGGTCGAACTTCTTGTGGTCAGGTCCGGCAAAATCCATTCTCATGTAAGTGTCTCCGTCGTCATCGTCGCTGGTTTCGGAATCGGCTCTCTCCGGGGGTCTCAGAGCCCGGCGCTGGCGGGGTGGCGGTGGGGGAGCGGCAGCTGCAGCGGCTGCCCTCCACACCAACCTCTCACCTCCGGCCAGGTTGGCAGCTGGGTTCGGGTCTCCAGGATTCCAGCCACCGGCAACGTGCGGGGCTCCTCTACCAGCCTGGGCACCGGGAGCATTAGCAACAGGTTGGAACCAAGGAGCGGAGGCGGAGTCGAAGCCTGCAGCCGCAGCGCCAATGCCCGGGGCCGCTGCTAGCGCGGAGGCCGCGGCTAACGCCCGACCCACCGCTAAAGGTGGCGCCGGGCCCTGAGCCTCAGGGGCGGAGGGGCCATCTCTCTCCAGGCTGTCGGTGGGAGAAGCAGAGACTGCGGCTCCGGCGGCTGCGAATAAACTTTGCGAAGGGCTCTGTGGCCGCATTCTCTCTTGCACTTCCTGCTGTAGCAGCCTAGCTACAGGTGGCGATTCAGAGCATCCGCCGCGGGTGATAGAAATGTCCATACAGCACTCAGAAAATGGGTCGACCACGTAGATTCGACCGGTTTCAGCATCATAGCGAATGGCACTGTCGGCAAAAGGCAAGGCTGGTGACATTGCTGGGTTGAAAATCACTTCAATGTACTCACCCTCTTCTATGTGAGCGTTGCTACCTATAGCACGGAGGCGAAAAGGAGGAAGTCGCCACCTAGCACCATTCAGAGAGAGGGGGTTGGCACCTGGTATAGCTCTTAAAAGATTTGAGAGGCGGTTCGCTGGGTTTGGAAATGGCACTCCGAATTCAACGTTCAGGTAATTAAAAAAAGCCGAGTGTCTGGGGCCAGCAATTATACCCCACGAATCTGGCAGCCTTTGAGCAGTGGGAGCTGGCACTCCCCTCTCTCTTTTAGAGAAGTCGATGTTGACATACCCACGAGAGCTGTCAGCTTCTCTCTGCTCCTGTGTGGGCTTTAGTGATTTGGGCTTGATTTTCGTTCCTTTTGCAATAAAGGAAAGCTGCTTAGGTCTCACAACATTATTCTGTGGGGGTTCATCATCTGAAAGCTTTGAAGGTGATTCGCTATCTTTAGGCTTGGAGAATGACCCCTCAGCTGAAGGCTTTGAAGGGGCATCTTTAGGGTCCCCGCTAAAAGAGGCATCTTTAGGGCCCCCGCGTGAGGAAGCATCTCTAGGGCCCCTGCTAGAGGAGGCATCTTGGCCTGTGCCCTTTTCTAAGTATTGTCCAGGTAGCATTGGAACATACTCACTGTGGTTACTCTGACCCAAGGGTGAGCTTTGAAAAGGATTTGGCACAGAGAAGTAGGAGCTCCAACTCTTGGAGGAAGAACCTCCCTGAGGATTTCCAGGATTTTTGGGAATTGCACCTGCTCCAGGAGCCATAAACATATAGTCACTGTCACTGTCATTGTCCTTTGAGTCATCCTCTTTATTTTTATTTGGTTCAGGTGGTTTGGGAGGACTTGGGGCAGGTGGTGGGCTCACTCTGGGAAACATCATCATGTATCCTCTTGCATCTTCAAAAGGTGAGCGAGAGTGGCGCTTTTTTGAAGCAGAAGCATTTTGAGGAGCCATTGGCATATAATCACTGGAGCTTGCGAGAGGGGCAGCCACACCAGGCCTCATTGGAACATATGGGTCATCCTCATCTTCATCAAAAGCTCTCGCTCTGGGAGGACACCGGGCTGCACCTTCTGGGGTCTCCACAACTCTCGCTTCTTTGACTTCTTTGCGTTCTTTTGTAGCTCCTCTGTCCGCACAAAAATAAAGCCGGAATCTTCCCCCAGACTTCCCTTTTCCACCAGTTGCTCCAGCTGGTGGGGGTGGAGGTGGCGGCGGTGGAGGAGGCAGCATTTGCTGTTGCTTGCTTTGAGTGAATTTACTAAAGTAGGATCTTTTCTTCAGAGATTTTTCACAGTCACCACCATCGGAATTTTTCCCACTTCCTGAGCCCTTGCCTCCTCCAGAATTTTTGCCACCGCCTGAGCCATGGCCATCTCCAGGTCCCTGGCCACCGCCTGAGCCGTGGCCACCTCCAGGCCTCTGGCCACCACCTGAGCCATGGCCACCTGCGGTGCCCTGGCCAGCTCCAGAGCACTGGTTTCCTCCTGCACCCTGGCCTCCTGAGCCTTGGCCTCCTGAGTCCTGGCCACCTCCTGATCCCTGTCTCCCGCCGGAGCACTGGTTTCCTCCTGAGCTCTGACTACTGGAACCTTGACCACTGGCTCCCTGGCCACCGCCTGAGCCCCGGCCATTTCCTGAGCCCCAGTTGTTCATGGGCATGTAGTCACCTTCGCCTCCGTTTCCTTCCTGATCCTCTTTGCCTCGAGGATTGCCTTTTCCTCCAGGGTTGTCAGAGCCAGAGTCTGAGGTCTCACAAGCTCTGTCTTTGGGGACTGCTTCAGGGTGCGCGGCACGTACCGGACTATGTGGTAAGCGGCGGAAAAAGCTGGCTGGCACTGAAACCGCTCTTCGGGTTCTGCGCGTTCTCGGCAGGTGCACCCTTCCTCGTCTGGAGGGAGGCACAGGCTCGTTGGGTGTTACATATCGCCTGGTAAAGAGCATCTGGTCTTCTCCATCACCAATGGCCCTGAGGTGGCAAAACTGCTCAAAACGGGACCTTCGGAGCCAGCCGCCGGGCTCTAGCGGCAGCATGCCCAGGTGCCTCCTAGCGGACAGCAGGGTTAACAGGTGGGCGCCAATATTGACGCTGTAGCTCCGGCAGCGGGCTCTGTATTCGTCTGCACATAAGGCTCTCATCTTCTCCAAAAACAGCTCATGCATGTTTTGGGCCACCACACAGTCATCAACCTGCATCCAAAGCTCCCCTGGACCTATGACTGTGGACCTGCCGACTTCCAAGAAGAAATACTGCTCCGAGTGCCCGCAGCGACGGATGCTCAGGAGCTGGACCACCACGCTGGCCACTTCGGTATTGAGCCTCACAAACACGACCTCTTCGTCGGTAAGACACAGCCGGAACACGCCGCTCAGCTCTTTTCTGTGCCCCAGCCCCCTGGGTTTCACTACTACCTGCCACACATCTTTGTAGAAGGGTGGCTCCGCCGCCGCTACCGCCGCCGGAGCCGCCGGCTCTCCGTCCGGCTGCGCGCCCAGCGTGCCGCAGCGGCGGCGCTTGCTCTCGAGGATGAGGCGGCTGAGCAGCAAGTACCAGCTTTCTTGCTCCGACTCGTTCTCGGCCACCATAGCGAAGTACTCGTCCTGGGTGAAAAGGGCAATGAGGTGTCGGTACCTGGCATCGGCTCTCTGGCTCACGGAGAAGCACTGGTAGAGGGTGATCACGCGCCGCGGTGGGATGAGCGCGGGGACCGCGGCGCCCGAGGCGGCGGCGGCTGTTGCAGCCGCCGCGGCGCGGACACTGTGCCGGAACTTCCTGGCATTTTCGTAGTATTCCAGCCGAGCTGGGGCGTCTGCCGTCTCGAGTTTGAGCACGAAGTAACGCCGGTGACCATGCTTCTGTTTCCTCAGGTAACCGCGTTTGCACACTTCCTTCCCCACGGGGAGGTCCTCCTCTTCGGACTCTGAGTCCGACCGGGAGCCAGTGGCCGTTGAGAGCCACATGGCTCCCGGACAAGACGACCCGGTCCCAATGAGTGCGGTCGAGGATCCTGGGGAGAGAAGCGGGGTGGTCGTCACTGTTGCCCAAGCCGCTGCTGCTGTGGCTGCTGCAGCTCTCAGTCTCCTTGTCGCTTGGTCGCGAGTGAAGGAGCAACTCGCCATGGTGATGCACGATGGTTTTAAGGTGAGCTGAGGCGAGGGGGGGCGAGGGGGAAGAGGCCGTCTGTCCCTGTCCGCCCGCCCCGGCCCCCTCCTGCCTTGGCCCACGCCCCCGCCCACTTCACTCTGGGCGCCCGGGCAGCGGGCAAAACAACACGTGACCGTTGCCTCACGAGGCGGTAGCTGCATCCCCTGCTACCGGCGCGGTGGAGGGGCGCGAGCAGCCCCCAGTAGAGGTGCGCGGAGTGGGGGGCGAGGGCAGGGGCGTGGGGTCGAGGCCACCTCCAGTTCGGAGACCCTTGAGGTGAATCCCAGGGCCGGTGGTCCAAAGTGTGGGGGGGGAACCGATGGGAGGAGGCGTGGTTTTCTGGCCACCCCGTGCTAAAGGGGGGCCTGAGCTGGCTGGAAGGGCGGGAGAAGGTCGGGAGGGGCTGAGATGAGCGGCCGGCCTGGGGGGGACGAGCGCGGGCGCGAGAGCCCTGCCTCGATTGGTTGAAGGGCACAAGAGGTGGCGGGAGGGGCGGAGCTCCAGGGAGGGGAGCGGGGCCCAGTGCGGAATGGTTTGTTTGTTTATTTAGGAAGCGGGAGCCAGGTGAAACTGTTGCAAGGCTCTGATTGGTTGGGCTAGGAGCCAATGGGTGGATTCAGCAGAAAGGCGGCCCTGAATTCATTAGTTTGGGGGAGGGAGAAAGTTGCGGGAGGAAGGGGGCGTGGCTGGGGTCCCAGAGTGGGCTTTGCTGTCCTTTGGTAGAGTGCTCCAGCGGTAAACAACCCTCCGAAAGTAGCCCTTAATGGTGGTGATAAACTCCTGCAAATCCCAGAGCCACAGTGACCTCTCTGCCTAGAGAGCCCCTCTCTCCCTGTCGCTAATGTACAGTCTCCATACCTCTCTGTTCCCGCCAGGCACGCAGGGTGGGCTGTGCTTCTTAGGAAAAGTGTCAACAGTCCCTGGAACCGTGTTAAAGACCCGGGCCCTCCGAACTGCTGCCCACCGCGCTGCTGGTGCTCGCTGGCCCGCGCTACCCCCAGAAAAGCCAGCGACTTCTCAGACGCGGGAATAACAGCGATGCCTTCCTTCCAAATAAACGCAGTCTGTACACAGTGCATTTCTAGTCCACGAAACACAGGTTCGTTATACATGTTTTTTTTTTTTTGATTATTTGATCAATGAAGACTCAGAGCACACATTAGGGGGCATGCAAAATAAACAGCCATGTTGAAAATAGTCGGACTTCATTCTTACCGAGAAACATGAACGTTGTGCTGTCGTGATATTTTTCTTTTGGAAAATGCTTTGAAGGGTGCTTTTAAAGGAATATCCAAATATTAACTTTCTCCTTCTTTGAAGGAGACTGAAAAGAGAAAAGCTATCTAGAACAAAGGACTGTATTGAGTACTCATCTTGAATCTAGTTTGCATCCTTCACCTCAACTCTTGGCTGCATTGTAGTTTACAAGTTGACATCACAAAAATAACAACTACTTGTCTCCATTCTTTCCGAAAAAAACTACCAGATTATAAGTGCAACCTCATCAAAATTCATTCATTCATATTCTCTCTCTCCCTCATTCTTACTCTCACTCACTCTTCAGACCTAAGAATGAAGATGGGTCGAGATTTATTTTAAGTATCAAAGAGTGACCATACTTGAAGAGAGATGGCTGGACATAAGGGATTTCTCTCAAAAAATGGAGTGGAGTGTCTGTTCACGCTCACACTACAGTAGACGCTGCAAAGGTAAGGTTTACAAGGTCTAGCCCCATACTAAGCGATGTATACACTGTAAAAAATTAACTCCATGTCTGTGTTTTTGATAATTGGCTGATAGATGTAATATTTGAATAGATGACAGCTTTCGGATGCTCTGAATTGGAGGAAAAATAAACTGGTTTTGGTTATCCCACAAATATTAAAAAAGTAATGAACATTTCATTTTCTTCCAGCAGTTTATAAGTCCAGTGTATCCACGGGTGCTAGAAGCAACTATGGATTCTCAAAGGGGCCAAAGGCAGGATGAATGGTGATGGACTGGGGTTGCTCCCTACATATCAGCTATCTATCAACATATGTAAAAGATTATGTACACTTATATCCAAAATGATAGTGAATAAATTTATTTGGATATTTGATAATAGACATTTTATGTCTTTCAAACACAAGGTTTTGCTTTCAATAGAAATGTGAAAATACAATGTGTTTGTAAGTACTATAATAACATATTTAAAAATACATTGAAAATATTAAAAATGCATATTGAATAAAATGTGTAAAATACTGAAGAGATGTAAAAATCCTCATGTCTCTTTGCTGCCTATGTATATAGATTTTTTTTTACACCGAGCAGTATGCTTATAATGCATATCATGTTTTGTATCTTTTCATTTAACATTGCATGGTAACACCCAGATTTCTATGAATCAACCTAACTTGTTAAAATGTAGTATAATATTCCACAAAGTTGTGACATCTAATATATTCTCAGTATGTTAGATGTAATGTAGTTATGTAGTTAAACATCCTCTGCTTTGGGGATATTTAGATTGTATTTACTTTTTTTCAGGATTCTAAATAATCATGCAATGAATATATTAAACCTATTACTTTTGCAAAAACATAAATTATTCCTTTGACATGCTATCTTAGGACTGGAATTGCTGGGTTAAAAATAGGAATATTTGGTATGTTATTTTATGAAATATTGTATTACTAGTCTGTTACCACATCCAATGACAGCATTGGGCATTATTAGATTTAAAAAATAAATCTCTGATAAGCAAAGTGTTATTTTACAGTTCTTTTAATTTGTATGTTTATTTACTAGTAAGATAAAGAATTTGTATGTATATTTACTGACTAGATGCCTATACTGTCTTCTATAAATTGAAGTTTTATAGTATTGCTTCATCTGTTGGATTCTTAATGTTTCATGTGTTGATTTGTTTATACAATAAAGATTTTAAAGCTTTCTCATCTTTGTTCCATTAAACTTGATTCTTTTCTGTTATAAAAGATTTGAAAATTTGGCTGAGCATGGTTTGTAGCACAGTTTAAAATGGAACTACTGAAGCAAAGGTCACAATCATTTCTAAACATCTTTTAAAATATCACATATGTCATATATTTCTTTAAAGAAGGTGTTAAGTTGCTTTTCATCTCTAATAACTTAGAGTATCTGCTGAAGAAATATGACATTATTCTCTACTCAAGGGCAAAAAAATAATACAAGACTAATCAGTGCATTAATAGAAGAACAGAAATAATTTTTGAGCCATCACAGAAAGATTAATGGTGCTGATCACTCTGTACCCAAGGTGTATTATTTAATGACAATAAAGGGGAATTAGAACTATAGTGGCATGTCTCCTGCAGGGATTTTTACTTTGCATGTTTCTGACAATAGGAGAGGATCTAGACATGTGAGCCCTTTGAACAGAAAGAATGTTTCACTAGAAGAACATGTTTTTCTCCCTATAGGTCAACCAAACCTTCGTTGTCCTAGAGTTAGTTGTTCCAGAGCAGAAGCTCTTAGGAGAGACCATCATTACTGAATTGTACCAGATGCTGCCACTTGTCTGACATATATTTAAACTTTCATCTTTGTGGACAACTTAATGATATAGAATAGTTGTTTAGTTTAGGTCAGGTTTCCATAGGCAAAATAAAGCAGAGGGGTGGTACAGACATCTCAAGGATTTAGGCAAAAAGTGGAGATTTTGTGTTGGCCTGAACTCACCAGATGGTTGCCTTAATGCTCTCCTATCTTCTGGTTATATGTTTATGTTCTTAGGGTTTTTTTTTAATTTATTTATTTATTTATTTTTTAGGATCTGTCACCCCCAAAAGCTAAAGTTGCTTTGCATATCCACCCACTAATGCTGTAAAAGTTTGGACTCTGAACTGAAGTGGACACACATCTTCTTAAGATAATAAGAAGTTCTAAAATCTATACTTCTTATTTTAATTCACTAGTTTAGGTGAGGGAAAACCCAGAAACATTAAAACTGGTATTTCACATCTGGAATCTATGATAAAATAGATAAATAGTCGCAGCACCTTTAAAACAGAGTCTATTTAATGAACTATGCCTTTAATAAGGTTTGACTGTAAAAGGAATTTCCTGTGAATCCTGTTTTGAGAAAGCAATTATTTGATTGAAATGATTAGTGAGTGATAATACAAATTCACTGCTTCTTGGCTTATCCACATGATCATCAGGATTCTAAATTCAACTTGTACTGAAATCAGAATGGCTAATTAAAATGTCAATTTACTTAGCTGAAAAATCAAACTGTTACATCCAATATGGACAATTTCAAGAGACATTATTCAAAAGAATAATGCGTGAGAAGAAAAGTAGCCCGTATAAAAGGGCCATTATTCTTACCCAATGTACAAATTATCCTGTAATTATTAACTCTGTAATCTTTGTGAGCTGAGGTCCAATTATAGAGATCAAAATGTGGTGCTACTCTTGATAATCAAATATGATGCTAGGGATGAGGATTGATTTTCTGCATTTAACCATACATGACGTCCAACATGAGAACCATGTATTCTCCGCTATTTGTAAATAAAGGTTGTCCTACCATTTGTAGCTGAAGCCACTGTGTGCAGATGATGGCTTTGGTTCTCAGGTTTTTTTTCTTTTATTACTTTTTAAAATTTTATTTCTGAGCTACTCAAAACCTCTGCTGGAGAAAACAATGGGCGAATGCCTGAATGCTCCTCACAGAACAGGTCTGCCTGTTGCTTTTGTCTCCTAGCAGGCTGCAGCTAAAGTAATTGGAGCAAATACATGGTTTAATTAGGCTCCTAAAGCTTCTCTGTTATCGTAAGTGTCAACTGAAAATTAACTTTGTTAAAAATCAAACAATCTTTCTCACCTTCAGAAGATTTTTAAAAAGTTTCATTTGGAAATGACTTAGTAATCTTGTTAAACATCGACAATAAAATCCGCTACATTTCACATACTTTCAGTGATTTCATACCATACATGTTGTACATTTCAGCACAAAGGAACATCATAAAATGTAGCTTTCTGCTGCTCCTTCTAGTATTATGTAGAAGAAGCGTTCCCAGTGTCAAAAAATTGTGAATTCATACTTCCCCATCTTCAAAATTTGAATTTTTACTGTAAAAAATTAATAGGATAAGGATATGGTTAAATTTTCAGGTATTTTTTTGAGAGTCATTGTTCAAATTACTGTTTTTATTTTTATTTTAAAATAACTCTTACTTTGTTGCCAAGGCTGATTTCAAACTTCTGGTCTCAAATGTTCCTTCTGCCTCAGTCTCCTGAGTAGCAGAGACTACTGTGCACACTGGTGAGCAGCTTAAATTTACTACTAATGAGAAAAACATGTTAAAATAATAAGTGTTAAGCTTACTGTCAGTTACTATTTCTGTATGTTTCGTGTGGTTCTGCAAATAATTGTCAATTGTACCACTCTTTTCTCTCCTAGTGCATATCATAACCAGCTCTAACTGGAATTTCCATGTAGCTTCTTCAACTTGCTACTTCCTTTCTCAATGTCTTCATACAGCCAGTAAAATATTTTCCTGAAGTCACTTTATCACATTTCCTGCTTGGGTATGTGTGATGCCTCCTTCCACATTTTCTTTTTTTTTTTTTATTAGTTTATTAGTCAGTTCTGTATTAAGCAAATACAGTCAGTTTGGTACCATTATTAGGCTCATCCGTGACCTACCCCCTCCCCTTGGCCCCTCCTTGTTGAGGTATACGGGTCATGCATTGTGGAGTTAGCCCACAGTTATGGGTAAGATAAATGTCTCTGCATATCATGACCCAACATGTGACTCTGACATTCTTTCCGCCCCCTCTTCCGCAAAATTTCCCTGAGCCATGTTGGGTTCATTTTTGGTCTGCTTCAGTGATGAGGTGTTGGGGGCCTCTGAGGCTCTGGCTCTCTGATTTGGTAGGAGTTGATTTTTCTCTGTGCTGATCTCTTTCCACATTTTCTACTAGACCAGAGTGAAACTTATTTTACCATATAGGTTCCTTTCTTCCCATCGACACTCTAGCCAGCCCTCTTCCTTGCCCTCTTGCTACATATTACCTTTTCTCCAAAATGATAGAAGCCAATAAAAGTTGCCCCTAATTTTGTTCCAATACATTCTCACTGCTCATACTTCAATGTAGGTTGGCTTCTTTGTGAGCTATAATTGTGTGTAATAGGCATCGTCACCTTTATTTGGGCCACTTCTCTCAACATCAACTACTATTGCCTAATCTTTCTCAACACTCAGTTTAACACTCAGGGAAGCTTTCCTGACTCACAAAATCTGACTACAACCACTCCCTAACCTTCTTAATTATTGGATGTAGGAAGACCATAGGAGTTAGTTGGTATTCATGGATATACTCTGATCATTGCTGTATAACAGTCAATGTTAAACAACAGTTATACTTTTCTGCCACTTGGTAAGTAGCTTCTGCCCAGAAACTGCCTTCCCTCCCCCAATCCTGTTGCCCACTTGTTTGGCTATGCCATACCTTCCTTTGGGATCTCCCACCTTGCCATTACATAGCATCTGCACTTAAACTTTGACTGGCATCATTTCTGATTGGTTGACTTGTGCTTTGCAGGCTATTTTAACAGCTAAAATATAAACTAATCCTTGACATTGGAACATTGTTGTAGACTATCAACTCTAAGAGCAAAACTGTCATCTTTATCTTTTTATTCCTAACACTTAACAGTTTGTGATCACCATCAGGTTTGCTTCAAGGAAGACAGAAAGACATGGAGCACAGGAGGTGAGGAGCAAAGGAAAGAGGGCAAATAAGGAAGAGAAAGAAGGATGGAAGTCCAGAGGCAGAAGGAAAACAGAAAAACATTTCCCAGACATATTGAAATGGTCACTGCAGGGTACCTCCTTGCAAATCCTTTCTAACACTGCCCAGGTCTCCCTAATGTGAACTTTACCCACCATTTCTTTCCCCCGAAAGGGACTATGCCTATTCTCTACTCCATCATGGGTCACTGAATCTTTTTTCACACATGTTCCTTTCCCATCTTGCAATTGTTGTCAGAAACCTCAGGGGATGTCTGTACCCCTCTATTTTTTCTCTTTTCTAAGCTCCATTTGAGAATAAGGAGAAATTCTAGCCTAAATTATTTCAGGTGAGCAATATGAAATTAATATTGGTCACAAACCTCCACCAAGGAAAAACACTTACACTTTCTCAACCCCATTGTTTTCCTTTCCCATTCTTAATCTGAAATATGAGTTCACTGTATTCCCATATATTCTCCATGTGTGCTTACTGTGCATTCCCAGTGCCTGCAGCAGTCTGAAACATACTGAAGATCCTTAGTAAATACTTGTTGAATGAGACAATGAAAAGGGGAAAAAATATATATGTTTTGAAGTGCAATGATTTACCTAAAGAACTGCAAGTGTTCTTGGAAGAGATACCTCTCAGAAACTCCACAGAAATATTCATGTATATGCTTTCCTAGGCATGATCATTCAAAATATTTCCAGATGTATCTTATGTGTATTTAATGATCCTCTTCAGTTTTCCAATTTTTATCTAATTGCTTTCTTTCTACTATATTTTCCTAGCAAGTATACAGACAAAATTTCCAAGTATTGTGAATTATGAGTTTATTTCAGAAAATCCATACATCCAATCAGCATTTATTTATGTTTCTAATGGTAAAATATGTTCTAAATTCCAAGTAATCATCTTAAGAATTGCTCTTGAAATAAAACCATTTTAAGTTTCTTGTTGAGTGTGTTCTTTTCTATCAGAGGATTGTTTAAGGATTCCAAGTACTTTCAGTTGCCTCTGAGTGGGTGCTTTATCTTCCCAAGTGTTTTGTAAGCCCCCCTGAGGGCGACCATTGTATTTATCTCCTTTCTTCTCCCCTGCCGCGTCCAGAACTATTGAATGAAGGATTTTACCTAAATGCAAAATGCTACCCAAGGTGATGAGCCCAGAAGATAATGTGGTATTTGTGCAAAAGGTGCACTATCAGTTATTCAGTGCACTCCTCCATATTTAGGATACTGTTGACAGTCATTGTCAGAGATCACATTTTCTTTAGGCTTGTTAATTATTCTTCCTTGTCAAAAATTTCCAAGTGAAATGCATTAAAAAGAATCACAATATAGGACAGTAAATCATAATTATAAATGTGTCAGCCATGTCAGTTTACATGATTTTTTAAAATTTTTTATATGTTCCCTATTCCCTTTAAATATATCATCATGGAAGATTACAAACTATTATATAAAAATGTAATTTGAGTTAAAGAGTTAGGAAATGAAATGTTTCTGCTTATGCATTTCAGGATCTTTTTTCAAATGTGAGGCTAAAGAGTGAAAGAGAAGTAAGGAACGAAAAAACTTTCATTTTTGATCTAGGGACAAGGAAATTTTCTCTGTCATAGTAAGCCTGCTCCTTTCCTTTTGTGATGATGTATGTAAAAATATCCAGGCTTTATTTCTTAACCGGAATGATAGCTGCATGGGCATTCTGTTTGTTGTTATTTAAATTGCATATATGAATTATATATAATGTGTTTTTCATCCAAAGAAGGAAACTAGTCAATATCTCACTGTGACTCCAAATCAGTCATTCTTTTGGCCAAGTAAGATTTAAGAAGAAATTATCTTAACATATGGACACAGTCTTTAAGAAATGAAGTTTGTACCTGTGTCTCTCGAAAAGTAAAATACTTATTTCAGTATTAAAATAAATGTTTTTGCTAACTAAAATTGTTTTTTTAAATGTTATTAAAATAAAACCTACTAATAATTTGTGTAATCCCCTCTTACTACCCTCCTTTGTTTCCCATCCCTCTGACTGAATCGCCTATTTAAAGAGATTTCTTGAGAGACTCTTTTAAGGCCCATCTAAAAGCTATTGTCACATGTTCAGCCCTCCCTTAGAATTTTCAAGATATATAAAATGAGAAACATTATATTCACAGTACCTAATTATACAAGCAGATATTAATTAGTAAAGGCTCATTTTTTTTCTCTTAAACATGACCATTTTATATCATTTTATTATCTATGTATACGTATATACAACACAATTGTGGGCTTAATGTATTTGTTTTTCTCAACAACATGATTGTAATTTCTTGAGTATTAGGGACAGTTTTTTGTCCCTCTTTCAGGCTTGATGCTTGGCCTAGCTCTGTTACCTGATATTTTTGCTTGATTTGCAAATGCATACATGTCATATTCTGATAGCTTGTGACTCCTTTGCCTCATCCATTTTATACTCACAAGCATGTGCTGGAGGATATAAGCCTACAAAGTGTGCTGTCCTGTAATGCAAATGTTCTGGAGGCACATATAACCATTAATTGTATGTTTTAGGGTGTTTGTAAAATTAAAATGATTAAAATGTAAATCTGAAAACATTTTATGATTTGGACATCTTTTTAAAAATTCATGTTAGAAATCAATTTTAAGGTTTTCAGATATCTGGATTAAGTTGAGTATTTGGTGTTGACCCTAAAGTGGGGAGGAGGGTCATTCAATTTACTAGCCCCATATCTATACTTATGCCTAAAATAAAAAACAAGTCCTGATGGCCAAATATGGCAGATATACTGCTTTAAAATATTATTGTGAATTGAAATTTTAATATACTAAGATTTAACCTATTTATCTATTCTGTGTGTATGTGTGCATTTGTGTGTATGGTATGTATAAAATCTACAGTCCCCTCCATTTTCATTCAAATGACATAATTTCATTATTGTTTATAGGTGAACAAATCTCCAATATACGTATATTTGTTCACATATAAATATACATGGACAAATCTCCAATATATTATATATAAAATTTTGTTTATCCATCTATCTGTTGATGAACATCAGGGATTGTTGCATATCTCTCTTATGTATGGATTATAATTTACAATGTATATATACAAATAAAGGCATGTGAGACTAAATATGAGCTATGATTTAAGATAGGAACCATAAGAGGGGAACAAGAGCTGATGAGAAGTTAATATGGTATATTATGTTTATTGGTTTGCATATGACAAACAACTTTTTATCCCTGGGATGGAACCTTGATGAATTCCATTTGCAAGTATTTAGTACAGAGATTTTGCATTTATGTTCAAGGAGGAATTGGTCTATAATTGTCTTGTTTTCTTTACTTTCTTTAATTTTTGGGGTCTTTTCGAGGTAGGGTCTTGCTCTAACTCAGGCTGACCTGGAATTGGATATGTAGTTTCATGCTGGCCTTGAACTCACAGTGATCCTCCTACCTCTGCCTCCCCTGTGCTGGGATTAAAGCATGGGCCATTATGAGAGAGAGAGAGAGAGAGAGAGGAAGAAGCAGGAGTAGGAGGAGGAGAGAAGGGAGGGGAGGGGAGGGGAAGGGAGGAGAGAATAGAGGAGAATAGGAGCACCATGGCCTCTACCCACTGCAAAAGTGGTTTTATGTGGGTACTAGGGAATTGAATCAGGTCGTCTGGCTTTACTGGTATGAACCTCAATTGCTGCACCTACTCTTCAGACCAATAGTTCTCATGTGTATCTCTATCAGGTTTTGGTATCAGGGTAATATTGGCATCATAAAACATATTTGATAGTTTTCCATCCCTTTCCACTTTATAGAACAGTTTAAAAAGTGTTGGCATTAAAGCTTAGAAAGTTTGACAGAATGGGTCCATGAATCTATCTCCTCCTGGACTTTGTGGGGAGAATTTTAATTACTGCATCAATTTCGTTACTTGCTGTGGGCCTGTTTAAATTATATTTTTTCTTCTTGATTTAATTTTGGTAGGGCATATGCGTTTAGAAATTTATTTCATTTAGGTTTTAAAACTTTTTTGAAGATAAGTTTTTATATTACTAATAATGATTTTCTGGATTTCATTGAAGTCTGTTGCTAATAACTACTTTTTGATCTCTAATTTTATTTATTTGTGTTTTTCATTTTGTTTGGCTAGAGATTTGTCAATTTTGTTAACTTTTTCTAATAACTAACTCTTTAAATGGTTGTTTTTGGTATTATTCATTTTAAAACTCTAATTCATTAATTTTTCCCTAATTTTTATTATTTATTGACATTTACTGCGAATAGGATTAACCTCTTTTTTTACTAGTACCTTAAATATCATCATTAGATTGTTTCTTTGTGATCTCTCAGAATACTTAATGTGCACAATTATGACTATAAACCTTCCTCTTAGTATTGTTTTGATTGAATTCCAATGGATCTAGTAGGTTGTGTTATCATTTTATTTTAATTCTAGAAAAATTTTAATTTCTTCCTTGATTTTTCTAATGATCCACTCATTGCTCATTCAAAAATATATTGTTCAGTCTTCTGAAAGTTTTATAGTTGATGAAGTTTCTCTTGTTGTTGTTTCCTAGCTTTATTATACTGTGGTCTGATAGACTACAAAGAATTATCTCAATTTTTAATTTGTTAAACCATGTTTTGTCCTCTATAATATGGTCATTATGGTAGAAGATTCCATGTGCTTCCAAAAAGGAATATACATTGTCTATGCCTTGAATGGAATATTCTATAGATAATCTGTTAAATCCAGCTGGTCTATGGTATAATTAAAGATACTCTTAAGTATCTGCTGTTTTTTTTACTTTGCAGGACCAGTCTAAATATGTGAGGGGTATTAAAATCTCTCACTATTATTGTTTCTGGATCTACATGACTTTTAATGCCTTTTAGTATTTGTTTTGTGAAGGTAAGATTCCCCCAAATATTTGATGCATAAAAGTTTACAATTGTTATATCTTTTCGATGAATTGTTCACTTTCTTAATATGCGATGTTACTCTATGTCTCTTTTGATTGGCTTTGGTTTCAATTGTACTATATCAGATATACAAATAGCCATGCCTGCTTCTTTTCTTTTTTTTATTTGCTACACAGATAGCTTTCCATCCTTTGACACTCATTTTATGGATGTCTTTGCTAAGTATTTGAGTTTCTTACTTTAATTTTTATTTATTTATTAGAGACAGAGAGAGGGAGGGAGACAGACGTAGAGAGAGAGGATGGGCACACCAGGGGCTCCAGTCACTGCAAATGAACTCCAGGTGCATGTGCCACCTTGTGCATCTGGCTTACTTGGGATCTAACGAATTGAACCTGGGTCCTTAGGCTTCACAGGAAAGCTCCTTATCTGCTAAGCCATTCTCCAGCTCAGTATTTGAATTTCTTAAAGATAACAGATAGTAGATTTTGTTTCATAATCCAGTCAGTAGTTCTTCATGAGTTGAAGCCATTAACATTTAAAGTTATAATTGAGAGCATTTTTTTCCTATTATTAAATTGGGAGAAGTTTTGGTTGGCTGGGTTGGTTTTGTAGGTGTGTTGGCTATCTATGTTAAACATGGTTGATTTATTTCCAAATTCTTCTATGATCGCCTGTTTATTTCTTGGTTAGGTTCTTCCTTTCTGTACAGTATTCGTTTAAGACTTTTCTGTAGTGCTGGTTTGGTTATCATGAATTGCCTTAGTTTCTATTTGCCAGGTAATATTCTTATTTCTCCATAAGTTTTGAAAGATAAATTTTTACATATATCAGTTTTGATTGAAATTTATTTATTTATAGGACCTGATATATATTGTTCTATGTTTTTCTGGCTTTTGGGGTTGCTGAGGAAATATCTGAAATTATTATGATGTTCTTCCTTTTGTATGTGAATTAGCATTTATTTCCTATAATTTTTAGTACTATTTCTTTACTTTGTATCTTTGGCATCTTGATTATGTTATGTTGTGGAGAGGTTGTTTTGTCATGTGTGTTTGAATTTCTAAATGCCTCTTGTCATGTCAGCTTCTCCTTCCAGGTTTGGGAAGTTTTCTGCTATGATTTCACTGAATTCTCTTGAATATATTCCAGATTTCTTGGAAATATTGTTCATGGTTTTTTATTCTTCCCCTTATATATATCCTTGTGAATTATTGTCTTAACTTTGTTTTCCATCTCTGAAATTTGATATACATGGCCTTGTCTACTGGTAATGCTGTCTGCTGTGATTTTTATTTATGCTATTGTTTCTTACATTTCTAGATATCTTGTTTTTTCAGTGTTTTGATTTCCTTGTTAAATTTATCCTTCATGTTTTTTAGACTTACTGTCCTAATTTGCTTAGTAATTCATTCACTTTGGAGACTGTCCTTTTAAGCTCACCATTGAATTCCTTTAGTTCACTAATTTGGTTGTTTGAGCCTTATATGTGGTCATTGATCATTTTTAGAAGTGAGATTCTGAATTTTTTCTCTCATACTTCCTCTATCTTGTTGTTATGGCTTCCACAATAGGGGAATTAGGAGGCTGGGAATGGGTCAAGGTGAGTTGATCCTTCATATTGGATTTCTTTGTTGTTTTCCATATCTGATACAGATTTAACTTCCCCCTCTTTTTAGTCTTAGTTGGTGGTTTGCCTTGTCTTCTGTGGGACCTCCTATAGGCTACTTCACTAGTGATTATAGTGATCTTCTCTTATTATCAGTAAATCTGGTTATGTTTAGCTATATATGACCCCTTTTTATCACCCTCATGACCAGGGGTGGAGTTTACCAGTAGACAATGATGCCACAATAACTAGAGTTCTCTGATTTGAACCAGGTGGGTAGATCAGGTGTCTGGGCTTTCCTTCTGCTGGTAATGTTGAGTGGAGATTCCCCTTGTGGGCAGGGTGCCAGAGTCTGCCTTCTACCTTCTCAGAGACATAGACCTGACTGCATGTGTCCATAGCAATGAGGTCCTGGATTTTTTTTTTTTTTTGGAGTGGGGTTTTCAGACCTGTCTGGTAGTGTGTTGGAGTCCCAGAGTTCTGAGTGGAAACTATGGGCCTGGAAGCCTATTTCTGCTGTTCTTGGAGGTCTGCTCTATTTCTTATTTTGAAAACTGTTCAGTTATTTTGCCCACTTGTTGATTGAATCATAGGTTGTATTGATATCTGTTTTTTTGAGTTTTTATATATTCTAGATACTGATCTACTGTTTGATGTATAGTTGGCAAATATTTTCTCTCATCCTGTATGTTGCCTTATCATTCTGTTGATTTATTTCCTTTTTTATACAGAAGGGTGTTTTTTTTTGTAAATTTCATGTAAACTTTTTCATTTTTTTCTCTATTATTTCTTGAGTTATTGGAGGTTTTCACAAAGTCTTGCCTATACTTCAATATTTGAGTGCTTTTTCTGTTTTCCTTTAGCAGTTTTAAAGTTACATGTCTTACTTTCAAGTTTTTTAATTAATTTTTTTTATTAATTAGTTTTGTACTCAGTAAATACAGTCAAGTTGGTACCATTGTTAGGCTTGTCCATGTCCTACCCCCTCCCTCTGACCCCTCTTTGTTGATCCATTTCGAATTGATATTTTTTCCTACTGCATGAGAGATATTGATCTAGTTTCACTATTTTACCTGTGGGTATCTAGTCTTCTCTGTACCATTTGTTGAACAGGCAATAATTTATCCAGTGTATATTTTTTGATACATCTACCAAAAATCAGATGACTGTAACTGCCTGAGTTTATTTCTGGATATTGTATCTTTTAGATAGTACCATCCTGTTTTATCATGATTTTGTAATATTACTTGAAATCAGGTATTATTGTACCTCAAGAATTTCTCTTTCATTGCTTAAGATTTCTTTGTCTACTCAGAGTTATTGATGCTTCCATATGAATTTTAGGATAGTTTGTTCTAAGTCCCTCAAGACTGTCATTGTAATTTTGATGGGAACTGCATTGAGTTTGTAGATTACTTTTAGTAAAATAACAATTTCCACAATATTAAATGTGCCAATCCATGAACATGGGAGTTCTTTACATATCCTAGTATCATCTTTAATTTCTTTCATCAGTGTCTTTAAGATATTGTTGTTAAGATCTTCTATTTTCTTGATTAGGTTAATTCCTGAGTATTTTTCAACCTATTATGACTGGGAGTTTTTTTTTTTTCCAAGACTTCTTTCTTGGCAACTTTACTTTGGTATCTAGAGACGTTGTTGATTTCTTGTACATTGATTTTGTATCCTGATACTTTGCTCTAACAGTCTTCTGGTGGCGTTTTTTAGGATCTTTTAATTATAGCATAATATGATTTACAAACAGGGGTAATTTGAATTCCTTCTTACCCATTTGTAGTTTATTTATTTATTTATTTATTTATTTCCTTATTGCTCTACCTAAGATTTCAAGGACTATGGAATAAGAGTTGAACAAATAGACACTTTTGTCTCATTTCTGATTCAGAGGGAATGCTTTTAGTTTTTCCTCATTTAGTTTAATGTTGGCTTGGTTTGTCATATGTATATGTTGAGGTATGTTAATTCTACCATTTCATTTCAGAGTTTTTATCATGAAGGAATATGGGAATTTGTCCTAGGCCCTTTTCCCTCTATTGATATGATCATATAATTTCTGTCCCTGATTACATTTATGTGCTATATTCCTTTTATTGAGTTACATAATGTCAAACCATCCATGTATCCCTGGAATGAAATCAATCCAATAATAAAGTCTGTTTAATGTGTTATTGAGTTCTGATTTCAAGTATTTTATTGGTATTTTTCTTTTGTTTATTTTCCAAGGAAAGAACTCATTCTAGCCCAAGCTGACCTGTAGCTCAAGCTTGACCATGAACTCACATTGACCTAATAACTTAGTTTCCTATACACTGAAATTAAAGGCATGTACCACTGTGGTATTTTGAATTTATGTCACCCAATAGACTCAAATGTTTTATTAAATCTGTACCTTGTATTTCCAGCTGCCTGGCTGAAAGAAGTGTCACTGACAGTGGATGTGGGAACAAGCCCAAATGTGTCACTGGGGGTGGATCTGTTTCTACCCTCAGGTATGCAGAGTGGGTTCTACCTGGATTACGTGCTGTTTGCCTATTGGTTTTGGTGTTTGCTTTTGCTGATTCTGCTGGTGGTTTCTTCTCTCTGTGTGTGGATTTGTGAAAGGGGGCTAACTTCTTCTGCTATTATGAAACTTCCCCTGGATCTGTAAGCCTGAAATAAATCCCTTCCTCCCATAAACTGTGTCTGATCTGGAGGTTCATCCCAGCAGTGTGAAGCTGGCAATGACAACCACAATGCCTGGCTTTTATTGAGAATTTTGAGTCTATGTTCACCAGGGTAACTTTTTTATTTTTTAATTTTTTTAATTTTTGATTTTTCAATGTAGGGTTTCACTCTAGCCCAGGCTGACCTGGAATTCACTATGGAGTCTCAGGGTCGCCTCGAATTCATGGCGATCCTCCTACCTCTGCCTCCCCAGTGCTGGGATTAAAGGCGTGGACCATCACACCCAGTCACCAGGGTAATTTTTGTGTAGTGTTCTCTCCAGGTCAGCAGTGAATCTAACAATGATAGGTGTCGCCAAAGATCGTGCAGCTTGCTGACATCAGGCTTGGAGCTATTGGATCTCAAAGTTATTCTCTGTGATAGGATTGACTCATAACCACTTAGGGTGAGGCTACCACCCACCGTTCCTCTTCACTGCCCAATCTGAGCTTCCTGTTGTTCCTACCATAAGCTGTGCAGATGGATCCTAGTCTCTCTGACTTGTATTTGCTCCTTATTACTAGGCTGTTAGGGTAGCTCAGTCTTAAGCGAAGAGATTACCTCTAAAAATGATGCTAGACTACAGCCTTTAAACATATGGGAAGTGTAAAGATGCACTCCATCTGCACTGTTGCCCCATCATGTTGAAGGAGTCACTGCCCCTCCAGAACTCTAGAACCCCAAGCAGGATTTGAAGCTTGTGAGAACTATGGGCTTGTCTCATGTGTAGGGCTTTCAATTTCTTTCACCAATCTATCTGGATTAAACTTTGCTACCTTTCCTCCTGCTTCAGAGTCACCTGGCCCCTGAAGGCATGCACTGTTTGCTCCTTTTCACTGGGTAGACTCCTGTTACTCCACATTTTCAGCCCTTTTTTGTGATTTTTGTGGTTTTCCACTCTTTCTGTCTTTGGAATGGAACCTGTTCTTTGTTATCCTGATTCATTTCATTGACTGCATCATATGGAGGCAACTTCTAATTCTTCATCTCCCCCCAGAAGCTTACGAGAGTTCTTATGAGCTTCAACTTTTCATGTATAAAAAGGACCACCAGATATTGGACTTCATAGGCAAAATTCATTAACTATTACTTCTCTTAGTAGAGACCCATATGCAATTGCATACCTATAATGAGTGAAGCAAAATATTTGAACAATTTTATATTATTTATTATTTCTTACTAGTAGGTCTATATAACAACATAACCACCAACTCTTAATATTTTCAGCAAAATTACGTTATTCTCATAATTTACCTATTATTAATACACATCACA
Source organism: Dipus sagitta (assembly GCA_036346955.1). Taxonomy (NCBI): domain Eukaryota; kingdom Metazoa; phylum Chordata; class Mammalia; order Rodentia; family Dipodidae; genus Dipus; species Dipus sagitta. Next base: position 98,187,562 of record CM070776.1, read on the forward strand.
CCAATCTTAAAATGTATGATTTTATAAAATCACTAATGCAATTTTTAATTAAATTTCACTCAGCTCTGTTTTTATCAAGTATTTACTAAGAACATTAAATTACTACATAACTAACAATTATTTTTTGTGTGTGCATATGCAGTGCAGTAGATGGAATCCAGGACCTTGTACATGCTAGGCCAGCTCAGAGTTGCTACTGAGCTATATCCCCTGCTTTAACTTTTTGTTTGCTTGCTGTTGCAGTCCGGTTCACATTGCTGGTAGAAATCACCCAACCAAGAGAAGCTTTGGGGAAAAAGAGGTTTATTTGGCTTACAGGCTCAAGGACAATCTTCACAATGGCAGGGGGTAACAACAGCATGAACAGAGGGTGGACATCACCTCCCCCCGGCCAACATAAGGTGGACAATAGCAACAGGGGAGTATGCTAAACACCAGCAAGGGGAAACAGGCTATAACACCTATAAGCCTGGCCCCAGCAATACACTGCCTCCAGGAAGCATTAATTCCTAAATTTCCATCAGCTGGGAACCTAGCATTTGTAACACCTAAGTATATGGGGGACAACTGAATCAAACTACCACATTATGCCCCTAGACCCCATAAATTGATAGTCATACATGATGTAAAGTGCAATGCATTCACCTAACTTTAAAAGTCCCCAAAGTTTTTATCAATTCCAGTAATGTTCATACATCCCCATAGTCCAAGATCTTTTAACTGAGCCATAATACCAAAAAGTAACCTCAAAAAACCCATAGTGCCACAGAATAAACATTCACACTGCAAAAGATGGTATTGGGCATAGCAAAGAAACATTCAGCCAACACAAGATTTAAAATAACCAGGGCAAACAGTAAACTCTGTAGCTTCAAGTCCAACAACTCTAGCTAGTAACAAATCTCCAAGTCTGATAATTCTAACCAGCAACAAGTCTCTGGCATTCCAATTCCGCCCCTCCATCTAGGCTACTCACAGTCCTGGAAAACTTCATCGGGCCAGCAGCTCCTTAGCAGCCATCTCATGGTCCCAGCATCTCCACTGGGTCTCCACTGTCATCTACAGTTCATCCTCATGGCTCCATCTGGTCTCCATGCAGGCATTCAGCAAACCTGCTTCACACTGCCCATGGCCATTTCCAAAACACAAGACCATGTTGCAAACTCAATGACCCTCTCTTTCCTGCATTTCTTATACCTTACAATACCAGGTAGGGTGCCAATTTGTTCATCCAGGGGGGAATAAAGCAGACTTTGAAGAACAGGACACTCCTTGAGCACTCAGGCCTCTTCAAAAGAGTGTACATTCTTCCTGTTGCCCCAGTGCAGGTCAGCTGGCCCAATATCAAAGTTGTAATCTCTCAATTACAGCTTAATGGGTAGGAGTTCACCCACAGATTTTTCTTTCTGTGCCATATCTCTCTGCTCACACCAGTTCATTTCTACACAGAGCAACCCTGAGAAACTTCTCAGGACAAAGACATAACAGCAAGCTTTTCACACACATTGCTAGCCCAGTACAAGCAAAGCTCTTTCTCACCCTCATAAGCCAAACCTCACAGTCCATAGTTCTTACTGTATTCACGTCTTTCAACTCTGACCAGAACAGTCCATCAAGCTGTACTTACAGCACTGCAAGGCAAGTGCCAAGCTTGGCAAAATGCCAAGGTTTCAAACCCTTCCACATTCCTCTTGAAAATCAGCTCCAGAAGACAAAAGCCACATAGTGAGTTGACTAGCAGCAATCCCACTCCTTCGTACCACTTTACTGTTGCAGTCAGGTTTACATTGCTGGTAGAAATCACCCAACCAAGAGAAGCTTCTGGGAAAAAGAGGTTTACTTTGGTTTACAGGCTTGAGGGGAAGCTCCGCGATGGCAGGGGGAAAACGATGGCATGAGCAGAGGGTCAACATCCCCCTCCCCTGGCCAACATAAGGTGGACAATAGCAACAGGAGAGTGTGCCAAACACTGGCAAGGGGAAACTGGCTATAACGCCCATAAGCCACCCCCCAACAATACACTGCCACCTGGGGGTGTTAATTCCCAAATCTCCATCAACTGGGAACCTAGTATTCAGAACACCTAAGTTTATGGGGGGCACCTGAATCAAACTACCACACTTGCTTTGTTTACTTTTGAGACAGTTACACTATATATCCCAAGCTTGTTTGGAACTCATGATACTCTTTCTCCTGAGTACTGGTGTTACAAGCATGCACCATCACACTTGGATATTATTTTATTTTAGGGCACTTCTCTGGGCTGGGAAGATGGCTCAGCAATAAAAGGCACTTGCTTGAAAATTCTGCAAGCCTTAGTTTAATTCCCCACTGCTAACATAAAACCAAATGCACAACATGACACATATGTCTGGAATTATTTCCAGTGGCAAGAGGCCCTCATGTGTCCTTACTCTTTAACTCTCTCACTCACAAATAAATAAAGTACTTACCCATTTTTCTGGTTTGTGTCTTTTTTTTTTTTTTTTTTTTTTTGAGGCAGAGCTTCACTCTAGCTCAGGCTGAGCTGGAACCCACTGTGTAACCAGACTACCTTTACCTCTACAGTGCTGGCATTATAGAAATGAGCCACCATGTCCAGCTTAAAGTACATTTTAAATCACATGCCACTCAGGACATGAGGTGAATAGAGCTTCTGAACACAATTGAGAAACTTGTGGCATTAGTTGCAAATAGAGCATCAAACTACTTTGTGACATATGTTACCATGCATAATATGAATTAATGGTTGTAGTTAACTTTATGTGTGATACAAATATATAAATCTGTTAAAAAAGTACACACTTGAAAATGTTTCATGCCTTTATGATACATCTTTTTTTTCTCAGATGATTGGGGTGTTATCCTAGAAATTTTGGAAACAGTATTTCAGTCTTTCACAGCTACACAAACCAACCTGATGAGTCTCCCTCTGATGCTGTGATTTCTCAGATGAACCTAGAAAGCTACATTGTTTGAAGTTTTTATATTCTGAATAACCTTGACATGTTTCTTCTGTTCTTCTTGCTTATTATTTATTCTCAGAAGATCACTAGACTGGCTTTCATCCATCGCTTTCAGTTAATTTTCCAAGATTCTATCTTGCCATTTTAAGTTAAGAGGGACTCATAGAAGACACTAATGAAAAAACTTCAAAAGACTGACTCTCCATAGTAATCTATGATCGTTAACTAGGAAACACATGCTGTGTGAAGTTTTAGTACTTTTATATAATCTGGAACTACACTTCTGTGTGGCCAAGTGACAGGGCTACATTTCTGCTATTATCACTGCAAGTGGGTACATCACAGAATAAAGTAAGCAAATTAGCCTGGGGATTTAGCTCAGTGGCAAAAGAGTTGCCTAGCATGCACACGGCACAGAGTTTGATCCTCAGGACTGAAAAACATTTAGTTAAAGTATCCGTACTAAGCTTGAAAAACAGCAGTCCTCTTCCTCCATTCCCTCTCTACAAGAGGCAATTCTTGTTTTTAATCTTTGATACTTACTTCATGATTTTTAAACTAAATTCTCGTATTACTAGGTCTTGAATGCTAAATTTTAGGCATCTTCTGAAATCTCTCCATGGAAGATAAAGATTTTGTGTTTTTTCTCATAGACAGTCATACACATGCATCCTTCCCATTACCTTATCTTCACATGTTTATAGTGGTTCAACTATGTTAATTCAATTAAAAGATGAGTCAGCTAGTATAGTATATTTAAATTTTTCTTTACAACTTTGTATCTTTATGGAATTAATTATTTTATTACTGTTGGAAGTAAGTAAAGTAAATAAATCATAAATGCACTGTGGTATTTACACTATTTAAAAATATGTTTTCTATCTTCTAAATATATTTTTCATACAAATACAGAAAGCACTTGAATTATCACTTCAATTATTTTAAATATATTTTAGTCTTTGCTTTTATAAAGTATTATATTTATACTTCAATTTTCTTATTTTCAAGATTTCTTTTTTCTACTCTCTATTTTTTTTATTTTCAGATGTCATTCTATTATTATTTTATAACAAGTCCCAATGTCCTCTCTAATGTCAGAAGATATTGATTATATTTATTTATTTATTAAATTTTATTTATTTGAGGCAGAGAGAGAGAGACAAAGACAAATAGAGAAATTATTGGCATGCCAGGACCTTCAGCCACTGTAAACAAACTCCAGACACATCACTTTGTACATCTGGCTTACGTGGGTCCTGAGGAATTGAACCTGGGTCCTTTGGCTTCTCAGGCAAACACCTTAACTGCTAAGCTATCTCTCCAGCCCAATATGTTCATAATTATCCTCTCTGCATGTGTTAGAGAAAAGTCATTATCTTGGAAAAGTGTAAATGGTTAGGCAGCAGGTGGTAATGAAAGATTTGTCATATCAGAAATTTGGTAGACTTTTGTAAAGGTGAAATAGCCACCTAGGATATTGTGAAAATCAGAACACATGCTGTATGATAAACCTGTAGTATTAGACAAAATGTTTTTGAAAATTCATAGCATTGGTGTCTTTACATTGTGTTGCTTTTAGATGCTGAGTTGTTTTACAAGAAAGATTGTTTTCCAGAGATAGCCAAAAGGATTGATGCTATGCTTGAGGTTTATAACCTAATTTCGCAGAAGTTCCTATAACTTGCAGAACTCACAGGGGTTTTAAAAACCAATTACTTTCCCAAAAGGAAACAGTAGTAATCAATAAGAGAGTATTAGCAGGAGAGAAAAAAATTGGCCCAAGGCAAAAATGCAAGTAAAAGAGGATCCTTCTCACTTGAAGCTATTCTTAGGTCATTCCCAGGTATCAACCATTCACTTGAGATAGAAAGGGTCAGGTAAAAGTAATCAGTAAAAGACTGGGGACAGAATTAAAAACTTAAGAGAAGGAAAGATTGGTGTATGTACTTTACTTCCTCATTGATTGACCAGATGTAATGGACCCAGAAGCCTGTAAGTTTTTCAGGATATGGAATTGCCAAAGAAGCCACAAACTAGAGCTCCAAACACCTGTGATAAAATGGCATTCTTTCCTCATGAGACACTAGTTATAAATCTAATAAAATGTATATAGCATCTTTCTGTTGAACTGTAAAATACGGATAAAATAAATATGTAAAGAAATGAAAAATATGACATGTTCATATATTGGTAAACACAATATAAAATAATAGTTTACAAACCAATCCTTAGATTCAATGAAATTTCAATCAAAATACATGAATGATCCTTCATAGACATCAAAAAGCCAATTTCTAGAATTAGATATACAGCAGATTTAGAGTGAAGAAAATGGTTTTTTAAAAACAATAAAGTGGGCTGAAGAGATGGCTTAGCTGTTAAGCCACTTGCCTGCAAAGCCCAAGAGCTAAGCCTAAGGACTCAGCTTTGATTCCCCAATACCCACGTAAGCCAGATGCACAAAGTGGTACATGCTTCTGGAATTTGTTTGCAGTGGCAAGAAGCCCTGGTGCACCCATTCTTTCTGTCTTTCTTCTCTGTATTTTTCTCTGTCTCTGTGCTTGGAAATAAACAAACATAAAAAAATTTTAAAAACAATAAAGTATGATGCACACATGCTAAATTATCAATTTATGTCTCAGAAATCAAGACAAATATTTTTGAAAGCATAGACATATGAATTGATAAGACAAGGCATAGACTATAGAAAAAAACAATGGTAAGTATATAGAGAAATAGAAAATATAGTCAACAAATAATACCAGAAAAGATGGAACATTCCTATTGAAAAAACCTTGATCTCTGATCCTTACTTTTCATCTTATATGAAAAAAATAACTAAGGCATGATAGTAGATTTAAATTAAAAACTAAACTAAATAACTGCAAGAAGAAAACATAGGAAATCTTAGTTAATATTCAGTTAGGGAAACATTTTATAGACATGACACAATATACAGGATCTATAAAGGAAGAAGTTGATGAATTTAATTTCATCAAAATTTAATCTTTTGTGCTGTGAAAGATACCACTCAAGAATTAAAATGAAGGCAGACTGGGACAAATCATTTACAAGACATATATCTGACGAAGTACTTATAGGCAAAGTATAAAAGAATTCTCAAAACTTGAAAGCGAATGATTCAAATAAAAAAAAAATCTGGGCTGGAGGGATGGCTTAGCAATTAAAGCACATGCCTGCGAAGCCTAAGGATCCAGGTTTGATTCTCCAGGTCCCACGTAAACCAGATGCACATGATGGCACATGCATCTGGAGTTTGTTTGCAGTGGCTAGAGGCCCTGGCATGCCCATTCTCTCTCTCTCTCATAAATAAATAAAATAAAAATAAATCTTTAAAAAATCTGTTAAAGTTTGGACTGACATTTCAACAAAGACATATAAAAAGGCATACAAAAAGCACATGAGAAAATGCTGTGTTGTTAGATAAGTATATTTTTAAATTTCTAAGAATCTGTCAAGCTGCCTTGAGAGCTTTGTGATGTTTTGCATTCCCTAGTAGTGTGTGCAATTGTAGTTGCAATTGTATGCTTGAGGTCCCAAGAATAAGATGTATATTCATACAAAAACTTGTGTGTATTTCTTACCAAATACAACTGGTCCACAGAAGACTTTTATTGTATGCAAACTATAACTATGTAATGTATATAAGCAATATAACTAAAAATCAACTGTGATTATTTAACCACAAAATTTCTTTCTTCCACTCCCAAGTTTTCACCCACAGGAAATGTAGTATAAAAAGTTATCTAGCTTCCAAAGAAGGATGTACTATCTATCTATGATCTAATTCCCACATGAATATGCAATAGAATAAACACAAAAGAATGAACAAAGGGAGAACGTGGAGGAAAGATATATGAGAATCATCATCAAAGAACAGAATTAAGGGCTTCCTAAGAAATTTACTTCATGGCTATAGTAAGAAATTCACTACAATCTTGGTTAAAGGGACTTAATGAATAATACTAGGCAGTGACTACCACAAGTAATTCTTACCTTGCACAAATCGCAGTTTTTATTGCACAAGAGGCTAGATCTGCAAAGAAATACAAAACACTCAGGAAAGGGCATAATTTGAGTTCAATATAACCAATCAATCCAAACTTCAAAATCTGCAGTTCTCATTTTAATAGCAATTAAAGTATACAAATAAGTAATTATTTAAAGGACTGGTTGGTGTTTAGCTCAGTGGTGGAATACTTGCATAGCATGTGTTAGAACTTGAATTAAATTCCCAGTACCACAATCAACCAACCAATCTGCAAACAAACATTGCTCTACTATTTTATATTTGTGAACTCTATGATTTTTGCTGTTTCTGTGAGTCCAAATATGCTACAATTTTTCTAAGTATAAAAACGAATGTGGGAAATCCCTGGGAACCTCCATTTCAGAAGTTATTTTAAGTAGGAAAAACACAATATAATCTATTGTAAGGTATCTTTTGTTCAATAAAGAAGTAAGGGGTAAGAAAGGAAAATAAACTCAGCATCACTGTGTACACATACTTGTTCATACAAAAGGAAGCTCAAGAAGCCGGGCGTGGTGGCGCACGCCTTTAATCCCAGCACTCGGGAGGCAGAGGTAGGAGGATCGCCGAGAGTTCGAGGCCACCCTGAGACTACAGAGTGAATTCCAGGTCAGCCTGAGCTAGAGTGAGACTCTACCTCGAGAAACCAAAAAAAAAAAAAAAAAAAAAAAAAAAAAAAAAAAAAACCACAAAAGGAAGCTCAAGAGAGGAAGGCAGAAATAATGACATTGCTCAGAGATATGCTTGCCCAGTATGTGTGTGGCGATGAGTTCCATCCCAAGAACTCCATAAAATTAAAAAATAATTAGGCATGGTAACATGGCTCAATGATTAAAATGCTTACTTGCAAGCCTGGTAGCCTAATTTTAACTCCCAGGTACCCAGATGAAGCTGATTGCAAAGTAGACCTCAATGGCCAGCTAGATAGGCACATATGAAGTGAATAAGCAAACACAAAATAACATCTAGAGAGACCCTATCTCAATTAGTGTGAAGGGAGAGCACAAACATCACAAGGTTGTTCTTGGACCATCACATATGCACTGTGTCTCATGCTTGCATGTGTGTTTGTGCAAGTATACACACACACACACACACACACACACACACACACACAATTTTTTTAAAGTAAAAAGAAACTTTAAAAATAAAAATGAAATTAAGACATGATGGAGACTTATCAGGTACAGGATAGGAAGAGTTAGAGGTGTTTACATCTCTCTGAGTACCACTATTTTATATTTGTGAAGTTTGGAATCTATTGTGCCTACTCAAAAGACAAATGATTACATGAAAACAGATGGGGAAAACAAAATGGGAACAGAAATAAATGAAACATAAACCAATGCTGAAGGAAGCATGAGAAGCACAAAATCTGAACATAAAATTTTGGATGTCTTCAGATTAAGGAAAGATCTGAAACCAAATTCTTATCTTGAGTTATAGGTTTGTTTTTCACAGTAGAGTGGGTTAGAAATTATAAAACTACATTCTTCACACTATAAGATTTAACAAATGAGTAAATTTATGGTGGATAATAGGATTCAGGCAGCTGATCACATTTAATATATAGTAAGGAAGTAGAGAAAGTAAGGAGTGGGGTTGGGCTACAAAAATTCAGGATCTGCCCTCAAGGACTCACTTCTTCTAGTGAGGCTCCGTCACCTAAACATTACAACTCTTAAAAGTAAAATGAATCATAGAAAGATTAGGAAATCATTATTTTCAATCCTTTTGAAAAAGATTTATTTATTTTCAAAATTTCCAGTCACCATAATAAATAATAACTCAGGCAGAAATTGCCAATGTACACAAAAACAAGTTGAAGAAAGTTTATAATCTCAGCACTCAGGAGGCTGAGAGAGAAGCATAATTAATTCCAAAACAACCTGAGTTACAATGTGAATTAAAGATCAGCCTTGGATAGAGTGAGACCCTGTCTCAAAAAAATAAATTTTAAGATTAACATGATAGTTACATAGTCTCAAAATATTTATTCATAAAGTATTGACAATATACAAACTGAAAAAAAACATAAATTCATAGGGAAGAGATCTCACAGATTTCATCTTAAACCAGTAATCAGAATGAGTATAAACAGAAAGAGACATTAATCAATTTTAATTTACCCTAAGATGTTCTGAGAAAATAATATCATTTTTATGGTACTCATCAAAATTTGTACCCTGTATCTAGTCTTAGAAAAACACCAAATAAACACAGTTAGAAGATAGTCTAGAAAGCCTGCAAGCATAAACTCTTTAAAACTATGAACATCATAAAACAAAAAGAAAACATAAGAACTGTTATAGATTGAAGGAGACTAAAGGGACTGTCATAGACAGCTTCATGTTGCTGGGATGGACATCCAAACCAGGAACAGTTTAGGTGAGAAAGTGATTTATTTCAAGCTTACACATCCAGGGAAAATTCAACCAAATGGTGAAAGAAGTAGGCTCCTTTTCATAAACCCAAGCAGAGAGACACCACCAAGTAGCCAGGACAACCAGCAAGTACCAATAGCAGCACAAGAACCCACAAGAGCTCAGACTGTTCTCTGTACCTTTGGGCTGGAATTAATTTCTGCTCCAAGTGACATTTTAAGGCTGGACTCCAAGACCTGCCCCTGGTGATGCCACTTTCAGCCAGGTGGCTGGAGATCCTAGTTGCAAATTTAATTTAAACACCTGAGTCTATGGGGACATACATTCAAACTACCACAGGAACATAAGGGACATAATGAGTAAAAGTGGTATGTAGTCCTGGACTGAAACCTTAACTAGAAAATAAAAATATTTCATATATATATATACATATATTACTAGTATAATTGGAAACATTTGATTGAGGTTCATAGATTGAAAAAAAGTAGTTAGTATCTTGATTTTGATGATTGCAAGGCAGTAGTGATAGCTAATTTTCACTGTCAATTTCACTGGATTAAGAAATACCTAAATCGTTAGTAAAACATACCTCTAGGTGTGCCTATGATGGCTTTTCCAGAAAGGATTAACTGAGGGAAGATACCTATCTTGAAAGTGGGCTGAGGTCCTGGGATGAATAAAAAGGGAAAAAGGAGAAAGTCATCTAAGAACTTTGATTTTCCTTCTTCTACTTCCTAATCCAGCCAGGATATATCTTTGCATGCCTGCAACTCCAGTGCTGAGGGAGGCCAAGACAGGACAATTACTTTGGCTTGCTGGTCATAAAGTCTGATTGAAAAAAAAAAAACGTAGCTCCTGGTTAGTGAAAGACTCTACCTCAAATAAATAAGACAAAATAGTGTTGAAGGATGATACGTGATGTTCTACACTGGCATCTGTACACATTCACATGAGGTGCACACATGTGAATGCACATGCAGACACCATATACACCACATACATGGACATGAATCAAACCACATCTATAAAGGATCAAAGAAAGAAAGAGAAACAGTACTGTCCTGAAGCATACTTCAAAACCTACCTCAGAAAAAAACAAAACAAAACAAAAGCCTTCAAATTAACAAGTAATGGAACACAGAAAAGCAACCAACTTGAAGAAATGCTGTATTAGTTACCTTTCTCCTTGCTGTAATAAAATATCTGACAAGAACAACTTAAGGAAGGGAGGGTTTATTTTGGATTACAGTTTGAGGGGATGAAGTCCATCATGACAGAGAACGCATGGTAGCAGTAGTATGAAACAGCTAAACACATTCAGTTCACAGTCATTCAGAGAGTTAAATGCTGCTGCTCATAATCCAGGATCCCTATGGGATTGTACCACATTTAAAATGGGTCGTCTTCCCTTGGTTAACCTAAGCTAGAAAATCTCTCAGACTTGCCCATAGCCTTTTTTCCATGATAACTGTAAATTCTATCAAGTTGAGAACAGAGATTAGCATTGTAATTCCATCCTTGTTCCCATAGGCTAAATACATTTTGTCTAAATCCAAAAGTCCTCTTAGTCTTTAGTAGTTCTAACTTTGTTCAAAACTAAATGCATGAATCTTCTGAGACTCAGGGAAACATTTGCAAGTGGGTTTTCATAACAACCAAAAAAACAAATGGCATACTTATGACATTCAATGATATAGAGTAAATATTGTCAATCCAAAAAGGAGGAATGGGAACCTACAAATAAATAGCAGAGCAAACCAAGACAAAACTCAGCAGGGAGAAGACCCAAATCTTGCAGATCTGTGTCAGGTATTTGGGACTTTTGACAGAATCTTCCAGGCTACAAAGGACTTGGGTGTCCTTGTCCATTCAGCTCGGCCACCTGTACTGTACAGGTATCTTTTTTGTGGTACTGTGAATTGATCTTCTTGTACATATTATGCAAGATGTTTACCACTGAAGTACATCCCCACCTTTTCATGTTTGTATTTTTGAAACAAGTTCTCACTAAGTTGTCTCAGATACCCTTGAATTCACTATGTAGCCCAGGGAGATCATAGACTTATTTTCCCCCTGCTTTAGACTCTGAACTTTACATTGAAAAACTGATTGGTTTCCTGAAGGTAAAACTCATGAAACTGAACCATTCCCTCCCATTAGCCCCCCCCCAAAAAAAGATCCCTGATACTCTGCGCTTTTTCAGACTTTCAAATTTGTATGAACTGAGCCTGTGCACTCATGCTCAGCATTAAAGATTCTAGTTTTTTGCTTGACCCTGGTTTTTGTGGAGTTTGCTGCTTATTGGCTTCTCCTCTGGTGAGTGTTATTTTCCATTTTCATCTGCCTCTCTTCCACATGTTGTGTGAGGGTAGTCAATGGTTTTTCCTGTTGGAGAACATCAGTTCTCTGAATAATCTAAAAACTTGTTGATATTTTATTTTATTTCAGTATTTTTCTCATTCCATGAATAGGAAAGTCATTCCATCTTCCATTCTTTCATTGCAAAATATGGAGTGTAATATACTCCTTTGTGTTAATGTAAAATAATTTATTCAAATATTATCCTGTGTACAGTCATTTTAGTTGTTTAATGTTTTTTAGTTAGAAACAATGTAGTTAGCTATAACCTTGTTCATATACCTTTTTGAATTGTTGGAAGTGTAAATTCAGATTAAATTTCTAGAATTGTGATACTGAGTAAAAAGATAAATGTCTATGCAGCTTGGTTTTATGCTTCACAAATACTTAACATAACATAATTTTTGTATCAATCTCTGACTCTTAACTACAAATTTTCATTATCTTAATTCTGATGTATGTTTATTTGTTTTCATAACATTTTGCTATAATTCTATATTTATATTACTCTTCATCTTCTTTAAGTTTGATTACTTTTTAAATTTCAATTGTTTTAATTAGGTGTTTGGAAGTTATACTTTAATCTCTTTCTTACTGTGGCAAACACATAATATTAAATGTATCATATTAACCATTTCCAAAGATACAGTTTAAAGGTACATTGCCAATTATATTCACATGATTGTATAATAGAACTCTGGAACTTTTTTGATTTTGTTCAACTGAAACTATACAGATTAAATGCTAACACTCACTCCCCCAAATCCTGGCTTTTGGAAACTACTATCTCTTTCTATTATTTTGTCTACTTCAGGTATTTCCTGGGTGACATCATAATGCTATGGTTTGTATATGGGTCAAGCGTATCCCCTAGGATCTTCAGTGTGATGGTGTTAAAGTGTAGTAGGATCTTTAAGAGGTGAACTCTATGGGGAGGTCCTTACACCACTGAGTTCTGTTCTCAGGAGTGACTGAGGTAGTTCTCATGAGATATATCCCTGAGTCATTCAGTTCTCACAAGAGAATTATAAAACAGCAAGCTCAACCCCACCAATTATCCCTGGCTTCTTGCCTTGTGGTGTGTTCCCTTAAACATGTTTCACCTTTCTGATACCAATGGAATGAGAACTTTATCAGAGCTGAGGTCATACTGGCACTATGCCTTTGACTCTCAATAAATATAAGCTAAATTACCCTCTTGTATTTATCCAGTTACCTAACCTGAGGTATATTTTAAAGTTTTTATTCATTTATTCACAAGCAGAGAGAGATAGAAGAGAGACAGACAGACAGAATGGGCACAGCAGGGCCTCCAGCCTCTGAAAATGGACTCCAGATGCATGCACAACTTTGTGAATGTGGCTTTATGTGAGAACTGGGGAATTGAACTCTGGTCATTAGGGTCTGAAGGCAAGTGTTTTAATCTCTGAGCCATCTCTCCAACCCAGTAATTTTATTATAATAATAGAAAATAGATTATCATACACAGTAATTGTCATTTTGTGAGTAGTCTGTTTCACTTAGCATAATAATCTCAAGTCACTCTCATGTTATAGAATGTATAGGACTACATGACTACATACTTCTTAATCTACATTATATTCCATTGTATGTGCATAACACATTTTTATATAGTCTGCCCTTGACAAAAATTTATGTTGTTTCCATTTCATTTTTATTCTGAATAATGTTAAAATGAACATATGTGTGTATAAATATCTCTTTAAGTTCCTCATTTAAATTCATTTAATATATTATATTCTGAGTATTTATGCTCAAATTCATGTGTTGGAAACAATCTCCAAGGCAATGGTGTTGGGAGGTGACGGTTTGGGAAGTATTTAGGTCATGAGAGTCTGAACCTTTTGAATGGATTGATGCACTTATACAAAAGGCTTGACAAATGGAGTTTTCTCCTTTTATTCCCACCTGATCCTGTCATGTGAGGAAATAACATTCTTCTCCTTTGGTGAATAGAAAATCTAAGGTACCATCTTGAAAGAGAGAGGTTAGACCCTTATCAGATACAAAATCTGCTAGTGGCATGATGTTAGATTTCCTAGCCTCCACAATAGTAGGAAATAAATATCTATTATTAATAAATTACTCAACATCAGGTACAAACACAAAGTCCACTGTAGTTGATTTCCAACTAGAACTAGATAATAAGATCCTATTGCTGAAGATGCTATATGTTTGATTGCAGGACATAAAGAAATAAAACTGGAAGTTAGATGGAAGCTTTCTGACTGGTGAATAACTTTCACAGTGTTGGAAAGTGATATGTAGGATATTAGAAAAGAATTGTCTTCATCAGTCTCACTCAGATATGGACAATACATGCTATAATAGTAATGAGGCCATTATGGACATAAGAAACCATATTATAATTGGATTTAAGGTCTGCTCCACAGGAGATAAATCATATTTGGGCCTTTGGACTTGGTCAAACACCCATGGCTAGAGTAGTCATAGGTCCTAGTGTGGGATCTACTGCTGGTGTTTTTCTAAATGGATATAATGTACATCTATATCATATCCTCTAAATCTCAGAGAAGATTGTGGACAAGGGAGAGGAAAGATTGTAAAAGCTGGAGGAAGAGGTACAATAATGTGTAATTCTTTTCTCTAGACATGATAGGGCTGCCACACTCTTAAACTCTTAGAATATACCTCATGACCTGCACAAGACTGTCAGTCTATATTCTGTCATGATAGGAAGAGGCTCATAAGGCCCCTTCCATCCCTGAGGATGTATATAGAAAATTGATGCTTGCTAAGGGAAGGAAAGACATTTTGTTCAGTGGTGTCGCCACTGGTAAGTTGTCCATTCTCCTGTAAATCTATAAATATTCACTCATCCATGCTCCTATAAAGAATCCTAAATTAAAAACATTCGATACCCAAAAGCAAAAACAAAAAATAAATATGAAAGAAGAAAACTGACTAATTTGGATGAGGAAGTAGCTTAGCAAGAGTGGGATTTGAGGGTAATGTGGTAAATATGACTAAAATAAATTACGAATATGCATGTATATATTTATGGATATAGATCTGTATAACAATTTATCATATATCCATGAAAATATCCTAAAGAACCTATTATCATATATAATTAATATATGCTGTTATATTTACCTTCTCATTGCTGGGACAAGCACCTGACCAGAAGCAGCTCATAAGAGGCTTATTTCTGGTTTATACTTTCTAGGGGAAGCTTTATCATGATGGAAGAAGCTGCCTCACTTCATCAAACATCCACAGCAGAGAGACAACAGGAAGCATGAGTTCAGTTTGAGCACACACAGGGATGAACTCACCCCAAGATCCACCCCCAGTAACATACCTCTCCAGCAAGACTCCATGTCCCAAAGACTCTACTAGTTGGGAACTAACTAAGTAGGAAACATAATCACAAACACTTGAGGCTATGGGATACTATATTCAAATCAGCACATTACACTCCTGGCCCTATACACTCATGACCATCTCACAATGCAAATTTCATCCAGTCCAACTTCAAAATTCCCCATAGTCCTTACCAATTTTAACACTATTCAAAAGTCCAAAGTCTCATCTCAGACTCAAAACAGTCTCTTAACTATCTTGAGTCCTTTAAAATAAAAACACAAGTTATATACTTATAACACACAATGGCACAGGGTAAACATTCCCATTGCAAAAAGAAGGCATATTAAGGAGAAATTGGACTAATGCAAGATCAATAACCAGCAGGAAAACATCAAATATCTGGTGCGGCAGACTTTACAACTTTTTGGCCAAACACACCAGTCCATTATTTTATTTTATTTTCTCTTTTTCATTTTTTAATTTATTTTCAAGCAGGGAGAGATTTATAGAAGAAATACAGACAGAGATAATGTGGTGCACCAGAGCCTCCAGCTCCTGCAAACTCTAGATACATGTGCTATTTTGTGCATCTGGCTTTACATGAGCACTGGGGAGTTAAACCCACTTTGTCAGGCTATGCAAACATGCTCCCTAATGCTGAGCAATCTCTAAAACCCCAGTCCATTACTTACTTTTAAATTCAACTTTGCTCACATTCCCAGGACATGTGCAAAATGCAGGCAACCTTTCCTCCAGTATCCCAGTTCTAACAAAGTTCTTTGCTTCCCCATTCAACTTCATAAGCCAAGAATTTACAGCCCACAATTCTCTTTGCATGTTATTTTTTCAAACTATCACCAGAATAATAGCTTATCAAACTCTGCTTACAACACTGCAAGGCGTCTCCAGTCCAAAGTACCATATCCTTCAATCTTCTTTGCAAAAACACATTCCAAAAGACAAAAAACTTCATGGTCACATTCATTTCAGAAAAAAAAAAAAAACCACTTCTTAGTACTAATTTTCTATTGGAGTTATCTTCTCATTGCTAAGGTGAAGCACCTGACCAATAGCAGCTTGTGGAAGGAAAGGTTTATTTATTTATTTATTTATTTATTTTTGGTTTGCAGTCTGGAGGAGAAACTTCATGATCAGTGTGGGTGGGTGCATGGCATTAGCAAAGGCTGGATATCATCTCTGCCACAGCAGGTAGAAAAAAGCAGCATGAGAGAGAGCCAAGCTAATATTGGCATTCAAGGGGCTGATAAACCTTAAGGCTCAACCCCAGCAATACAGTTTTTCTTTTGTAATTTTGTATTGTATTTTTTATAATAGCCCTTTTGCCTGGAGGGAAACGTAATCTCAGTGTAATTTTAATTTGTATTTTGCTTGTGTATAAGGATGTTGAATATTTTTTCATGTATTTTTTATTTTTGTTTATTTTTATTTATTTATTTGAGAATGACAGACAGAGAGAGGAAGAGGTGGAGAGAGAGAGAGAGAATGGGTGCATCAGGGCCTCCAGCCACTGCAAATGAACTCCAGATGCATGCGCCACCTTGTGCATCTGGCTTACATGGATCCCGGGGAGTCGAGCCTTGAACCAGGGTCCTTAGGCTTCACAAGCAAGCACTTAACCACTAAGCCATCTCTCCAGCCCCTTTTTCATGTATTTATTGGCCATTTGTATTTCTTCAATTGAAAAGTGTCTGCTCAGTTCATTTGCCAAGTTATTAATTGGTTTATTTCCTCTTTTGGTGTTTAATTTTTAATTTTTCTATATATTTTCTTGAAATTAATCCCTAGATGAACAGCAAAATACTTCTCCCATTCTGTTGGCTGTCTCTTTACCCTGTTAACTGTTTCCTTTGTTGTAAAACAGCTTTTCAATTTGATGCAACCCATTTGTCAATTCTGGTTATTTCTTGGGCTACTGGAGTCCTTTTCAGAAAAATCTTTGCTTCTAGCTATCTCTTCAAGTGTCTTTCCTGTGTTTTCCTCTAGCAATTTCAGAGTTTATGTCTTACATTAATGTCTTTAATCTACTTTGAGTTGATTTTTATGCAGGATGATACATGGGCAATTTAGTTTCATTTTTCACAGGTGAATATCCAGTTGTTCCTGCACTATTTTAAGAGACTGTCTTTTCTACAATGTAAGTTTTTGGCATCTTTATTGAAAATCATATAACTGCAGCTGCACGGGTTTATTTCTTGGTCCTCAATTTTATTTATTGGTCATTGGAATTTCTATGAGAATTGCATTGTATCTATAAGTAGCTTTAGGTAATACAGCCATTTTCACAATACTAAATTTTTCAATCTTTCTACTTTCTAGTATTGTATTCTTCAAAGTTGATATGGGGATTTGTGGTGTCCTTGAGAGTTATGGAGCCTTTCTTTGTTCTTGGGTGGGTAATAGGTCAGGATCTATGGTGCCAGACACTCAACATCACACAAAGCTTCCACTGAATTATTGGCTCCCAGGTTCCTGCCTTATAAATTCCAAGAATGGCATTTACAGACAATACAGGGTTAACTTTTGAAAGATTTTATTATAGAGCTTATAGGTAGAACTTAAGAGAAGGAAAGAATGCAGAGCTCTTGCCCAAGAGGAGTCAACTGGGCATTCCAAAATTTGACAAGCCAAGCCTGGTAGTGGTGGCACACGCCTTTAATCCCAGCACTGGAGATGCAGAGGTAGGAGGATCACCAAGAGTTGGAGGCCACCCTGAGACTACATAGTGAATTCCAATTCAGCCTGGCCTAGAGAGACATCTTACCTAGAAAAAAAAAAAAAAAAAAAAAAAAAAACAACAACAACAAAAAAAAAAAACATGAAAACCCCAAAATTGGAAATCCAACCTAGAGAAACAGACTATTTTTTTAATGGGGTGGGGCAGAACTGGTTAGTATAGTCTCAATCCAGGTTTCTAGGTATGGGGTCAGTAATTCTGGGAAAGGAGGCAATCTTCCCAGGGATTTTAATTTTCCAGGAAAGGAAACTATCGGCTGTAAGAAAGGGAAACTCCCTTAGGAAAGAAGTGATCTAGGCAGAGACTCAGGTTGAAGGAAGAAAAGAACTATGAGGCAACTTCTTTAGGCAGAAAGAAATAAGGAAAAGCCAGACCTTTCAGGAACCTCTGACCTCTAGCAAGCAGAGGTGATAATGGAATGCTTTGGGGGAAGGAGATAAGGATAGCCCAGATTGTCTCTCTACAGGCTTAAGGACATTCCTCATTTTGACTTTCTGGAGACCCTGTTACCCCAAAACTGTTGAAAAGTTTCATTTTAATTATAGAGGTCTTTCATATTTTTGGTAAGGTTTATTCCTAGGTATTTAATTTGGCACCGGAGAGGGCTATAGTGAGTTGGATCATTAACTTAGATTCTTTCTTGGAAAATTTGTTGGTGGTGTATGGAAAAGCTGTTGATTTTTGTATGCAGATACTTTCCTGAAAGTCTGTAAAGTATAGGAGCACATAATTTGCAAGTAAGTATAATTTGACTTTTTTCCTACCTGAATTCCTTTTTCTCCTTTCTTGCTTAACATAATTTTGATAAGCATGCAAAAGTAATTCAGTAGCGGAAGGATTGACTGTCCAACAAATGATGCTGTAGCATCGGTTACTTTGGGGAGACTCAAAATGAGTCATGTTCCTAAATGCAATACACAAAATAACTAAGGCTTTAGGGGAAATATTGTAAAAATTTTCTGGATTTATGTTTAGACAAAGAATTGGTAGACTTAACACCAAAGAATGTTCCATGAAGAGCGAAAATTGGTAAATTAGACCTCATCCATTTGAAAATCTTTTGTTCTATAAAGGAAACTGTTAGAGAATGAAAAAACAAGGTTATGACTTAGAAGATATATTACCAAGTATCCCCATATCTGACAAAATTGTAGTATCTCTATATATCTGTATCAAGCCATCTATCAATATATATAAGTGTCAATGCTCAATAGTTAAAAACCTCAATTAGTGAATGGATAAGAGACCCAAATAGACATTTCTTCTAAATGGATGTATGTGTAGAAGTCATCTAATCACATTGAAAAGTGTTCTGCATAATTAGCCATTATGGTAATACAAATTAAATCTACAATTGGCCATCACTACACACTTATCAAGTGGATGTAATAAAAAAAATGTAGTGTTAGTACCAATTGCTGGGAGGCAATAGAATAAAGAAACTCAAGACAAATTGCTTTTGAAATATAATGGTACTTCCATGCTGGAAGAACATCTGACAACTTCTTAAAAGACTATACCTTCGGTGACAATATTAATCAGAAAATTGAATCAAGGATGGTCATCCACCCCAGCCCAAAAATGAAACAAATATATTGATATTTTAAAAGCCTGCATAGGAAAGTTCTTTGCAACTCTATTCCTAATAGCTCCAAAGTAGAGACAAACTCATGTGCCCTTTAATGAATGAATGATTAAATGAACTATTGTACATCCAGACCATGAGATAGTACTCAATGATATAATTAACAAACAGAAGAAGTGAATGTGGTTATAACAGGCCACCATCCATGACTTTTATGATTACAGAGTTCTATAAATTAAATTGGCATCATCTGAATAAGATAGGCCATATCATCATCTGGAACCTGAATGTGCTATTATGTTGTGTATGATGTTACACTGAAGGAAACTGGGTAAAGTATATATGGCATACTCTTGTATTTTTCTTGCAATGATCATAACAGTTCCACTTTATAAAAGTATGTTATTGACATAGAAGCAGTTGAAACTTAGTTACTGGAAATGCTTTTTTTCAAAAAAGAATCATAAGGTTGCTATCTAAAAAGCTGTATTTTTGATAGCCAAAATGGAAACAAAATTGTGAGAAGTAGTTTTATGGAAAATGGCTGTAAAGGTCAATTGAACATTAAATGAAAAAATAGAAATGTGAACATCAGTGGGAATAGCATGTTCTAGTCTTCTTTGGAAATAGTTCTAAATTGAGTTTTTAAAATCACAATAAGTAATTTTACTGGTATTGTGCTTCTTGACACTGATAAGGAAGATCGGAATAAACTTATAAAAATGTGGATTTTCAAATAAATTTCAGTTTGTATTGGAAAGCTCACTCTTGTTTGGGGCCATGGAACCTACTCAATTCAAAAACTTTTTGTAGTGACAGGTTGTCTTTACTCTTTAGGAAAACTTCATCATATATGAATATTAAAAATAAAGATTTTAAGGTATATGCTTAAGAAGCTCATCAAGGAAGGGAGGCTCTCTTAGATCAGTGTGCCCTTATAGAGGTGTTGTTTTTGCAAGATGTGGTAGAGGACTTTGGGAAGAGAAGAGAGACATGTTTGATCTTCTGGGAATCTAAAACATAGAGGTCAACATGTTTACTTCTCAACATATTTCTTTTTAACTTCAGGATTCAACCTTATGCTATTTATTGTTTTAGTTGTCCAATTATGGAAGTAAATCCCTAAAGGAGTTTGTGTTTATGATTTGTAAGGTTTTTAATTGGTGGATATTGACTCTTTTGTTTGTTCACAATAACAGAGTAAATGTACCTGCTACATTTTAGTTGTCTTAATTACATACAATAAAATATCTGTGAATTTGTTACTCCAAATTTCATTTGAATTGATTCTCTTTAATGGTTCCTCTGAAGTAAACCTTGTCCTTGCTGGGTCTTTCCACTGTCATGGTCTCATGTCTAAGCATATCTTTTACATGATGGTATCATAAAGTGCTCAACTGATTGTCAATCTCACTTTCTATTTTTGGTGTTTTTCCCCCTTGTTTTTTTGAGATAGCATTTCACGATATAGCCTAGCCTGGCCTCAAACTCACCAAGTAGCTCCAGGCAGGACTAAAACATGTGAAAATCCTCCTTCCTTGGTTGATGTCTTTAAAAGCATGTATATATATATATATATATATATATATATATATATATATATACACATTAGTTATGTACATACTCAGTGTGTAAACTGCCATGTTGATACCATCGTTAGCCTCCTCCCTGTTACCCCTGCTCTGAAGGTACCCTCCTCATTGGGGATTATAAGTGATGCATTGTGGGGGTAGATTTTACTTGATTGGCAACAAATTTAAGATTGTCTGTTCTATTCATGTAGTCAGGTTGGCTTTTACACTCATGAACTACAAACAGCGGAGACCACTGCTCAAGATTGGACCCATCAACATTACATCTTGGATAGGAAAAGGGCTCTTGAGATTCCACCCTTCCATGGTGAGCTATTTGTAGTTATTGGCTGCTCAGGAAGTAGAAATAATTTGCTTCAGTGGTGTGGTTACTGGTATATTGCCCATATTGTAAATAATACCCTGTGATCATGAGTCAGGATATAAAAGGGGGACTACTTGGGAAGAAGAAAGGGTTTAGTGGGAGTGAGAGGTATATAACAAAGGGTATTTGGGGGAGAATATGATCATGAATGAATAAAGAAAAATATATGCCACATGCTCTACCACTTATCAGGCCTCTTTGTTTAGTCATATAACCATCCATGAAGGGTTTATGTTTTGCTGATTGATAAATAGCTTTTTGATGTATCTACATTTTTTTTTTCTGGAAGTGACTTTATAAAGCATTCTCTTGAGCTTTTAATTTGTCAAGGTATGTTTAAAAGTAGCAATAGCATGTCTTCTAAAGTTGAGTAAAGAAGTGATAGATAATCTTGATTTCCTTTCTTAAAGTAGTTTACAAAACTAAACTACTCATATGTAGTAGTCTCTACAGATCTTTCTTGCCCCTCACACCATATTTTAAAAATTTTGAATACTACAAATCTCATTATATGAAATAGTTGTTGGTTTATTCAAACCTTAATTATAATTTTTCCTGATGAAACGTTTGGCCATTATATCTGTGGATGAATTAAATCTTACAAAGTCACAATATTACTGAATTTATATATTGGGTAAAATTGTTTTGTGTAATTTTCTGTTAGCATACTTAAAATTTTAAAACTCATTCTTTTTCACTCACAGAATTTCTATTGCCATTTCCTTATCTAATTATATGCTTGTAGGATATATACTGAACAACATATAAACAGTAAAATAAAGTTGGCCCTCACTATCTGTAGATTTAATTAACAGAAGATTACTCTTAAGAACTTTTTTATTGTCATTATCCCAAAGATAATACAATATAATGAGTACTTACATAGCATTTACTTTTTATTGACTATTGTAAGTAACCTAGAAATCATTTCAAATATATAGGAGAGAGCCTAGCATGCATGAAGCCCTGGCTTCCATTTCTGGTACCACATAAACCATGCATGGTGGTATACTTTTGTAATTCTAGTATTCAGGATGTAGAACCAGGAAGACAGAACTTCAAGGTAGTGAGTTCAAGGCCAACCTGGACTGCATGACACCTCATCTCAAAAATAAAATAAAATAAAATAAAATAAAATAAAATAAAATAAAATAAAATAAAATAAATAGATAATGTACATGAGTGATATGCAAACACTATGATTTTTATATATGGGGCTTTAACATTCACAGTTTGTGGTATACACATACAGAAGGATAATTATTATTAACCTGTCCAGCTAGACAGGGCCTTTGTGGAATCCATATGCAATCTGACATTATAAATGGTTTCTTTTTCTCATGCTCGATTGCTTAAAGCCTGGTTACATAACTTTACATGCTGGCCTATATTTTGGTTTAACTATTCTTCATTTAAAACCCACAGAAAAATACAGAAGTATGTGTATGTATATTGTATTGTCTTGCTACTTATTTTTAGCTACTCCCTATATATGTCAATTGTTCATTTAAGAATCGTCATTCTAGATTTCCCCCAATTTTCCTTGTGCCACTATCATGACCCTGACCCATTTTCCATGCCTTTCTTTAATTTCTTTTACTCTAGTGGGGTCTATACCAGTCTGCCTTTTTTTAACTTAGATTACTTTATTGATTTTCTTTTTTTTAAAATATAAGGTTCCTGGTGACATTTTGTCCAAGAGAGACCTAGATTTTCTGTGTCATCCCCAACTGTTAAAAGAGTTCTTTGCACTCTGGAAAATTTGGATTGTCCACTCACTTATCTCTACATGGAACAGGTGATATTCTGGAAAGCATTACCCTAGAGATATTGACCTTGAATATATGCCTAAAGCATTACATTTGGCTATATATATATATATATATATATATATGTAAATATATATGTAAATATATATATATAAATATATAAATAATTATATATATTTACATACAACTAAGCACAATTCTCCAAAATCATTCCTAAATGTTGCTCCTATTCACTGCAACTAGTAGGTCAAGGCTGCAGGTAGCATACATATGTACCTGATCTACTGCCCTTGCATTTAATTTCAATCATTCAGTCACTATGTACTGTAAGTTCCATTTTGGGAAAGTGTCTGCATAATTTCTGGTATTCATTAATGTTACTATGTGCTATGCCCTCTACAGAATGTTTGTTTTGCCACATTTAAACATAATGGTAACCTCAAGGGGTAGGTGCTATTTTATCACCATTTTACAGGTAAGAAAACTGAAGGTCAGAATGATTGAGGAATTTGTTCAGGATTATATCATTTTAAGATTAACATTTGAAAACTGGATGAAAGGATGATATGAATAAATGGATTGAAGTGGTCCTGTTAGTGTCCATAATATGGTAATCAAGATAGCACAATCCAATTGCCAACTCAGGCAATCTTCCTCCAGGGCTTATATTACTAACTTTATGGCTTTTTGTCTATCATTTTCTTCATCACTATCATAGGCAGGGCTTTGAATTCTTCCTATACAATCTTCCCGTGTTTTTGTTCTTTCCCCTCAGTCTGATCAGGACCCTTATGTAACCGATTTATTCATGTCATTATCTTTTTTTGGGTAGAACAAGCCATTACTTCAAATTGCTTAACAAATCCTAAATAATTACTCAAGTTTCTCTGCAATATGAGCACCCTTCGTTATCTGATGTAATTGTCCAGTGTTCATCAACATGAATCCTTGCTTTAGTCAAACCTGATCTAAATTTTGGTCTAAACCTGATCTCATTATTACCTTTATGTTATTATAAGCACTTGGAATGTTCTTGTGTCAAGTTCCTGTGTTACAAGTTATGAAAAAGTCATCTTAACTCATCTCTAACAATAAAGAATTTATTAGCTCATTGCAGTGAAAGCTACAGAGATAATAGTTTCCGGCAAGAATTGATCTAGTGGTTTAGTGATATGATGGAGCATCCAGATTCATGCTGAGTCTCTTCCACTCTGGTTTCAATGGTGGTTATGCCAACCCTCAAGGAATACATAGGATTCTAGTCCCCCTCTATTACATACCTGAGATTTGGTTTTAAACGGTTGCGAAGCTTTGAATCCTCACAATACACTCTCCAGTAGAAGGGAGAAATCTATCAGGCTGCATTTCCAGAAAGTGTGCAGAACTCTATCTGATAGGATTCTTTATCTAATTTAAATTAATTAATGGGCCCAGAAATAAGGTGCAGTAATTGGTTTAGGCTTGGGTTACATGCCTACCCCTAAGTCAGTCACTAATGCCAGGTATATAGAATATCCTGATTGACTTCAGGCAATTAAAATGCACACCTGGAGGTAGATGAACTCTGCCTAAAACACTGGTCTGAAAATTGTGGGTAGAATGTTTCCCAAAAAAAGGTTGAGTGCTATTGCTATTTGAAGGGGGAAATAGTGTGTTTCTTTTTCTTTCCTCCTTTATAATAAGACACTTAGGGATTGTGCTACAGATCTCATTTCTCTTTAACAATTCAAATCCTTTCTTTGATATCCAATTTTATTTTGCTCATGGTGGTTTAAGCCATTATCTGAAAATATACTGCATGTATGGTTATAGTGTATACTATACTTTTATTTAGATTACCTATAGTTCAAATATTTAGAATTTGTGACCTTAACAAGAGTATAAGGCACAGGGTATGTCTTTCAACATTTTGTAGCTTCCATAGCATCTATTTCTGGCCATCTAGCTGGTGCCATAGGAGCACTTGTTCATTTGCAGAGTCAGGTAGAACCACTTTGTTCATCATCAAGATCTAGGCTGATTGTTCTGCTTCCCTTAGTTATTTGGCTCTTCACGTCAATCAGAACAACAACAAAGTAAATGGGTTGTTTTGGCTTCAGTTCCTTTGTTGTGTGTTTTTAGATAGAGACAACCTTGCTGAGAAATAATACTTGTCTCTATGTACCCAAATTGTGTTCAATAGTTTTGTGTATATCTTTGAAGATAAATCCTTTTTCTTTTAGCTATAGCTATTATTAAAACTATGTCAATGGACAACTTTCTCTAGCAATTGGTTACATTTGAGTTGCTGGTAAGTGCTTTCCATTTTGTTGTGTTTATTTGTATTAACTATTGTACCCTATTTGGTGTGCATCCACCTTAACCTTTCTCTATTTTGTTTTATTATATTTTTCATGTTCTGTAATCAAACTTCTGGTAAACAGCATTAGCCATATTGGGCGTAGTACAGACAATGCACTGTCTCATTTCCTGCAAATGGAACACTCAACTTTTTCTTCAGATACATGGGTCTTTTTTTCTATTGAGAAATATTAAGTGAATCCTAAAGAGTTCTTCTGTCTTACCTTGTTTAGATGAAAATTTCAAAGGCCAATGAGAAGATGCATACCAATAGGTATACCTATAGGTATATACCAATAGGTGCATACCAATGAAAACTTGATATAAAAGATAAATAGAGCTTATAAGATTTGGAGTGAATTGGAAGCACTCGGCTAAAGTCCTGTTTGTGGCTTTTTTTTTAAAGTAGGGTCTCACTCTAGTCCAGGCTGACCTGGAATTCACAATGTAGTCTCAGGGTGGCCTTGAACTCATGGTGATCCTCCTACCTCTGCCTCCCGACTGCTGGGATTAAAGGCGTGCTCTGCCACGCCTGGCTTCATGCTTGTGGCTTTTAACTACATGGTCTTAGTGAGTTCACATAATATATTGTGAACTTTGGTTTCCACCTAACAGGAAAAAAATGAATGAATGAACAAGAAAACAAAAATAAAAAATAATATGCACCCATCAGGGTATGGAAAGATAATGTGTAGAAAGAGCATGGAAACTTTCAATAACCTCCATAAAACTTACTGGCTATAATTATGGCAAAGAAAGTTTTGGAAAGTGACCTTTATACAAAGGTAAAATTGATTATGTCATACCCTCCAGTTCATTCTTATTGAGCTAGAGTATTATTATGCCTGCAGGGTCCTATAGAAACAAGCTGTAGTCTCTCCATCTTCATTTTCCTTCACACCCCTCTGCTCTCCTTGCTATATTCTGTATTCTTCTTCATGATCAAATCTTCAAGCATTCCAAGTTTTACTGGTTCTAGAAATTTTCATAAGTTAGCCCCTCTTTCTGGATAATGTTTTCTTCAAATTCTTCACCTAACTGTGGTGTGGTTAGTCCTGCTTATTCTTTAGGTCTCAACTGAAATTTTGCTATTTTATGAAGGAAGAAATTAAGTCTTTTTATTTACTGCTCTTGTATTGACTGCCTGACAGAATGGCATGTTATTTACTCTCATTTCCACTGAATTTTAATTTGCACTGTATTGATTTAAGAATCATTTTCACGTCAATGCAATGCCTAAATTACAAATCAAATGGGCCATAAATATTTATCTCTTCTATGGTTTTAATATTTTGGAGATATCTATTATAAAGCAAAACATAAAATTGTTTTTATTTTTATTTTGTATAAACATTAAAGAGTTCTCCTTTGTAATCCTATATGTTCACCATCAGGAATTCATCACTTTATTTTTTTTTTATTTTTTATAATTAACAACTTCTATGATTGTAAACAATATCCCATGTTAATTCCCTCCTTCCCTGTACTTTCCCCTTTGAAACTCCACTCTCCATTATATCCCCTCTCTGTCTCAATAAGTCTTTCATTTTTTTAAGTTTTATTTATTTATTTGAGAGTGAGAAAGAGGGAGAGAGAGAGAGAAAGAGAGAGAGAGAGAGAGAATAGGTGCACCAGGGCCTCCAGCCACTGCAAACAAACTCCAGATGCATGCACCTCCTTGTACATCTGGCTTATGTGGGTCCTAGAGAATTGAACCAGGATCCTCTGGCTTTGCAGGAAAATGCCTTAAGCACTAAGCTATCTCTCCAGCCTGTCTCTCTTTTATTTTGATGTCATCATCTTTTCCTCCTATTATGATGGCCTCGTATAGGTAGTGAGGTCATGGATATCCAGGCCATTTTGTGTCTGGAGGAGCACATTGTAAGGAATCCTACCCTTCCTTTGGCTCTTCCTTTGGCTCTTCTTTGCACCACCTCTTCCGCAATGGACCCTGAGCCATGGAAGGTGTGATTGAGATATTTCAGTGCTGAGCACTCCTCTGTCACTTCTTCTCAGCACTGGGATGCCTTCTGAGTCATCCCAAGGTCACTGCCATCTGAAAAGAGAAAGTTCTCTAACCAAAAGTGAGAGTAGCTTAATATATGGGTATGAACATTAAGAAAAGTGCTTACTGGGAAGTTTCATTAGCATAGTATATACATTTAGCCAGACAGCAGCAGACATTACACTCCTAGGACTCATGACTACCCCTATTGTAGGTTTTCAGTATCAGGGATGTATTACATCCCATGGAGTGGGTTTCCAGTCAAATTAGAGGGTGGTTGGAAAGTTTCCCCCATAACAGACATGCCATTATTGCACCTGTTGGCTCATTGGCCTGATTGGCCAAATATAAGGCTTGCAGTGTCCACTGTGGAGTATCTTCACTGGTGATTTCTCTTTCTCCCATTGAGCTTGACTTAAGCTATTTTACATGTTTTTTATATTCATGAAATAAAAAATAGACAAGTATAAATGAGGGAAATAAAATTATATCACCCCAAAATCACCATCAGGCATTCAACCTGCATTTCCATTCTGGTGCCTAGTTAATTGGACATTTCAGTGGCTATGCATGTTCATTGGTAGGTACACAGTAGAACTGTATTATATATAATTGTTTGTGACCTGCTTTACAATTGTGATAAATATACATAATATAAAATATACCATATTAATCATTAATTAACCAACTATTAACCAATCAATGACATGATTCACTGGCATTAAGTGCATTCTTAATGTTTTACAACTACTAACATCTAACATTATCCATTATCACAACTTTTATATTACCCAATCAGAAATATTAGATGCTAACTGTTTACATTCTCTTCCCTCATATCCTAGTACAATTTCTATTTTATTTTCTGTTTTTATCAACTTCCTGTTCTAGACATCTCATATAAGTAGAATCACATAACATTTGGTATTTGTGTTGGATTTATTTTACTTAGCATACTATTTTCAAGTTTTGTCTATGTTGCAGTATATTTATTACCTTTGATTATTTGAAAGACATATTGTGATTCTCTATATGTCTGTAATAAAAATACAAATTTTACTAGTAGTATATCATTCCTTTATAATATAGGTTTATTATAATTTTTCAGACATGGATTATTTCCAACACCTTACCATTATAAACAGTACTTTACTGGACATTTTATTATTATTTTGAAAATTAGCATACAAATAATGTGTTCACTTACAGTATTTTCATAATACTTTGTTTATGTTTCTCATTCTCCCTCACTTCTCTCCATCTTTCCTCACCTCCACTGGTTCCCTACTTCCCCCTATAGTTCCCCATCCTGCTCCCAAGTCACATGTATATTGTTATTGTCTGTTTTTACTTCCTCTCCCCTATCCTTAAAATCTTTTATACCTTTTATGGTCTCTTTCTAGTTTCATGAACTATACCCCCCACACACATATGAGAGAAAACATGGTACTTCTGATTTTATGTCAGGGATACTTTGCTTAACAAAATAATTTCTAGATCCACCTATTTTCCTGCAAATGTCCTGATTTCATTTTTCTTTAGGGTTGAATGAAATTCCACTGTGTATATATACCCCATGTGGTGGATTGATTCAAGTGTCCCCCAAAAACTTAGGCGTTCTGAATGCTAGATTCCCAGATGATGGAGCTTTGGGAATTAATGCCTCTTGGAGGTATTGTATAGTTGCAGGCAGGCTTATGGGTAATATAGCCAGTGGCCCCTTGCCAGTGTTTGACACACTCTCCTGTTCCTGTTGTCCACCTGATGTTGGCCAGGGGTGATATCCACCCTCTGCTCATGCCATTGTTTTCCCTGCCATCATGTAGTTTCCCCTTGAGCCTGTAAGCCAAAATAAATGTCTTTTTTTTTTTTTATTTCCACAAGCTGCTCTTGCTTAGGTGATTTCTACCAGCAATGGGAACCTGAGTGTAACACCCCACTTTCTTTATCTACTCATCTGTGATGGACATTTGGGGCTAGTTTCATTTCCTAGGTATTGTAAATAGTACAACAATAAATATGGATGTGCATGTGTTTCTATGGAATGACTTAGATTCTTTGAGTATATAGTTCAAAGGATTGGTATAGCTAGGAAATATGATATATCTAATTTTAATTTTTTTTAGAAACCTCTGCACTGATTTCCATGGTGGCTGCACCAATTTACAGTCCTATCAGCAATGTATAAGGTTCTTGTTTCCCCACATTGTTTCCAGCATTGTTTGTATATTTTCTTGATAGCCATTCTGACTGAGTTGAGATAGAATCTCAGGGTAGTTTCAATTTGTATTTCTCTGATGGCTAAGGCTGTTGAATACTTTATAAAATATCTATTGGCCATTTCTCTTCCTTGTTTTGAAAACTATCTGTTTAGTTCATAAACCCATTTATTGAATGGCAATTTTACTGTTTATTTTGTGATTAATTTGGAGGGTTATTTATATATTCTAGATTTTAACATCTGTGTAGCACATAACTGGCAAAATTTTTCTCCTATTTTGTAAGCTGTTTCTCAATCTGCTGATAGTTTACTTTGCTGTTTTGCTGGACCTTGTAATAATATATTTTCAACCCTTGGTCTGATGATTTTGTTGAAGTAGAATTCTTGATTTTGATCCTTAAGTTATGCATATTTTAAAATCTTTTCTTCCCTCTTTACAAATTGCCCTTTAAAATGTTGATCACTCGTCTGTCACTTCTTCTCAGCACTGTGATCTCTATCACACCTTCCAAGGCTCAGGGTCCATTGCGGAAGAGGTGGCAGAAAGAATGTAAGAGCCAAAGGAAGGGTAGGACTCCTTACAAAGTGCTCCTCCAGACACAAAATGGTCTCGATATCCATGTCCTCACAGTGCCTGACACTACCTACACAAGACCATCATAATAGGAGGAAAAGAACATGACAACAAAATAAAAGAGAGACTGATTGGGAGGGGGAGGGGATATGATGGAGAGTGGGGCTTCAAAGGGGAAAGTGGTGGGAGGGAGGGAATTACCATGGGATATTGTTTACAATCATGGAAGTTGTTATTTATAAAAAATAAATGAATAAAATGCTACAGACACTTTTCACAGAAGAATGTTATAACCTGGACCAACTTGATTATTTTTGTGGTTCTAAAGGACAGAAATGGAGTATTATTTCTGGTTGTGTAATTAATTTATCCAGAATGTTTACTACTTTTACTTTGTTGTTCATTATGGAATTGTTTCTGTAATAGGAAGTAAAATATTGGACTCTTGTCCATTTCCTCTGATACTGTTGCATTTCAAATTGATTTATAAAATATTTTGTATATAAATATACTATATATTTAACTGCACAAGTTGTGTATTACTATATATGTTTTAATAGATATAAGTGAGCAAAATAAAGAAATTAAGTGAAATTCTATCACCCAGAATCAATGACATTTTGTATATTTCCTTTCAGAATTTCCCTATGAAAATATGATCATGATATGTACAACTGCTTTTCAGTGCTTTAACTGTGAATCCTTTGGTTCTTGTTGTTGCAATATTTCAATATGTACCCCAGACTGGCCTCAAACTGTTCATCCGCTTGCTCTAGCTTCCAAGCACTGGGATTACAGGTATGTGACACTTCACACAGTTTAATGTAAATCTTTGTATATCAATATATCCCCAAACATGTACTTATTGTAATAGACTCATATTCAATTACAATGTGTTAATTACATATTTAAACAATTTCTTACTAATTTTGAAGATATTTTTACTTCTTTGAATTGAAAATGATGATATAAAAAACATTATTTTAACAAATCCTTTAAAAATACCATGTAATTTCCTTGGGTAGAATCTTAGAAAGAGAATTGCATATAAAATGGCCTGAACTTTTTAGTACTTTTGACAATAGTTGCCAAGTTTCCCTCCAGAAAATTATGACAAATTACTTTCTTACTATCCCACACTTAAGATGGGTCCCATTTTATTCAATCTACTGAACACTGTATTCATTTTAAAGCCTTGCCAACATGGTTTACAGAAAGTAATATGAGATAATTTGAATACTTTTAGTGCTAGGCATCAAGTTTTCCTGCAATAACCTCTGACTTCTGGGAGCAGCATTGACCATACCCACAGGGTACTTCTGCCCCAAACTCTCTCATTTTAAAACTATATCTTTAGTTAGCTAACAAAAAATAAATTTCCATATGGCCTTTTCTTAACATCTTTGGTTTTCACTATCCCTCCCACACTCTCTTTCTCCTTCATCCCCTTAAATCTTCCACCCCTAGTATTGTCACTCTACTTACATTTCTGCTATCCCCTCCCCTTAAGCCTCTCTGAAACAATAGCTTTCTCTCCTCTACTGTCTCTTATCCCAATTTACATACTAATCTAACAATTTGAAGACAGGCTCTTCTTATTAGAAAGAACATGCAGCCTTTGTTTTTCTGAACCTGAGTTACCTCACTGGGTATAATATTTTCCAGGCCTATCCATTTTTCTTCAAATTTCATTTTCTTCACAGCTGAAAAAAACTCAATTTTGTGTAAGTACCACATCTTCATTATGTATTTGTCAGATGATGGGCCTCTGGGCTGATTCCATTTCCTAGATTTTGTAAATAAAGGAGCAATAAACATGGATGTGCAAGTATCTCTAAAGTAAGAGTAGGGTGCCTAGGGCATATACCCAGAACTGATATGGCTGGATTATATGGTGGTTCTATTTTTAGCTTTTTTGAGAAGCCTCCACATTGGTTTCTATAATGGCTACATCAGTTTATACTTTCAACAACAGTGAATAAGTGTTCCTCTTTCCCCATTCCCTCAACAGCATTTATTGTCTTTTGATTTTTGGGGATAATCATTCTCACCAGAATGAGATGGAATCTCAAAGTCGTTTGAAGTTGTGTTTCCGTGATGGCTAATGATATTGAACACTTTAAAAAATATTTACTGGCCATTTTTGTTTCTTTTTTTGAGAAGCTTATGTTCAGTTCCATAGCTCAGTTTTTGTTTGGTTTGTTTTATTTCATTATTATTATTAAACAACATATTTTGTATGGACATCATGTGTTGATACCCTCTTTTCCTTTGTTCCTGCCCCCATTCTACTGGAGACCCTTCTCAGTGAGGTTGTGAGTTATGCGTTTTGGGAGCAGCAGTCAGTTTTTGTTTATTGCAGGGGGAGGGGAGGGAATGCCTCTGGGCATGATGTCTCAACTTGTGACTCTTACAATCTTTCTGCCCCCTTTTCTGTAAAATTCCCTGAGCCATGGCGGGCGAATTGTAAGTCTACTTCAGTGATGAGCTCTTGGAAGCCTCTGGATCTCTCCTTTTGTAGGTGTTGAGTGTCCTCAGGGTCTGTCTCCTTAACCCTGGCACTGATTATCACGTTCAGCATGGAAGTAGCACTCTTGGTCATCTCCCCAGTTCCTCTGTGGTTTCAGCTGAAGTGCAAGGGGTAGTTTATAGGCTTGTGTCTTGCCATCTTCTGATAAAGAAGAACAGATTATCCAAAGGAGAACAAAGTAAACATAGTTTAAATGGGATAAGCATTATTAATGTAGGGAGAATTTGATGTATGTAACCCCTCTTGTAGCCAAAGTCTCATGAGAGCTTGACACTGGAGAGCATAATCTTTGTCTCCATAGGATTCTGATCTGGTACCCAGTTCCAGATATGGGTTCTTTTCCACTAAGCTGATCTCTTAGCCAATCAGAAAGCTATGCTTACACATCAAGGCTGTGAGCCATTATTGTACTGACATGTACATCCTGTCAGGGTATTTGCTTCTGAGTAGCTTAGACCTCTGGTTTCTCAGACTGCTTTTGGCAACTTGCACCCATGCAACACTTTCCAGCACTAGATGGGCTAACTGTCGGGGGACTGGCTCTCTTCTGGATTTCAGCCAGTTCTCTCCATCTGTGTTGGTAGCATATAGTGACTTCAGCAATAGGGTCTTACCTTTTTCCTAAGGCAGGTAATCAAGTGCTTTTACATAAACCTATCTTGTTTTGGGAACCTTGTAGGTCTCTTTGATCAACAGCTCATTGTGGGTAGCAACCGATTCGTGGTACTGAGAGTTACAGGCCAGAGATATCTTTTTTTTTTTTCAAGGTAGGGTCTCATTCTAGCCCAGGCTGACCTGGAATTCACTATGGAGTCTCAGGGTGGCTTCCATCTCACGGCAATCCATCTACCTCTGCCTCCCGAGTGCTGGGATTAAAGGCGTGCGCCACCACATCCGGCTTTGAGATGTCTTTTTTTTTTTTTAACTTAGGCTTCATCCCACCCTTCCAGGGCCCTTCTTTTCAGGTACTCCCCCTTACTCCTTTTGAAGGTTATATCGTTTAGTCTATCTCCAAGGATAAAGATTTCTATGAAACCAGTTCATTTTGTATTTACTTCATGTTTGCTTTTCACTCCCCTTCCCACTAACCCTTCCATCCCTATTCTCTGAGCCTTGAGTTGCCTATCAGGTATTTCAGCAAGTCCAGGTTAGGAACTGCAGATAAGTGAGACTGTAACAGGGTGCTAGGTGTCCAGGAAAGTCCTTGAACCCCAAACCCTATATTTGTTTCTAATTTTAGTCAAAGAATTGAAAGTAAAAGAAGACTTAGAAGGATAGTTATTAAATTATTATATTTATTGAGAGAAGTACAGAGCCAAGGAAAGTCACCCACATGGCTAGAGATCCCACAAGGAGGGCCTGGAAAGAAGCATGGGAAGAAAAGAGAAGAAAGTTCAAGGAGTTCCTGCTATGTGGAGAGCTGGAGGGTAAAGGAGCCCATGTGGATAGTAAGGGCTAAGGGCCCCTTCCAGCTGGGCCCAGGTCAGGGCCTAGGCCAAGCCCCTCCTGGCTGGGCCTGATGAGGGAAAATCTCATCCACATCTGGAAATTCCTAAGGGATCAGAAAGAGTGCCTGCCCTCTCCTTGCAAAGATATTTATAACCTTTTAGTGGAGGTGTGCTATCTTCTGTGTCAGGTGAGCCAGAGGGACAGCTGGTTGGTTGGGGCTAGGGGCTGTCTCAGGAAGAGGTAAGTTCCAGGGGCTGAATTTGACCAACCACAATGTTTAAATCCTATGAAAGACCTCCCTCCCAGGGGGTTCCTGGTTGATTGTGGAAAAACAGATCTAGGGGAACTAGGGAAGAGATAAGAAGTCAGATCATCTTTGATTTCTAGAAAGTGCAAACTTTCCTGCACTTTCACCTTCAGTGGTCCAGTCACCCTAACTCTACTCCCTCTCAAAACCATGTGGCATTTTTATTTCTGTTATTGTGTGAGTCCAGTGAACATGATCTGTGATTTTTCTACAAATTTCATTGTATTATTTTTTCTTACTGCTGAGTAGAATTCCATTGTGTAAATATACCACAACTTTATTATCCATTCATCCAATGATGGGCACCTGGGTTGATTCCAGTTCTTAGCTATAATGAATTGAGCAGCTATATACATGGTTGAGCAAATATCTCTGTAGTGAAGCGTGGAGCATTTAGGGTTAATGCCCAGGAAAGGAAGAACTGGGTCTTTTGATAGCGATATGTTCATTCTTTTCAGGAATCTCCATGTTGATTTCCATGGTGGTCGTACAAGTTTACATTCCCACCAACAGTGAATGAGGGCTCCTCTTTCTCCACGTCCTCGTCAACATTTGTTGTTGTTGGATTTTTTTTAATGATTTCCATCCTTACCGGAGTAAGGTAAAATCCCATAGTTGTTTTAATTTGAATTTCCCCAATGGTTAGGGAGGTTGATCATGTTTTTAAGTGTGTGTTAGCCATTTGTATTTCATCCTTTGAGAACTCCCTATTGAGTTCCCTATTCTCTGCCCCATTTTTGGAGTGTGCTGTATAAAATCTACTGAATCTGGGCATGGTGGCACATGCCTTTAGTCCCAGAACTTGGAAAGCAAAGGTAGGAGAGTCACCATGAGTTCAAGGCCAGCATGGGGTCAGAAAGTGAGTTCTAGGTCAGTCTGGACTACAATGAGACCTTAATTTAAAAAACAAAATAAAACAAAAGTTAATTTCCTTACATCCTATTTGTTGATCATTGGCTTTATTTTCTAAATGACTGGAGCCTTATTCAGAAAGTCCTTTCCTAAGCCTATATCTTGAAGTGCTTCTCATGCATTTCCCTCTATCAGTTTCAGAGTTTCAGGTCTGAAGTGAAGGTCTTAGATTCACTTAGAATTGATTCTTATATAGAGAGTGAGATAAGGCTCTAGTTTCCGTATTCTACATATAGTTACCCAGTTTTTGAAGCACCATTTGTTAAAGAGGGTGTCTTTTAAAAATTGACATTTTTTTTTTGGTAAAATAAATTAGATGGTTATAGATTCAGGGGTTAACATCTGAGAATTCTATTATTTTCTGTTGATCTCCATGTTTGTCTTTATGTCAGGACCTTGCTGCTTTTGTTCTTATGGTTTAATGTAATAAACCTAATAAATCACATATGGCTTTAGTTTTGTTGCTAAAGTTTGCTTTGACTGTCTGAGATCTTTTATGCTTCCAAATAGTTTTTCCTATTTAAATTAATAATGGCAAAGGAATTTTGATGAGAATTTCATTAAACTTAAAAATTGCTTTTGGTAAGATAGCTATCATCACAATATTGCTTCTTCAAATTCATGAGCATGGGATATCTTTCCTTTTCCTAGTGTCTTCTTAATTTCTCTCTTGAGTGTTTTAGCTTGGTTTTTTCACAGGTATTTTTGAGTTAATTGTGAATGGTATTATTTCCTTGATTTCATAACTAGCATGTTTGTTTTTGTTATATAGGATGGCTATTGATTTCTATTGTGTTAATTTTGTATCCTGCTACTTTGCTCAAAGGTTTTATTAGCTCTAATAGTTTTCTGGCATAATCTTTAGAATGTATGTATGTATGTATGAATGTATGTATGTATGTATGTATGTATATGTGCATATGCCAGGTTCTCTTATGGTTGCAAACACACACTGTCTTTAGGTGGCTGTCTGGAAAATTGAACCTAGGGCAGCACACTTTGTGAGAGCCTTTAACCACTGAGCAATCTCTCCAGTCCCTTCTGGTAGAGTCTTTAGGGTCTCATGAATAGAATCATAATGTCAGTGAATAAAGTTAATTTGATTTCTTCCTTTCCTGTTTGCAACCTTTTTATTTTTTTCCCTTATCTTATTGCTGTATTTCCAGTACAATAGTGGAGAAAATGGGTATCCTTATCTTGTTCCTGATTTTAGCATAAATTATTTTAATTTCCCCCTATATGTTTGGTGTATATAATTCTTATTATGTTCGTTTAATTCCCAAACTCTTCAGGAGTTTTATCAAATTATCATATAACTTTTGTCTTTGAGTTCATTTATATGGTCTATTACATTTATTGGTTTGCATATGTTGAACCATCCCAGCTGTGAAATAAACCAAATTGAGCATAATGAATGATGTTTTTCATGTGTTCCTGTATCCAGTTTGCAATTATTTTGTTGAGACTTGTTACATATATATTCATGAGGAAGATGATTGGTGCATAGTTTTCTTTCTTTATTTGTTATGTCTTTGTCTGATTTTTGGTTTCAGGGTGACACTGGATTCATAAAAGAAGTTTTGTAGCATTACTTCTTTTTCTAGTTTATTAAATACTTTGAGAAACATTGATGTTCTTTGAAAGTCTGATAAAATTTAGCAGTGAATCTATCTAGGCCTGTGCTTTTTATATTTTAAAGCTTTATTCTGTATAACTGCTTCAATCACATTGTGTGATATAGGTCTGCTTAGATGATTAATATCATCTTGGTTTAATTTGGGTGGGTTATATGTATCTAGAAATCCACATATTTCTTTTAGAATTTCCATTTCATGATTTTCTGAATTTTTTATTTAAAAGATTATATATATATATATATATATATATATATATATATATATATATATGTATTTATCTGTATGCAGAGATAGAGAGAGAAGAGAGACAGAGAGAACGGGCATGCCAGGTCCTCCAGCCACTGCAAATGATCTCCAGATTCCTGTGCCAGGTTCTGAATCTGTTGAGAAATCTATTGTTATTCTGATGAACCTATCTTTATAGGTTATAAGTGGCTTGATGCTTCTCTCTTACTGTTTTCAAGATACATCTTTGATATTTATATTTAATCATTTGCTTATAGTATGATGAGCATAGGTTCTTTTTTGGTCTTCTGTGTTTGGTATTCTAAATATCTCCTGTATTTGTACTGGCATTTTATTCCCTAGTTTTAGGAAATTTTATTCTATGATTTTTTTGAAAATACTTGTTATACCTTTATACTGAATTTTTCCTCCTACAGAATTCTTAGGTTTAACTCCTTCATAGTGTTGCAAATGTCTTGAAAGTGCCACTGAATACATTCTTACTAATTTATCTTTCTCCTTGGAATATTCCAAATCTTTTACTTTGTCTTTAAGCTCATATATTATGTCCTCTTCTAGATGCATTATATTGGTGACATTTTCTTCGCCGTATTTTTATTTGATTTATTATGCTTTTCATTTCCAGTACTTCAGATTGGTTGTTCTTTGGGTTCTTTCTCCTTACTCATATGTTTTATTGACTCCTTTAATTCATTCAAATAACTTTTTGTGTCTCTAGAGATTAATTTAGGAGTTTTCCTTCTTTGATTCTTTTGACTTTTTTGAACATACTTATAGTCATTCATTTGATTTCTCTGGCATTTCAAGTAATTCACTCTTCCTGGAAGCTATATCTGTGGAAGTCATAATTTTTAAATAATCATATTGTCTTGATTTTTCATGTTTCTTATATTACTGCCTTGATGTTTTCACATCTCTGGCTATTTCATCACTTTGATTTTTTGTTTTTTTTCATTAGCTGTATTCTTAGGTGTATAGTTCAGAAGTTACATCCTCAGTCTAGGAGCTCAAGGTGCTAGGTATGTCCTCTATATTACTTGCACAATAGAATACTAACAGTAAGAGTGACCAACACTGGTGCATATAATTGCTATGCCAATGTCATAGTAGTAAATTAGCAACAATTGTCCCTTTGCCTTCAATAACTGCTGGTGGATAAATGTATAAGGCTGACATAACTCTAATACTAGGAATATGGTTACGTAGAAGTGGGAAGGATATGAAGTGAGTTTGGATGGGAACTGATACCATTTTCAAAAAAACTGAAGTGGCAAAACTATATGGGAGAGGAAAATTGGTGTTTTGTTAGATTTTTAGAGATTTTGGAGATTATTTGGGCTATGAAAATTTACAATTGCAGAGAATAAAGAGGAGGTAATAAGTAACAGAATATGTGGAAGAAAAGCTGGAACATAAGGAAAGGATATTAGTTGTGCTTAGAAAGAGTAGTGGAGAGGTCCCAGTTGGAGAGAAATTTAGACCATTTCTAAAATCTAACTGAGCAATATTCAGCCACAAACAAAACCACCAACTGAGTACATATACAAGAGTGGAGGTTAAAAAGCAGGGGCAGATATGGCAGGGATTAAATCAAACCTTACAGTTATTACTTTAAGTAGTAATGGACTTAATTCACCCACCAAGAGACATAAGCTAACAGGGTGGATCAGAAAATTAGACCCCTCAATCTGTTGTCTTCAAGAAACTCATCTCACTACTAAAGATAGACACCTCCTCAGGGTGAAAGGGTGGAAAATGATATTTCAAACAAACAGAAATAAGAAACAAGCAGGCATTACTATACTAAAAGAGACTTCAAACCAAAAGTAATAAAAAAAGACAAAGAAGGCTATTTCTTACTTATCAAGGGAATGAGCCAAGCAAAAGGTATCATAATCATCAATCTTTATGCACCAAACCCAGGGGCACCACAATTCATAAAACAAAACCTACTTGACAATAAAACAGAAATAACTACCAACACCATCATAGTTGGGGACTTCAATACTCCACTATCAGCAGTAGATACATCATTCAAACAGAAAATTAACAGGGAAGTAAGAGAGCTCAACCAAACCATAGAACAACTAGACCTAAAGAACATCTACAGAACATTCTACCCCAAATCTACAGACTACACATTCTTCTCAGCAGCCCATGGAACCTTCTCTAAAATAGATCATATACTGGGTCATAAAACCTGCCTCCATATATTTAGGAAGGTTGCCATAATTTCCTATATGATATTAGATCACAAGGCTGTCTTGCTAGAAATTAACAACAAAAGATGTGCCAGGAATCCCATCAGCTCCTGCAAACTGAACAACACACTTTTAAAAAATAAATGGGTAGTGGA
The DNA here is from genome assembly GCA_036346955.1 of Dipus sagitta. Classification (NCBI taxonomy): domain Eukaryota; kingdom Metazoa; phylum Chordata; class Mammalia; order Rodentia; family Dipodidae; genus Dipus; species Dipus sagitta. The sequence goes on from CM070776.1 coordinate 98,227,314, forward strand.
CAAAATAAAAGATGAAATTGGGAAATTTATAGAAATGGATGACAATGAAAACACAACATACCAAAATTTATAGGACACAATGAAGGCAGTCCTCAGGGGAAAATTCATAGTACCAAATGCCTTCATAACAAAGACAGAGAAATACCAAATCAATAACTTAACCATCCACCTAAAGGCACTGGAAAACCAAGAAGAATCCAACATAAAAAGCTCCAGATGGAAAGAAATAATTAAGATCAGAGCAGAAATTAATAAAGTGGAAACTAAGAAAACATTTAAGAAAATTGATGAGAGAAAGAGCTGGCTCTTTGAAAAAAATAAACAAGATTGGCAAATTTGATCAAGTGTAAAAAAAGATGCTTCAAATTAACAAAATTAGAAATGAAAAAAAGAGATCACAATAGATATAAATAAAATTTGCAGAATCATCAGAACTTATTTCAAAAATCTCTACACCACAAAACTGGATAATATGGAAGAAATGAATGAATTCCTGGACATAACCCCTACCAAAGCTAAACTCAGATCAGATTAATCGTACAACACCCATTGAGATTGAAAAGGTAATCGAAAACCTCCCCCAAAAGAAGAGTCCAGGACCAGAAGGCTTCTCAGCTGAATTCTACTAAACCTTCATGGAAGAACTGAAACCAATTTTTCTCAAACAGTGCCACATAATCAGAGAACAGGGAAAGCTCCCTAACTGCTTCTATGAAGCTAGTATCACCCTAATACCAAAACTAGGCAGAGATACCACAAGAAAAGAAAACTATAGGCCTATTTCTCTGATGAACTTAGATGCAAAGATCCTGAACAAAATCCTCGGAAACTAAATTCAACAACACATCAAAAGCATTATCCATCTTGATCAAGCAGCATTCATCCCAGGAATGCAGGGGTGGTTCAACATATGGAAATCTTTCAAAGTTTACACCACATAAATAAGCTTAAATACAAAAACCACAGATGCAGAAAATGCCTTTGACAAAATATATCACTTCATGTTCAAAACAGTGAAGAGAATAAGCATAGACAGTTTATATCTCAACATAATAAGGGCTATATAAAGAGCTCCTAAGACCCAAATAATACTTAATGGGGAGAGACTGAAGGAATTCCCATTGAAATCAGGAATAAGACAGGGGTGTCCACTCTCACCTCTGCTCTTCAACATAGTACTGGAAGTCCTAGCTCAAGCAACAAAACAGGAGAAGGAAATAAAAGGGATACAAATTGGAAAGGAAGAAGTTAAGGTCCTAACATTGTTGGCTGGGAAAAAGACAGCATCTTTAGCAAATGGTGCTTGACAAACTGGATAACCATATGCAGGAAAATGAATCTCAATCCAGACATCTTGCCATGCCCCAAAATCAAGTCCAAATGGGTCAAAGACATCAATATAAGACTGGAAACTCTGCTACTACTGGAAAAAAAAATAAGAGGAACTTCCCGTGATATAGGAATGGGAAAAGACTTCCTGAACAAAGCCCTAGTATTTCAGGAATTTAAACAATCACTCAACCACTGGGATCTCATGAAGCTGAAATGTTTCTTCACAGACAAACATACAATAAGCAGAGCCAATAGATTACCCACAGAATGGGAGAAAATTTTTGCCAGTTATACAACTGACAGAGGCCTAATTTCAAGAATCTATAAAGAACTCAAAAACCTAAATGATAAAAAAACAAACAACCCACTCACAAAATGTGGCAGAGAACTGAACAGGGAGTTCTCAGAGGAAGAAATACAAATGGCAAACACAAACTCAAGAAAATGTTCATCATCTCTGATCATCAGGGAAATGCAAATTAAAACAACTATGAAATACCACTTTACCCCAGTAAGGGTAGAAAACATTAAAACATGAGATGAAAGCAAATGATGGCGAGGCTGTGGAGAAATAGGAACCCTCATTCACTGTTAGTGGGAATGTAGTCTCAGGGTGGCCTTGAACTCATGGCAATACTCCTGCCTCTGCCTCCCGAGTGTGGGATTAAAGGCATGTGCCACCAGGCCTGGATCGAGTATAGTTTTTATTAAAAATTATTTTATTTAGTTTTAAATTTGGGATATAAAACTTAGGTTTCATTCATTCAGACATGTCACAATTTATTTTAGTTGGTTTTTGTCCCCCTCTCCTCTCTCCAAGTGCCTTTCCCTATTTCCCCTCCCTCCTTCCCAAATTTTCTTCCTTCTGCTTACATGTCGCTTGTGGCCTTTCACCCTTCAAATATCCTTCTACCTACTCATCTCTCTTTTATTAAATTCATAGCTAATTTGTTCCTTTTTCTCCCTCGTTCTCAAGTAGAAACTTTGTATGGATTCATCATATGTTGGTACCATGATTTCCCTCCTCCCTGCCCCCCTTCCACTGACAGCCTTCCTCAGAGGGATTGCTGGTATTCACCATGGGGCTGTGAGTCATGAGCTGTGAGAGTAGCAGTCAGTCATGGGGGCCGGGGGGGGGGGGGGGGGGGGCGGGGGGGCACAATGCCTCTGGATATTCCTTCCTACCCTGTGGCTCTTATAATTTTTCTGCCCCCTCCTCCTCAAAATTCCCTGAGCCATGGTGGGTGTGTTTTAAGTTTACTTGTGCTTTCAGAAGCTTCTGGATTTTTGCTTTGGTATGTTTGAGTATCCTCAGTAAATGTCTCCATCAGCCTTATGCAGGGTGCCAGGTTCGCCATGGAAGTAGCACTCTTGTTCATCTCCCCCGTTCCTCTGTGGTTTCACCTGAGCCCTAGCTGATGTGTGAGAGCTGGTTCATCTCCTGCAAGGGAATCAGTTATCTTTTTTGTTATCTTGGAGAGGGATTTGTGGTTGTCCTCCGTTCTTGCTCCCTTCTGAAGAAGCAAAATAGATTCTCTACACATGAGTGAGATCACAATAGATTTAAGGGGATAAAAATTGTTAATTTAGAGATAGTTTTATGGGTATAGCCTCTCTTTTGGCCAAAAACTAGTGGAAACATCTGGTTTGGAGTCTCCATAGGGTTCTGACTTGGTTCCTAGTTCCAGCTATGGGTTTCATTCCACTGAGCGGATCTCTTAGCCAATCAGAGAGCCATTAATTACCCAACTGGTCTGAGTTCCACCATAGCACAGTTTTTTATTATTATTTTGCATGTTTAGCAAGAGAAGGGAGAAGCACTTCCAAATACTTTCCAGGGCTCTTGCTGGCTACCAGAGGGCACGGCTATTCTTTTTTTTTATTGATCCAATATGTCCACATTTATTGTGTATTTTCTCCTTTAATAATCATGAAACCTATGACAAAGTCCTGTACCTACACACACACACAAATAAAAACAAGTAACAAACATCATTCTGAGTGCTTATACTAATTGTAACAATTGATAGATCAAACATTCTTTTTTCTTTTCTTCATTAGTTATGTATATACTCAGTGTGTAAACAACACATGTTGGTACCATCATTAGATTCTCCCTGTCCTCCCCCCTCCAAAGGGACCCTACTCATTGGGGATTGTGGGTCGTGCATTGTGGGGGTAGCCATTATTTATGGGGAAGAGGCAATGACTCTGTGCATAATGTCCCAACTTGCGGCTCTAACAATCTTTCTGGCTCTCTTCCGCGAATTTCTCTGAGCCATGTTGGATTCATTTTAGTTCTACTTCAGACATGAAGTCTTGGGAGCCTCTGTTTCTCTGGATATCTGGTTTGGTAGGAGTAAGTGTTCTCTGTGTCTATTTCCTTCACCCTTATGCTGGTACCAGGTTCACCAAGAAAGAAACATTCTTGCTTATTTCCCCAGTTAAGCTAGGTTTCTGCTGGGGTCTGGTGAGGTGCAATGGGCTGATTCTCTCCTAAGGTTTGGTCAGGGCTATTTTAAGTGAGAGGAAACACTTCATCAGGTCTACCTCACCTAGTCAGCAGTGATTAGCAGCAACTCCCTCCTGCTTCTCTGTGGAGTTCTCAGTTGGCTAAATAAATTTATTTACAGATTTTATTTCTTGCCAAAAGGAGTGAATTATCTTGTCTCGCTTCCCCCCTTTACCAAGGTTCGTTTGGCTTTAACAATATTCCTATTCCACTATCTTGTCTAGAAGTCTGTTTAATTTTTTACTATAAATTTTAATTAAGATTAGTTTTATATTATCTCTCTCTCCCTCCACCTCTTTCTGTCTCTTATTCCTTCTTCTCTTTGGGTTTTGAGACAAAGTCTAACTCTGTAAACTAGCCTGGTTGTGAGTTTCTTAAATCGTCCAAATTAGTTCAAACTTATGATACCCCTGCCTCTCAGATTTCAAAGTGCTGAGATGTTAGGCATATGGTATCATATGCAGCTATTGTCTCTTTTTTATATGACTTTCTTTTCAACATTTTATTTTGAAAAATGTTAAGGCTACCAAAAAAAATTCAGGAACAAAATCCAGTACCTTTAACACACTATGCAAGTGCTTTACCATTGAGTTAAATTCCTATAACTCCTTTTGTACCTTATTTGGATACCGATTTCACAATTAACTTTAGGCTGGCTAAGAATTTATAATCCTCCTGCCTCAGCCTCTTGAATACTGAAATTACAGCATTTTCCCCCTTTCTTGGTCTGTCTCCTCTTTCTGTCTTTCTTTCTTAACATATGCACATATAAAATTATTTGCTGAGCTGAAGAGATGGCTTAGCAGTTAAGGTGCTTGCCTGCAAAGCCTAAGGACTCATGTTCTACTCTCCAGGTCCCATGTATGCCAGATGCATACTGATAGAAATGCACAGGGTTGCACATGTGCCCAATGGGGTGCACACATCTGGGGTTCAATTGCAGTGGCTAGAGGCCCTGACATGCTAATTCTCTCTCTCACTCTTGCATAAAAAAGGCCATATGTTGGACTTACTTCAAAAAATTATTTGCTATTTAAGTGTGCTTACATATAGTATTGTATATAGTCCAATATTTTTCTTTATACACTCCACATTTAAGTTAATACTAGAATGTTTCTCCTTATCACAGAATTATGTGTAAATTCTCCAGTATCTTCTTTTGTTTTTAATATTAATATTTTATGACTGCATATAATTAATTTTGACCTGTGATATTAGGTTGGATTGTTTTATCCAAATTGCTAGCCAACTTTTCCCACTATATAAATAATTCCTACATACTGTTAAGCTAATAGACTAATAATATGCTAGGGAAACATGGTCAAATATACGGCCACAGTTTTTGAGCAAAAGAAAAATGGTGCCTATTAAGTGAAAAGTAAACAATTGTGAGCAATATTTTACCAAATCAAACGAGGAAAGAACAGAAAGCTTACAATAGTCTACATTTGCAACAGTGAAGGAAGTCAAGAAGGAATGCATATATTGCTACTGTGAGACTGGATTGGCACATTCTCTTTGGAGAGCATTTTAGAAATAACCCATCAAGCCCAAAAAGGGACTAATCAAAGTTTAGAAAGGTTTTTTTTTTTTTTTTTTTTTTTTTTCCTGTATACCTGGACTCCAAGCACTTGGGAGGCTGAGACAGGAGAATCATAAATTTAAAGCTGGTCTGGGATGCATAGCAAGAATCATTTAAAAAATCAGGAGTTGTCATATAAACACTGACAGAACGTTTATGTAGTATGCACAAGGCACTGGGTTCAATCTCTAGCACCAGAAGCCAACAACAACAGAAACACTCTAAAGAATTTTTCTTATATAGTTACATTTGTGTGAAATAATCACTGGAAATCTTGTTTGTAGTAGCAATAATTTGAAAATAGCTGCCACAGAGAGCTAATTACATTATTATACCTTTATACAATGGATGATTATATAGTTATTCAATGTAATGAGGCAGCTTATTGTGCAGTTATTTGGAAGGCAAGACAAGATAATTTTTTACATGAAAGGCATAAAATACAGAAGAGCAGTGTGATATTCTACCATTTGTGTGTGGGGGCAGTAATTTCTGTCTCTGTCTGTCTCTAAAATCTTTGAAAAATGGAATTAGTAGCTCTGGCAGAATATATGAGGAATGGGTACACACACACACACACACACACATGAAAATGTTAAAAACTATTCAAGAAGCCAAAGAGTACCACTAATCTTGAAGAATTTATATTTCAGCTGAGTGTGGTGGTAGGGAAGTAAATCACAAACAGGATAATTTCAAATAGTAATACATATCATGAAATCACTTAAATTAATTATTGCCAAATGGCTATCTCAGTTAATGAGGAGGGTTAATTCAGATTAGATGGACATCTTTTTTATGTTTACGTTTTGTCTTTTTGAGGTAGAGTCTTGCTCTAGCCCAGGGTGACCTGGAATTCACTATTCTGTCTCAGGCTGGACCAAACTCACAGTGATCCTCCTAACTTTGCCTCCTGAGTTCTGTGATTAAACGCTTGTGCCACCGTGCCCAGCCAGATGACATCTTTCTGAGGTTACACGTGAACTAAGCTGTTGAGTAATGAGGAAAAATGTGGCCCAAGCTGAAGTTAGAAGTAAAAAATTATGGTTTTGTGCTTTGGAAATCTGGTGTGTCTATGATTTATCAGTGTGACATTTTGGAAATATGAGTGACACTCTGGGGATAAGGGAGGACTGAAGTGAACACATAGCTAGTATATTAAATCATATGACAAGGTGAGTTCACTTAGGGAGAAATACAAACATAGACAAGATGATGGTTCAACCAAATCCTTCCTAAGCTCTATGGAGAAGGAAAATTGAAGAAAAGAGATAGGAAAGTTGTTGGTAGTAAGGTCAAAAAATTGCTTCTGGGGGAGAAAGTTAATCAATGATCTTACCCAACTGTGGTATTTTTTAAAAAACGATTTATTTATTTAGTTATTTGGAAGACAGAGAGAGAGAGGGAGGGAGAGGGAATGATCATGGCATGACAGAGATTTTAGCCACTGTAAATAAACTCCAGACGCATATGCCACCTTGTGCATCTGGCTTACATGGGTACTTGGGAATCAAACCTGATTCCCTGGGCTTCTCAGGCAAGTGCTTTAACTGCTACTCCATCTCTCCAGCCCAATTGTGCTATTTTATAATTAAGATTTTGTTTTCAATTTGTACTAGCACATAGGAACACATTTAAGTTGGATTCTAGGTACTTTTGACAAATTTCTCTTATTTTTACATTCTGGCATGATAGCCAATACCAAACATCTCCTGTACTTATCCTGCTCCACTTTCAAAGTCAGCCTTTTCTCTCTGGTTACTTCAAGTACTATTTTTTTCAATGTATGTATATACCAATCATATAAATATAATTTATTTAAGCCTTTTCCAATTTAGGCTTTGAAATTTTTCACTTTTCCCTGATTATAAATGAACCTGGGTGCTTTTTCCCCTAAATTACTTTGTAGTTTGTAAAACAACATAATGGTATAAAACCAAATACTTTTGAGGGGAGCTATTTACATGAATTCATATACATGAGGGTTTTAAAAAGTCTGACATTTTTTTCTGATTGATTCCCCTTTTTTTGTTTCCTAAGGTGGAAGGAGGGGAAAGGTAAAGGTGGTAGATATAGGGACACATTTGGAAAATGTATGTTATAATTACAGAAACAAATCTAAATGGTGGTATCAAAGAGATAAAAGGATCTAAAAAATATATCTGACTAAAGAGTGACATTTCTTATTAAGGGAGCAGGAAGATAGAAACATTGTAAAGGCATAGTTTGGTCATCTATAGTACAGAAATCTTACCAAGTTTAAAATTTGGGATAATGACTCAATTTGAAGGCCGTGAAACCTGTTTATTTGCAAAGTTGTGCATCGTTTTCTGAAACTGCCTTATCCTTTGAGGTTGGAACATGTTACATATAAAGCCATTCACTCTCTATAGTACATTAGCACTATGATTAGGAGATGGAGGAGCTGACATGTAGCCTTAAATCTAGCTAATGGATAGGAGTTGGTGAAGACAAATGATTTATCATTTTTTTGGCAATCCATGTCATCACACTTGCTGATTAAATTACTAAGTCCTAACATGAGGATAATAGATCAGATTATCATAAGGATTAATTGGTATGTCAGGATAATATCCTGATCCATAGTAAGTAGGCCTTCTCTATTGTCTTGATAGACTTTCAAACGTGATACTTAGGTATTTAAGAAGAATGAAAATATCAGTAAGTTCAACAGTAGACATCTTTCTATATCAAATGTAGATCTCATGACCTTTCAGAATTCAGATGAATGGTTTCTGTGTGATAAAAGAAGGAGGAGGCCAAGTACTTGGTTAGAATCATAGCATGAAAGCTATTACATGTGTAGATATGATCATTGAGAGACTTTCCAAAAGGTACTCATTAGCAAAATGTGGGCAAGGTTAAAGAAATTAACAAGACTCTGCAAGAAAGAAATTGTGGAAATCTAAAGACAAAAATTAAGAAAAGGAGTATACAATTAATAAAATCCATAGCAAGCTGTATGAAAGGGCCAACTGACAGAAGAACTTGTATAATTCAGAGTGGGAAACATGAGAAATAAGTATCCTGATCTTGTTGTGCTACCTTTTTCATCATCATGAGACCCTCTTATTGCCTAAAGCTAACAGGAAATCAGAGAATAAGATGGCTTGTTGTTTCAGCCCATCAAATCATTTTAATTCCAATTTTAGTATATGTGCTACCAAAGTGAATATCCATCAAACCATTTTCAAGACCACTGAACTAGATGGAGAGCATTTGAAGTGATTCTGGGGAAGCTAATAAGAATAGATAGCAAGGAAGTTTGAGTCCATTAGTTATTCACACCTTAATAGGAACTATCATAAGTAGCAACCAGAATTATTATCTCTAAGGTAGTCAGCTGGGAGAACAGGGGCTTGAGAAGAGGACAAAGTAAGATGAAGATTAATTTTAGCATCAATCCTTTTTGAAAAGAGCATTCTAGGTTACATGGAATTTACAGAGCTCAAAAGGCACAAGGCCCTGTATAGTGATGGAGAGGCTAACTGGAACTCAGAGAGAGGATCAGAAAAAGAAACAAGAAGGATCAAAACCAATTTAATTCACTCTGAAAATTTGCCTTTAGTCCTAATGATTATCAACACCTCCTTCATTTCCTCTGGAGCACCTTGACTGATGGGCCTGAAAAATGTAAGGATGGCTATCTGTGTCTAGGCTAAAAGCTGTCAAAATTTAGAAGTATCTTAATAATGATTAATGTCTGGATTTTTAGAATTTTGAAAAATCTATATTTGCCAAAGCAAAAAAAGAGAGACTTTGCATCAATTGTGTTAAAGCAGGAATTCCTTCTATATAAATATTGTCAGAACTCAATGTACCTAATGCAGTCATTTGAACACTGATAGTTATCCTAGAAGTCAAATGATTAAAACCTCATTATAGCAATTCAGAAGCTATTTTTTTCCCATGAGGTATTCCCCTTAGGGGATTCTGAAGTCAAGTTTGTAACTGTCATTAACCAAAAGAGCCACATAATTGAATGCTGTGTGTCTTGTAGTACCTCTCATTGTCTATAGTCTACTATAGAATCTACAAATATTAGAAAGAAGTACCTGCAATTCTGGGAAGTTTATGAGATGTTGAGTAGCTCATAGCATATCAAGAAGGCACATCTGTGGCTATTGATACAAAAAATGAAATCATTTTTTTCTGCCTTTTCTCAGGTCTCTTACATTAAGAATAATGGTTTATATCCACTATGTATACATTAATTCTAAGTGGCTCTCTAATATTTTCCTGAGAAACATGAATAAGATCCAATGTTAGATTCCTAGTTTTAAATAAGATATCACTCTCTGGGTCCCTGCTACACCTTTTAGAAGGCAAAGGAGATGCTTTCCTTTGGGTTTATTTTGTTTTGTGGTATATAGAAGACAAAAAAAATCATTACAAGATTTAAGGATTGTGTTAGGACAGCACTACTCAACATAAGCATCTTTGTTAGTTGGCATTCACATACAAATAATATTTCTGTAATGAACAAAAACTTAACATTACAATATTTATGTGTTTTTACTTGGTTTCTCACAATTACATTTAAGATGAGAAGCAGACGAGTTCTGTTGGGCCTTGAGAGGCCCGGACGTGAGGCCTAGTGGAACTTCCTGAGCCTAGCTAGTTTGGTGATCTGCCTCTGGCCGGACATGACTCAGCAAGATGCCTAATGGCTTCTTTCCTGCTACTTCTGCATGGGAGTTAGAATTATCATTTCAATAGTCACAGTTTACTATTGGCCCTTACCTCTCCCCCCATCCTAGAATCCCCGCCTTCATCCCCAACATTATATAGGCAACTGCTTGTAACAATAAAGCGAGTTCCTGCTTCGACAAGACTCCCGACTCAGTGTGGTTTTTCTCCGGTGGCCAGAAGAGGTCTGAGTCGTCGGACGCTCATCTCCTCCTCAACCCCATGGGAGGAACCAGCAGGCCTGGTCCTTCCCTCAGCACTACCTGCCCCCGACGGTGGAGCCTGGCATCTGCTGCCCAACGTGGGGCTCTTGGAGCCTGGCAGAGTTGGGTATATTAATATACACTTATAATACCAGTTCTCAGAAGCCTGAGGCAGGAAGTTCATGAACATGAGGCCAGCGAGGAGAGGGAGATAGATGATCGATAGATAGATATACATTTATTTATTGTGGTGGCTTAATTCAGGCATCCCCTATAAATTTAGGTGTTCTGAATGTTAGGTTCCCAGCTGATGGAGATTTGGGAATTAAAACCTCTTGGAGGCAGTGTTTTGAAGTCTTTTGATGGGGCCTGAATGCTCAAGGAGTGTCCTGTTTTTGAAAGTCTGCTTTATTCCCCCCTGGATTAACAAATTGGTAGTCCACCTGGTTGTATGAAGTATAAGAAATGCAGGAAAGAGAGGATCATTGAATTTGCAACATGGTTTTGTGTTTTGGAAATGGCCATGGGCAATGTGAAGCAGGTTTGCTAGTTTGCCTGCAAGGAGGCCCAATGGAGCCATGAGGATAGATTGTGGGTTGCACTGAAGACCCAGTGGAGATGCTGGGACCATAAGATGGCTGCTAAGGAGAGCTGAAGTTTTCCAAGATTTTAAGTAGCCTAGATGGAGAAGCATAATTATAACTCCACTGACTTGTTGCTGGTTAGAATTATCAGACTCAGAGACTTGTCATTGGCTGTAGTTGTTGGACTTGAAGCTACAGAGTTTGACGTTTGACCTGTTGAAACTTGTATTGGTTGAATATTTCTTTGCTATGCCCAATGCCATCGTTTGCAGTGTGAGTGTTTATTTATTCTGTGCCATTATGGGTTTGGAGGAATTTTCAGAATTATGGCTTATAAAAGATCACGGACTATGGGAATGTTTGAACATTATTAGGATTGATAAAAACTATGGAGACTTTTAAAGATGGACTGAATGCATTGCATTTTAAATCATAGATGGTTATCAGTTTATGGGGGCCAGGGGCAGAATGTGGTGGCTTGATTCAGGTGTCCCCCATAAACTTAGGTGCTCTGAATACTAGGCTCCCAGAAGATGGAGATTTGGTAATTACAACTTCTGGAGGCAGTGTATTGTTGGAACAGGCTTATGAGTATTATAGCCAGTTTCCCCTTGCCACTGTTTGGCAAACTCTCCTGTTGCTATTGTCCACCTGATGTTGGTGAGGAGATAATATCCACCCTCTGCTCATGCCATCATTTCCCCCTGCTATCCTAGAGCTTCCCCTGGAGTCTGCAAGCCAAAATAAACCTGTTTTCCCACAAGTTGCTCTTGGTCAGGTGTTTTCTGCCAGCAATGCCAAACTGACTGCAATAGTTATATTCTCCATTGTTTTGTTTTGACCATTTATTAAAGAAAAATCTCTCCCATAGAGGTAGATTTTCTTATCATTACAACATTTTAATCTTTATAAATGATTTGCCCCATGGAAAATCCATTGTTACACATACTTTGAAAAAGACTTTGTATACTTCTTAGGTATTTATCAAAGGGGAAGGAAAATACATGTCCATACAAAATTTGTATGTGATTGCTATAGTAGCTTTATTCATAATTTCTCCAGAGTGGAAGGAACCCAACTGTGTACCTCATTATAAGCAGATGAGCAAACTAAGATGCATCTGCATATACCATGGAATTCAATCCATCAATTAAAAAGAGAAAACTTGTGTTATCTGCAACAATGTGAATGAATCTGAAACAAACTCATTTCAAAAGACTACATATTATATGATTCCACTTATATGACTTTCTAGAAAAGGAAAATCCATAAAGGGATATAAATCAGACAGTGATTACAAGTGGATGAGGGAGAGCACATTGTGTTGACTATAAAGGAACAGAATATAACCTTTTTGGATGATGTTTGTGGCTACACAGTTACACTTATTTGTTAAAATTTATAGAGCCATGTATTAAAGGAGTGAATTGAACTGCTGCATCTAAATAAATTTTACTTTGAAAAACACCATAATATATTGTTGACATATTATGATAAGCATTGTTCACAGCAGATTAACTATTAACTACTTGAAATTTCTAAACACTTTGGTTTTTTTGCCTACTTTTGGGCTGATTCCTTTTTTTCTTTCTCTTTTTTTCCTGTTTTTTTTTTTTTTTTTTTTTTTTTTTTTTTTTCCTGAGGTAGCATCTTGCTCTAGCCCAGGATGACATAGAATTTATTATGTAGCCTGGGGTGGCCTCAAACTCACAGCAATCCTACCTCTGCCTTCTGAGTGCTAGGATTAAAGGCATGTATGATCACACCCAGATTTGACTGATTTCTTAATTTTCTTATTTCTGCCAAAAAGTGATAGCTAAAATGCAAGTGGCTCATACCTTACAGCAGCTGCTAGTCATCATGTGAAACATAGAAATGAATATAAGAAAATAAAGGTAGAAAATTAAGTTTTGGTTTAGACTAAGGATTTTAATGTTATATCTTCAGTGATTCTACAACAGATACAGTCATGAGCCCTAGGGGTGTAACGTCTGTTGGTGTCTGGCTAAATGTATATACTATGCTCACCAAACTGCCCAGTAAGCACTTCTCATATTGTTCATATGCATATATTAATGCTACCCTCACTTTTGCTTAGAGAAACTTCTCTTTTCAGATGGCAGTGACCTTGGGATGATTCAGAAAGCACCATGGTGCTGAGAAGAAGTGACAGGGGAGTGATCAGCATTGAAATATCTCAACCACACTTTCAATGGCTCAAGGTCCATTGTGGAAGAGGTGGCAGAAAGAATGTAAGAGCCAAAGGAAGGGTAGGACTCCTTACAATGTGCTCCTCCAGACACAAAATGGCCTGGATATCCATGACCTCATAGTGCCTGACACTACCTACACAGGACCATCATAGTAGGAGGAAAAGATCATGATATCAAAATAAAAGAGAAACTGAGATGGGGAGGGGACATGATGGAGAGTGGAGTTTCAGAGGGTAAGTAGGGGGAGGGAGAGAATTACCATGGGATACTGTTTACAATTATGGAAGTTGTCAATAAAAAATAAATAAAATATAAAAAAATTTCCAAAACTCACATCATTTGAATAATGCCTATGAATATTAATATATTAGAAATTGAAACTAAAAGTGTTAAGAATATTTATTTATTAATTTATGTTGACATGACATTTGGTCTAATCCCTGAATTTTCAGAAATAAAACATTATAGTGAGAAGAATGCCATTATCTTATATCTCTTCAAGTATCCTTAATGCATGGCTTAACAAAGATAAGCTAGATTTTCATATCTGCTTCTGACTTTTGTATATGGAAATATTTCACCCTACTGTAAATTTGTAGGAGGATGAGATTTGTAGGAGGATGAGATGCTTGCCTGGGAAGCCTAAGGACTCAGGTTTGATTTTCCAGGTCCCACATAAGCCAGATGCACAAGGCAGAACATGCATCTGGAGTTTGTTTGCAGTGGCTGGAGGCCCTGGCATGCTCATTTTTCTCTCTCTCTCTCTCTAATAAATATCTAAACAAAAATAAAAATTAAAAAAGTAAAGTCGTATTTTAGTATTATTATAAAAATTGTTTTTATCTTATGGGACACCTTGAGAAAGTACTGGACCCTTGCAATAGTCCTCCAGTCACATTGCTAGAAGAGCTGTAATGTAGGAATCATGTACTGTCATGCAGGAGGAAGGACAGAACATGAAACACTCATCATGAGACACTGGGCATAATGCTTTGCATGCACTACTATTTTCCTCACATCACTGATGAGGAGCTGGAGGTTCAGGACCAAGAGGAGATTCAGATCAAATCGGTGAAGTGTAAGAATTAGGGTTGAAACCTAAGCCTTTCCACCTTTCAATCAAAGACCTTCTTCAATAGACTGTAACTCCATCTTTACTTAAAATTGAGTATGGCTGTGGAAGTGGGTTCTAATTCAGTCATTGGAAAACAGGGCTTGATATTACTGGTGCAAATAAAACTTTTCCATATTTACTGACTTATTTAATATATTTGGGATGCATTCCTGATAAAATTGAATGCGATTAACGGCTCCAAGGAAAGGCATGCATTAAAGCTAGAAAGGCATTCTGATTTCCTATTTCAACATTATGCTTTTCCCTGTTAAATATAGAGCACAATCACTTTCCAGCTACCCTTTTTCCCTCAGTATCTCTACAGGAAGTGATCAATAAAACTAATTCTCACTTAGGTGTTAGGGATTTAATGATATATGTCTGAGGAGTATTTTTACTACCAGAGGGTGGGGAATGGCTATTATTCATCTTTGTAACCCCAACAACCTGTACACTGTCTGAAACTCTCAGTGTAATATCAACAATGGTTACCTTGATAGAATGATGAAAAATATAAAGAGCAAAATGGGGAGTTCTTGAAACCAAAGAAGGAGGTGGATTTTAGTCATCAGTGGGGGAAATATATGCATTGAAACTAAATTCAGTTTGAGTTGATTGTTCGAGAAAACTATGGAAAGTAGAAGATACTCATGATTCAACAATTAATTTTTTTTTTTTTTTTTTTTTTTTTTTTTGAGGTAGGGTCTCAATCTAGCCCAGGCTGACCTGGAATTCACTAGGGAGTCTCAGGGTGGCCTCGAACTCATAGTGATCCTCCTACCTCTGCCTCCTGAGTGCTGGGGTTAAAGGTGTGTGCCACCACACCCAGCAACAACAATTAATTTTTAAGATAGTAGAATTACTCACTAATTATTAATATCAAAACTAACATTTGTTTGGCCACATTATTTTTTTATGTTGATGGATTTCCTCATGGGTGTTGGAGGAATGAAGAGTGTAACTCCATTTTTACTGACAGCAATGTTGATTATTTCTCTCATCAATGGCATATAGCTGGCCTAGCAATCAAAAGAAGGTTTCAACTCATCATTTACATTTGTTCCATCTGGAAATTTGACCTCATCTAAGAGGCAAAAAGCTTAGTAATTGTGGAGATATTTAAAACTTGGGTATGACCCATAGTAGGTATGTTCTAATAAACTAGTCTTTCCTGATATCAGTATCAGTTTTGTCTCTAACCAAATTATGTTTACATTGCATGCTGTTTTGTAAAAGCAGCAGAGGAATAATGCAAATGATAATTGTATGTGGCTATTAAGGAAATGTATTTTCAATTTTCAACTTGAAAATAACCATGTTAAAAGTAATAACTTCCAGCCAGAATTCATCCTAAAAATGCTGATGGAGATTGGCTTATAATTCATGCAATTTTACTAAATCTTTGTTGTGCTGTTTGCAATTCTTTCTAATATCCTCTTCAATAATTCCAGTACTGATGCTGAAAATTCAGTTGGTAGAATTGGGTAGGAGAGAGTGAGGGGGTGGGAGAGGGGGCAGGAATAAACAAAAACAAATTATATTTGAAAATGCCAGAAACAAATTTAAAATAATGATTGATAGACAAGCTTATAAAGTTTTCTCTTGTTGATGTACCTGGCTTCTTAAATATTATTAAAATAATTTGTAATTATTAATAATATTGAAAAATATTAATTTCCTATCAGCTTGTATGAGAGATGGCTACTGCTATAAAATCCCAGAAACAAGTTGCTCTATCCAAGTACTTGTGAATAAGAGATGAGACTTAGCTATTAATTAAACAAGTTCTTAGATATTTGGAGTCTGATAACACTGGCAGTACTTTCTATTTATATGGATGTCTTATTTCTGCTCTGAATCTTGAATCACTAATAAGATGAGGAAAAGTAGTCATTATTTATGTGTTGAAATTATCCTAGGTAAGGCTGTTTCTATATCATAGGAAACATTTCAATGTGACATTATTCATCAAAGATTTTACTGAGCTAATTGGATCTAAATAAGTAATCTTAAGTAATGCCATACTGTTGACCTTCTTAAATGTTCTAAGTGACTAAAAATGGTTACTATCTTATAGTCACTTTTCTAGTTATTTTCTCTTTTCAAAGAGGCCAGGTATGGTGGCACACACCTTTAATCCCAGCACTTGGGTGGTAGAACTAGGGAGAATGCTGTGAGTTTGAGGCCAGTGTGAAACTACATAGTGAATTATAGGCCAACCTGGACTAGAGCGTGACCTTACCTCAAAAAAAGAAAAAAAATTCACCTACTTTGGGATGGAATGCTCCTTCAAGACTCATGTTTCCCACTGTGTGGAGGAATTGCCATCACTATAGTACATTTGGTCTTTCTCCACCCTTCACTGTTCCCTCTTCCAGAGTGGTGGAGTGACATGGATAGGTTAATAAGTTTGAAAATAAATTTATATTTGATTAGCCTTGATCTTTAAAATGTTCTACCTCCTATTTTGCTTTTCTTTGGTTCTTGTAAAAAAGAAACAACTCCCCAATACATCCCATATGGAGAAGCCTTCTCCCATCTAGCAATATTTATTATAGTTAGGATATAATTATTTATTCTGGAATTCATTGTCACAAAAATCTATTGACCAGTAATATTAGGTAGATCCTCTGACTTGCCACTGTTTTGCTTTATAGATTCAGAGTTAAGGTGAGGAAAGGGTAAGCTTTCTAAGATGCTTCTTTACCATATAACCACTAGACCATTTTTTTCTGTGCAAATCATTCTATTATTTATTCATTTTTTCTATTGTCCACTTAATAATACAACATCAGAATGAACTGTAGATATGACTACCTTTGCTTGTAAAGCTTTAACTATGGATATTACTTAGAAATAATTTAATACCTCAAGAACTAAACTAAAATCAATAACTCAATAAGAAATTAGAGGCAGAGTTATTCTGAAGGCACTGCAAATTAAAAAAAAAATCAGGTGCTGGAGAGATGGTTTAGCACTAAGGCATTTGCCTGCAAAGCCAAAGGATCCTGCTCCGATTCTCCAGGACCCATGTAAACCAGATGCACAAGGGGGCGCATGCATCTGGAGTTCGTTTGCAGTGGCTGGAGGCCCTGGCCAGTCCATATTCTCTCTTTCTCTTTCTCTCTCTCAAATAAATAAATAATTATAATAAATTCTTGTTTTCTTACCCAAGATACTAGGTTGTAAGAGAGAAATGCCTCCTTTTGTGAGCACAAAAAAATACTTGAGAATTTACCTAATTACCTTAGAAAATATTCATCTATGTACAAAGAAAAATAATTAGATAGCCGTACACATTCCTATTACCTCTCCTTTATTTTTCTGGCTATATATATATATATATATATATATATATATATATATATATATCTTATGTTCCTGTAGGTGGGCTTTGGAATATAAACAGAGATTGGATGGAAGCAAGTGGTAGTTTGCTTGAGTTTCTCTATGACTCCCTCCCCTGGAAGAACCTGGGCTCATGCCACACCACCCAAAGGGAAGTCCTAAATGAGGAGTGCTTAGGTACAAATTACCCAGACCAATGACTATTGCTTTGCCAAAGAATGACATCACTATACTGTCATTAATTTTAGTGTTTGGTGACAATTTTACAACTTTGAATCTGAAAAATCAAATACAATAAGTGTCTGTTCTGTTCAAACCATATGTATGTTTGTACTATACGACAAAAAATAGGAATATGAAAATGCTGCCTACTTCAAGGCAGTGTATTTATCCCCATAGCCCTGAAATTGTCTTTAGGTTATCCCTGAGTTCAGAGTGTGCACCAGGGATGCCAAAATCATCAAATGTATGTGGCCGGCCTCCCAGAGCCTAGAGCTTCTTCTCTGAGTAATATATTTTGAGGATTATATTTTGAACATAAACGCTTACTCTCAAAAAATACTTAGAGATTACGTAGACTTAGCTCCAACTCAATGTAGGAATCTGCTATTCTATTCCTTAATGGTGGTCTTATAGCCTCAGCTTTGATATCCCTAGGTATGGAAGTTACCTAACTCAAAGAGGCAGCTTTTATATGTTTATAAAACTGATTTTTGTAAAGTTGTATATTATTTATGTGTTTGTAAATCCATTGTTTGCTTTTGGGGCCCTAAGCAAAATTACATATTACCAGGACAATGGAGAATGTCTTAACATTGCTATTAAATCATTTCATTACCAATGAGGCCCATAAAAGTGGGTGGGAACAGAATTTCTAAAAAGTTAAGACAACATGAATCAGTTCTATAGTAACCCTCATTCTGACTAGCAGTATACAAGCTATAACCACCAATAAAAGGGAGGGGGACCGTCCAGACAGAAGGTGGGAAAAGCTTGACCTTAAAACCATGGACTCTGGCTAGTAAATATCAGGCCCAGAATTGGGTTGCCCCCCACAGTTAGATGTTGGTCAGGGAGACCCATGAAGTCCCCAAAACAATGCAGGTCATTGACCAAACACATAATTTCCTGCCATAGCTAAAAGGTAAGACTCCATTGCTGAAGACACCACAGGCTGCAGTCACAGGACATCAAAATACCATGTTGGAACTGAAAGGGAAAGTAGCTCCCTCTTGCTAGCATTCATAATGCTAGAGAGCCCTATTGGAGCAGCAGGGGGACAAAAGTCACCAAAAGCATGAACATGCAGGGGACACTGCAGGCTATGAAATCAACCTGTCAGACAAATGTACACATTTGTACAATAGTGGTGTGCAGCCTCTATAGGTTAACAACTTTTCTCTTATTAGACATGAGACCTGTTCAGTGGGAAAGAACTCATACATGGTAATGGAAACCAAGTCAGAATCACAGGGTTAGGAAACCTAGACTTCAAAGAGAAACCCCCATTGCTCTCTGGAGAAGAGTGGGCTTGCACTCCAAAAATCTCTCAAACAAATTTGCATACCCACTTTAACCCAAGCTCCATTCAATCTTAGTTGGAAAATCTGTGCTATTTTACAGATGGCAGAGAAAATGGAGGAGAGCCAAGAACCACTGATAAGACATGAAGATAGCCAACTGCCCACCATGGGACTTGCCACTTGTAGCACATCTGCCAAGGCCAGGACAAATTGCAGGGGAAACATGACATGAATACTGTTCTTACTGCTAGCCACTAGGATGATGGTGACAGACATGGTGATCAATCAAAACCTATCAAAGCAGAAATCCAGAGGCTATAAAGAACTCAACCTTAAATCAGACTGCTGACAGGTCTTCCATGCCTCAGGGAACATTGCACAAGAGAGGGCGGAAAAATTGTAAGAGCCACAGAGTGGGTAGAAATTTCCTGAAGCATCCCTTACACCATAGAGATTGACTGAGGCCTTCATTATCCTGCACTGAATACTATAACTTCACTGAGGAGGACCCCAGGGTAGGGGGAGCCAGGGTGAGGGGATAAAGGAGTATAACCTGTTATAATATATATATGTGTATATACATAACCTGTTATTATATATATATATATATATATATGCATGTATATATGTACAATTTCAAAAAAGTGAAGATCCACATGGAATCGCAAATAAGAGGAAAACATTCCAAGGCTTCTCTCATGTTTATGGTAAGTATGCCTCTTGCTAGAGCTAAGCACTGGTTGTGGGACCATCTTGCTGCTGTTCTCTGTTGTTACTGTTGTGCTGGAGATAAAACCTAGGACATTGCACATTCTAGGCAAGAACTCTGACAGTGAAGTGCATCCCACAGCCTTTTAGAGGCTACTTGTGAGTGGAAATTGCTCACCGTACAAAATATTTCTTGGAAAAGATGAAATATATGCATTATAATTCCATGGTGAATACCAACAAACCCACTGAGGAGGGCCTTCAGTGGAATGGGAGCAGGGAAGAGGAAATAAAAGAGGATAACTCTAGGATAATATGACTAACACATAATTTGCTCATAAAGTTTGTAATTAATAAATAGAAAGGAAGGGAACATGGAACCCCCACCCCTTCATCTCTGAGTTGCTTTGCAGTCATGATGTGAAAGTGTTTGTTTCTTCCAACATTCTTGCTATGATATACTGTCTCACTATGGAGGCAAAAGCAAGAAATCCAATTGACCATGGACTAAAACCTATGCAACCATAGGTCAAAATAAAACTTTCCCTTTGGAAAAAAAAATTGAAGCAGTATTAGTTAAAGAAAACACAAATGTTTTAGAATCTAAACACATAGGAAGAATTAAAGACAAAACAGGACCACTTGCCTTTCTATTGTAGGAATTATGGAATTGTAGCCACTACTATTAACTGAATTTGATAAATGTGTCATAGATTAGGAAAAAGAGAAATATAAAACTCCAATAAAGAAACAAACAGAAATGTGGTTCAGTGAGGTATATGACATATCTACTAGGCTATGAGGCATTTTATCCCCAGGGTAATTCTTGAGCTTTGAAGAAGCAACATCAACTTGTGACCAATGGAACAAATATGCCATGGCTAAAGGTATCAAAGATAGTGATGAAAAGAATCAAAGGAAGAGTTAATAGAAAACGAAGTGAGAGGAATTACTATACTACAGTAAATATATGGATTCTGATATGTATAAAACAAACACACATAATCCTACACACAGTGGAGGAACCAAACCATTTGGAAAAGATTAAAAACATGGAAAGCCTTTGGACATTATTAGATGCAAGGGGCAATGTTACAGGCATTCAAGGGAAGCCACATTTTGTTCACTTAGTTTGCCATAAGAGGAAAAGATGAAGTTGGGCTAATTCCAAATGTGGGTAACTTTAATAATGTGCCATTGTCTTCCATGAGTACCTGTCTAGCATGTACTATAGGGCCTGTGAAGACTTACCAAAGCTGTTGCTCACTTCTGTTCCTGCTGATGCTCATGACACTAGTAGAATATCAAGGCTATATCTTTGAAAATTGTGAAATTTGAGGCAGCAAACTTGAAGCTGGGATACAGGTATTCCTTTTCTTGGTCCTTCTATTTGCTGATTAGACTGTGATACAGGACCAGGAATAGGATGATGAAAGAGAGTAACATGGACTGCAAAATGTAAGGGCCATGCATGTTGCAAGGAGTGGATCCCTTCTTAAATTTTACACCTTAGATAAAACTTGCTTAAGATTGGCCTTGGTCCTACCCAGGTTTCTACAGGAAGGAGTATTGTTTGTTGGGAGTTTCTAAAGCATTAGCATCATTCACATTCTTATGTTAGGAATCTTAATCATCACTAGTGGTACTACACCAACCTAATTTTCCCAGGGAATTGGTGAGGAGATAGAGGTATGTTGTTCCCAGAGATGGGAGAGGTTCAAGTTTGTTTATCTGCTGTGTAGGTGCCAGAGGTGACAGGTCATGGAGTGCACAAATTCAGCACCTGGAAAACCCTCTTAGTACAGAGGAAATCTCAAGGAGAACACACCCCCCGAAAAAAAAAAAAAACTTTAAAAAGGACATATTTATGGCTTTCCCCTCACTTTATAGGTATGTCCCCATTTGTGTCTGTCACCAGAGGTGCTTCTAATCTTGGGTTTCATAGGTTTCATCTCCTAATTCATCTCTCAGACTACCCTTTTCTCTATCCTACAGCTGAAAATGTAGTCCTGAATTTTAGGATCTCATTGTCTAGATGGCTGGGAAATGGGACAGGGAAGCTCATTTCTGAAAGAGCCATGGCCAGAATTTCTGTACCAACGCTCAAGTAAACTAGATAGCTAGGTGAGGAATCTTCCCTGCAGAGACAGCCATGAGAATTGAAGGAAATGCAGATGTTCAGTGAGGGGAGAGCCAACTGGAAATCTCTTTTTTATGTAGCTTGCCTCATCTCTACATCTTTGGTGTCAGGCAAGAGAAGGTTTCACCCAAACAGCTCAAATATTTGGCATGTCAAAGTCTAGAATGCTGTATCCAGGGAGCCACATCTTGGTGTTATTAGGATGCACCAGTTAAAATACTATTCAATTCCTTAAATTTTTCCCTTTCTCTATCTGGAGTATTCACAGGGATCCCAAAGTGGAATATAGTTAAGGATTTAAATTGGCATCTAAAAAAGTTATTTTTTCATCTTATGCCTTCATATACTTGCCTTGTTTGTGAGTCACTATTGTCAGTGTGCATAGTTGTATCAGGAATGTAAGACCCTTAAGAGTAAATGGTGGGGAGAATTTGAAGACCAGTGGTCAGATTTATAGGACAATTATATATATATATTTCTGATCAAAGAAAGGACACAAAATTGTTCTCTGTTTGACACCTTCTAGGGAAGAGGTTAATGGTGTCTAGACCAGGAAAAGTTTTTGCTTGGAGGTAGGTATAAAATGAGACCTCCTGATTGTGTCTAGGCTCACTGGTTCATTTTCCAGAAGATCCCTTCTGAGTAAGAAATGGACTAAGTATGGAGATAAAATGCATAAGCAAAGTAAAGTAGAGACAAGGAAGAGATGGGAAGAGGTTGATAAAGGGATACTAAGTTAGAGTTAGACAGGAATGAGATGTCCTGTTGTGTTATGTACAGTAGGTGGCTATGGGTATTACTAATAAAGGTTGGACATGTCACTGGGTGGCAAAATGCTTGACTACAATGCAGAAGGCCCTGGGTTTCATCCACAGCACCACAAAAAAAGAAGAAGAAAACAAAATCACAAGAAAAATGATGAATTGTGCTCTTACAAAAGTAGAAAGAAGGATTTTCAATGTTTTTTTTTTACCACAAAACTATGATATTTGTGGAAATAGATACTTTTGACTTGATCTAAACATTATACAGTATATATGTATAATAAAACATCATATTACTTCCATTAATATATTTAGTTTTATTTATCAGTTAGAAACTAATTTAATTGCTAGTTCAATATATATTTAATTTATATGATTTTATTTATCAGCTACAAGATAATTTAATTTGTAGGGTAAGTTAATCTTTAGGTTTAAGCACTTGCCTGCGTAGCCTAAGGAACTAAGTTTGATTCCCCAGTACCCACATAAGCCAGATGTACATGGTAGCACATGTATCTGGAGTTCATCTGTAGTAGCTAGGGGCTCTGGCATGCCCATTACCACCCTGCCTCTCTCATTTTCAATTAAATAAATTTTAAAAACGAGCTGCTCAGCTCAGCCTAGCTCCTGACAAGTTGCTCCACGGTCTTAACCAGGGGTCCTATCACTACCTCTAAGAGCCCGCCTTCGGAAAAGTAGCAAATATCAATGAAGTATGTAGCTCAGCCCAGAAGAGAGACTATTCCAGCCTGTTGTCTTCCTTAGCTGCACTCGCAGTGAGTGAACCATTGGATATGCCACATTTGAGAACAGCTCTTCAGCTGGGTCCTGACACACCCACAAGCAGCCTATATAGTAGCTACCTTTTGCTCAGAGGCCAAAATGGGGGTGTGGTATCATCTGGCTGCTACAGAGGTTTGAGTGATTGGAAAGAATTTGGAAGAAAACTTGAGGGGGTTATTGTGGGAGAGAAATAAGGGAAAACAATCAGCAAGGTAGTGTCTAAGTAATCACCGCTATAGTGGGAACTTTTATATTCACACACAACTATGCTTGGATGATTTTAAGTTTGCTCAAAGTAACAAAACAGACTCAGATCCTCTCAAGAAGAGGTAGGGCAGTGTTTCTGGGTTGTATTTTTGTATACAATTACCTTGGACTAAATGGTTTAAAATCACAATTCATCCTTTAGATATTTATATTTAATCAAACAAGTTCTCTTTGTCTCTATTTTTGTTGTAGAGGCACACAATATTTAGCAGACACTGGTTCTGAGTGCCCGTTTTACAGCTTTTCCTAACCTCTCTTGTCACAGCTTTGATCAGCTCAGTACCTTCTGTACTGCAGTTTCTGTTTCCCTCTCCCCAGCCCCCTTCTTGGCTGCCCTGCCTCCTCCCATTTCAGGTCTCTGCTCCCTATCCTCTCCTCTGCTTTCTTGACTAGTTCTCTGTACTCCCCTTCATTGTACCCCTCTCTCCCACTCTCTACTTCCTTCCCTCTAAATCCCCCTCCTGTTTTTCTTCTTTCTGATCCATCTGCTCAGACCTCCCAGAATTCTCCCTTCTGGGGCCTCAATGTTGAAGGTTCTGCTCTCTTCCTTCTAGTACAAGGAAGAAAAGCAGAAGAAATTTTTAAGTCTTTACATACACTGAAAACTGTCCTAATTCATCTTAATTGTAGAGTGAATTTTGGAATTGAGAAAAAAAAGGAAGAGTTAATATCAGTCTAAATTAATGAAAGAATTCTAAGTAATAGAACATTTTGAAAGAAGTGTGATTGTATCATTTCAAATAAATTCAGTAATACTGTTAATTGGAACAGGATTTAGGATACTTCAAATTTCTTTAACAAATATATGACCATTAATATTTAGTATTATTAAATCATGTGTAGTTGTTTAAGGCCCTTACACTTAAATAGGCAGCTCTTTCTCTTACATACATATTAAATCCACTAACAGACAATTTTTCATAGTACAGGTAAAAATCATGATATAAGGATTCTTTGTAACAGTGATTTCAATGTCACTGCAGATGGTCCTATATAATAGTGTTTTGTTGGTCTGGTTATTAAAAATAAGTGATAACAAAAACGTGCAACATGTTCAACAAATGTTTTGTCTGGTCACTGTTTAGTAGTTACTCTCTGTGAAGGTAGGTAGCACTATTTCATTTGCAGATAGTAAACAGGATAAGGGAGTGGAGACAAGTAATTTTGAAGCTGAAGCTTGTGGATGAATGCACTGATGCATAGGTTTATGGCTTTTGTTCTGTGAATACTGCCAGAAGCTGGGAGATGGGTTTAAGAGTATCATGTGTAGAGTAGCAGATATAAGAGAGCATGACTATGTGTCTGTGTGTGTAAGGGAATGGTAGTAAATACCTGGTTGTATATTTAAATGTCTCAGTAAATGTGTTTGTATCTCTGTGTGCTTGTGTGTGTAAGAGTGAGAGAGGGTTAAATGTGAATCTCCAAGACAGCAAGCCTATATGCTCCTAAAACAGCCCTAGTTCCTTCCTGCCCATCTTTCCTTTCAGTTTCCTGCCCTCTCTTCCCTGTCTGACCCCCAAAACATGTTTTGTTTCCAGATAAAACTAGTCAAGTCCTTAGCCAGTTATTTTTGATTTTTGTATTTTCTTCTCAACTGTTAGCTTTTTCACTTTTTCACTCCAGGAATCTACACCTAGGGTTGATTCAATATTCTTACATGCGCTTAGTGCCCTACCAAGTACTGAGGAAGAGCAGGAGAGTGAAACCTGCAGAAAAATGCTTCAAAGGGTGACTTTGAGGAAGGAGAGGAGAATCGTTTGTTGAATTTAGTAATTATAGGATACAATATTCCCAGGTAATGTAGTCTTCCTTACACTAGCTAACAGCCCAGTACAATGATGGCCATGTACTATAGTCTTCATCAGACTGCTTGGGGAGGTGGCATGACTTTACAATTTGTTATCTCTCAACTTGCCTTTTACCTACATGATTCTCCCCAAATTCTGAGTTTTGCCTCTCATTATAACCTGTTCATTCATTCAATAAATATTCATTGACAATTATTGGCATGTTAGAAATATCCCAGAAATACTAATAATCAGTGAAACAGAGGGACAAAATATCCTGTCTGTCAGCTCATATTCTAATATATACAGAGAAGATAGCTAAAAAAGGACATAAAACATATGTAAATGATATACTAGGTTAGATGCTATGGAACAGGGAAAATATACAAAAATTGAAAGAGTTAAGTATGTAATTGTGGAGGCCAGTGTTTAAGTATCCTGAATTGTTCTCACAAAGAAAGAGACACTTGAGGAAAAAACTTGAAGAAGAGGGGAGAAAGAGAGATAATATGTAGATTTTTGGGAGAGAGATTTTTGACAGAGGAAATAGTTACTGCAAAAGCTCAGTGGGGGGAGCATTGTGAGATTTTTCAAAACAGATGGAAGAAGCATGTAACAAAGTGAGCCAGTAGCAGGGAATATGATCCAGAAAAGAAATGATGAAGGAGGAAGATGTGCCCACAAATTTCTGGTCATTTAATTTCCACCTCTATTTTGCTTTCCAACTCTAAGTCTGTTCTGTTCAATAAACAGTGCTATCAGGATTTAAATGAAAAAAGAAAAACCCAATAATATACATAGGAAGCTTGGAACATTGCAGGCTATCATGAACTGATCATTTCCTTAGTTCTTTCCCATTCTTCTTAAGTGCCTCCTGACTAGCCTTCTTACCAAGTGCATGCAGTCATTGAGAACACTGATGGTTTCATCAACTTTTTACTATTTTTCTTGCCATATTATGCCATTAAGAAAAAATTTAGGGTTGGATATATAATTCAGTAGTAGAGTGTTTGCCTTCCATGTATTAAGCCCTGGGTTCAATGACCACCACCACATAAAATCTGCACTTGGTGGTAAATGAATACCTGCAATTCTTGCACTTGGCAGTTGAAGGCAGGAGGGTTTGGAGTTCAAGTCCATACTCAGCTATGTAGTGGAGGTCAGCCTAGGTTACAACATTCCAAGAAGAAGGAAGAGAAGGAAGAAGAAGATCAAAGAAGAATATAGATATGTAAGTACACTGAAATTTTGCAAATAAATTTTATTTTAGCCCTAGACCATGACTATTTCTAAATGACCCAATTATCATGATCCTTTTCCTTTTTAGTCTCAAATATATATATATATATATATGTATATATATATATATATATATATATATATATATATATATATATATATCAGTGTGGAAGAGTGGGAAGACACCAAAGACTCCAAAGAGCCAGGGCACCACTGCAGCATTCACTGCAACTCCACCTCCAGCAACCAGTCAGGACACCATGCAGTGAGCCTGAAGGCTGAGCAAGAAAGGGCCGAAGCTCTCCAGGAAAACTGCTGAAAAAATAACCCAGTAGAGACTGAATCTCTATAGGAAATCAGAGAGACAGGAGCTTGCTGAACTTGTGAAGAACAGAATGAAACACCTGGGCTTTTCTACAGTGGGATATGGTATGCTCTTTAAAGCTATGTACAGACTAGAGATTTCTTGCTATATGTAGTTATGAAGTTAGATCTGACTTAGGAAGAAGAAGAAGGAGGAGGAGGAGGAGAAGAGATGGAGAATTGGCTTAATGGTTAAGGTGCTTACCTGTGAAACCTAAGGACACAGGTTCAAGTCCTCAGTACCCACATTAGCCAGATGGACAAGGTGGCACATGCATCTGGAGTTCATTTGCAGCTGCTGAAGGCCCTGGTACACCCATTCTCATTCTCTCTGTTTCTCTCTATCTCTCTGCCTCTTTCTCAAATAAATTAAATTAAATTAAATTAAACTAATA
Organism: Dipus sagitta; assembly: GCA_036346955.1. Lineage (NCBI taxonomy): Eukaryota > Metazoa > Chordata > Mammalia > Rodentia > Dipodidae > Dipus > Dipus sagitta. The sequence goes on from CM070776.1 coordinate 98,254,881, forward strand.
AAGAACAAGGAAGAAGAAAACCAAAAGAAGGAAGGAAGAAAAAGAAAGAAAAAAGAAAGAAGAAAAGAAAGAAAGATTTTGCCTACATCTTTCATTCAATCCTCTCTTGCCTATGCTTGAAAACCCTCCTTTTCAACAGACTTCTTCCCTTCTGGAAACAAGTACTCACATACCTCCCTTACAATACAATACTTTCATTTAACACTACTACATACACAAGCTGTAGCTAATCTCTCTTCCCCATGGAATATGTTAAGAGTCATGGTTCTTAAAAGTCATGGTGGGTAATTTTTGCCTCAATGTATGTGCAATTTCCGTCTACTTTTGTTCTTGTATAGAAACTGAAATCTGTATGGTTACTCTGTGCAAATCCTCACCAAATCCAAAAGTGTATTTTAGTCTTCATTTTTTTTATCCCTTTGCAAGGTGCTTTGATGAAAACCAATGCATATTTGTATTTAAATCCTGGCCCTGTTACTATATGAACATATTTTCACCCTGAGCCTTACACATGCTAGGCTGTATCCTCACCCCTTTCCTTTTTGAGAACGGTTCTCAGTCTGTAGCCCAAACCAACCTGGAACTCACTATATAGCCCAGGCTGACCTCATACTCATGATCCTATTCTCTTATCCTCATGAGTGATGAGTTTATAGGTGTGCCCACTACTCCTAGATATGTGACTATTTTGAGCTGTAGTTTTTCATCCTTATAAAGGAAGTGGTAATGTATACCTTGACAAGCGTTAAAAAGAAGTCTAAAAGAAATTAGTTGTGAACATCCAGGAAATATTAAGAAGCAATTAAGTGACTGTCATCCACCTTCTGTTTGAACTTGACAAACTCTTTTGCATATTTTTCTCTTCCTGCCCCCTAAAAATATTTGAATTCCTTAACATTTTGCATTTTGATTTTTCTATCATCATATTTCATCTCCTTAGTATCTTATCTTCAACCATCTCTTCAGCTAATAAATGTCTTACTTGCTTTCAAATAGCTAGAACCTCTCCTAAAAGCTGGATGTAAACTTCCAATTTAAAGATCTATCCCAATATAGTCTTTCCTTATCCATGTTTTAAAAAAATGTTTTATTTATTTATTTGATAGAGAGAGTAGAGAAAAAGAAGGAATGGGTATGCAGGGCCTCTTGCCACTTACAACGAACTCCAGACACTTGTGTCACTTTGTACATCTGGCTTTGTGTGGGTACTAGGGAATTGAACCCTGGCCATTAGGCTTTGCTGGAAAACACCCTTAACCACTTAGAAGTCTCTCCAGCCCTTATCTATGGTTTTGATTTCTGTGGTTACATGGCTTGACTATACTAAATGGAAGATTCCAGAAATGAATAATTGATACATTTAAAGTTATGTGCCATTTTGCATAGTATGGTGAAATAATCACACTGTCCCATTCCATATCACCTAAGTCTTGGATCTTCCCTTTGTCCATAATATCCATGCTGTATATGTTACCAGCTCAGTAGTTAGCATCCTGAGTATCCATGTCTAGTATCAGATCTACTCTCTCAGAGTGGTATCACTCTACCTGTGGTCAAGGAACATTTATTTTCCTTAATGATTGCCCCTAAGTCATGCTAATAATTCATATATGCCAGAGAAAAGCTGTATTGTGGCCTGCTTTTTAAGTAAAAGGTAAATGTCCTTGACATAATGGGGGTGGGGGTAATGCTGAAGCTTCTAATGTCTACTGCAATGATGAATTTCCCTTTTCTATTTGGATGACTTTGGTGTGGGGTGGAGTGAAAGGAGGTATTAGGCTGGTATTATCATCAAATTATATCATGTTCAATCATGAAAATTGTCAAATAAATAAATTATAAAATACTAAAAGTACAGAGAAAAAAAAGAACAAAACAAATGAAAAAGAATGAATTCCCAGCAAAAAATGGTGAAAAGGAAAAGATATTGGCACCAGTTTTACTGTCTCATCTCAAACCACAAAAGGAATAGCCACAGCATATGTAAATGCCTTGTTGACCTGGAATGGACATTAAAAAAAGATATTAAATTTGTGGTTGGAAGATATGAACAGAAAGCATATTCCAATAGATGGTATACTGTTATCCCTATAGGCAGATTTCTGAAATGAATAGCACCAAGGCACTTACAGGAGGTGGTTACATAGATTCATGAATAAGCTTTGACCAAAAACATATAAACGTACAGCATATAAGTTTTGATAATGTACAGGGCTCCAGGCATTCGCTTGGGGTTTTAATAATTGTTATGCCATATAGAGAGGATGTATGCGATTCTGTTTTAAGGATAAGTAACAAGAGTCTTAAAGGAGCATACATAGCCATAGGCAGCTGGGGCAATCCACTCACTGAATTCTTATCTAAAAATGTGGTCTTAATAAATCAGACACATCTTGAATTTGAAATATTTATGAGTGAAGCACTAGAGCAAAGAGAAACTGAGGCAGGGAAGCAATTTAATTAGGTATTATGATAACTAACTATTACTTTATATGGTTTCATAAAGAAATAGGTTAACACCCAGAGTTTTTTTTTACAGAGAAAGGATATGAAAGATTTTGTAGCATATTGCATATAGTATAAAGGTTTGAGAGGAATCAAAAACATTTCATAGACAGTAGAAAACTTATGGCACTATTGGTGATAGTGTTGAAGTTAGGAGGGGTTCTTTTTTGGAAAAGAATCAAGTGAGAATGGAAAATGATTAAGATTTCCTCATAGCAAATTCTAGAGGACAATAGGAAACCTGGGGGGAAATGCCTTGTAGGCAACTAGAACTAGAATACAGAAAAGAAAATCAAAACTTTGAGTTAGTACTGGTGCTGGATATATTGGAATCATTTATACACAAGGAGGAGTGCCCCAAACAAGGAAAATAGATGAACTCCCTTGAAGGAGTAAGGACAAAGGGAAATAGATGGGGGTCAAGAACTGATCTTTGGGAGACAGCCAGAGGAAAGAAGTGGGAGGAAAAAGGAAAGCTGGAGGAACTGGACAGAGAAATCAAAAGCACAAAAAGAGAAGCACTGTAATAGAAGCCTACTGACTTTTGCAGTAATTCATCAGTCTCTGTCTGATTCTTCTGTTATATCCCTGGTCCCATTCACTCCCACACCTGGGTCCCAAGCTCTTCTTCCCGTCCATTGTTCAGCTGGGCCTCCGGGGCCTCAGAGTCTAATTATTATTCCTACTGCTTAAATCACTGTAGATACATGCTTGCCTGAATCCATCATCTATTAACCCTTCTTTTCTCGGTAGCTAATATGATCAAACATACTAAATTTGCAAAGATCATAATGCTATCTTGACTGATTTGACAACTGATGTTGAATAACTGGGATCCAACTGTAGAGCATCCTTCCTTCCCAATAGGGTAATCAGAAAGAACAAAGTGAAGGTAATCTAGTCTGTATTTGTTGCTCCAAAGGAAAAAAAAATCACATCAATACATTTTCATTAAGCCCTACTGTGTGCCCAGCTGCCCCAAATTAATGGGAAGAATGTGAGAAAATTAATATGCATTATTAGTAAGGGAAGTAAGATTGAGACTGATGTGCATCCTTTTCTTTTTGAAAAAATATTCTTTCCTGCATATGCATCCTGCCTACCTCTATTTCTCCTATTTTTTTTAACTAGGAAAGACAGCACGTTTCCTGGTTTTATTTAAGTACAAATATAAGATGTACATAAACTGTTTATTCATTTTCTTCACTGCGCAGCCTGGCGTTGGGATTGGTGACTCTAACAGCCAGCTGAGCCGCTCTTTCCACAATGGCTTTGCGGTTCTTCGAAGAAACGTTGTGAGCAATCTCAGCACAGTAAGATTTGTTGCACATTAGGAGCACTTCCAGCTCCTTGACGTTGTGGACCAGGAATTTCCGGAAGCCACTGGGCAGCATGTGCTTTGTTTTCTTGTTGCTCCCATAACCAATGTTGGGCATCAGAATTTGGCCTTTGAATCTTCTCCGCACCCTGTTGTCAATACCTCTGGGTTTCCGCCAGTTACGCTTAATTTTGACATATCGGTCTGACTGATGCCGGATGAACTTCTTGGTCCTCTTTTTGACAATCTTGGGCTTCACCAGAGGTCTAAGGGCAGCCATGATGCCGAGCAGAAGATGGCAGTTACCTCCGCAGGCAGCGCCGAAGAAGAGGGTCCTATTTTCTTTTATTCTCTCAATCATACCTCTTTCCTTTTATATTCTGACATATATTCACATATCCATACATGTTATAAGACTCAGAAATCTTTATGTGCTAACTTGCAAAAAGCTTCCATTTATATATTTTGTGCTTTTCTCCAGATTAGATATTCAATCAATACTCAAACTACAATGAAGAAATGTCATAACAATCCAACATATATGTTAAATAATTTATATTTCTTTTCATATTTGTATCCCTAATAAGATTTTACTAAAGAGCTCAACACTGCTATTTGGAAATGTATCTCCTCCCCCCCACCAATTTTTTTTTTTTTTTTGGTGTTTTTGAAATAGAGACTTGCTGTAGCCCAGGCTGACCTGGAATTCACTAATTACATAATATCAGATTGGCCTCGAACTCACACGGATCCTCCTACCTCTGCCTCCTGAGTGCTGGGATTAAGGGTGTGTACCACCACACCAGGTCAGGAAATTAATATTTTCTTCTTGGTTTACATCTTGCTTTTTTATGGTTTTTACAAAATGGAAAAAGGCTGTAGTGTTCTCTTCTGAGTACTCAAGCAAGAATATTTGATGAAATAGTGCTGAAAAACTCAAGTTTGGTGACAAACAACAATTTACAGAACCCTGAGACTAAACAAATGCAAGAAATATAACAAAATTCATATGTTGTTTTACCTTGGTTAACTGGATGAAAACTAAAGATAAAAAGAAAATTTGAAAACAGTGGAAAGTAAATTGGGGCCTCACAGAAGGAAAGTTGTAGGCATCACAGTTCCTGATATGAAACCATATTGCAAAGATGCAGCAATAAAAGTATTAGCATGAAAACATGGACACTAGTGGAACAGAATAGAAAACCCAGTAGTCAAGCCAAATGTGACTAACCAAATTTGACAAGAAGACTAATAAGATATAATGGAGAAATGATAGTTTTTCAAATAAATTATGTGGAGGAGCCTGAACTGTCACATACAGAAGAATGAATAATGTCACATTTATAAACCAAGCCAACTACCAGCCCTTTAAAGAAAAATTAAACCAAGCCTACTCAAATAATTTTATAAAATATGAAAAGAGGGAATCCTTCCAAACTCTTTCTATGAAGCCAGCAATACACTGATAGCAAGATCACATAGAGATAACAAATGAAACTATATACCAATCTCCCTGATAACAGTAAATGCAAAAATTCTCAATAAACTACTTGCAAAACAAAGTCAAGAACACATAAAAAAGATCATTCACTATGATCAAGTTGACTCTATTCTAGAAAAACAGGGATGGTTCAACATACATACATCAATAAATATAATGCATCACATGAGTGGACTCAAAGACAAATCACATGGTCATCTCAATAAATGTGGAAAAAGCTATTGAAAAAAATACAACATCTCCTCATAAAAACTCTGGAAAAACCAGGGATGGAAGAAATATGTCACAACATAATCAGGTTATATATGATGAACCTGTAGCCAACATAATGCTAAAAAGAGAACAACTAGAAGCATTTTCACTAATATCAGGTATCAGACTCCTCTGACTCGTATTCAACAAGGTGCTTGAAGTCTTAGCTAAAGCAATAAGGCAAGAGAAAGAAATATTTTATTTATTTATTTGAGAGAGAGAAAGATAGACAGAGAGAGAATTGGCATGCCAGGGCCTCTAGACTCTGTAAACATTCTCCAGATGCATGTACCACCTTGTACATCTGGTGTTAAGTGTGTATTGGGGAAACAAACTTGGGTCCTTAGACTTTTCAAGAAAGAGCTTAAACACTGAGCAATCTCTTTAGACCTAAAGTAAAATTTTTAAATAAAAGAATAAATGTAGGTGTGCTTTACAGATGGATAGTGCTGCTTCCACAAGCCAAGGATTATTTATTAAATGAAAATAATGCCAGTTACAGGATACATACCCATAGAGTTCTTGTTCAGGCAAGCTCTAGAGGCATGTAAAATGTAGGCTATTGCTGCTACTATTATTTGCCCCCCCCCCCCAGAACTGAACAGTGAGTCTCTATTGCTGAAGACTGCACACTCTTTGGATGCAGAAGGTAGAAAAATCAAGCTCCAATTAAGAAAGCTCCTCCCTACTGGCTACCTCTAAAAGTGCTAGAAGGTATTATATAGGGTACTGGGTGTGAACAGTCATCAGTGGCCTTACTCAGCTCAATAGTACATGTTACAATAGTGACTTGCCAGGCAATGGGTGCCCATTGGTGCAATGATAGTTTGGCTTCTATTGGGGTAACTAAGTGTTTTCTGATTAGATTTGAGACCCACTCTCATGAAGATATTCATGCCTGGTATTGTAAGCCAGGTCAAAAAGCCCACAGCCACAGCTGGGGAGCTATAGACTGTTTTTAGCTTTTTGAGAAACCTTCATGCTGTTTTCCATAGATAGCTATTCTGTATCAGGGGAATCCCCACTGCCATTTTGCTAAGCAGATATGATGTTAAACTGCCTTTTAAATATTTATGTTTACACTCAACGATTAATGCTACTCTCAGTCTTGAACTGAAAAATCTTGTTTGTTTGCATTCTGTTGGGTTTAATGCAGTCTCATATCTGGTCAAATACTGAAAATAAGCAACTACTGAGTGCCCCACCCTATATGGGACATCTATTCATCCTCCCCCATGGCCCAGGGAACACTGTAGAAGTGAGGGTGGAAAAAAATGTAAGAGATGTAGTGTGGAGAGTGCTGTGGATTTTTCTTGCCTGGATATGATATAGTCACTACATGTGTAAATTCACAGCAGCTATGGTTACCTGTACAAACAAGACCAGCACAAGATAGGTCCAGCCACCATTCTGTCATGAATAAGGGAGGAGATTTTGACTCTCCACCCCTCCCCAGGGAGCAACTGGTAGTCAATTGCTGCTGGGGCAGAGATAAGTTATTTTTCTTCAATGATGTACCCATTAGCGTGTGTGGGGGGGGAGTAGAAGGGGTTCAGTAGGATGGGGAAGGGGCAAAGAGAAAGGAATGGGGGTCTATATGATCATATTAAAATAATGTTATGAAATTGTCAAAGGACAATAAAGAAAAAAAGTAAAAACATCAAATCAAAATGAACAAAAGGCCTAAATTTAAGACCTGAATCTGTAACATTCTCAGAAGAAAAAAAATCATAGGGGGAAACTTCCTTGACATTGGCCTTGGAAATGATTTTTTTGATGAAGTGTGATATTAAAAGCCCATGGTCAAAGGCAAAAATGGATAAATGAGACTATATCAAGCTAACATGCTTCTGCACTACGAAGGAAACTTACTTGCAAGCCATATGTCAGATAAAGGGTTAATATCTAAAACTCATAAAGATCACATACAACTCAATAACAAGAAAACAACCTACTTATATAATGGAAAAATGAACAGACAGTTATCAAAAGGAGCCCTACAAATTGCCAATAAGCATGCAAGACGATGCTCCTTATCTCTAGTCATCAGGGAAATAGCGTTCAAACCCACTGTGACATATTGCCTCACACACATGAGGATAGCTATTCTCAAAAACGTTAAGGGGCAGCATGTGTTCCTGAGATGTGGAGAAAAACAAATACCATACCCTCTTAGTATGGATATAGATTGGTGCAATCACCATGAAAAACAGTACAGGGGTTCTTTATTTTTATTTTATTTTAATGTGTGTGTGTGTGTGTGTGTGTGTGTGTGTGTGTGTGTGTGGTGTGTTTATGGTGATGCTCATCCTACAGCATCTGGGTGAAGGTGAGAGGACAATCTTGAGGTATTGGTCCACCTTGTTTGAGACAGAGTTACTCTTGTTGTTTTGCCACTGGGAAGGCCAGACTAGCTGTCCTGTGAGCTCCAAGATTCTCTTGACCCTGCATCCCATATATAGGCACATTGGCATATTGGGATTACAGATGTGTGTACCACTTGGCAGGCTTGCAGACGAAGTGACTTCAACAGCTGGGCCATCTTTCCAGACCCAATTTGGAGGTTCTTAAAGAAATTAAAAATACAATCACTATGGGAGCCAACTATCCCCATTCTGAGTAGTGAGATGCAGTCACCACTTTGTAACAATACCTACACTCTCATGTCTATTGCCACATTATTTAATATAACACACACGCACGTGCACTTGTGAACATGAACATGAACATGCACTCATACACACACACACAGAAATACTATTCAACCTTCAATAAAATGAGTTAAATGAGTTAAACCTTGAGGACATGCTAAGTGAAGTAATCCAGACACAAAAAATACTGCAATCTTATTTATATGTGAAATCTTAGAAACATATTATATATATATATATATAAAATGAAACAATGGTCTCAGGAGTGCAGTGGAGTGAGGAAATGAGAAGTATAGGTCAAAGGATACAACATAGCAGATATATAGGATCAAGGTTAAAGATCTAATGTGCAACATGATATCTATAGTTAATGGCAGTTAATTGTATTCATGACTATTGCAAATGATCAAATTGTAGTTGCTCATGTTACATAAAATATGAAATGTTTGATATGTTAATTAATTTAAGTATAATAATCATGTAGAGGGTAATCTACATATATCTAATAAATTTATGTGATATACTTTAAATTTATAAAAAGTAAAATTTATTTTTAAAATTCTGTTCTTTTTATTTTAGGGAAACTATAGTTCAATAAAGTTGATTTAATTTACAAAATAGAAAAAGAAATAATCACCACTGAAGCATGAAACCTTCTGGTGTATTTTCTATGCATATTCATGGAGGTACATAAGTACACTTTGGCATTGAGGTGTATATGTATTTTAAAGGAGTTGCACTATATGATACATTTTATTTTGAATATATCTTCCACTTATTCATGGAGAATATAATATTTCAAGGCTGGAGATATAACTCAGTGGTTTAATGTTTACTTTGCAAGTGTAAAACCCTGGGTTCAATACCCAGCACCACAAAAAGAATATTTACTTCAAAAGTACAAATTGTTATAGACTTTTCATTGGTATAATAATTATACATATGTATGTACATACTGGATTGTATTTTGTGTAATCTATTTATATTTGTTCAAAATATTTCAATATTATATGTAAAATGAGGATAAATGTACTTGTGCTTGCTTAAATAGTTGCAAAGTTTCCAAATAGTTTCTTATAAATTATTAGATATTATTTCTAAGAAGTTGGAGAGATGGCTTAGTGGTTAAGGTGCTTGCCTATGAAGCCTAAGGACTCATGTTCGACTCTCCAGGTCCCACATAATCCAGATGCAAAAGGTGATGCAAATGCACAAGGTTGAACATGTGCACAAGATCACACATGCATCTGGAGTTCCATCTCAGTGACTGGAGGCCCTGGTGTGACAATTCTGTCTCTCTCTGGTTCTCGCTTTCTCTTTCTCAGATTAAAAAAATTAAAAATAAAAAATACAGAAATTATTTTATCTATGGGTATGTGTGTGCATGTATGTGTGCATTACATTTATATATGTATGTGTGTATTTGTGTATATGAGTTGTGGGCCAAGTGTGTCATGGAGCACATATGAGGCTCAGAGGACAACCTTAGGTGTTGGTCTTCACTTTTTACCTTTTTTGTGATGAGTGTGTCTTACTCTTTGCTATTGTGTTTATCAGAATAGCTGGTCCATGAGCTTCTAGGGATTCCTCTGACTCTCATCTTGATGTAAGAGCACTGGGATTATAGACATACACCAACACCCCATATTTTATGTAGATTTTGAGGATTTGAACTTAGGTCCTCTCACTACAGCAATATATCCTCCCATCAGAAATATTTGAATGTGCCTGGTTGTTCATCCTCAGTCATCACTGAGGTCTTTGTATTGACCAATACTTAATTTTTTAAAGTTATAATTGAATAATGGTGGAGCTACATATTAGTCAGGGTTTTACAAAAAACAGAATCAGTGGATACTTATCATTACGTTATGAAGTACTAGGGTTAGAGAGGTGGAAATGCTGCATGATATACCTTCTGCAAGAAAAAAAAAAATCTTCATGTTCAAAAGCTCAAGAGCTGCATTCACTTGTTTAGATTTGAATCCATGTCTTTAAGCTCAAAACAAACAAACAACAACAATAACAAACAGGAACACTGAGGACAAGAGAAAATGGATATCCCAGCACAAATCATCAAAGTCAATTCAACATTCCTTTTCCTTTCTATTCTAGTCAAGTTCTCAATGAGTTGAATGGTGCCCATCCACTTTGAGGAGAGCCATACACTTCACCCAGTCTAATTCAAATTCTAAGTGCTTCTGAAGCACCCTCACAGAAGCAAAGAGATATGACCAGCTTTCTAGACAACTCAGAGCTCAATCAAGTTGGTATGAAAAATTAACCATCACATGGTAAATGTTTTGATTTTGTTGGAACTTTATTTATTTATTTACATGGTCTCATATAGCCCAGGCTGGTCTTGAACTCACAATATAGTCAAGGATTACCTTGAAGTCCTGATCCTCCTGTTTCTACTTTTCGAGTACTGTGATTACAAGTGTGAACCACCACACCTGGTTTATGTGATGCTAGGGATCAAACATCATGCATCTTAGGCAGACACTCTACCCATTAAGCTATATTCTTATCTCAGGTATTTATACTTATTTGGAGAATTTGTTTATGTACTCATCCATTTCCCTATGAAGATGTTCATTTTCTTCTTTCTTTAAAATAATATTTTAATATTATATTTATTTATTTAAAAGAGAGAGAAAGAGCCAAGGAGAGAGAGAGAGAATGGTTGTGTCAGGGTCTCCAGCCACTACAAACAAAGGAGATGCATGTGCCACCTTGTATATCTGGCTTTATGTGGGTAGTGAGGAAACAAACCCAGGTCCTTAGGTTTGTCAGGCAAACTCCAGCCCTAAAATAATAATTTTTATGTAAAGACATTAAACTTTCATTATGTTTCAAGTAGATATTTTTCCTCATTACTTCTTTATCTTACCTCTTAATTTTTACTTTTTCATATGAGATTTTGACTTTGTATTATTGTTATAAATTATATTGTTAAGTTATATCTGTCAAACAGGAGTCATGCTTTCTTCATCTTGTCTTTTTTTAATTTGAGAGTGACAGACAGAGCAAGAAAGGCAGAGAGAGAGAGACAGAGAGAGAGACACACAGAGAGAGAATGGGCACACCAGGGCCTCCAGCCACTGCAAATGAACTCCCAAATGCGTGCACCCCTTTGTGCATCTGGCTAACGTGGGTTCTGGGGAATCGAGCTTCTAACAGGGGTCTTTAGGCTTCACAGGCAAGCGCTTAACAGCTAAGCCATCTCTCCAGCCCTTCATCTTGTCTTTAAAAATATTTTTATATTTATTTATTTATTTATTTGAGGGAGAGAGAGAGAGAGAGAGAGAGAGAGAAAAAAAAAAAAAACTGGCATTCCAGGGCCTCTAGCCAGTGCAACTGAACTCCAGACTCATGCCTCACCCTGTGCTTGTGCAGCAGGCTTATGTAGTCACTGGGGAATTGAACCTGGGTCCTTAAGCTTCACAGGCAAGTGCCTTAATCACTAAACCATCTCTCCAGCCCCATCTTGTCTTTTTTTTATTGTACTTTGTTTTCTATTTATTTGGCATATAAAAGGTAAGGAAGCCTTTCACTGTAGAGGTAGAGCACTAAGAACAGGACCTTGTATATACACAATGCTCAATAAATTTTAGGTATGTAGCAGACAGCTTCAGGTTAGCTGAGATAAACTTCCACATCAGGCACAGTTATAGAGGAAGGGATTTATTGAAGCTTACAGATCCAGGGGAAGTTCCATAATGGCAGAATAAGCTGTCTGCTTTCACGCGACCAAACACAGATAGAGAGAAGCACAAGCCAAAAAGCAAAACCCACACAGCACAGCACAGTTCAGGAGCTCCAGCTAGGCGCACTTGGCATATCTTTAGATTGAAATCTCAAACCCATCACTGTACCTTAAGATCTGCCCAGTGACACTGCCTCCAGCCAGGTGGCTGCAGATGCAAACTGCAAACTAATAAATCACTGAATATGTTGGGGCAGCTATTCAAACTACCACAAGGTATTTCCTTTTTTGTGGTTTTTTGAGGTAGGGTCTCATTCTAGTCCAAGCTGACCTGGAATTCACCATGTAGTCAAAGGGTGGCCTCAAACTCATAGCGATCCTCTTACCTCTGCCTCCTGAGTGCTGGGATTAAAGGCGTGTGCCATGCACTTGGCTTTTTAATTATTATTTATTTATTTATTTTAATTTTATATGTCAAGCTTTCACTACCCAGGGTGGCCGTGAACTCTTGATCCACTTGCCTGCCACCATGCCCTGTTTTGTTATTGCTTTCTGTTATCACTACTGTGATGACTAATTTTGTGTGTCAACTTGAAAAGGCAAAAGGACACTTAAATAGCTGCTAAAAACATTGTTTCTGGGCATGTCTGTAAGCTTTTTCTGAGTAAAATGAAGCTATGAATGGTTGATTGACTAAATATGATCTCCTTTCTGTCATGTGATTGGACAATATTCAACCACTGAAGGCCTCAATAGATCAAGAAGGCATAGAGAGGAATTATTTATTCTTTCTCCCCCTTCTTCAACATTTCCTCCTGCCATCAAACACCAAATCTCCTAGCTCCTGGACCATTGCACTTACACGAACAGCTGTTCAGTTCCTCAGCCCTTTGATATTGGGCTTTGTGTAATGTCATTGGCTCCCATATCCATAGCTATATAATCTATCTATCTATGTATGTACCTATCTATCTATCTGCCATCTATCTATCATGTCTTTGAGATTGATGTAGATACATATATTCCATAGGTTCTATCTTTACGGATATTCCTAATGAAAACAAGTAATCAAATTAATAAATTAGGAGCTGGAGAGATGGCTCAGCAGTTAAAGGTACTTGCTTACAAAGCCTGACAGATCTGCTTCAATTCACCAGTACCTACATACAGCCAGATGTACAAAGAGGCACACACATCTGGAGTTCATTTGCAATGGCCAAAAGCCATGGTGTGCCCATTCCCTCTCCTCTCCTTCTCTCTCTGCCTGCAATAATAAACAAATACAATGTAATAAATGAGTATAGTGATCTTGGAAATAAGATAAGTTACATCAAATGCAAAAATAAGCTGTCATTGTGTGGCCTCTATCTTTCCCCAGAACATAAAAATTATCTCAGCCTAACATCAACCATTAACTCCCTTTGTACACTTGGCAAGAAGATGGAATACCTTGATCTTTAAGAGCTAATATAAATCACTTATCAAGTCAAATTGTTCTCCCTTTATGCTTAAAAATCTATCCTGAATATCCATTTAATGTTTTGATAAATAGAAAATTCTTACAACTGTGGCTAAATATGAAGAGAAAACCATCAAATATCTTATATTTCCAGTTTCTATAGCAGTACATTTCATATAGAATGAGAGTAAACAACACTGCTGCTGCTGTTGGTGCCATAAGCAGGATTCTACATCAACCACCAGGCATCTGAAGAAGTCTGATACCACAGTGATGTTAAGTGGAAAGGAAGTATTAGAGAAGAGAAATGGTGGCATATGTTTCAAGTAGGCAGGAGGCAGATCAGAGTGAAGTTACTTACAATTGGCCATCTCTCTTCAGCAGGGAAAATGATGTTGTTCACGTGTCTTTATCATGTAGTCATGTTTGTACCTAAGCCAAATTGTATTCAGGTATTGAAAACATCTAAAGTACATGAATTTGGAGCATGGCATAAAGAATATAGTACATTAATAATCATCAATCCAGTCATTTTTTATGAATGAGACTTAGGTAAAAGTAACACTGAATATTGACACTAGGACCTAGTATGACACTGAAGCATTTAAACATTATCTAAAACTGTGCCTTACCTGGATCAATGAGAGAAAATATTCAAGGAAACTATAGAAGACTAATGAAAGATGTAGAAAAATTGAGACACACAATTTGTTGCACTGAATGTTTGTGTTTGGGGTGGGTAGTAAAAAGGTATTGTTTTCCTTGCCACAGACAAAAAACTTACATTGGCCTTTCTTTTGAAAATACAAGCTATTAATCAAATAGCTCCTATAGCTTATTAAAGAAAAATTATACCTGACTATTGATATAAGAATGGTCCAATATTATTGATCTGGATGTCCACAAAATAGTGGTGTAGGACTTTTCAGTACTGACCTCCCTCCAGAAATAAAAAATGAGCAACTATGCACTCACAAAATTACCTTACAAAGAACTCAGAAAACTGGGTGAAAGATGAAAGCCCCTGGGTGTAGACATGAAGTAAAAGATGCAGTGAAAGTGGTGAGGAAGACAGATGGACATTGTGGCATCATGCCCCCTCCAACTCCAGCCACTATAGCATGAGGAGCTCCCCTCCATTTTCAGTAAGGAGAAAGAAGTAAACGGATTTTTGTCCCATACTAAAACCCTGACCATACTACAGGCTTATGCTCCCCAGACTCTTGTTTCCATAGATTGAGACTCTTGGTCTGGCTTAGCTCCAGGATTGGCCTATGAACTCAGGCTCCAGATTGCCCAGCAGTATAAAACTAGTGGTTCCACATGCTGGACTGGCTGCAGTGCAAAGCCAAGACCTACATACTGAGGCAACAGTATCAGGCTGCAGATCTATGTCAAAGCCATGCTGGTTACAGCTACTTAAGGCTCTAAAATCATGAAAAAACTTTTCTGTTCACTAGGGCCTCAAATTTTAGGCCTTCTCTACCATTAGGTTGACTGCTGTAGTCCTAGTTACCAGTTGGGGACCAAATACACAAACACATGAGCCTGTGGAATATATTTTATAAGCAAACCACAAACACAATATTCTGTATCATTCATACCTGCTAATGATTGTCATACATACTTCATCCTGCAAATAACATGGCAACCTGTGAATGACAGTCTACACCATTAATATGCATTAGAATTTATTTGACTACAGAAGGGTCAGTGTGGATCCGGAGCCTGCTATATCCTGGATTCCTTTCAGGACTTACTCTGATCCTCTCTGCAACCAAGACAGAGGTTTTGACTGGCCACCCATTCAGGGCAGATGTGAGGCTTGACAAGTTAGCAACAGACTCAAAGACACAGGCCTAGGATCCATGGGCCTGGACCCAGAGTCTGGTTTCTCTTTGCCTTTGTGAGTTCACTACCCAGGCTTCTTTACAGCAAATCCAGGATGAGAAGAAAAGAGACATCTGCATGAAAACACAAGATCATCATTGTAGTCATATTGCAGTACCAGGTCTATGGTGTTTGATCAGTGTGAACTCTAATGTTTATTTTATTATGGGGAAAATTTCTACATAGACATTTCTCTAAAGAAGACTATACAAAACAGTGCTCAACATTAGTAGTCTTCAGAGAGCTGCTCCTTAAAACTACAATGAGTTTTGCTCTTGATATGTTGGTGCAAATGTAGATTGGTTCATACATATGGGAAAGGATTGCGGACCTTCTTAAAGAAATGAAAGGTTCAAACAGCCATGTAACCAAGCACTTCTACTAATACACATATATTAGAAGAAATCAACTAACAGAGGAAGTACCTTCACTCTTAAGTTCATTATAGCATTGTTTTATATAGCTCAGATAGGAAAACAAGCTAAGTTTCTGTTTTTAAACATGTGATATATTTACACAACAAAATACTACTTAGTCTTTGAAAAGAAAGAAATCTTGGGGCTGGGGAGATGGTTCAGTGGTTACTGGTACTTGCTCTTAAAGTTGGCTGGTCTGGGTTTGATTCCCCAACACCCACATAAAGCCAGATGTCCAAAGCTACACATTCGTCTGGAGTTCGATTGCAGTGGCAAGAATCCCTGGCATTCCCATACACTTTCTCTCTCTCTCTCTCTCTCTCTCTCTCTCTTTCTGTTTGAAAATAAAGAAATATTTAAAAAGAAGGAAATCCTGTCATTTGTGACAACATGGTTCAAGACACAGAATATAAGTGAAACAAACTAAGCAACAAAAGACAAATGCTGCATCACCTCATTTGTATGTGGAAACTACAAAAGTGGAACCCAAGGAGCAAAGAGTTGGTTACCAGGGCCTGGATGGGTGAGGAGATATATTGATCAAAGGATACACAATTTCAGTTAGATTAAAGCAATAAATTCAAGATATTAATTCAATGACATAGTGACTCTAGATAACATTTTGTATATTTGAAAATCAATAAGAATCCATTTTTTAGGTTACAGAACAGTAAGTATATAAAATAATGAAAATGTTATTTATGTCAATTTATCCATTACAAACTATAGATACTTTAAAACATTCTATAAATGATAAAACTATATAATTATTCTTCTCAGTTAAAACACAGAAGGAAGGTGGTTGGAAGGAAGGAAGGCAAGGCAAAGGAAGGGAAGGGAAGGAAAGAGAAGGGAAGGAAAGGGAAGAGAAGGAAAGGGAAGGGAAGAAAAGGGGTATACCCTCACCTCAACATCTGAAGTACTGTTACCATAACTCTTTTACATCTTCCAGTGGATTCTTCAGAGAAAACTTGGAGGCTTCAGAACCTTGTTTCAGCAGACCTGATTCTGCTGGTTTCATGGAGAAAGATATTACCACAGAATTCTTGGACAAGGCTCGGTTTAGACTGCAAATAACAATGACCTGCAAATGATTTTTAATTCAATTTCCATTTTCTTTGGATTTCAAAAGGGACATGCCATCTAGCAATAAAACTACCTCTGATGAGAAAACAGGAAGAGAATGGGTGATGGTTCAAGGGCCTCTTCTCTCACTCCATTCTCCTGCACCTGTAGTTGTCTGTAATTCTTAATGTGTATCATCCTCTCCTTTCTGATGAAATGTTATTCTCTTGGTTTCTGTGACCCTGTATCTTTCCCTGGTCATGTCTTGTCTCTGTCAACACCACTTTCTTTCTCTTTCCACTTTCATTCTATTTCATTCATAACCTTGTTTTTCAAATGTGTATACTTCAGTTTAATCATTGGTTATGCTTTACTGCATGAACTCTTTCATGGTTATAGAAATGCCACCACAATGTCCGTGACATCTGATTCTTCCTCTAAGTCCTAATATGTCCTCAAGATCTTTTCATTTTTAACTCTCTGCTGAATATTTCCAGTTGGTTATTTTGCCTATACTTACTAATTCTGGAAATAAGCTCTTTACTTTGTTATTCTTCCTTAAAAAGTGACCTTTTGTTGTTTTTAACTTATTTTTATTAAGTTGAAACATTCAATGGATACCACAGGTGTTGGTACCAGCATTCCCCTCCACCCTGTCCCCAATCCACTGAGGGTCCCCCATAGTGGGATTTCTGGCATTCACCATGGAATTATGGGTTATGAGTTGTGAGAGCAGCAGCCAGTCATTGGTGGGAAGGGGCTGCAATGTCTCTGGATATTCCCTCCCACCCTGTGGTTCTTACATTCTTTCTACCCCTTCTTCTGAAAAATACCCTGAGCCTTGGTGGGTGTGCTTTAAGCCTACTTTAGTGTTGAGCTCTCAGCAGCTTCTGGATTTCTGCTTTGATGCAATTTGACTATCCTCAGTATCTGTTTCCTTGCTCAGGTTGAAAAGTGACTATTCTTGTTACTTAACTACTTCTAATCATCTGATTTGGTAGCTGTGAAACCTTGACTCCTCTCTGCCAGCTTTATTCACCCAACAACAAAGTTCTATTTATATTTCCTTCCTAGTATTTCTCACATTGTCCCTGCCTTTTGCTTCCAATTACCACTGTTATTGTTGTGGTCTTTACTTGCTCTCAGATGACTGTGTGGTTCTGCTTTATACCCAATGTACTTGTCAGTCCCTCTGTCTCCTGTGTTTCCTGTAAACTACTTAAATCTAGGCTCATTCACTTAATATACCACTTACACAGTATCATTAAATACCTAAATCCATAATCTTTTGTTCAAAGTTTGAATTCATTATTATTTTATTCTACATATAATTTTTCAAATGATATGGCCCAATGCTCTTGCTCAAATTTATCTTCTACTATTTCTTAGAAAATAAGTTAACTCAACTTCCATATCTCAAGAGTTCTATGTGAGGGCTGTGAAGATCCTTAGTTCGTTTAGTCAAGAACTTGCCTCACAAGCATGAGCACCTGTGTTTGACCCACAGAAACCACATAAGAAGTCAGAGTGTCTGGGTGTGCCTTTAATGTCTGTATTGTGGAGGCAGAGACAGGCTTGTTGATCCACCAGTCTAGAATAGTAATCCACAAGTAACAGACTTGTTTCAAGAAAGGTGGACAGTGTTGCCCTCTGTCCTCCACATGCATGTACACACACATGCACACCTGCAAACACATAAACACGCAAAGGCACACATACATATACAGACACAAAATATTTCTATGCTATAGCTGCTATGTTTTAATTCTATATTGTTAAAAGCCTGCAAGGACTATTATTGTGTCACAGAGTCAGTACTCACATGTTTATGGCTTTCTTCTCTCTTCATTTGTTTTCTAGCATGAAACATTTAAAACAACTTCAATCACAGTTCGGATTTACTAATGCAAATTGGATAGTTTATTGTTTGAAAAATTCATTTTTATCACTACTTACTTTTTAGTTATAATACAGAGTTTAGGTATCATTACGGCATTTTCAATACAATTTGTTTTAGTTGATTCTCCTCTTCTCATTTCCCCCACTCAACTCTCCCTCGTTGTATCCTCCCTCATCCTATCTGTTTGCATGTCAAGTGTTTCCTTCACCATTCCTCCATTTTCCTTTCTTGTCATCTCTTATTACCTACTCTTGGTCATCTTTACCAACTTTTGGGGTTTTACCCACATTTGCCCCTTTTATGTACATAGATATAGATATTACAAGCCAGTTGGATTACTTCACTTAATATATTTTTTCCAGATCCATATGTTCTCTTGAAATTTTTATTTTTTTTTTACTGTTGAGCAAAATTCTACTGTGTATATGAACCACATTTTTCATTATCCATTTATCAGTTGATGGACATCTAGGCTGGTTCCATTTCCTAGCTATTGTGAATAAAGCAGTAGTAAACATGGATATACAAATATCTCTGAAGGATATAGAATCTTTTGGGTATAAGCATAGGAGTGGTCATATGTTGACATTCCATTTCTAATTCTTAAAATATTTGTAAATATGTTTGTGAGGAGAGACAGGAGATACAATGAGAATAAGAGTGCAAATGGGTGCACCAGAGCCTTTTGCCACTGAAAATGCACTCTAGATGCAGGTGTCACCTTGTGCATCTGGCTTTAAGTGGGTACTAGGGAATCAAATCCAGGCTTTCAGGTTATACAAGCAGTGGCTTAACAGCTGAGCCATCTCTTCAGATTTTTTGCAATTCATTATAAATCCTGAATATTAGCAACATATCTGAAGTATATGTGGCAAAGATTTTCTGCCATTTTGTAAGCTGTCTGTTCATTGTGCTGTGAAGAAATTTTTCAATTTCATTTAGTCCAAACTGTTAAATCTTGGGGCTATATCCTGTGTATTGGAGTACTGTTCAGAAAGTTCTTAACCTATGCATTTATCTGGAAGTTTAGTTTCTACATTTTCCTCTAGCAGCTTCAGCATTTTAGGTTTTATATTAATGTCTTTGATCCACTTTGAACTGATATTTGTACAGGGTGAAAGATATGGATGTCTTTCCATTCTTCTACAGGAGGATATCCAGTTTTGCCAGCACCATTTGTTGAATAGGCTGTCGTTACTTCATAGAAAAAGGAGCTAGACGGAGGATGTCCCCTTGAGAAGTGTCCAGGATGTTCTCAGTGGCCTCACATCCATGGTTGTCACAGTTACAGTTACTTTCTCATTGCTGGGACAGAACGCCTGACCAGAAGCAGCTAATGAGAGGCAAGGGTTTATTTCAGGCTCTACCCGCTGGTGATGAGGTGATGAGGCTTAATCACTAGCACATGAGGCTATGGGGGACAAATCACGTTCAAGCCACCACAGTGGTCATGGAGGGTGAGGCCATATTTATTATGACTCACCTACCTGGATTTTCTTCTGTGGTGAGCTCTGTCCCTTTTTTGTCAGCGATTTTCCTCACCTGTAGCTCAGGACCCAAGGAGGATGAGGATGGAGGCCAGTGAACTCACATCAGGTGAGGTGGTCAACCTGACTCACCCTCTCGAGTGGCCTTTCTTTGGACCCATTCCTGAGACCCAGAGGTTACAATAATATGACGCCTTTCCAGGTCCTGCAAGCTCTATACCTTGCTCAGATCATACCATGTTGTCTCCATGACTTGAAACACTTCCTAATAAGGTAACACATGGTTTGATAACTTTTGAATTTTAGCCCAGCGGATGCAGCACATTTTGATCTGGTAGATGGGAGCCCTTGCCAAGCGAAATAGCTATTCTCATTTTTAGATGGGGATTGCATTTCGTGTGGAAGTGTACTGAAAACAAAGTAGAAGGACGATAAATACGTGGCGAGTCTCTTTTTCTTCTAATGTATCTGTGTGTGTGATTTTTGACTTGTAGAAGATTACAGTAGCAGAATGCATCGAGACCCAGAGCAAAGCCATGACAATGCTCACCATTGAACAGCTGTCCTACCTGCTCAAGTTCGCCATTCAGAAAATGAAACAACCGGGGGTAAGGAGAGTGTTCTTGTGTGCTAAACTAAGCTAAGCCAAGCCAAGTAAAGATGCCGGCTTGCGTTTTGTTCTCTTGGTTAATGCTCTACCTGTTGCCCGTTGGCCTTGCCTGTCTGGCATAAGGATACACCCCTGGGACCTTGTTGTATGTCCGTATTCAAAAACATCTGTAAATAAGACATGAGATATGGGACTGGGAAGATGGCTCGGTGGTTAAAGGCGCTTGCTTGCAGAGGCTGCTGGCCTGGGCTCAGTTCTCAAAACAATCACATAAGCCAGACACAAAAAGTGGTGCAAGCATTGCACGTTCATTTACAGTGCTCCCATGTGTACACACACACACACACACACACACACACACACGCTCGTATGCACACATGCACATACATGTGTGGAAATGAATGAATAAATATATAAATAAATTTAATAAAAAGAGATAACCATGAAAAAAAAAGAAAAATCTTTGGCTAATTTGTCAAAATAGGTATTTCTTGCTCCTTTATTGCTTTCTTTGGTCTACATGTCTGTTTTGGTTCCAGTACCATTTTGTCTTTGTCACTATTGGTAGTATAATTTGAGGTATTGTGATACACCCAGCTCTGTTCCTTCTCTTTAAGATTGCTTTAGTTACTTGTAGTCTTTGGTGTGTCCATATGAATTCTTGGATTTTTCTTTCCAATTCAGCGAGGAAGATCATTGGAATTTTGATGGGGATTACATTGAATCTGTAGTTTATTTTTGGTAAAATAATCACTTCGCAGCATTAATTCTAGCAATCCAGGAACATGGAAGGTCTTTACATTCTGTAGTACTCTCTTTGTGTGTGTGTGTTTCTTTTCTTTCTTTCTTTTTTTTTTTTTTGCCCCCATGACTTGAAGTTTTCATTCTGAAAACTTCAGAGGTCTTGCATATATATATTTCAAAGTGCTATTTTGCCAACTGAAAATTTCTGATCTGGTAATCTTTTTAAGGTTTATTTTATTTTATTTATTTATTTGAAAGTGACAGAGAGAAAGAGGGAGAGGGAGAGAGAGAGAGAGAGAGAGAGAGAGAGAGAGAGAGAGAAAGAGAGAGAGAGAGAATGGGCCCGCCAGGGCTTCCAGCCACTGCAAACGAACACCAGATGCATGCATCCCCTTGTGCATCTGGCTAACATGGGTCCTGGGGAATCGAGTCTCAAACCGCCTTCCTGGGGACTTGAATCTGGGACCTTAGGCATTATAGGCAAGCACTTTAACCTCTAAGCCATCTCTCTAGCTCCCTTTCCTTTTTTTTTGTTTTGTTTTGTTTATCGAGGTATAGTCTCACTCTAGCTTAGGCTAACTTGGAATTCATTATGTAGTCTCAGTGTAACTTCAAACTCACTGTGATCCTCATACCTCTGCTCCCAAGTGCTGGCATTAAAGGTGTGCGCCACCATGCTCAGCTTTTTTCCACTTTTTTTGTTGTTGTCAGTTTCATTATTTAAAAAAAAAATATTTGGCCTGGAGAAATGGCTTAGCAGTTAAGTGCATGCCTGTGAAGCCTAAGGACTGGAGTTCAAAGCTTTATTCCCCAGGACCCACGTAAGCCAGATGCACAAGGTGGCGCATGCATCTGGAGCCCATTCCCTCTCATCTATCTGCCTGTTTCTCTGTCTGTCACTGTGAAATAAAAAACAAACAAACAAAAAGGCGTGTGTCACCACTCTCAGCTAAAACAGTATTTTTTCCTTTTTTGACACTGCATGTACATAATGTATTTTGTTCTTATTTCCACAAATCTCTAGCTTTTATGTCCCCAACATCTCATTAACATCCATTTTCACCCTCATTAATCCCCATATTTACTTACATGCTTTTTTTAATAATCCATTGAGTCAAATTAAGGTTGCTTGCTTGATCATGGCGGAAGGTGCTTTACTGCAGAACTTACCATCATTTACACCACTGATGAACTTGACTCCCTTCTCCCAGCAACCATTGGTTGCCATTAGCTGCTTTGTGAGGTTTGAGGTCTCATGTACCTCCATAAAAGTATTGACAGACTCAGTCAGTAATAGCTTGTGTTTTTTGATGAATTGGTCCAATTTAGTTTAAATAAGTGTAGAACACTTTGTACTAGTCTTTTATTATCCATTGATAGGTCCATGGTCCCCCATAAAGTATTGACAGGCTCAGTTTTGTGCTGGAAACCACAGCTGCTGTGAGTTCTTATGTATAATGGCCATGTGGGATCCAGAAGACAGCTTTTCCCAGCCTCCCGCCCATTCTCTTGCCCTTATGTTCTTTTCTATGTTGGAGAATTTCATCGCATTCTACTCTTTGTCTTTGCCTCTGCTTCTTTCCTGTTTATTTTGTTCTGTTTCTTAGTCTCTTAAAATATCCGCTTAGATTATTGATCTGAGATTTTCTTCTTTTCTAATGTAAGTATCCATGCTAGTTCTTTCACTACCCATTTTATTTTGAAATCCTGAGAATTGAACCCATATTTTTACATATACTGGGCAGCCTAAGTAGCCAAGCAACATTACCAATCTAGCTACATGTATTTTATAGCTTTGTTGTTTGGAAGACATCCATTAAGTACTGCTATGACTTGTTGGTGGCTTGATCCTTACTTATATAATGACCCATTCTGCTTCTGTTAGTTTTCTTTACTCTCAATTCTATTACATCTGATATACTGGCTCCTTGTCTGTTTTTCTTCTCTTTTAGTCTCTTCTCTTTTCCTTCACCCTTTCCTTCTCTCCTCCTTTCTATTTATTTCTTCCTTTCACCCTCTATGGTTTTATTTTTCTTGTTCTCTGTTTTCCTTCCTCCCTCCCTCCCTCCCTCCCTTCCTTCCTTCCTTCCATCTTTCTCTTGCTATATAGGTCAACCTGTTTTCAAGCTCATAGTATATTTCAGACTGGCTTCAACCTTGCAATCCTCCAGCCTTGGAATTTTGAGTGCTGAGATTATAGGTACACACCACTAAACCTTATTTTGGTTTTCTTTAATTAATTTTGTATGATATAGCTTTTCTCATTATCTTACTTTCTACCTGTTTGCATCTTTATATTCCATGTAAATTTCTTTCAGATATTTGTATTAGGTTTTCAATATCATTTTTATTTCCTATCTTATTTTCACTAAGCCATTAGATTTAGTATAACTACTGACATTCAATTGCTATTGGAATTATGTATCCTACATACAGACATTGTCATTTTGTCCTTTATCTTCAAGGTTTGTTTTTTCATTAGTTTTCAGAAACTTAGCCATGATGTTTGTTGGGGATTTTCTGACATTGTTTTGTTTTGGATTTGAAAACTGAATTTGTATATTTATATCATTTTACTAAATTTATCAAGTGCTCAGTATTATTTCAATTTTCAATGCTGTTCTGATGTCCTTACTTCCCTAGTTTATAATGTTAGCTCTGTTGTAATTCCTTCATAAGTTTCTGAAACTCTATTCAATTTAAATAAGTATATATATATATATATATATATATATATATATGTATATGTATATATATAATATAAAATATCTTTGACTTGTGTAATTTCTATTGTTCTGTCTTCAATTTGTACTTATTCTCCCCATTCTGCTCTCATGCCTATCCAATATACGTTTTTTACTTTTTTTAGTTCTGCTTTTTTTTCATGTAGTTCCCCTTCTGTGATAAAGTACATATTGCAAAAATATTCTTAGTGAAACATTTACAATTTTTTGGAGCCATCACCACTAATTACAGAAAAATTTCTTTACTCCAAAGTTAATGAACTCCTGTACATATTAAGAAGGCATTATTATTACCCCTTCACCCAGGCCAAGGAAGAACTACTATTATTTCTGTTTCTACTGATTTGTCATAGACAAATATAGTTTGTATTTGGTTATTATCATATACACCTATATGACACATAAATGAAAGCTTATATTATAAGGCTTCTGTCTTACTTCTTTAACTTTTGATGAAAATTTGAGGTATATCCATGTTGTAATGCTAGTACTTCATCTGCTAATATTTAAATAATATTACATTGTTTCTATATATATTTTGTTTATCCATTCATCACATTATGAACCTATGTGTTATTTCTTCCTTTTGGTTATTGTGAATATTTCTGCTAGAACAAAACTCCTGTGAACATTTTGTTTAAACACCAATTTTCAGTTCTTGGATCTATATGTGGGAGTGGAATTGCAAAGGCATATTATATTATTATGTTTAACTTTAAGACAGAGTCTCACTATGTATCCTACTATGTATTGTTTTACATATAATTTATCTAGTCATTTTAAACTTTTGTCAATGCTGAATTACTACCCCCTTTATAAGAATGAAAAAAACCTAGTGCCCGAAAGAGGCACATATACTGAGTACAGTGTTACACACCTGCTGTTCTAGTATTGAGAAGGATGAGGCAGAAGAATCATGAGTTTCTAGACTAGCCTGAGCTAAATCTGTTTTTATTGACTGTGCGCAACACCCCCAGTGGCAGTTATATAATTTTGAGGCAAACTGCATTTTCCTAGCACAGAAGACTGTCACACTTGACTGACAGTTGTACTCAAGTTCCTCACTAGAATGGTGATGATCTTGTTTGCTTGAAAGAGAAGGAAAACCCTGTCATCCAAGGGTAGGACCAAATCATTTACCTGAGATATGTTGCAATGGGTATGGGGGTATGGAGGGTATGGGTAAGGATCCTCTCTTTCATGGCACCATGACCAGCCTTGCCATCATCACCACTGATCTGTCCACATTGATGTCATCCCCACCTGAATACCTTCAGAAGACCCACATGCATCACATTTGGTTCCTCCTGGTGGTGGCTTCCAGTGCTCAAAGGTCATTAAACCATGCCCTTGAGACCCTGTGGGCCATGTGCTGAAGATGCTTCTTTACCTTTTAGCCCATCTTGTCAGTTTTCTCCTTCAGCTGCATGGACTTTTCCTTGTCCTATCTGATGGGCTTCTGGTGGCTGATGCTCTCCTTGTGTTTTAATGTCACATGAAAAATTTACTGCTCCTTCTGGTAGTTGGCGTGCTTTTTTAATTGTGGCTTAAAAGTGGCTAAACTCTTCCCCAGATGACTGTGCCTCTCAATGATGCTGGGATATGGAGAAAGGTTCTAAGTATTGATAACTTGGTTCTCTATGAATTCAGCTTCAGAGTCAACCCTAGTTGCTGGCCTTCTTTAGGTGTCCTAGGGCTGTGTAATGCTGCATGGTTTGACCTTAAGCTCTGTGGGCATACTATATAGGCCTTTGCTTCTGATGTGGCTCATGTCTGAGGGATTGATTATATTCTCATAACATTCTTTGGTTCTACTCAGCATCTGTAGCAGCAATTATATTCACAAAACTTCTTCTTTTTGGTTAAGACACTCCCATCACAGCTTTGAAACACAGAAATTCTGTGTTTCAAAAATTCCTTTAGGTTTTTGCTTCGGGCCACAACTTTTTTGATTAGGTTCACTCTGGAAGTCATCTTTATTGTGTGTCATCACTGAATCAGTTTCCATGTGCCAGTTGGGTCCTCTCAATCAGTCTAATATATACCTGGGGAACATGATAATGAGGATGTGTATTTGTTTGCAGCTTTCTCCGCATCCCTATCCTGGGCTGTCTTTGATCTTCAGTTTCTTCCAACAGACTTCTGCCCTTTCTTGTATCTTCAAGTCAGCTTGGAGTTTGGTGAGTTTCACAGGAAGGATGAAGCTGCCAGACTTTCTCCCATAGCTTATTCAGTTTCTCTATGAGGAATTCCTCCCCTGGCTTGACCTGGCAGCTAGCTCAGGTATGTTCTTTCACCAGTACTTAACACTACTGGCCTGGTTCTGAGTAGCAGTGATATCCACAGCTGCTGTGAAAGATAGCCAGAGCCTAAGTGACACAGAAATGCTCTCCCCTCAATGCCACCACCTTTCTTTGTGACATCAGAAGCCAGCCTACCACCACCATTGGCTCCACCCATCTCTATGGCCTACCCATATTTCTGCCAGCAGGCTCACAGTTGCTTTTTGATTCATTTCTAAGGTGGCTATTTGAAATTTATAGGTCTTGTTTGAGTCTATGTTTCCTATCTAAATCTGCTTTAGCTGAAGAGTACTCCTGTGAAGGCAAAAGAATGACCATTAGTATCATGTGGAAGTAAAAGTCCGGATTCTCCATTCACCATCCACTGATACCTAAGGTGGGGAAATTCCCTCAACACCACTGAGTGAGGATGAAGTTTCAAGCTTCCTACCAGGACTAAAGTGCTACTTCACTGAGTGGAAGGATTAAATGTTTATCACTGCAGTTCCCCATGGGACCTCTACTGACATCAGCTTATCTTAGCAAAAGCCTTGACTCTTTTAGTTCTCTTCTAACACTATCCTAAGGAAAAGAAGCAATATCGTTTTATTTCTAGATGGTGATAAAACTTTGAGTTTCTGGTAATGAGCTGACAAGATGTGATGGAGATGGCCCTCATTATAACCCAAGAGGGACGAAATTCATGCTTTGTCTTTGCCTTCTATTATAACTCTCTAGAAACATGTTTAAGAAACCTTATTAAAACTGGGAATCAAGTCATAATCTTATGGAGACCAAGATTTTGGTCTCTAAAGACAATCTTCTTCTAGTCTTTGGCTAAAAGATGGGCTACATCCATCAAAATCTCTCTAAATTAACAGTGCTTATCATATTTAACCTATGCTGACCTCAATCTCCATTGGAGAATCTGTTTTTCTTTTTTCAGAAGGTAGCAAGACCCAAGGAGATAAGCCACCCCTCAGACTTCAGTCAAGGCCCAAGTGAAACCACCGAGGAAGTGGGGAGATGAGCAAGAGTGATGCTCCCACGAAGAGCCTGACAACCAGCACCAGGGTTATGGAGACAGACACTGAGTATACTCAAAACGCACCAACACAGAAATCCAAAACCTGCTGACTGCTCAACAATAAAGTAGAGTTAAAATATACCCACAGTGTATCAGGAAATTTTGGAAAAAGGGAGCAGAAAGACTGTGAAAGCCACAGGTTGGGACGTCATACCCAAACACATTGCCCCCACCCCCCACCAATATCTGACTTCTGCACTATCAACTAATCACCCACATCCCCATGGGGAATAACAGAAACCCCACTGAGGAAGGCCCTCAGCCCAATGGGTGCAAGGAGAAGGGAAAAGATGGTACCAATACATGATGTATACATACAAAGTATATTCTTAATAAAAAAAACAATGATAACAAAATTTTAAAAAACTTGAATAGAATAGCCTTTGCTTATATGAAGGAGGTGGCACCAGTTTATTTGTTAGGAATATGTTAGGCATTGGATTGAAAGTTTTCTGTCTTGCTAAAATGTCCTTAATCCTTTGACAAAAAAAGAAGGATATTTTGGGTTTTTCTTTTATCTGGGTCCATTCTAATTTGGAACTTCTGGTTCCATCAATATTAGGTCTGGGGCATAGGAAAAAACAAGAATGAAAGAAAACCTTGTAAGTTTTTTATATCCTGAGATTTCTAATCAGTCTACATTTTCCTCTCTTCACTTGAGTACTGCCTTCTCCTTTTCCATGAGTCTTTTGTTTCCTTTATGATGTTATGATATACATATATAAAGTTAGACTTAGTGGATGTAAAAATCAAGAAAAGTAGATATGCTAACCTTTCCAAAAAGAAAGATCTCTAAAAAGGTTTTAGAACAATTCTTTATATTTGTCAAGAATTTTTCATTTTATTCTCACCACATACGCTTAATTAAAAAACACAATAGTCACATGGCACAGTTCAGAAAATGAGGCACAGAAGTGTGAGCATGCTTTTTCAAGTTATGTCATAATTTCTAAGTGAATACAAAGGGAGAGCTCACTTTTTTGACCAATATCCTGGTACCTTTCTTATACCATACTTAATAATCCAATCACACAACCTTTATGTATAAAGGGAGTTTGTTGTAACAACCAAATGCATCTACACTCTAGCATGCTATCTAAAAATGAAAGTTCTTCAAGAGCTGGGGAAATGTCAGGCTATAGTAAATCTCACACTATAAGTTATGAGCAGGTGAGACATAACGAAAGTGCTGCCAGCAGCTGTTGCAGGTATCTGTGTTAGCAGACAACATACAAGTTATTTAAGGTAAATTTTCAAGTAGGAATTAGTCAGTTCATATTTTTCAAGTGTGGCCCCCAAGAGGTGCGTAAACCTTCAACCTCAAGACAGTTTGTAAAAGAAAATGTGTTGGAGGAGGTCTCAGATTTTTAAATGACCTCTTGATTTACCAATATATGATAAATAGATTAGAGAACCAAATGAAGGGCCAGTGGCAATTAAGGCAATGAAGGGACGATAAGACATTTTGGCATAAGACTTTTCTAACTTCAAAAGTTGTTCATTATGGAATGGGCTATCTGTTCATGTAGGTGTCCTTTATCACAGGGTAGCTTCAAGCCAAATGATATTATAT
The DNA here is from genome assembly GCA_036346955.1 of Dipus sagitta. Classification (NCBI taxonomy): domain Eukaryota; kingdom Metazoa; phylum Chordata; class Mammalia; order Rodentia; family Dipodidae; genus Dipus; species Dipus sagitta. The sequence goes on from CM070776.1 coordinate 98,284,074, forward strand.
AATTGGTTTTGCATCAGTGGACACTTGGCCTTGATGAGCCACCAATTTCCATCTTATTCATACAAAATCAACTCAGCAGGACTCTACCACTCTGTCTTAAATTGTTCAAGCAACCACAAACCCAGATCAGACCATAGAATGGGTAACTTAAAAAAAGATCTTTATTCTGAAAGCAGCAAGTTTAAGATCAGAGTGTCCCCTTAATAGGGCTGTAGTGAGGGTCATCCTGGCTTCCAAACAGCCTCCTTTTCACAGGATGATCACATGTCCTTTCTCAGTGCATGTGCAGAGAAAGAGAAAGGAGAAGAGGGAGGAATAGAGAGAATATGTGCATGTGTGTGTGAAACAGAATCTGTTCTTTCTCCTATGAAACCAGAAATTCTATCAATTTAGAATCCTATCCTTAAGCTCTCATTTATCCTTAATTATCTTCTCAAACCTACAAAGTTTGTGACAGGGGATATGGCTTCAACATATAAATTTTGAGTGATGTAGACCAGCCAACTGAAAGCTGGAAAAAGCTGCACTGTATGCAGCCCTAGGGGAGACAGAAGTCATCAGCAGTGAAAACAGTGGTCACTGGAATCCTTAAGTTTGGTCAGATAGGCCAAATGATGGAATGGGTGCAATAGTGGTGTGTCTACTCTGTGGGAAACCAACTGCTCTCTAATTGCACTGAAGACCCGCTCTGTGGGAGGTAATATATGCCTGGTAGTGAAAAACCTAATCAAAAGCCTATGGCAGGGGAGGTCACGAAACTTAGGGGTATAAAACCTGCTCTTGTCTGGCTAAATGCATATATTATTTTCACCGAAATGCCCTGAAAGCACTACACTTAGTGTTCATATTCATATATTAATGACATTCTCACTTCTGGTTAGAGAAGCTTCTCTTTTCAGAAGGCGATGACCACTGGGAAGACCCAAAAGGCAACATAGTGCTGAGAAGAAGTGACAGAGGAATGTCCAGCACTGAAACATCTCTAGCACACCCTCCAAGTCTCAGGGTCCATTGCAGAAGAGGTGGCAGAAAGAATGTAAGAGCCAAAGGAAGGGTACCACTCCTTACATACATCTGTCCAGACAGAAATTGGTCTTGATATCCATGACTTTACAGTGCCTTCACAAGCCCCTCATAGTAGGAGAAAAAGATGATGACTTCAAATTAAAAGAGAGACTAATGGAGAGAGGGAGGGTATATGATGGAGAGCAGAGTTATGAAGGGAAAGTGGGGGGGGAGGGAAATACCATGGTTTGTTGTCTGTAAGTATAGAAGTTAATAAAAAAATATTTTTTTAAAAAAACAGGGCTGGAGAGATGGCTTAGCAGTTAAGTGCTTGCCTGTGAAGCCTAAGGACCCCAGTTCAAGGCTTGATTCCCTAGTACTCACTTAAGCCAGATGCACAAGTTGGTACATGGAATTCGTTTGCAGTGGCTGGAGGCCCTGATGAGCCCATTCTCTCTCTCTCTCTCTCTCTCTCTCTCTCTCTCTCTCTCTCTCTGCCTCTTTCCCTCTTTGTCTGTCTGTCACTCTCAAATAAATAAAAATAAACAAATTTTTTAATCTCTAAAAGAAAAAAAAATTTGAGTGATATAATTCAGTTCAAAGTACTCTGTCCTTACTTAATCAAGTTCATTCTAAACAGAAACAATTCACCAGGATCCATGTTATGATTATGATACTTGACTGCATCTGATTTATCTTTGTAGTTCTGAATTGATTTGCTGTAATGCTTTTCACATAGTCGATTTTCACTGCTTTGGTATGGCTCATAAATATTCTGTCAAAGTCCATCAGATTTGGCTCCAAGATGATGGCTCTTTTGAGGGGGCAGGGAATCTAGGATATGGGGACTAGCTGATGTAGTCGAGGCATTAGGAGTTATGCTCCTTAAGGTAGTATGGGAATTCCAGGATCTTCTTCTCACTCTTCCACCCAGCTACCATGATGTAAAAAGCTTTGCTCCATGGTATCATCCCCATCATGATGTTCTGCCTTACCACAAGCCCAAAATGACTGGGTCACATGATCCTGGACTGAAATCCTTGAAACCAGGAGCTATACCATTCCTCATTTTAAGTTGAGTATCTCAAGTACTATGCCATTGTGATGGAAGCAAACACACTCATTACACTACTTGAATGAATAAATAAAATACAAGAAGCACTCTACGTGCATAATTTAAATATTTTAGCAATAGCATATAAATGTTATGCTTGCTTCAAAGTTTTACTATTTTAATACCCAAGCTCCTTAGTATGGATTCCAAGGTGCATAATCTAGATTCTGTTCCCATCCTGTTTCCTTGCATGTCACCTAGAAACCAACCAGAGCAAATTTCTTGTTCTCTCTCTATCTCCCACCTTTTATCTCTTCTTCCCTCCCTTCCTTCCTATCTCTCTTCCTACCTTCTGTCCCCTCCCCTCTCTCTTTCTCTTTCTTGCTCCATTTTTTCCAGCACTGGAGATTGAACCTTGGACCTTATACCTGTTTGGAAAATATTCTACCACTGAGTACTCCATCCCTGGCCTTTACTTACGTTCTTTCATAACTCCAAGCATCTTCATGTGCACAAATCCCTTTGCTTGCAATGGCCTTACTTATCTTTTTCAACCAGTAACTCCTCCAATGCTCAATTAAAATGTCACAATTGTTGTGAAAATTTTTCTGATTCCTGAAAAAATACTGATTCATTCCTTTGTGATTCAACAGTATTTTCTTCATGCTTCTATGATAACTTTTTAAACATACCTTGTTAACATTTTCCATCTGTTTCTTTCATTAGACTATGAACAATATTGTCCCCTTCTACTTTGTGCATTCATCACCTGGGGTATAATATATTGTAGTTGTTCAGTAAATGTTGGAAACATGTACTTTGAGATATGTAATCTGCTATATTTTGGTCATACATCCTGTTTTATTTCAAGGTAAATTTTTGCTTTATTTAAAATTTCAGTGTAAAAACTATGATAAATAGAATTTGCCATGTAATATTTCATATATATATATACATAAACATTATTTACAAGAAATTTTGTAACATATGAGCATGATGTATTCTTGAATGACTAGTAAATGTGATGTTTCAAAAGTTAAATAGCCCCAAGGAATAGTGTGTGTGTGCATACACAAACATTTATACTTGTAATTCGCTTTTTCTGATTCAGCATGATTTTGATTTTGGCATGTAGCCCTGTAAATTAACAGAATTAATATGCATTGCATCTAGAGAAAAGTAGATAATTCAGCTTTCCACTACACATATTAAATCTTCATTTTGTCTATCTATGCAGGCAAGTGTACCTACCTTTCGGGTATGGTGCTTGATAAATTCAGTTATTGGAGATATTTTTCATTAAATTTTAAATTTCTAGTTTCAGCCCTATTGTGGAGATTGAGAGATTTGACTTACTAAGTGTGTGGGGGGGGGAGGGTCAGTGATTAAAGGAAAGCTGTTATGGTTTCAAAAACAAAAAAAAAATGCAGAAAGAAGTAGTCATCATTAGATCTTTTCTATATTCACAATGGCCTGAATAAAAAATTGGAACAATATTGGCTGATATAGACTGAAATATATGGGGATTACCTTTCCATTCCATATTCCCTAAATTAATACTTTCAGTGTGGGTCCTGGGGAATCAAGCCTCGAACAGGGTCCTTAGGCTTCACAGGCAAGCGCTTAACTGCTGAGCCATGTCTATCTTGATATGAGTTGGGTTACATGGTTTACGCTTCCATTAAAAACTGATCTTTACAAGCTGGGCGTGGTGGAGCACGCCTTTAAGTCCAGCACTCTGGAGGCAGAGGTAGGAGGATTGCGTGAGTTTGAGGCCACCCTGAGACTACATAGTGAATTCCAGGTCAGCCTGGGCTACAGTGAGACTCTACCTCGAAAATCCAAAAAAAAAAAAAACAAATAGTTACCATTATAAAATGTGTGTTATACTTTCTGCAAATTTAATCTAATTCAAGAGCCGCAAATGTTGAATTCCAGTAAAATATATACATACTATTTTGGTGTAATTAGTGATTTTTGCAGTTTAGTTTAAAAATAATCAAAAATTAAGATGGATATGTGATAAGGAAGACTGGTAACAAGTGCAGAATCAAGATAATGGACATATAGGGGTTCACTATACACTTCGCTCAATGTTTCTGAATGTTTGCACTTTTTCATAATACTGAAAGACATTGTACATAGTGTGCTTCATTGCAACTCTTTTTTATGGATCTTCATGATTTTGAGTTAGGCATATACTCCATAAATTTGCAGAGTTAATATAAAGTTACAGTACAAAAATATTTATTGCTGAAGTCGATACATATCCCATCTCTTAAATGGACAAAACAGCTTGGAGAAAACCATATATAGTATGACCACATTTTTGTAAAAGACAACGTGGGGATTAAAATAATAAAGGAAGCTTGCATTTCTCCGTACTGTTTTAATATTTTACAATATTCATGTATATTCAGCAAAAAGAACACAATACACATTTCCATTTAAAAGTTTAATTAATTGCTTTTAATGATGATAGATGGTATAATTCGTGGGGGGACTGGAGCTATCCAAACCTCTGCTTGAATACCTCTGGGGATCAGGATCTACCTATTTCAAAAGACAGACTGTTCCATTGTTGAATAAGCCCCAATTGTAAGGATGTTATCATGACAATCTTTAACCTGTGTGCCTCAGTTTTCTTATGGAAACAATACTGAACAAGATGGCATTTTATTGCAACCTAATCTCATAGGATAAAGATAACTGGGGTAACTGACCAGTGCAAGGTGTGGGTTTTGGATGTGAAAAGGTGCAATAGTTTTTCTTTTTTTAAGCACAATAAATGTATAATGATTTATGCCCAGCACTACTTTCTGGAATGAGATGACAAGTTCATTTCTGCCAGCTTTCTAGGATCCCCAGTTGTTCTCAGGAGGCCCATTATCACCTAAGAAGTACTGTCATTTTGGTGATTCTGCTTACCAGCAGTACTACTTAATTTTGCAATCCAGGACCGAAATGAATAGTTGTGCCACTAGAAATCCTCAGCAATCAAAAACCAATGAACTTGTAATCAAAATGGCGATTGTCTTTAAGTATATCATTTTGCCTGTGTTATATGTTTGAGAAAAATCTTGCCAGGTTTGCAGATGATATTGAATTACAAAGGCAAAGCTAAATATTCTCAAAGACAAAATTCAATTCAGAAAGACATTGACCAATTAGGGAAAATGTCTTTACAGAAGCAGGATAGAACTTAAAAGAGACAACAATACAAATGGTTTCTTTATTACGCTCTGTTGGTTAAGTGCCTATTTAAAGGGGAAAAATAGTGCAAGAAGGCGAGTATCTGTACTTAGTAGAATCTATAGTATAAGGGTATTGTGGAAAAGTACCTGAACAAAAACCCTAGCAACTTTATAATTCTGAACAACGAGTTTTATAACATAAACCTCTCTCTCTTTCCTAATCCATTCGGATTATTTATGCTTTCCTTTTCCTAGAAAAAGAGTTAAGCATGTTATAAAGATGCATAAGTTAAAATGCAATGTAAGTTAAAAGTAAATGTCAAAGAAGAAATGTAAAAAAGCATAGGGCCATAAAAGGAGTAGAAACAGGACTCAAATAATTCACTAAAAAATTGTATTTCCTGGGCTGGAGAGATGACTTAGCAGTTAAAGCATTTGCCTGTGAAGCCTAAGGACCTAGGTTCAATTCCCCAGGACCCACATAAGCCAGATGCACAAGGGGGCGCATGAATCTGGAGTTTGGTGCAGTGGCTAGAGGCCCTGATGCATCTGTTTTCTGTCCCTGCCCCACCTTTCTTTCTCTCTCTCTCAAATAAATAAATAAATAAATAATATCTAAAAAATAATATATATATTTTTTCTATTAAAGAAAGATAAACTTAGATTTAACGTTTTCAGCTACAGCTTAAAAAGTGAAACAAGAAACTGTGTCTGTTGCATGCTTTAGAATGGTCAGTTGTAGGCCACTATTATGAAATATGTTGACAATGTTTAAATATGATTTTAGAAAATCAAACTATCAGTTTCACGAGGAAAATTTAAAGAAATTAGGACTCTTCAGCTGAAAAGAAAAGAAAGCTAAGAGGTGGCACAAAACTACAATACCCACATTCTGGAGGCAGAGTCAGAAGGATAACCACAAATTCAAGGTGAGCCTGAGTTACAGGCTAGCCAGGGTTACCAAGTAAGATTCTCAATAAACATCAATTTTAAAAAGGCAAGCATGTTAGGGATGGGCTTGATAACAACTTTCAAGTGTTTCAGAGAACTTTATGTGATAGATTTTTTTTAAAAAGAAATTGTTTTCTGTGAAGAGAAAAGAAAAAGGCAATTTTGTGACAATCTGAGAAAAAAATTACAACACAATAGCAGGTGAAGAATCATCTATGGAATATATAAAGAAAATCTATTCATGGATAATAACACAAAAAATCCTAACAGAAAAACAAGGAAAGTAGTTAATATGTAAGGCACAACAGAAGAAATACAAATGGCTATTGCAAAGTAAAAGATGCTAGAATTTACTAGTAGTAACAAAATTATAACTCCTATCAAGTCCACTTCCTTTGTGAGACTGGAAAATCTATAAAAGAATGATCATAATAAGTGTTGAGAAGAATATGTTAAATAAGTTCTTCAAAAATATTTTTATATCTGATACAATGCAAATACTATGTACATACAGTATTGAAGATGTCAAAACTGGATCTCTACCTGTAGAATGAAATTAATTCCAAATCTTTCAAACTGTACAAAAATTAATTCAATCTTGAGCAAAGATCTTAAAACCAGATATGCTAAAACTGCTAAAGTGGAACACTGTAGTACATAAGTATTAGCCAAAAAATTCTGAACAGAACCTTAATAGCACAGAAAATAAGCCCAAGAATAGACACACATCTTCTTATAAGTGAGAATGCAAACTGACATAGTTACTTTGGAGTATGATTTAATAATGTCAAAATGAAAGATACGTAAACTAATAATTCATCAATTTTACTTATAATTATCAGTATTAGTGTTAATCAATCATGTAGTTCCATTCTCCTGGGCATAATATGACTTACTGAGTGGTCTTCTTATGGTTAGTTAGGGCTATATGTGTAATTTGAAAACAATATTGTTACTTTGACAAATGAAAAACTGTGAAAAGCACTCTTCTTAAATTAAGTCTCAATGTTTAAAATGAAAAAAAATATTTTATATTTCAATAAGTAAATGGCTATAAACAACCTGATATGATGCTCACAGAAGTGCAATAGTGGCACACAACCATGGTGGGTAACCAACTGCTCTTGGATTGGCTAACAGATCTGCTCAGTGGAAAGGAAATCATATCTGGAACTGGGATACAAGTCAGAATCATATCCAGATAATGATTCTACTTTCCATTGTCAAGCTCCCACTAACCTTAGACTATAAGAGGATCTATACCATTTAAATTCTCTCTAAATCAATAATAGTTATCCCATTTAACCAGGGCTGACTTCATTCTCCAGTGGATAATCTGCTTCTGTTTTTCAGATGGGAGCTGGACCTCAGGACATAAATGACCCAGTGCACTCTACCCCAGCCCCAGCTGAAATCACAGAGGAATTGGAGAAATGAGCAAGAGTGCTGCTTTCTTAGTGAATCTGATAGCAGCACAAGGGTGATGGAGATAGACATTGAGGACACTCAACACCTACCAAACCAGAGATGCAGAGGCTCCTAAGTACCCATCACAGAAGCAGACTTAAAATGTTCCCAGCATGGCTCAGGGATTTTTGTGGAAAAGGGGGTGGAAAGAATGTTAGAACCACAAGTTGGGACATTTTGCACAGAGACATTGCCTTCTCCCCCATAATGCATGACCCACAATCCCCAACTAGGAGGGCCTCTTCAGAAAAGAAGCAGAGAGGAGGGAAAGGATGGTACTAACATATGTTGTTTACATAATAAATATGGCCATATGTAATAAAGAATAAATGGCTAAATGACTGATTACTATTAGCAAAGCCTTTCTACTTCTCTCAATGAAACAGTAGCTTTAGTAAGAAAATATATTTTTGTATTGATTAATGTTTAAAAAGTTATAATATTTATTAATTAGTAAAAATATGGCATATACAAGAAGAAAAATGTTATGATAAAATAGTGGAAACCACAAAGTAATATCATATGTCTTTCATAACTATCCACATGTACTTCCAATGCATACAAAAGAGTCAAAAAAGAATGCATTCAAAATAGTAATTATTGGAGAACAAGACTGCTTGGGTTTGGTTTAGGAATAGTGTCTACTATACGCACACACACACACACACACACACATATAGCTTTAATTTTATATGAATAATATGTCAATTTAAATATAATTATAATTTAAAAATTATATAAATGTAGAATATTTCTACCATCTATAAGGGAACAATAGAGTTTAAAAACATCCACAGTAGTCAGGTGTGGTCATATAATCCTAGCACTTGAGAAGCAGAGGTAGGAGGATCACAAAAAGTATGAGGCCACCATGAGACTACATAGTGAATTCCAGGTTAGCCTTGGCTAGAGCAAGACCCTAAATCAAAAAACTAAACAAACAGGGCTGGAGAAATGGCTTAGCTGTTAAGGCACATGCCTGTGAGGCCTAAGGACCCAAGTTCAATTCTCCAGGTCCCACATAAGCCAGATGCACATGATGGCACATGAGTCTGGAGTTTGTTTGCAGTGGCTAGAGGCCCTTGTGTGTCCATTCTTTCTCTCTCTCTCTCTCTCTCTCTCTCTCTTGCCTCCTTCTCTCTGTCTCAAATCAATAAATAAATAAAATAATAATAAACTAAAAAACAAAGAAATCAGTTGTATGTATACTCAATGGAGAATGAGTTGGTTGTGTATATACATAGAAATACATATGTAGGACTACTAGAAATAGATATTCTGGGGATGTAGGTGAATCTAATGTATTTACTAGGAAGTTTGCTGTAGCTCTGATTACAATAGCAAAGAATTGAAAGAAAATTCAGATACTTCATTAGGAAATTGGTTAAATTATTTTCTGAACATTCCATTCATATAATGGAACATTGGCAGAAGTTCAAATGAAAGAGGCAGCTTTATATTATTTACTTGGAAAGATGTCCAAGATAGATTACTAAGTGACATAAGCAATGCAGAGAACATTTTGTATAATATATTACCCTTTATACAAAGAAAAAATAAAAAGAATATATCCATAGTTCTCTTCCCTATGAATGAATGAGTGAAATGAATGCAAGAACAGAATTTCAATCTCATTGGACATGTTATTAATCTTAAATAAGATAAGGAGGTGACAAAGGGCCTTGATATTCCTGTGAGTTGGAAAACAAGGCAAAAAAACCCCTTCAAAATCATTTTTATTTTTATAGTAGAGATATTTTAAGTACAATGAAAGTGAAGAGTTATTTTTGTAAACACACAGGCATACACAGTGCTCAAAAATTCTTGTCTGGAGAGCAAGATAAAATGAAAGCCACAGATACAATTGGGCAGTAGTATTCACATAGATGATAGAGGAACTACTGATACGGGGTGAGGAAAAGTTTCTACAGCTATAGGCCATATTCTTTAGGAGATACTGGACCACTGTTTCTAAAAGTGTTGTCCTGTAAATGTGTAATTGGTGTGTTGGCTGTGTATACTCCAGAGGTAGAACATTAGAATGCTTCCTATCCCATCTATAACTGGTGCTCACAAATATCCAGGCTTATTCTGTCATTATATTCAGTTCTGTCCTGATATAAGATATCTCCATCATCATAACTCAGAAAGAGAATATGAAGTTATACCAAAAGCAATTGAAAAACTCAGATTATGACCACTCTGTGAGTTTGCATGTTTGCATGAACATGACCAGGTATCCAAAGTTATTATTATCTAAACACAAGCACTTTGATAGCAATGTAAAAAGGTTTCAAAAAAGATTGAAGTAAACCTCCAGGCATGAGCTTCCATCTGACCACATTGTAGGCTTTGTTTCTGCCATTACTATTATTAATCAGTGACTCTGAGAACTCAGCCCACAAAAGGATATTTTTCTCTATCATTTATCTTGCCCACAATGAGATGACAGTGCTATCAGAATGAGACAAGTGGTTGTCTTGATTCACTCATATCAGCCACATATTTTATCTTCAAGTTGAATCACTGATATTAGTTTTCCCTCAACATTATTTATAGCCCCAAATAGAAGACTTTTCTAAACAGTTGAATTTAAACATTAAATACCAAAGTAAGTAAGTTCACACAGGACCCAATTACATGGGATGTGGTACTTAGATCACCTGTAACAGACACAGCTGAAAGCTTATTAGAATTGCCATTTTCTAGACTGCATACCAGCTCTCTCTTCCTTCCTTCCTTCTTCCTTTCTTTCATTCTTTCTTTGCAAGCAAAAAGAGAGAGAGAGAAAGAGAGAGAGAATTGGCATGCCAGGGCCTCTAGCCACTAGAAACGAACTCCAGGTACATGTGCCACTGTGCATCAGGCTTTATGTGGGTACTGGGGAATCAAACTCTAATAGGTTTTTCAGGGAAGCTCCTTAGCCACTGAGCCATCTCTCCAGTCCACATACCAACTCTTCTAAGCCGATTGCTGTGGAAGTGAGGCCCAGAATTCTGTCATTTCCCTAAGGTTTACCAGTTAGGTTTCTGTAACACACATATGTTTCCCCACTGCCAGCCTATATGATGACTGTGGCAGCAGAGTTAGGAAAATAACAAAACGAGAAAAGCAAATGATAGTTTAAAAACTGATTGTGTTTTTGAAGCAAGGGTTAAGAGTTGAACATTACCCTACATTACCTGATTGAACATATAAGAAAAATAATCAAATATCCCATTTATTAAAGTTTAACCTATAGTAAGCTGTAGAGGAGAAGATAACTGTATATTCATGCTGATGTGTCTCTGGTAAACATCTGATAAATATCTTTTTACCAAAATAAATTCAATAAAAGCACAACTACATGTGATTGAGTTTTTCTGTCTCTCCAAGTCTTTATATGAATGATTTACAAAGACCAGAAAAGAAATAACAACATCAGTCCTTTGTCAAGCCATGCCTGTATCCTCTGACGTTTGTTGCAGAAACTATGGCTGCCTTAATTATACAGGAATGAGCCCAGGGATTAAATGCAACACAGACAAGTAGATTTTTGTTTCATCCACAAAGATGATAATTGAATCCAGGAGACAGATGGTATTGACCCTGATAGAGTACACCCACTACATTCAGAACTGGGCAACTTGGTATTAGAATGTCAGCTGAAGCCAGTGCTCTGGGCAATCAGCACATAGCTGCTAATCTCTTTTGATAGCACTTTTACCTTGGCTGATTTATTAATTCAGTCAAGGAAGATTTACCTCCGTATCTCTTGTTGACAAGTTTTAGGATAACTAGCTTTCCTCCTCTGTTCATAGTAAGAAGGTCTATAAGTTCCTTTGATTTGGGGATCTCTAACAGTTCCTCGAAGAATAGGCGGTGCCTCATTTGTATAGTAATAAAAAAAAGCCTGAGTATGAATCTTAAGGCCAATGGGAAATGCTTTGATGTAGAAGTGTGGAAATATATACTACAGGAGAAGCCAAAGATATAGGATGTGAACCAGATGAAGGCTAATATTACTGAGGTCCAGATTGAGAAATGAGTTTAGGAATTTATAATGATTCATGGTATCAACAGCAGCACAGATATCAATGTGATTAAGAAAGTCTGGCCTTTAATGTGTCACTCTGTTTTTCAGAGATGCTAGCAAGGCAATTTGACAGTAGGATGATCCAAAGATTTTAATACGCAGTATTAAGAAATAACTTCAAGAATTTGGTGATGAAAACATAGAAAGAAAATGAAAGTATTTTTTTCTGATATTGCCTATGTACCTGACACTTTGTCCTATATTTATCTTATTTCCCCCTTACTATGACAGAGAGGAAAGAAAGGTTCAAATTGGAAAGATCAGAGTAACCCAATTTTCCCTAAGGGCTCCTAGAGGTTAAGTGGTTAAATTCTTATAAGAATGTTCATTTCCTCAATCTTTTAAAAGCACTCTTTAGTGTGTATGAATGTGTGTGTATATGAGCAAAACTACTAGGTGAGGCCCATCCGGCTCCTTGAATGACAGCGGATAGACTCTTCCTTTAAGCCTAGCTTCTTGAAAGAAGGAGCTGATACTGAATAAGCCCTTTCTTTGGCAATCTTGACAGCAGCCTAGATGTTTTGAGCACTGATCATTCAAAGGAAATTTAATACCAGCTTCAAGGATGACTACAAGTAGGGATGATACCAAAGCCATAATGTCTGCTCATGGAGGCTTTGGTTTAGTCATGACTACTCCAGGCACTTTGGAAGGACCTACTCTGGGCAAGACCAGCTTCAGTAAACTTTCGATGACCTTCCTCATCCTGCAGCCATTCTTACTATAGGAATGGGAGAACACCATGCTAAGTGACTCAGCAAAAAACACTTTTTGATACAATGATATTCTTGTAATTCATTCATAAACAAGACTTGTACCAAGTATATAATGTAAGTTTTGTGGTAGATGGAACTGGAAGGCATGCATGTGCAAGACTGTTTGATGGAGTTATAAATAAGCCAAGACCAAGTGTCCTACTTTTCTTTTCTAGCTATATAAGAAGGCCTGCTGTTCGGGTGGCTTAATCTGGAGGCTTCATTTATATATTTTCTCTTGGAAAGCCAATAAAGGCTTTTCTCAATGGTCTTTCATTGCCTACTAGTGTGTGTGTGTGTGTGTGTGTGTGTGTGTGTGTGTGTGTAAATCATGGGATCATGGGTAGAGTGAGCTGAGATGCTGAGATGGTAATACTATAAGCAGATGAAACCCTGTGTTTCAAAAATTCAGCTGGAGAATTATTCCTGAGAGTACAAACTTAGGAAACGTCAAGACCTAAGCTTGCTCAGCAGCTATATGGTAGACAGCAATTTCCAGAGACTAGATCATAAAGACCATAAAATACTAAGAAGGCAAGACTACAGGAAGCAAGAGAATACAAATTACTGAGGCAGTGAACTCTGGTGACTGGAACAGTTCCAGAGTGCTGTTAAAGACTGAGAGTAAGGGTTCCAACATCCAAAGCTGGGGATCTATAACACTAGCTGCTGTCATTAGCCAAGACTCCTTCCACACACTCAAAGCTGACGGCTTCAGCACTGGCTGCTAGATATAGTGTCACTGCATTTAAAGGCCTAGAGCTTTTCCTGTCCTGAGGACCTAGAACTATACTCTTTTGCTCTGAAAGATGGAGCTGTAAGCCTCCAGTTCTTAGAGTGTAACATACACTTCTGAGGTTTGAACACATGGTCCCTAAGATGTTGACACTGAGGAGCTCAGGACTGCCAACACTAAGGAAGGTATTAATTATGACTTCCACCCAAATGGAGAAAAATCATACAAAACTAGTCATTTGAAACATAGAGAAATTAAAGCTATTTGTATTCATTTTGAGTAAATCCTTCACTGATAACATATGGATTTAAAATCAGTTCAATTTTATTTCAAAATCCATGCACATTTGTGATGATTAATCTCTGTCTGTCAACTTGACAGGATTTATAATCATCATGGGAATAAATCTCTGGTCATGTCTATGAAGGATTTACCAGAGTATATTAGTTGAGCTGGGAGGATTCACCCTAACTGTGCCACATCATTCCTAGGCAAGATCAAATGGAAAAAAGCAAGGCTGCAGAGATGGCTCAGTAGTTAAAGACACTTGCTTGCAAAGCTTGCCAGCTTGGATTCAATTCCCCAATACCCTCGTAAAGCCAGATGTACAAAATGGTGCATGCATCTCTATCTAGAGTTTGTTTGGAGTGGCAAGAGGCCCTGACAGGGCAATACACACAATCTCTCTTTCTCTTTCATAAATAAATAATAAATATTTTTAATTTATAAATTGCAGAATTCTAGTCAAGCAAGCTGTATCTCTCTCTTCCTCTCTTTCTCTCTCCTGATGTGACTATGTGCCATCAACTTCCTGCTCCTGGCATGCTTCCCTTGCTATGATGGACTGTCTCTTAAAATTGTTGGCTGAAAGTAAACTCCTTTCCTTCCACTGCTCTTGGTTGGGTATTTTGTGTCAGTATTATTAAGAAAGTCGCTGATATAACATTCCAGAAGTATCTGGTCACATGACATTTAATAGAATGTTGTCATCCACTAGCCATTTTATCTTAAAGTTCCTGCTTTGAACATAGGAGGTATGATTTACATTTATAATGAAAAACAACTATGTGTTAACTAAAATGTTGTTTTTTAATTTCTTTATTTTTAATTAAAATTTTTTATTTTAGAGAGCAAGAGAGAGAGAGAGAAAATTGGTATACCAGGGCCTCAGCCACTGTAATCGAACTCCAGACTCTTGTGCCACCTAGTGGAATTGTGCAACTTTGAGCTTGCCTCACCTTTATGCATCTGGATTACATGGAATCTGGAGAGTCGAACATGGGTCCTCTGGTTTCACAGGCAAGTACCTTAACCCCTAAGCAATCTTTCTGGCCCTAAAATAAGTTTTTAGTTATTTATTAAAATGGCAATTATATAAAACTATTTATGGTATCACTTACCCTACTGTGAAATATGATAGGTGGACTTCAAATAGTGATGTAAATTTAAAATATACTACCTTTAAAACCTAATAAATGAATGATTTGGTAGTAAAATGTAAAAATAAGTCCTTATTAGTAACTGTTCTTTAAAGGGAGTTTGAATGGTGCTTTGCTACACAGAAAGGTTCATCTTTTGTCATTCCTACCAGGAAAGGAAAGGATGCCATGATGGATATTGGCAGGGCTTTATTGTTCTCCCAACCTATCTCAGCCCTCCTATGAGATTCTAAATAAATACTTATATTGTAGAGCAGTGATATGCATTCTGGGAAAAGGTAACTTCATCATTTTAAGAGTTCTCTAGAATTTCTTACCATCCATATTATCACTCCTAGCTCCTTCTATATAAACTATCTCGACCTGCCAATGACTGTACCAATGCTGTTCTCCAAGCTTGCAATGACCCCCACTCCCACAACAATTTGATAAACTTTCTGATCTTCCTTAGGTAATCACTTCAATTGTTACTTTCTTATAAAATCCTTTTCTGTTGATATACCTCAAAAACTGAAATTTAATTTTGTAATATTATAATATTTTTCAACAGGGATAATATTTCTCAATTTGATCCCAATGACTTATTTATATGAAGATCCTTCATATGTGAGAGGAAAAGTGCATATTTTGTATTCTAAGCTCCTTTAATAGTATCTAACATTGAAAATTAGATATTCAATATACGAATATATAATATTCATGAAGCCAATAATTATAAAATCTATTAACAAACATCTTCCTATAAACAATTTTTATTAAGTGATCACTGAACTGGATGTTATGCAGGACAAACTATGAAATAATCAGACATTTGGTACTCATATAATCTAGATATAAGAAAATTCATAAATTCTGATTATGTAAATTGAAACAATCCAAATGGACTACACTCAAGATTACTTTAGTTATAAATTCTTCTCTTCATTTTTTAAAAAATAATAGTAACTATATTTAAGTACCCTACAAAAGTGTGAAATTATTCTACATCAAATAATTGTTATTCTAACCAACAATTATTCTTCTCCATTCTTATCAAGGCAGATTTTTAAGGACTTCTTTCAGGATACAGTTTTTTTTTTTTTTTTCCTATAGTGAACTATAATGTGTGCTTGAGAGTAATGGCAATTTTCAGGGAAGGAACTGAAAGTAGAATGCATGTATAGCTGCATTTGAGCCATCATAGTTTTAGAAGAGGATAGATGCAGAGGAAGTTATATTTAGGCCAAACTGCCAACTGAAATCCTTCTCTTCAACTTGAGCTCTGTTGTAGTTTGAATGTAAAAATGTCCCCCACAAGCTCATGTAATTGCTTGGTCCCTAGTTGGTGGTGCTATTTGGAAAGTTTGTGGAACTGTTAGCAGATGAAGCTTGCTGGAGGAAGTGGTCACTGGAGGTGGGCCTTGAAGTTTTATATCTCAGTCCAACTTCCTGTTTTCCTTGGTACCTCCTGATTGTGGATATGGTATGACCAATCAGCCTCCTGCTCCTATTGCCACAACTTTCCTGCTATGATACAGTGTATCTATTGCAGTTACTTTCTTGTTGTTGGGACAAATGGGAAGATTCAGTTTACAGTTTGAAGTGGATGGTTCACCATGGTGGGTAAAGCATGGCAAGAACATATAGCAGGTGACCACATCTTGTTATTCTACCTATGAGGAAGCAGCAAGAATGAGCTAGTTAGTACTGGCATACTGGGATGGATTATAAAATCCCAAAGCCTACTCCCAGGGATAGACCTCCTCCAGTAAGGCTTGCCTAGCAAAGCCACAATCAGCTCGGGATTAAATATAAGACTTAATCACAAATGCACAAGGCTTTGGGGGACATTTTACATTTAAACTACAACAGTATCTCTTGAAATTACAAGCCCAAATCCACCCATGCTTAATTTGCATTTGTCAGGAACTTTTTTCTTTTCAAATTTTTTTATTAACAACTTCCATGATTATAAAAAATATCCCATGGTCTAACCCTCCCTCCCCCCACTTTCCCCTTTGAAACTCCATTCTCCATTATATCCCCTCCCCATCTCGATCAGTCTCTCTTTTATTTTGATGTCATGATCTTTTCCTCCTCTTACGATGGTCTTGTGTAGGTAGTGTCAGGCACTGTGAGGTCATGGATATCCAGGCCATTTTGTGTCTGGGGTGAACACTTTGTAAGGAGACCTACCCTTCCTTTGGCTCTTACATTCTTTCTGGCACCTCTTCCACAATAGACCCTCAGCCTTGGAAGTTGTGATAGAGCTATTGCAGTACTAAGCACTCCTGTCACTTCTTTCCAGCACCATGATGCCTTCTGAGTCATCCCAAGGTCACTGCCATCAGAAAAGAGAAGATTCTGTACCAAAAGTGAGAGTAGCATTAATATAAGGGTATGAACATCAAGAGAAATGCTTACTGGGCAGTTTGATAAACATAGCATATACATTTAGACAGACAGCAGCAGACATTACACCCATAGGGCTCATGACTACCCCTGTTTTAAGTTTTCAGTATCAGGGATATATTCCCTGCCTTGGAGCGGGCCTCCAGTCCAATTAGAGGGCAGCTGGTTTCCACCATGACAGACATGCCACTATTGCACCTGTTGGCTCATTTGGCCTGGCTGGCCAAATATAAGGCTTGCAGTGTCCACTGTTAAGTATCTTCACTGGTGATTTCTCTCTCTCCATTGAACTGCATGCAGAATGGCTTCTTCCAGTTCTCTGTCAGCTGATCTACATGGAGAAGGTTATCAGATCACTTCCAGCAGGATTTCTCAGTGGCCTTGCAGCCCAAGTAGGTGGAGTCTTCAGCAATAGGGTCTTACCATCTATTCCTGGTGGGAAACCAAGGGCCTCGGCAATGGTCTATAATGTTTTGGGGGCATCGGGGACCTCCCTGACCAACAACTCACTGGAAGGTATCCCATCCCTGGCACGGAAAATTTTCTAGCAACAATCTATGGCTCCTGATTGTTCCATTGTACAAAAACGTAGGTTTCCATATGATTTATTTATATCCTCTTAGATTTTGAGGAGCTCTCCACATTTCCTTTACTCAATCTCTTCCCCTGACCTCACTTTGGGCCTTTTCATCCCCAATTAATCTATTCTTCTACTTACGTATATACAATACCATTCTATTAAGTACCCTCCCTCCCTTCCTTTCTCTTCCATTTATATCTCTTCTCTAGCTTACTGGCCTTTGCTACTGAGTTTTCTTCCTACTCACACAGAAGTCCAATC
Source organism: Dipus sagitta (assembly GCA_036346955.1). Taxonomy (NCBI): domain Eukaryota; kingdom Metazoa; phylum Chordata; class Mammalia; order Rodentia; family Dipodidae; genus Dipus; species Dipus sagitta. The sequence goes on from CM070776.1 coordinate 98,301,982, forward strand.
ATCTGTTGCCAGGATCCACATATGAGAGAGCATATGAATTTTTTGAGGGAGCTAGAAAAGCAAATAATAAAGGTCTTAATATCTTAGAAGCTTCCAATAAATTTCTCTACCACACATATGTTTCCTCATTTCAATATGAAAGGAAAACTTAGAAAATGATGCATATCTTATGGTTCCAAGTCCAAAATTCAGTTAAAAATTTCTTCTCTAAATGACAGGCACGTGAATGCCTTTAATCCCAGCACTCGGTAGGCAAAGATAGGAGGATTGCTGTGAGTTCAAGGCCACCCTGAGACTACATAGTGAATTCCAGCTCAGCCTGAACTAGAGTGAGACCCTACCTCAAAAAAACAAAAACAAAAACAAAAAAACAGAAAAGAAAAAAAGAAAGAAAGAAAGAAGGAAAAGAAAAGAAAAGGAGAGGAAAGGAAAGAAAAAATGAAATCCCAAACCGGGCGTGGTGGCGCACGCCTTTAATCCCAGCACTCGGGAGGCAGAGGTAGGAGGATCACCGTGAGTTCGAGGCCACCCTGAGACTACATAGTGAATTCCAGGTCAGCCTGAACTAAAGTGAGACCCTACCTCGTAAAACCAAAAAAAAAAAAAAAAAAAAAAATGAAATCTCTGGGCCTAAATTTCTTCCCATTCATCTGCAAATTGTTTGAGAGATTACATCCTCTCAGATTGGGCCAGCTGACCCTCACTGGGCAACAGGAAGAATTTAGACTCTTTGAAGGGGCCTTAGTGCTCAAGGGTGTCCTGTTCTTCAAAGTCTGCTGTATTCCCCCCTGGATTAACATATTGGCACCCTAACTGGTATTGTGGAGTATAAGAAATGTAGGAAAGAGAGGGTCATTGAGTTTGTAACATGGTCTTGTGTTTTGGAAATGGCCATGGGCAGTGTGAAGCAGGTTTGCTGGATGCCTGCATGGAGACACCATGGAGCCATGAAGATGAACCGTGGATTGCAATGGAGACCCAGTGGAGATGCTGGGACCAGGAAATGGCTGCTAAGGAAAGCTGCTGGCCCCGATGAAGTTTTCCAGGACTGTGAGTATCCTAGCTTCAGGGGCAGAATTGGAATGCCAGAGACTTGTTGCTGGTTAGAATTATTGGACTTGGAGATTTGTCACTGGCTAGAGTTGTTGGACTTGGAATTCAGTTTGATGTTTGCCCTGGTTGTTTTAAATCTTACATTGGCTGAATGTTTCTTTGCTATGCCCAATGCCATCTTCTGCAGTGTGAATGTTTATTCTGAGGCATTATGGGTTTTTTGAGGTTATTTTTGGTATTATGGCTCAGTTAAAAGATCTTGGACTATGGGGATGTATGAACATCATTGGAATTGATAAAAACTATGGGGACTTTTCAAATTAGATGAATTCATTGCATTTTCAATCATGTGTGGTTATCAGTTTATGGGGGCCATGGGTGGAATGTGGTAGTTTGATCAGGTGTCCCCCATAACCTTAGGTGGTCTGAATGCTAGGTTCCCAGCTGATGGAGATTTGGGAATTAATGCTTCCAGGAGGGAGTGTGTTGTTGAGGGCAGGCTTATGGGTGTTATAGCCGGTTTCCCCTTGCCAGTGTCTGGCATACTCTCCTGTTGCTACAGTGCACGTTATGTTGGCCAGGGGGTGATGTCCACCCTCTGCTCATGCCATTGTTTTCCTCTGCCATCTTAAGCTTCCCCTCAAGCCTGTAAGCCAAAATAAACCTCTTTTTCCCAGAAGCTGCTCTTGGTTGTGTGATTTCTACCAGCAATGCAAACCAGACTGCAACAGGTGAGTAATCAAGTGCTTTGACAGTAGCCTGTCTTGTTTTGGGGACCTCATAGGTCTCTCTGATTAACAACTCAATGTGGGTAACACCTATTTCTGTTACTTGGAGTTACAGGTCAGAACCAAAGTTTTTTCTTAAGGAAAGACTTCATCCCATCTTCTCCAGCCCTTCTTTTTGGGTATTTCCCCTATAATCCTGTTGAGGGTTATATCTTTTAGTCTATCTTCAAGGAGAAAGTTTTCTATGGTATCAGTTCATTTTGGGTTTATTTTTGTGTTTATTCCCCCTCCCTTCAACTCCTCTCCCCCAAAACACTTCCATCCCTATTACCTGTGCCTCAAGTTGCCTGTAATGTATGCCAGCAACTCAAGCTGATCAAGATTAGAAATCACAATTGAGTGAGAACATGCAGCATTTGTCTTCTTGTCATTGTGTGTGTTCACTCAGTATGATGTGTTCTAAGTCCATCCACTTTCCTACAAATTCTGTTGTAACTTTTTCTTATTGATGAGTAGAATTGCTCCAGACTTGCATCATCCATTCATCCAATGATGGGAAAATGGGTTGTGGTTCCAGTTCTTAGCTATTATGAATTGATCAGCTATAATCTTGGTTGAGCAAATATCTCTGTAGTGAAGTGTTCAGCATTTATGGTAAATGCTCAGTAATGGAATAACTGGGTCTATTGGTAGTTCTATATTTATCTCTTTCAGGAATCTTCATTTTGATTTCCATAGTGGTTGTACAAGTTTGTATTCCTACCAACAGTGGATGAGGTTGCTCCTTCCCCATATCCTCACCAGCATTTGTTGTATTTTGTTTTTTTCATAATTACCATCCTTACTGGAGTAGGGGGGAAACTCATAGTAGTTTTAAATTGCATTTCCCTAATGGTTAGGGATGTTGAACATTTTCTTAAGAGTATTACCCATTTGTATTTCTTCCCCTGAGAACTCCCTATTCAGTCCTCTACCCCATTTTTTCACTGGGTTGTTTAATTGTTTTATTAATTGGTTTTTTGAGTTCTTTGTGGATCCTAGATATTAGGCCTCTGTCACTAGTATAACTGGAAAAATTTCTTCCATTTTGTAAGTAATCTATTGGCTCTGGTTATGGGATGTTTGTGCAAAAGCTTTCTAGCTCCATTGGATCCCATTAGTTAAGAGATTATTTAATTTCCTGGGCTTCAGGAAGTCTTTCACCACTCTTATATTGTGGAGAGTTCCGCCTATTTTTGTTACAATAGTGGAAGAGTTTCGGGTCATATATTGAAGTCTTTAATCTATTTGGACTTGATTTTTGTATATGATGAGATGAGTTGGTCTAGTTTCAATTTTCTACATTTGGTCATTCAATTTGTCTAGCAACCATTTCTTGAAGATGTTGTCTTTTCTCCAATTTACATTATTGGCATCTTTGTCAAAGACCAAGTAGCTATAGCTACTTGGCCTCAAATTCTTGTATTCAATTATGTTCCATTGATCTATATTTCTGATTTTGTGCCAGTACCATGCTGTTTTTGTTATTATGGCTTTGTAGTATAGCTTTAGATCAGGTGTGGTGGTACCTCCAGAAATATTTCAATTGTTGAGGATATGTTTGGATATCCACGGCCTGCTGCCATTGCATATGAATATTGAGATTGTTCTTCTATCTCAGCGAAGAATGCTGCTAAAATACTTATGGATATTGCAATAAATCTGTATATTGCTTTTGGTAGAATTGCCATTTTCACAATATTAATTCTAACTGTCCAGGAGCATGGCAGGTCTTTCTTTCTTCTCAAATCCTCCTCAATTTGTTTATTGAGAGTTTTTATGTTTTCACTATATATATATCGTTCATATCTTTGATTAGTGTTATTTCAAGGTATTTGATTTTTTTTGTTGTTGCTACTGAAATGGAATAGTCTCACTGATTTCTTTCTCTTGAATCAGCCCTGTATCCCTGGGATCAATCTTGCTTGATCAAGGTGGATAATGTTTTTTATGTGTTGTTGAATTTTGTTTGTGAGAATTTTGCGCAGAATCTCTGCATCTAAGTTCATCAGGATTCCCTGTTCTCCAATTATGTAAAACATTTCGAGAAAAATTTATTTCAATTCTTCAATGAAGGTTTGACAGAATTTGGATGGGAAGCCATTTGGTCCTGGACTTTTCTTATTGGTGAGGCTTTTCATTATGTTTTAAGTATCAATGAATGTGATAGTTTTTTTAGGAGATTTATATGCTCTGGGTTTAGTTTTGGTAGGAGGTATGTGGTGAGGAATTCATCCATTTATTCCAGACTATCCAATTTTGTGGAGCAGAGGTTTTGGAAGAATATCCTGATGATTCTTTCAATTTCATTGATGTCTGTTGTGACCTTTCTCTTTTCATTTCTGATTTGAATTTGAGACTTCTCTTCTTTTTTGTTTGATCAAATTGGCTAAGGGTTTATTGATCTTGTTAATTTTTTTCAAAGAACCCTCTCTTCTTTTCATAGATTTTCTTAATTGTTTTCTTAGTTTCCAGTTCATTAATGTCTATGCTGGTCTTGATTTTTTTTCCCATCTGGAGCTCTTAGAGTTGGATTCTTCTTGTTTTTCCAACAGTTAGGTTATTAATTTGGGATCTCTCTATCTTTGTTATGAAGCCATTAAGTGCTATGAAGTTTGCCCTTAGGACTGCCATCATTGCATCCCATATGTTTTGGTAAATTGTGCTTTCATTATCATTCAATTCTACAAATTTTATGACTTCTGTTTTAATATCTTCCACAACCCTTCCATTGCTTAAAACTGTGTTGTTCAGTCTCCAGGAGCTGGTGAAATTCCTGATGGGTCTCTTGTTGTTAATTTCTAGCTTTAATGTATTGTGATCTGATATGATGTAGGATGTTACATCAATTTTCCTGAGTTTATGGAGACATACTTTATGGCCTAATAATATGTTATGTTTTGGAGAAAGTTCCATGGGCTGTTGAGAAGAATGTGTGTTCTGTAGAAATGGAATGGAAAGTTCTGTAGATGTCTGTTAGATATACTTGATCTATGGTGTTGAGCTCTATTATTTCCCTGTTGATTTTCTGCTTGGATGGCCTGTCTATTGATGATAGTGGAGTATTGAAGTCCCCAACTATGATGGTGATGGTGTTTATTTCTATTTTGTTTTCAACTATGTATTGTTTAATAAACTGTGGTGCATCTGCATTCATTGCATATAGATTTATGATTGTAATGTCCTTTTAGGATTGTTCCCTTGATGAGTAAGAAGTGTACTTCTTGGACTTTTTGTTTACTTTTGGTTTGAAGTCTATTTTATCACATATTAATATAGCAACACTTGCTTGTTTCTGATCCCCATTTGCATGGAATACCATTTTCTATACTTTCATCCTGAGCAGGTGTCTGTCTTTAGAGATGAGGGGGGTTTCTTGAAGGGTCCATTTTTCTGATCCACCATGTTAACTTGTATCTTTTGATGGATGAGTTAAGACCATTAATATTTAAGGTTATTACTGTGAGATTTGATTTAATCCCCGCTATAATGGGGTGCTTAATAGGGTTTGGAACTTTCCTGGGCTTTGTTCTTTTTTGAGCCTGGTCTACATTTGGTTATTGTGTTCTCCTTGTTGTTCATTGTTTGAGTGTTCTGTGTGGAGAACTCCTGAAAGTATTCTGTGTAGGTTTGGCTTTGTGTTCATGTAATCATAGAGTCGACTTTTTTCATGGGAAGTTTTCCTTTCACCATCTATTATGAGTGATACTTTTGCTGGGTACAGTAGTTTGGGCTGGAATCCACAGTTTTTTAGACTCTGTAGTGTTCCATTCCAGGCCATTCTGGCTATCAGGGTTTCCATTGAGAAATATGATATAATTCTGATGGGATTTCCTTTGTAAGTTGTGAGTTATTTCTCTCTTGCTGCTTTTAGCATTCTCTCTTTGTTTTCATTGTTAAGAATTTTAACTATACTGTGCTCTGGAAAGTTTCTTCTTTGATCCTGTCTGTTTGGTGTTCTGTGAGCTTCTTATATTTGGATGGGCCTCTCTTTTGAGAGACTAGGAAAATATTCTTCAATAATTTTTTTGAGTATGTTCTCTATCCCTCTGGCTTGGATTTCTTCCCATTCCTGTATACCCATGATCCAGATATTTGGGCCATTTAGGGTATCCCACAACCCCCTTTGCTTCCAGTTCAGCAATTCTCTTGATCAGGGTCACATAGCTTGTGTTTTCATTTTGGAATTCAATCTCTGTTCTTTTATCTATGGTTTCATTGGTGGCTTCCATTGTGAGGCTAGTTATTCTTGGTGGAGAGCTCTCTGTTTTCTGGCTTTCATTGTTTTGTTTTTTGGCATTGTGGTCTACCCACCCGGTGGGGGGAGTCTTATTTCATTGATGAGGAAGCAAGCATTTGTCTTTCTAAGATGTTCAGTGAGTGTTCTGTTTTAAATTTGAACCTGGTTGGTGTAGGATGTGGTTATAATCACCAATGTGCAGATTGTGGGGAATGCAAGTACATCAAAAGTACCTGGGGAACTAGGAGGTGGGGACCTGGGAGTTCTTGCCTACTCACTCCAGTTTCACACATTTTTTAGCACAAGGAAACCAGGTGTTGGGGAACCAGAAGCTGGTGGGGAGCCAGGGACAAGAGGCCAGCTCTCACAGTGGCCTATGCACACTCTGGCTCAGGAGAAAAAGGATTTGGAGTCCCAGGGGGTGGTCAATCAGGAAACCAAAGTAAAAGGCCTGCTTTTGCAGCACACACATAGGGGCCAGGTCTCCCCAAGCCAGCTGCAGGAAACTGGGATATGGGGAAGGAGCTGGGAGCTCTGGCCTACTCCCTGCATGTGGGCACCCTCCAGAGCAAGGGATCTGGGAGTTGGGTACCCAGGAGGAAGTCAACAAAGAAGGTGGATCAGCATTCCTGCTTCAGCAGCATGCTCCAGGCAGCCTCAAGCCAAATGCAGGGGTACTTGGACCAGGGAACTGGGAGGTAGCAAAGGAACTGGGAGCTCTGGCCTACTCACTCCACCCATGCACCCTCTGGAGCAGGAGATCCAGGAGTTGGGGACACAGGCATATGTCAATTAGGAAGGGGAAGCAACAGGCTGCTTCAGCAGCAAGCCCACAGGGTCCAGGCATCCCCAACCAGCAGCAGAGGTACCAGGACCAGGGAACTGGGAGGTGGGGAAGAAACAGGGAGCTCTGGCCTCCTCCTGCTGCATGGGCCACTAATTTTTAATGAATATTTGGTGAGTCTCTGAAAGCATATTTTTCCTATAAATAAGTTGTTTATCTTTCTTAGTTTTTCACCTCAGCTAACTTTAAATTTTTAGTGTGAATCTTCTATTAATAAGCAGGGTGAAGTATCTTTCTATCAGAATTACAGTTTAACCTTATTATAAATATGTAAGAATAGATAAAGTATGCTCATACAATAACTCTGGAAATACAGAAAGGAGTAAAGAACCAGAAACATATTTGCGTTACAGTCAATATCAAGATTGACATTCCTCCAAGAGGAAACCAAATGATAATTTATATCAAGTCATATGCAGAAATATGCTTGTTTCAGGGGATAGAGGAGATATTGAAGAGAACAAAAATTACAATCTGAGGTTAATGGCCATCAAAAATCAAGGTAAGGGGCTGAAGGGATGGCTTAGCAGATTAGGCACTTGCTAACAAAGTCAAAATACACAGGCTTGATTCCCCAGATGCGCAAGTGGCACATGTGTCTGGACTTGGTTTACAGTGGCTGGAGGCCCTGGCACACCCATTCTCTCTTTCTTCTTTTCTTTCTTTTCTCTCTCTCAAATAAATAAATAAAAATAAAAATTTAAAAATTAAAGTAATATACTTGAATGTATATTTTCTTTTGCAATGATGGGTATCAAATTTTCACAGATGCTCTGCCACTGAGCTGCACCTTGTAGCAAGTTGTAATGTGGTTACATATTTTATTAGTGTCCTTACCCATGAAATAGCATTTTTTTTTTATTCCCTGTTGATCTGAGTCTTGCTAATGTTAGATTAGATGTTTGTAATGTCTTTAAAAACTTTATTGATGTCTAACAAATTTGACAACAGAAGGGTGGGTCATACAAGAAGAGTTACTTGCAAGGAATATGCTGTTAGATGATAGAAGGAATATCCAGAATATATAAGGAACATCCACAAATAATTTTTTAAAAAATATGCCATACCCAATAGAAAAACAGGTAATTTAGATAGTTGTTTATCAAAATAAAACATTTAAATGTCAGTAAATATATAAAAGATGTTTACTTTTATTAGCCACCAGGGAAATGCAAATTCAGACTACAATGAGATATTGCCACATATTACCTCAGAGTTGCCAAAATGAGAAAGATAGTAAATATCAAGAACAATTAGAAGAGATGGGAATATAAACTGAGAAAATTACCTGGAAAACACTCTTGGAGTTCCTTGTAAAAGCTAAATGTTTGCATACTCTAATCCCAGAGAATCCACTCTTAGATGCTCACACAGCATAAATGCTCTTATATGACCACCAAAAGACATGTGCAAGCATACTCATGGTAGCATTTCTTCATAACAGTTTAAATCTGAATTCAAATATCTGTTAGTCCTTTGAATAGATTAATCACTGAAAACCAAAAATGTACAAAAGAGGATACACAAGATCATTCCATTATGTGAAGTATAAATATAGGTAGCACTAGCATGCACTATTATATACCAGAATAATAGCTACCTTTATGGGGAGTGACCAGAGACTTGAGGATAGTTTCTTCAATGCTAGTTTGGTTCTGCTTTCCCATTTGGGTGCTATTACATGAGAATATTCAATTTGTGAAAATTCCTTAAGCTGAAGGCTAAGATTTTCTTCATTGCTTTCCATGTGTGGAACATTTCAGTAATTAAAAAAAAAACTGGCATGTGTTAGAGCTCTGAGATCCTAAGTCTGCTCTGGTATTGGCTGAATATGTGTTAGCAGAAAATAATTTGCTCTTTCTGTATAGCTTATCCCCCAAAATGGAGTAACAATTACTTTGTCTGGAGGCTCAGGGGTACACTCTTGCCTAGCCTGTCCACCACCCTGCAACATCCACCCTCAGTAATACAAAAAAAATTCTTTCTAGCAGAAGAAATCTATGAGGTTCAATTAATTAATAAATAATTTTGAAGACAGTTAATTAAAAGAGCCTATCTAGCCAGCTATCATTTATGTTTTTGTTTCATGAGGCCACCCCTTATTATAGTTATTAATACTGTATTATATAATTAAAACTTGCTAAGAGTAGATCTTACATGTTATCACCCTATGAAAAACAGCTAATTACTTGAGGTTATGAATGTGATAATTACTTTGATTGAATTAGTATTTTCCTTGGCACATAATAAGCCAATACATTTTATTATTACTTTTATTATTGTGAACTTTATAGTATGGGCATATTATATATTGGTCATATTCCTATCAGGTTATATACTTTATATCCTCTTTCCCATTCCCCATTCCACTGATTCTTGGTATTCACTACAGAGTCATGAATGCACCAGTCTCTGTCAGAGGGACAATGCTTCAGGATACATCTTCCCTCCCTGTGGCTCTTACAATCTTTCCATCCTCTCTTCTTTAATGTTCTCTGAGCCTTGGTGAGTGTGTTATAAGTCTCCTGGTAGATGTAATGGAGCTAAGTAGTCAGATATCATTTCTTGTCATATTTATATATCTTGATTCTCCATGGGATTCACTACTATCTGTGAAAAGTAGGTTCTCTAGCCAAGAGTGGGGGAAACATGGATCAAAGCACATAAGCACAGTTCTTTCAAAGACTTTTTGATGAGATAGAGAGAGTGAGAGCAAGAGAGTGAGCAAGCGAGAGAGAATCAGTGCACCTGAGCTTTTAGCCACTGTAATTGAACTCCAGACACGTGCACCACTTTGTGTGTATCTGCAACTTTGTGTGCTAGCATCACCTTGTGCATCTGGCTTATGAGGGACCTAGAGAATCAAACATTGGTCTTTAGGACTTTGCAGGCAAATGCCTTATCCACTAAGCTATCTCTCCAGCACTCAAAGATTTTGATGGGCATACACCCTCTTCTTAGCCAAAGAATGATGGGAACATTTCTGCAGAGTCTATAGGATTATGACTTGATTCTCAGTACCAGGTATGAATTCCCTCCCATTGAACAGGCCTCATGTCCAATCAGAGAGCAGTTGATTACTTTAATAGCCTGTGTTGCACTATTGCATAGATGTGTATATCTTGCTCACCTGGTTAATTTTATAGTTTGCAGGAGCCCCTGTCTCTTCGTGTTGTTGGAGACCATTATCTCCCAGCAGCTCACATTCTAACCATTACATTCTCTATGTCATATACTTGCATTTTTTTTTATTTTATCACCTATACTTCAAGAAGGTTGTGCAAAAGTAAAACACATGTTATAAAAGTCCATTACTTTTGTGATGGTCTCTTCTTTCCCCACTGCAATTAGGCAAGCATTTTAGTATGCTTTCTATTGTTATTTATATTTCCTTATTATTCTCATACATTTATATCTTATGTATTTATTATTTATAGTAACTATATAAAGTGTGGACTGGAGCGATGGCTTAGCTGTTAAGGCACTTACCTGAAAAAGCTATAAGACCAAGTTCGATTCCCCAGGATTCATGTAAGCCAGCTGCACAAGGTGGTGCATGTGTGTGGAGTTCGTTTGCAGTGGCTGGAGGCCCTGGAGTATCCATTTTCTCTCTCTCTCTCTCTCTCTTTCTGTGTCTCTGTCACTCTCTCTCTAATAAATAAAATTTAAGAAAATACAGTAACTTTATAAAGTGTGCAAAAGAAAAAAACTCATGTAATTGTCTTTAAATATTGTGACACCAGAAATTTTTCTTGGGCAACGCTGTGATAAGATTCAAGAAAAGTTCTGCAACAGGTTAAAGTATGGTTCTTTGAAAAAAATTAGTAAGTGTTTCCTGCTGTACATAGACAGGAAGACCACAACTAACCCTGACGAAACATAAGTGGGTGAGTACAGGGTAGTTCTAAAATTGAACCAAATAAATGTGCAGTGCTTTTGACCTACTCTCACATAATAATGATCTTGTTTATAAAATACTTTGCCTGCTGATGTCCTTGAAGGAAAATGTACTATAAAATTCAATAAGGTCTCAATTTTAAAAGAATTCACTTCCCATTGCTTTTCAAAAATCCAAATAGCAGCTGGTACAATTGTCCTGTGTTGTTTCCTTGGAGACCTCATAGTCCCCCTAAGAAGAGAGAGTCCAAATCTTATTGGCTGCAACGCTGTAGGCACAAATACCATATTGTGGTTAAAACTAATGGAAATCTCAGGAATCTTAATAAAGTAAATAATAAACTAACATTACCTACACACGGCTAACGAGGTAAGTAACTCAATTTCCTTTTTAAGAAATTCAATAAAAGTTCTATCAGAAATAGAAGCTAGATAGGTTCTACTCTGTACCTTAATAAGATTGGATAGTTTACTAGTTTGATTCTGTTATTAGTTCCAAATCTTGGCTGATCCCTCAACTAGCTATGTGTTGATGAGATAAGGATGTTTACTACCTTTAAATAAATTTTGTCTCTATCAGAAATCAGGAAGAGTTTTGGACCTCTCAATTTCATTTTCCATCCATATAGAATGCTGTCATGGTGTAACATACAGTCTGTGAACATCTGTCCTTATGTGTTCTCTATTATTCATCATCCAGCTTTCATCCTCCTTTTGCCTGTTTGTCTATTTGTCCTTTGCCTTCCTTTCTTCCATCTTCTATCTCTCTCCCACTCCTCTTCTCTTTCCATTTTCCTTTTCTTTATATTCTTTATGGTTTCTTTCCCATGATTATAGACACCTTGCATGTTATTAAGCATTTCCCATTCTGTGTATGTTTCCCCAGAAGTGTGGGAGATTGTTATCAATAATGGCTGTGTGTGCACAGAGGATTTTTATGGATGAATATAAATATCTCACAAGGATTCTTATGTGTGCTTGAATAGTAACATTCTAAAATGCTCCAACTGTCATAGGAAAACAATCCCCTTTTAAAGCCTCCTCTTTCTCTGGATAAGTGACTCAAAAGTTTTCTCTCATGATTTTCTTTGTAGTTGTTCTGTCTGATTAGCACACTTTGTCACCTCTTCAGCTTGCTATTACCATTAACCTACATTCTCTGCCAACAATGTTGGATTTGGATGGAGATGATAAGCTCAGGGGCAGCTTCGTGTGCATGTGAACAAGGGGTCATTAAGGGCTCCACATTCAGAACTTTGTACTTAAGTTAATGCTTTGCTGTTGCCATCTTGATAATAGTTTCCTTTGAAATTGGGCTTTATAATGCAAAGCATGGACAGTATTTGTGTATAGTGCTGATGTAGGATAATGGAGCATGCATGTGAACTGATAAAATACATACAACATACATGACACCCTATTTGCATATTGTATTGTTGATGCCCTGAAGTGCAAAATTCCTAATGACCTACTCAGCATAATAAGTTCATCAGGACCTAACAAGAGTAAGAAAAGTGGTATTAGTCACAGTCTGTTTTCCACACTGCAAGCATTTGTTTATAACACAGTAAGAATACAATAATGTTCTAAAATAGGGAATTATTAAGGAACCTTAACATAATCTGTGTGTTACTTCCACATAGTATGCAACTGCTTATTGTACAACAAATGCATATGTGCTACTTTTTAATTGAAAGGACAAAATATCCTACCGGAGATAGCGTGTGAAATAAAAATTTTATTTTGCCTTAGCAGTATCCAAAGGGTAGAGTCCCTCATGGTGAGGAAAGCATAGCAAGAGTGGGAAGCCAGTGTGTCACATCACCTCAGCTGAAAGGAAGTAGAGAGAGTGGCTGTAACATTTCAAGGCCCACAACAGTGACACATTTACTCCACCTTTGAAAGGTTCTACAACCTTCCCAAACAACTGTGGATGAAGGGTCCAAATACATGGGCCTACAGAGGATATTTTGCATTCAAACCAACACAGCATGTAAGAAAGGAAGGATAGGGCAAACCCAGATTTCTTTTTCTTTTTACCTTCTATATTCAATAGAAAGCTGAAGGCACAGGATGTTTGTTGAGTACATATTTAACAATAAGTAAAAGAAAATGTTACTTTAGTTTTGTGTAGTAATTTTACTATTCCAATAAAATGAAAATGAGTGCCCATGCTTCAGCTATGAAATTAAGATTGTGTCATTTTGGCATAAAATCTGTCATTTTGGTGAATCCATATACTTGTAAAGTAATCTTGTATTTGTATATGAAGTTGACATTGTACCATACAATGATAGAATAATAAAAACTGCATGTTGATAACTATCATTTAGAATGGCATTAAAATAAATATGAATCACTATTAAAGTCAAGAGGAAAAGGTTACAGACTACTGAAGAAAATAAAAAAGAAGCTTTATAGTTAGTACTTTTAAATTGCATTTTTAAAACAAGAAGCCTCACATTTTTGTTTTATTTGAAAATTATGTAGCTGGCTGTACTCAGGTATGACCATTTTCTTCTGTTTCTTATAAATACTTTAAAAATATTTTAATTTATTTAAAAGAGAGAGAGAATGGGCATGCCAGGGCCTCCTGCCACTGCAAACTCAAGATGCATGAGCCACCTTGTGCATCTGGATTTATTTGGGTGCTGGAATAAAACTTGGGTCCTTAGGCTTTGAAGCCAAGTGCCTTAGTTGCTAAGCCATCTCTCCAGCACCTGTTTTTTTTTTCTTTAATAATGGGGAGGAATGGTAAAGAGTGTTCATTTTCACTCAACCAAAGTGAGTCAGAGAATATTTCTTTGCTCAAGAGAAAAGAGAATCACCTATACCTCCTTTTTTGGTTAATCTATATAATCCTATTATTACATTGTTGAGAAGTTTCTTTTCTGGATTTATAGAGCCTACCCATTAGAGAAATGTATCTACATGATGGTGTTAAGACACAAGATCAAAGTAATAGCTTCCATTTGCTTATGTATATCTGTTCATTCTGCAACATATGTTTATTCATTGCCTATTATATAGCATGCACAGTTCTGAGGATGTGAGCTATGGCAGTTAAAATTCAAGCAAAATCCCTGCCCTCATAACACTCTACTAACTTTTAACATATTACTATTTAGCGAAGAATGATGAATCTTTGATTCTACTTTCAGCAAAGAATGCATTTCTATGGTTCTACATTTAGCATGAGTTCAGACACCTCTGATAAAAGAATGTTTTAGTGATGTAGATGATGGAAATCAAGTTAGGTCTGTAAAATTACCCTTTTCCTGTAGTCGTTTTTACATTCAAATTAAGTAATTGTTTCAGCTCTGTATTTGTCTAGGTAATCATCCTTTTTCCTCTTCAAAGGTACCTAATTAGCTCAAAGAGTGAGTAACATCTTTCTTAGTCATCCAGGATAAGAATCTCACTGTCAACTTTGGAATCTGCCCTTGTAGCCCATGTCTAATCATTTCTACTCCACATTAGTCTTGATTCATTTCTTTTTTGGTCCATTACCTCTCCATCACTCATTCTTATCTCTCACCTGGATCATGGCAATACTTTGATCTCTAATCTCCCTGTCTCAGAATCCTGAAAACACTGTTCTTACAGTTGCCATATTCATCATCCTAAAGCACAACTCTGATATATCACTCCAGACCTCAAACTCCACAATAACTCCTGTTGCCTACAGAATGCAGCACTGGCACTTCAGCCTGGCATTTAAAATTCCCCACAGTGTGCTCTTTAGTCACCTCTTCAAATTTGTCTCTTCATATCCTGAGCTACATCCAAAAGGGATGACCTGTTTTATTTGAAATATATCATACTGCCCATGCTGGTCCCTCCCCTTTGACCCATATCTTTGCACAAGTGAATCATATCTATCCTGCAAGTTTGAAGAGTAAGCCCTTGAAGCTTTCTCCAAATCCACAAAGCAAAAATTGGAAACAACTTTGAAAACCTTTGAAATTCCAAATATTTTATTTTAGCATATTTCATAATATTATGTCTTCCTAATTTTCTGTTTAAAATATATTATTTGGGGCTGGAGAGATGACTTAGCAGTTAAGGCATTTGCCTGCAAAGCCAAAGGGCCTCGGTTTGATTCCCCAGTACCCATATAATCCAGATGCTCAAGGGGATGCACATGTCTGGAATTCATTTGCAGTGGCTGGAGACCCAGGCATGCCCATTCTCTTTCTCCCTTTCTATGCCTCTTTCTGTCTCTCAAATAAATAAACAAAAGTAAAGTTAAATATAGAAGTTATATTTCAAATTTTTAGCCTCCCTTTCATCTAGGTAGCAGGCATGTAACTTAGGATCTTCCAAACAAGTACAGTCATATGACACATTCATTTGCAAGTAATGGGGGAAAAATAGCTCCACAAGGTGCACTCATTTTTCTGTCTCAAGTAGTGTGTATCCAAATCCTGGAGCAGTCATAGCACAGATGGGACATTGGCATTGTTGGTAGCAACAGTTAAAATCAATTAGAGGTCCTGACATTTGTGTTTTCCAGTGGCAGAAACTGTAATTTGTTCTTATCTGGCCAGTTCTAGGTGAGGTCCAGGATATTTTTCTTAAAGCTGTTTCATCAACCCTCTCTATCCACTGATATTGTGTGCCACCTAACATTCAATTATATTTTTTTTAAATATAAACAACTGGAATTAGTTTCATTACTTGCATCTAAAACACCAATGGGTTTTCTCACACACACAACCACAACTATAAATATCAACAGCTCTTTGTAAAAATATCTAAAAATGGAGGTTTCAACAACCAAATGCATAAGATTGAAAATTGCTAGAACAGAAACCAACAAGCACACATTTTCAAAGCAAGCAATAATAAAGTGGGGAAATTCTAGTTTCTAGGAGCTCAATGAAGTAAAATAACCCATAGGAGGATCCAGTCATGAAGTAGGATGTTCCTATATTTTTTGTGTATTTTAAATTTTGGAGCTCTAAGAAGTTCTTACAGAAAATATCAGCAGCAGGAGGAACCGTTTTGAGGCATACCAGAGTCTTATGCTCTTCTTCATAACATCTGACCTCTAATTCTTAATTAGAATTATAGCCTCATTGACCTTGAGTAAGGAAAATGTTCAATGCAGTAATATAAGAAAAACAAAAAATAAGGCAACACAAGTCCTATAAAAATTACGAATCCCATAGTAATGACCTATAGTGAGACTGAATTAGATGAAATGCCAGAAAGGTATTTCAAAAGGATAGTCATAAGTATGTTCACAGAAATCAAAGAAAATATGTTCCTGTTGGAAAATCCATATAATATAGGAAATCAACTAAACCGAATAAGAGGATCAAAACAAGGTGTGAGTAAGGAAATAGCAATACTAAAAAAAAAGTATTAAATACTGGAAAAGAAAAACATATTAAGTCAAATAAAAATTCTGTGCACAGTCTAACCAGTAGAATGGATCCAGGAGACTACAGAAAATCTTGGAAGACAAGGTGGAGGATTTCAAACATTCCAACAGAAAGATAAATTAATAAGACGGTATGAAAAAAAACATAAAGATATTTTGGAAACTATTAAGACATCAAATCTAAGAATTCTTGGTATAGAAGGGAAATAATTTCAATCTAAAGGCATACTAAGTATTTTCAACTAACTCATAGAACAAAATTTCCCAAAATTAGGGAAAGTGATATAGGAGGCATTCAGAGCACTAAACTGACAAGGCCAAAAGAAATCCCTCCTCTCATTATATTATAATTAAAGGACTAAATACATAAACCAAAGGCAAGATATTGAGATACTGATAATAGCAAGAGAGAAGCACCTAGTCACCTAGAAAGGCAACAACCCAGACTATTATAGCTATCAAAGCTATCAATGACAATCAGAGGAAGAGGGACTTTCCATGATAAAAACAGGTTAAAGGAATACATTACCACTAAGCCAGCTCTACAGAAAATACTTAAAGGAAGCTTTTGGACTGAAGATAAGGAAGAGTGCATACATGAGGTCACAAGTAAAAGTAAACCATGCTTTAATAATACTTAATGAAAGAGATGACTAGAAAAGCATCAAGCACTACAAAGTCAACAAGAATGATAAAAATATAGGCTGGAAAGAAAGGTCAGCAGCAAAGGTGCTTGCCTGCAAAGCCTAACAACCCATGTTATATTACCCAGTACTCATGTAAAGCTAGATGCACAAAGTGGCACATGCATCTGGAGTTTGTTTGATGCAGCTGGAGGTCCTGGCATGCACATTCTTTCCTTCTTTCTCTCTCTCTCCTTTCACTCTACTTGCAAACAGATTAATATTTAAAAGAGAAGGATAGAAATGAATACATGCTTTGAAATAATAACTTGGAATATTAATATTCTTCAATCAATTAAAATTTCTCAATTATTAATTCCAAAGACACAGACCAGTAGAATGGATTAAAAGGCAGGATCCTTCTGTTATTTTTATTCCCACCAAGAAACTCATATGTCCATTAAAGAAGGGTGCTACCATAGGGTGCAAGTATGGAAAATGGTATTTCAAGTAAATTGACCCAGGAAACAAATAGCTGTCATTATTCTAATATCTGGCAGGATAGACTTCAAATCATTAATCAGAAGAGATAAAGAAAAATATTTAATACTGGTTAAGAACACAATTCAACAAGAGGACATTACTGTTCTAAACATACATGCTGAACATATTCTGAACATGGGTGTATCCAACTTCATTAAACAAAACTAAATAGATACAAATATTAATATAAAAGATGCACATATTAACTCAACCCACTAGTAGTGACAGACTTCAATACCTCACTCTCACCAACTAACATTTAATCTCAGCATCTGGATTAAATGACATCATAGGACAAGTGGACCTAACGTTAGGTCATTTCATACAAATGCTACAGAATGCATATTTTTTCAGAAACACATGGAACTTTCTCTAAACTAGAGCATATATTAGAGCATAAAGCAAATCTTAACATATTGAAAAATAGAAATAATTATTTAGGTCTTATCCAAACACAATGGGATAAAACTGCTAACCAACAGCGAGAATGGCAATAGAGCATCACAAATTCTTGGAAATTAAACAAAACATTATTAAATTATGAATATATCATTGAAGAAATAAATAAGGAAAACAAAAAAAAAAATCTGGAATCAAATGACAATGAAAACACAACATGCCAAAACATATGGGATACAATGAAGGAAATATATAGCTTTAAGTGCCTATATTATGAAATTCAGAGATAAGAAATGAATGAATTAATAACACTCCTTAGGGTTCTAGAGAAAGAAGAACAAGCCAAATCAAAAGTCAGTGGTTGGAAAGAAATAATGAAGATCAGAGCAGAAATTAATGAAACTGAAATCAGAAAACCGTGCAAGAGTCAATGAAACAAAGAATTGATTCTTTGAAAAGATAAACAAGATCAATAATCCCTTAGTAAAACTAACCAAAAGAAAGACAGGGAAGGTCCATACTAATTAAATTAGAGATGAAATAAGATTAAACAGATACCAATGAAATTCAGAAAATCATAAGGACATACTTTAAAAACATATTGCCCACTAAATTGGAAATTGGAATATCTAAAAAACTTGATGAATATATATAGCCTACCCAAATTAAATCAAGATGAGATAAACCATTTTAATAAGAGATCTATAACAAATAATGAGATGAAATCAGTTATAAAAATCTCTCAACTTAAAAATCTTTCAAAGAGGAACTAACACCAGTGCTTTTCAAACTATTAGATATGCCTCTGGGGAATGTAGGGGCTAAGGAATCTATACTTTAATACAAGAGGTACTTGCTCATCAATGTTTATTTCTATTCTATTCTATTCTATTCTATTCACTATAGCTAAGAAATGGAATCAGCCGTGATACCCATGAACTGATGAATAGAAGTAGAAGCTAAGAAGTTAGAAAGGGGCCATGAACAAGCAAGGAGAATAGAGGTCTTATGAGATCAGATAGTATCCTGTGGGGATGGATAGTGCTATGCCTAGAAGGCATAGGTTGGTACAGCAAAATCCCAGTGCTAAGTATGGAATATTTTCCATTGAGTTGTTGGTCAGTAAGGCCTCTGAGATTCCCCCAAATGATATGGGCTATTGCCAAGGCACTTGGCTGCCAACCACAAGTAGATGGCAAGTACTTATTCTGAAGACAGTACAGTTAGAGGACACTGAAAGATCAATCTAGAACTGAGCTAGAAGCCTTCTCTCTACTGTCTAGATGTCATGGGTCTGGACAGTGCTATCTATGTAGCATGCTGGGGGAGAAAAGTCATCAGTAGTCTTAAGGAACAGATGACACAGCAAACTGCACATCTGGCCATCCAGGCAAGATAAGCCCACTACTGCAATAGTGGCATGTGTGTTGTGGTAATTTGAATAGATGGCCCCAATATATTCAGTGTTTTATTACAGTTTGTAATTTAGATCTGCAGCCACTTGGCTCTAGGAAGTATCACTAGGTGGATCTTAGTGTCCAGCCCTAAGGTGTAGTGGATTTGAAATTCCAATCTAAAGATAGGCAAAGTGTGCCTAGTTGGAGTTCCTGAAGTGTGCTGTATGGCTTTTGAGCTTGTGGTTTCTCTCTCTCTCTGCTTGGACCTGTGAAAACAGGGCCAGCTTCATCTGCCATTATGGAACTTCCCCTGGATCTGTAAGCTTCAATAAATATCTCTTCCTCCAGAACTGTGCCTGGTGTGGAAGTTCATCTCAGCAACCTAAGGCTGTGGGTAACCAACTGCTGCCACATTGGATTTGAGGCCTGTACAACTGGAGGGAATTCATGACTGATACTGAAAACCTCATCAAAACATATGGCTGGGAAGATCCTAAGCCCTAGCAGGGAAGCTACTTCTGTTATTTGACTACATGAATATGTTATTCCCACTAACTTGCCTTCTAAATATTTATTTTACCATATATTATTGCTTCTCTCACTTTTGTCTACGGAAGCTTTTCTTTTCACATGCCAGTGAGTATTCTGAAGACTCAAAACATCGCAAAGCATTGAGAAATGATAGTGGAGTGTTCAATACTAAATGAGACATCTCTATCACACTCTCCAAGCCTCAAAAAAAAAAAAAAAACACTATGTAAAAATGTAAAAAGCAGAGGATGGGGAAGAGTGTTTTGTAATGCAGTCTTCCATACATAAACTGGTCATTGCATTACTGACCTCACAACAGCTGTTCTTACCTGCACAAGAAATTTCATAATATTGACCCCAGGTTGTCATGCCACTTTGTACATCTGGCTGTTAGGCTTTACAGGAAAACACCTTTAAAGACTGAACTCTCTCTCAAGCCCAATATTAATCAACTTTTTGAGACCGTAGCCTAATCTTGCCCAAAACATTCTATCATCCTGCTTCAATATCCCAAGTGATAAGATTATAAGCAAGTGCTATAATGCCTGACTGATCAACTTTTTTCTTTGTTTATTTTATTTTTTATTTTTTGTTTTGTTTTTGTTTTTCAAGGTAGGGACTTGCTCTAGCCCAAGCCGACCTGGAACTCACTATGTAGTCTCAGGGTGGCCTCAACCTCAACAGCAATCCTCCCACCTCTGCCTCCCGAATGCTGGGATTAAAGGCATGTGCCACCACGCCAAGCTCTTGGTTATTTTTATGGAAAAAAATAACATTCCCCTCTCTTTCTAAGAGTGTTTCAGACTTACTTTCCTCTTTTTGGCTACTATATACTTTCCATTTACTTTCATTTTCATGTTATTAGTTAAGATCTAGGTTTATGTTCAAGAATGTTACTGATGTCCAGCATCCTCCTTTTGTTTATGATTTTATTGGGGGAGATTTAACTGTTGATGACCAAATTTAGTGCTTGATGCAGGAATTTGATAGATGGCTTGGTAAGTTGTTAGAATCAAATGTATTTTTATTGAATGAAATCCCCTTATGTAGACATTTATTTTGTTTTTAATACTTACCATTTATAAACAATGCTATAATAGATATTGCATTGGCAGCAAGACTATTTTGCTTGAAGAATATCTTCAGGTATTCCTAAAATTAAGCTTATTTGAAGAATATCTTTAGGTATTCCTAAAATTAAATTATAAAACATTTAAATAATTTTATTTAAAAATAAGCATGTACATAAAATATTTTTCCAAAATATACTGATGATCATATGACATTTTTTTGTAATGTGTTAATATGTACATTTTATTGTTGGATTTTCTATCCTTTATCATTAAGATGTTAGTCTTTTTTCATTACTGAATCAATTTGTTAATGTTTTAATCTGTGACTTATCCTATCTGAATTAATTATTGATGTAGCATAAATTTCTTTTTTGTTCTATTCTTTATTTCAGGTAAATTACATGAGGAAAGTAATGTGGATAGTGCCCATCTTTTCTAATGCTCTGGGATAGTTTAGTTAGAAATTCTTTCCTTTCAATTTTTGCCCATAGAACTGCTTAGGCTTCAAGTGTTCCTGAAGAGTTATGTGTTTGACTACTGTTTTTTTTTTTTTTTATTGACAAATTTGATAATTGTAAACAGTATCCCACTGTAATTCCCACCCTCCCCCCTCTTTCCCCTTTAAAACTCCACTCTCCATCATATCACCTCTCCCTCTCAATCAGTCTCTCTTTTATTTTGATGTCATGATCTTTTGATCTTTTCTTCCTATTATGATGGTCTTGTGTACGTAGTGTCAGGCAGTGTGAGGTCATGGATATCCAGGCCATTCTGTGTCTGGAGGACCACTTTGTAAGGCATCCTACCCTTCCTTTGGCTATTACATTCTTTCTGCCACCTCTTCCACAATGGACCCTGAGCCATGGAAATTGTGTTTGAGATATTTCAGTGCTAAGCACTCCCCTGTTACTTATCTCAGTACTATGGTGCTTTTGGAATCATCCCAAGGACACTGCCATCTGAAAAGAGAAGGTTCTCTAAACAAAAGTGAGAGTAGCATTAATATATGGGTATGAACATTAAGAGAAGTGCTTACTGGGCAGTTTAGTGAGCATAGTACATACATTTAGCCAGACAGCAGAAGACATTACACCCTTAGGGCTCATGATTACCCCTGTTTTAGGTTTTCAGTATCAGAGATGTATTCCCTCCCATGGAGTGGGCCTCCAGTCAAATTAGAGGGTAGCTGGTATCCCCCATAACAGATGTGCCACTATTGCACCCATTGGCTCATTTGGCCTGGCTGGCCAAATATAAGGCTTGCAGTGTCCACTGTTGGTTATCTTTACTGGTGATTTCTCTCTCTCTCATTGAACTACATGCAGAGTGGCTTTTTCCAGTTTTCTGTCAGCTGGACTACATGGAGAAGGTTTTCAGCTCAGCTCCAGCAGGGTTTCTCAGTGAATTTGCAGCCCAAGTATGTGGAGTCTTCAGCAATAGGGTCTTACTATCTATTTCTTGTGGAAAACCAAGGGCTTAGACAATGGCCTGTAATGTTTCAGGGGCATCAGGGACCTCCCTGGTCAATAGCTCACTGGAAGGTATCCCACCCCTGGCACTAAAAATTTTCTAGTCACAATCTATGGCTCCTGTGTGTTCCATTCTCCAAAAATATAGGTTTCCATAAGACTTATTTATATCCTCTTAGATTTTGATTAACCTTCCCTCCACCTCTCCTTACTCAATCTCTTCCCCTGACCTCACTTATGCCTTTTCACCCAAATTAATCTGTTCCCATCTGACTATTATTTATATTTATTTTATAAGTATTGGTTTATTAACATTTCTGTTTGTTCTGAACTGATTTATGTCATCTTGTTTATATTATTTTTTATTTAGTTTATATGGAGTTATATAATTTTACAAATTGTGATTATAGTTTTTCCTCTTGTGATTTATTTGTTTATATCCTGTAATTTATTTTTCTTTATCACTCTTGTTAAAGTTAAATTATTTTGTCTTGGGATTTTGGCATCTATGTTGTCAAGAGTGTAGAAGGCTTGCTAACAGAATATGAAGATTCAAAAAGGAGCCATTCACTAGGCTCATAGGGGAGGCACAATAGAGTGGAAAAGCAAAAACAGTTAGGAATGTTCCCCAGAGAGGGCCATTTGGGATTATGCAGGCTGCTGGCAAAATACAAACAAGGGGAAGTGTGAGAGGAATGCTTTAGAACAAGGTAAATTGCTGGATGTTGTGTCACATAACTCAGGGGGATGGGGGTCCAGTAACACACAAAAGGAATTTCTATTTCCCATAGATCACAGGGGGGAGTGAAGGCACAGACTACACAAAAGGCATTGCTAGGTGAAATAGGGATCACATGGTAGGAGGATAGAATGCCTGAACATTTTTAACTTAATAAACAAATTGAGGGGAAAAGAATTCAAGTGCTATATGAAGAAGCAGGTTTTCAATGAAAATTATACTAGTGTTTTCCAAGAATACGGTTAGTAGAATTTCAAGTTATGTTAAATGTCCATATTTGCCATAGCCAAAGTGAAAGAAATGATTTGGAAACTTCAGAGAATATCTTAAAAATTACTATTTAGGACTTTTGGGTAAAATGGGTGCATAGGAGTCATGCCCATCCAGCACAGGGAGGGATTTAAGCAAAACAATGGCAGAATACACTCTTCATCTGAAAAGTAAAGGTGTATAGGTTTTTATCAGACACAGTGGAGTAGCAGGGAAGTCTAAGATCTGTCAGAAAGGAGGAAACTGGCCAGAATCCAGCCTAGGTGATTGTGGACCAGAACCCAATCTGAGCAGATCCACTGGGATCCACGCTCCCACCTGGCACCCAGCTGCAGGAGCAGAGACCAACTAAGGGGATTTTCCAACCTCATCAGCCTCCTTGCAAAGTCAAGAAACCTGAAGGGGATATAGCAGATATAAGCAGAGGAGCTGCTGAATGGGACACAGGCTCTCTGCTCTCTGCCATCCCCCAACCAACAGCACTGCAAGACTTAGGAGAACACATTCAGCCCCTGGCTACAGGGCATCCAGCACAGTTGATCAGAACACCAGCTCCAAAGGTGCACACTCAGCATTGGTGAGGTTTGAAACTACCCCAAAAGGTAATGAGGCCAACTGACAAAAACAATAAAATAAAAAGGTACACAGGCCTGCACTGGTAGTGCTAATCTCTCTTTCCATGTCAGGGCAGGTTATGGGTTATATAATATTGGTTGGCCTTATCATTCTTCATTAAGCTGCATTTGGGGGTTGAGTATTGTTGCCTTTGATACTTTCAGATTCATAGGGCCTTGGTCTTTTTCTTCTGGAATTAATGGAGGCAGGGTCTGATTCAGATCCAGGCTGACCTGGAACTTAACCACCTACATGACAGAATTAAAGGTGTACAGCAACACACACCCTTAGGGATTTTGTTTTTATAAGGTTGTCTGTTTGTTTCAATCCCCACACTTGCATACTATGTGCTGGTTTTTATTGAATGTGTATATTGCTTTCTTGAATTTTAGAACTTGCCACTAAATTGCTCTACCCAGATCACTAGAATAGCAGGAAAACTCAACACCTAGGATTATTTCTGTGGATGGAGTACAACAGCTACATTTGGCACCTTAAACTCTTATTCTTAAGGTACATAAAGTTGGATTTCCAAGTCTAAAGGCACTGCAGATAATTAGAAAACCCAAGCATCAAATAAAATCAGGATGTAAAAATTGCTACATTATAATACAAGAAACACAAAGAATCAAGACAATACAATCACACCAGTAGAATGGATGGAGAGAACAGAATATATAAACTAGAAGACCAGGTGGCAGATCTAAAACAGTCCAACAAGGAGAAACACTAGCTAATAGCAAGGTATGAACAGGAATTTCAAGATGTCCAGGACACTAGGAAAAGATCAGATGTAAGGATTCAGGGTATAGTAGAAGGAGAAGAATTTTAATCCAGAGGCATAGTAGATGTTTTCAACAAAATCATATAAGAAAAATTTCCCCAAATTGGGAAAGAAATGCCAATGCAGATAGAGGAAGTTTTTAGAACACCAAACAGACAAAACCTGGAAAGAACGTCTTCTTGCCATGTTATGATTAAACTGCAAAGCATGCAAATCAAAGAAAATATATTGAAAGCTGTTAGAGAGAAAAAGCAAGTCACCTATAAAGGCAAGGCCATCAGGATCACAGCAGATTACTCAACACAAACTTTAAAAGCCAGAAGGGCTTGGAATGATCTATTCTGAGTTCTGAAAGATAACAAATGTCAACCAAGGATACTATATCCTGCAAAGCCATCTAACCAAATTGAAGGAGATATAAGGACATTTTACAACAAAAATAGGCTAAATGAATTTATGACCACTAAGCCAGCTCTACAAAAAATACTTGAAGGAATCTGTCATGCTTAAGAGAAAGCAATGCACACACATGACGAAACAGGAAAAAATAAAACATACTCAAATAACAGTTAAAACAAGAGGGCAAAGGGAAACAGAAAGCACTACAAAACAAGAAGAATGGTGAGAATAACTGCATACCTTCCAAGAATAACTCTTAACATCAATGGCCTTAATGTCCCCACCCAAATACACAGGCTTGCAGACTGGATTAAAAGGCAGGATCTTGCTGTTTGTTGCCCTAGGAAACTCATCTCTCAATAAAAGATAGTCACTGTCTTAGGGTAAAAGTATGAAAAATGGTATTTCAAGCAAACAGGCCTAGGAAACAAGCAGGGGTTGCTATCTTAATATCTGACAGGATAGACTTCAAACCAACATTAGTGAAGAAAGATAAAGAAGGTCACTTTATACTGATTAAAGGAACACTCCAACAAGAGGACATTACAATCCTAAATGTATATGCACCTAACATGGGGATTCCAAATTTCACCAAACAAACCACACTAGACTTAACGTCACAGATAACACCAAACACAATTGTACTGGGTGACTTTAATACCCTACTCTCATTAATTGACAGCTCATCCCAGCAAAAAGTAAACAGAGAGACATCTGGGTTAAATGATGTCATGGAAAACACGGATCTAACATATATCTACAGAACATTCCATCCAAATGCTGCAGAATATACATTTTTCTCAACTGCACATGGAACATTCTCCAAAATAGACCATATATTAGGGCACAAAGCAAATCATAACAAATGCAGGAAAATTGAAATAATCCCTCACACTCAATCTGACCACAATGGGATTAATTTAGAAATTAGCAACAAGAAAAACTACAGAGCACGCAGAAATTCATAGAGGCTAAACAGTACACTATTTATTGATGAAAATAAATGAAATGAATAAAGAAAATGAATGAAATGAAGAAAGAAAATGAACATACCACATACCAAAACCTTTGGGACAAAATGAAGGCAATCCTAACAAGGAAATTTATGGCTCTAAGTGCCTATATTATGAAATTAGAGAGCTCACAAGTGAACAATTTAATGCCTCAACTTAAGGCCTTGGGAAACAAGAACAAGGCAAACCAAAAATCAGTAGACAGGA
Organism: Dipus sagitta; assembly: GCA_036346955.1. Taxonomy (NCBI): domain Eukaryota; kingdom Metazoa; phylum Chordata; class Mammalia; order Rodentia; family Dipodidae; genus Dipus; species Dipus sagitta. The sequence goes on from CM070776.1 coordinate 98,328,234, forward strand.
AGAAACAATAAAAATTAGGGCAGAAATTAATGAAATAGAAACAAAAAGAAAACCCCAAAGAATCAATGAAACAAAGAGTTGGTTCTTTGAAAGGATAAACAAGATTGATAAACACTCAGCAAATCTCACCAGAAGACAGAAGAGACAAAATTAATAAAATTAGAGAAGAAAATGGCACCATTACAACAGATACAAAGAAATTAAGAAAATCATAAGGACATATTTTAAGAATATATATACCTCTAAGTTTGAAAGTCTGAAAGATATGGATGACTTCCTTGATTCATATGACATGCCAAAATTAAATCAAGATGAGATAAACCATTTAAATAGACCTATAAGAAGTATGGAGATACAAACAGTTATAAAACGTTTCCCAACTAAAAAAAGTCCAGGCCCAGGATATCCATGACCTCACAGTGCCTGACACTACCTACACAAGACCATCTTAATAGCTGGAAAAATCATGACATCAAAATAAAAAAGATACTGATTGAGAGGGGCGGGGGATATGATGGATAATGGAGTTTCAAAGGGGACAGTGGGGGAGGAGGCATTACCATGTGATATTGTTTACAATCATGGAAGTTGTTAATAAAATAAATAAATAAATTTAAAGAAAAAGAAAATAAAAGCCTTTGTCACAGAAAAAAAAAGTCCAGGACCAGATGGATTCACTGGTAAATTTTACCAAACCTTCATGGAAGAATCAGTATCACTGTGTCTCAAACTTTTCCATAAAATAGAAAAGGAAGGAATTCTACCAAACTCCTTCTACGAAGCCAGCATTGCCTGATACCAAAACCAGACAAAGACAGAAACAAACAAACAAAAAAAAAACAGAAAGAAAATTAAGACCAATCTCCCTCACAAACATTCTCAACAAAATATTGGCAAACAGAATACAAGAATATATCAGAAAAATTATTCACCCCAACTAAGTAAGCTTTATCTCAGTGATGCAGGAATGGTTCAGCATATGCAAATATTTAAATTTAATACAATATATAAATGGACTGAAGAAAAAAATTACATGATCATATCAATAAATGCAGAAAAGGTATTCAACAAAATCCAACATAGATTCATGGCAAATGTCCTACAGAAACTGGGAATAGAAGGAACATATCTCAACATAATAAAAGCTATTTATGATAAATCTACAGCCAATATAATACTAAATGGAGAAAAACTTGAAGCTTTTCCACTAAATTCAAGAACAACACAAAGGAGTCCACTGACCCCATTTTTATTTAGTATAGTGCTGGAAATCTTAGCTATAGCAATAAGGCAAGAGACACTCACAAAATGGATACAAATTGGAAAGGAAGAGAACACATTATCATTATTTTCAGTTGATACGGTTCTATACATAAAGGACCCTAAATATTATGGCAGCAAACTGTTAGAGCTGAAAAACACTTTTAGCAATGTAGCAGTATACAAAATAAACATACAGAAATCAGTAGCTTTCCTATATACTAACAACAAACATGCAGAGGATGAAATCAGAGAATCTTACCCATTCACAATTGCCTCAAAAAAAAGTACCTTGGAATAAACCTAACCATGGAAGTGAAGGATTTCTACAATGAGACCTTTAAAACACTCAAGTGAGAAATTTCAGAAGACACTAGGAAATGGAAAGACATCCCATGTTCTTGGATTGGAAGAATCAATATTGTGAAAATGCCAATCTTGCCAAAAGCAAGCTACACATTTAATGCTATCCCCACTAAAATTCCAATGGCATTCTTCACAGAAATAGAAAAAAGAATCTTAAAATTCATTTGGAAGCACAAAAGCCCTCAAATAGCCAAAACAATTTTGAGCAACAAAAATAAGGCTGGTGGTATCACCATACCCAATTTTAAGCTATATTACAAAGCCATAGTAACAAAAGCAGCATGGTACTGGCACAAGGTCAGACACATAGAGCAATGGAACAGAATACAGGACCCAGATGTTAAACCAGGCAGCTACAGCCATCTGATTTTTGACAAAAATGCCAAAAATATTCACTGGAGAAAAGACAGCCTCTTCAACAACTGGTACTGGGAAAATTGGATATCTATATGTACAAGGGTGAAAATTGATCCTTGTCTTTGTCCATGCACAAAAATCAAGTCCAAATGGATCAAGAACCTTAATATTAGACCTAAAACTCTGAAATTCCTAGAGGAAAAGGTAGGAGAAACCTTTCAACATATTGGCATAGGCAATGACTTTATGAATATAACCCCAATTGCCCAGGAACTAAAACCACTAATCAACCATTGGGATCTCATGAAATTACAAAGTTTTTGTACAGCAAAGGACACTGTGAATAGAGCAAAGAGACAAAGTACAGAATGGGAGAATATCTTTGCAAGCTATACATCTGACAGAGTATAAATATCCAGGACATACAAAGAACTCAAAAAACAAAACAATATGAAATCAAACAACCCAATAAAAAGGGGCTATGGAACTAAATAGAGAATTCTCAAAAGAAGAAATATAGAAGTAATATAAACATCTATAAGAGTGTTCTACATCTTTAGCCATTACGGAAATGCAAATTAAAACTGCTTTGAGAGTCCATCTCACTCCTGTCTGAATGGCTATCATCAAGAAAACAAATGACAATAAATGTTGGTGAGGATGTGGAAAAAGAAGAACCCTTCTACACTGTTGGTGGGAATACATTCTGGTACAGCCATTGTGGAAACCAATGTGGAGGTTCTTGAGACAGCTAAAATTAGATTTACCGTATGATCCAGGTATAGCACTCCTAGGTATATATCCTAATGACTCTTCTCACTACCTTAATGATATTTGCACAACAATGTTTATTGCTGCTCTATTCACAATAGCTAGGAAATAGAAGTGGCCTATATGTCTGTCAGTAGATGAATGGATAATAAAGATGTGGTACATTTCTACAATGGAGTTCTATTCCATGGAAAAGAAAACTGAAATTATGAAATTTGCAGGGAAATGGATGGATCTGGAAAGAATTATACCAAGTGAGGTAACCCAGGCCCAGGAAGCCAAATGTTGCATGTTCTCTCTCATAAGTGGATCCTAGCTACAAATGGTTAGATTATATATATATATATATATATATATATATATATATATATATATATATATAATATATATATATAATACATAAAAGCCTCATATAGGTCTATTGTTATTCTGACCAATTCTTGACTCCTAATTCTTTACTACAGATTTATAAAGGTTGTTGTGTGGTGAGTTTTAATTTAAAAGTCAGGTAAAATAGAAATGGGATAAAAATCCTTTGGGAATTAAGCTCATTCAAATATCTTTTCAGCAGGTCAGAATTCTTACACAGGACATTTCCCATTGCATCCTCGTTCATCAAAATACAGAATTTCCATTTCAAGTAGTTGCTATTGCAAGCACAGAAAGAAGGTGTGCAGCTGGAGAGGCAGGCTTTTAGTGTTTAACTGTGAGGAAAAGCTCAGTATTATATTCAGGACATGGTATCCATGGCAACTTGCCCAGCAGCTTTTTAACTTTTCAACCTATTAAAAGATGGCTTCTTTAGTTTTCCGTCAATTTTCTTCCTCTGCTTTTTTATCTGAGTCATAATCATTCTTGATTCATGTAGCATTATTATTTACTACATAATAAAATGTTGAATGCCCATATTAGTTTGTCACTAGTATTTTTATCAAGGATAAATACATTAGTCTTCATTAATTCTAGATTCCTGTAATTAACAATCTTTCCACATTGTGATAAGGCATGACTGGTTGAAAACTTCTATGTTCCAGCTAATTTTTTATATAAAAGGAAACCTTTCCCAAGATGATATTATTAGAATGCATTGATATACATATAAATAATTGTTACACTTATTGCATCAAAGCCTTGATTATTGGACTATTCAGGGAACTGTGAGTGAAATGGATTTACTTTCCTGGTTAACTGAAAGTTAAGTGAAAAGCCTTTGTATTTACAATCCATATTGTTATTGCCAGTTCCTGTAAAAGGTGCTTCTTTACTTTCCACTATCATCTATGGAGTCTACTGCAGATAACTGGCCTTCCCTTCCGTGCCAGAGACTACTGAAGAACCTGAGGCTCATGACTGCTAAGTCAGTGAACTTTGCTTGGAACCACATATGTAGCTGCAGGGACAGAGGATATAGAAGATAGGATTCAGAATGTGCTGAAGCCAAAACATACTCTTAAAATTTCTTTCATTTTGAAAATAAATCCCTGACATCAGATATTTTTTTACATGAGGCAAAAGCTTATTTATCTAAAGCAGAACAGTGCACTGGGTAATAGTACAGTCTCTGGAGCTAGAGCCTCTTTGAGTTCAAATCTAGGCTCTACATGATGACTTTTCAGCAAGATAACTCATCTCTCCAAGTGTCAGTTTCATTATCTGTAAGATGGGAAGAATCATTAAACATACATCATAAGAAAATTGTGAAAAAATGCCAATTCATATAAGCTGCTCATGAAAGCACCTGCCTTGTCCATAGGAAGCAGTCAATACATATGAGCTATTGCCATTTCCCAGAAAGATAGAGTGCCAAAGGGAAATCTGGTTCATTGAAACACCTTAGCTGAGTTCAAGGTAATTACCATCATACCAAACAATCTATTCTGAACTCTGTGGAGACAGATCCTTAAGTAGGTAAGACATTTCTTAACATAGTTGGAGTAACTGTATACCCTTGAAAGTAATAAAAAACATTTTTAAAATAAAAAAAATTTAAAAAAACATGTGCATTTCAGATTTTCCACTACTTCAGCCTAGCCTTGCCTCCTGTGACTCACAGTTGAGAGAGTATATTGGGCATTGATTTTTCAGTTTCTATGTGTGCCAACACTGAAAACAATTCCAAAAGAAAAAAAAAGTAGCTTTTTGTCATCCATTTTGCCTAATTTATGTTTTTAGTCATTAAAGAATTCTCTCATCTTAACACAGATTATTTTTTTATTTCTCAGATAGCTATTAGTTGTTTTTACATTGGGCTTTTTGCCTTTCTATCACCCGAGCCTAAATCTCATTTCCTTAGAAATTCATTTTCTATCAATTTGAACTATTTAAATAAAATTAAACGTACACATGCACACTAATATGATCACCCTGCACTTGCATAATTGCACTGGAAAGTGAAACTACTAGAGAACACGGGAAAGAAGGTTAGGATTTATTTCTGCATGCAGAATGAAAAGCTTTGACAGAAGATTCTAGCTTGGAAACACTAGTATTGGGAGAGATTTGCGTCTCATTCTGTTCTAATCCAACATTAGGTGGAGTTTCTATGGAATCAGACTAACTCATTTACCCTCTCTCTTTCACACATAACTGCTAATCCAGTCTCTCAATCCCACCCCCACTCATTTTGCCACCCAAGACCCACCCCACCTTTCCCACCACCTATGGCTTTCCCTACCCTTTCTTGCTCCGTGCCTATGTAATCTTTTGAGGGCTTGAAAAATGTGTGTTTCTGGATGTGTTCCTTTGTCCCTTTGTTCCTGTCTGAGAGTGTGCACGTGTCTCTGTAGCTGCTGAGGTCTCTGTTTACCATTGCATATGCATGGGTGGGTGACTGTGTGTGTCTCCAACTGAAGAATAGGAGTTTGTGTGTAATAGGTGACTTATATTCTGTAAATGGCCCTTCAAGAGGAGAATAGGAACATCTTCAATCCCGATTGCCTTCCTATGCAGAACTACCTTAAATTTTGTCACAGAATTCACACATCCAAGACTGTACCTCTGAAAAAAGGCTACAGAGGCTTGTGTTTTCCCCACTCTTCTTTCTTCCTTTCTGTCTGTTTTGAGAGCAGTGGCCCCTGGTAACTCGGCCTTTAACACCCCCTTTCCCTACCCATTTCCCTCCTCCTCTTTCTAAGCCAGTGCCAAAATCTCCCCAGCAACATCTAAAGGGAAAGTGGGTGGTGTGGGAAGAGAGGGGCCCAACCAATCATTCGTTTGGGAAAAATATACAAATTAATGAAATGTTGGCTCAGACATTGGGCCTGGGTCTGTGGGTGAATGTGAGTTTTCTGTGTACTAAATGGACAGATTAGCACTGTTAAGCGATAGCATATTGATAAGAGAACTTTTCTTTCTTTTGGGGGGGGGGGTCGAGGTAGGTTTTCACTCTAGCCCTCTAGCCCAGACTGACCTGGAATTCACTATGTAGTCTCAGAGTGGCCTCAAACTCATAGCGACCCACAGTAATCCTTAGGTCTGCCTCCCAAGTGCAACAATTAAAGGCGTGCACTACCATGCCCAGCAATGAGCAAACTTTCGATTGAGAAGCAAAAATGCTACCAAACTTATTAAATCCTTCAAACATTTAAGAGATCTTGCTTGATTATGCTAAAATCTCTCTGAAAGCCTTGTTAAAATTTGCAGAACATAGATTCTTTCAACAGGCAAGCTTACCTTTCAATAGCCTGATATGAATTTTGGTCACCTTGTAGGTTAACACAGAAGGCTGTTTCATCTAACCTTTGATTTGCCTGAGATGATAGAGATCTTGATTCTAGCCCCATTTTTTCCAATGGCCTACTATGTGACATGAAACACATTGCTTAATATCTATACCTCATCTTGTCTACTTTTGTAATAAAACTCTTCTTATTCCTTCTAAATATGTTCACATAATCACTGGAGAATATCTGATATACTTTAGGAGATATTTACACTGTTATGATACTATCATTTAGCACATCTAAAACCATTATCTCTGCAAATAATTGGCCTCAATTCAGTGCATACCAAAGGGATCTCAAAAGCACTAATCAGGGCTAGAGATATTACCTAGCATTTAAGGCACTAGCCTGCAAACCCTAAGGACCCAGGTTCTATTTCCCAGTACCTATGTAAGCTAGATGCACAAGGCGGTACATGCATCTGAAGTTCATTTGCAGTGGCTAGAAGCGCTGGTGTGCCCATTCTCTCTGTATATATATCGACCTCTCTCTCTCTAATCAAAATGCATAGTAACTTTGCTTAACTAACTTGCCTTCTCAGAACATTTTTGGATGTAGGTTCTGCTTAAATGTTTTCCTAATTAGATGAGACTTACATTTTTTAATTTCAATTTGTATTTGTGTGTGTATATGTAAACACTTTCTCTCTCTCTCTCTCTCTCTCTCTCTCTCTCTCTCTCACACACACACACACACACACACACACACACACACACAGACAGACACACACCAGAGCCTGTTATAGCTGCAAATGAAAAAAAAAAAAAGATAGGTATACCCTTTTCCATCCAGCTTAAATGGGTGACTTGAAAACTGATCTTCAGGTCATCAAGTTTTGCAAGCAAGCTCCTTTACATGATGAGATACCTCCTCAGCCTTCCAGTCTTCAAGTAAATTATTTGGGGGTCTAATTGATATAAGATACAGAGCACAAATTTAAACTATACGATTTGATGTTTTGATGTATGTATATAGTCATGAAAGTATAACTATAAACAAAGGAAAATAAACACGTCCATCAGCAAAACAAGTTCCCTTGTGCCCTTTTGTAATCCTTTCTTCATGCTCTTTGCTGTTCTTCCCCATTGATGAGCAACTTCTGATGTACTTCATGCCATGACAGAATAATTTGCACTTTCTAGAATTTTCTATACATTAAATCATATTCATGTACTCTTTATCAAATGAATTTTTAAAAACTCAGCACAACTTTTAAGAATTATCCAAGTTATATGTGTCAATAACTTATTCCTTTTTATTACTAAGTAGTATTCAATTATATGATTATATTACAATCATTTTATCTATTCATTACTGACAGACAAAGCTTTGCTTCCCATTTGTCCTATTAAAATAGTGATGCTATGGATAGTCACGCACACATCTCTGTGTGAACATATAGTTTTATTTCTCTTCTGGGAATACCTAACTGGACTGATTGGATCATATGATAAGAGAAAGTTAATGTTTCTAGGAAGCTGCCAAACTGTTTTTCACAATGGTTTTATCACTTTACAGTCCCAAGATCAATGTATTAGAATTCCAGATATTGCACATGTACTCATACTTGACATAGTCAATATTCTAAAGTTTACCCATTCTAAGTGTATTTCAGTAGCAGCATTTAATTGTGTTTTTAATTTCTATCTCCTTAAGGACTGATGATACTTGGCATTTTTCATGGGCTTAGTTGTCATTCATTAGAAATGATTGTCTAAATTTCTGTACATTTTATTATTTGGTTGTTTACTTATTATTGAGTTTTGAAAGTTATTCACATACTCTGAATATAAATCCTTACTTAGGTGATTTGTAAATAGTTATTCCCTACCTGTGGCTTATATTTCAATTCTCCTAATAATGTGGATGAAGAGTGTAAGTTTTTGATTGAGATAATTTCTATTCTTTTTCTTTTGTGGATTAAGTTTATGGTGTAATATCTCAAACACATGTTTTTTTAACCCTATCCTAGAATTCTTTTTTATAAATTTTATTTTTGTTTATTTTTATGTATTTATTTGAGAGTAACAGACAGATATAGAAGGGGGGAGAGAGAGAGAGAGAGAGAGAGAGAGAGAGAGAGAGAGAATGGGTGTATCAGGGCCTCCAGCCACTGCAAATGAACTCCAGATGCATGTGCCACCTTTTGCATCTGGCTTACATGGGTACTAGGGAATTGAGCCTTGAACCAGGGTCCTTAGGCTTCACAGGCAAGCGCTTAACCACTAAGCCATCTCTCCAGCCCCCCTTATCCTAGAATTATTGATTTAAAAGAGGCCAATGGAGAAATATTTTCAGTGTATTACTTGCCTCACCAGATGTTCTTAACCCATAGCCCGAGGATATAGTAGAGTGGTTTTACATATTTAACAACTGACTCTGGAGGATATAAAGATCAGACTTGCAACATTTGCCAGTTTCCATGCCTCATATCAAGTATCTAAATTGATGCCACTGAATGTGGAATAATAAACCACCAATATATAGTGTTTCCACCATACCAACACAGTTGATATGAATAAGTAACCTTAAGAGGCTAGGCAACAAAAAAATGCAAAAAAAAAAACAATTAGGAAGTAATTTTTAAGTTTTTATTACTATTGCTTAATTACAAAATTAAATGATTTACTTTTAAACAATGGATACATTTAGCTTGCAAACTATGCAAATTAAATAATAATCTCCCTTTTAAAACTTTTGGATTGACAATTTTCATACATGTATATAATGTTTTTTGATGATCTTCTCTTGTCTCCTCTCCCATCGCTCACTTCTACTGAATCCCTTTTTCTTTCTCACCTGTCCCTCATCTACTTTACTATCTTTTTATTACCTCCACTACAGTCCATGACAAAATGTTGTTGTGTCATATATTGTACATGTCTTGTACAAGCAATGATATTTTTGTAAGTTCATGAATGCAATAACCCATTTATGTCTTGAAGACAGTGTTCCACTGCACTTCTCCCCTTCATCTGGCTATTATTTCTGTCCTCTCTTACACAATGTTCCCTGAGCTTTGGAGGGCATCATAGAAATGTCTCATTTAGAACTCAACACTCAGAAATCACTTTTTCTCAGCACTTTGATGAGCTTTGAATTTCCCCAGTAGTCACCACTAATTGCAAAAGGAAGCTACTCTAACCAATTATGAGAACAACACTGATCTACGAGCATAAACCTAAACATTTAGAGGTCAATTTAATGGGAACAACTACTTAGCAAATAACAGTAGTAGTTCCCTTCCTAAGGCCTATGGTATCAAATTCATTCACAGAGCAGTTGGTAACTCCCATAACAGTTAAGCCATTATTGCACTAGTAGACACAATTTCCCTGGATGGTTGGTTCTGTAGACCACATGGTTCACTGCTGGGTAATATTTCAACAATCATCTCTCTCTCTCTCTCTCTCTCTCTCTCTCTCTTTGTTTGTTTGTTTTCTTTTATTTTCTTTTTTTTATTTTTGGTTTTTCAAGGTAGGGTTTCACTGAAGCCCAGGCTGACTTGGAATTCACTATGTAGTCTCAGGGTGGCTTCAAATTCATAACGATCCTCCTACCTCTGTTTCCTGGGTGCTGGGATTAAAGGTGTGCACCACTATGCCCATCTTAACAATCATCTCTTGAAACCAGTTCAACACACTACTGAGGGACTCACTGTTGATCCCTAAAGGCATAAATGTACAAAACTAAATCAACTATTATAGAAAAAAATTATCCTAATTTTTCTTAATTTCTAAGTGAAATTCAGGATTTCTGTTCATCATAAATATTTTTGAAATGATTAGTAGATCCACTGTTAGCTCTTATTAATAAAGAGCATATATGTTGCCATTTGAATTTAAAAAATATAACAAAATTTCAATTTAATACGTTTTCTCTGTAATGTTAATTATTTTCATCACTTAAAAATGTCTATAAAGTCTGGTACATTGGTTCACACCTCTACTTATAGATCTCAAGAGGATGAGACAGGATGATTTTGGTGATTGCTAGGTTGTCCTGGATTACATAGTAAGTTCCAGGCCAGGAAAGATTACTTTGTGAGACCATGTCTTTAAAAAAACTAAACCAAAATACAAGAGAAGACCCTATTGCCTCCTTCAGATTCTAGAGGAGACTATGGCATACAACTTTTTATGAATGCTAGCAAAAAATACCAGGTAGCATTCCTGTTTATAACCAGCATTTCAATGGACAAGCCAAACTCCGCTTACTTAGCTCACCATCAGAAGTGCCTCCCTTCTTTTTATATTCCTTATGGTGTTAATAATTTTCAAATCATGTGTATATCAGTGCAAATACCATTTTTGCTACTTATTTAGTGTGCAACTTTGAGAAACTTAGTTCACCTCTTTGTGTTCCACTTTTTCAGCTATAAAATATAGCTAATACTTGTCTCAGAGGATTCTGAATACACAATAAGTGCTTGATATGTATTAGGTGATAAATAACTTTTACTTTATTTTCTTTCAGTACTTAATGGGAAAAAGAATATCATTGACCCACTCTAAAGGATCTATTGCTGAAATCCATATTGTACCTATTAGAATTTTTCTGACTGGTTCCCTAAGTTCAGAAGATATAATGATTCCCTTTCATACTTTCAATGACCAAACATTGAAGTCAAGAGGAGTCAGCTGTATTATATTAAGGCTCTGCTCAAGGCTTGGACCAAGTGTGTATCTGGAGAGAGGATAATGGATTCTGGCTCATGAGTTTGGCTGTTTTGCTACTTTAATCTGCTCCTGTCTCTAGCCTTTACTAACTGTAGTCAAGATTCTGAGAGTCAAGCATTACCTCATTCAAATACACAGTCACTTCTTCAAGTAAGCCCTGAGGGCTGAACACAGCTTCCAGGACCTTGATGTAGTTAGTAGCTTTCATTCTCTTACAGTCTGTGGATCCAGTAAAAGTTCTATGGATCACCTGCGACTCCAATTCTCACTTGCTACAGGCAAAAAACAAATCCCAAACTCTTTCAACCTAATGGAAATCCTGGCACTACTTTAAATGAGACACCAATGAGATGATGTCTGGTTTAAATGTCATAAGCAAATTATTTATTCATGTCAGAAACCACAGTATATGTACTACACATGCTAACACACACAGAGATTATTCTATCAACCATTGGAGTCCCATTTGGAGATTTTCTTCCTGGAAATGTTGCTGTCCAAGAGTACTACATGAAAACCTGAGCACATAGTAACTCACATTTTAATTGTTTTTGATTTTTCTTAAAAGAAAGAGCTGAAAGTAGTGGACAGTGCTGAATTTGTATTCAGACAGATCTGAATTGGACACCTTTCTGTGCTAATATTTAGCTGTGGTTAATTTCAGCAATTTGTTTCAAGTTTTGTGTTTTTGTTGTGTCCAATGTAAAATGAGTATCTATTAAAATAATGCATTTTGTAGCTAGGATTTAAACTATAGTTAACCCAGTAATTACTTATATTTTCTATGACACAGAACTAAAACGAAATAAACCAAGAAGAAGCCAATACTATACCAATGTCACATTTGTAAATTCCAGAGGACAAATTTGGCTACGGATGACATTTTTCTTAAGACTTTTCAAACTTCCTTAAAGAGTTTAAATTCCTTTTCCATAACCCCATCCACTGTCATTTTCACTTGTTTCTTTGAGACTGAGTCTCACATAGCCAAGGATGGCCCTGGAACAGATATGTAGCTGGGGATAACCTTGAACTTCTGATTCTCCTGCTTCTACCTTCCAAGTGCTGGGAATAAAGGCTTGAACCACTATACCTGCCTTATGTGATACTGGGAATTCAGCCCAGTGCCTCTTGCATGCTAGACAAACACCTTACCAACTGAGCTGCACCCTAAGTCCCACACCCATTGTGTTGATAAACAATTAACTTATCCTCTACTTCTTGCCCATCTTACACAACTGATTTGTTAAACTCTAATCTTGGATTATTCCAGTTACCCACTTCTCAGCTTCTTAAAGAAACCAGTGATCTGAGTGTGCTGGAGATAATCACACAGGCTACAAATCAATTCTCTGGCAAATTTGTGTTCTCCAATCTCCAGTGACTCTTATCTCTATGACCCTGGTTACTGATCTTGCCCCAGTCTCAGAGTGACAACTTCAGACCTTCTTATCTCACTATCTCCCAACTCTTTTTAGAAGCTCTCCTTAACTGGTATTTCACAGAGACAATTGAAACTATTACAGATAGATTCTCAATTTTCCACAGTAAAAAATCACCTTTGTCTGTATCTACTCTCCTCTTCTTCCTTCAGTTCTCAGAAGTTTTCTTTCCCTTTGAAGTTTAATATCTCAACCAGTCTTCTGGTGTGCATCTCTTATTATTTCCTCAGGAACTTCATTCTATCTGTTATTTCTTTTCTTTGGCACCTTCTATTGGCATATCAATATATATAAGTGGCTCTTATGCTGAAAATTCAGTAACTCTGTCTAGACTTTACATCTCTATGCAAAAGAGGTCCCTGTCTTCTCTGTTTCCTTCTTTCACAAGCCACACCACAAAAGTAAGTCACATACACCACTGTCTCCAATTCCTTCCCTGGATCCTATATTCTCTTCTGACTATTATAAACTGCCATCTACCCCTAAGCCTCCATTAAAATTGCTCTCCTGAAAGAAATTGATGATATACTAATACCATAGCCAGTGCACCATATTTAGATTCTTATTTAACTTCATAAATTTGGATAAATCTGGCATTGTTGAACATTACTTCATGAAAGTCTCTCTCATTTTGGTTCCCTAGACACTACATGTCATCTTAACTCTTAGGCAGTTACCCCCAATTTTTCAGGGGGCATTGCAGAAGGACTAGCTTCTCTTTCTTTATCCTTTTTTATGCACAGGTTTTGTTGTGGTGCTAGGGATAGAATTCAGGGGCTTGTAGATGTGAAGCAAGCATGCTATCAGTGAACTACATCCTCAGGCCTGCCTGCCTATTATTTTAATTGTAATTGTCCACAAAGCTTCATTCTCATTCCTTTCATGTGCTCTGCATACATAATATTTCTGAGTAACTTACATTCATGTTTTTAATTACCATCAGTCAGATTATTAAATCTCTCTCACAAGCCAGCTTTATCTACTATGTTTCAAATACTGTGTCATTTTCCACAGGCATCTTAAATATACCTTAAAGAAGGAGTTCATCTTACCCCAAAGTTATTTCTATTCTATTTTTTTTAATCTTACAGAATAATTAACATCAATTAAATCAGTTATTTAAGTCATAAATCCAGATTTTGTCTTAGATATGTATTTCTTCTTTATTTCTAACCTATGATGTGCCATTCATAGGCTTCTTTGCCTTTGGATGCATTCCTTACCATGCTCTAGCCTGCTGCTTTTGTTTTGCAGAAAGGTTGTTTGATTACTGCAGGCTATACTTTCATATCAGTTAATCGTGATTGAATTCAACTGAGAGAAGATTCTGGTAGGAATTTGAAAGTTGGTGGAAAAGAAAATTCAATGTTTCTTAATAGCAGGGGTGTCTTCTTCTCGTCTTTTCTTTAAGAACAAAACAAAACCAAACAAACTAAACAAGATCTCATGTTTCCAAGCTTGCCCTCAACTCTCTCTATGTAGCCAACATTGTCCTTAAATTTCTGATCTTCCTGCCTCTACCTTTTATTTTGTTCATTTTTAAAATTTATTTATTTGAGAGTGACAGACAGAGAGAGAAAGAGGCAGATAGAGAGAGAATGGGTGCTCCAGGGCCTCCAGCCACTGCAAACGAACTCCAGACGTGTGCGCCCCTTGTGCATCTGACTAACGTGGGTGCTGGGGAGTCGAGCCTCGAACCCGGGTCCTTAGGCTTCACAGGCAAACGCTTAGCTGCTAAGCCATCTGTCCAGCCCTTCCTGCCTCTATCTTTTGAGTGCTTGGATTGCAGTCATGTTTCATCATGCCTGGTTTTGTGCTGTGCTGCTGATTGAACCCATGTTTCTGTGCACACTACACAAGTACTCTATGAACTGTGTTACATCTCAAGCCTATCCTTCACATAGGTAAAGATCTAGCACTGAACAGGTTTTCTCTGATTTAGACTTCATAATCCATCTCTTGTTGTCTTTTTAACCTTAGGAGTAGCAGGACTTCCCAGACTTGCTGATCTCTGTGTAGTTTAATCATTCTGTTTGTCCTGTCACGTTTTCCATCACAAATGTAACTAGTTTATTGATATGAGTTCCCTCTATTTTACACATTTAAAGTGATTTCCATTTAACAGATTTGGGATTAGTGTACCTAGTCACTGACCATTACAGATGATGTATACTTAATACTCTTCATATGTATTTGTACCTCCCATTCTCACTACAATTTTAATTAGGCTTTATTTCAATATGTTCCTTACTAGTTTCTCCTTTTTATCTGTTCTCCAAGCCACAGTCAAAATGATCTTATTAAACCATAAATCTAATAGTTTTATTCTACTGCCTAAAATCCTTCAATTACCACCACATGGCAGTTTCCCAAATCAGAGTCATCTACCCTTTACTCCCATGATTTTTTAAATTGCATACCTGTATACTACCAGTACAATTATTTAGACAATATTTTTCTTTCAATTTACTCATTTAACACATTGGCTTGGCCCTGAGAAATAACATCCGGGTTGAACATTTGATGTGTTTTTTCTTGGTATACACTAAAATAAATGCCAAACGACTAAAAATGACAACATGCATTAACCATATGTTAACCAAAATCATCCCTCATATGTATGACATGCTTTAGAACACTTTGGATTAAAGAATCTAGCCAATGATATGAATAATGTTTACTGAGAGAAATATCTTTCTATGATCTGGTTCTTAAGCTATACCTCCCTATGGGTTTCCACTGGTGCCCTAAGTTCTTGCCATGTCCTTTGCCTTGATTTCAAATTGGTCATATATTTCTTCATAGCAACTCTGTGCCAAATATAGACATAAGTTTTGCATTTACATCGTGACATGTCTTTTGTCTCTCTATGTGTCTCAATGTGTGTGCATGTGTATGTGAGGGCATATGTGTGTGGGTGTACATGTACTTATGTGTATGTGCATGTGGAGGCCACAAGACTTTACTTCTCATGTGTCAGGTACTGTCTACCTTTTCTGAGACAGGGTCTCTAATTGGCCTAAAGCTCACCAAATCGGCAAAACTGGCTTACCAGCAAGCCAGAGGGATCTGCCTTTCTCCACCCCCCTAGAACTAGTATTATGAGTGTCACCACACCTATTATACTCCCATTTTTGCATCTGTGTATGTGGTATGCATGCATGTGTTTATGCTTATTCACTTCTGTGCATGCATTGGGAGGCCAGAGGTTGATGTGCAGTGTATCTTGATTGTGCTCCACTTTATTCACTGAGGGAAGGTCTCTTACTTGAACCCAAGACTTACCAATTATGTTAGTCTTGCTAACCAACTTACTCTGGGGATCTCCTGTCTCCACTTTCCAAGTGCTGGGATTACAGGCAGATCACCATACCCATTCAGCAGTTATGTGGACACTGGATTTCCAAACTGGTTTTCAAGTTTGCAGAGCAAGTACTTTATTCACTTAGCTATCTTCCCAGTTCTGCACTGACTTTTTAAAATAATGTCATTGCTGATTATTGTCCATGATAATATATGTCTTTATTATTTCAGAATACTAGATGATAGTGATCACTTCTTTCCAAACATATATCCTCTCCTTTAGTCAGAATAACATCAGTATTTTGTAAATGAAAAAGAAATGTTTTTTCATTACCAAGGCCAGCCTGAGTCATCATTATAAAATGATACTTAATTCTTTCAGTTTCACTTAACATAAGGCAAAATCAGTTATAACACCAAGTTTACACATTAAATGGGACTGTAGAAATTCAAATATCTGTGCACACTAATTTCAGCATTTTAAATCCTTGAATATATAAAGGTATCCAAAAGAGGAGAGTTTCTTTATTTCCTTTCTTCCTTCCTTCCTTCCTTCCTTCTTTCCTTTCCTTCCTTCTTTCTTTCTTTCTTTCTTTCTTTCTTTCTTTCTTTCTTTCTTTCTTTATCTTTCCTTCCTTTTCATTCTTCTATTCAACAGCTTGAACTGATGAGGCATTTTGATCTTCTGTACCGATGAGGCATTTTGATCTTTTGTCAAGGGCAAAGCACAAAGGAAAGAATAGCAAAAAGTAAAGTTGCAAGTTTTATGAGCAGAAAATCAGACTCATACAGGTAGATAGTACCTTAAGGATTACCTGCTTCATTCACCTCATTTTACAAATGGACAGTGAATGAAGCCAAGAGGAAGGGAAATTCCACTTTCAATAAGGGTTATTTGTCAACACACACCTCATATACACAATTGTTTTGACTGCTTGTTTATGTTAGGAAGGAGAAATCAGCCCTCAGGACTGGGGTCACTCATATCCTACACAAAACACTGGAGGATAACCCTTGCTTATGGTTGTATTCACATTTATGAGACTCAGAGGTTATAGATCCGTAGCTGCTCAGGCAATCCCACTAGAACCAGCGTCTGTGTTTCACAGACTAGTGACTTGCACAGTAATTATTCATTTCATTGTACAAAATATACTTTTTGATGATCATTAGGCTTACTTCAGAGTAACCATAGCACAATTTGAATTCCTGTTTCATATGGAAAATTGAAGCTTGCTCATAGAAAAATTGCTGAGAAAGACAAAAGTAGTATTTATATTAAGGCTGCTTGAATTAGTAGTTCTAACCCCAAAACTATAGAATTATTAGCTATATTTTGTACATCAAGTACAAAACCATATATAAAAATACCCTCTGCTTAACTTGTCTTTATTCCTAATTTCTATTCCAGTCTTAATAATAAAGCACAAACTACTTTCAGATTCAGTAACTAATGATCATATTAGTAGATAACACCACCACTTATTACTGTCCACTCCCCATTTCCTTGCTCATTAGGCAGGGATAAGAAAGGAAGTGAAACATAAATCTCTATATTTACTTAATTCTCTAGGGTCCTGATCAAACTTGTCATTAGGAAAGAAGTAGAAATGAATGGATAAAAGTGAATTGTAGGTCTTATCTATAGAATTACATTTAATCCACACTTTGTCTTTCCCCCATAGCCCACTCTAGTTAATTAAGAATTGGATGTTCTTCACAGTATTCTTTTTTTTTAAGAAGCACTTAAAAAGTTTTATTTTTATTTATTTATTTGAGAGAGAGAGAGAGAATGGGCACACCAGGGTCTCCAGCTGCTGCAAATGTTCTCTAGATGTGTGTGTCCCATTGTGCATCTGGTTTTGTGGGTCCTGGGGAATTGAACTTGGGTCCTTTGGCTTTTCAGGCAAATGCCTTAACCACTAAGCCATCTCTCCAGACCAATAAGGAAGCACTTTTTAAAAATATTTATTTTATTTCACTTATTTATTTGAGAGAGTAGAAGAGGGAAATGTGGGTAGGTAGAGAGGGGGGAGAGAGAGAAAGAAGGAGAGAATAGCCATGCCAGGGCCTTCAGCTGCTTCAAACGAACTCCAGATGCATGTGCCACCTTGTGCATCTGGATTACATGGGTCCTGGGCAATCAAACCTAGGTCCTTTGGCTTTGCAGAGAAGTGCCTTAACCACTAAACCAATTCGCCAGCCCTCAACAGTATTCTTTTGTGACAAAGGTGGTTGACCTTATGAGAGTATTGTGATACCTCTCTGTTTATTAAACAAGAAAACTTTTTTTCTATGAAACATTTTCAGTAGGACATGATTTGCAGTAGTGTAGCAGGAGACTGATATTATTTTTAAATTATCTTCAATGGTTGGACTTTAGAAAAAAATTAATAGCAGTATGTATTTAAAATGGCATCCATGACAGGAATTCTTCTGTCAGATGGAAAATGGAAGTATGTTTGTGGAATTAAGAGTGCTTGCAATGTTTACAAGTTATCCTTTTAGCCAAGTGACTGAGCAATGTCATGAAGTCTTTTAGAGGTTTAGTAAGTAGCTGACAGAAAGACGGTTCTCAAGCTCCCCAACCCCCACTCTCCACAACCTCAAACAGAAACTAGAAGCTTGTGTTGATTTACATTAGTGGGCTCCTTCAGCTCACCAACCTATTTCCTCTCCTCATTGGCAACTGACTTCAGAAGGACAGGGATTTTCTAACAAATATCTCATTTGGACCTTGTTTATCAAGTCATGGCTAGGCTTTCAAATTTATTTTCTTAAGCCACTGTATTATTTTTCACATCTCTTGCTGAAAATGCAAGCTAGTAAGATAATAAGTATTATGAAGAGCAGCAAAGGAAACACAGACATTTGTGACTCTGACTCAAGGGGAAAGGTCAAGTGAATTGATGTCTTTAAGCATCTTAAGCAAATCTTGAATGAGTACAAGCAGTATTTGTATTTTGGAAAACATACTGATAGAAAGACATTTAGAATAGTGCTTTTGGAAACAGTCATGCAAAATCTGAAAATTAAAAAAAAAAAGAATTGATTATCTAACTAAAACTTTAATATGTCTTTCCTGAGCAACAAATGATGACAGTGATCAATAAGCACTTCAAATAGTTGAGTGCAATGAGCAATACCTTGGGAGTGCCAAGGGTGCCAGGGATAGGCTTGGGTAAGTGAAAATAAAAAAAAAAAATGGGAAAACAACAATAACAAATAAATAGCCCAGGTGACAATAAAGAAGATGGAAAAAGAAGGAAAAAAAAATATATATATATGGGTGTGTGTGTCTGTGTATGTGTCTATGTGTCTGTGTATGGAGAGAATAACCAGCAACATTTTTGGGATATCATTCTATTGTAGCAAGACCATGAATTATGCCTGAGATAGAGTTTGAATATGAGGAAAGAAATGAAGCAAGACATTGTTTATAAAATTCATTTATTTCTGTCAGAGTACTTGATGACCCACCAAAGGTTAGTGGTAAGACCCTATTGCTGAAGACACCACATGCTGTTGGCACGTAACATGGAGTAACATGGCTGGAAGCTGGAATAGAGTCAGTCCCCAGGCAATGTGTCTAGTGCCAGAAGGTGCTACATGAGAGACTGGGGGGGAACATGACCAATATCTGTCCAGGCAACTCATGGTCCAAGCTACTCAGCAGCAAACAACCAGACGTGTTGCTCACACAAGTGCAATAGTGGAGCACAGCCATGGTGGGAAACCAACTACTCTTGATTTGGCTAACTGTTCTGCTCAGTGGAATGGAACTCATAGCTGGAGCTGGGAATCAAGTCAGTACCATATCCAAAAATGAGCCCACTCTCCATTATCAAGCTACCACCAATCATGGGCTACAAGAGGGCCTACACCTATTAAATTCTTTCTAAAAATTAAGGGTTATCCCATTTATCTGGTGCTAACTTTACCATCAGAGAATTTGCTTCTCTTTTTCAGATTGATGCAGATCCTAAGGAGAGAACCACCCCATCATACCTGAAAAGGGCCCCAGCTGAAACTAAGAATAATTGGGGAAACATGCAAAACATGCAAGAGTGCTGTTTTCTTGGTGAGCCTGGTACCAGCACAACAGTGAAGGAGATAGACACAGAGAACAATCAACTTCTACCAAACCAGCTATGCAGAGACACAGAGACTCCCAAGATCTCATCACTGAAGCAGACCTAAAATGAACCCAACATGGCTCAGGGAAATTTGTGGAAGAGGGGGAGTAATAAATGTCAGAGCAACACGTTGGATCATCATACAGAGACATTGCTTCCTACTCAAAACTGATGGCTAACCTCTCAATGCACTACCCATATTCCACAACAACGAAGGTCCCTACAGAGGGAGACAGTCAAGGAGGAGGCTAACAATGGTACCAACTTGACTGTATTCACTGAGTACAAAACTAATAAAAAAATAAAATAAATAAAAATAAATAAATATCAGTAAAAATGCTGTGAGAACTATTTCATAGGCAACTTGATAGGAGCAAATACTGATTGTAATAATATACTGCTTTAAAAATGAGGTGGTTCTTTTGACCATACACAATTTTAATCCAATTGTGAATTATTATTTCAAGTGTCCAAGCTAAAATGGGATACACTAAAGCTTAAGAAATCATTTATTAATTCTATTTCAGATATTATAGGAGTCAAACCTTTACCCATGAAATTGTCATATGTGTTCTAATTGCTTTTATTCCCATTACTGGCACTGGTTGTATGCTACTGTAATTAGAAGGAAGTTCAGTTCAGTATAGTTTGGTAGTTATTAAGTACTGGTTTTGTATTTGTTTTAGATTGGTTTACATTGTCTAGCATTCACCACCATTATTATGTTTATAAGGTTGGGATCTTTAAAAATTCTGAGTATGCATATGTTACATAAACTATCCCTTAATATAACCAACAAATAATAAAGCATCCATGTTAAAATATGAATCTTTGACCTAAAATGACTGCTAGGACGTATCTTAAAAAGCTCAACAGCAGTTAGCCTGCTCCCCAAGATTCATACTTGATGATGCAGTCATTTTCCAAAGGCACTAAGAGAACACATGGATTCCTTTCAAACAATGATGGTGATATAATATATACCACTGTCACTGCTACCCCTGCTTATCATGGAGTCCTGTCTCTATGACCTTTAATGAAGACATGGCATGAACTTGTATGATTATTGAGACTTAACTGTCCTTTGATATGCAGAGACATTTATCCTACCCATAGCTGTGGGCTAACTCCACAATGCATGACCCGTATACCTCAACAAGGAGGGGCCAAGGGGAGGGGGTAGGTCACGGATGAACCTAATAATGGTACCAAACTGACTGTATTTGCTGAATACAAAACTAATAAAAAAGTAATTAAATAAAAAAATAACAAAAAAACTGTCCTTTGGCTTCAGACATTGTTGAGTGATTAAGAAACAGAACTAGTAGTCTTCTGAAGGCATTATTGAATTAGTTGTAAAGCTCTGCCATGACCCTTACCCAGGCAACCTTAATTTATTCTTAAATAACTTCTTATAGAATATAGAGTATACTTTCACTATATGTCAACCTTAAAATTCTTCAAAGTTACTACTTTTAAAAAAACATTAATTTTAACATAGTAATCAATTACATAATTAAAAGATCAAATAGCCTGGAAAAATTTATACAAAAAAGAAGAAAAACAATTTTCTCCTGCCCACATTTCATTACCTTAAATCTTGCTCCTCAGTTGCAATCCTTATTAATCTTTACCAATATTCAAAAAACTCACACATGTTCTTCATATTTTCAAGCAAAATGTTTATGTTAACATTCTTAATTAACTTCAGTCATTTTCTATTGATAGCCTGTTATGATTGTTATAAATTTCTGACCAGTACTCCTTCTAAAATAGTTTATATCTCTGTCTTTAATTCCACTACTAGTTGCTTATGAAATGATAAATATAGTCTACGCACTCTCTCTAGTTCCATGTGCTTTAAGTCCTCATAAAAGCATTAATACTCACCCTCTTCCCTTTACAACTCAGTATCACCATTTAACCTCTGTCAGATATAACTTTATTTTATATTATTAATCTTAATAATATTTTTATCCTATTAAGTAATGATATTTAATTAACATGTGGTTATTTCTATGATTATAGCTATAGTGTTCATTGCATAGCCAAATTATGTGCTGAAATTATAATTGCTTTCTCATAGAACCAATGTTTCGCTGTGTATCTTATGAATAGAGACCATGATGAATAACAAGTTCAAACAGAGTATGTTGTATTATGCTCCAGTTGCCTTGATCATACTCTCAAGTTTTTATTATATTAACAGTCAATCACAGAGTTAATGTTAGCCTCTCCTCTTTTTGTGTTAGAAACCATTGGCCTATCAAGGTCAGGGCAGTGGAAGCAATCATTTTGATTAAATAGTAGGGCTGGAGGGATTGCTTACTGGTTAAGGCATTGGCCTGCAAAGCCAAAGGGCCCAGGTTCGATTCCCCAGGACCCATGTTAGCCAGATGCACAAGGGGGCCCATGTGTCTGGAATTCGTTTGCAGTGTCTGGAAGCCCTGACATGCCCATTCTCTCTCTCTCTCTCTCTCTCTCTCTTTCTCCCTCTTTCTCTGTCAAATAAATAAAAATAAAATATTAAAAAAATAGTAACTGCTACAATTAATTTTTTAGAACTCTGACCGACAAAAGACTTTTTCTTTTTGTCTTTTTGTTTTTGAGTTAGAGCCTCACTCTAGCCCAGGCTGACCTGGAATTAACTATGTAGTCTCAGGGTGGCCTTGAACTCACAGCAATCCGCCTACCTCTGCCTCCCGAGTGTTGGGATTAAAGGCCTGTGCCACCATGCCTGGCTGAGGATTGAATAATTTTTTGTGGACCTTTATAAAAAAATTACTGATACATTGTAGTTACAGAAAGCCAATCAACTTTTCCTTCATTAATTATTGTTTTTAAATTATGCATGGAAAATTTTATCTGCTTGTTGTCTACACTTGCAATAAATGACTCTGACTTCCCTGGCCCTTGTACATCGATTCCAGTGACCAATCTCCCAGAACTACCTTGTAGTTTCTGATGTTTTGGCATAGAGGCTTATGTAGGACTTCTCCATCACATTATTCCTATTTTGATCCTCTTTTTTTTATTGATCCCACCACTTCATTTTTCTTTGTTAGCACTTTCATTTTGATGGAACCATTCTCAAATAACTCAAAAGAGAAGATGCCTAGAAGATAATCTTGTTCAGTCTCTTCCTGCTTGTAAACGTCTTCATTCTATTCCATTACTTAATTGATAGAGTTTCTGAATTTCCAACCCTGGCTGAAACTCATTCTCTCTTAGAACTCTGTAAGCATTGTTCCTTCATCTTCTAGAATCTAGTTCTTTGTGAAGGAATGAGCAACGTATGGATATGTGATCAACATTTCCATTTCCAACTCAGTTCTGCCATTTTCAGCACACTTCTTACTCCCATGCTGAATAGTGTGGAAAGGTTTCCTCACTCCAAAGGGCCCCTTTGAATGTTTTCTAGGCAAGGCTTTCCACTAAAATACTTTAATGTTTACCATTCTTTCATCAGCTTTTTGTGGCTTCTAAGGAATTTGTTGACATCTCTTATCTCCTGATACTCTGAAATTAATTCCATTCTAATTACTTTTTCCTGTCACCCAACAAGTAGTTACGGAGCACTTGCAGGACTTGGTCAGGCAGTCTTCTAAGCCAAGTGCATAGTAGAAAAAAGAAAAAAAAAGTTCAGGAGATGAGTATTGAATAGAGGAAAGACAGGCAAACTAGAAATAATAAGCAAAGTAACAAACCCATGAGACAATTTTAAAGAGTATTAACTTCTATGGAGAGAATAAATACAGAATGTCACACAAAGATCAAAGAGATAAGGAAAGTGTTTAGTTGTCTGCTTCTGTATCATTATATGTCACAGAAATTCAAGAAATAAAGAATATGGCAATATTTTCTATTTTATATATGTCTCATATAATCTTCAAAATAAAAATAGAGATGTCTTCATTATCTTCTAGAATTTCTCCTTGATTACTGTTACCTTCTTGTTGGTGGGACAAACACCCAACCAGAAGAAGCTTATGGGAGCAAAGTATTTATTTTGGGCTTATAGTTTCTGGGGAAGCTATACTCTGACAGAAGAATCTGACTCGAATACTAAGCCAGGTATGATGCCACATCCCTGCCCTTCCAGAACAGCAGAGGTGAAAACAGAAGTATTATGAGCTGAAGGCCAGCCTAGGCTACTTGGTGAGATCTTACCTCAAAAGTCAATTTTATAATAATGTTTATCCCATTTAAACTATGCTGACTTAACTCTCCCTTGGAAAATCTGTTCTTTTTTTTTTCAGAATGTAGTGAGACTGAAGGAGATAAACTACCCCTCATACTCCAGCCAAGCCAAAGCTGAATCTACAGAGGAATGGGGAGATGAACAAGAGTGCTACTTCCATGCTGTAACTGATAATCAGTGCCAGAGTGTAGGAGACAGATCCTGAGTATACTAAACACCTACTAAAGTAGAAATCCAGAGGTTCCTAAGAGGTCATCACTGAAGTAGACTTAATGCCCACTGTGGCTCAGGGAATTTTGCCAAAGAGGGGGCAGAAAGATTGTAAGAGCCACAGGTTAATTCATCATTATCAGAGGCATTCCCTCCACCCAAAATAATGCATAAACTATAACCCCATGGGGAATACCTACAATCCCACTGAGGAGCATCACCAATGGAATGGGAGCAGGGACGAGGTAAAAGAGGGTATCAACTCATGATGTATACACATGAAACATCTTGCTAATAATAATAATAATAATGATTAACATTAAAAATCAATTTTCAATAAATAAAAAAAAATTAAAGTCAAATAAAAAAAAAAAACAGGACTGGAGAAATGCTGTAGTGGTTAAGGTGCTTGCCTACAAAGTCTAAGGACCTGGGTTTGATTTCCCAGAACCCATGTAAGCTAGATGCACATGATAATGCATATGTCTGTAGTTTGTTTGCGGTGGCTACAGGTGTGCCCATTCTCTCTCTCTCTCTCATAACTAAATAAAAATAAAATATTTTTTAAAAGTCAATATTGGCTGGGCATGGTTGTGTATACCTTTAATACCAGCACTTGGGAGGCAGAGGTAGGAGGAGGGCCATGAGTTCAAGGCCACCCTGGGACTACATAGTGAATTCCAGGTCAGCCTGAACTAGAGTGAGACCGTACTTCGAAAAAAAAAAAAAAAAAGAAAGAAAATGGTTTCACAATCACATTTCTCCTATAAATACTTTTTTGAATTAAAAAAAAGTCAATATTGATTTATGGAAAATAACTATTCTCTGTTCAGTTATAACTATTGCCCATTTATCAGGCTCAATCACTTCTGAATTTTTATTTACTTTTTTAATTAATTAAAATAATTAATATTTTAAAATTTTATGTATTTATTTATTTGAGAGAGGCAGAGAGAAGGGGAGAGAGAGAATGGGTGCACCAGGGTATACAGCCACTGCAAACAAACTCCAGATGCCTGCACCACCTTGTGCATCTTACTTACATGGGTCCTGGGGAAATGAACCTGGGTCCTTTGGCTCTGCAGGCAAATGCCTTAACTGCTAAGCCATCTCTCCAGCCCTGATTAATTTTTTAACGTAGGTTGTAGTTTGTCCCCTTCCCCCAGATTCCCTTTCCCTGATAGCCCTCTTCAGTAGTGTTACTGGTGTTCACTGTGGGGTAATTAGGGCCTCTGTCTCTGAGGGGAGCTGTGCCTCAAGGTGTTTCTACTTGCCTTGTGACTTTTACAATCCTTCCATCACTTCTTCCACAACAGTCCATGAGTCTTGGCCGATGTGTTCTTAATAGTTAGTGTTGACTTCTCTCCAGACTCTGTATTTATGTTATGATGTGTTACAGTTCAGCACAGTGTTTGATGCTATTTTCCTGCATGTGGATGTTATGCTAACATTGGGAGCTATACTCATGTCACACTTCTGACTTTTTATCTGGTTACTCCACACTTTAAGTATTATGTTTACTCCATTATTTTTAACATTTGTTTCAGGCATTACCCATTATTCTTATATATGAGGTATTAGGATATTATTCTTTAGTAACAATACTATTGTACTTCCAGAATTCTTTTTAGTTAGATCAATGAAAAGTGGTTATAATATTATGGATACTGACCTATTGCTCATTTTGGAGCAAAGTTGGGTGGTGGTAGATGTTGAAGAGTGATTTTCCTATAGTTATTTTTAATTTTCTCTTTCACCTTTTAATGTTTTCCATAAAATGTCTTTCTGTTTTTCTCCTAAAAGATACACTATAAAGGTACTTTACTCTTCTTTTTGCAAGCAAAGTGAGCTTTTATTTATTGAATAATATTGTAAAATGCCGACCATAACTTCCTAATGTACTCTTCAAATCAACAGATAATAAAAGCTCAGAAAAATTACAGCATTAGTGAGAGTCAAGGGAACACATTCTCATGTGTTATGTACAAAGTTTGTAATAAATATTATAGGTAACTATAACTGCTTTGTTGTTCCTCAATTAGAATTTGTCTAACCAAGGAGATACTGGTTGTATTTTACCAGTGAGGATTTACGTTTTGCCTTAAACCTTAAAGATAAAAGGAGGTAGAAACTTGCACCCTCTCCTTTGGCCAAGTTAATTGTTTAGATTGTAAATCAGACTATAAAATTTCCTTCCGTTATGTTAAAAGTCAGAGTAATTTACAGTTAGTTATAAAAATATGGGTGCATAAATGTCAGACTTTCTTAGAATGTGTGTGAATGGCTACCATTTATGAAGTGAGAAATCTTATGAAAGCTGATGTTGACTGAATATGGACTCACATATCACAAAGTCTCTGGAAATTTGGATTGAATTTCTTCTTCAAAATCCCTATAATCATATATGTCTTTTACTCTTGACCCACCTGTACCCAGGAGAAATCCTGTCACATATTCTGACCAAATGTTTCAAGCTACAATTGTTCTCTCTGTAACAGTCATCTTTGTCTGCTCTCTCAGTTTGAATACATTTCTGAATGTCATGACTTTTGTTTATTCCCTTCTTTTGCTAAATCTCATCCTCAATTTACATCCTTTGAAAGTGTATGAGAGGGGGCTCAGTGGTTAAAGGTGCTTGCTTGCAAAGCATTGCCCGTCCAGGCTTGATTCCCAGTTCATATGTAAAGTCATATAAACAAAGGAGCACTTGCAGTGGCAGGAAGCCTTTGTGTCCTCAAACTCTCTCTCTCTCTCTCTAATGAATGAATAAAATATTTTTAAAGTGTATGCAGATGGTCATTCTGATGTGATTAGTTGTTTGGGTACAGAGTTTTTGGATAAAAATACTGTTTCCTTTGAATTTTCAATGTATTGCACTATAATTTTGCAAATACTCTGAGCTGTGCAAAGAACTGAAGTCATCTTGATTCTCATTTATTTTAAATGATTTGATGTCTTTAAAGTTGAACAATTTTAGGAACTTTTTCATTACTGGCATTATGAAACGTTTCAATAGTAAAATTGCATTTGTGTTTGAGGGTGCATGTGTGTGTGAATGCATATTTCCTTTTTCTTATTAACTATGCTGTGAACACATTGGGACCTTTCAGTCTGATGATTATTATCCTGCAATTCTGGGAAGTTTTCATGCATGATTTCCTAAAAACTTCTTCCTTCATTTCTCTGTTTGTTTTCTCTCTGGAACTCATGTCAGTCCATGACCATACTGGGATTTATTTAATTTTCTTTCAATAATTGGATTTTAATTAAACTGATTTTTCTTTATTTTAGTGTTTCAATATTTTGAAATTATTGATAACTATTTTAAGATCTAGTATCTGGTCTATTTTAGTTAATGCTCATTTTCATGCATACACAGTGTGTACTTGACAGTTGTTAGAAATAGTGTCCCATAATGTTAATTAGGTCAAATTATTCAAATATTCAATATTGTTCTTGATATCTTCTCTTTGTTTTGCCAATTGCTATGAGGAGAGTAAACATTTACCACATTGAGGGTCTGGGGAGTCAAGCTCAATTGTAGAGTGTATACTTATCATGGCCAATGCGTTGGATTCAATTCCCAGAACAAAAACAAACAAGTGTCCTCCAAAGAAAGAAAAAAAAGTCTCCAATTATGTAAATTCATAAAAGTTTTATTTGTGTCACTTTTTATTTATTTTGACATATTATTGAATATGAATATTGAAACCTTTAGTATTATTTCACCCTTCTGATGAACTTATGTTGTCATTGCAATATAATTTTGCTTTGCTTTTGTACTTGGATAGGACCCATGGCGTCCTATAGGCTAGGCAAATTTTGTATTAAGTTACAAGCCCATGCCTGATACCATATTCTTGTTTTGTGAAGTATATTTTTAATTGCTGAAAAATTCAGTTTTACTAAGTAGATCTCCATTTACTATTGACTTGTGGGGATTCTTTCTATCCTGGCTACAAGTCATTTGGTATGCATTGAAAATATTTTCATCCACTCTGTTTCTTTCCACCCTCTTAGCATTGTTGTTTGATGAACAGAAGCTTTTAATTTTGATGAAATAAATAATAGTAATTGCTTTTTTATTTTATGCCTCTTGGTTTCTGTATTCTAAGAAAACTTTGCCTACCACAAGTCTGAAAAGAAACAATTCTATGTATTCTGGTAGCTTTATACATCTCACTGTTGTGGTTTAAGCTATAATCCATGTTAAATACTGCTTTTGTTTATAGTGTGAGTTAGTAGTCTATGGTTTTCTTCCATATGGATACTCAATTATTCTAGCAACATTTGTTGAAGAAAATCTCCTTTGTTCCAGTGAATTGTCTTGTACTATTTTTGAAACATCATAGTGTGAGTTTATTTATGGACTCTATTTTTCCCAGTGAAGTATTTGCTTGTTTATCCCCTGCCAGTGTCACATTGTCTTGATTACTAAGACTTCATAGAGTCTTGAGCCAGGTGGTGTGAGTTCTTCAACTTTCCTCTCATTTTAAAGATTCTTGTGACTATGCTAGGTCTTTTGACTTCCCAAATAAATTTTACAATAAACTTGAAATTTTCTACAAAAAAAAAAAAAAAAAACTAGCTGAAGCTTTTTTTTTCAGAATTGTATGGAATCGATGACTGATGCTGGCTTATATATGGGAATGTGGTTAATTAGAAGTTCAATATCTTTTTAAGAAATGTAGATTTCTTTTCTCGTATTGGTTTTGGTAGTTTGTTTCTTTTGAATAATTTACTCATTTCTTCTACATTGTTGGATTTATTTTCATAGATTTATTCATAACATTTTTAATATTTGAAATGTTTTTATTGTCTGTAGGATATCCTTCTTTCATTCTTTATGTGGGTGAGTTTTATTTAATTTCTTGATTAATCATGCTCAATGTTTATCTAACTCACCAACTTCTGGCTTTCTTTTCTTTACAATTGGTACACTTTATTTCTATTTTCTGGATTTAACTTTTATTATGTGTAGTGCTGCTGGGGATTCTCATGGTGACTATGAGAGTTTCCTGGCTCTGCCTCCCTATATCTTAGGTGCATTGCCATCACAGATGTTTGTGTCTGTGTCACTTTGCATCTGGCTTTACTTGGAGGATTAAACTCCGGTCTACGGGCTAGCAAGAAAGTATCTTTAAATGCTGAGTCATGTTTCCAACCTGTACTTTTGGTTTTATTATTTCTTTATCTTGTACTTAGTCAGATATAATTGACTCTTTTTTTTTTTTTTTTTTTTTGAGCCACGATCTTACTTTGTAGCTGAGGCTGGCATGGAACTCGCTATGGATTCCAGGCTGGCCTCTAACTTGAAGCAGTTCTACTCCCTCAGCCTCCTGAATATTGGGATTATAGGCATGAGCCATCACACCTAGCTTGTCATTTTTCCTTTACGTGGTTTCATTAACTTTTTCAAAAACAGTATTAAATTTAATTTTTTAATTATTTAGTTATTTGAGAGAGAGATAAAGAGGCAGATAAAGACAGAAAGAATGGGCACACCAGGGCCTGTAGCCACTGCAAACAGACTGCAGACACATGTGCCACCTTGCGCATCTGGCTTACATGGGTTCTGGGGAATCAAACCTGGGTCCTTAGGCTTCATAGGCAAGTACCTTAATGGCTAGGCCATCTCTCCAGCCATGTTGTTTATTTTTTAAAGTTATTTATTTATTTGACTGTGTCTGTTTGTGTGTGTGTGTGTGTGTGTGTACATGTACCCACCAGGGTCTCTTGTTGCTATGAATGAATGCATGTTCAGCTTTTTGTGGGTGGCCATGAAATTGAACCTGGGCCAGCAACCTTTGAAAGGAAGTACTTTTAACTACTGAATCATTGACCTAACCCCCAGAATCATCAATTTTCTATCATCTTTTTTTAAGATAAGCATTTACATTTACAATTTTCCATGTATGTTATATAGTTTAAATATTTTTCTAATTTTTCTTGTGCTTTCTTCTTTGACCAGTGAATCTAAAATTATTTGGGGACTATCTAACATGTTCCTAGTTTCTATCTCACTAAAAGGATGTTTAAAAAATATGCTTTGTATGCTATCAACATAAGAGTCCCACAGAACCCAACAGATGAATGGACAATGAAGATGTGGGACATACACACTATGAAGTTTTATTCAGACATAAAGAAAAATGAAACTGCAATTTGTAAGAAAATAGAACTGGAAATATATTAAATGAGGTAACACAGATAGAGAAAGATAAATACCACATGTTCTCTCTCATATGTAGATCATAGCTTCTAATTTTTAAATATGTGTATGCATATGTGGGAGTGAGTAGAAGTCTTGAAAGTATAAAGGGGCTGGTGAGCCAGGAGAAAGAGGCCATAAGGAAGTGGGATGGGGAGGGTAATGGAACATATTTGACATGAAAGTGGAAAGGGGAATACTGTAGGCAGGAGGGTATAAGTAGGAGGGAGGGCTAGTGAGAGAAGAAAGAGGAGTTAGGAAGAGGGGTCAACCAAAATTAAGTACTATGAAAGTGTCATAAAGAAACCAGTTAGTGTTCTAATTAAGAATTAAATACATTTAAAATACATTGGAACTGGTTTTAGGACTCAAAATATGGTTTATATTGAAGGGTAGATATACTTTAGTTAAATGTGCATTTAGCTGTTAGTGGGTGTTAAAAGTAGTTCATATATAACAATAGGGTCCAATGGCTCATGATACTATTAACATCTTCCACAGTCTTTCTGATATTTTTCTGTACATGTCCCATCATTTACTGAGATAAATGTTCTAAAGTTTACAAAATCATAGTTTTTTGTGCTTTCTTTTACTTCTGAAAAATTGGCTTAATAAATTAGAGTCTTGATCTTTAGGTACAACATGATTGGAATTGTTTGCCCTTATGTTTTTATTTATTTATATTTATTTATTCATTTATTAGAGAGAGAAATAGAAAGAGAGAGAGAGAATGGGTGCACCAGGGCGTCTAGCCACTACAAATGAACTCCAGACACATGCACCACCTTGTGCATCTGGTTTACATAGGTTCTGAGGAATCGAACCTAGGTCCTTAGGCTTGGCAGGCCAGTGCCTTAGCCACTGAGCCATCTCTCCAGCCCCTGTTTGCTCTTTTTGATTGTGATTGAGATATTGCTTGCTATTTCTAGTAATTATGTGTGAGTATGCATACATTGTCTGACATTAAGACACTTGTAACATCTTTCTTAATATTGGACTTTCTATGGAATCTTTAATTTCTTCTGTTCTGTTTAAATTGTATAGAAAGTAAGAAAAATATAGTGAAGTCTTACTTAATCGTCCGTTTTAACAATTTTGTTTTTTAATTGAAGTGTTTAGTCTTACTGTATTTAGGAGAATTATTAATATTGAATTTCTCTTGGTCCTTTTTATAGTGTAAGTTTGTAGGAAATGAATGTTTCAGCTCTGTTTAAAATGTCTGTATCTCACCTTCACTCAAAACAACTTTTTACAAAATTCTGCCTTCATTATTTTTGATAAGATGCTATTATTATTCTTTTCATTGTTCTCCTGTATGGAATGTCACTTCATTCTCTGGCTGATTTATGATTGTCAACTTATGCTCATTCTTCACAATTTCACTGGTCCAAAACTTTTAGTATATAGTTAAACTGTTTTACATGGGCTGAGATATGTGGTTCTGTGGACTGATATTGTTCAACCATAGTCTAAAAAACTTGGCTGTTGTCCATTGTCCCTTAAAATAACTTTTCCACAACACACTTTCTCTCTGCTTTGCTGTTACTTCATCTATATATCTGCTAGTCCATTTAATATGACCACAGACCCACAGTATTGTATTTGTTGCTGAGTCATTTTGTATATTTTACATCTTTCAGATATGATAAAGTATTTCTGGAGAGATGACTCAGTGGTTAAGGCACTTGCTTATAAAGCCTGGCAGCCTAGGTTCAATTCCTCAGTACCTACATAAAGCCACGTGCACAAAATGGAGCATGTGTCTGGAGTTTTTTTCAGCAGCAAGAGTACTTGGCATGCCCATTTCCTCTCTCTCTCTCTCTCTTTCTCCTTGCAAAGAAATAAAAATATTTTTTAAAAGATATATCAAAATAACTGAGTTTGGTAAGTTTTTTATGCTATTGTCAATATTATCCACTTCAATGATTTAATTTATTTTACACATTGTTTTTTTTTTTGTTCTTTTGTTTTCATTGTTTTTGTTTGTTTGTTTTAGCTCTACAATTTTGTGTACTCCTTTTTGGAATCCCTTTAACATTGTAGAGTTTTTCTATATCTTTACAGAGTTTCCTCCAGTTCCTCTAATTTCTTATGGCATACATAAAATACCTATTGGAAACATTTTTTTTATCAATTCCAATGACTGGATAATTAATAAGCCTCTGAATGAATTTTGTTTTAGCATTATTCTGTAGGTTTTCCTGTTTTTTCACATCCATTAATTACTATACAATAGATATTGTGGGTGGTATTTTGTATTATTTGGGCATTCAGAATATGCTGTGTATGATGTTCTGCATGATATGATGTGTAGGCAATGTATGCCTATGTGTATGCACAGATGCAGTGCCCTGTATACACATGTGTGTAGAACAGAGGAGAATTTCGGATGTCTCCCTCATTTCCCTCATCAACCTATTTACTTGAGGCAGAATCTCTCACTCAACCCACAGCTGCCTTCACCAGCTCACTCGCTTGTTAGCGAGCTTCACATTGTCCAAACTCTGCCCACTCTCCCCCATAGCACTGAAGTTGAAGATTTGACCAGCTTTATGTGGGTGTTTGGAGAATTGAACTGGGAAAGTCTCAGGACTACTCAGGCCCTCATGCTTTCACAACAAGTGCTCTTAACATCTGACCCATTTGCCCTACCTCTTATTTTGAATTTTATACTATATTCTTACAAACAAGTTTTATTCTGGAAAGAAATTAAATTATGGGAGTATTAACCAGATGTAGTGGTGTATACCTGTATTTCCAGCACTCACTCAGAAGTCTGAGGCAGGAGGATTGCTGGTGCAAAGTTAGTCTGGGCTACTTAGCAATATTCTATCTCAAAAAAATAAATATTACTACTGTAGTAGTTCTTGGCTTATTGTTAGTTATGTTTGTGTGTGCACACGTGTGCATGCACACACGCACATGCTATAATGAGCTATTTTTATTTTGTTTCATGCATAGGGTTAAGAACTCTGTGGTGATTTGAATGTAAGGTATCTCCTATAGTCTTATGCATTTGTGATTAAATCTCAAACTTAATTGTCAAATAGTGGAGCCATTAGGAGGTGGAGCCTTGGTGGAGAAAGTGTGTCACTGGAGGTGAGCCTTAGGGAGTAATAGCTCAAACCTACTTGTCAGATTCAGCCCAATCTCTCTCCTTTCTCTAATGTGGAAATGTGAAAGATAACTGTTTGCTTCTGACATGCTTTCCTGTCTGTGGTAAAACTTCCCCTTGTAACTGTAAGCTAGAAATAAACCCTTTCCTTCCATATTCTGTTTTTGATTTTGTGTTTTGTCCTAGCAACGAGAAGGTGACTGCTGCAGCCTTACTCCTGGTTTGTGGTTCTTATTCTTAAATGTGATCTTGCTCAGTTTTCAAGTGAATTGAATGCCTGGTATTTTCTTCAAGGTCTTTTTATTCCAGATGATATTATCAGCATTATATGAGTTCTGAAATCTCTCAAATCTTAATCTCCTGACTGTCTCTTCTGGAACTCATAGAGTCTTGCCCTGAGCATGACGATCTAAAGATAAAGATAAAAAAAAAAGATAAAGGAATAAAGGGGTACTCTTACACAATGTTTTCTAAACATTGCTCCCATTTCCAAGAACTCTGAACATATTTCAGTGACTATAACAACTCATAATTTTGGTCTCTGTTTCCTTCATCCAGTGAGACTGTTGCATTCTTCCTGAACTCCATTCCCTTAAACTGAAGTTTGAAAATTGTCCATAGCTGAAATCCACGGAACATGTAAACCTCGGACTGTGTGCCTCTTCAAAACTATATATATATATATATATATATATATATATATATATATATATAGAGAGAGAGAGAGAGAGAGAGAGAGAGTTTCATCCTAGCTCTGGCTGACCTTGAATTTACTCTGTAGCCCCAGGTTGGCCTCTAATTCCTAGTGATCCACCTACCTCAGCTTCCTGAGTGCTGGGATAAAAGGCATGCACTACTGACCACGTCTGGCCTGTTTTGCCAAAGAGTGATGCAAAGGCCAATTGAAGAGGAATTGGTCCATACCCATAGAAATCAGCTGTAAATTTCTATAAAATTGGGACATTTAAACTTGAGTAAACTGTCAGATTTCTCAACATATTCCCTGAGGACCTTGGAACTTTCAGTGTTACTGATTGTAGTTCCAGATTCTATATCAATTCACTGTGCTTTTTACATTAGGTCTAAGAAAAGTAAGATTTTGAGCATCTCACCAGGTCCTTGCTATAGGAGTAGATGTATTCCTTTTGAAACTGTACAGACACTGTATGTGCACTGCAAACTACACACTCACTCCACATGCTTAGCCATGCAACCAGGTTTAGGACTCAAGAAACTACTTGATATTCTTGCTAGGATGCCAGTCTCAGTAAAATGAACTTGCTAACATGTACCAATCAGAAGGACTCTAAGTCAAAATACCACAGAAATACTTGTACAGTCATGTTCTTCACTGCACTATTTACAATAGGAAGGAAATAGAACCAACCTAGACGAATAGATAAAGAAAGTTTGTAAACAGAACTGTACAAGCCATTAAAAATGATGACATTTTCAAGAAAATAGATTAAACTAGAAATCTTATGAATTTTTTCATATATATGGGAAAGTGTCCAGTGGAGGGCCAGTAGAATAGTGGAATGACATATATGTATGAACATGTCATGATAAAACCTAATCTAAAATTTAATTTGAAAACATGACACTACTGCAAATACTCATAAGAACATCTTATTAAAGAGTTTTCTGAATTAAAAACTCGATTTGAATCATAATCATCTACAGGCATTTTTAATATAAAAATATGTGATGATTCTGGATCTGATACTATTTCAATAATATTTGAGGACATCATTAAAATCTTTATTAGTTAATCATTAGAAATAAGAAAATAAAACTTACATGGTGCCAAACTATCTTCTTAGGTAACTATTAGTTTGAGGTAGCTGTTACCTGTCTCTCTGTGCTTTGACTCTCATCTATAGCATAAAGAGAAGCAAAGAAGTCCTTTCACTGAAAAGAGCAGATACATCACTTCTCTATGGTAACTAAAATCATTGTTACATTTTTCTTTCACAAACATCAAGAATTTCTGAGTCCTATCATTGTCTGCTTAGTAAAATGTTCAGTTTGAAGGTTATCATTACTTGGACACTTTCCAGGCTATTAGAAAACCAATGGCTTCCATGCATGGACTAGGAAGGTGGGTGAGTATCAACTCTGCCTTTATTGTTGCAGCTCTCACAGGTCAAACCATACTGACAATGCAACTTGCTCACAATGCAAATGCAATGTTATCTTAATATAAGAAGTTTGTATAAATTCTCAAGGCAACCCTATTGTAACAGAAATCAGAAAGAAAAAAAAAAAAACCTGAGTGGTCCCATGGCTATGTCTTTACTATTTGTAATAGTCTCAAGTCTCACTCATGATTACTTTCAAAATTAGGAGGCAAGGGTCAGACATAGTGGTGTGCACCTTTAATCCCAGCACTCAGGAAGCAGAGGCAGGAGGATTACTGTGAGTTTGAGGCCACCCTGAGACTACATAGTAAATTCCAGGTCAGCCTGGGCTAGAGTGAGACCATACCTTGAAAAAATCAAAACAAAACAAAACTAAGAGGCAGTATTCTCTGTATCACATTGCTAGGTAGACAGCATTGAAGTCTCTTGTTGAGTTCCTTATAGCATTACCATCAAGTGCTGATACCCTGAACTATCTGTCCCTGCAAATCCAAGGTCATTTTGAGTCATCCCATTTGAAATGTTGATGCTGGATGGTGTTTCATATTCACCTCTTTAGGTTGATTAAATTGCAAAGGTAACTGCAAGGGATCTCAGATTAAACTGACTCTTGAAGTGGACCAGCAGAAAGTATCTATAAGAGGACTACCAAAGAAATTTGAGCTTTTTAAAGCTGTCAAGATGAATTATCTGTCCATAAAAAATGCCTAGACTGGAGGAATTGCAACATCCCCCCCCCCCCCCCAGAAAGGCCATTTCCATGTTATCTTGGTCATGCTAAATGTAGCATATCTGGGATTTGTTTGCATGAAAGCCTGCTATAAAAGCTATTTCTAATGTTCTGGAATTGATTATGATATTTAAAAGACTGTGAAAAGAATGCAGCCTATAACAAGCTACTTGGCATAACTACTTAAAAGTACCTGCTTTTACATATGGTGTAGATAATGGAGAAGCAAAGGAACCAAGAAAGTAAAACTCATGATGATTCTGGAGGGTCATTGTAAGGTAAGAAATTCTTCATTGAGCTTGATTGCCTTGTCAAAGTGTCCCAAAGGAATCCCAGGCAATTTATTTTCAATATGTGAATTGACAAGCACTACTTTTTTTTGACAATGTAGCCTCAACTACTCATTGAAAATTCCACCACTTAGAAGACAAAATAACTCCAGGGAATTTGAAAAATATAGAAGTTGAACAAAAAGAAAAAGTCAGTTTCTTGCTGTAACCCACTCATAAACATGTTTATCATAAATATTTTTTATGTATTTTCTAATTTTTAGATGCATTTCAAAGTGATAAGATAATTTTAAATGTGTTTGTGTATAGCAAAGTCCTTTCAAACTTCTCAGATATTATTGAAATAAAAAGCAAATTTAATATGTTTCTCTTCATCCCCAGCTATGCTTGAATCCCTAGGATAGAGATATTATTTTTACTAGTGTTTTTTTTTTTTACTATTTTAAAGAGGTGGGTTTTCAAATCTAACATTAGAAAATGCATTACTTATGGGGTTTTATTAGTTTACTTTTTATGACACTGAGGATTAAACCTGGGGCCTTGTATCTTCTGGGTAAGCACTCCACCATTGAGCTATATTCTCATTCCTGCTTTCTACTTTAAATAGCAACTATTAATCTTTTCTTTTCCATTCAGAAGAGTTCCATGGTTGATATCATATATTCTTAAGCAGAATGCATAGGTTTAAATACTGATTCTGTCACTTCCTGGTTTTGTGACCTTTTGCAAATTTCTTAATCTCTCTGGGCTTTTGTCATGATTGAAAATGGGTATAAAATTGAAAGCTAACTCATAGTTTTTGAGAAGATAGTGAGTTAACATGTGTATGATATTTAGGAGAGGTTTTACACATAATGTGTATGCAGAAAATATTGTTATTATTATTTGAAAGGTAAGAATTGTAGTCCAACCGGGTGTGGTGGCACATGCTTTTAATCCCAGCATTTGTGAGGTATATGTAGAAGGATCACTGTGAGTTCAAAGCCAGTTTAAGATTTCATGGTGACATCCTGGTCAGTTTGGGCCTGAGTGAGACTCTACCTCGAAAAACAAACAAAACAATGTAGTCCATCTTCATGGACTTCTCTATATTTATCATATTATTTTTTAATCAATTTCAACGACAAATTAAATCTAAGATTTCTTTTTTTAACTGTGGACAATTCAGTGCTACCAATACAAAAATGTGGGGTATAAAAGATGTGGAGAGAAGCCGGGCGTGGTGGCGCACGCCTTTAATCCCAGCACTCGGGAGGCAGAGGTAGGAGGATCGCCGAGAGTTCGAGGCCACCCTGAGACTACATAGTGAATTCCAGGTCAGCCTGAGCCAGAGTGAGACCCTACCTCAAAAAAAACCAAAAAAAAAAAAAAAAAAAAGATGTGGAGAGACTAGAGAGATGGTTTAGTGGTATGAATCCAAGTAAGCCAGATGTACAAGGTGGCACATGCATCTGGAGTTCATTTATAGTGACTAGAAGTCCTGGCATGTCCATTCTCTCTCTCTCTTGCTCTCTCTCTCTCTCTTTCTTTCTCTCACTCAAACAAATAAATATTTTTAAAAGGGGTGAAGATTATCACTCTCTTAATTATGTTCACCTTCATAGCTTCTCCAATTTCTCAACTCATAAAAATATACCTTTAATTTTATGTGGTTCACTTAGTTAATATTAATATTTTATATTCGAACTATCAGTGTCTTCCTTTTAGTTTATTGCTACCTAAAATATGAATCTTCCGTCAACAAGCCTGGACCTTGTGAGCCTGGAATTTTGATACAAGTGATGATTCTCTGGTCATACATCAGACTTGCTGAGGCCAAATTTGCATTGTAACAAGGCCCCCAGATGATTTTGTGAAAATTTAAAGTGTTCAAGCAGTGCTTTTCAAGAGCATTGTATCTTGGGTGGTTCTGATACGTAAGCAGGAATGAGGATCATTGGCTCATAGAAGACCGTTATTGGCATCTAAAATTATCTCAAATTCTCCTCTCATGAACCTGAGGGCCCCTAAGCCCTGGAAGCTGCTCTTCTCTGGGCAGATAGTTTCCTGTCTTTAAAATACAGATGCAGTTTTCAGTCTTAATACTGGTTTCAAGTTGAAGTTGCCAAACACTGTTGACCCTTTGTGGGAGGGAGAGCTGTGAGTAGAAAGAAGAGCCCTGTTGACTATTTATAAATCCATTTTTTGTGTTGAAAGTGTATCATGGTCCACCTCTACTCTTGAAGTTCCCTAGCCTAAGCTTGGCACTTCTCTGAAGTTCTCTTGGAAGAAACTATTCTTACGATTCTACATTTAAATTATAATTTCCTCTCTTCTATTTCCTCCATTATTTGGGTTCTTCTTGATTCCTATCTTTATGGATTTCCTGAAACTTTCTAGACTATTGCTGAATGTTTTTCCTGTCTTCTACCTCTGTTTGGTTTAACTATTTTTGAAAATGTGTTCTATCATTTCAATCATGCTAGGAAAGGAAAAGAAGTAAATACATGTATTCAGTCTTCTTTCTTTCACCAGAGTACCTTCTCCAGTGGGGTGTAAGAAATCTGAGTCCAGGAGCATTTTCAAAGCTGTCTCCCTCACACCTCAAGACCCTTAAGTAAATATTTATGATCAATGAATCATGTAGACAGCTAATAGTACATTAACATGGATTATTTAGGAGAGACTGGCCAGTACTTACAAGTTTTTGGTTTTCCTTTGTCATTTCATACTGAATGCCATGAGTTAAACTTGTTGATTTAAAAACAGTATGATGGGGGCTGGAGGGATGGTTAAGGTGTTTGCCTGCAAAGGACCCAGGTTTGATTTCCAGGACCAACGTTAGCCAGGTGCACAAGGGTGCGCACATGTCTGGAGTTCATTTACAGTGGCTGAAGGTCCTGTCCCACCAATTTTTTTTCTCTCTCTACCTCTCTCTCTCTCTCTCTCTCTCTCTCTCTCTCTCTCTCTCTCAAATAAATAAATAACAATTTAAAAATGTGTAAAATAGTATGAGCTAGGCATAGTAGTGCACGCCTTTAATTCCAGCACTTGTAGGCATAAATTGGAAGATCACTGTGAGTTTGAGGCCAGCTTGAGACTACATAGTAGGTCACTCAGCATAGGCTAGAGTGAGACTCTACCACAAAAAAGAAAAAAAGTATGAACTCTCCAGCCTTGCCCTGGTTCTATTTACTCAGATAGAGTTGAAGATTTGAACAGTCAGATTTCAGGTGCTGCTCTGAATCTCCCTAGAATAGTAGTTGAGAAGATGTATGAGCAGTTTCCAGATGATAAATGAATTAATGACTGCCCTGTGCCCACATGGCATTCACTTATACCATAAGACTTTCGCTCCATTAATTGATAGCTAAACAGAGGCAAATTTCTGATCTCAAATTTAAGTGTCATATGAGTCTAGAAACAGATGGACAGGTGTGGCATTACTATAATGATTAAGAGTGAAGATAATCACATAGAGATTTGTGACTAGCCAAAACTACTGGAATTCTCTCTACTAGATCCATCTGTTGGTGACTGTTTAGCTATACTTTTGTAGGACATATTAAAACAACAAAATGAAGCAAGTGGTCATTCTTTTCTGTTTTTAAAATGGCTCAAACAGAGCAACTTGGAAGTTTTATATTCGCTCAAATAATACAGCAGCCTATATCCACAAAGGATCTCCTTTGTTAGTTTATTGCCTTGTTTTAGATAAGGGATGCTTATGGGTTATGAATGACAGAAGGTGCTGTGACAGGAAGTATTTTTCTCCCTAGCTTTAACAAAATTGGTGGGCTATAGAGATTCATAGGGGTGACAATTGAATTAGAGTGCAGTAGTTTCCCAGACAAGGCAAGATTTTCATAGGGTTTTCCTTTGTGTAATGCAGCCTGACACAATAGAAGCAAGGCATGGAGGAAAAACTCCTCTCTAGATCTCTGAGCCTATATAGCAAATCCAAATATTCAAAAGGAATGCTGCTGCCTATTGGATAGTGTTGCCTTTGGTCAAAACACATGCTGGCCACCTGTGTCCTACATTTATTCCCTGTTGCTACTTAGCCATCCATACTGAAAATGTTTTCTTAAAGCTTTTCCCCCTTCAACTTTCCCCTAGTTCAGTGACTTGGCTAACTTCTGCTTTTTTTCCCGCCAGGGCTTCTTGCTTAACACTCTGCCCCCAAAAACGGGAGGGAACAAGAGTCTATTCACAAAGCAAAGTATTTTAAAGGGTAATAGTGAAAAAAGAACAATATGTAGAGGAATTAGGCTCTTCAAGCATGAAGGGGCATTGTTAGAACAGAAAATACTCTGTTTTCTGAGACATCTTTTCACTGGAGCACATGGTCCTTGGTGGTGTTATGACTGTTCATACCCTTGAATTTCTTATAGGAAATAGCTATACTATAAGTAGAAATTTCACTACGGGCAAAGCCCTAGAAGGAAACAAAATGATTTGTGAAAACAGAGGAAGCAAAAGAAGTGTAGACACAAGGGAAAAAAGTACAAAGTAGTGTGACTGAGTCAGTGGAAGGCTATTTTTCAAAGGGCTCCAGGAACCAGTATTGAAATCTGCATTCCTTAAGGTTCTACTATACTAGCTCTGAAGAAGGTAATCACAGACAGATTCAGAAGGCCAAAGTAGATTGAGTGACCAACTGAGTGGCCTTGTAGAAATACTGCATATGAAGCCATTTTTATACATTTCTAGTTCATTAGAAAAGCTACTAAGTCAGTGTCATAGATTTTTTAAACCTCAGGACTACATATTCAGTTAATATGGTATTATTGAAAATAGATCAAATTTTCAGTCAAATAAAATAGGACAAATATTAGTCACTAGAACTATGTATGAGTTTGAGTAACAGTGAACTTTTCTGAGCCTAACATCATTTACTATTATTGTTATTACTTCAGGGAATTAGCTATTATTTTATTAAAATTATTTCTCTGGTAATTATCAAGTACAGATTAAGACTACTAGGAAAATTATCAGTGTAGTCTTTATTCAACTTCAAATAGTTTTTCATATTTACCTGGTCATATTTACCTGGTACTTTGGCTACTAGGAGGCATTCATTGTCTGCATGAAAATACACCTTTCTCCTCTGCATGTGGGAACAATTAGAAAACATGGAATTTTCTCAACATGGCAAGTGGACATCCTTAATCCTTATAATTACCTATGAAAAAGTAACCAAATTGCCAAAC
Source organism: Dipus sagitta (assembly GCA_036346955.1). Lineage (NCBI taxonomy): Eukaryota > Metazoa > Chordata > Mammalia > Rodentia > Dipodidae > Dipus > Dipus sagitta. The sequence goes on from CM070776.1 coordinate 98,370,360, forward strand.
ATCTATTGTTGATAGCCATATGATTATAGTCAATAAATTCTACTTGGTCAGCATTCTGAAAATAAAAAGTGAGAAGAAAAAACTGGTTAATTACTGGTTGATTAAACTGAGAACATGGCATCCAGTTTGACATTTGCTTGTTTACACCTATGTGTTGAGATCAGATCACAGATGAAGCAGGTTAGTTAGGTGGTTTAGGGAAGGGTAATGAATTTTAATATTGAATAACACTACCTAGAATTTACAGAACACCTGATATTCAAGTACTTCTCAGACATCATCTCATTAATTTTCAAGCCCATCCTGTGAAGCAGATGTTGTTTTTGGTATACTAATAGGAAAAACAAGTCTACAAAAGGTCAAAAGACAGGGTAAAACAAGTTAGAGATACAGCTAAGGATTAGAATCCAGGCCTACTGGCTCCCACTTGATTCATTTTATTGCTTTTTTGGAAATGTCAGAGGTGATAACTTAGGTCAGAGATGTTCTTTCAACTGCATTAAGTTAAAGAGAGCATAGTGATAAGAATGTCTCAACCATGGGCTTTCAATAGCTTATTTGCTTGTAGTCACTGTAGTCTATCATAGCATAAACTTCACAAATATATTCAAGGGGCCTCATGACTTTTTGCTCCTTAATCACCTGAAAGTCCTTACTATAACCATCTCCTGAATGTGTACTTCAAATCTATTCCATGTAATATATATGTCTCTAAAACAAATGGCAATGTTCATCAGGAAGAAAGAAAGTATTAAATAGATAGTTGAATTCATAGCCTTTTTATCTCTAGAGTTTTTTATTTGGCAACAATTCAATAAATCTTATTTAACCTATTTGTTTCTCTGAATATCATATTATAAGTCTTGTGTAATTAGTTTCCAATATGAAATACATTAGTGGTCTTGTCTCAATACAGTTTTTACCAAGTTGTACCTACACTAGCAAACCATCATCAATAGGTTGTGCTTTTTAGATCTGTCAATAATTAGTGGGCTAATATTGTAAAGAAACAAATTATATTAATAATCAGTCTTGTCACACAAGTGGGAATATCTGAGTTCAGGTTTCCCAAACCCACATAAAAGTTGGAAGTTGAAAAGGTCTTCTGTAATCTCCACATTTCAGTTGTGGAAGTGGAGATAGGAGGATTTTCCAGAAACTTGAGGACCAGGTAGCTTGGTGAACTCAGCTTCACCTCTCACATAGCCAGAAGAGAATTTATTGAGATTATGTTAAAAGACTAGACTATTCATGGAGTGACTGATCTGTCCTAATTCTAAAGATTAAAAATCAATTCCTCCTTACTTAAACATATTTATTAATTGATTGAGATTTAAGTGGACATTATGACCATATCTGTAGACTATTACAGAATAATCATCACAAGTATTCTTAAGATCTCCTGTTCCTGATTACAAAGAATGATGATTCCATTTTTTAGGCATCTTGATTTTGTTCCAAAAAATTAGTCAGTATTGATATTATTTTCCCCTTCACACTCATTAGTTTAAATCATATGGAAAATATATAGTAGTTGATATGGGTACAGATCATTTTCAGACATAATATCACAATTACTAGATTCACTGAAGAAATTATAAGAATTTATTTTCGTCAATAAAATTAATGGTAGGAATATGATATGGGATCTGTCATCTGTGAGAAGTGGCATTTTTTTCTGGTACCCCCAAGGTTTTTCAATCTCAATTGTCAAAATGCTTCTTTTGCTTAGGGAATAACATGGTTTTCATTTACATTATACCCATTATCTTAGTCTTAATATTTCACATAGGGAGATTTCCATTTTAGCCTTATATGCAAACTCACTCATAAACACAGCTGTTCTTGTAGTACTATGAGACCATTGAAAAGACAAGAAGTGAATAACTCTTCATTCTCTATAATTCAGTATAGTCAGTCTACTGCTAGTCATGTATGAATCAATTCATGGTTTATTACATCAAAACCTTGACAAAATTTCAGAGGTTTTAGATTAACACAAAATCATCTTTGTTATTTTCAGTTAAACAGCTATTGATTATACTGGACTAAACCCTGTGCTAGGTCTATCATCACATAGCTGCTGCCATAAAGGTGTTCACAAGCTGATGGTGAAAATCGCCATGGAAACATTAACTTCTAAACAAATTAAATGAACACAGAGACATGAAAAGATGATTCAAAGAACAATTTTTTGTTCAAGTGAGAATTTGTACACAATCCAATATATACTTCTAACATCTACTAAAATGAATACATCTAATGGCTTTGGAAATTTGTTTGACAAAAGCTTGCAATATCTTCCCACCCACAAATTACCCTTCCTCCATGCCTCTTCCTATTACACATTGATGTATTTTGTCTGAAAACTATAATTTCCCTTTCCCTCCCTTGGAATCCAATTAGTCCAATTAGAGAGCAATTGGTTTCCTCTATAACAGACATGTTACTATTGTACCAGTTGGCACATTTGGCCTAGCTGGCCAATCTTAAGGCTTGCAATTTCTACTGCTGTTCATCACCATTGATTTCCAATATTTTGTGGAGAAGTTTTGAATCTATGTTCATGAGGGAGATTGGTCTGTAATGTTCTTTTTCTTGACTTTGCCCAATTTTGATATCAGGGTAATGCTGGCTTCATAGAGGAGTTTGGTAGTATTCCTTCCCTTCCTATTTTATGAAAATTTTAGAAGCACTGGTGTTAGTTAGTCCATGAAGTTCTGGTAAAATTCACCAGTGAATCCATCTGGGTCTGGATATTTTTTTTAATTATTACTTATTTATTTATTTATTATTTGAGAGAAAGAGGCAGATAGAGAGACAAAGAGAGAATGGGCACACCAGGGTCTTCAGCTGCTACAAACAAACTCCAGACATGTGTACCACCTTATGCATCTGGCTTACTTTGGTTCTGAGGAATCAAACCTGGGTCTTTTGGCTTTGCAGGCAAGTGCCATAACCACCAAGCCAGATATCTCCCCATTCCCTGGAATTTTTTTATTTGGAAGATTTTTAAATAACTGCTTTGATTTCAGTGCTTGTTATAGGCCTGTTTAAATGCTTTATCTCATCTTGATTTAATTTTGGTAGGTCATATAAGACTAGGTAATCATCCATTTCTTTCAGATTTTCAAACCTAGTGGAGTATATATATTCTTAAAGTATATTCTTATGATTTTTCTGAATTTCATTGGTATCTGTTATAATGGTGCCATTTCATCTCTAATTTTATTAATTTGTATATCTTCTCTCTTGCTTTTTGTCAGATTTGCTAAGGGTTTATCAATCATGTTTATTGTTTCAAAGAACAAACTCTTCATTTCATTGATTCTTTGGTTTTTTTTTTTTTTTTTGGTATATATTTCATTGCTTTCTGTCATAATCTTTATTATTTCTTCCCAGCTACTGATTTTTGGTTTGCCTTGTTCTTCTTTTCCCAAGTCTTTAAGATGAAGCATTAAGTTATTTACTTGCAACCTTTCTAATTTCTTAATATAGGCACTTAAAGCTATAAATCTCCCTCTTAGGACTGCTTTCACTGTGTCACATAGCTTTTGGTATGTTGTATTTTTATTATCATTTGTTTCTATGATTTTTTATTTCCTTCTTCCTTTCTTCAATGACCTATTCTTCATTCAATATTGTACTCTTTAGTTTCCATGATTTCTTTATATGCTATTCTGATTGGCTGCGATCCATGTTGGCTGAGGGTGGCTGAGTTCTCTTGGAGTCTAGACTTCTCCAGTTGTTTCTAGCACTGGTGGTTGGGGAAGGTGAGGCTGCAGAGAGGGCCTGAAGTTGTTCTAGAGATACTCAGCTGGTCCCTGTTGTCTTCTCCTTCAGGAGTGGCTCAGCTCATCCCTGTTATCTCATCCTTTAGTTTTCTTGACTTTGTGATGCTGATATGAGTGGAGAGTCCCTTCACCAGGTGCTGCTGGGGCTGGCTTAGGCAGTGCTTGGCGTGCACATGTAGCTCTTCCCACATGGCTGGAGCCAATTTTGGCTGCTTGTGTGGTTGCTAGAAGTTCTGTTTCTCTCCTGCTTCTTTGCTGCAGTTAATAATTCCTTACACACCTACTCATAAATGGCAGAAGACTGTATTGTTCTGTTTTTTTGCCTCCCCCACCCCCCACATGGCTGGTTTGGCTTGGTTAGTATGCTACCATCTTAACTGGAATTTCAGAGAGTTCTTATCTACAACCTAAATGTTTCTAAAATATTGATTATTTTTTATATATCCTATGTTGTGATTGTGGCATGTGTATTTTAACATTTATAGTCTGTTTAAAAAAAATCTAGTTTCCTTGTTTTTGGAAGCTTTAATTCTAAGATAGGTCATAGATCCTAAATAATTAGTTTTCTAGTGATATGTGTGTGCACACTGTAAAATGAAATAAACATAAAAGTATTAACAACATTAATCCATGAATTATGTAATATCATCTCACATATCACAGAGGTTATGTATGTCATAGCTGGGAAACATTGCCCTTCTCCATATGATTTACATAGTTAATTCTTCACAGTGCATACAGAGTAGTGGATGCATTTAGTTAAAACTCATCTAACTATGTGCTGCCTCCTTTTATTTTATTTTATTCAGGAAATCAAATTAATTTACAGAACATTGAAGACTGCGGAAATAAGTAGTTATGGAAGAGATATGAGTAAAAGTGATAGTTGACTGGTGGTACAATATAGCAAGGAGAAAAGGTTTCATAAAGAAGAAAATTTGAGATCTAAAGATTTAGCTCAGTGGTAGAGGCTTGCCTAGCATATGTAAGACACTGAGTTCTATCCTCAGTACCAACAAAACAACAGGAGGAAAATTTGAACTATAGAAAGATACTTCAATGGCAGGTAGCAAAGATAAGAAAGCTTGGGTGACAACATCCAGAAAACAGGCACCTATTGTGGGATTTAGAATAGCATGTAAATAAGTTGGGTTAGTGTTTTTCTTGTGGCCATTTGTGATGCAACATGAAAGTCTTTCACTCTCAGGTCATCATGCAAATGGATGCATGAAAACAGTGGTATCTGTGTTTGTGACACCTTTTCCACTTCACATGAGTGACTCCTGGGACTCCAGGCACTGGCGGTGTAGACGAAAAGTAAGCAGTCAATTGCTTCTTCCTGGCTTCCAAAAGCCAGCAGGAACAGTTTGTGTGCGTGAGCAGGCTTCTGTTGTTATCATCTCTGTCTCTTTGGGACAAGGTGATGATTACAGATATTAACGAGGAGTGCTTGCTTGAGCTCTGGTGGACTCTATTCAGTGTCAACATGACTTGCTACTGTTGTTGTTTTTAATTTTTACCATTAACTGAAAACATTTAAGAGGAAACCATAAGATTAAAGATGAAACCAGAAGGCTTGTGGTGAAACCCAATAAGGTAGTATCTCCATTTTGTGTTAATTGGTTTTAACTAGCAATCAAAAAGGCCAGATGGCCTCCTCTGGGAAGGAGAGCACTACATTTTAGGGAAATATATGCTTGTCCTTCTTCATGAATATTCGTAATCTTGTTCTTGCCAACATCATCATTTTTCATTTTGTATCTTCAATAACAACACAGATTTCATTTGCATGTTTTAAAGACTATGACATAGGTATGGAAATATCAATCTGTGGAAGTTTGTACATTACAATGTTGTGAACCTAAATGTTGGTGTACTTTTACAAATTGGGGTAATGTTACTATTTGGGATATATACAGAACAATCTAGAAACCAATGCCAGAAATTGACAATGAGATAGTTAAGTTTGTTTTGAGATCTGTAGTCATTTCCAGCAAAGTCTCTGGAGTAACCACTGATGAATTATATGTCAGATGTAGAGATAGCAAACAGGATAGGATGGGGAAAGTATGAGAGGGCTTGAGGAGGTCTGAAAGAGCTTGAGAGTTAAGGCAGAAAGGTAGAGTCATTTGTAGCATAAGAGTTACACCCAAACTGTCAAATTGAGTTGTAATTTTCAATATGATGCTCTGTTCTTATGCTCAAAAAATGGTACAGGTCTTTCCATCTTCTGGGGTTATTTTCTATTTTCTTCCATTTGGTTTGTGTTAAAAGCTAATTTTGGAAGTATGCCACCATCCATTCTACATGGTCCTATTTTATGGAAGGTCTTTTTCTATTACATGTACTATGCTTAGTTCAAAACAGCCCAGATGATACTTACTACTATTTACAAGCCTATATCATAAATATCCAGGCTCAAAAGAACACTTAACCATATTGATTATCAATCTAAAACATTCATTAAGGAAAACCAAACAGGACTATACATAGGTCTCCAAGTAACTGATAGTTCCCAGCTCTTACAAATTACCATTTATTCTGGAAGACAAGGAAAGAATTTGTTTCTAAAAAACAAATAGCTGGGCTGGAGATATGGTTTAGCACTTAAGGCACTTGCCTGCTAAGCCAAAGTACCTGGGTTTGATTCCCTAGTACCCACATAAGCCAGATGCACAAGGGGGCGCATGTGTCTGGAGTTCATTTGCAGGGGCTGGAGGCCCTGGCACACTCACACTCATTCTCTCTCTCTCTCTCTCTCTCTCTCTCTCTCTCTCTCTCTCTCTCCCTCCTAGCAAATAAATAAAATAAAATAAAGTTTAAAAATAGATAGTAAAAAAATGAATAGCTGAGTTGACTTCATTCTCCGCTGTAGAGTTTGCTTCTCTTTTTCAGATGGAGGCAGAACCTGAGGGGAAAGTCAGCTCATCACATTTCAACAGGGCCCCAGCTGAAACCATAGAGTAATTTGGGAAATGAGCAAGAGTGCTGCTTCCTTGGTGAACCTGATACCAGCACAAGGGTGAAGGAGATAAACACAGAGAACACTCAGCTGCTACCAAACCAGATACCCAGAGACACAGAGGCTCCCAAGACCTCATTACTGAAGTAGACCTGAAACAAACCCCACATGGCTCAGGAAAATTCACGGAAGAGGAGATGGAAAGATTGTTAAAGCAACATGTTGGAATATTATGCACAGAGACATTTGCTCCTCCCCATAACTGACAGCTACCCCCACAATGCATGACCCACATTCCCCAATGAGGAGGGTTCCATTGGAGGGGGGAAGAGGCTAACGATGGTAGCAACATGGCTGTATATACACTGCGTACATAACTAAAAATAAATAAATAAAATAAAATAAATAAAAAGAGGAAGAAGAAAGAAAAATAGCATGCACACTAAAATGCAATCATATTTTCAAATGTTTTCATATGAATATATCAGATTATAGCCAAATAATTTCTCATACCTTCTACCTGGTATCTCTGGAGTTTATAAACCTACTCTGAAGTGGCTACCATTATTCAAAAGACTCTTTCTAAATTTATTGTTGACTATTGTCTTTGGAGACTGTGATCCATTTTTGGAATTTCCTCAGAGGCCAAAATCATTTCTACTGTGAAAATGAAATTGATCTTAGGTAACAGGTAAGTCATTTGGAATCCAGGCTGGGATGTAAGAAAGCCAAATGAGATGAGCAAGGCTACTTTGGGGTTAAATTGAAGTGTGCCTACAAATCCATAAGGCTGATTTTCTTGGGTGGTGTGGAAATTGACTTTCAAGCTTCCCTGCATGAGTTCCCAAGTTTGTTTTTTCTAATGGTGATGTCATTGGAATAGTGGACAATGTTCTATTTATCAACAGGCAGTTAACCATCTGGACACTATGTCTTTTTGAGAAGTTGGAGATTTTCCCCATACAAACAATTCCATAAGTACTTGTTTGATTTCCAGAACATATTACAAAAGACTATTTACTCCTGTAATATATTTGAAAGAAGTGTAACACTCTTTTTAATTGCATTTAGTGTGCATTTAGAGGATTATTTCTTCTATGGGAACACTCAATTGGCATCCATATTCTTCTCCAATACTGAAATAGAAATGAAGAGCTCCTCACTTCCATGATGGACAGAAGATGATTAGATATTCTGGGTAAAGGAATAATGATAGTTATTCTTGGTATTCCATTAACTTGTTCACTCTGTTTATAAAAGAGTCACTTCCATGAATTTTGAAATGGACCTGTCCCTTTTAAACTTTTCCTGGTCCTTTATCAATTATCTCCTCACTTTATCATATTTGCTTTTTTCTCTTTACTGATACTTTCACCTATACCTGCAGATTTTGTTCAAGCCTTTTTGTTTGAAACAAAGTTTCCATCCACCTTCGTGTCCTGCATTGGTGGAGTGAAGAAGAGTTAAGCAATGGCTTTGGGTTAGATTGGAAAGCTCTGTATATGAGTGCAGCCAAATGGAAAGAAGCCAAGGGAGAGGGAAAGACTGGAGCTGTGTGAAAGAGAAACCTAAATGCAGTGTCTGGATTAGAAAGAAAGGGTACCTCTTTCTGTGGACTGAAAGAAAGACATGCAAACACACACGCGCGTGTGCACACACACACACACACATGCACACACACCATCTGCAGGGTAAGTCAGAAAGCTGGAGTCCCTGGGAAATGAATACTATAGATGGAGTCTGAAGTCTGGGACAGTGGAGAACCGGGAAGCTCTGACTTCTCAATTTGAGACCAAAAGCATGAAAAAGCTGACATTTTCTTTTGAAATAGGCAGAGGAAATTTACACTTATAGGAATTTAAGCTTTTATTTTTCTTTTATTCTAGTCTTCAACTGATTACATGAGGCCCACTCCTATTAGGGAGGGCATTCTGCTTGCTCACTGAACTAGCTAGATAATAATCTCAACTGGGTGTGGGATCCATACCAATGATTCCAGTACTTGTGAGGCTGACACAGGAAGATTATGGATTCAAGGCCAGCCTAGGCTACAAAGTGAGACCTTGTCTCAAAATAAATAACTAAATAAAACTCACCTAAATATACTTTCAGACATATGCCCATCAGGATGTTTGCCAAAATATCTGGGCACCCCATGACCCAGTGAAGTTAGAAATTGAATTGACAGAATTAAAAACAATAAGCCACTACAATACTAGGGCAAACAATTTTAAAATGAAACTAAGTAAAACTTGAGACCCTTTATATCATTCTGAACAATAAAAACTACAACAAAACTTTCACTTTGTACAATTACTTCAATCACCTTTCCTCAGTGCACATATCTGACATGAGTTTGGCTATTCTATTATTCTTGCCTTTTCTCTCTTTTGCCTTTGTAAACATTAGAATATCTTACAAGAATATTTGTAAAAGATCTTACAATAAGGCTTCCAACTCATCATAATTTTCAAAGGATTGTAAAGAGTAAAAATCATCTTCAGTACAAATTAACTAGAAGAACATGTAACTCTAATGATAAATTTACTATTCATGGCTATAATCAATGCTTAGAGACTCTAATGCCAACATAACAGGTGGATTTTTTTCATGTTTTCCAAATGGATTCAACCTCTAACTTGCCTTTAAAATGTTGTTTTCTCCAAATAAATTATCATAGGAGTTCTTGTGTACTTCAGGGCTGGACTTGAAACTACTTTCAATATTGACTTGCTCCTACTTCTGCCTCCCGAGTGCTTGGCTTAAAGGTGTACACCACCATGCCCAACAACATTCTTTATGATCTTTAGTATAGCATTATTGTGACTTTTCAAACTTTTTTCAGGAATTATGGCATATTTACTATGGAGTTGTTAGTAACGTGGCTGCATATGGAATGTAGAAAGTATAGCCTGTCTTGCTGTGGACCACTCACCATGGGCAAAGTGAACAACATGGAACATTTCTCAATGTTTTCCCCCCTGCTTTATAGGCTGAGTCTGGAAGGCACTATAGAGTTACAGGGACATTGCTTCAGGCAAGACAGGACAAGCAGTAAGATTCTATTTATGCTTCCCCCTTAAGTGAGTTGTAAAGGGAACATCAACCTTGACCTAAATCTCCAAGTTTTCCTTACAACTGAAGTATCAGAGGGCTCAGACTTGTGAACTTGATGTCTATGTGGTGTTTAGAAAACTTTACTTCTTGGTCTAATTTAACTATTATAATTTTCAAAATATTACAAAGTCCTGCATGGCTTTTCTTTATTCAGCATACCTTGGTCCTTGGCCTCAATGTGGGGGGCTTTCTATGGTTACTTGACCACTCATTTAAAGCTACCCTGTATCAAGATAGTAGAATGGACCAGTATAAGCCATTAGTTTTAATTCATTTATGTTTTATTTTTAGTTTCTGTTCATGGCTAATATTCTGCATATCCAATATGTTTCTGGAAAGTTACCAACACAGGGGTAAAGGTAGGATCACTACAATGCTTTGTCTGGGTTATGCACTTCTTCATCAAAGCCTGTAGAGTAACCTGCATCCCATTATTGTCATTTAGATTTGGGTATAAAGACCCCTAAGTGCTTCTATGTATCACATCTTCTGTGTTCTCCACAAAACGCATTCTTTACAAACATCAAAGGCGGCAGTGATGAATGACATGTACCTAATGCATAAAATCCCACTCCCATGTCTATTTAAAGGTAGCCTGCTTTTCTTTCATAGACCCACGTGGTATCAATCTAGACAATTCAGGCTGAAAACAACCACATAACAATCTAAAGAAATTCATGTAAAAGCAGAGGCTTTTGCCTAAATTACTTAGGTAATGATATATGTGTAAAGAGGTTATTAAGGACTTTTCTTTGGGGAGAGAAACAATTAGATTATCCAATTTTATTGACTTTATTAGCGTCATTAGAAATATGGACTCCCTAATTTTCAAAGATGATTAGACATCCTTCTCTTTTATCTATCAGAGGCCAGTCCTCATGTTTCAACTTCGTGGAAATGGAGCTGAACTCTAGAGCTCAGAGGAAATGTTTGGATGAGGAAAATAACTGAGATACTGATTGCTACTTCTGGAAAATAGAGTGCCTCTCATGATGTTATAATTATACAAATGTGAGTCAACATTTTGGTATGTAAAATTTACAGTGTAAATAGCACAATACATTATTTAGAGTCAAATGTTTCCAAAACTGGTGTACATTAAGGGTCAAAGACTGAACTAAATGCAATAAAATAATAGCGAATTCATTAGATTATTTTGTAATAGTGTTTCTAATAATCCTGGAACAGTTGTCTAAGTAAACATGTGTACTCTGATTAAGAATGTGGATATGTAAAAATGTGGTCTTGGTATTTTGGTATAAAACTTAAAACTTGTAAAATTACAGATATGCTTGAAGTTCTTACATACTACTCTACATTTAAATTCATTCAGTCTCTAAAGCTCAATTTCCCCATAAAGAAACTGCCAGCCTGGTGATCCCCCTCTTCATTTCTTCCTACCAACACTTTTTCTTTATTATTCAAAGAACTTTGTTTTTATTTAATTTTGTGCTATAAAAATTTCTACCCTAGCCATTAGATACCAGCAATAAAGCCTCCCTGTATACTGTATTATTGCATATAAATAAAGGTTTTGAAGACAAAAGAGAACTATGGGAAGTACTTTACCCATGACAAGACATTTCCACTTGACACAGGATCCAACAAGTACTAAAGAGCCTACCTGCAGTACAGTTTAAACCTCTTCTTCTTATAACAGCACAGGATCAGAGGTTTCTGTTTCAGAAACTATCAAATGTACAAATAAGAGGAAGTGTCTTTCTATACAGAGAAATCATTGTAGAAGATATGTGTATATGTTGATGAAAAACTAAACAATACAATAATGGACATATAGCTAGTCTTAGGAATGATTCTGTGGGGCTAAATATTTACCTTTAGTAAGCTTTGCTTAGAAAACTCAAGAAAAATATTGTTCATTTCTACCATTTTCTACCTATACACATTTTTTCTATTCAAAGACTACCTCTTATAGTATCAATGAAAATGTTGGCTAAAGAATAAAAATGTGAGGCTAAGAGATTGACATGTAATCAAAAAGTCTATCAAAAGAGTACATTTATGTAAGGTTTCTATTTAGTTTGCAGTTTTCTGAAAGGAACCAGGGTAGGCTCCTACAGGTTGAAATTGCCTGTTGCCCAAAGATGTACTAGAAAAAAATGTTCTGGGGACAGGTGTTGACAGCTAGATTTATGAGTTAATGACTGATTTTCTCCAGAAGTAAAAGAAAGCACAGGGTTTAAAAAAATAGAGAGATTTAGGCAGATTTAAAAGGTGGGGAGGGAGAAAGTTGGCCAGAAAGATGTACAGTGGTTATGCAAAGGATCTAAATAAGAGTTTTCCAAGTAAAAGTGACATCTTGATGTGACCAAGGAGATCAGCACTGTATGTCCACAGTGACATCTCCTTGAGCATATGACAAAATCAGCTTTCTCTTGGCACCTAGTGCAAAGACTTACCACTGAAAGAAAAAAAAAAAAAAAGATAAGTAAAAGTGCTAACGGGTGCCTTCAACTCACAGCCCTGGAATGCTTATGCTATATTCTGGGCCAACCTTTGTGGGAAGGAAAGAAATTAGACAGGGATGTAAAATGCTGTGACAGTGAGTTTTTCAGATAAGGATAATAAGCTTCCATTCTTGATAGCAAGCAATTTGGGATTCAGTGAAGAGGTCTGAAGAGAGGGAATGCATAAGGTGGCCATGGTAACAAGGATGGAAAAATTTAACAGAAACATTTCAGTCATTTCAGAAAGAGAAGATGGGTTGGCTATGAAGAAGAAAAAAGTACAATAATGAACAACTTATTTGCAATATAGATAATAGTTTTATCTGTCTAGATAAAGAAGAAATATAGGTTAGAAAATGGTACAGGAAGATGTTTAGACTTTGTGGTAATATAAATCTTACTTTTGCTTTAGTTGTGTATTAGTGATCATGAGATTAAATGAATTTTCTTTAAACTTGCTCCACAATCTAAGAATTTAAAGCAAAGCCTGGGGCCCATGGGCTCTCTAAAAATTCCATACATAAATGTTAGGGGCCAATGAATTTGTAAGAGAAATCTTTTTATTAATTTTAAATAATTTTATTAACTTTAAGTTTACTCATTGATTAAAAAGTTAATATTTTCTTTAGTTAGAAATGTAGGCAGCAAATTGTATTAACCACATCTGTAATTTACCAAGTAACAATCACAGTTATTTCACCTTATAACTTCACAGATATTTTGAAACATAATTTATATTATATATTAATGTCATTATTTTGAGATTATGATGTTTGGTACAGTGCTCATTTTATATTATTATTTAACACAAAAGGAACACAGATATTACTATATCATACATATATAAAATCAACCTAAACTGTATTTAAATATAATTTGTTTTCTTTGAAATGCTATGTTCTTAATTTTATGTGTTTGAAGAGATCTTCCAGAAGAAATTGATTTCTGATATGACCGCCGTATGTAACCCCACTGACTGTCTTCCAAATTACAATGGTAATAATTAAAGATAAAATAAATGCTGACTATTTAAGACCTCTGAGGATGATCATAGGGCAAAAAGAAAAAATTCCAACAAAATGTGAAAATTAGGCAAGAAAATGTACAACTGAGCCAGTAGGTATATTTCAGCACTGCCAAAAACAAAATAGATCCTTTAAGGAAAGTGTACAATTTGAGTTAAGACTGCCTTCTCCCTCCACAGGTTCAACTCATCTAAGTGAAGACATCAATTCAAGGTTGCTACTGCCAAGCCAGATGTGAAGGTGCACACTTGCAATCCTGACATTCTGGGAGCTGAATGTGAGGAAGATGGTAAATTCGAGACCAGCTGGAGATAGTGAGACCCTATCTCAATAAAAAAGACAAAGAGAGATGGCTTAGCAGTTAAGGAACTTGCCTGCAAAGCCAAAGGACCTCGGTTCAATTCCCCAGGACCCATGTAAGCTAGATGCATAAGGTGGTACATGCGTCTGGAGTTTGTCTGCAGTGGCTGGAGACCATTCTCTCTCTCTCTCTCTCTCTCTCTCTCTCTCTCTCTCTCTCTCCCTCCCTCCCTCCCTCCCTCCCTGTGTGCTTCTCTCCCTCTCAAATAAATTAATAAAAATAAAAATATTAAAAAAGGAGACAAATCCAATGCAAACAAAAGAAAATGCAGAATAAAGGATTGCTATTGCCAAGAGTACAGGAACACTGGGCTTCCTCTCACCTCAGTTCTAACTGGAAGTCCCCCCGCCCCAGAAAAGCAGGATGTCAACATTTTTCATCTTGCCTCAGTTGCCAGTTGCAGATAGACCCCAGCAGTGAGTCATGTGGCAATAGCCCCTTTTGTGTCCAACTCCATCTGGTGAAATGGAAACTCTACCTTGGCACAGCTGACTGACAATATTGGAGCCTCACTAATCATTTCTGTGGTTCAGGAAGTGGTGATTCCACAAGAGGATCTCAATTACTATTCTGGTTGAGCACTGAAAGCTCACTATTAGAGTGAGATAAGCCCTCAGTGAAAAGCCTGCCATTGTTTACACACCCACTTCAAGAATCCAGGTTTAGAGAATTTCCTGGTGTGTGTGGATGGGATGGGGGAAATGAGTCATGAAATAATTCCTAATATCTTCCCAATGGAACTAAAATCCTTTATAGTAGGACATGGAGAAAAACCCTTTTTAAGGCCAGAATAAACATCAAGTGCTTATCTCACAACTCCTATTAGTTTATTTGTCTAGTAATTCATATCCCAAGACATTTTTATAGACAATAGAAGTAAGAGGGCGCAAAGAGGAATAATATTCAATGTAATAATGACAGAAAATACCCAAATGTATTGAAAAGTAATAAAGTACATATTCAAGTTAGTGAACTCCATGAAAGATAAATGCTGAGAGACCTACAAACTGATATAATCACAGTAAAATTACTAAAAGTAAAAAAAGGGGGGAAATTCTGAAGGCAAGATAAGAACAACATATTAAAAAGCATGGGGGCCTGAAGGTAATAGAATAACACATGCAAAATAGACAATCCAAATGCATCAAGAACAAGGAAAGAGATTGCTAATGAAAAACCTACCCACAAAATGTCAGGCATGGTAGTATAAGCTTTTAATTCCAGCAATAAGAAAACTGCAACAGGAGCATCTCAAGAAGAATGCCGGCCTAGGCTAGACAGGGAAACCCTTGGCTCCAAAAGCATCTCCTCCCCCCAAGAAAATTTACTCACAAAGAAAACTCCAGGCATAGATGGGCTTCACCATTGAATTGTACCAGACCGACATTATAGAAAATTTCATTCCAATACTTCAAAAACTCCTCTAAAATTAGAAGAGGGAATGCTTCCTAAATCATTTTATGAAGCTAATATTAGCCTGACTCCAAAGCAAGAAGACACATCCCAAATAAATAAAGCTACAATCTGAACTGTCTGATGAATGTGAACATAAAACCCTGTTACAAAATACTAACTACCCCAAACTTGCAATATATGAAAAGACTTAGGATCTATCCACTGAACTGTAGGTGAGTGCCATAAATGCCTCTGGATAAGTGTAAAAGGGACCCTTGAGGTCAAAAGGCATCTCAGAGCTCAGGGTGACCAAGCAGAAGAAAAACAAAGACAAGGTGAGCCTCCTGGACATGATAATGTGATAGTTAA
This sequence comes from Dipus sagitta, assembly GCA_036346955.1. Lineage (NCBI taxonomy): Eukaryota > Metazoa > Chordata > Mammalia > Rodentia > Dipodidae > Dipus > Dipus sagitta. Next base: position 98,385,851 of record CM070776.1, read on the forward strand.
CATTCAGGTTCTCTTCATTGGATTTAGAATCACCTAGAAGACCCAACTGAGTGTTCCCATGAGGGTATTTCTGAAAAGACTTAACATAGGTGGGAAGACCCACACTAAATATGTGTGGCAACATCCCATGTATTGGAGTTCAGACTGAATAAAAACAAGAAAGTGTCTGAGCACCAGCATTCCATTCTGTCTCTCGCTGCTTCTTGACTGTGAATGCTCTGTGAGCAGTTGTCTCATGCTCCTGGCCCCATGCCTTCCCCACTATGATGGGCTGTATCCTTAAACTGTGAAAAAAAATACACCCTTCCTTCCTTAAATTAATTTTTCAGGTATTTTGTCACAACAATATGTAGCAGACAGAAATTGGAATGAGCCAAATATTCCAGAAGAGATACTGCCAGGACAAGAGGAAGCTGGCCTATGCAGGAAAAATGACAAATGGGGAGGATCCTGAAGTAAACACCAAAGCAGGAATGGAGACCTCAGCAAGAACTAGAATGCACTTGTAGTGCATTATGACACCTCCAATGGCAGCTGGGGCAAGTAGTATCCTGGCTCCAACTGTCAGACAACGTGGAAGAGGATGCAGGAGGCAAAGTCTGTGCCATGGTGGTATTTTCATAACTATGCTTCCTCATTCCGAATCCTGATTAAAGCCAGACTGTATTGTTTAAATACTTTATTTTTTTATTTATTTGCAAGCAGAGAGAGATAGACAAGAGACAGACAGAAATAAGGGTGTGCCTGGGCCTCCCGCCACTACAAAGAAACTCCAGATACATACACCACATTGTACATCTGGCTTTAAGTGGGTACTGGGGAATAGAACCCAGGTCATTAGGCTTTGTAGTCTGAGCCATCTCTCCAGCCCAAGAGTATATTTTTATTCAATCTTGCTTCTGGGTAACACTAGAAGAAACCCCACTTAGTTAGAAATGGAATGCTCTGGATTTATCCAGAGGTTAAGGTTATCTCTACAAGAGTACCATGTTAAGAGGATTTTGCTCTAGGCTTATGAGCTATTTGGTGACATAGATGACCCTAAAGGATAAGAAGTCCAGGCCAATGTGGTCTACAAGTAGTATGCTTGTGTAGGGTGTGCAGCTCAGCTCTTTCTAGCATGGGACTAACACTGTCCTATCTAAGCGCAAGGGAAACAACTCTCAGCTCTGTGGCCTTATGGCTGCCTCTCAGCCATCTAGCCATTGAGACCATGCACTCTGGGTAGCAGAATAAGCATATAAGTTAAGGGTAGAATATAGTATGTCTTATCCATTTCTGAGCCAGTGACTGGTATGCAGCTATTCCCCTCAGGATGTCCCTTTGTCTACCAAGGCAGACATTGCTAAATGATCATGGTTCTTAATAATGGAAACTTGGCATGAGTCCATTCACCCTCATCCTGGGGCTCCAAGCATATTTATTCAGAGATGTAGCATAATGTGGAGTCTTTTTGGCACTCCTGTCCTGAGGACACTTCATGAATGACAGAAACACAGCAGAACTCCAGTACAGACAGACAGATGCAACAAAATAGGAGACCTTGTACTAGAGATCTAGGGAAGTAAACGATCTACATGACAACCAAACTTCCTCTGATGTTGGGAGGAAAATCAGTCTCCATTGGTGTGAATTTAGAAAAATCAATTAAGTCAGAAGAGAAAAATCAAATGTTAGGTTTTCAGATCTCATATATAAACTACCAAATAAAGCAAAACCCACTTATTAAAAATAATTTTAAGAAAGAATACTATAGAATAACCAAAGGGTATATATCCCATGGATAGCAGGTTGTTTTCACCTCCAAAAATTAACAAAATATATAATATATAGCAAAGGGTGGTGGCACATGACTGCAATACCAGCAGCCAGGAGGAAGAGGAGGAGGCATGAGGATAGTGAGGTCAGGGCGAGCCTGACCTACATAACAAGACCTTGTGTCAAACATAAATAAATACATGCAAAGGCAAACGTAAAAACACATGATATATAGTAAAAATGGCATTATCATCTCAGTAGACACAGAAAAAAAATTGATAAAAATCCAATACACATTCATGATCAATCAACGAAGAATAAATGGTAGGAAAACTTCATCATTCTCCCCTATACCCCTTAATTGCTGCAGATACTGAAATGCTCTTTTTCTTTTCCTTCTCAGTATGTTTCTTTTAAATTTTAGTTTTTTTTGAAGTTACTTAATTTTTTTTATTGCTTGCTCTGCTTATTTTAAGAAATATCCGGGCTGGAGAGATGGCTTAGCGGTTGAGCGCTTGCCTGTGAAGCCTAAGAACTCCGGTTCGAGGCTCAATTCCCCAGGACCCACGTTAGCCAGATGCACAAGGGGTGCACACATCTGGAGTTCATTTACAGAGGCTGGAGGCCCTGGCGCGCTCATTCTCCCTCTCTCTCTCTCTCTCTCTCTCTCTCTCTCTGCCTCCTTCTCTCTATCGCTGTCAAATAAATAATAAACAAACAAAAAATTTTTTTTTAAAAAAAGAAATATCCTAGGGCTGGAGAGAGGGCTTAGCAGTTAAGGCACTTGCCTGCAAAGCCTAAGGACCCAGGTTTGAGTACCCACCTAAGCCAGATGCACAAAGTGATGCATACTTCTGGAGTTCATTTGCAGTGGTTAGAGGCCCTGGTATATCCGTTCTTTTTTTTTCTTTTTTTCATTATTAATTAGTTTTGTATTCAGCAAATACAGTCAGTTTGGTACCATTATTAGGCTCATCCATGACCTACCCCCTCCCCTTGGCCCCTCCTTGTTGAGGTATACGGGTCATGCATTGTGGAGTTAGCCCACAGTTATGGGTAAGATAAATGTCTCTGCATATCATGACCCAACATGTGGCTCTGCCATTCTTTCCGTCCCCTCTTCCACAAAATTTCTCTGAGCCATGTTGGGTTCATTTTGGTCTGCTTCAGTGATGAGGAGTTGGGGGCCTCTGAGGCTCTGGCTCTCTGATTTGGTAGGAGCTGATTTTTCTCTGTGTTGATCTCCTTCCTCCTTGTGCTGGTATCCGGTTCACCAGGAAAGCAGCACCCTTGCTTGTTTCACTAATTTTTCTTAGTTTCAGCCGGGGCCCTTTTGAGGTATGATGGGGTGGCTCTCTCCTTAGGATCTACATCTATCTGAAAAAGAGAAGCAGATTCTCCAATGGAGAGTAAGGTAGCACCAGGACAAATGAGATAACCCTTACTTTTTTATAGAGAATTTAATAGGTGTAGGTCCTCTTGTAGCCCACAATTGGTGGTAGCTTGATAATGGAGAGTGTGCTTATGTTTGGATATGGTTCTGTCTGGTTTCCCAGCTCCAGCTATGGGTTCCGTACCACTGAGGGGATCAGCTAGCTCAATCAAGAGCAGTTGGTTCCCCACCATGGCTGTGTGCCACTATTGCACTTGTGTGGGCATCACAGCAGGTTAGTCGCTGCTAAGTAGGTTAGACCATGAGTTGCTTGGACAGATATTGGTCATTTTCCCCCAGTCACCCATGTAGCACCTTCTGGCATTAGACATGCTGACTGTCTGAGGACTGACTCTCTTCCAGCTTCCAGCCATGCCATTCCATTTTACGTGTTGACCACATAACGTGTCTTCAGCAGTAGGGTCTTACCACTAACCTTTGGTGGTTCATCAAGTACTTGGACAGAAATATGTCTTTCTTTTAGGAAACCTTGTAGGTCTCTCTGATCAAAGCTCATTGTTGATGATAGCCACATGGTGGTACTGGGAGTTACAGGTCAGTGCCCACTAACTAAAGGAAGAAAAAGATAACTAATATACAAGAGTTACAGAGAGGAGAGAGACAGAGAGAGAGAGATTTAGAGGGAAGGAGGGAAGCTGTAGAAGATTAAGGTCAGTCTTGATCCTACCCTCTCCAGTGTCCTGTGGTTCAGGTGTTGCCTGTAAGGGCCTGGTGAAGGTTCAGCCATTTGGTCTGCCTTTTAGGAAGCAAAATTTTATGGTACCATTGCCATTTGGGTCTAGATTTGTGTCCCCCCCCGTCCGTTGCCCTCCCCTCCCTCCCCACCTATCCTATTGTCTAGTCCAAGAGATGCTTACTGGGTATGTAAGGCATCTTGTGTAGATTCAGGTTATGTGCTGTAGATGAGTGAGACTATGTGGCAATTTTTTTTTCTGTGATTGGGTAAGTTCACTGAGAATGATCTATTCCAGGTTCAACCCTTTTTCCTCAAATTTCATTGTGTCATTTTTTCTTACTGCTGTATAGAATTCCATTGTGTAGTTATACCACATCTTAGTTATCCATTCTTCTAGTGATGGACATCTGGGTTGATTCCATACTTACGTACAATAAAGCATGATGATTCCCTCCCCTCCCCAACTTTCCCCATTATAAACCCAGACTCCATATTCCCTCCCTCTCACCATTAGTCTCTCTTTTATTTTGATGTCATCAGCTTTTTCTCCTCTTGTGAGGGTCTTGTGAAGATAGTGCCAGGCACTGTGAGGTCCTACTTATACATGCTGAAAGTTATCAAGGCCAATTTCTGTCTTGTCAATTGCATTCTCACCAGTCCTACCCTTCCTTTGGCTCTTACATTCTTTCCACCACTTCTTCCATAATGGACCCTGAGCCTAGCAAGGTGTGATGCAGATGGTTCAGTGCTGAACATTCCTCCATCGTGTCTTTTCAGCACTATGGTGCCTTTTGGGTCATCCCAGTGGTCATCACCATCTGAAAAGAGAAGGTTCTCTAACCACAAGTGAGAGTAGCATTAACACATGGGTATGTACATTAAGTAAAGTGCTTACAGGGTTGTTTGGTGAGTGTAATATATGTATTGAGCCAGACAAGAGCAGGCATTATACTCCTAATGCTCATGATCTTCCCCACCATAGGCTTTTGATTAGGTTTTCAGTGCCAGCCATGTATTCCCTCCCATAGAGCAGGTCTGCAGTCAAATTAGAGAGTAGTTATTTTTCCCCCATAACAGGCATGCCACTATTGCACCCATTGGTTTATTTGTCATGGATGGCCAAACTTGGGGCTCGAAGTGTCCACTTTTTTCCCCACTGATGGCTTCTGTCTCCCATAAGGCTGCATGCAGAGCAGCTTTGTCCAGCCTTCTCTCAGCTGGTCTGCCAGGAGAGGGTTTTCAGCTCAGCCCCAGTTTTATTTCCTGGTGATCTTGCACCCCAGCCATTTGGAATCCTCAGCAATAGGGTCTTATCATCTATTCGTAATGGGAAATCAAGAGCCTTGGCAATAGCCTGTAATGTTTTAGGGGCATCAGGGACCTCCCTAACCAACAACTCACTGGAAGGTATCCCATCCCTGGCACTGAAATTTTTCTAGTAACAGTCTATGTCTTCTTGGTGTGTTATTATCTAAAAAAGTAGGTTATCATGGGACTTATTCACAATATCCTGAATTTTGCTTAACCCTCCCCCACACTCTTTTTACTCAAACTCTTCCCCTGACCTCTCATAGGCCATTCCACCCACAATAATCTGTCCATCCAGTTACAGTACCATCCCATTAAGTCCACCGTTCTCCTCCCTCCCTTATAGCCCTTTTCTAGCTTACTGTCCTCTGCTTCCGATTTTTACTCCAACTCACACACAAGTCTGAACATTTGTAATTAGGATCCACACATGAGGGAAAACATGAGACATTTGACTTTCTGGGCCTGGGTTACCTAACTTCATATAATCTTTCCAGATCCATCCATTTCCCTTCAAATTTCATAATTTCATTTTTCTTTACTGCTGAATAGGACTCCATTGTATAAATGTAGCACATCTTCATTATCCACTCATCAGTGAGGGACATCTAGGCTGGTTCCATTTCCTAGCTATTATGAATAGAGCAGCAATAAACATGGTTGTGCAAGTATCTCTAAGGTAGTGGGAAGAGTCATTAGGATAAATGCTTAGGAGTACTATAGCTGGATCATATGGTAAATCTATTTTTAGCTGTCTCAAGAAACTCCACACTAATTTCCACAATGGTTATTCCAGATTACATTCCCACCAACAGTGCAGAATGGTTCCCCTTTTTCCTCCTCGTAACCAACATTTGTTTTCTTGATGATAGCCATTCTGACAGGAATGAGATGGAATCTCAATGTAATTTTAATTTGCATTTCCCTTATAGCTAAGGATGTAGAACCTTTTTTAGATGTTTATATGCCATCTCTATTTCTTCTTTTGAGAACTCTCTATTTCCTTAGCCCATTTCTTAATCAGGTTATTTGATTTCTTATTATTTAGTTTTCTGAGTTCTTTGTATGTCCTAGATATTAATCCACTGTCAGATGTATAGCTACCAAAGATTTTCTCCCATTCTATATTTTGCCTGTTTGCTCTATTATATTTATTAAAAAGCACAGAAATTGTCCAGCAGGGTTATAAAATATGATTCCTGAGGGATCCATTATCTGAGGAAAGAGTTACTAATGAAAAAGTACTTCAGCTTAGTCTTCTAAAGAGTGCACTGTCCATTAGGGTAGCCACTAATCATGTGTAGTTATTTATAATTGAATTTAAATTAACAAATTAAAATGCAGACATGGGAGATATGTAGCTCCTGAACCAGGTTTAGTGGAACACATCTTTAAACTTAACTGTTTGTTCCAGTACTCAGGAGGCTGAAGCAGGAGAAAAATTAGTTTGAGGTCAGTCTGGGCTAACTTGTTACATAGTGAAACCCAGTCTCATCGAAGAAGTTAAAGAAGATGAGGAGGAGGTGGTCTGTATACACTGCTATTTAAATCCTTTGATACCCTATGGCATTTTTATATGTAAAAATATGAATTTCTTTCATTTGCTGGGCTGACTTCAAGTTAGAGGCTTCAGTCTTCAAGAAGTGGACTCAGTAAACAGAGTTCCTCAGGCAGGGCCTGAATATAGACAGAAGGAACTCTGCAATCCTAATTTAAAAGCTGCCAGACATTTCAATACAGGTGAAATTTGTTTGATTGGAATACCTAAGGCTGAATGCAAATTGGACAATGAATATAAAGTGTCATTACCAGGAGGCAAAAGATTTTAATTACTCGTATATTGTTTGGTTTACAATTTTAGGTGAAACGACAGCAGTAGCTACATAAACAGGACGTTCCAATTTAGCCACAATTTAATGAAAAAACTATAGTTGACTTGTCTGAATGCCAAGCCTGTGATTTTAAACCTGTATACTAGCTTTCAGAAATGCATTTCCCACCCTGAAGCCATCTTGTAGATATATTTCGCAGTTCCATGTTTCATTTATACTCAGAATTGTTCTCCTTGACATACATCGCAATTTATAAGTATTGGAAACAGCCAGCTATGAAACTAAAGTTAGGAACAAATTTGACAATGTAAAGAAATTGTATCATTACAAGCTTCCAACAAGAAATGTTTATAGTGCATTTATCACTGTCATTTGGCTTACCCTGGCCTCTTGGTAGTGACAGATATTTTCCTGTGAAAAAGTAACACGGGAATTTTATTTTAGCAGTTCTTTAGTTAATAATACAAATCTCTGTTCAGAGAAGTCATGATGACCTTTACCAGTGATTTAATGCATGACTCAGAGATGGACCACCGATGAGAGTTAGGCATTCTGTAGCGGCAAAGCAGTTTTTAATTTTTCCATTTTGTTCATTTTGAAAGGAGAATAGGAAATAGCATATTAATCATGTTTATTTTCTACTTGCAAGACGTCATTCTGAATTGCAGGATTTGAAAGAACTTTAATGATTGATTAATTTTTATCAACTGTTTCTAATAATATTTTATGTAAGACCTTGGTCAAAAAGAGAGGTGCATAAAGAAATAATTCTCATCTTTAAGAAAGAATGATAGAACTTAGTTCTGCATTACTTTTCCATACCTCATATACATCAAACATTTGAGAAAGTATTCTAATTAATCTCCCTTTAGCTACATTTTGAAAGCTTATTTGAAATCAAGTGATACATTCCGTATGTCTACATCCATGTAACTGCCACTTAGACCAGGAGTCAAGAAATATTTTATGTAAAGGCCAAAGAGTAAATGTTTTCAACTCTGCAAGCCACATGGGTTTGTCAGAACTACTTATATATTTCAGCATTGTACCTTAAAAGTAGCATAGACAATGTGTAAATGAAGAGGTGTAAATTGCCTACAGATATTTATTTAGGGATAATAGAAATTTGATTTTCATAAACTTTTTAACATTCCTGAAATATTCCTTTTATTCAATAATTTAAACTATAAATATCATTCTCTGCACCAAACCCACACAAAAATAGGTGGTAACATTGTTATTCTGCCCCCAGAGACAGTTTTATGATCCCTGACCTATGTCAAAATATAATGCAGTTACAGCTGGGAGTAATGGCACATACGTGTAATCCCAGAACTCAGGAGGCTAAGCAGTAGGGCTGACCATTCCAGATAAACCTGGACTACATAGCAAGATCCTGATCCAAAAAATAAGTAAATAAATACACACACACACACACACACACATGCTCATGCTTTCTTTCTCTCTCCCCCCATCATCACATTTATAAATTTTTGACACTTTTGGTTTTTGAGACAGGGTATCACACTCGCTTTAGCCCAGGCTAACACTGAACTCACTGTGTAGGTCAGGCTGGCTTCTCACTCATGGCAATCATCCTTCCTCAGCTTCTTTAGTGCTGCAATTACAAGCCTGCACTACCCCACCTGATTTATAATTTTTTTCCATGGATAGCAGAGGGAAAGTTTCTGGTTTAGCAGATAAATTGGAAATTACCTGCTGTGATAAGCTCTCCACCCACCAAACGTATATAGAAGATCCCAAGACTGTCCTGAGCAGGCACACAGACATGATGAAAATGGAGTCCATCCAGTCAATGTACCTGCTTTCCATGGCATTAAACTCAAAACTACTTAGCTCTGCAGGACTGTGGAGGAATATGATTGTCTGACATTGCAGACCAGTCTTATCAACCCTAATTTCTGTTTTGGCTACCATACTCCCTTAATTGCGACCCACTCAAAATTAAATGCTGTAAACAAAATAAGAAAAAAGAACACATTCCCTACAGTTAGATTTAAAAAAAAAATGCCTTTGAGCAGTTTGTCCTGAATAAGAGGTGGCAAAATTCTTATGAAACACAAAAGAAACAAACATTCTCTTCTAAAAGAGAAGGCAAAAAAGAATGGGAGTGATTTTCTTCTTGTTTTCACCATAAGTTTTCTCTTTCTGTCTCTTGTTTTGCTACATCACTCTCGGTCTCTGTCACCATAGCTTTTCTATTTCATCTTTCTCTCTTTCTGTATATTTTCCTCTCATTTTATTTCTTTGTATGTGTCTCTCTGTATCTCTCAATCTCAATCTTCCTTTCAGTTACTCTGTTTATGTCACTGTTTCTCTGTCTTGATGTCTCTTTTACTCACCTTCTGTCATCATCGCTCAATCCCCCTTCCTTTCTGTGTGTGAATATGTGTATCCCTGTGTGTGCCTTTGTTGCTTTCTGTGTGTGTCTTTGTGTTTTTATATGTGAGTTTGTCTCTTTGTGTCAGTGTTTGTGTCTTTGTGTATGTGTTTCTTTCCGTGGGTGTCCCTGTCTGTCTCCCACACCATACTTATTCACACACACACATACTCTCAGGCCTGTCTCCTAGACATAGAGGAAACAAAGCCAAGTATTCTGGAACATTGCACCTATTCAGAAAGAAGCACAGAAAAATGGAAACTCACTAAGTAAGATTGGGGGCACCTTTAACCCTCATTCTGCATGTGCAACTCTCTACATCAAAATGGTCTAAATGCAAATTCCTGCTGAGGTTTTTTTTGTTTTCAAAGGCCATTCTTTAAGATGGTGGAGTTAGCTTTAAATATTGGGCAAATATGAGGATAGAGTAAGGTTTGAGTAAGCCCACACACAGACAAATTGCCACTGTGTTATCGCGCCATCGTTAGTGAGTCATTTCTCTAGCTTCAGCATTGCTTTTTTCTCCATTTTCTCTTCGGAAATATGAATCCTCACAATGAAACAAATATTCATGGTTTTGAGAGGCAAGAGAAGCTCCTTCTTACTACCTGGACTGTATATGTAAGAGTCTTTCTTCATCCCTCCCTTCATATCTTTCCCTCTCAGGGTGTGTTATTGTAGTGGAAAAGGGACAAAATTAAAGATGAAAATTAGGAGACCAACTATCACTTGTTGGGTGAACTTGGACAAGTCACTTATTTTCTATAGATCTCAGCTTCCTCAGTCAGAAATGTGATGGAAAAGCATTAAGGGAGTGGACTAGGCTTTGGGCTCCTGGATGTCCTAGTACGGTTTGACTGAAGACAATTGAATAAAATGAGGTGTTTTTTTTCTTTCTTTTTTTTTTTTAAAAAAAAAGGTATTTGGGGGGCTGGAGAGATGGTTCAGTGGTTACTTGCTTTCAAAGTCTGCCAGGCTGGATTTGACTCCACAATTCCCACTTAAAGCCAGATGTACAAAATGGTGCATGCATCTGGAGTTCACTTGCAGTAACAAAAGGCCATTTTTCTCTGTCTTGCTCTCTCTCACACACACATACACAAATAAAGATTTATATTTAGGGCTGGAGAAATTGCTTAGTTGTTAAGGTGCTTGTCTGTGAAGGCTAGAGACCTAGGTTCTCAGTACCCACATTGGCCAGATGTGCAAGGTGGCACGTTTGTTTGTAGTGGCTAGAGGCCTTAGCATGCCCATTCTCTCTTTTTCTCTATATTTGCCTCTCTTTTGTTCTCTCTCTCTAAAATGAAATAAAATATTTTTAATTAAAACTTTTTAAAAGGTACTAGACTGTGTAATCTATATGGCTCTTTTTTATCCAAAATGCCTCTGATTCTAACTGGAAAGCTCAAGATTTTAGACCTATATCTTAAAATTAGGCATGCTTAACTTAAAGATATGCATGCTGAAATGGATGCCAGAGTTTCATTGGTCAATACTTCTGTAATTTGTATAATTGACTATTTTTGGTGTGTTCCAGAAAAGTTTCAGCTGGGTCATTTGACAGAATTATTTATGTAGGCTTGGAAAGAGAAATGTTAAACAAACTTCCATGCTCCCATTCACTTACACTATAGTGTCAAAAGCAAATATACCTATGGAAAATATTAGAACCCCAAAATGAAAAGAAATAAACCTAGGATGTGGCATGGAACCTAGTGCCAAATGCTTTTCTGAGAAAAGTTGTTTTTTGTCCATCTCATATCGAACTTGATTGCACCATTATTAAAATATACTGACTCGGCACTTAGAAAGACAAGGGCACTTGGGCATTTTATATTACTATAAACGAAGATAGAAGGCATTATATTCCAATTTCTAACATTTCCTAAGATTTTTTTCTTTGAACTTTGAATGTAATGCCCCTTTTTCTCTGACTTTGCCTTGAGGCTGGCAAACATGAGTCAGTATTCTTGAGTCCAGTATCCTCATCCTATTCCATAAACTCTGCTAGTGAATAATCCTTGTTGCTCCTTGACATGCATAAAAATCACTATAATTCACATTTGGGCCCCATGACCCTGTTCCAAATTTCTAGTAGTTTTCAAACAAAGCTAATCCCTTTAGGTGTACTTTTAATGGTTTGTAAACAAAAGTTCCTCATTTATCTCCCTAGCTTTGGCCTGCTGAACAATTTCAAGGAACCCTTCTGTGACTCCTTGGAGTTAAAGCTGAAGAATCTTATAATGGTAAGTCTCTAATTTATGGCTTTTAGGAAAAGTCATTTCACATCAATTGACTCCCCTTGTAGCTGAAGAAAATCCCTACAAATTCACATATGTTTCCATAATGAGGAATATCTCAATTATGAGTGCCAGTAAAGCTCCCTAAGACTACCAGTTAATGTATAGTGGAAGGTTCCTTTCTAAGAGTTACATACATGTCACTACCTTGTCAATGATGGGGGCCAGGATGCCTGAGAATTCAGAAAAGTGGCCTCCTACTGATTCAGAGGGATATTGGTAGAATTTAAACCTTACTGAATCAGATTCTACTCTAGTAGTACAGAGAAAAATACATTACTGAGCCATAAAAATGAGGATAAAGGGAGGTAGGAAATTTTAATTATGAGCTATTGGAAATGGAAAGTTTTTTTTTTTTTAATTCCCTTATCGTAAGGTGAAATTAGCCACAGAAGGCCTTCTGAAAAGGACTTTCTCTAGGTAACTGATTCCAGAAATTGGTAGGAGTTTATCTAATTACACTGACAATTATGTGTAAATGAAGGAAGAGCTTTAACAGTATAGAGTGATGCATGAAAAGTTTTAAGGAATTTTATAACTCTTCTCAAGAAAATTTCACTTACCATTGTAATTAGCTTAGCAAACTAGATTCTTAGAGTGTACAAATGATCTCTGCTGGTACCTCCATTTTCATCAGCTCTAAGTTAGTAGATTCCAAACAAGGCCATTGGACTGCCTTCTGTTCAGTGGAGGTTTGGCTCTGCTTGTGTCAATTCAGTTATTTCCTGTACACCGCTGCATCCCTCCCCTTGAATAATGTGACATCAACAAGGCATTAGTTCGTTGATAGTTACTTGCGTAGAAATGAGCCAGTGCATTGCATATTTGGTGTTGCTGTTGCCTTGGCTCACCATTACTCCTCTTGGAAATTGGCTGAATAAAGCTCTTTGCTTATAGGTCATGTGACCTGAGAAATTAGATCTGAAATTGTGGACCCTTCTAATGGGATTGTACCTGTATCTATGATAAAAGAACTCTCTTTGCAAACTAATTGTGTAAACAAGAGAAATCTTAGCCTACTTTAGTGTGAAGACATCAGCAGTAGCATTTATACCCCCAAACTGGATGTCCTAATTATAAATGAGCTGTGCCTATTTGTCAAACCACTTATAGATCTCTGAAACATATAGCTTTGTCTTTTATCCTCTTGTCTCAGTTATTCGGATTACTTTATGTACTTGAAAGTAATGAGATTGCATTCCCCCCTCCCAATATCCTATCACTCATACGTTTCATTTAAGGCAGACTGACCTTTCCCCCCAATTAGAACAAATTAGTGACGTTTTACTTCATCTCAAAACCACTGAGCTTTTGTAAGGGCAGAGTCGATAGTGGGGCCCTAATGGGGCCTTGAAAGCTGAGCAGAAGAGAAAGGAACACAGAAAGCAGAAGGAGTAAAGGAAGCAGGGGGTAGGGGTTCAAGGGATGATGACAGAGGGCGAGGTGGTGGTGACAGTGGTTAGGACTCAAAGGAAAGGGAATGAAATGAGATGAGAATGGGGTGGCCTAGAGACAAGGGAGAAAAGCCATGGGATTGCAGAGGGGGGTGGGTGTTGCGAGTGAAAATAGGGGAAGAAAGAGCAGGGCCAGGTGTGAGTTGCATTGAGCTCAGAATTGGGGCCAGTGGAGAGGGTCGTAAGGAGCTGCCCCATCTGCTTTCATTGATGTTCTGGCTTCTGCTTCAACCAGGACAGAACTCCAGCTTGCAATTCCTGTCTCTCAGTATTTCTCTGCATCCAGTGCCCATTTTTTGCATGCTGGTAGGAATATAAAGGAGAAAGATAACGGGAAACACAAAGCACACTGATTTTGTAAAGAAGAGAATGGCATTGAAGCCACAGATATATATTATGTTCACTAGAAGGTCTGAAATGATATCTATTCTTAAAAACCTCCCCACCCATATTAAAAATCAAGGGTAAAAATTATCATCTCTCAAGTTGTGGCTAGTATCAACTTAAATGGTGTGCCAGCAAGTGCCTAACACAGGGCCTGACATTATACTTGCTCAAAAAACTACTTCTGAGTGCTCACACCGATGTTTGCACATATGTAGGACATTTATAGCACTTCATTTACACAGGATAGTCAAGCCTCTGTGTGGTATGGTTTGAGAGACCCAGGTTTATGGTCCTCAAATCGCTAAAGTCTCTGTAAGTACACTTACGGAGCCACTCTTTCAGTTTACGGCAACATTCACAGTCAGTTCTCTTTAAACCTTGACCATCTTGTTTTGGGAAACAAAGAACTGTCATTTAGTTCCTGCTTTATACCATGCACTTTATATCTGCTTCTATGCTAACCTCTCTCCATGGTACTGTGTATGGTACCTAAGGAGCTGTGCATGGTAAGCAAGTGTTCTATCATTGAGCTACATTCTCAGACACTTTTTTAAACTTTATTTTGAGATAGAGTCTTGCTAAGTGCCTCAGTTTGCTCTTAAACTTATGATTCTCCTGTCACTGCCTCTAAGTAGCTGAGATTGCAAGCCTATATCCAGGCCCAGCTCCATGCTTCTTAAACAGTGAACAACATGCCTGGAGAAAGCAAAAGCAAGATATACATTGCCTGTCTTCTTACAGCTTAAGTTTTACTTCCAGATATAGGAGAAGCAATATATGATTTAGTTGAAAAAATTATTATATTTGAACACATATACCATGACACAGAAAGTCATTTGAGTATATTTTAAAGATGAAGTACGGACATGAGAATACCAAATTGTTTGCCAGTAAGAACACTTTGGCTTGTGCATTTTGATTCCCCATACAAAAGATTCTTGTTACAGCTGCACAGGCTAACCTGCCATAAAAAGTAGACCTTAAACTAAAATGCCTCAGTCACAGAGAATTTTATTCCCTATTCACATTAAAAAATGGTGTGGGTCTGCCTATGGTAGTTATGGGATTTAGGCTACCTCCAACTCATGATTCCATTATCATCAATTCCAGTGTTTCTCAAAAGTGGATCTGTATCTGAGTTTCCTGCACATCTTGTTGGAATACATTGCGATTCAGTAGCTCTTCAGTGGGAACATATAACTTTAATTTCCAATGAATTCTTAGGGTATTATATGCTTGTAGGGTTGAGAAATAAATGGACAGAACTATGGTATCAAACATGACAGTATGTTACAGTGACCTTTAAAAAATAAGTATACTGACATATTATTTGTAAACAATAGACTTCATCCATTTAATATGTGTATATACATGAGTCCTGAATAATGTGTTAACTTGTATAATTGTTTCCATAATAAAGGTACTTATCGATTCCATAATTGCAGTTACTATTCTCATACACATTTACAGTCAATGCCCACTCACAATTCCTATGGCCATGCCATAACCAATCCATTACTTTAGACTACGTTAAATTTTAAAGCATTTCACATGAATAGGATTGTACATTTCTCATTTTATTTAATTGGAAAATATCTTTGAGATTTATCCACCATAGTTGTATCACTAATTGGTTCATTTTTATTACTGAATACTGTTCCATTGTGTGAATGTGCCACAATTTATTTCTCTACTCACCTGATGAACATTTGAGTTGCTCCTAGTCCTATGTGAATGAATAAAAAGTAATGCTTCCATGTCATGAATAATGGTTTAAGTGAAAATGTTTTCTTTTTTCTTGAATAATTATTTAAAAGTGATCTTCCAGGGTTATATGGTAAATATATGTGCCACTTAAAAATTAAGAAAATATTTTTGTAAAGTGTTTATTCTTAGCTTTTTTTCCACTGCTATAACAAGATACTTGAGATAAGTAATTAATGAAGAAAGTAAGTATATTTTGATTCATAGTTCTGAAGACGTAGGAATACACAATTGGGTAATCACATCTGGTAAGAGCTTAAAGCTGATTCAATTCATAGCAGAAAGTGGAAGAGTGGTAAAATATGAGGGACTAACTTCTTTTGTTATAGTCCACTTAAATGATGACTAATCCAAATCTTATGAGATGAGAACTCACTGCCATGGGAAAGACATTACTTCAAACATTAGGGCTCCACCACCATAGCCCAAACAGTTTACATGAGGCTCTACCTCTAAGCACTACCACTTTGGGAGTCAATCTTCAACATGACTTTTGATGGGGGAAAACAATATTCAAATCATAACATAGTTGTATAATTTTACATTCCCTGTAGCAATATATGAAGGTTCTGTTTACTCTATGTTCACCTCAATATTTGACTTTTAAGATTGATAATCTGAGTAATCTTAATCATTATATATTAATACTTCATTGTGGTCTGATTTTTATTTGTTTAATCACTAATGATTTTTATTAATCATTTGTGTATATTGGCCATTTACACATATTCCTTTAGAACTAACAAAAATAAACACACATGAAATATATTGTTAATCTTATCCTTCATAAGATATATGAATTATTAGTGATTTTATCCACATTAAGGTTTGTACAATTATTTTATTCTACTTTTTATATCTTTTTATGAGCATAGGTTTAAATTTTGAAGTTCAGTTTCTTCATCTATATGATAGAAATAATAACTTGTATATTACAATGGTATTATGTCTTTTAAATTAAGGTTAAATGTGTGTGTGTGTGTGTGTGTGTGTGTGTTTGCATTCATCTAGCCTCATAGAGATGTATGTCTCTTTAACCCATAAGTTTTACATATGCTTGTCACTTGTTATAGTTCCCTTCTAGTTGCTAGGACAAAACATCCAACCAGGAGCAGCTTATGGGAGGAAAGGGTTTATTTCAAGCTTTCAGATGCTGGAAGAAGCTTCACCATTGAGGAATAAACTGGCTTACTTCATCATTCTTCTGTAGGAGATAAGAGAAAGAGAGAGAGAGAGAGAAAGAGAGAATATGAATGAGAATATCAAGCAGGAGCTGATTATAAGCACCTACAGCTGGACTAAAGATCCATTCTCAGTGATACACCTCATCCAACAGGGCTCTACCTACTGGGATCTAAATAGGAAGCTTAAACAAAAATTCCTGCGACTATAGGGCCATTTATGTTCAAACCACCACATCTAATTTATAAACATTTTTTATTAATGGTTACTGTCATTATGTCTAAGAAGCCTTTGCCTCTATTCTGTTTGTGAAGATTTCATCCTTTATTTCTAGAAATATTATGATTTTAACTTTTATATTTTCAATTATAATTCACTTTAAATTAATATTTTTATGAGTTGTGAGTAAAATATCAAGGTTCACTAATTTAATATGGATATATATTTTCTCCAGCACCTCTTGTTAAAATAAACCTTATCTTGCAATTAAATTATTATGCCACTTGTGATAAAAGTTGATTGGTCATATATGTTGAGTTGGTACTTTTTGTTCCTTTCCAATAATCTGTATGTAGATCCTTCTGTCACTGCCATACTGTATTTATTATAATAACTCATAAGACACTTTGGAATCAGATAACACTCCAATTTTGCTCTATTCTATTCCAAAGCTACATTGACTATACTATGTTTTATAAATTTCCATAAATTTTGTAGTATTTTTAAAGTTTTTTATAGAAAAACAAACACAAATTTTAAATTTACATGTATTCTGTGTATCTGTGGCTAACTGACATCTTTTTTGGAAGGACAGAGTCTTATCAGCTAAAGCTGTATAGAACTTGTTATGTAGTCCAAACTGCCCTCAACTCATGATCCTCCTGCCTCAGCCTCCCACATGCTGAGAGGACAGGTCTGTACCACCACATTTGGCTGACATTTTTCTTTTTATTGAGGGAATATTTGGCAATTAAACATTATGTGTAGTTTTCTTGTACACACCTTTCACTTTTGCTTAAATTTGTTTCTAAGTGTTGTTTTCTTTTTGTTACCATTGTGAAGGAGAAACTTTTTGTAATTTTTTTTGTAGACTGCTCATTGTTATTATTTCAAACTGCACTGAAATTTTATTCTTTTTTGTGGGGTTGGGGTTGAGGTAGGGTTTTGCTCTAACCAGACTGACCTGAAACTCACTATGTAGTCTCAGGGTGGCCTTGAACTCATGGCAATCCTCCTACATCTACCTCCTAAGAGCTGGAATTAAAGGTGTGTGCCATTACCCCTGGCTGATATTTTTAATATACTTTATTTTTATCTATTTATTTTAGGAGAGAGAAAGTGGTAGGGAAAGAAAGAGAATGGGAACACCAGGGCCTCCAGCCACTGCAAATGAATTCTAGATGCATTCACCACCTTTAAAATCTGACATTTGTGGGTACTGGAGAATTGAATGTGGGTCCTTTGTCTTCACAGGCAAGTGCCTTAACCACTAAGCATTTCTCCAGTCCTGCACTGATTTCTTTATATTGATTTTATATCCTGCAACTTGAAAGAATTTGTTTACTCATTCTGGAAGCTCTTTGTGTTGAGTATTTATGGGTTTTATATATAAGATCATGTCTTCTGCAACTATATAATTTTTACCCTTATCCTATTACATGTCTTTTTTTTTCTGATTTCCTTTTCTTGATTATTATTGTGGTTAGAACCTTCAGCACCATGTCATATAAATATTGTGATAATGGGCATCCTTCTTATAGATATTAGATGAAATCTTTTAACTTTTCATTATTTAGTAGCCTATTAGTTATAAATTCTTCAAATGACTTAATATGTCAAGGTAAATTCCTTATATACTGAGTTTGTTGATTGTTAATTTTTTTCTGATCTACTCCTACGTAATGAAACATTCAGTTTTCATTTTGTTAATATGGTGGATTTCACTAATCAATTTGTGCAAGTGTAACCATCCTTGTATCTCATTATGTTACTCAGACCTTTTGTCTAACAAACCTGTGAGTAATTGTTTAACATAGAACAGATTTATTTTGCCTCACCATTTCAGGGACTTCAATCCAAGGTCAGCTGTATCAGTGGCTTTGGCCCTGACATGAGGCAGAATATCATGGCGAATGGGACATGTAGCATTAAATGATCACTTTATTCATGGTCTGAAAGCAAAAAGAGAGAGAGCAAGGGGCCAGCAACAAGACATACATCCTCAGGGCATACCTCCAGTAGCCATTTCCTCCAACTAGGCCTCAGCTCCAAATGTTTCCATCAGCTGTGGCCCAAACATTTGACATAAGCACCTATGAGAGAATTTCATATTCAAACCAAAGCACTCAGATAAGTCCCACTTAAATATGGTGCATAATCCTTTAAATGTGCTACTGCATATGGTTTGCCAGTATTTTTGAGTATTTTTACATAATATGTCCATTAGGAATATTCATTTACAATTTGCTTGTCTTGTGATATCTCTGGCTGGCTTTGTTATCTAGCTAATAGTGATGTATAAAATGAATTTGGAAGTTCAAACTCTTGATCATTTTTGGAAGAGTTTAAGGAAAGTTGAAATTATATTTTCTTGGAATATTGAAAACATTGTCCTGTGGAGCATTTGGTCCTAGAGTTTTTGTTGTTGGGAGGTTTATTATCATTATTACTGATTGGACTTCCTTATTTATTAGTAGATAGTTGAGGTTTCTTATTGCTACATAACTTAATATTGACGATTGTATGATTCTAAGAATTTATACATTTATTCTAGGTTACCTAACTTGCAGAGATAATCCTTCATGATCCATTTTGTCTTGGAGCATCCATGTTAATGTGAATTTTCATTTGTGATTGTATGTGCTTCGGTCTGCTCTCTGTTTTTCTTGGTATAGCTCAGAAGCCTGTTAACATTCTTTCTTATAATAATTTTTGGTCTTTTTCTTTACATATGTATATGTATGTATTTGATTTATTTCTGCTCTACTCTTTGTGATTTCCTTCTTTTGTTAGTTAGCAGAACTGACTTTGAGATTAGTTTATTCTTCTTTTTGTAATTTCTTGAAATGTGAAGCTGTTTATTTGAGATGCCAAAAGCACAGGCCGCAAAAGCAACAGTAGATAAATGGGATTGTATCAAACCAAAACTCTGCACAGCAAAGGAGACAATCAACAGAATGAAAAGACAACCTTTATAATGGGAGAAAAAATTGAAAAATCAGGAGGTAATGTCCAAAACCCATATAACTCAGTAGCAAAAACAGAAAATAACACAATTTTCAAATGGACTAAGGATTTGAATACATATCTCTCAATAGATGTACAAACAGCCAACATGTGTATGAAAAGCTGCCTAGCCTCACTAATCATCAAAAATGGTGAAAGCAAAAATGTAATTTCACATTAAGCCTGCTAGGATGACATTATCAGGATGACAAATATTGACAAAAATGTAGAGAAAGAGGAAGCATTATACATTCAAGGTGGGAAGGTTAATTGTCATGGTCATTGTGGAAAACAGTATGGAAGTCCTTCACATTATTAGAACTACAATTACCATATGAAACAACAATCCCTCTCCTGAGTATTCATAAAAGAAAATGAGACTTGGAACCCAATGAGGTATTTTTCACTTCCATATTCATTTCAGCCCTTTTTACAAATGGCATGATATAGAAGAAAATATTAAATATTTGTCATCAGGTAAATGAGTACAAAAAATCATACATACATACAACAGGTTAGTATTCTCAATTTAGAAGAAAGAAACCTAGTCATTTGGGATAACATGGATAAACCTGCAAGACATTATGCTACGTGAAACAATCCAGACATAGAAGGACAAATATTTCATGCTCTCACTTAAATGTTGAAGTGAAGATAGCTCTACCCATAGAAGCAACAGTTAGCTGCATTTCCTAATGTTCAGCTTGGGTTTTTCCTTCCCTAGTATTTAAAAATCTCTACTGGGAATATTAATATATGAACATACAGTAAATTTGTAGTATTCCTATTGGGTGATCCTCTTTTGTCCCCTCTCCCCCACCCCCATTCCACTGAGGGCCCTACTCAGTGGAAGTACAGATAATCACTGTGGGGTTATAAATGTACCCAGGGGTTCCTATGTGGAGTACAATGCCTCACAGTATACCTGTGGTTCTTACATTCTTTCATCTCCTCCTTGCATAATGTTCTCTGAGCCTTGAAGGACATTTTAGAGATCCCCTTTAGTGTTGAGCAATAGGCAACCTCTTATTTTCTACTTTTATGAGTTTTGAGTCTCCTTAGTGTCTGCCACCATCTCCATGGGGAGGGTTCTCTGAATAGTAGTAAAATCAGCATTCATATTTAGCGTGCTACTTCATCTGAAATGTTTCCTAGGTCCTGACAAGTATGGCAGAGATGGCTCAATGAGTTCTAATTTCCCAGCTTTCTCTTTTTGTCATTTTTCTGGGTCTTGGATCTCCCCATCACACTCAATGGGACGGCCTTCATGATGGGTGCTGAGAATCAAGTCAAAAGCCTATGACTTGGAACATCATAGAACCTACAGAAAAGCTGACACTGTTGTTTAGCTAAATAGAGAGAGTATACCTATAAAAATTGTGTATGTTTATGTCCTTTGATCAATGCTATTCTCACTCTTGGTTCTGTAGACTTTTTAAGGTGTAAGGTTAGATTGCTTATAAGATCTTTTTAAATGTAGGCATACATCACTATAAATTTCCCTCTTATTGCTGCTTTTGCTGCTTCCATAGGTTTTGGGGTGGTTTTATTTCTTTTTTATTTGTCTCAAGACATTTTTTAAATTGCCTTTATTTCTCAATTGACACAATAGTTCTTTAAGTGTGTGTTGTTTAGTTTGGAAGTATTTTTGAATTTTCCCATTTCCTTTCTGTTATTGATTTATAGATTCATTCCATTATAGACAGATAAATGAATTGATTTTCACCTTTTTAAGCTTGCTAACACTTGTTTGTGGCAGTAATATACCTTATGTTCTGAAGGAAATTCTTTACATGATTGAGAAGTATGCATTTTCTTCTGCCATTTGGTGAAACTTTCAATATGCATATGTTAGGAAATTTGGTTCTATTCTGTTGCTCAAGATTGTTTCTTTATCAATTTCTTGTTCAGATCCATTGCTATAAATGTGGTTTGAAATCACTGACTAGTATTACGTTAATGTCCATTTCTGATGTCTGATCTGTCAGTTTGCTTATATTTAGGCTGCTTTGATTAAGTACATATGTTTATAATTGTTATGTTCTCCTATTGAATTCATTCTCTTATTATTATATAACAACTTAACTGTTGCCTCATATGATAGTTTCTTATTTAAAGTCTATCTTAGCCACTCTGCTTTATTTCCATCCTTTTACTCTCAGTCACTGTATGTCTTTAGGTCTAACATTTGCCTCTCAGAGATAGCATGTTGATGGATCTTGTACTTTACCCATTCCATCAGTCTATGCTGCTAGTCAATATAATCCACTTAGATTGCAGGTCATTATCAATAAACAAGTTACTGTTACCAGTTTGGAATTATTTTCTGATAGCCATGTAGCTGTTCTGCCTTACTTTTCCTCTCTTTCTGTCATCCTTTGTTATTTGCATTTTGGCAGTGATTTTCTTTCTGTTTTTTTTTTTGAGGTAGGGTCTCAATCTAGCCCAGGCTGACCTGGAATTCGCTATGGAATCTTAAGGTGGCCTTGAACTCACTGCAATCCTCCTACCTCTGCCTCCCAAGTGTTGGGATTAAAGGTGTGCGCCACCACTCCAGGCTGCAGTGATTTTCTTTGCTCTGGTTCACTTTAACTGTTGGGTATTATTAAGCATTTTGTTTGTGGTTGGCTCCAGACTTGTCTATAGTATCTTATAGTTAAAACTTTTTATTTTATGTTGATAATAACTTAACTTCAGTTGTATGCAAAACAACACAACTTTATACTCCAGACATTTCCTGGTCTTATAAGTGGAGTTTGTTTCCATGAATAGCTTGTATTCATTATCAAATTTTATTCACTAAGTTTTATATTAGAGTTAAAGTAATTAAGATGTGACCTTTACAGTGTTTCAATAATCTTTATGTCTATATATTTACTCTTACCAGTAAGATTTATCCTTCTACTTTTTTGCACTGTTCTTTAACACATTTTCATTTTAATTTGAAGGACTCCCTTAAACACATGTCATGAAATAGCCCTATAATTGTTGAACCTTCTCAGTTTTGTTACTCTTTTGTTACTTGCCTTCCCTTTATTTTAAAGGATGGCGTTATCAAGTATAATAGTTTGGTTAGCAGCTTTTCTTCTTTTAGTACTTGGAATATGCTATCCTATTCTCTCTTGGCCTATTAGATTTCTTCTGTGAAATCTTTACTTTGTCTTGTAGTATTCACTTACCTGTCAGGAGGTACTTTTTAATAGTGGCTTTCAAAATTTTCTTTCTCCTTAACTTTTGTCACTGTGATTATACTGTGTCTTAGTTTACTTCTGTATGGGTTCTGCAATTACCTTCCTATTGCTAGAACAGAACACCCAAACCAAATGAAGCTCATGAGAGGAAAAGGTTTGTTTCAAACTTACAGTTTCTAGAGGAAGGTTCATCATGGTGGAGGAAGCTTGCTCACTTTATCACACATTCACAGTAGAGATAGAACAACCAGAGCCCAAACTGGCTCTGAACACACAGTAGGCTAGACTCAAGATTCGCCTCCAATGACACACCCTTCCCAGCAGGGCTCCACCTGATGGGAACTAAGTAGGAAGCTTAAACAAAAACACCTGAGGCTGTGCAGGACATTTATTTTCAAACCCACACAATGAGTAACCTAATGAATGGAGACTATTCACCTGCAGGAATCTATTTTTTGTTGAGATATATATATATATATACATATATATATATATATATATATATGTATTTTTTTTGCTTTGTTTTAAAAGCACAGTATCCACTCTGGTCTAAACTTGCTATATAGCAAAAGTTGTCCTTGAACTCCTGATCCTTCTGTCTCTACCTCTTGAGCACTGGGATTGCAGACATATGCCACGGTACTTGATTTAGCTTCAGGAATCTATATGTAAACTTTTCTACTAAGATTTTAAGACTTTTGTCATTACCACTATTAATAATAATAACATTTTTGTGTGTTTGTTTTGTTTTTCAAGGTAGGGTCTCACTCTGGCCCAGGCTGACCTGGAATTCACTATGTAGTCTCAGGGTGGCCTCGAACTCACAGCGATCCTCCTACCTCTGCCTCCCAAGTGCTGGGATTAAAGGCATGCACCACCATGCCTGGCAATAATAATAGTTTTTTAAACAGATTCTCAATTTATAGCACATACTGGTCTTGAATTAGTGATTTCCTCCTACTGTAGTTTCCTGAGTCCTGGAGTTAGGTGTGTGCCACCATGCTTAGCTCTATTATTTCCTAAATAATCTTTCTGCTATTTTCTCTCCTTATGTGACTTATATATGTTTGTTTGACTTTATAACTTTCAATAAATTCTATAGGCTTTCTTTACTCCTTTGCATTCTGTCCCCTCCCCATTTTGACTAGATAGGGATCCTCCCAGACTATCCAAGTGATTTTGTGCCAATAAGCCCAATATTAATAGGAAATATCATAAGTTGAAAATTCACTTCATACAGCTCACTTCCAACCATTATACGTTCATATGGCAAGCAGTCAGGGCATCTGTTCTCTCTCATGGCCTTGGAGTTGACTGGTTTCTATGACTCTCTGCTGTTATCCAATATTAGAAAGGAAAATCATGCTCCATATAGCCAGCTAAGGAGAAGATAAAAATTCAAAACTCGGAATACTATTTCTACTGACTGGATCCATCTTTCATCATTGTGAAGTGAAACAAAACTTTTATTTGTTTATTTTTTTGGTTTTTCAAGGTAGGGTCTCACTCTAGCCCAGGCTGTCCTAGAATTCACTATAGAGTCTCAGGGTGGCCTCAAAGTCACAGCAATCCTCCTACCTCTGCCTCCAGAGTGCTGGGGATTAAAGGCGTGTGCCACCACGCCCAGCGCTGAAACAAAATTTTAAGTTGAATCATTTGTAAAATGAAGACCATTTGTAATTGTGAATGGTGTCCTAAGTTCACTTTTTTTTCCTTCTATCTTATTATGTTTACTGCTGGAACTCCATTTCATTCTTACCTCATACATTGCTTTCTTTACCTCTAACATTTCCATTTCATTCCCTCTTCATATTTTTTGAACTTATTTTCCTATATTATTTTCTGATGCCATTAAGGTGTTCATCTCTATTCATCCATGGCTACATCCTTTATATTTTATTTAACATGTTTCTCAGGTATTCCATGAATTCATGGCTGTTCATTTCTCTGAGGTCAATCACTGAAAACATCAGTATGCTCCTTTTGGGATGTTATGTTTTCTTGATGTTTTTCATATGTTCTTATAGCCTTACAAAGTCCTGACAATTAAATGAGTATTCATTTCTTCTAAACTTTACTTACTAGCTTTGATGTAGAAATGCCTTCACTTCTGAGAGAGTTTGAGGGTACTGGCTGAGTAGGACATGGCAAGTTTAGGATATAAAAGAAGGGCATCAGTAGTTACAGTTCTAGAAAGGTTGCAGTAGTATATCTGTCAAATTACACGAAATGAAATCAGTATCATGAAGACTGATAGGATCTTAGGCAGCAGAGAGTGAGGAAAGTACAGGTTCTCAGTGATGAAGCCTGATGGAGTCATATTATCCTCATTTTCATTGTCAGACAGAAGTTATGACCATCAGGACCCTTTCTGTCACCAGATGCAGTAAATGGGCACATTTTCTGTGGTGCTGAAACTGGCATACAAGGCTTAAGTATGTGTTGGTCTTGGAGATGCATTCTAGTATGAGTGCATGGTGTGGATAGTGACACCAAGCAAGGGGTTTTGGTGCAGTGGCCGCCCTAGACCCATTACAGAGGAAAAGAGTCATTATTTAGACCTTGGGAGTAGGTCCAGTCCATAGAAGGCACTCTGACTCTAGGAGGATACATAATAACAGTGGTTCTTGCCCTGGGAGTAAAGGTTTAAGGCACCTCAATGACTCTCTCTTTGGTGAGGGTGTAGTGGAGGCTTTTCCTAGGGTCACAGTAGTAGCTACTTTTCTAGGCAAGCCTCAGTCATGGACTTGGAGTTGCTCCATCAACGGCTTTCAGTGTCTGTGAAGATGTGCAAGATTTCAGTGGTCAAATCTATCATTATCCTTAGCACTTGAAAGAGCCTCTGTGATCATTCTGGTCTCCCTTTCCCTCACTGAGGGAAATTCCCCCAAGGATAACCTGGTTGGAACTAATCTGTTTCAGATTGGGCAGCGGGTTAGCACAAGTAAAGACAAGTATGGTTTATTGTGACCCACCCTATCTTTTGGTGCTTCACAGACTTTCTCCAAAACTTTTTCAATTTAGAATTTTTAATCAGTACATGTGATAGTTGATATTGATTAACAGTTTTCTAGGACCTAGAGTCACCTGTGAGGGATTGTCTTGATTCGGTGGTCAATTGAAGAGGAAGACCTACTTTAATTGTGGGTGGCACCATTCTAAAGGCTAGAGTTGGGGACTGTATAAAATGTAGAGAGCTGTCTGTGCACTAGCATGTATTGTTCTCTGCTTTGTCAATGTGGGCTGCTTCAAGATCCTACTACTATGCCTTTCCAACCATGATAGACTACAACATGGCACCATCAGCTGAAATAAACCTGTCACCCCTTAAAATCATTTTGGTTAGGAATTTTGTCCTAATAATAAGAACATAACTAATAATATATTTCTTTCTTCTTCTTTTGTAGGTAGTGCCATGCATTGTGACATTCTAACCTCCTATGTTATTTATGTTACTCCATAATTTATATGTTAACAATACTGAAACATCTTACCGGTGAAACTGATGCTACCAATATTTAGAGATCATTATTTTTGTCTTTACTTTTCAACCCCTGGCATTTTCAGTTTTTCTTTCTAGGAATATGCCCTCAGCTTAGTGCCCAACTAGGTACTTAGAAAGAGCAGAAGGGAAAGCCCTGTAGAAACCAAAAAGAAAACATGAAAGCATGAAGTAGAAAAAGGGGAGTAGAGTCCTTTTTTTAATTCAGTAATTGTATAAATAAGATTCCTCAGGTAATGCTATTTTCTTGATGACCTAGCTAACAGCCTACCATGATAGTACCTTTAACACTATGATTTTCCACCACCTCCTTGTGAGTGGGGTGTTATCACTCAACACCCTCTACCTACATGAATCCTCCCAACCTCTGAGTTTGATCATTCAATATAACCTGTTCATTCATTCAATAAGTACTCAGTGATAGTTACTAACACATCAGAAATTGTCCCAGCCATATTGATAAACAGTGAAATGAAGTAGCAAAATTTCCCTGCCCATCTTTTCATATTTTAATATTTCATATTTTAATGTAGACAAAAACTAGAAAAAAAGCATAAAACACATGTAAAAGAAATAACTAGGCTAAGTACTATGAAACAGGGGTCTACCAGAAGGCCCTGCTGTGAACCAGTTGTGATGCCTGTCTTTTCAATTAATCTTCAACTGGCATTCCAGGCATTCCATATAACTCACCCATCTCTGTGTGTAGGTCATATACTTGAATGTACTCCTCCTGACAGCATATCAGGAGACACATGCACATGGCTTGACTTTGTGGGACTGGAAGAAGGCACACAAATTTGAGCATTTCAGGGCACTGGCATAAGAAAAATAAACCAGAAACTCTGAACACCTGTTCTCATTTGTGGAACCAAGAGAGACCATTCAATCTTAATAGTTATACCCAAAAATGGGAAAAAAAGGTTGTGGAATGGGAAAATCCATATTAAATGTATGAAAGAGCCTCAAAATCTCTAACAGGGCATTTGGGTGAGAGTGATAAAGCCAGTGAGAAGACTGAAGGAATTGTCTTCCTTTTCAAAAATAACAACAGCAATGTAAAGTCTGGAGAAATGGCTCAGTGGTAAAAAGCCCTAGTTAGCAAAACGTGATAGCCCAGGTTCAAGTCTCTCTGACTTACATAAAGCCAGATACACAAAATAAGCACATGCATCTGTAGTTTGCTTGCAGTGGTAGGAGTCCCTGATGCATCAATACTCACTCTCTCTGTCTATCTTTTCTCTCTCTCTCTCTCAAATAAATAAATTAATTAAATATTTTTAAAATAGCAATGTATGGCTTTAATTAACATATAAAAGTCAAAAATTATGTCATCACAAAAGTAATAAAATATTAGCTTCTAACACCCCTGAGGCAGTTTAAGGTGACTGATCCCCAAAAATAAAACTCAGGAATGTCCTTGAGTCTTCCCTTGCAATCTCCACTTTGCTAGACATCAGAAAAGGATCTCCCCTCTCCTTATCTCCTGACCAAAGGATTAACCCAGAAGTGTTTTTCCATTAATAATTCCCTCCCTGGGAAGGACTTCCTCTTTCCTAGAATTAAGGTTTAAATCTGATCCTGGCATTGTGGTTGGTTAACCTCTGCTCCCAAACTTGGCTTCATGTCTGATTCTTCCTGAGCCAGCCTGTCGAGCCAAGACTAATCAGTTCTCTCGTATATTCACCTGAGCCTGAAAGTAAAGCTCAACACAATAAAGTTATAAATAGATACCTACCAGGCAGGAACAGCCTCTTTTTGACTATTCATCTCTGCTGAGGCCTGAACCCTCAGGTCTCTGTTCTCTCTAAACCTTACCCTCTGATGTATGGATTTTAATTCTTTAAATTCATGATACAAAGATCTGGGGATACTCCATTTATTGGTGCATTGGCATATATTGGGGTATTGGCAAGGAACACCAAGACTCCCAATACACCACCACAAAACTGAAACCTAAACATTATTTAGCAAGGACTTAAAATAATTGTTTCAAAATAGTTTAGTGATCTACAAGAAAACACAAAAATTAACCACAAAGTGTCAAGGAAATATTACATAGAGCTAAAAGTTTAACAAAAAGGTAGAAATAGGAGCTGGAGAGTTGGCTTAGCAGTTAAGGTGCTTGCCTGTTGAACCTAAGGACCCAGGTTTGATTGTGCATTTATATGCACACAATATCATAGCAGCTAAGTACACAGTTCAAATATTAACACATCTGAAGGGAGAGATTCACTCATGTAAGTCAAATGCACAAGGTAGCACATGTGTCTAGTGTACCTTTACAGTGGCTGGAGGCCCTGGAAATCCAATTCTCTCTCTCTCCCTCTATCTCTGTTTCTCAAATAAGTAAATAATTTTTTAAGTTTAAAAAAGGTAGACATATTTTTAAACCCAGACAGAAATTCTGGAGCTAAAACTACAATGCACAGAATGAAAAATTTAATAAATCTACATTAGAACCTGACCCTTTAATTAGCCTATAAATTATTTCTCAATAGAAAACAAGCAGGCCAGGAAAGAGTAGGAAATCCCTGCAAGTAGAAAAAAAATTAGAAAAAAGTATCTATCTATCTATCTATCTATCTATCTATATATATATATATGTTAGAAATAAACACTAACTCAAAGGCTTGAGAGATGGCTTAGCAGTTAAGGCACTTGCCTACAAACCCAAAAGACCCAAGTTCAATTCCCCAGGACCCACATAAGCCAGATGCACAAGGGGGTGCACATATCTGGAGTTTGTTTGAAGTGACTGGAAGCCTTGGTGTGCCTATTATTTCTCTCTCTCTCTCCCTCCCTTTCTCCCTCTCTCTCTCTTCCTCTGATTCTCTCTCTCTCTCTCAAATAAATCAATAAAATTGAAATATAAAATAATATTATGGATCTGGGCCTGGTTGTAAACACCTTTAATCCCAGCACTCAGTAGGCAGAGGCAGGAGGATCGCCATGAGTTTGAGGCCACCCTGAGGCTCCATAGTGAATTCCAGGTCAGCCTGGGCTACAGTGAGACTCTACCTCTAAAAAACAACAACAAAAAACCCAAAAATAAATAAATAAAAAATAATATTATGACCAGGTGTGGTGGTGTATTCCTTTAATCCCAGCACTGGAGAGGCAGAGGTAGAGGATCACTGTGAGTTTGAGGCCAACCTGAGACTGCATAGTGAATTCCAGGTCAGCCTGGGCTGGGGTGAGACCCTACCTCAAAAAACACATAATAATAATAATAATAATAATAATAATAATAATATGTGAGTCAGGCGTGGTGGTGCATGCCTTTAATTCCAGCACTTGGGAGGCAGTGGTAGGAGGATTGCCATGAGTTCAAGGTCACCCTGAGAATACAGAGTGAATTCTAGGTCAGCCTGGCCTAGAGCAGCTAAGTACACAATTAAAATATTAACACATCTGAAGGGAGAGATTGACAGCAATAACTTAATAGCAGTAGACTTCATGTAGACAAATAGTAAGCCAGGAAGCAGCTGACTTGAACTACACCCTACATCAAACTTATCTAAGAGGCAAAAGCAAAAACATTTAGCCAACAGCAGCAACATATATATTCTTGTCTCACACATAACCATTCTCCAGAACAGATCAGGCCACAAAAATTAGTGTTGACAAATTTAAAAAGGTTAAGAAATTTAGTGTCATAGCAAATATATTTTATAGCCACAACTATATGAACACAGGGGGAAAAAAGAAAAGGAAGGAACACTGAAAAATTCTCAAATAGGTAAAAATTAAGAGGTAAACTCTTGAGTAACCAATGAGCCAAAGATGGAAATCAAATGGAAGTATATCGAAAGACACATGAAATTGATATAAAATTCACCAAAATTCATGTGACACAACAAAAGTAGCCCTAACATTGAGGACTATAGCAATAAGCTTCTATGCTAATAAAAAAAATAGTTTAAATAAATAACTTAGGTTTACACCTTAAGGAGCTAGAAAATAAAAGAACAAATCAAGCCCAAAGTTAATCAAAGGAAGTAAATAACAAAGACTAGAATGCAAGTGAAATGAAAGCAAAGCAAGCAACAGGAAATACCAACAAGAAGAGCTGCTTTTCTGAAGATAAACAAAACTGACAAACATTTAGTTAGACCAGCTAACAAAAGACTTAAGTAGATGTAAAATGAAGTTCCTAAAACAAAGCCTCACATATGCAAAGGATTCTTCAAGGCTGACTGATGGATTCACACTTCATGATTATGGAGAGTAGAAATGTTGCAGATCCAACATCTTGGGATGTCTTTAGTCTCTTTAATAGCCATTCATTGCCCACCTCTGTGTCTGACACAATATCTTCATGACAATCAGGAATGAAGTTTGGAATGCATTCTTAGCAGACCACTAGTTCCACCAAAATAAAAGCTGTGATCCCTCACTTTGCTACAATGAACCTGTCAGACGTCGGTGAGGAGAGAGTAATCCATGAGAGACATACTGTGGAGGAGAGTGGTAAGAAGTGTTAAATACTACTGAAATGGAAGTAGCTTATTCTACTTGAGGAAAAGAAGGGTTTTCTTTGTTTGTTTGATCTACTTTATCTAATCAGTTCCTTTAATGAGAAGGGTTTGAACTGAGATAACAGCTGTTTATAAACCTTCACTGGAAATTTGTCCCACTTTTCTGAGTTCTAATTCAAAAAGTATAATATTTCCTTTTTCCCTTTCTATCTTTTCTTCATATACCAGCCAAAATCCTAAGTATGCTTTGTTGATGCTCTGGGCATTCAAATTCTCTCTAAGGAACCCCCAACAATTGCTTAAGAACCTCATTACTGAGCCTGCCTGCTTGTACCCTAACTCAAAAGGCACAACTACTTTCCCCTTCTTCGTCTCCCTCACTTGGCAGCTGATGACATTTACAGTTTGCCAGGCCATCTGTTTCTCCTCTCAAATTCCTTAAATTATCCTCAAGTTTCCCTCTAAGTCCATTGATAATTTCTTATTTCAAAATGAGACTAAGAACATGTCAAAGGAACCTGTGTTCTTTGGTGACAAATGTACACCATATAAATATCTGGTGTGGAATATCCTGGTGATGCACTAGGGTTTGCATTCCTGATAGAAATCACCCAACCAAGAGCAGCTTGTGGGAAAAAAAGGAGGTTTATTTTGGCTTACAGGCTTGAGGGGGAAGTTCCATGATGACAGGGAAAACGATGGCATGAGCAGAGGGTGGCCATCACCCCTGGCCAACATCAGGTGGACAACAGGAACAGGAGAGTGTGCCAAACACTGGCATGGGGAAACTGCCTGTAACACCCATAAGCTCGTGCCCAACAATACACTGCCTCCAGGAGGCTGTAATTTCCAATTGCCATCAGCTAGGGAACCCAGCATCCAGAACACCTAAGTTTATGGGGGACACCTGAATGAAACCACCACACCTGGTAATCTCAATGTCCTTGGGAGGCTAAGACCAAGGATCTGAAAGGATGGTGGCATCCTTGAAAATGACAATGACAGATGCCTAGGCAGACATCAGCCTTACAAGGATAGGTCCCACCTCCTTTTGGCCAGGTGACTTGAGAAAAGGAAATATCATAATTGCTCTTCCATAGGATTTTAAATACCATACAAGGGGCTGGGGTTATGGCTCAGTGGTTAAAGGTACTCTCTTGAAAAGCCTGATTGCCCAGGTTCTATTCTACAGCACCTACATAAAAGCCAGACACAAGATGGTGCTTGTGTCTTATGTTCACTTGCATCAAGTGGCCAAAGACCCTAGTGTGTCTCTACACATGAATGTGGGCACACAGAAATAACTTAATTAAATGAAGAGAGCAGACACATACTGTGGAAGGTTGGATAATAAGACAGAGAAATAGAGCGATTTAGGGCAAAGTGCTGGAGAGATGGCTTCATGGTTAAGGCACTTGCCAGCAAAGCCAAAGGACACAGGTTCAGTTACCCAATACCCACATAAAGCCAAATGCCTAAGAAGATGGAAGTATCTAGAGTTTGCTTGCAGTGGCTAGAAGCCCTGGCACACCCATTAACTCTCTATCTGGTTCTTTCTTTCTCAAATAAATGAAATCTTTTTGAAAAAATTTAGCTGTGAAGAAAATTAAGGAAATGGAGGTAATACCATGAAGAATATACAGGCTTTAAGGTTGGTAATTTATTTAAAAGACATAAGATCTTAGTATGCTTGTAAGCAAAGGTATGGGCAAAGAGGGGCAAAAGCATATAACCTGAGGAGGGGGGTACTAATAGAGAAATAACTATCTTGAGGCAAATCATGAGTAAGATGACTTGAGTTAGGAAAAATAAGCACCTTTTTTTCTACAAGGAAGAAGTAAAGGTTAATTTGGAGCACTTCAAGGTAGCTTTTATATTTTTTGTGGATAAAAAGCAAAATCTATTGAGCATAATTAAGGCCTTTGAGAAGAGTGCAAGAAATGAGTAGAACAAACATTAGTTATAAAGGAAAGAGTAACTGACTAGAAAAAAATGCAAAAAAAAATTGATTAGCAAGTTTGGTAGTACAAGTGAAATCAGAAACATTAACTATAAATATGGTGGCCATCAGTGTATTTATGCCACATTTTGGCAGCAATACTAGGCAACTTAAGTTTTAAAGTATAGAAAATGAATCTTTATACTTAGGTAGTTTGGGGAATTTTCAGAACGCATATGATATAAAAGTAAATAAGCTTGGAAATAAATGGTGAGGCATATGAAACAAGTAGTCAGTATGGCCCAGCTTCACACTGGACAACATAAAGACAGTATGGAGAGACTTTGGGGAGAGCAAACTGTCAAGTATTCATATGTCTCATTGATCTGAAGGACAAATTCAGTGGGAGCAAGGCAATTTTATAGGAGGAATTGTATGATGCTTTGATCAGACTATTGGAAATATATTTTCTGAAAGTCAAATAGCTCTACATGGTGACAGTGTCTAGAATGCTGTTACTTAGTTGCTGATGCTGAGTGGATGTGGTATTTGTGGGAGTTGAGTGAGTTCAAGAAAACAATGTAAGGCTATGTCACTGGTGTTATTCAGTGAGTAAGTCAGGATGATTGATGTTAGCTGAAGCAGCAGAGAAACCTGGAACTACAAACAGATCAAAGAGCTGGTTTTGCTCTTCTGCAGAATCACATGTGGGTTTTTAGGGGTTTTTATCTGTCCAGAAACTTATAGTCCTTGCTTCTTCCAACTTGAAATCCTACCAACTCAACACAGCAGAGGGGAAAAAAATGGAGTAGGCAAACACTATGAATGAAGCTTGGAAATAATATATGTCAGTTCAGCTCATTGTTCACTGGTCCACACAATTCAAATGGCCCCATCTTAATACAAGATGGTTAAGAAATATAAGGAAGAAATATAAGTGCTAATGGGTAAGGCAGTAGAATTGGAATGGTGAATAGGAGTATTGTGGATCAAGTGCTAAAATATGTATGATTCATCTCAGATGGGAGGACAGTCAGCCAAAAAGATGAGGAGGTGGCATAACCAGAATAGTTTCAAAAGGGTCAAAGGGCTTCAGACAATGGTTAAAGGTGAATAATCTAGAATTTTTTTTAGAGAATTTAAGAACATGCTAAAATAAATCATATATACTGGGTATGGATGTAATGTGAAATGTGGCTCAATATATGAACTGAGACCAGACTGCAAAAGGAATTCAAACCAGATTAAGGCTGTTGGCCTGTATCCTGGAGGCAAATTAATAAGGTATCATGATGACATGTGTGATGTACAAACATTACTTTGGAAGTGGCATCCAGAATGCATTGGAGAGGTAGGTAGGTGTTGAAGGCAAGAAAGCTACGTATGAAATGTAAGCTAATGACATCCTCTGCAATTGTGAGCTTGGTGAGAATTTAATGTCAACAATAGGAAATTTAAAGGAGAAAGACCAGCTCTGTTAACAAACAGTTGCCAAATATTTTATCCAACATGAATTACCTTAGAAGGATCAGCTTCACCTTGGATGGGAATGGGGGACAAGAGAAAGATGAATGAGATAGTTATAAAAAATGTAACAATGGTAGACTAAAGAGCAGAATGATAAAAAGTGAGGGTAAAAATTAAAGAAACAGTGTCTTCGGAAAGGACTGATGGGCTTCAGGGACACATGACCTTGCAGTCAGGAGCAAAAGGGCAACAGTGTTGAAGTGCAACAGAAAGCCATACACTGGATCGCCTGGTAACTTGGCCAGGGTTTGGACAACTTTTAGATTTGCCTTGCCAAGTCAGCATTTATTTACTCTCATTTCAGTCTTTATTTGACAATAATATATTTTTGCACTTAGAATCTCCTGTGTAACTAAACAATTGCTGGATGTGAAGTTATTTGAAAAATTTAAAGACTAAAACAGTGCATTCTGTTGTTGGTATTGTTATTCGTTTTTATTTTTGTGTCATATAGTAATGGTATACAATAATGTGTATCATGGTGACATATTTCCACAATCATATAATATACATTGATTATAATTACTTTTTCTATTACCTTCTCTATCTTCTTTTTTTTTAATTTTCATTTATTTATTTGAGGGTGACAGACAGAGAGAGAAAGAGGCAGAGAGAGAGAGAGAGAGAGAATGGGCGTGGCTTCCAACCACTGCAAACGAACTCCAGACGCGTGCGCCCCCTTATGCATCTGGCTACCATGGGTCCTGGGGAATCGAGCCTCGAACCGGGGTCCTTAGGCTTCACAGGCAAGCGCTTAACCACTAAGCCATCTCTCCAGCCCTCTATCTTCTTTCTCTCTCTCTTTTTTCCTGGTCCCTTTCTCTTTCTTAGAAGTCCCCTTCTATATGCATGTCTTTTTTTTTCTAGATTCCACATATGAAAAAATATATACTTTTATTTCTGAGTTTAGCTTATTGCTTTTAACATGATCTCTACTTCCATCCATTTTCCTATCAATAACATGGTTTTGTTTTTCTTTATGCCATAACAGTACTCCAGTGTGTGTGTGTGTGTGTGTGTGTGTGTGTGTGTGTGTGTGTGTGTGACTTCTTCTTTATACATTCATCTTGACCACCTAGAATTGCTAGATATCTTGGCTATATAAATAGTGCTGCAATAAACATGAGTATGCATCTAGTTCTATAGTGTGCTGACTTAAGATTTCTTTGGAGATATACTAGAAGTGGTAATACTGGATGATATGGTAGTCCTGTTTTCAATTGTTTGAGACACATGTTCACTTGTTTACAATAATTTATATTCCAACCAATAATGTGTAAATGATCTTTTCACACTCCCATCCTTGCCAGTATTAGTTTTGTTTTCTTGATGACAGTCATCAGAGTGGGTGAGCTTAATCTCAGTGTAGTTTCGAATATCCATGATGGCTAAAGGTGATGAGCATTTTATATGGTATTCAGTGGCCTTTTATACTTTTAATTTTCAGACATATCTATTCAGTTCTTTTGCCCACTTTTCATTGTATCATTTCTTCTTTTGGGTTTCTTTAGTTCATATACCTTTTGGATAGTAGCACTCTGTCAGATGAATAGGTGGAAAAGATATTCACCCATTCTGTATCTTCTCCTTTCACTGTGTTACTTTTAAGAAAACAATTATATAATTCAATTTCAAAATTTCCTATTATGACCTGAAATCTTGGAGTCCTATTCAGAAAGTGGTTACATGTGTTTATACATTGAAGACTTTCCCCTATGTTTTGTTCTAGCCATTTAAAAGATTTAGATTTTACATTAAGGTTTTTAATCCATTCCAAGTTTCATTTGGTATCAGGTTAAAGATGTAGATCTGGTTTTGCCTTCTCCTTATCCAGTTTTCTCAGCATCATTTTTTAAAGACATTGATTTTTAATGTATTTATTTGGCACCTTTGTATAGAACCTGGTGGCTGTAGCTGCATGAGTTTATTTATGGGCTCTTTATTCCATTTGTGTATGTATGTCTATCTTATCTCATGTTGTTGGTTTTTGTTTTTTTACTATGACTGTATGGTGTACTTTGAATTCAAATATTATAAGACTTCCAGAATTGCTCATTTGTTCAGTATTTCCTTGGCTTTATGGGGTCTTTGGTCTGTAGCCATATTTTTTAATAGGAGGAAGTAGAATTATATGCATTTCCCTGTTTATTAAGTTGATCTCATGATATATTTCTTTTTTATTAAGTAGAAACTTTGTATGGATACATCATGTGTTAGTACCATCATTTCCTTCCTCCTATCTCCCATTCCTCTGAGGACCCGCCTTAGTAGGATTGTTGATATTCTTTTTGGGGTTGTGGGTTATAGGATGTGAGAGAATCAGTCACCTTTTTTGTAAGAGGGGGCAATGCCTCTGGATATCCCCCTCTACTCTGTGGCTGTTACAGTATTTCTTCCCCCCCCCCACAAAACTCCCGAAACTATAGTGGGTGTGTTTTAAGTCTACTTTAATGTTGTGCTCCTAGAAGTTTCTGGATTTCTGTTTTTGTGCATTTTGAGTATTGTCAGTGTCTGTCTCCATGATCCTAGCACTGGTTGACAGGCTCACTATAGAAGAAGCACTCTTCCTCATCTCAGAAATTCCACTGTGTTTCACCTGGGTCCTTGCTAATGTGTGAAAGGTGGTTTATCTCCTCAGTTCTCACTGGCCTTTTGAAAAAGAAACAGATACTCCAAAGGAGAATGAGGTCAGCATAAATTCAATGGGATAAGCATTATTAATGAAGAGAGATCTTGATGAGTGTAGTCTTTCTTTTGGCTAAGAACTAGTATGGGCTTCTTGTTGATGTCCATAATCTTAGTCTCCATAGGATTGTGACTCATTTCCCAGTTCCAGCTAAGGGTTCCTTTCCTCTGAGCAGATCTTATAGCCAGAGAGCCACTGGATACCCACCTAGGTTGGGTGCCACTATTGAACAGATTCTGTCCATATTGTGAGGTTGGTTGCTTATGTATAACTGTCACCTGCTAGCACACACAGTTGTTGGCCATTTCTCGCCAGCAGTTCATGTAGCACTTTCCAGCACTATACAGGCAGAACATCTGGAAACTGGCTTGTTTCCAGATTCCAGTTGGATCTTGCAATGTTCTGTGTCAGCAGCATGTTGTGTCTTCAGCAATAGAGTCTTAACCTTTACCTCAGGTAGGGAATCATGTGTGTAGCTATGTTTTATTTTATTTTTTTTTTCCGAGGTAGGGTCTCACTCTAGCCCAGGCTGACCTGGAATTCACTATGGAGTCTCAGGGTGGCCTTGAACTCACAGAAATCCTCCTACCTCTCCCTCCCTGGTGCTGGGATTAAAGGCGTGCTCCACCACACCCGGTTGTAGCTATGTTTTAGATGAAATTATAGAACAGATTTAATAAATTTTATTTTGATTACTTTCACTCTGACTTGCTATGGTCCCACAAGTTGCTATGCACATTTTATCCTTATAGCTGTGTAGAAACCTTTGTCAAATTATTTTTGGCACAACCCCATTCCTTCTAGATCTAGAATCACTACGTAAGCATTACACTCCAAGAAACTTGAGACATAATCTAAAGGGATAAGAGCTCACTCTCTGTTGAATCTGAAGTTTCTTGAGAACAATGACATAAATGGTAGAGCAAATATAGTCTTCTACCGAAAAGCAAAGCAGGGAAGCTTAAATGGCCTGTTTCAAGAAAAGATATGTCAAGGATGAGTAAGATAGCATGTAGGTATTCAGAGCTGAAGGCCCAAGAAGCATTTAATAAACAATGAAATATGGAGCAACTGGAATATAGATACAGTGGTGTGGGTAGAGACTGGAGAAATGGGCAAGATTCAGAGCTTGAGATGGAAGGCATACAGAAGATATCTTTTTTAATGTAGTAACATGCAAGTGCATCACTTCAAATTATTTATTTGGTCCAGCAATAAACTGAATGTGGTTATACATGTTTTATAGATATCAGCATATTTCATTCTTATTCTTACCCTATGAGAGCAGTGTAATCATTATACTCCTTCTAGAAATATGAAAAGTTGAATAACTTGTACAAATATTATATAGTAAGAGAACTGGGACTCCATTCCAAGGTATTTGATTCCCGATTTTGAGCTCCTGAACACTCCACAGTATTGAATTGTACCAGTGTAATGTACGTTCTTGGGAGACAGGTAAATAAGCTTGTCTTTAAAACTGTGATAGTAATTCAGTAATTCAGAAACAGGCCACAAAACCCAGGACACTCCATAAATAGTCAGAAGCTCAAGAAAATTATCCAAGATGGAAGAAAGGTACAGAATGTACATGAAAATGTGCATACATGTGCACACGCACGCACATGCACACACACACACACACACGCATGCAAACATGCGCTTATGAATGCAAACACAGATTCTATTTTAAAAGATATTTGATTATTTCTGATTCTATGAAAATTAAGTAGATTCACTTTCCCTTATTACTTACACAGGTTAAAAATCTGAATGTTATACATGAAACAGGTAGAAGATTCCAAATGGCAGAGAGAAGGAAAACCAAGTAGTGAGCTTGGGACATGAGGAATATCATGATGATAAGTCTTCATTTTCTTTTTCCTGATATATCCCTGACATGAAATTGAAGAAGTCTTCAACTAGAATATACAAACAGAACTAAAAGGTCTCTAATAAATGCCTATACTCCCTAGGAAAAGGACCAGAAAAGAGGACAGCCTAGTGAGCCAGAAAACTTTTAATTTTTTTTTTAATTTTTGTTTATTTGAGAGTGACAGACAGTCAGAGAGAGAAAGAGGCATATAGAGAGGGGGCATGGGCATGCCAGGGCCTCCAGCCACTGTAAAGGAACTCCAGATGCATGTGCCACCTTGTGCATCTGGCTTCCGTGAGTCCTGGAGAATCGAGCCTCGAACCTGGGTCCTTGGGCTTCACAGGCAAGCACTCAACCGCTAAGCCACCTCTCCAGCCCCAGGAAACTTTTAGATCATAACTACTCTACTCCAGTCTAACTAAGTATCACTACAAAAATCTGTAGCCCCCATCCCACACATGCTAGTCAAGGACATGTAGGGTGCTCCTCCTCAGAGCTACAATCAGGCAGCTGGATATCCTCAATAGGCTGTTGTCAGGGGAGCCCAGGAACTGGGATTTTTCTCACTGCAAGCTGGTAATGAGATCACCTCCTTCAGTCTTTATAGTATATGTGGAGACTACATAGGGATCCTGGACTTCTTTCCAGCAGCACCCAGCAGTGATGAAGGACTCTTCCTCCTTCCAGCAGCAGTTGGATCCAGAGGAATCATAGTAAAGGGAAAGAACATTCATCACTGATCAGCAATAATAAGTCCACCCTATCAGTGTTAAGAGATGCCATGTGGAGACAAATGACAAAATGTTCTTACCTTTTGCAACTAGAGAAATATCCATGGCAGCCTGACAGAGTTCAGGTAATCTCTCCCTTTTCCAAGAATTATAAGGAAACAATGCAACTTCATTGTCAAAGGAAGCTTTATGGTAAACCTGGACTTCTGCCCCTGACAGAAATGAAGAATAATTCCTTCTTTCTAGGATTAGTGTCTGAAGCAACCAGATAAGATAGATGCAAATAAACCCTGGAGTCTCATGTAGTATACACTATGTGTCCACATTTCAATAAAATCTCTTATACTAACAAATAAGATCTCAAGTTTAACAAAAAGACAATCAATAGATGCCAACAGCAAGATGACAAAGGTATTAGAATTTTCTGACAAACATTATAAAGCCACCTCATGAAAATGCTCTAATAAACAAGTAATTTTTATTAATATTTATTTAATTGTATAAATGTGTAGAGTATATTATAACATTTAAATATATGTATACAGCATGTAATAATCAAACTGGGATACTTAAGATTTCAATTTCCCTTTTATTATTATGCATTTGGAGCCTTCTGAGTTCTTCTAATTATTCATAAAATAGCTGAGGCAAACTATATCTGCATATCAAAGAGACACCTGCAAATCCATGTTTACTGCCATATTATCTGTAATAGAGGAGATTTGAAATCAACCCAGACACCCATGAATGGATGAATGCTTTGATAAAACATGGTATATATATTTACACGTTTGAAACAAATAAAAGCATACACTTAGTAAAGAAATAGGAAACCTCAAACAAGAAGTAAAAGATGTAAAGAATTACCAAATGGAAATTTGGAAAATAAAAATTCAATACTCCTCTCAAAGTATAACTCCATGGGTGGGCTCAACAGCATAATGGAGGGAGTAGAAGAAAGAATCAGTGAACCTAAAGAGATAACAAAGGAAATTACCCAACCTGAATAATAGAGAAAGTGGTTTGGAAAAAGAAAAGTGAACAGAGCCTCAGGCTCAACATTTATGTCTTTGGACTCTCAGAAGACTACATAAATAAGATAGGATGGAAAAAAACATTCAAAAAACATAATGGCTGAAAAACATGTAAGCTTTGGAAAAGGAGTTAAAATTATAGATTAAAGAATCCATGGAAGGACAATACTCAAAGAAATTCACACCAAAAATATAATAATTCAACTTACAAAATCTTAAAAACAAATTATATTATATAAGGAGGAAAATGACACCTTACTGAAATAATTTAAGTGACACTAGTTCTTCATAAGAAATTGTAGAAACCACAAAAAACTGAAACTTTCAATTAATGTTGTTATATCCAGTGAAAATAACATTCAAGATTGAAGGGGAAATTCATTTAATTCTCAAAGGAAATGGTCTACCCTAAATAAAGCCCTCTAAACAGAAGGAAGATAATTTTAAAAATGAACTACAAGAAAAGGACAAATGATAAAGCAAAAATATAGAGAAATTCCTTATGTTTTCTGACTGTTCAATATTTGAAGCACTTGAAAATTAAACAACATACTTCTAAATATGTTGAGCTTAATGCAAGTAAAGCCAAAACATCAAAATCTTTGGGACATTGTTAAAATAATATGGAGAGGAGAATTTGTAGTACTACATGCTTATATTTGGAAGTCTGTAAAATATTTAATGACTACATTTATAATCTAGAAAAGTAACAGCAACAAAAAATGAAGTAGGCACAATAAAATAATACAAATAAGGGTGGAAATGCAATTTAAGACAGAAAAACAATAGAATTTTAAAATTTAAAAAGTAGCAGAGAAAATCAGTAAAACAAAGCCCTAATCCTTTGAATAATTAAAATCAACAAAAGCCTACCAAGACACACACACACACACACACACACACACACACAGAGAGAGATAGATAGATAGAGAGAGAGAGAGAGAGAGGCACAGAGATACAGAAAATTTACAAATATCAGATAACTTATCAATATTAGTATTAAAGCTGCCAGCATCAAAGTGATAATAAAAGAATTCTATAGTTTTTACACATTTAGATGAAATGAATACTTATATTACCTCAAAATGAAAACTACCACAACTCACTAAATGAGTAACAATTCCAATAATCTTACCATTCTTAAATTGAATTCTTAGTTTTAAAGCTTCCCAAATGGTTTCACTGGACATTTTTGCCTAATGTCAAAGGGAGAAATTATCTGAAGCTCTTCACAATCTCTTCTGGAAAAATAGCGGCTATATTCTTAAAGTACTATTACCCAAAGTCAACAGAAAAATCAAAACAAAAACCAATATAATTCATAAATATTGTTGCAAAAATTCTCAACAAAATATTGATAGAACTCAGGAATATATGATGAGAATTATATATCATAACAAAATGATGTTTACTCCAGGGCTACAAGTCTGGTTCATGTTGGAAATG
The DNA here is from genome assembly GCA_036346955.1 of Dipus sagitta. NCBI lineage: Eukaryota > Metazoa > Chordata > Mammalia > Rodentia > Dipodidae > Dipus > Dipus sagitta. The sequence goes on from CM070776.1 coordinate 98,428,004, forward strand.
AATCAGGATAAGCCATTCTACTAGCAGGCTATAGATGAAAAAGAAAAAATAGAATAAGTATATCAACCTATGCTAGAAGAAATTTAACTAAATTCAACACCAACCCTTCTTAGAAAGATCAGGAATAGAAGGGAATTTCCTCAGCATAAAAATTATCTGAAAAAAAAAAAACCCTTGTGGCTAACAGTCCACAGAAGAGCAAGAGAATAACTACTCCCCCTCAGATTCCAAGCACTGCAATAAAGCAAGTTCTGAGCAATAAAGGACTTTCTGAGAATTTCAGTAAAGCAACAAAATAAAGGTTTATGGGTCAGAATATTATATGATTATCTACATGAAAATTCCCATGAAGTCTGCAAAAATGAATGAGTTAATTCAGCAAGAGTATGGCATATAAGATAAATCTATTAAAACTAATTATAACACTTCTATGTATTAGTTATGGACATAGGCCATGAAAGTTAGAAATACAATACTGTTTTCAATTGATGGGAGTGAGGGGATGAAAGAAATGGAGGGGAAAGGAAAGAGGAAAGAAAAAGGGGGAAAAGGGAAAGGAAAGGCAAGAGAGACTAATTAGAAGCCTGTAATCTTGCACAGTTGGGGCGCTATAGATGACAATAATATGCTGTACATTGCAAAAAGCTAGAAGGATTTTGAAAAAAAATCAGATGAATAAATGCTAAATATTCGAAGAGATAAATGTGCCAAACTTGATTTAAACTATAGAATTCATGCATGGATTGAAATTTTATGTCATACTCGAACTTTGTTTCTGTATATATCGAACTTTGTTTCTGTTAGTTAAAAATAAAGTTGAAAATATGTTCCATAAATACAAGAGTTTATTTTTTTTTTCAAAATGATGCTGCTATGCTTGTGGGCACTCTGTGATCTTGGAGGTGTTACCTCTTATTAGTTTCTTGTGAAATTCTCCGTAGCTGATTAATCAGTCTTCCAGGTCTCTAAATCTTCCTTATCTTCACATCTTCAATTTCCTGAAAAATCACCACATGAGAACAAAATTTTCTTTAACATGTAGCAAGCAGTATCAGAACAATATTCCCTTCAGAGTTTAATATAACTAAAAGAAGGCGGAACTAGGGCTTAACTGAATCTTGTCTCAGTTATTACTAATTAGCAGAGTAAGTAATCTAGGAAAATCTACCTATTCTCTGTGGGTCTTAACCACCTCATCATAAGTAAATAATTCTCTGGGGAACCCATTAGCTCTGACATTCTAGGAAATAAAATGAAGTCTTCCCAAGGGAAAAGAAGTTTCCCCACCCTGAGCTAATTGGACCAGATGTGTGAATGTCATTCCAGTTCTCAGATGCCTATAATGACTACTTACTCTCCAGAAGTCACTGTGGTTTCAGAGCCTTCTGTCTTTTGAAGGCTGTAGAATTGAATGTGCAGATATGCTGTATGTGTAAATGTTAGGAAAATAGCCCATAAAAGGCAATGGAGTGAGGTAAGAATTCCATGTAAGCACTATCCCTTCTGTGGGTGCTCTTCCAATGATCTAAAGACTTTCCCAAAGCCCACAAGGACCTCTAATAACTCCATCTTGAGGACCAAGCTTTTATGACATAAGCCTTTGGGGGACATTCAAAATCTGACCTACAGCAAAGTCCTGTACACATTTTTTATCTGGGTTGTTTCTGTTTTGCAACTGAGTTTTATGAGTACGTTTTACATTTGTTTATATTGCTCTTTCATTGGCATATGATTTATAAAGATTTTCTGAAACTTCATTTCATTTTCATTTTGATTACTTACTTTGATGTGCAGGAATCTTTCCACTAGATTTGGTCTCACTATTTGAACTTTTGTTTTTGTTACTTTTGCTTTTGATATCATATCCAAAAGTCATCGCTAAGACAATTGCCACGGAACTGTTTCCTTACACTTTCTTCTAGTAAACATTTTTATGGTTTTGAGTCCTACATTTAAGCCTACAATCCACTTTGAGTGTATTTTTATAGATGGGGTGAGATGCATGTCTAATTTCATTTTTTCTGAATGTGCATATGTAGTTTTCTAAGTGTAAGTTTTTAAAGATACTGAACTTTTCCCAAGGTGAGTTCTTGTTAACTTTGTCTGGAACCAATTGATGATAAATAAATGAGTGTATTCATTTCTGTGATTTCTATTCTATTCTGTTCCATTACTCTGTATGTTAGTATTTATGCCAGTACTATTCAGTTTGGATTACTATTCTGTTAAGTTATGTTTTATTTTAATGTTGGTGTTTTCATTTTTCCATAAAAATAATAAAATCACATAATATATAATGTAATAATATTCAGTCATACTATGAAGTATATACATAATATGGAATGATTAAATCAAACTAATTGTCAAACTCATATCTCATATGCCTATTATTTTTGTGGTACAAACATGTGGAATTATCTGTTGATTTAAAAATACTTAATAGATCATTATCAACTATAGTCACAATACTAAGCAATAGATCTCAGAAAAGGTACTCATTATATCTGAAAATTTGTATCATTTGATTAATGTCTTCAATTTCCACCAATCCAAAATCTTTAGTAATTAGTGTTCTGCCTGCTGCTTCTCTGAATTTGATTATTTTATATTCCATATGCTACTAAGATCATGTGGTTGCAGTATTTTTATTTCTGTATATGACATATTTTGCTTAGCTAATGTCCTTCAGGTTCACCTATGTTACCACAAATGACAGAATTCCTTACTTTTAATGGTTGAATAATTTTCCACAGTATACATTATATTATATGCTATCTATAGTTTTATATATATATATGCATATATATATATATGTTGCTCTATATTATATACAACTTTCTGTAACCAATCATCTACAAAAATGGCTTTATTTCCTATTTTGAATATTGTTAATATTTCTTCAATGAGTATGGGAGACTGATGACATCTTAAAAATAGTGATTAAATTTCCTTCAGGCACATTGCCATAAGTAAGTTTGCTGGATCATTTAGTTTTCATCTTAATTATTTGATGAAATCCTATACTATATTTGATATCAGTTACACTAATTTACATTCCTACTCAACCAGTATGTGATGTTCCATTTTCTCTGCAACCTCACCAACACCTGTTGCCCTCCATTTCTTTTGGAAGGCAGTTATGCTCACCACTATGCCACCAACACTCCTTTTGTCCTTCTGGTAATAATAACCTGACAGATATGTGGTGATATCTCATTGTATTTTTTTGAATTCTCATATTACATAATGCTGAGAATTTCCCATATTATCTGTTGTCCATTTATAGATCTCATTTTGATTTGAAAAGATCTCTTCAGGTTCATTGCTCATTTTTGAAATCAATTTTCTTGCTATCAATCTGTTCATATTCCTTATGTATGCTGCCTTTTTTGAGGTAAGGTATCCCTCTTTATCCCAGGCTGATAAGGCAAGCCTGATAGTCATGGAAATTCTCCTTCTTCATTCTCTCAGGTGTCAGGATTATATTTGAGTCACTGTGCAGTTACTTCCAAATGTTTTCTTCTACTCGTTCTCCAGTCTGGTTTTTATATTTAAGTTTTAACTCGTTTTGAGTTTATTCTTGTACATGTTGGGAGATCATGGTGCAATTTCATTCTTCTGCATGTAGATATTCATTTTGTCAGTCTTTTATTTAAGAATGTGTAATTTTCTTAATGTGTATCCTTGGCAACTTTGTCAAAATTTTCCTGATAATAAAAGGATAAATTAATTCCTTTTCTGAAGAAAACATTATTGAAATGCAATTTTATTTTTATTTTTGTCTCATCTAATTTTTTCTCTGAAAATAAATTTTCTTTGTATGTACTTAGTTTTGATTGACCCTCACTCTTCCCTCTTTTCCCCTTCTACCTGCCTCCCTTCCCCACTTTCACCCTTCCATCCCTGGCATTTCCCCTTGTGATCTTATTTTCCTACACTTCTCCCTTGAAGCCTTCCCGCCCATCATGGACTGCTTTGTAGTTTTCGGGCCTTTACACACTCTCACAATAACACACATATATAAAGATTCTAAGCTAGATTACACATATGAGACAGAAGATCTTGTTTTTGTGTTGGAGTTGCTTCACTTAGTGTAACATTTTACTTTTCCATCCATTTCCAGAAATATTCATTATTTTATTTTTTATTTACTGCTGAATAGAATTCCATTGTGAATGTGTAGCACATTTTCATTATTCATTCCCCTGTCAATGGATATCTAGACTGATTCCACTATGTTGCTATGTTGCTTTGGAGAGAGTAGCAGTAACCATAAATGAGCAAATATCTATGTAGTAGGGTATAGGGTCCTTTGGGTATATTTTAAGGGGTAGTACAGCTAGATTTAAGTTATTTCCATGTTTAGATTTTTAAGAAATATCCACACTGATTTCCATAATGGCTGTATCAGTTTGTTCTCGTCAATGCCAATGAATAAGGGTTTCTACTTCCCAACCGCTTAACCATCATTTGTTGTTAACTACTTTAATGATGACACTAATCCTGACAGGGATGAGATGGAATCTCAAAGTGATTTTTAATTTACATATCTCTGATTGCTAAGGATATTGACCACTTTTAAGCATATTTATTAGCCATTTGTATTTCTTCTTGTGAGAACTCTCTGTAAAGTTCCTTACCTGATGTTTTGATTGGTCTATTTAGTTTTGTGTTGCTTTCCTTTTGGAGGTGTTTGCATTTTCTAGATATTTATCCTCTCTCAGATGTATAGCTGGTGATGATTCTCTCCCATTCTGTAGACTGTCGCTTCTCTTAGTTAACTCTTTCCTTCCTTGCACAAAAACTTTTAAATTTCATGAGTTCCCATCTGTTGTTTGCCTTACTTCCTGATCCACCAGAGATATGTCCAGAATGTTGTTACCCGGTTCCTAAACTTTTCCCCTAACAGTTTCAGAGTTTCAAGTTAAAGGTCTTTGACCCATTTGAACTTGCTTTTTGTGAAGAACAAGGGGTAAGAGATAACTTCATTCTTCTTTATAAATATATCTAGTGTTCCCAGCACAATTTGTCCAAGAGGCTATCTTTTCTCCAATGAGTAATTTTGGCAAACAAAACGCCAATCCTCTTCAGCTGTAAGAGGTTCTACACCTATTAAATTCTCTCTAAACTAACAGTGGTTATCCCATTTTACTGGTGATGCCTTCACTTTCCATTGGAGAATTTGCTTCTCTTTTTCAGATGGAAGCAGAACCTGAGGAGAGAATCAGTCCATCCAGCCCATCACATTTCACCAGGGCCCGAGCTGAAACGATAGAGTAATTGGGGAAATGAGCAATAGTGCTGCTTTCTTGGTGAACCTGGTATCTGCACAAGGGTGAAGGAGATAGACACTGAGGACACTCCACACCTACCAAACCAGAGATCCAGAGACACAGAGGTTCCGAAGGACCCATCACTGAAGTGCACCTAAAATGAACCCAACTTGGCTCAGGGAAATTCTGAGGGGAGTGGGTGGAAAGAATGTCAGAGCCACAAGTTGGGGCATTACACATAGAGACATTGCCTCTTCGCCATAACTGATGGCTACCCCCACAATGCACAACCTACAATCCCCATAGGGCTAACTGGCATCCCCAAAGAGGAAGGTCCCTTTGGACGGGGGTGGTGACAGGGATGAGGGTAAGAGTGGTACCAACATGTGCTGTTTACAAACTGAGTATGTCCATTAACTAATACATACATATATGTAATATATATATATATATATGTGTGTGTGTGTGTGTGTGTGTGTGTGTGTGTGTGTATGTATGTATTTTGCTCAGAATGGCTTTGGGTACCCTGTCTGGATTTCTTTTGTATTTCAATACATAATACATTTATTTATTTATTTATGAGAGGGGTCAGATAGAGAAAGGGCACCCCAGGGCCTGTATCCACAGGTGTCAATTTGTGCATCTGGCTTTACCTGAGTCCTGGGGAATCAAACTGGGGTCTTTTGGTTTCACAGGCAAGCGCTTTAACTGTATCTCTCCAGCCCTCCTGCCTGAATTTCAGGCATTTTTTTTCCTATTTCTGTAAAGAACGATAATGCAATTTTGATAGGGATTGCAATGAATAGTTAGATTGCTTTTGGCAAGATAGCCATTTTCACAGTATTGATTCTACTAATCTATGAGCATAAGAGGTCATTCCATCTTCTAGTGCCTTCTATATTTTCAGTCTTGAGAGCTAAAGTTTTCATTATAGAGTTCATTCAGTTCCTTAGTTAGGTTTATTCCTAGATGTTTTATATTTTTGAGGCAATAGGGAATGGAGTTGCTTCCCTGATTTTTCTCTCAGCTTGTTATTTGTATATAAGTTGGCCACAGATTTCTGTATGATAACTTTGTAAACTGCAACTTTGCTAAAAGTTCTTAATAAATTTCAAGAGTTTTCTGGTGGAATTTTTAGGGTATCGTACATATAAAATCTTATCATTGGCAAATAAGGATAGTTTTACTCCTTCCTTTCCTATTTGTATGCCTTATTTCTGTTGTCTGCTCACTTTTAATTAGGAACTTAAGCCCTGTATTAAATAGAAATAGAGAGTAGGCAGCCTTGTCTTATTTCTGATTTTCATAGAGATGATTGATGTTTTTCTCCACTTAGTATGATATTGGCTATGAGTTTATTATGTATAGCCTTTATTGGGTTGAGATACATTCCTAGTCTCTCAAGTATTTTGATCATGAAGGGATTTTGTTAAAGGCCTCTTATGCCTCTGTTGAGATGAACAATGTGATTTCTATCTACTTATATAATGTGTTATACTTGATTTATATAGCTTCTTCCACCATCCCTATGTCCTTGGAAAGAAGTGATCTTGATCAAAGTAAATAATATTTTGATATGTTCTTGAATTTATTTTGGAAATATTTTATTGACAATTTTTGCATCTATGATCATCAATGCTATTGATTGATATTTTTCTTTTTGTTGTGTCTATCTAGTTTTGCTATTAGTATAATGCTGGGTTCATAAAAGAAGTTAGCTCACATTCTCATTTTTCTATTTTATGAAATAACCTGAGAAGCATTGGCTTCTTTAAAGCTCTTACAGAATTATACAGTGAATCTCTCTGGACCTGAACTTTTTGGAGGTTGGGAGAATTTTTATTACCATTTCAACCACATTACTTGTTACACATCAGTTTAAATTATATGATCTTGATTTAACTTTATTAGATTATATACATCTAAAAATCCATATATTTCTTTTAGGTTTTCCAATTTGGTGGAATATAGATTTTAAAACTATGTCTTTGTTTCTTCCTTGATATCAATGATAACTGTTGTAATGTCTCCCTTTTCATCCATGAACTTACTGATTTGAGTTTTCTCTTTCGTTTGGTTAATTTGGCCACAGGTTGGTCAGTCTTGTTTCAAAGAACCAACACATTGCTTCAGTGGTTCTTTTTATTATATTTTTTCTATTTCCTTGGTTTTTGCCCTGATCTTAATGTTATCTTTTTTGCTTACTACTTTTAAGTGTGGTTTGTTCCTATTTTTCCAACGTTTTCAGATACATAAATATGTTATTTGTTTCTGATCTCTGTTCTTGTAACTTAGGCACTTACAGCTAAACATTACTCTCTTGGGACTGCCTTTATCTTATCACGTGGGTTTCAATGTGGTGTGTTCTCATTTTCATTCAGTTCTACAAATTTCTTGATTTGCTTCTTGCTTTCTTTAATGACCAATTAATTATTAAATAGTATGCTATTTAATGTCCATGAGTTTGTGTCTTTTCATCGGTTTCTTAATAATTTCTAACTTTACCTGTGGTAAGATAAAATACAAGGAAATATCTAAATTTTCCTATATATTTTTTGAGACTTGCTTTGTATCTAATATGTGGTCTATATTAGAGTAAGTTCCATGGGCTGTTGAGAAGAATGTGTATTCTGTAGTTTGGGGGTTGAATATTCTGTATAATCTCTTAAGTCCATTTGTTCTATGATGTCATTTTATATCAGTGCTTCTTTAGGTTTTGTCTGGATGACCTGTCTATTGGAGAGTGGTGTTCTGAAATCACTCTAACAGTGTTGGGGTTAATCTATGACTTTGATTTCTAGTAGTACTTGTTTTATGAATATAGGTGTCCCTGAGTTTTGTGCATACATGTTTAGGGTTGTAATGTCTTCTTGGTGGTTTGTTCCATTAATCAGTATGACTTGAATCTTTGCTATATCTGCTGACTAATTTTGGTTATTTATTTTGTCAGATATTAGAAGAGTAGACACCTACTTTTTCCTTTGTTCCACTTATTTGGTATACTTTTTCCCATCTTTCCAACCTGAGGTAGTGGCTAAATTAAAGGTTAGGTGAGATTCTTAAGGACAGGAAAAGAAGGGAATATGTTTTTTTTTTTTTAATCTAGTCTGTTAGTTTGTGTCTTTAATTAGGGAATTGAGACAATTAAAATTCTGAGTTATTGTTAACATGTATGAGTTAATTCCTCTTATGTTTATTATTTGGTGGTATTTTGTCTTTTATTTATCTTCATTTATGTATCTTTTCTAGCATTGATTATTATTTTTTTTTTTTTTGCTGAAAGCCTGCTGAATGTGTTTTCCCTTCTCTTCATTCCAAAGTATTCTCTGTAGTATCTTCTGTAGAGCTGGCTTAATGAGCATGCATTCCTTTCGTAGGTTTATATCATCAAAAGCTTTGCTTTCTCTTATGATGTGAGATAAATTTTCTGGATATAGTATTATAGGTTGGCAACTGTGGCCTTTCAACATTTAAAATCCATCTTTTCAAGCTCTTCTGGCTTTTAGAGTTTCCACTGAAAAAATCAGCTATTATTTTTATTGGCTTACTATTATATGTGATTTAATGTTTTTCTCTTATGGTTGGACACACTGGCAGAACAGTAGTAGAGGGAAGCAACAAGTGGTATGGGTAGTATGAAGGAGTGTTCAGAGCTGGCAACTGCTCCCAAACTTGTATAAAGGGATAGCAGTGATGGGCAGTACAAACAGGGGAAGGGACAGGTGGAGCAAGTGAGTGTGTCTAGATCACATATGGAATGGGATTGGTGGGAGTTGATGGCTGGGAAGGGCTTCAAAATTTTAATTACTGATTTGATGGGTTTATACATTTTTAGACTTTCATAATTTCTGTTTTCATGACTTGGGTTTAGTATTTTGCATGTTTCTTGGAATGCATCAATTTCTTCTTGGCCATCTGATTTGAAAGTGCTTAACATTGATTTCAGACTTCATTCTCTTTTGCTTAATCCAGTTAATTGCTTGTCAATTTTGTTTATTTTCTCGAGAAACACAACATTTTAACTATTTTTATTTTCACTATCTTGTTTATATCATCTAAATTAGAGTTTACTTTCTTGTTCTTTTTCTAGTTTTTAAGATAGAACCTTAATATTTCTTTCACATTGCATTCTCAATTTAGGCATTTTTTATCATTATCTTCCCTCTTACAACTGCTTGTGCTTCCAATGTAACTTTTGGTATATTATGTTTCCTTTTAATCTTTTCTCAAGATATTATTTTATTCTCTTTGGATTTCAACTGCTCTTTCTACATGTAATCATATTATATTATCAGTTTTATAAAAGTTAAGTTTTGAATTTTCCTTTTTTTCTCTTGTTATTGATTGTTAGTTTCATATGGCTATGATTATAAAAAGATGCATGACACTAATTTTGTTAGATTTGTTAAGATTAGCTTTATGGTCAAATATGATATTTTCTAGAGAATTTTTTACATAAAGATATATATATATATATATATATATATATATATATATACATATATATATGGTATATGTTGCTGTTAGATGAACTATTCTGTTCACATATCTGTTTAGGTCCATTTGGTTTAAGTATAACTGAAATTCATTTTTTCTTGATTATTTTATATCTGTATTTTCTCCCCATTGGTCAAAGATGGGTATTGTAGTTCCCCATTATTATATTGCTGTCAAAGTTTGTCTTAAAAAAGTAATCATGATAAATAACTCTAGTGAAATCTGTGTGTGCATAACCACATGTGCTTGAACTTTTCTAAGGAAGCATGTACTTTCTTTTTAAACTATGAAGGCATAAGAATAACTTCAACATTATGTGGCAGGCTCTACAGTAATAATATCAAACCCTAAAGGGGTTCTCAAATTCCTGTGCTTTACCTTGCTGAATAACTTGTAAAGTACCTTCATCTCTGTTCTACCAAGCTGCAATATCCTCTTCAGTCATTTCCACTAAGCATATCTGTCTTTCTAAATATGAATAAGATCTTATTGCTTACCCAAAATAATTCCAACAATGGATCCTCATTTCTTAAGAAAAAGACCCAAGCCCTTCAATTAAACCCCACTAGAGTTTTTGAGGGCTGTGATCATGCACTATTAATTCTTGTATCTGATACCACACCAAACTCTCACTTATTGCAGTGTCTGACCCATGACACATGCTCAGTAAATACTTGATGACTAATTGTATATGCAAATTAATTACAAATAATTTAGTGAAAGAAATAGAAATAATGAGAGATTGTGATTTGAAGATGTAGTTTAATATTATGTTGATTTATAGATTAATAAAATAAAGTTCAAAGAGTTTAACCCTATGTCAATATTCATGGTAGTACCACAGAGAATTGAACTTTGGTACATAAAAAGTAGTTCTTCTAAAATGAAATGTGATGCTATTTTCTGTACAATTTTAAATATAGAAACCATGAAGTATACAGGAATGGAACTCATTGGTCTTGGATAATTCTAGAAAATGTTACAACTTGGCACAGTACAGTATAAAACAAGAAGTATTTACCACATTCATTGTAAAGCATTTTAAAGGCCCCAAATCATTTTTTCCAAATGTACTTATAAAGCTTTTTTGATGTAGAAAATGAGGAGGTAGTAAAAGAACAAAAATAACTAAAATTTACCTCATGCTTGCGTAGACTTTTAAAATTTCCAGCTCCTTGAGAACCCTACTCCACACATAATAGTAAATTTGACCTTCACATTTCATAAAAGAGATAGTTTTTTTCCAATGCCACTGAGTCATCAGATGCTTCTTATCCAGAAGAATAGATCATATTTGGAAAGTGGATTACATTTTTTAAGTAATCAAGAGATAGTAATAGCTTTGGAAGGTAGGGATAGTCCTTCACTTAGATACACTAGGCCTTTATAGTTATAATGATATCTAGGGGTACAATGCAGATCACTGTGTGTACATGATTATGATTGTTCTCCAAGATGATTCAGTTCTATATATATATGTAAATATAGATACATATGTAATATCTACAATAAATAAATAATATATATTTGTAAATAAATATATATTCAGAGAGAGATTATAGATAGATAGATGATAGATTTTTCCCAACATATGTTTGTGTATATTGAAAAAGAGGAGAATCCCTGAACACCAGAGGTTGAGAGGCCTTCAAGTTTTATAAACACGGTAAATATACCTATAACCATTCCCTATGTACCAAAAGTCATTTTTTTCATGTCATCAAAATTTACTAGATATTTATTGCAGCTTACAAGTAACTAATGCTTTTCCATATTAGAAACCACATATAAGAGAGGACATGTGGCACTGGTGTTTCTGAGCCTGTGTGACTTCACATAGCATGATTTTTTCAACTCCCTCCATTTTCCTGCAAATTTGATAATTTCATTTTCCTTACTCCTGGAGTAAAATTGAATTGTGTATATGTATAACATCTTTTTTTTATTAACTAGAAGCTTTGTCTGGACACATTATGTGTTGGTATCATCATTACCTTCCTCATTGCACCCATTCCACTGAAGGCCCTCCTCAGTGAAATTGCTGGTATTCATCATGGGGTTGTGGGTTATGAGTTGTGAGAGCAGCAGTCGGTCATTGGGGGGTGACAATGCCTCTAGATATTCTCTCCCACCACAGTCTTTCCGCCCCCCTTCCACAAAATTTCCTGAGCCTCAGTGGGTGTGTTTTAAGTGTACTTTAGTGTTGTGCTCTCAGCAGCTTCTGGATTTCTGCTTTGGAACATTCTGAGTATCCTCAGTGTCTATCTCCATCACTCTGGCACAGGTTGTCAGGTTTACCATGGAATCAGCACTATTGTTCATCTCACCAATTCCTCTGTGGTCTCACTTGGTCCCTAGCTGATGTGTGAGAGGTATTTCAACTCCTCCCAGGGAGTCAGCTGTCTTTTCTTGTCTTGTTGATGTATTTTAGTTTTCCTCATTTCTCATTGTCTTCTGAAAAAGAAAAACATACTCTAAAGGATAGTAATATCAGTATAAAGTGGGTAAGCATCGTTAATTTAGAGAGATTTGTATGAATGCAGCTTCTATTTTGCCCAAAATCTTGTGGGATCTTCTTGTTGGAGTCCATAAGATTGGTCTCCATAGGAATCTGACTCAGTTCCCAGTTCCAGCTATGGGTTTCTTTCCAAAGAGCAGATATCTTAGCCAGTCAGAAAGCCATTGGTTACTCACCAAGGTGGGGTTCCACCATTGCACAGGTGTGAACATCTTGTTAGGCTGGTTACATTCATATAGCAGTGTCCCCTGCTTGCTAATAATGTTTAGCCATTTTCCCCCAGCAGCTCATGTAATACTTTCCAGAGATATATGGGCTAAGCATCTGGGAACTGGCTTCCTTCCAGATTCTAGCTGGATCTCTCAATGTTGTGTGTGGGTAGCATATGGTGTTTTCAACAATAGAGTCTTACCTTTTACCTTTGGTGGGTAATCAAGTGCTTTGACTGAAGCCTGTTATGTTTTGGGGACTTTGTAGACCTCTCTGATCAACAGCTCAATGAGGGTTGTAACAAATTTCTAGTACTGAGAGTTACATATCAGAGCAAAATGTTTTAAGGTTAAGCTTCATCCCACACTTCGGGGCCCCTCTTACAAGATGACCCCACTATAATCCTTTTGAGGGTTATATCTTTCAGTCTACTATTCAATAGAAAGTTTTCTATGGTACCAATTCATTTTGAATTTTGTTTTTGTGTATCCCTTTTCCCTCCCCCCAATCCCATCCATCCCTGTTATATGTCCCTCTAGTTGCCTATTAGGTATACCTGCATCTCAAGCTGTTGCAGCTTAAGAACCACAGATGAGGGAGAACATGCAGTGTTTTTCTTTCTGTGTTTGTGTGAGATTACTTAGTATGACCTGTTCCAAGTCTATCCGTTTTCTTACAAATTTCATTATACCATTTTTCCTTACTGCAAAGTAGAATTCAATTGTGTAAATGTACTACATCATTATCCATTTGTCAAATGACGGGCACCCTCATTGATTCCAGATCTTAGCTATGGGAAATTGAGCAGCCCAAAGCATGGCTGAGTAAATATCTCTACAGTGAAAAGTAGAACCTTTAAGGGAGATGCCTGGTAGAAGAATAGCTGGGTCAGTTGGTAGTTCTATTTTTATCATTTCCAAGATTCTCCATATTGATTTTCACAGTGGTTGTACAAGTTTGCACTCCCACCAGCAGTGAATGAGGGTTCCTCTTTCCTTGCATCCTTGTCAAATTTTATTTTCATTTGATTTTTTTAAAATGATTGCCATCCTGACTGGAGTTAGGTAGAATCTCATAGTTGTTTTTATATATATTTCCCTGATGATTAAGGTTGTTGAACAATTTCTTAAGTGAGGATTAGCCATTTTTATTTCTTCCTTTGTGAATTCCCTATTCAGTTCTCTGGCCAAGTTTTTGAGTGGATGGTTTGATTTTTTTTTTTTATTGTTTAGGTTTTTGAATTTTGGTTTGTTTGTTTGTTTGTTTGTTTGTTTGTTTTTGTAAATTCTAGGTACTAGGCTTCTGTCAGTGGGTCAGTAGCTGGCAAGGATTTTCTCCCATCCTGTGAGTAGTCTGTTGGCTGTTTTTTTGTTGTTGTTTATTTGTTGAATTTTTTTGTTCATTTTTATTTATTTATTTGAGAGTGACAGACAGAGAGAGAAAGAGAGAGAGGGAGAATGGGAGCGCCAGAGCCTCCAGCCACTGCAATCGAACTGCAGAGCGTGCGCCCACCTGTGCATCTGGCTAACGTGGGTCCTGGGGAATCAAGCCTCGAACCGGGGTCCTTAGGCTTCACTGGCAAGCACTTAACTGCTAAGCCATCTCTCCAGCCCTGTTGGCTGTCTTTTATAGTATGTTTGTATGTAGAAAGCTTTTTGGGTTAATGACATTCCACTAGTTGAATGATTGTTTAATTTTCTGGGCTATTGAGGTATCGTTTAGAAAGTATTTCCCCACTCATATATCATGGAGAGTTCTCCCTACTTTTTTTCTGGTCATTTAAGGGTTTCAGGTCTTATGTTGAAGCCTTTATCCGTTTGGAGTTTATTTTTGTTGATAGTGAGAGGAGTGAGTCTAGTTTCATTTTCTACATGTGCTTATCCAGTTTGTCTAGAACCACGTGTTGAAGTTGCTGTCTTTTCTCCAGTTTACATTGTTGACTCTCTTGTCAAAAACCAAGTACCTATAATTACTTGAACTAAGAGCTGGGTTTTCAATTCTGTTCCATTGGTCTATATGTCTTTATGCCAGCACCATGCTGTTTTTATTACTATGGCTTTGTAATATAGCTTTAGATCGGGAATGGTGATACCTTCAGAGGTGTTTCTTTTTCTGAGGATATGTTTGGCTAGCTACCATTCCATATGAATTTTGAGATTATTTTTCTATCTCTGTGATGAATGATGCTGGGATTTTTATTGGTATTGCATTAAATGTGTATATGGCTTTTGGTAGAATTGCCATTTTCACAATATTAATTCTATCTATACAGGAGTATGGGAGGTCTTTCTACCTTCTCATGTCCTCCTCAATTTCTTTCTTGAGTGTTTTTTATTATTTTCATTATATAGGTCTTCCACATCCTTGGTAAGTTTTATTCTAAGGTATTTAACTTTTTGTGGCTACTTAAAATACAACAGCTTCACTGATTTCTCTTTTGGTATATTTGTGTTTTGTATACAGGAAGGTTAGTGATTTTTTGTGTTGATTTTGTGTCCTACCAGGTTTCTGAAGGAATTTATCACCTTCAGAAGTTTTATGTTAGAGTCTTTCAGGTCACCTAAATATAGGATCATGTCATCTGCAAATAGGGCTAGCTTCACTTCTTCCTTTCCAATTTGTATCCCTTATATATCTTTCTCCCATCTTATTGCTTGGAGTAGTACTTCTAGTACTATGTTGAAGAGTAGTGGTAAAATTGGGTGACCCTGTCTTGTTCCCAATCTTAGTGGGAATTTCTTGAATCTTTCCACATTAAGCATGATTTAGGCTTTAGGTGCTTTGTAAATAGCCTTTATTATGTTAAGATATCAATTCTCCATGCCTAGTTTCTCCAGCCTTTTGGCCATAAATTGATACGGTGTTTTGTCAAAAGCATTCTCTGCATCTATTGAAATGATTATGTGGTCCTTGTGCTTAACTTTATTTATGTGACATATTACATTAATCTATTTTCACATGTTGACCCATACCTGCACCCCTGGGATGAAGCCTGCTTGATCGAGGTGTATAATGCCTTCAATGTGTTGTTGAATTTGGTTTGTGAGAATTTTGTTCACGATTTTTGCATCTAAGTTCATCAGGTATATAGCCTATATATATATATATATATATATATATATATATATATATATATATATAATTTTTGTCTCATTTTGGTATTAGCGTCATGCTAGCATCATAGTAGGAGTTGCAGAGCCCTCTTAATTCTCAAATTATGTGAAAATACTTGATTAAAAAGGGGTTTTAACTCTGATGAAGGTTTGGTAGAACTCAACATTTTGATTAGATTTGAAATCTGGCAGGATATTATAGGTTCATTTAAGAGATTTATGAGCTCTGGATTTAGTTTTGGTAGGTGGTGTTTGTTTAGGAATTCATCCATTTATTCCAGGTCATCTGAATTTTGTGGAGTAAAGGTTTTGGAATTATGTCTTGATGATTCTTTTGTCCTCCTCCTACTACTCGTTCTTCTTCTCTTCTTCTCCTTCTATTATTATTATTAACAACATATTTTGTATGTATATATCATGTGTTGGTACCCTCTTTTCCTTCATCCCTGCCCCATTCTGCTGGGGATTCTCCCACGTGGTATTGGAGGTATTCTCTATGGGTTTTTGGGTTATGGATTGTGAGAGCAGCAGTAATTCTTCTGGGCATGATGTCTCAGCCTGTGGCTCTTGAAATCTTTCTTATCCCTCTTCCACAAAATTCCCTGAGCCATGGTGGGTGAGTTCAAGGTCTACTTCAGTGATAAGCTCTTAGAAGCCTCAGATCTCTGCTTTAGTAACTGTTGAGTATCCTCAGGGTTTGTTTCTTTCTTCCTGGCACTTATTATGAGGTTCACTATGGAAGCAGCACTCTTGTTCATCTCCCTAGTTTTTCTCTGGTTTCAGCTGTGGCTTGGCTGAAATACAAGGGGTAGTTTATCTCCTCTGGTCTCACTACCTTCTTAAAAAGAAGAACAGAATCTCCAATAGTGATTGAAGTCAGCATAGGTTAAATGGGATAAACGTTATTAATTTAAGGAAAATTTGATATATGTAACCCCTCTTTTACCCAAAGACTAGGGAGAGTTTCACACTGGAGAGGATAATCTTTGTCTCCATAGGATTCTGGTCTGGTTCCAAATTCCAGATATCAGTTCCTTTAAACTGAGCAGAAGTCTTAGCCAATCAGAAAGCTATTGGTTACCCAACAAGGCTGTGTGCTGCTATTGCACTGATGTGTACATCCTATCAGAATGTTTGCTTCTGTATAGCTTAGACCTCTGATTTCTCAGACTGTTGTTGGCCACATTCCCCCAGTAGCTCATATAGTCTTTTCCAGCATTAGACGGGCTAACTATCTGGAGACTGGCTCCCTTTCTGGGTTCCAGCAAGGGCTCTCCAACCTCTATGTCAGCAGTACATGTTGTCTTCAGCAACAGGGTCTTTACATTTGCCTCAAGTGGGTAATCAAGTGCTTTTACAGAAACGTGTCTTGTTTTGGGGACATCATAGGTCTCTCCAATTAACAGTTCATTGTGAGTAGAAACCAATTTCTGGTACTTGGTGTCACAGGCCAGAGACAAAATATATATATTTAAGCTTAGGCTTCATCTCTACCTCTTCAGGACCCTGCTATTCAGGTGCTCTCCCCTTGCTCCAGTTGAGGGTTATATATTTCAGTGTATCTCCAAGGATGCATGTTGCTATGGTACCAGTTCATTTTGAATTTAGTTTTGTGTTTGTTTTTCCCCACCTTCCTCTTCACTTCCCCCCATACCTGCCATCACTATTGTCTGTGCCTTGAGTTGCCAATCAGGTATGTCAGTAACTTGAGCTGGTCCAGGTTAGGAAATGTAGATAAGTGGGATACCATGCAGCCTTTGCCTTTCTGTGATTGTGTGAATTTGTAGAGTATGATCTGTTCCAAGTCTGTCCATTTTTCTGCAAATTTCATGGTATCATTTTTTTTCTTACTGCTGGGTAGAATTCCATCGTGTAAATGTACCACAACTTCATTATCCATTCATCCAATGATGGACAATTGATTCCAGTTCTTGGCTATAATGAATCGAGCAGCTATAAACATGATTGAGAAAATATCTCTGTAGTGAAGCATAGAGCATTTAGAATAAATACCCAGTAAAGGGATACCTTGGTCTGTTGGTAGCTCTATATTCGTCCTTTTCAATAATCTCCACATTGATTTCCATAGTGGTTGTACAAGTTTACATTCTCACCAAGAGTGGATGAGGGTTCCTCTTTCCCTATATCCTCTGCAACTTTTGTTGTTGTTTTATTTTTTAATTATTTCTGTCCTTACTGCAGTGAGGTAGAATCTCATAGTTGTTTTAATTTGCCTATCCCTAATGGTTAGTGATGTTGAGCATTTTCTTAAGTGCATGTTAGCCATTTCTATTTTTTCCTTTCACAACCTCCTATTCACTTCTCTACCCCATTTGTGGAGTGAGCTGGGTTTTTTTATTGTTTAGTTTCTTGAATTCTGTGTAGATTCTAGATATTCTAGATATTCTGTCAGTGCTATATCTGGTGAAAAACCTCCCATTCAGTGGATAATCTATTGGCTCTGCTTATGGTATGTTTGTCTGTGCAAAAGCTTTTTAGCTTCCTGAGACCCCATTGGTTGAGTGATTATTTAACTTCCTGGGCTTTTTCCATTCCTATATCATGGGGAGTTTCTCCTACTTTTTTTCTTCCAGTAGGAGAAGAGTTTCAGGTTTTATATTGAAGTCTTTAATCCATTTGGACTTGATTTTTGGATATGGTAAGATGAGTGGGTCTAGTTTCATTTTTCTACATATGGTCATCCAATTTGTCCTGTACCATTCGTTGAAGATGCTGTACTTTGTCCAGTCTACTTTATTGACATCTTTGTCAAAGATCAAGGAGTGATAGTTACTTGATCTATGGTCTAGGTCTTCAATTCTGTTCTATTGTGCTGCTTTTCTGTTTTTATGTCAGTACCATGCTGTTTTATCAGTATTACTTTGTAATATAGCTTTAGATTGGGTATGGTGATACCTCCAATATTTCTTTTGCTAAGGATAGGTTTGGATATCTGAGGCCTGCTGCCATTCCATGTGGATTTTGAGATCATTTTTTCTTTCCCTTTGAAGAATGTTGTTGGAATTTTTCTTGGATTGCATTAAATCTGTATATTGTTTTGGTAGAATTACCATTTTCACAATATTAATTCTACCAACAAGAAGAATGGGAGGTTTTTCCATCTCCTCAAGTCCACCTCAGCTGCTTTCTTAAGTTGTATGTTTTCATTATATAGGTCTTTGATATCCTTGGTTAATGTTATTACAAGATACTTAATTTTTTGTTGTTTTTGAAAATGGAACAACCTCTTCTATATCTTTCTCTGTATATTTGTTCTTTGCATATAGAATGGCTACTGATTTATGTCTGTTGATTTTCTACTCTGCCACTTTACTAAATAAATGAATCATCTTTAGAAGTTTTGTGATGGAAACTTTCAAGCCGCTTATATATAGGATCATGTCATCTGCAAATAGGGATAACTTAACTTCTTTTCCAATTTGTATGACTTTTATTTCTTTCTCCTATCTTATTGCTTGGGCTAGAACTACTAGGACTATGTTGAAGAGCAGTGGTGAGAGTGGGCACACCTGTCTTGTTCCCAATCTCAATGGGAACTTCCTTGAGTTTTTCCCCATTTAGTATTATTTGGCCTTAGGTACTTTATATATAGCCTTAATTACAGTGAGATATAAACCCTCCATGCCTATTCTATCCAGCACTTTGATCATGAAGTAGTGTTGTATTTTGTCAGTGGCCTTGTCTGTGTCAATTGAGATGATCATGTGATTCTTGTGGTTAAGTTTGTTTATGCAGTATATTACATTGAACAATTTCCATATGTTGAACCATCCTTACATCCCTGAAATGAAGCCTACTTGATTAACATGGATAATGCTTTTGATATGTTGTTGAATTTGGTTGGTGAGGATTTTGTTCCAGATCTTGGCATCTAAATTCATCAGAGATATAGACCTATAGTTTTCTTTTTTGTTTTATCTCTGTCTGATTTTGGTATTGGGGTGATGCTAGCTTCATAAAAGGAGTTAAGGAAGATTCTCTGCTCTCTGCTTTTGTGAAACATTTTGAGAAAAATTTGTCTCATTTCTTCAACAAAGGTTTGATAGAATTCGGCTGAGAAACTATCCTGTCCAATCCTGGATGTTTCTATTTGGGGAGGATTTGATTATCTTTTCAATCTCAATGGATGTTATAGGTTAGTTTATTAAATTAATCAGCTCTGAATTTAGTTTAGGTAGGTGATATGTTGCTACAAATTCATCCATTTCTTCCAGATTATACAATTTTGTGGAGTAGAAGTTTTGGAAGTATGTCCTGGTGATTCCTTCAATTTCATTGATGTCTATTGTGACCTCTCCCTTTTTACTTCTGATTTTGTTAATTTGAGACTTCTCTTTTTTCATTTGATCAAATTGGCCAGGGGATTCTCAATCTTGCTTATGTTTTGAAAGAACCAGCTCTTAATATCATCTAGCTTTTAAACACTGTTCTTAGTTTCCAATTCATTAATTTCTGCTTAGATATTGATTATTTCTTTATACCCGAAGCTCTCAAGTTTGGATTCTTCCTGTTTTTCCAATACCTTTAGGTATATAGTTAGGTTATTAAGTTGGGATCTTTCTGTTCTTGTTATAAATGCACTTAGCACCACAAAATTTCCCCTTAGGACTGTTTTCATCATGTACCTTAAGTTTTTGTAAGTGGTGTTTTCATTATCATTCCATTCTAGGAATTTTACAATTTCTTTTTAGATGTCTTCCAAAACCCATTCATTCTTTAAAAGTGAGTTGTTCAGTTTCCAGGAGCTGATGGAATTCCTGATGTGTCTCTTGTTGTTAATTTATATCTTTAAAGTATTGTGATCTGATATGTTGCAAGAAATTACTTCAATTTCCTGAATTTGTGGGGGCGTGCTTTATGGCCTAATATATAATATGTTTTGGAGAAGGTTCCATGGATTGCTGAGAAGAATGTCTTCTGTAGAATTGCGGTGGAAAGTACTGTGGATACCTGTTAGGTCTAGTTGATCTATGGTGTTATTGAGCTCTATTATTTCCTGTAAGTTGTCTTCTTGGATGATCTGTCTATTGATGATAGTGGAGTATTGAAGTCCCCAACTATGACAGTGTTGGTGTTTAATTCTGTTTTGTTGTCAAGTAGGTATTGCTTTATAAACTGTAGTGCACCTGTGTTTGGTGCATATAGATTCATGATTCATGATGTTCTCATGTTGGGTTGTTCTCTTAATGAGTAAGAAGTGGCCTTCTTTGTCTTTTTCTATATTACCTTTGGTTTAAGTCCATTTTATCAGATATTGATGAAGCAACACTTGCTTATTTCTTATTTCCATTTGCTTGGAATATCATTTTCCATCCTTTCACCCTGAGGAGGTTTCTGTTATTAGTGTTGAAGTGGGTTTCATGAAGACAGCAGATAGGAGGGTACATTTTTTGTATCACCCTGTTAAC
The DNA here is from genome assembly GCA_036346955.1 of Dipus sagitta. NCBI lineage: Eukaryota > Metazoa > Chordata > Mammalia > Rodentia > Dipodidae > Dipus > Dipus sagitta. The sequence goes on from CM070776.1 coordinate 98,449,044, forward strand.
TACTGTCTTTTGATGAATGAGTTAACACCATTAATGTTTAAGGTTATAGCTGGGAGGTTTGATTTAATCCCTGTCATGAATGGGCACTTTATAGGGTTTGATGCTTTCTTGTGTTTTGTACATTTTTGAGCCTGCTCTAGTTTTGGTTATTGTCATCTTCTTGTTGTTGGCTCTGGTGATTGGTTGTTTGACTATTATGTGTGGCGTATTCCTTGAAATATTCTCTGCACATTTGGTTTTGTGTTCATAGTATCATAGAGTTGACTTTTTCATGGAAAAATTTCCTTTCCCCATCTGAGGGATACTTTACTGATACAGCAGCTTGGGTTGGAAGTCATAGATTTTCAGACTTTGAAGAGTTCCATTCCAGGCCCTTCTAGGTTTCAAGGTTTCCATCGAGAAATCTGAGGTAATTCTTTTGGAATCGGCTTTGTATGTAGTGAGTTGTTTCTCTCTTTTGCTAAAAACAGCACTCTCCTTTTTTCAATGTTAAGAGTTTTAACTATGGTGTGCCTTGGAGAGTTTCTTCTTTGGTACTGTCTCTTTGGTGTTCTGTGGGATTCTTTTATCTGAATGGGCCTGTCTTTTGAAGGATTGGTTAAATGTTCTATAATTTTGTTGGATATGTTTTATATGCCTCTGGCCTGGATTTCCTCTCATTCTGGCATACCCAAGATCTAGATATCTGGTCATTTTAGGGGTACCTACAATTCTCTCTATTCTGTTCACATGAAAATTTGAATTTATCAATGTTTTTGGACTCCCTATCAATTTTTTCTGTCTTATCTTCCCGTTCAGAGGTTCTGTCTTCCACATGAGTAACTCTGTTAGTGAAGGCTTCTAGAGATGTTTGTAAAAGCTCTATTTTATTTTTCTTTTCTGTTGAGCTATTTGAGGTACCATTTCAGTTCAAAATCTAATTTTCTTGATGCTTCCTGGAATTCATTCTTGCATTTGATCAAGTCTTCATTAAGCTTAATTAGCTGGCTATTGAGATCTTCCATTTGTTGACTCACCTTCAATTCATTTATCTCTCTTTTGAGGCTTCTGTGGTTTTCTTCAATTAAGGTAAGCCTGGTGACAGAAGCTGAGTGCTCTAGGAGATGATTCTGCCTAATTTAATTTGTATGAGTGTTGGTTTTTTGATGGCTTGCTTCCAGTTCCACAATTCTTTTGATCAGGGCCACATTGCCTGTTGTGTTTTCATTTTGAGATTCAATTTCTGTTGATTTCTCTAGGATTTCACTGGAGGCTTCCATTGTGGGACTAGGCATCCTTGCTGGAGATCTCTCATTTTTCTTACTTTTTTTTTTTTTTTTTTTTTTTGCATCATGGTCTACCCATCTTGGGCAAAAGTTTTATTTTACTGAGGGGGAAGCATGTATTTGTCCTTGTAGAATCTCCAGTGAGTGTTCTGTTTTAAATGTGAACCAGACTGGTGTACAATGGTGTTATAACCACAGATGCACAGATTGTGGAGATTGCAAGTATATCAAAGTATTTGTCCTCGTAGGATCTTCAGTGAGTGTTCTGTGTTGGGTTTGAACTGGATTGAAGTGAGGTGGTATTGTGTCCTCAAATGCACAGGTTTTGGAGGTGGCAAGTGTGCCACCATCTCTGGGCTGGTGGATGATACAAAAGCTGCAGTTGGAGGCCCAAACTTTCTTTGACCCCCATCACAGTTGTTCCTGCCTGTGGGGTTCAGGGTCAGTAGCACTGGCCCCTGCTCCCCTACTGTACTCAGCTGAGAAGGTTGTGGAGAACTCACTTCTTTCCCTTGTGGGTGGTTGCGAGATATTCCTGTACTCCCTGTCTGGGGTAGAAGTGATGCTGCAAACAGTCATTGGGGGAGGGGGAAGGTAGCAGTAGGGATAGGGGTTGTCACTGTGCTCCACGGACATGGCAGTGTAGATGTGTTGGTGTGCAGAGTTGGCCAGTAATCAGTGGAGGAGGAACAAGGCAAGAAAGATCTTCTGAGGCTGACAGCATAGGGTATGGACAGTGACAAAGGGTGAGGGGACCCACTGTGGTCCACATGGCAGTGTGAGGTTTGGGGGACCCATTGGAGCGGCATGGTGTGGGGTAGAAGCAAGATACCTGGCTCTTGCAATGTGTGTACCTACTCAGTGGGTTGGTCACCTATCTGAGTTCAGGAGGTGTGGGAAAAGTTGTTAGTACCTCCCCTTATTAGGTCCCAAACAGAATTGTAATCAGCACTTCTTCACCCACCCTGTGCCAGACACCAGACACCCTGAAAATCCTCATGCAGACTGAGTTCAAAAGCCCCAAACATGCCTACACATCTGTAGGAGTTCACAGGTCCCACACATGTTGGCACTTCACCCAGTTCCAGCCTTCAGGTCTCAAGCAGACGTGCACCTCACCCATTCTGAGCTGACAGGCTCCAAGCACCCTATTACATCACCTTGTCTGAGCCACATGCTGCAAAATACCAAACCCTCACCTCGTCCACTTGCTGAGACCTCAAATACACCAGCACCCAGGCCCCACACATGCTGGCACCTCACCTGGTACCAGAACACAGGCCCCAAACATGAAAGTACCTCACCAGGTTCTATGCACCACATCTTTATTAACCATTCATTTGTGATGGGCAGCTGGGATGATTTCAGTTCCTGGTTATTATGAATAGAGCAGAAATGAAAATGTTCAAGCCTCTGTCTCTGTGGTATATAGTGGAATCTTTAGGACATATGCCTAAAAGAAGTCTAGCTGGGTCTAATGGTAGTTCTATTTTCAGCATTTTGAGGAATCTCCATACTTATTTCCATAGTGGTTGTACAAGTATGCACTCCCACCAGTAGTGGATGAGGGTTCCTGTTTCCCCACACCCCTGCTATCATGTGCTTTCATTTTATTTTTTTATGGTTGCCATTTTGAATCTCAGACATTTTAATTTGCATTTCACTAATGAATAGAGATGTTGAACATATCTTAAGGTGTTTAATGACCATTTACATTTTTTCCTTTGAGAACTCTGTTCAATTCCCTGCCCCATTTTTTGAGTGGGATACTAGATTTTTATGGTGTAGGGTTTTATTTTAAATTCTTAATTTAATTAGATTATAGATATTAAATCTTTATCAGAGGTAAAGCTGGTAAAGATTCTTTTTCCCATTCAGTAGGTTGATTACTGACCCTATTGATAGTTTTCTTATCTCCATAATAATTTTTTATTTTCATAAAATACCAGTTGTTGAGTGTTTGGTTAATTCCCTGGGCTACTATGGTTTTGTTCTGAAAATCTTCCCTACATCTACATCTCAGAGTATTCTCCCTTCTTTCTCTTCTAGTCAAAGTTTCTAGTTAAAGTTTTAGGTGTTATATTGAAGTCTTTTATCGATTTAGAGGTAATTTTAGTGCAAGATGAGAGGAGGGGGTCCAAATTCAACCAAATTCAACCATATAAATGTGGTTATCCAGTTTCTCCAGCACCATTTGCTAAAGATGCTGTCTTTGCTCCAATGAGCATTTTTGGCCCCTTTGTCAAAGATCAGGTAGCTATAGTTACTCAAACACATACCTGAAGCTTAAACTCTATTTCACTGATCTGTGGGCCTATTTTTATTCCAGTAGCATGTTCTTTTTATTACTATGGTCTTATAGTATAACTTGAAACCAGGTATGAAGATACCACCAGAAGTGTCCTTTTTGCTGAATACATTTTGGGCTATCTGAGGACTTTTGTGCTTCCATATGCATTTGGAGACTACTTTTATAACTCTATGAAGAGGGTTACTTGGATTTTGATTGGAATTGCAACTGTATATTGTTTTTGATAGGATAATCATTTTAATGATATGAATTCTTCCAATCCATGAGCATGGAAGGTCATTCCATCTTCTCATGTCTTCCTCCAGTTCTTTCTTCAATGTTTTTATGTTTTCATGTATAAGGTTTTTACTTCTTTGGTTAGGGAGATTGCAAGTTATTTGATTTTTTATGGCTATTGTAAATGGGACATCTTCCCTGATTTCTTTTTCCATATGTTGTCATTGATATATATATGAAAGCTAGTGGCCTTTCTGTGTTGATTTTCTAGTCTACCACTTTGCTGAAAGTGTTTATCACTTCAAGGAGTTTTTGGTGGGGTTCTCTGATCTCATAAGTATAGAAATATGTAATCTGTGAATACAGCTAGTTTAACTTCTTCCTTTTCCATTTTCATCCCTTTTAATTCTTTCTCTTGTCTTATTGCTTAGCACTAGAATGAATATAGGAAAAATGGTAAGTAGAGAGGGAGAGGAGGAAGGGCTACTTGACAACAAATCAATGGTCAGCACAAAGACAGGAAGAAAGAAACAAACAAAGAAAGAAAGAGCTTGTTACTCACCAAAGAAAGAAATATATGGAAAGGCCTTGGGGGTAGAGGAAGGGGAAATGAGGAGGGGAATACATAAAACTAATGACAACGTGACTCAATTCCACAGAAAACTTCTTACTGGATGCCATTCTACAAGTCATTACCCTCAATAAGGGGCAGAAGGGACCCTAACAGAAGAGCCCCATAAAAGCTGGAGAAAGCATAGACATAAAACCATGAGCAATGGATGTTAATTCCTGAAGACAGAATTGGGTTCCCTTCAACAGTAAGCTGTTGGTCAGGAAGACACAAGATCTCCAAAATAATACAGGCCATTGCCCAAGCACTTAGTGACTTGTATAAGATAAGACATAAGTCTCTTTTGCTGAAGACACCACAGCCTGTGGTCACAGCACATCAAGTGACCAAGCTGGAATTGAGAGGGAATCCATTCCTCTTCCCCCCTCCCACTAGTCTTCATAGTGCTGGAAAGTGCTATGAGAATGACTGGAAAATAAAGTTTGCCAACAGATTTGAATAAGCAGGAGATCCTGTCATGTACAAAATCAACCAGCTGAGCAAGAAGTACACACCTGTGCAATAGTGGCACATAGCTGATACAGGTAACCAAATGCTCATGGATGGCACATGAGCCTGGCTCAGTGGTGGAGAACCAGCCCAGATCCAGATTCTCTAGGGCAGGAGACCAGTAGACTCCAGAGAGAACCTTCACTGCTCTTTAACTAAGTAGAGTGTAGATAGATGATAGATAGATAGATAGATAGATAGATAGATAGATAGACACAGATAGAGAGGGAGAGAATAACTAGGCTTATCCTCTTTAATTGAAACTGCTGTCACTTTTGGTTAGAAAATCTGTTTTGTGTTACAGATGGAGGAGAATACTGGGGAAAACCAGGATACATCAAAAGAGAGCCAACTGTCTACAATGAGATGGATCATCTCCACCTCATCTGCCTGGACACAGAAGTCATTATAGAGAAAGAGGTGACTGTTTTTCTGACTAGCCTGAAAACCAGTTCATGGGAGATAGCAATAGGCACTGTGGTCACTCAAACATAATCAAAACAGAAATCCAGAGGCTACAGAGAAAGCAACACTAAATCGGATTCCTATCTTGCTTGCCAAGGCTCAGGCAACATTGCAGAAGAGGGGTTGGAACGATTGTAAGATCCACAGTATGAGTGGGAATAGCCTGAGGCACTGCGTATCTCCCCACTACGGAGACGGACTGAGAATACCAAAATGCCACCCAAGAAGACTCTCAGCAGAATTGAGGTGTGGGAGGGGTCTAAGAATAAAACCTTTTTATTAAAAAATCAATAAATAATTTAAAAATATTAGCTGATATTGAAATACAAGAAAAGAGTTTTGGATTTACCATAATTTATCAGCTTTTTTCTCATCCAAAATGTCGACACCAACAGTGTGTGACACAACTGCCTTTTGTTTTAAATCAACATAGGTCCTAAAGGGGCTTGCAGAAATGACAACTTTGGAACTTGAGCATTTATGAACAGAAATCCTACAGTGATTAAATCCAACGTGTTTCAAATCATCTGCACAGAAATAATTGTTTAGGAGAAGAAATTAGTCACATATTGGGAAGGCAATAGAAATGATTAATTCCTCAATGCTACAATGTTCAAATAAATGCTTAGTTTTTCTCCACACCCCATCCTGACTTTGTGTGGAAGCACTTGTCATGCTCTGCCATTCTCAAGTCATTCTTCACATTCTTCCATAACCCTGGGCCTCCCCATCTGATGACTGTCTGAAAAGCCCGCTTCTCCTTATGGACCAGCCCTTGGTATCCAACAGACTCATAGAAGCACAAATTCTGGGTCACTGGATTCATGAAGATTGGAAGATTGGGTTGTGAATGTGTATATGTGATGTATATATGGGGCCAAGAGAAGTTAGCTTAACAGAGGTGAAAACCCAGGTGGAATATTCAGTGGACTTTGGTTCCCTAGGCCCTTAATCTTTTCAGGACAGTTAAGAGCAAGGATTATGATTAAAGGCTCTAAGTTCAGATAAAAGCCAGAGAAATAGGAAAGGCTTGAGTTTCCAAGGCATTTTGGTACCTAACAGCTCTAGGAAGTAAATAGGCAGGCACTGCCTTCATTCCTGGTACTGGTAGGTTGACAGTAAAGATAATAAGCTATTTTATATTTTATAATATAAATATTAAATTATACATAATGTAAATATTATAATATTTTTCAGCCTTGTAATAGAGAGAATGAGGAGCAAAGCAGAAGAGAACAGGCAAATGGAAGACAAACATTTCTGGGTTCACATGTGGATGTTGTTTGGTGTCATTTACTATGCACGTTTTTAATAGCAGGGACCATGTCTTATTTACCATAGCATCTGACCTCCCCATCCCTGCCCCGCTCAAATGTAATGTCTAAAACACCACAGGTGTTCAGCAAATATATGATGCTAGAGAAAGGCTGGAACTATAGAACAGGGTATGAGTCCTCAAATGGTGGAAGAGTTTACTGGTCTATTTAGCCCTGAAAAAGAGGGCTACACATCCACTTGTTATATTTTTCTAAAGGAAAACAACATTGATATGAGACCTTAAAATGCCTACTGCCTTACTTGAATCAGACTATGAGGGTTGTATGATTTCTTCTATACATATCAACACTTTCCTTCCATCATATTTGTTTTGCTTTTTTTCTTTTAATGCTTTCTTCCATGTTGTACTGACACAAAACTATACATACTTAAAGTGTTCAAATATATATTTTATGTTATTTAACATATACTATATGCAATCTTCATGAAAACAGCAGAGCAATGAAGATCTCCCCCAAACATTTCCTCCTTCTGCTTTACAATCCCTCCTTCCATATCCTTTCCCATACACAATTCTTGATCTTCTTTCTGGCAATACAGAGTGCTTTTCATTTTCTAGAGCATCATATAAGTGGTGTGTGTGTTTTTGGATCTCACTTCAGTTAATGAGAATAATTATTCTGAGACTCAACCACATTATATCATGTGTCAACAGTTCATTCATTGTTATTACTGCATTATGCTCCAATCCGCATGTATGCATAATACGTATATATACCAGTATAAATGTATACCAGATGTTGTTTTCCCATTTACTTGCAGGTAGAAAGTTGAAATGACTCCAACTTTTGGGTATTATGAACAAGATTTTGATATTCTCATACAAATCTTAGCTTGGACCCATGCTTTCATTTTCCATGGGTAAATACTGGTTCATAAGATATCTATACCACTGGGGCTGGAGGGATCATACAGTGGTTAAAGGTACCTGTTTGCTAAGACTGATGCCCTGAGTTTTATTTCTGCAGTACTCAAGTAAGCCAGATACACAAAGTGGTGCATGTATCTGGAGTTCTTTGGCAGTGACAAAAGAACCTATCATGCCTATTATCTCTCTCTACTTCTCTCTCTCTCTCTCTCTCTTTCTTTCTCTACTTGAAAATAACTAAATAAAATATTTAAAATAAAACGATATCTATAAAGTTAACATTTTGCAAAACTTCTGTCTTGTTTTCCAAAGTATTTGAAGTATTTTATAATTCAATTAGAAGTATATGAAAGCTCCATTTCTTCCACATCTGGGCCAACATTTGTTCTAGTCATGTGTTGCTTAATAATAGGAATATATTTTGACAATTGCATCACTGCAGTTTTTTCATGCAAACATCATAGAAGGTATTTATACAAACTAGGATAGCCAAGTCATAAGTAGATGATTCTAATACTGTGTTGAGGTTTCTCATTATGATTTTAATTTGCAGTTCTCATCAGGTAAGTATGATAAGCATCCTGCACTGTGTTTATTTACCATGATATATCGTCTCTGATGAAATCATTTAAAATATTTGCCCATTTCTGAAGTGGTTCATTTTTTATTGTTGTGTTTTTAAAGTTGTTTATACATATTAGATACATGTCCATTATCAGATGCTGTAGTATGGATGTGGTTTGCTGTCCAAAGTTTCAGGGGCTGAAAACTTGGTCAATAGCATAACAGTATAACAATGCTGAGGTAGCAGAACAGTTAAGAGGTAGGACTTAGTAAAAGTTAGCTGTAGTTGATTACTGCCGATCTCACAGGAGTAGGTGAGACCTCATGTGACTAGATAGTTTTCTGATAGCAAGTTATTATCAAACAAAGCCTCCCCAGGATCTTTACCTTTTTGTATACAGAAATTTCTTTTCATTTTCACTAGCTGAGAGATAGGGCCCTGCTAGGATGTCAGCACCATGTTCTTTGGAGCAGCCACTAGAGTAATGAGTCAACTAAACCATTTTAGAAAACCTTTTAAAGTACCAGCCCCAGTACCAGCCCCAGATATTTTGTTATAGCAACACAACAGACTAAGATATCAGATATATACATCTTAAGAATTTTTCTCCTGGCTGTTAGTTTGACTTTTCATTAACATTGTCTTTTCTTTTTTAATATTTTACTTATTGGAGAGAGAGAGAGAAAGAGAGAGAGCACAAGCAAGAGAGAGTATGGGTGTACCAGAGTCTCTTGCTGCTGCAAAGGAACTCCACAACTTTGTATATGCATCTTGCTTTATACTGGGGCTAGGGAATCAAACACAGGCTACCTTGATTTATAAGAAAATGCCTTTAACTGCTGAATCACCTCCCCAGCCCAATGTTGCCTTTTGTAGGGCAGAAGTTTTTAGTTTTGATGAGGTCTAATTTATCACACTGTTCTCATATGGGTTATATTTATTATGTCATATCTAAGAAATATTTGAATAATAAAAGAACAATAATTCATTCCATTTTTAGGTCAAGATATTATATGTATTTAGATTTTATGTTTTAGTCTTGGAGAAATTTTTTAATTTTTTGTTGTTTATTTTTATTTATTTATTTGAGAGCGACAGAGAGAGAAAGAGGCAGATAGAGAGAGAGAGAGAGAATGGGCACACAAGGGCCTCCAGCCATGGCAAACGAACTCCAGATGCGTGTGCCCCCTTGTACATCTGGCTAATGTGGGTCCTGGGGAGTTGAGCCTTGAACTGGGGTCCTTAGGCTTCACAGGCAAGTGCTTAACTGCTAAGCAATTTCTCCAGCCCTTGGATGAATTTTGACTTCATTTTTATATAAAATGTAAAGTATACTTCAAATTTCATATATTTGCATTTATTTTGCTACCACTTGCTAAAAATACTTTTTTTCCAACAAATTATTCTTGAAGCTTTGTCAAAAATCAATTGTCCACAAATTTGAATCTGTTTATAGATTCTCTCTTCTGTCAGATTAATTTATTATCCATCTTTATACTGATACCATATTTTCCTGATTATAGTAGCTTCATAATATAGGTAAATAAAATTTATGTATATGCATCAAATTGGTTCAGTGTTATGTATAATGTATAATTTCTAATTTTGCCACATTTGTTGTATAAATTATAGAGAAAATTATATTAAAAGATTAGATCAGATAGTTGATTTTTAAAATTTTTTTTCTTACCATTCTACTTTTATCTAGGTATTTTGTGGCTGTTACTAGGGAAATAAGCATTTAGAATTGTTATGTACTCTCTTGTTATATAATAATCTTTACTTCTGGTAATTTTTGTCATTGGTTCATGTCTACCTATCTTTCTTCTGCAATTGAATGTACATCAGGCCACTTTAAATAGTCTTATAAATCATTGATGCTATTTAAGTTTATTTTGTATAATGCTATTCCTCCCTTAATTTTATTTTTGTTAGTTTCATTGGTATATTGTCAAATTAATTTCTTCTAAAATATGTGATCCAGTTAGTTCCATTCAGCACAGTTTTCCATGTTGCACATGGTGGACTTTATCACTAGATATTTAATTTTGTATTTTTTGATACTTCTACTTACCTTTTTGGACATTGGGACATTTGCATAATAATGAAACATAGTTGCCATAGCTATTTTATGTCTTTATTGATAATTTCTATCAGTTGATAAGTTATTTTCTTATTAGATTGTATTTTTCTACTAATAATTGTTTTACTGAATGATAGATGTAAATGTTACTTTGTTTTGCAATGTATATTTTTGTATTTCAATAACTATTCCTGAATGTTGTTCTAGGACAATTTAAGTTAAACATGGAAGTAATCTGACACTTAGAAGATTTTAAGGCTGCTTCCAAAGTAGTCAATATTCATTCTAGAACTATACCACCAGTCCCACTGAGAAGGGCCCTTAGTGGAATGGGGACAGGGAGGAGGGAAATGATGGTATCACCACACGATATGTCCATAGAAAGTTTCTTCTAAACAAAAAATATATATATATAGCAAAAACAGGAACTCTAGACAATTTCACATTTGTTATGAAGCTTTCAAATCTGGCTATTATAAATGAGAGGCATTCCAGCCTTATGGTAGATTTGAGTACTGTCCCTTCTAGGTTTTTTTTTTTCTTGAATCTCCCTCAGATACTGAATAGTATTCTCATTAATATTAGAGAGAAATTGTCCGTAGATCTCTAGTACTCACTCTTTGTGTGCATGCAACTTCATTATTTGATACTCTGTCCTGCTAACTCTAGTCACCCTTTTTTCTCTAAATTGTCAACTATCTCCTCAGCTTAGAGAGTTTGACAGTTCTTCTTGTACTGCAGAAAACCTGAGGCACTCTTCAGGCTCAATCTCATTAGTTTCCTGATTCTATCACTATCTTTCACTAGGTTATGTTCACTATCTCTTTTTGGTGTTCAGTATCTTGAAAGCTGTTGTTTCATATATTTCATCTGATCTTCCATTGTTTTCATGCAGGAGGTATGATAAGTCTAGTCCCTGTTATTTTATCTTGGCTAGACGTATAACTACCTTCAGAAACCCAATACTCTTTATCTAGTCAAAGCTAAAAGAAGACTCATTTTAAGCATATATTTGATTATACTTTCCCTTAATCAGGTTAAGAGCATGGATTTTATAGTAAGCTTCTTGGATTCAAATTTATTATGCCATTTGTTAGATGAGAAAAAGCAAATCAACACCTGCTATCAAAACCTGATCTCCACTAAATTTCACATTTCAGCTAAGAGAACAATATTATCAATGAAATATTTCAAAAATAGTTAAGTACTAAGTAGAGTTAAACTATGGGCCAAGGAAATGAGGTCAGTGTGGATAAATGTGGGTAGAAAAGAAGGTACAAGTGTGTATTCATTTCCTGTGGTTTCTGTAACAAATTTCCACAAGTAACACAAAATTGGTATCTCCCAGAAGTTAAATCTTAAACTGGAGCTCTCTGGATTAAAACCATGGTGTTAGGTAGTTGTGCTTCATTTTGCAGTATCTCTAGGTACCTGAATCCCTAGCTCATGGCTTCTGTGTCCCATCTTCATAGATAGCAGTGGCTGGGTCAAATCATTCATGTGATACATCATTTAGACTCTGACATTTATACATATCTCCCCCACATTTAAAGACCCTTGAAATTACACTGAGCAAGTTACATTATAGTCCAGGACAATCTTTCCATTTTAAGGTGAACCTTAATTCTATCTGTGATGTTATTTTACATTTGCCATTTAAAGTGATATCGCCACACGTTAGAGGTTGATTGTTGAAAAACATCCTTGAGAGGTCTAACTGGGGGGTTGATGTGAACAAGGATGAATACACTAGAAACACACAGCAGGGTCCTTCAAAACTTGTTGCTATTACTTTTCACTACTTGTTCCATCACTGCAAAGCCAACACTCAGTAACTCATAATTTTCAACTTCATCTCACTATTCTTGAACCCATTCTCTGACACCAACTATGTGTACTATGATCCAGTTCAGTTCTGACACAAAACATGGAATTATTGATAACCCAACACTTTAAGGGCATGGTTGTTCAATTTAGAAACTAAATACCTGAAGTCAGTGTAAATGATTTCAACTTTTGGATGGTCCCACAAAAACTGCCTCTACTTCAGATGCCAGCCACACATTTAAGCAACTCCAAGATGTTCACACAGACCTGGGCAACTACAAGTTCAAGGGTCCCCATAATCCCTTTTCAGGTTCAGTACTTCACTAAAAAGTGCTATGCTTATGCTAGCCATTTTATTATAAATGATACAATAAAACTATCAACTGACGATAAACATTAGGAAAGGAGGAGAGGAATGATACAAATGTTCCATCCTCTGCCTTGTGGAATCCAGTCATGACACCATTTCAATACAGGCATCTTACTCAGGGAATTTCAAGCCCAAATACATTTTATATTATACCAGATCATCTGTGTCACCAGAAGATTGCATTTTATTTAATAGTCATAAAATACTTTCCCATAAGAAATTAAACCAATTTCCAAGTTCAGAGTAGGCAGAATCAGGTGAAATGTCTGTCTAGCTGCACTTCTTGATTGATGGCTTTAGAAATCAATAAGTATTCAAATATATTTGGATAAATGAGAGAGAAAGAGAGAGAGAAGTTGGAAGGGAGAGAGAGAGGAGATTCTAAATCTAGTAGAGAAAACAGACAAATGTGCCTTTTTTTTCTTTTCTTGGTTTTTCAAGGTAGGGTCTCGCTCTAGAGCTGGGATTAAAGGCGTGCACCACCACGTCCAGCTCTAGCCAAACTTTTAATACAGTCTCAAGGCTACCATTATGAAGAATGGATTAAGTTTACAAGGATGAATGTGAAAAGTGAAAAAGTAAAAGTAAGAAAAGTAAGAAGTTGACTCCAGGCAGAGGACTTACAATAAAGGATTGAATAAAACAGCAGGCTTCCTTGGCAGCAGCCACTTATTTTCCTATTGCTTCTTTCCAGTCATTTTCCTGTGATTTAGAACTCCTTCCCATCCTGTTGCCTTCAGATTGGATCGTTGCAGTCTCTCAGAAACCTCCCCATCTTCAAGTCTCTTTTTTTTATTATTTATGTACACAGTGTACACAGTCATGTTGGTACCAGCATTAGCCTCCTCCCTGCCCTCCCCCGCAAGGACCCTCCTCCATGGGGAATATGGTTCGTGCATTGTGGGGTTAGCCATTAGTTATGGGTAAAAGGCAATGTCTCTGTGCATAATATCCCAACATGTAGCTCTAACAATCTTTCCATCCCCTCTTCCTTTGAAGAATGCAGTGTGTGGTTGTCAGCAAAAAGCTTTCGGGGGTGTTTGCATTTGATTCTACTGCTCAGATATTCAAACCCCTCTCATAGAAAGTGAAAACTTGTCAAATATCTCTGCAACCAACCCCTCCCCACCAAACTTCTTTCGGTTCCTGCTACAATCTTGCGTGCTTTGTTAGTAAATATGATTTGCTCATTCCTGTCTCCAAAAAGTTCTACCTACCAGGAATATCCTCTCTCTTCCTCTCTCCGGTCTCCACAAACACAGCTCTGGGAACTGATCATACCCATGATTGAAACAGAGCCAATTATAGTAAGCAAAACTAAGTAACTCCATGCAGCCTGGAAAAGGCAGAACAATTTCATGTGGGCATCTGTGTCACCAATTAACAGTTCTGGGCCTGCTCTGATCCTGAGCTCCCTTGAGGAGTCTGTAGAGAGAGAATTCAGGCAGTATTGATCTTGTGAGCCTTGGCTTCGGGTTTTAAGTCTGCCCCAAAGAAATGTGTTGTCATAAAGTTTGTCTTAGAGGTCCCATTGGCCTCACTGTCTACTTTTATGTTTTCCTCTTTTAAATTCCACCTAGCTAATATAGTACTTACCATCATTTTTCTTTATTTTGGTGAGAAGCAAAGGGACAACAAAGATTGCATTTATATTATTGTATTAGGGACTGAATCTGGTATAGTTCGTGGGAGAACATTGGGGATTAGAAAGGAACCTTTTCCACTTACAGGGTATGAAATCTTAGGCAACATCCCTGGAAGCTCTGTGTCTCTTTTTCTATAAAATGGAAATCTCAAGATTATCTACATTGGCTATCATTATTAATATCATCTGTCAATCCTCTATAGAGTGATCCTGCCTTGTAGTTAACTGGCTTGTGCTGTAGTGCCTACAATAATGGAAACACTATGCTTCCTAGGAAGTCTATTTCCTTAGCAATTAAAAAGGTGTATGAGGGGCTTGGGATGTAACTCAATGGTAGAGCACTTGTCTAATATTCACAAAGCTCTGTCTTTGATCCACAACACAGCAAAAGTAAAATAAAATTTAAAGAAAATGTGTTTCAGAAAGAAAGGGCATTTTGTGCAGGAGATAAATAGTCCCTTAGATTTCTAAAAGAAAGCTAGTTTATCATGGGTTTGTGATATAGTTCATTTCTTGTGGGGCCAATGCAAATTATAAATGTAGATTATTTATAGACACAATAATAATAACACATGTATGAAATATTTACTATGTACAGACATTATAAAAGTGTTTTATGCATATAATTTATGTACAAATACTATACCATTTTATATAAAAGAGTTCAATGTCCACAGGTTTTGGTATTTCAAGGCATCCAGAAATGAATGTCCCTAAAGATACTGAGGGGTGAATATACTATGATTTACTTAATTTACAGCTGAGAAGACTACAGCACTGAGAGTTTAAGCTACTTGCCCCACATCATACAACTGATAAGAAGTTTTGAGACCAAGTAGTCTGGATCCAGAAAAGTCCCTAACTTAGATCATCCCTTATGATATGACAACTCTAATCTACAAGGACTGAGCAAATAATGAATCTACTAACATTCTTTTACTTATGACTCTTGTCCTGCCACCCCCAGAACTTTCTTCCCATGAGGAAGCTGTTCTTTGATTCATCTTACCTCAGATGTCATCGTTTTTAAATATTTTATTTATTTGAGAAAGAGGGAGAGAGACAGAGAGAGAGAGAATGGGCACATGCCAGGTCCCCTAGCCGTAGCAAATAAACTCCAGGCACATGCACCACCTTGTGCATTTGGCTTATGTGGGTCCTGGGGAATTGAACCTACGTTCTTGGGCTTGGTATGCAAGTGCCTTAACAGCTAAGCCATCTCTCCAGCCCTCAGATATCCTTTTAAGGATTACTTCCCAAAATAAGCCACCCACACACTACTTAGTTAACAGTCAATACAGCCAAACACCAGCCTTCATGTCCCCTTTCATGGCAGTCACCTAAAACCTCCTCATATGGCTGCTGCTCCGACTTCTCATTACCACTGTGCTGGTCCCCACAGCTACCTGCTTCCTGACCTTGGTGATGCATACTTGGTCTACAAATTATCTCCAAATTGATCTCAAAGCCTTGGTCATCTCATTTCTTCTTACCCAGATCCCATGTGCTTCCTAGCAAATGTTTGTGTATGCACTCTGGGTCTATGTTTGGACCTGTTACACCTATCCATACACAGCTAAGTCCAATGCCTATGTCTCAATGATCCAGCCTTGTTCTACTAAACTTTTGTTACAACATGTTTTTTAACAACATGACTGTTTTCTACACCCTCAAGAGTTTCTTATATTTATAATGCATTCTGGATACTATCATTGCAAAGAAATAACCACTAGTATTTATTATCATCCATTATATTCCAGATTTACTGCTGAATAGTTAACATTTGCTCCCTTATTTAAAGCTGTTCAACAATAAATATGTTATCTTTATTTTCTGGCTGTGCTAAGAGAGGCACAGAGAGTTTGCGTGACTCAACTAGGGTTACACAGCCATCATATGTCAGTGTGGGATAATAATTCCATCTATGCACTTTTAAATCCTCTGCCACTAAACATTGAACATTATTGCCTCCTAATGCATATGATTTCTACCATATTAAGTGCTTTTAAAAAAGTTGCTGGGACTATTTACAGTTCAAGAAATGATAATAGTTTTCATTTAGCTTCTAGTTTCTACTAAACCTGCCCACACAGTAGATAAGTTTATTCCTATACTCGTGACTAAGCCTAGCCTGCCCATAGCCATCCCTCTGGCCCCAGGCCAGCTGGGTGCTACAGGAAGAAGCAGTGTTGAAACCAGCTGGCCAGTTGTAGAAAGTGATGAAACAGGCTGAAAATGTCAGAGTACTTGTGGAAACCCAAGGGTGCTACCAAACAAGTCACAACTTCTGACTGGGTAAACTATAAGAAGTTCTAGTCCCATACAATTATAGTGGGTCAAATCTTCAACATACTACATGGCATGTGACTGTAGCAGTTTGAATCATATGTCCCTCCATATACTCATACAATTTGAATGCCTGGTCCCCAGCTGTCAGAAGTTTAGGAGGTGGACCCTTGCTGGAGGAGGTGTGTTGCTAGTGGTAAACTTAGGGGTGTTTTAGCCAACTCCCTATTGAAAGAGCTCAGTTAACTCGCTTGTTGCTATTTCACACCTATTGTGGCCAAGAGTGATGTCCAGTCTCTGCTCTACCATGTTTTCCTGCCATTATGAAGCTTCTCCTTGAAACTTTAAGCCAATATAAACTCTTTCCTCCCATCAACTGCTTCTGGTCAAGTGGTCTGTCCCAGCAATGAGAAGGTAACTACAACAGTGACCATGAAAATAGCCCAGATTTCAGGGATTCATTTGAACTAATTGCATTGAATCTTATCACTCCCTTCCTGCCCTTTCTGTTTCTTTCTTTCTAGGAATTTCTTTTTATTTCTTTCTATTTCTTATTGCTTTAAACATTTAGCTCCAGACTTTCTTGGAAATGTCTCCTGCTGGTGGAATTGCCTTCACCCCATAGACTTGCTACTCATCTTTTGACCTTCTCAATGCTAAGTGCAAACTTGCCCTTATCTCTGGGTTCTTCCTGATCCTTAAAGTTCTGGGTTACTAACATGACCCATTCAAGATTCTAACTTTGGAAACTTTTCCCTATCCTAGAACTAGATATCTCATCTGAGCACTATTTCTACTCTCAGGGTGGCATACTGGGGTTGAAGAAGCAAGTAATAGATTCAGAAAGGGACAAGGAGTCAATGAGAAATACACACATCCAATTCACCCAAATCATATAAATGTCTTCTTCATAGTACATTTATTCCACAGTGTTTAGGGGATAGTGGTTCTAGAGAACTCATTGGATATTACAATCAAGCCTATCTTATAAAATGGTATACATCTGAAAATTCACATTCTCCCATATACTTAAATCATCTTTAGATACTTATACTACTAAATTTAATGGGCATCTCATATAGATAGTTGTTATACTATATTGCTATGAGAATAATGACAAGAAAATAAATTCACGTTCAGTACAGACACAATTATCATAGGCCTAACTAGGCAGTATGTGCCTGTAGTATAAGTTTAACACTGCATGAACAATGAGTACTACAGAGAAGCTGAGGAACTGAGAAATGGTGGGGACTACAGCAAGATATATCTGCCCTTCACTTCATTCATATACATTCAGCATAGTGTTTAGTACCTGAAATCATTTATCTTAGATTGCTTGATTCCATGAATGTAGAACCCATATCTTATGATTTGAATAGAAAATGTCCCCATATAGGCTCATGGAACTCTCTCTCTCTCTCTCTCTCCCTCTCTCTCTCTCTCTCTCTCTGTGTGTGTGTGTGTTTGTGACACAGAGCCTTGTGCATCCTAGGCAAATGCTATACCAATAGAGTTCCATTCATGTATGCTCATATTTTCAGTGCTTGTTCTCAGCTAGTAGTACTATTTGGGAGGTGGAGCTGTGGAGCTTTTAGAAGCTGTGATTTAGCTGGCAGAAATAGATCTTTGAATATTATAGCCTGGTTTCTAGCTCCAGCCTTTTTCCCTGCTTGCTATCATGGGACCAACTATTGCTACGTGTGTGCTACCATGAACTGAGCTGTTCTCTATATCTTCTCAACATGACAAACTGAAACCCTCTGAAACCATAAGCCAAAATAAAGCATTTCTTACTTGTTTCTGTCAGGTATGATGATCACAGTGGTGAAAAGGCATTAGTACATGGAGGGCCAAGAATATATTTAACCATAATCCCTTTTCATTATTTAGAAACATTCTGTAGTCCATCCTTTTATCCAACAATAGCCATGGCAAGGTAGGTGATAGTGCATACAGCTACCATATTATACAGACCATAAGTTAGAACACATGTAGGTTATGAATGTGATTTTGGCAACAGCACACCATTTGATTTCATGAGTTTCCTAAAAAATTTATGATGTCACCTTGCTTAAATAAAAGGATGCCAGATATTATACTTATTCAAAAAGCTGCTCACTAGCTTGACAATGACCGTTCCTTATCACACGCTGCCTAGTCTTTGCACTCTGGGCACAATCACTTGCTTTCAATTCTTAGCATTTGCCCTACTCATTCATACTAAAAATTGCAATCTACAATAGTCTCCTAATTTAGGGGGGACATGTTTCAAGACCCTCACTAGATATCTCAATCCACAGAGCACCAAACCATATATATGATATCTTTCTTATATATACACATATTTAATATATTTCTTATTCAGCTAAATGCCTATCATGCACTATGATTGTAACTTTTTTGTTGGTAGAATGAAGCTATTTACCCAAAGCAAAATAAAGCAGCTGTATTAAGAATATTTTTCTTTAAACTTTTTTCTCTTAGCCACTAATTTTTTTATACTCTTAAACTACTTCCTGAAATTTTATTTCTAAGTATACAATCTGTTCTATACAGGCTGTATGTGTCAGATTTCTTCAGGGAAAGGAATTCACCATTTAAAGAAAGGAAAGAAGAGGATTCTCATACAACTCTGCATGAAACACCAGTGTCAGGAAATCACTACAGGATCAAACACTAGCAATGAAGGTGGCAGAAGCTGCAGTTTGAATTGAAACAGCAAAACTAGACATAGTTTCTTTTTGTTTCCTTATTCACAATTTCATTGATAGAAAATTAATTTTAACCATAGGTCTTGGCAACCTCAACATCCATTTTTTTTCCTTCCTTTACTGAGTCCAAAACTTTCTCTATTTCACTTAAAGAAAATGCTTTTCTGCTACTCTTTGACATATCCAAATTCTAACATCAGTGCTCTTGTACTTTGGGGAACTTTTTAAATAAATAATTATTTGCACAAAGCACCTGTCATATGAATACAGTCAATCTTAGGACTGAGATAGCCACTAAGTGACTCATGAGTGGGTAGTATATACGACATGAATACACTGGACAAAGAAATGATTCATGTCCCAAGTAGGACAGCAAGGGGTATGACAAATTTCATCATTCTACCAAGGACGGTGTAAAATTGAAAATGTATATATTGCATATGTCTGTAATTTTTCATTTAATATTTTCAGATTGAACTTGATTACAGGCTACAAACTCAAGAAAGCAAAAAGTTTTGATAGAAGGGTACTAACATACTTCCTTTTCTAGCAAGCCTTTTCTTCTCTGCTTGAGAATTAACTCTCTCCAGAAATTACCTTCTTCATCATTTTTAAGTAAGTTTCTATCTTTCTTTGACTCATAGTACCATGATCTTGTCCACTGGTTCCACAGATAGACTTATTGCAATTACAATGTTACCACTACCCACATGATAATGTGATAAATGTCTACCTCTATCATGAGAATGAAAATTTCATGAAATGAGTGGCTATGTATTACTGCTCACTACTATCTAAATGTGTAGCATGGTCAATACCAAGGAGGAACATTTTTGTGTATTGACTAGAATTATGTATGAATGAGTGGCCTAAAATGAACACCAATCTAGTCTTCCAAAGTCTTTTATCTCCAACTAACTGCAAGAACCCTTGGAGAAGAGAAGGCAGGTCCTGGGAGTACACCTGGATTGGTTCCTTCCTATCAGCAAGTTTGTAGCTAAGAGTTTCACCAATGAATAGATTATGAGCTCTTGATAAGGGTGTCACAGACAATCTACCTTTCTAGACTAGAGTAATTGTGGTAGCTGGGACACAGAGAGATAAGCAACATTCACAAAGTCATTTAGCTAATAGATAGCAGAGCTAGGATTCAAATCCTAGTTGTCAGACTCCACTTGATTAGCCTCGTTGACCCTCAATTTCAGTTTCAGGTTTACTTTATTCCATTATAAAATGGAAGCAGTAGTACCAGCTTGCAGAGTATTATAAGAATTATCTGACATCAGGTATTAAAATCACTTACACATAATAAGTATTCATTATATGCTGCCTATTAGATTAGTTTCTTGGCAGTTGAAGGAGAGCCAGAGAAGCTGCATACCAAGACCATGAAAAATATCTGTCTTTCCATACCCTCCACTCACCCTTGCCATATTTATTTCCCTCTCCTCCATTATCAACACTTTTCTTCAACTTTTTTTCTGGAGATAGTTCTAGAAATTTAGAAAAGGGACTGGGGAGATTGACCAGTGGTTAAGGCACTTGCCTGAAAAGTACAAAGACCAGAGTTAAAGCCAGATGCAAAAAGTAGCACATGCATGTGGAGTTCATTTGCAGCAGCCAAAGGCCCTAGCATGTCCATTATCTCTCTCTCTCTCTCTCTCTCTCTCTGCTTATCTTCTATCTCTTTCTGCTTGCAAATATATAAGTAAAATTTTTTTAAGTAAAGAAGCAAGTGGAACAGAATGAAAAAGACAGAAATTACTAAGCAAGAGATTAAAAAGGAGGAAGAAGCAGAAGACAGGAAAGAATAGACAATTTACATTAGCTGCACATAAGTTTCCCCATGATTATTTTTTCTAAAAAAGAGATAGGGAAGGAACATAGACGTGGGCCAACAAAAGTATTGTCTAGAGGTCCCACTTAGGTTATGGTCAGTCCTATTCAAAATTTCTTAGAAAGGACTAAGGGCCTAGGAAAAAGGATACCTCCATCTGTGTAGTAATTTTTTTTATTTTTATTTATATTTATTTATTTGAGAGCGAAAGACAGAGAGAAAAAGGGAGAGACAGAGAGAGAGATAATGGGCACACCAGGGCCTCTAGCCACTGCAAACGAACTCTAGATGCATATGCCCCCTTGTGCATCTGGCTTACGTGGGTCCTGGAGAATCGAGTCTCGAATCAGGGTCCTTAGACTTCACAGCCAAGTGCTTAACTGGTAAGCCATCCCTCCAGCCCCATCTGTGTAGTTTTAACTCACAGTGACAGAAAGAGAGAGAGAGAGAGAGAGAAGCACACACAAACATACATCAATGTTCAATTTTGTCCAAGTTGCCATTTCACACATACGTTGTTAGTGTTTGTGTGTATTGGGTGAACATGTTCCTGACTCTCACACAACAGAAGCCCTAGAGGTCCAAGGAATGCAACCTTTCCTCTGCTACTGAGTACTTAATGTTTGCTAGAAATTGTGACAAGAGATGGATGAGGGGAATGGCTGTCTTCTGATGGTAGTAACTCAGGCAGCTTCCTGTCCCTGCTGGATTTGTTTAGCTAGTTATGCCTTAGATACTAGTATATCTGTGCCTCTTAGAAGACAAGGACCCAATTGAATCCATCGTCTGGGAATCTGGAGAATAAAGGACAGCAGAGGAAATGATTCTTGGGAGACTTCTATGCCAACTTGGCAGTTTGGAGTCTTGGGGATTCTCTGGGGTACATGTCCAAACCAAACTTGTGAAATCCTGGCTCAACCCCAGGTTGTCTGCTAGAGGAAAATCCTAAAAGTGAGCCAGTCAAGTTGAACATTGCACTATTTATAATTATAAGAGAGAAAAGGGGAGGAGTGACAGAAATCAGGGACATAATTAGGACTTGGCTAGCAACATCTTGGATACAGTGTCATTAACAGTAAGGCTTACTTCTGTAAACCCACGAATGCAAGCTTTTTAAAAATTTTGTTTTCAAGAAAGAAAATGAATGTGCAAAAGAACCATTGTATCACTTAGCATTTCATAAGATGGAAAGATTCTTGTATTCAAAGGAAAATATGCTATGGAGATACATCAGACATGAAATACTGTAGGATCTAATTGTGAGCATATGCAAAATATTAATATAATTAGCATTGTTATGGTTCCATATGAAGTTCTTAGAAGTAAAACTAAGTTTGGGGGGGGTATATGTAATGAGTAACCATAATGCAAACTGCCTCATTCTTGAATATGGTTAACTGGCATATTTAGATTAGTAGTAATGTGTAATGTCATCAAAAATATGGAATTTCCATTTTAAAGTTGTAGCCAAAGTGATGATAAAAAATTATTCTGATAGTGACATAAGAGTTGGAATACAATGGTTATATTCTCATTTTCCTCTTCATTCTATTATAGAAACTCAATAAGTTAATTCACCTATCTGGATCTCCATGAGTCTTTTACAATTTTATGTGTTTTCCAAACGACATTTGCTTTTATTGAAAGGAAATTTTCTCCCTTTATTTATACCATATAGTCAAGACACTGTAGTTTAGGGTTTTGGAAATTAATAAATATCTGTTTCTAGCCCCTCTCTCTAAGTCTGTACTGATGAACAAAAACTTTGTAGTGTTCTTCACAGAATATGACTCCAATCTCCCTGTCAGTTCAGTAAACATTTCATGAGCACTTACTATATTCATTGTCTTACAAAAAGTGGAAGTAGCAAGTTTCAAATTCAGAAACCACTAAACTTTCTGAGGAATTCTCTCATGGGTCTGGTACACTTCCTTGTCATATACTAACTCCTCCCATCATTTTTTCACCCCTGCAACTACTAAGACTCTGTTCAGCCCAGCAGAGCCAGATTTTCTGACCCCACCATAAGGGTCATGCCAGCTGTGAGTTTCAGCAGCTGAACTCTGGTAAAGGAAGCCAAATGACCTTAATTTCCATTGAGACTCAGGGAAATGTCTGGCTTTGGAAACAGCTATGGGAAAGAGTTTTCTCTCTGTCACTTCAGTATCTAGGAAGGGAGAGAAGTTAAACAGGGAGACCTGCGCCCAACTCCTTCCCAGGGGCCATTCAGGAGCCAAGGACACTATAAAGTCCAATGTCCTATAATCCACAAGAGGATGGTATGTGGTATAAAAAAATTATCCCACCACTACTACTTATATTCACTGGCCAGCATATGCAACCAGAACAAAAATCTCTCTTTACTTCTTTCACTTTCAACTCATAGCCACTCCCAGCTTTCTTATAATAGTGGCTACATTGAGGGAATAGACAGACAAGTGTGACTTTCTACTTCAATTAACTCCCAACCAAAGTCTGGGCTCTAAATATCCTGTGGCAGGCATCAGGTGCTATAATTCTTTTTGTCTGGCATCATAAATAGTTGTAAAATTTGATAGTTGAGGATGAGCTGTTGAATAAAGTGAGATTTCTTCTGTGTTACCAGCCTTTTGGGGGGTGGGTTGGTTCTGGAAAAGTCCTTGTAGGTCATCAGAGGGGGTACAGTCTGGATAACAAAGAAAATCATATAAATTCTAACAGGTTAACCAAATCTATGCAACTTTTCCATTCAAACCTACTGACACCAGGGTCCAAGCCAGTGACAACTGCCATGGCAGTTCTGGAAAAATGCACAAAGCCTACAGCTGCTTACCATGAACTGATGAGCTGTTAAATAACATTGCTCATGTAGACTTTAGGACAGAGATGTGATTTGATTTGTGAATATTATGTCTTCCAACATCCTCATAGATCCTGAGAGACAACAGGTAAGATTGTAATGGGGCTGGAGGTAAAGCCCCCACAAATTAAGAACACTGGCATCCTTGAAACCCAGGCAACAAAGAGAAGAAGCCCTAAGAAAATACAAGCAAGTGAAGAGATGAGGATGAATAAGATGAACGAATACAAGGATAAAGGTGGAGTGGAAACAAGCATGGTGTTACTGGAAGGACCCCACATGAAGGCCTGACATGCCGTAGATCTGGCAATACTCTCACCGCCATCCCCACTGCCACTCATTGAACCTTTTTGTTCTCTCTTCCCTGCTTTCTTCCCATACTCATTAACAGAGTACCAAAACCACACATATACAAACAGTACAACATGTCCAATCCTATTTTGTTTAAAAGTTATCATCTGCCATTTTGTGGCTGACAAAGATGTCACTTTCATCTAGGTTTTTTGTCACATCTCTTGCCATGTTGTTCTCTGTAGTCACATCAGTCAGTGATCTTTGAGTGAGCTTGGAGGGCAGAAGGGTCCCTTTTTTAAGAGTCTCCTCGGAGCTCAGGCACTACTACAGAAAGGCTGACTGCCATTGGCACACCCCCACCTGTCCTTTGAGCACTAATGTCCTCTTGTACCTTACTATGTCCCTACTGCCGAGTAGTCTGATCAAGATTTTTCTATGACATTTAATTATACTAATCAGAAAGTTGCTTTGCTTTCAGTTTTGAAGAGAATGAACTATTTCAGAGCTGTTAAATATACTTGTTAGCTTTGTGTGTCACTGTTACCTTCTATCACTCTTACATTTAAAAGGGGTTAATCCAAGGGAGTAGATCTCAAAAATTAGAATGGCAAGCATGACTTATAAGCATGAGAAATTTGGGGACAGAACACATGTCTATTCTGTTTCTGAAAAGGCAATTTTTAGCTATGATGATCATACTTATCAGGTTACTGGGGGTATTTGCCAAAGCACAAAGGTTGCTCTGTTATTTTCTTAAGTTGTTTAGAAGGAGGGGCCCTATAACCAATGAGAATGAGTATAACTATCTAATGTCTTATCCAAATTCTCAAGAGCTTGCTCTTACCTTCACAAGATTCACACAATGGCTATCTTATTCCATGGCATTTACTCAGCTGAATAAATTCTCTTAAGCTGTATTAATGAGAATTCCAGCAACAAAATGATCAACTCTTTTGGACCATGAGTTACTCCCCAAAATCATGTATAACACATGGTTATTCCAAACTATAATGATTTGAATGTCCCCAAAAAATACTTTGTTGAAACTTGTTACCCATTCTGGGGATATTAATATCTAGGGATTTGAGGGAGGTGATTCTGCCATAATGGCTTTGCCCTTAGTAATGGATTAGTGTCTTGGGAAAGATCTGGTAAAACTATTTTAGGCTTTCTTGCTCTTTATCCATGCAAGTACACAGTTTCCATTTTCACAAAATCTACAAAAAACTTAAATATTATTTGGAAAACATAGATGTTGAGGTTTAAAAAGTTGTTCTTCCCTCCAAAATTCATGCTGAAATTCAACCTCTGATGAAACAGTGTTGGGAGGTATGGTCTTTTGGAAGTGATTGAGTTATGATGCCAGAATCTATTCATAGTAATATGAGCCCTTATAAAAGGGTTCCATGGAGCTGGGACTGGTGATGCATGCCTTTAATCCCAGCCCTCAGGGGCCAGAGGTTGGAGGATCGGCATTTGTTTGAGGCCACCCTGAGACTACATAGTGAGGTTCAGGTCAGCCTGAGCTAGAGTGAGTCCCTAACTCAAATAAATAAATAAATAAAAGGGCTCTATGAAAGGTGGATGGATATGATCAATGGACACTGGATGCATATATAAACATACCACAGTGATACACAACTAATATATGACAATAAATGTGGACATTAAAAAGGGCTTGGCAAAGAAAGTCAATTTTTTCTGTGCCCCATCACTTTCTATAATGTGAATACACAGCT
The DNA here is from genome assembly GCA_036346955.1 of Dipus sagitta. Classification (NCBI taxonomy): domain Eukaryota; kingdom Metazoa; phylum Chordata; class Mammalia; order Rodentia; family Dipodidae; genus Dipus; species Dipus sagitta. The sequence goes on from CM070776.1 coordinate 98,474,826, forward strand.
TTCCTCCACTCCAGAGGATGCCCCAAAGGTGCCATTCTGTAAGTGGTGATTAGGCCTTCACCAGACAGCAAAATGTGTCAAGCATTATCTGAAACTCTCAGCATCACAAAATTATAAGCAATATAGGTGTATTATGGTAAGTTACCCAATTTAACATATTTTTATATTAACATGACTGGTCTAAGACACACTTTGCAGAAAAGTAGGGACATTGTTATAAGAAATAAAATTTGCCCTCCATATTATGTCTGCACCCATGGATTCAGCTAACTGTATGTAAAAAATACTTGGGAAAAAATATAGCACCTATTCTGAATGTGTACAGATTTGTTTTCCTGCCATAATTTACTAAACAATATAACAACTGTTTCTATCATATTTATATTATGTTAGATGCTATGATTAATACAAATATTATGTAAATAATATAAAAATATATTAATACATTATATGCAAATGCTATGTTAACTTACATAAGACCCTTGGACACTCACAGGTTTTGTATCTATGAGGATCCTGAAATCAATCCCCAATAGGTACTGAAGGATGACTATGCTTAAAAATATTGGAGTATGGGCTGGAGAGATGGCTTAGTGGTTAAGTGTTTGCCTGTGAAGCCTAAGGACCCCAGCTGAAGCCTTGATTCCCCAGGATGCACGTTAGCCAGATGCAAAAGGGGGCACATTCTTCTGGAGTTTGATTGCAGTGGCTGGAGCCCTGGTGTACCCATTGTCTCTCTGTGTCTCTCTCTCTCCCTCTTTCTCTGTCTTTGGATCTTAAATAAATAAATAAAAATAAACTATTTTTTTAATGGGAGAGTAGCTTTGCCACTATGATGAGTAGAGCCTGCAATAGAATTTTACTGACTGCTAGGCAAAGGCTAGATTTCTGTGACTCAGTCATTAAGGAAGATCCTGTAAGAACTATAAAGCAAGGCTCAGTCTAAATGACTATGGTCAGAATATTGGTAGAAATAAACCAATTTAAGGACATTCTAATTAGGTCTTAGATGGAAATGAGGAACAAAGTATTGGAAAGTGGGAGAGGGGCCATCCTTGCTATAAAGTGGCAAAGAAACTGGTGGAATTATGTCCATGTCCTAGAACTTTGCCAAATGGAGAACTTGTGAATGGTGAAGGTGGAAGAATTCTCGAAACAGCAAAATATCCAGGGAGTGACATGACTTCTCTGAACTATAAGAGTAAAGTTTGAGAAGAGAGAAATGATTATAAACTTGCTTAGGAGAGAAAGCCAAGGTATGGTGATAAAGGAGGTTAATATGGATAGAAGCAAGCCAGGTGGTATTCATCAAAACAATTGGAGATTGACCCAAAAGGCACTTTGCATATTTTTCAAGGTTACCACTACCATAAATTTTCAATTTTCAGCAGGCTATAGAGCCTTGACGGCAGAAAAGCCTTAAAAGGGAGGGGCACAGGAAGCCTCTAGGAACTTTAGGTTATGCTGCCTAGGTCTGCCTCAAGTTTTTGTTTCCAAAACTCTCCTAGACTATGCCAGCTGTGGCTCAAGTGGAGTGAGATGCAAAGTACACGTGGCTAGCCTTGTCGACATGCATATGGTGTTGATTCTATAGGTATACAGAGTACACATGCTATAGAGGCAAGGCTACTTCAATTTGCAGATTTCAAAGGATGCTGCAGAGAGCCCCTACATAAGTAATTCCTAGTAGAACTATGGGGTCAGAACCACAGCAAAGAGTTCCTTCAGGACAATGCTTAGTAGAAGCATAGGAACAGTGCTACCCAAGACACCTAATAATTGTGCAGCTACCAACATGGAACTCTAATCTAGGAAAGATTTCAACTCATGAGAGATATAGAATGACTTGTGCTTGGCAAGGCAGTATGAATGGTGTCCACTAAAATCTTGGGAAGCCAAACCTGCCCTAGTGGTCCCAGAATGCAAGACATGGAGCCAAATATTATTCTCCAGTCATCAGGATTTAATGTTGTGGCACCTTCTTGGATTTAGAATGTATATACAACCTGTTACCCTTTTCTTCTTGTGTATTCTTCCTTTTATAATGGTAAAATTAACTCACTATTGTGTTTTGGAAGCATATCACTTATTCAGTTACAATTTTACAGATGGAGGGGGAATTTGCTTTATGATGAATCCCATTTTTAAATATATATATATATATATATATACATATACATATATATTATTTACAACTTCTATACTTACAGACAACAAACCATGGTATTTCCCTCCCCTTCCCCGCTTTCCCCTTCATAGCTCTGCTCTCTATCATATTCCCTCCCTCTGTCCATTAGTCTCTCTTTTAATTTGATGTCATCATCTTTTTCACCTGTTATGAGGGTCTTGTGTAGGTATTTGTAGGCACTGTGAGGTCTTGGAGGCCAATTTCTGTTCAGACAGTTGTATTCAAAGAGTGGTACCCTTCCTTTGGCTCTTTCATTCTTTCAGTCACCTCTTCCAAAATGGACACTGAGCCTTGGTGGGAGTGAGATGTTTCAGTGCTGGACACTCCTCCGTCCCTTCTTCTCAGCACCATGATGCCTTTTGGGTCATCCCAGTGGTCATCAACATCTGAAAAGAGAAGCTTCTCCAAACAGAGTGAGAGTAGCATCAATATATGAGTATGAACATTAAGTTTAGTGCTTTCAGGGCAATTTGGTGAGATTAATATATGCATTTATCCAGGCAAGAGTAGGCTTTATACCCCTAAGGCTCATGACCTCCCCTGCCATAGGCTTTTGATTAGGTTTTCAGTACCAGGCATGTATTCCCTCCCATAGAGTGGGCTGCAGTCCAATTAGAGAGCAGTTGTTTTCCCCCAGAGCAGACATGCCACTATTGCACTCATTCAGTCATTTGGCCGGTCTGGCCAAACTTGAGTATTCTACTGTCCACTGTTTCCACTGCTGATGACTTCTGTCTCCCATAAGGCTGCATACCCTATTGCTGAGGATTTCACATGCCTGAGCAGCAAGGTCACTGAGAAATCAATCTGGTGCTAAGCAGAAAACCTTCTCCCTGTAGCCCAGCCAACTGAAAGATGAATCCTGTTTTTGAGCCTAACTAAAATATGACATGCATGACCCTCTGGACTAGATTTTGAATTGATGTTGCAAAAATGTTTGAGGTTCTTGGAATATAATGAATATATTTTGTGTGTGAGAAAGGCGTGGCATTGAGGAGCTAGGATGTAAGCTTTTAGCTGAATGCCCCCCTAATTCACGTGTTCAAGCTTAATCACTTTTATGTGAGTATTGAGAGCTGTGTCCTTTATAAGGTAATAAAGTCCTCATAAATGAGATTAGGTGTGTATTTTTGAAAGAGCCAACCAAGAGTTCATTCTTTTCCTTTCCACCCATCTCTTCTGCCATGTATTGACACAATATTCTTTCCATCCAGAAGATATAGCAATAAGGCACAAACTTGGAAACATAGACAAGGCTCTGAGAAGACCAACTGACCTTGGATTCCCATCCTCCAGACCTCTAGAGCAAAAAATTGCTGTTGTTTAGTGATTACCACCAATAGTACTTTCGTATAGTAGCACAAATGGACTAAGACAAAAACCATGTTCTTTATTCACTCTTTACTGAAGGTATAGACTATCTAGGCAAAGCATGATTATTTGTGGGATGGTCAACAAACTCAGAGGCAGAGATAAAACCTCAAGTCAAAGCCTACTTTAGTCTACCCTGGGCCAGGCATACCGTGCTCTGTATTCTGTGATTCCGCATCTCATGTGCCTCTTGTTCCACTATGCTCTGAGCCAGGCCAGAAAGGCAAGCCAAGTGGGATGGCAAAGTTCCAATGCAGGAAGGAAGCAATCTTATCAGACCCCTCGTCCATTGATAAAACTACAGAAGGAAATCATTGAGTCTAATTGAGAAAGGGAAGTCTTAGCTAAAACTAGGAACTGCTTGGGAGTTTCCACTTTGAAGTCATTTTTTTTTTTAGCATCAATAGAAATGCTTTTTATCATAGCACCAGTAATTTATGTGTGGTCTTACAGCTGAAGTGCTGTCTTTCAATTTAGAGCTGTTTATAAGCTCTTTTGTGATGACTTGTTCCTCCAACCTCCAAAGAATTGTCATTGTCTCTCCACCCTACTTCCTTCTTTTGATTCCTAGAGGCTTTTCCTAGAGGTACATTGCTCAGATTTCAAACAACGAGTCTTCCCAACTCTGTGTTTTATTCATCATAAATATGTTCATGTAGAATTTTGTTTTATAATTATTTTTTGACAATATCATAGAGGTAAGGAATACATTTTCATCATATTCACCCACAATTACACTCTCTTGTTTCACTCACACTCTTGCTAAACTCATTCCTCTCCCCAACTAGACTCTTTTAAGTTCTTATCTTTTTTGGTCACCCAATGAGTTTAATTAAGGTTGCTTCTATAAGCATAGTTGGTGGCTGTTACAGTCAGCTTCACGTTGCTGATAGAAAACACACAACTAAAACCAGCTTGTTGGAGGAATGAGTTTATTTTGGCTTATGGGCTCAAGGGTATGCTTCATGATGATAGGGAAAAATTATGGCATAAGCAGAGGGTGAACATCACCTACTGGCCAACATCAGGTAAACAATAGCAGCAGAAGAGTGTGCCAAACATTGGCAGGGGAAGCTGGCTATATCACTCATAAGCCCACCTCCAACAATACACTGCCTACAGGAAGCTCCATTTCTCAAATTACCACCAGCTGGGGACCTAGCATTTAGAACAAGTTTATGGGGGACATCTGAATCAAACCACTATATTCCACCCCTGGCCCCCATAAACTGATAGCCATTCATGATATAAAATGCAATGTATTCAGTCCAACTTAAAGTCCCTATAGTTTTTATCAATCCCAGTGCTGTCCCAACATCTCCATAGTCCAAAATCTTTTAACTGAACCATTAGACACACACACACACACACAAAAACATAACAACACAGAATAAACATTCACACTGCAAAAGGTGGCATTTGGCATAGCCAAGAAATATTCAACCAAGGGCAAACATACTCTGACTTGCAAGTCTGACAACTGTAACCAGTGACAACTCTCCAAGTTTGATAATTCTAACCAGTAACGAGTCTCAAGTTCCAATTCTTCCCCTCCAGCTAGGCTACACACAGTTTCAGAGAACTTCATCCAGTACAGATATCAATCTTTGGCAGCCATATCATAGCCCTGGCTTCTCTACTGGATCTCTACTGCAAACCACAGTTCATCCACATGGCTCCACTGGGGCTCCATGCATGTAATTGAACAAGCTTTTTTCACACTGCCTATGGCCAATTCCAAAACTGTTACAAATTCAATGACCCTCTCTTTCCTGCATTTGTTATACTCCATAATACCAGGTGGGCTACCAATTTGTTAATTCAGCGGGGAAATGAAGTAGACTTTGAAGAACAGGACACTCCTTCAACATTCAGGCCCCTTCAAAGGAGTCTGCATTCTTCCTGTTGTCTCAATATGGATCAGCTGGCCCAATCTCAATGGTTGTAATCTCTCATACAGTTGCATATGAACAGACAGCAGTTTTAGCCCCAAAATTTCATTTCTTTTCTGTGCCATATCCCTCTGCTCACACAGTCCATTTCTATACAATGCAATCCTGCACAAGTTCTCAAGACACAGGCATAACACCAAGCCTCTCACACAAATGGCTTGTAGCCCAATCCAGGCAAACCCTTTTTTCACCCTCATAAGCCAAACATCACAGTTCATAGTTCTTATTGCGTTCGGGTCTTTCAACACTGACGAGAATAGTCCATCAAGCTATACTTACAGCCCTGCAAGGCATCTCTTAGGCCGAGGTTTCTAATTCATCCACATTTCTCCTGCAAAGAAGTTCCAAAAGGCCAAAGCCACAAAATCAGGTTTCTAGCAACAACAACCCCATTGTTTTTGTACCAATTTAACTGTTGCAGTCAACTTCACATTGCTGGCAGAAAACACCCAACTAAGTGTAGCTTGTGGGAGGAAAGGGTTTATTTTGGCTTATAGACTTAAAGGAAGTTCCGTGATGGCAAGGAAATATGATTGCATGAGCAGAGGGTATACATCACCTCCTGGCCAACATCAGGTAGACAGCAGCAGTAGGAGAGTGTGCCAAACACTGATAAGGGGAATCTGGCTATGTCACCCATAAGCGTACCTCCAACAATACACTGCCTCCAGAGGGCTCAAATTCTCAAATTGTCACCAGCTGGGGGCCTAGTATTCAGAGCACATAAGTTTACAGGGAACACCTGAATTAAACTACCTCAGATGCTATTTACCAAAACATAGGCAACATACCAATGACTACATCACTGAAGAAATATCACCACCCTCCTTTAACAACTATACTGAACTATCAGGTAAGATGTGCCCACTGGTGGTTGAATTTGAGGCCTACTGCATAGCATGCCTGGCAATATAAACCCGATTAAAAACTTGTAGCTGGGAACATCAGAGGTACTTAGTGAAGGAAACTACTACTGTGGTTTTGCTAAATGGACCCTTTACACTGATAGAACTTCCATCTAAAATATTTATGCTTATGTCTATATATTAGTGCTTCTGACAATTTGATCAGACAAAAACATTTGCAGTGGGTGGAAGTTACTTCAGAGACTAATAACTGGTCAAAATATTCATAGTAAATGACTGTTGAGTGCTCAGTCCTGAATTGGGCATCTATATCACTCTCTCCAAGGCTGAAGAAATATCAGGGAAGAAGGGGCAAAAAGAATGTCAAAGGTAGAGGATATAGAAGAGTGTTGTGGACTGTCCCTATCATTTGTACATGATATGACCACTTTATTCATGAACTGGCAGTAGCTATGGTTCCCTGTAGAAGAGTGGGATAATATTGGGTCTGTCACCATTCAGTCATGGATGAGGGAGAGGATCATGAGGGCCTACCCTTCTCCAAGGAACTATTGACAGTTAATATAGGGAAATTTTTATTACCTATGAACCTGTCTAGAATATATTCTATTACAAGATCATTTTGATCATTTTCAGTTCTAGACTGAGAATTCTATTTGGCATTTTGGGTTTTATAGTCAAGTAAGTTAACTTGCTTTTTTGATATTCAATGATATTTTTCAAACATACTAAAGTAGAGATGAGGTATACCAAGGATTATAGTCTGAAAGGTGAAGTAGATACACAAATATACAAATGAACAGTGAGTACAGAGAAATTTTCAATTTGAATGGAACCTTTGTCCTAAGAAATAATCTTTCTGCCTTCTTAATTAACTTAAAGACTTAAGCTGCATTCTTAAGGGGCAGTGACTTAAGGGTCTTTGGAGGAGATAAGGAAGAGTGGAAACCCCAAGAATGAATAGAACTCTCTTTGTTTCAGGCTTGGGAAGCTCTGCAATAGTATACAGGTAGATATTTTTATAAATTCATTTATATACTTATGGCAATGTAATAGATCTTATATAATGTACTTACTAAGGTGTACATTGCAACGGCTTTTAATATTTAAGAGATATTTCTGATCACTAGCATTACCTAATTTTAGAACATTTTAGCTAGCCCAAGAAAAAGCACCACATCCATTATAAGCATTCACCTTTTATTCCAAATTGCTTCCTTATTCCTGAAACTATTTTTGTTTGTTTGTATGTTTTGTTTTTGTTTTTGTTTTTCTTTGTTTCACTATAGTGTTGCCTATCTTGGGCATTTCCAATAAATAGGTTCACATAATATGTCTTTTCTGTATTCTTTAACTTAGCATGATGTTTACATTGTTGATTTACACTAAAGTGAATATCAGTGTTTCACTCATATTTTAGGTAAATAGTCTGTCATTGTATGAATATATGGCATTTTGCTTATACTTTTGTCTGTTGATGGACAATAGAGTTTCCATTTTGCAATACTATTTAAGGTCACATGTTTACATGGGAATATGTTTTTACTTTTCTTGGGTAGTAAAATTCTAATGCCATTTAATAAGTATATGTTTAATTTTTGAAGCATTCCCATTGTATTATCCAAAGTGTAGCATTATTATCCATTCCTACCAGCAATAAATAAGACTCCAATGTTCAGATCCTCAACCAATCACCTTATTTTATATTTTTATTACACCTTATCAGGAAGTATAAAGTGACATCTCATTGTTGAGTTGGTTTGCGTTTCCCCATTGACTAACAATGCTGAATAACTTTTTACATGCCTTTTGGCAATTTGAATATGTTCATTGGGAAATGTATATGCAAATCATCTGTCTACTTTCAGATTGTGTTATTTTTATTTTTATTGAGTTATAATAGTTTGAGATATAAGACTCTTAGGAAATTCAGCTGGAGTTTAAAATCTGTAAGAATCATGCCAGGCCACTGCTTTCCTTCTCAAATTCCCATGCAGCGCATAGCAGAATAGAAAAATCTTCTTTGTATTAACTCTGTTACTTCAAGGCTCCTATCTCTGCCTAGGGGAAGTGATAACATCTGTAGCCATATCTTATCCCTTGTGATGGATGACAAGCCACACTGGTGATATCATGACATCTACATGAACATCTTCACTATCCTCTTTACTTAACCATTAAAAATAAATTATTAATTTTTAAAATTCAACCCTGAATTAGAACCAACAAACAGGAAAAGGATTTTCAGTTCCCCTACTCCTAAATTCAAAAACTGAGCAACAAAAGAAAAATACACCAACCTTTAGCTAGAGTGACAGATGGTATCACAATGGCTCTAGCTCTTTCTAGCACTAGTCAATGAACCATCTAGACTTTTTTTTTCCAATATTTTAAGTAATCTCATGAAGGATTTTGTGCCTGTTTCCTTGCCATCACTCTCAGAAATGGCATCGTCTTCAAAATAAAACACAAAGAACTATCCAAAATAACAATTTAAATGTTTAAACTATCAGTTATAAACTAAAATGCTTCAAGGCTAGGCAGGTAACAGATGAGCAAAGCAGGACAAGTTGAAGATGTGGTGGGGGCGGGGGCCCTCTGAGAAACTTAAAAGTGCATATCTAATGGACATGTAACTTGGCTCCAGCTGATTTTACCTTGCAAGATTGTGGACATTGTTACCAGAACTTCTGGTTTGGATTTGGGGACAGATAAAGCTGAAAATCAGGATTTTTATGTGAAAAAATTCATTTTAGACACAGGCAGTAAATTGGAAATCACTATGCAGGCCAAACAAAATATGTGTGCTGGCTTGATCTGGTCAATAAGATACCATTTTACATTCTTAGTTCAAAACATCTTTTAAAAACTTAGAATTTAAGCTGGAATTGAGCTAGAAGCTTCTTTCCTGTTGACTAACTGCTATGTTGCTGGAAGGTGCTATGAAACCTGTTTAAGATTAAAAGTCATCAATGTTCTTAACCAACAGTGGACCCTGCATGCTACACAGCTGGCCATTTAAGCAAAATGTGCCAACTGGTGCAATAGTGGCATGTCAGTTATGGAGGAAAAAACTGCTGTCTGATTAGATTTGAGGCCTGCTCCATAGAAGGAAATTTCTACCTAGTACTAAAAAGCCTAATCAAAAGTCTATGGCTAGGGAAGTCATAAGACCAAGGGAAGCTACTACAATTGTTTGGCTAAATGAGGATATTGTTCCCACCAAATTGCACTCTAAATATTCATGCTTATGCCCATATTGTAAAGTTACTCTCACTTTTAGTTAGAGAAGCTTCTCATTTCAGATGGTGATGACTACTGGGGAGACTCAATTTTCATATATTAAATTTCTCAATAAAAATTATCAAAAACTCATCAAAATACTGAGAATAAATTATAGTGGAGTGTTCAGTACAAAATCAAACAGCTCTACCACACCCTCCAAAGCTCAGGGACCATTGTAGAAAAATGGCAGACAGAATATAAGAGCTAAAGGAAGGGAGACAGTACTTTGCAATAGTGTCTTCCAGACACAAATTGGCCATGATATTCCTGACCTCACAGTGGCTGATGCTAAATACATAATATCTGCATAATAGGAGAGAAAAACTGTATCAAAATAGAATAAGGACCAGTTGGAAAGAAGAAGGGGTTCTGTGGAGGGGTTAGGGAGAAGTGAACAAGGGAGGGTGGCAGGAGAGGATTGTGCCCAGGGTACACTGTGAATATGGAGGTTGACATCAAAATGTTTTTGAAAAGACTACTTAATTCTTCCTCTTGCATTCTCTGTCATTAGCCACACCGAACTGGTATCCCATTGCTGGTTACCTGTTTGTCCTGCTCCTTTGGATTGTTAGCCATTTCCTTTTTAAATATTTTATTTATTATTTAGGAGAGAACAAAAGAGGGAGATCTATGTAGGGAGAATGGGGGCCCCAGAGCTTCTAGCCACTGCAAACAAATTCCAGACAGATGTGCCACCTTGTGCATCTGGCTTATGTGGGTCCCAGGGAATTGAACCCAGGTCCTTTGGCTTTGCATGCAAGCACCTCAGCTGCTAATCCATCTCTCCAGCCCTCCTTTTAAATTTTTTATTTATTTATTTTTGACATCATCATGCATGTATATAGCATATTTTCATCTTATTTACCCCAATTGCCTTTTCTTGAATCCTCCCCGTCCCATTAATAACCTTCTACCACACTAATTCCCCATTTTACTTTCATGCATTTTTTAACCCATTGAGTTAAATTAGGGACCCGCTTGCATGATCATAGGTGGAATATTACTTACTGTAGAATGGGGAACTTACCAGTTCATGCACTACTAATGAACCTAATCCCCCTCTTACAGCACCATTATCTGCCATTAGGTAGTCTTGGATGTCTGAGGTCTCACAAATCCTACCCCATTGATGGTGAAGTATTGACAGGCTCAATCTAGCTCTGGTAACCACAGCTTTCTGTTCATTCAAAGGCTACTTTATTCTAGCCCTTTTTTCTCTATAGACAATTTCAGATGCACCAATATTTAAAAAATAGTTCAATATATATTATAGATCAGGAACTTAGAAATCTGTGACCTCTGTTCTCAATTCTACCTGTGTGTCATTATGCAAATTACTTTACCTCTTAGAGCCTAATTGCTTCCTTATTAAAACAATCATAACAACCTGTAGTTCACGCCTCTTTTTTATTCATAACTATGGAATTAAACCTAGGACTTTTCTGATGCACAATGATCTACCATTGATCTATGCATTCAGCCTTATCTTATAGTTTTTAATTTTGTGACAGGGTCTTTCAAGTTGGTTAGGCTGGCCTGTACCCCATTTGGTAACCAGACAGGTCTTAAATTGTTAATCTTTCTGATTCTGCTTTGCAAGTTGCTGGGATTATAGGCCTGAACCACCAAGTCTTGCCACAAGTATGTTTTCAAGGGATATACATATTTTTCAATTTTATTTCAAATAAAATGATTTAATTAAAGCACTTATATGAACATGCAAGCATATTGCCAATAAGTCATTTTAGTGGCAAAGTATTTAGATTAATAAAATCCTCATACTTTTCCCAAGCTAATTATAAAAGTATACTTTCTCATTTGTTATGTCTTCTTCCATTATTCCTAGTACCCTCCCTGACCCATACATAGATCTAAGTATCTGACCTGATTTTTGGAATCTACTACCAAAAAAATTTTCTCATTAAAGGAATATAATTAAATAATCTATCATAGATTTGGTACTTAACAAATATTATTGTTTATAATTACTTTTAAACTAACATTGTCTAACATTTGCCTCATTGGTACCCTTAACTCTATTTTTTGCCCCTTTAACTTTAAGTCCTTATAGTTGCACAGTTTATAAATACAATGTGAAATTCATAAGTCCCAGAATTTACCTAGTCTCTATCCAGTGTCATCTCAGTGCCCTATCACTTCTATAAACAACTGTACATAATTTTCTCTTTTATTTTTCACTGATAAATATTTTTAAATATTTTATTGATTTATTTGAAACAGTAAGAGAGGCAGAGAGACAGAGAGGGGAGTGTGAGTATGGGAATTCCAGGTCCTCCAGAAACTGAAATGAATTCCAGATGCATGTACCACTTTGTGCATCTTGCTTAGTATGGGAACTGGGAAATCTAACCTGGGTCATCAGGTTTTGCAACCAAGCACCCTTAACTGATGAACCATCTCTCCAACCCCTCATTGTTAAATCTTAAAACAGTTATGTACTTTCCTACTTATCAAGCTCTCTAAAGCTTGGGACAAAGCAAGTCTTATATACACTATCAAATTCTTTGAAAGTGAATCCAGGCAGAGTCCTGAGACAGTTACCTCAGACATTTTGGACCACGCAGTGACTTATATTTATATGGATTTATATCATCCCACCTCTCTCTGACAGATTTGTTGCTTTTGTCTATATTCATTAACTTGTTCCATAGAGTCTACTTATTAAAGGGTAGAGAGCATAGAAGATTTTTACCTAATTTATTTAGTTTTCCATATAAAAAATATACCAGGGAAGGATGGTCCAATACCACTCAAGATAAACATGGAAAAGGGAAGACAATTAGACCTAAAAGAATATCCTAGGACAATGTGACTCTCATCATCTTTAATCATGTAAGATGGTTACATCTACCCTAATGATGTAGGTAGTATCACTGTTGATTCTCAAATAATAATCCTTCGTTATGGATATGAAGCTATAAGTGACTTTCTGTGCTTTAGAGACCCTCCTACCTTCTAACTAGCAGTTTCCATTTTCTGTGTTAAGTGGATACATTTTGAACGTAGGTATCTGGAGACTAACACAAAAAGAGCATTTTCAAAATTAAGTTTCAAAGGAGAACATTAAGAATATAGTCTCTAATTTGAGAAGGACAAGGCTGACTGGGATATGAAATTCAGATACCTTTGTGTTAAAAGTCGTATTCATCACATGAAGGTTATTCCTCATGTGTGAAGTCCCTCCTATTTAGGATTCACTAGAGGAACATCACACTTCCAACTCTGAACCTTTTTCAAACCAGCGTAGTCTTCCCAGAGTACTTCCCCTCCACGCTACCAAATAGTCTTTCAAAAGTTTTTTCAAAAACTTTAGATATCTCATCAATCATCCAGTCTTCTAGGATTGATTGGACAACTGACATGGATTTTTAGCTCAGTCTGGACATGGAACACATTGAATTATTCTCCTCTTCCTGATGATGTATGTAGTCCTCATTACCTTATCTCTACTAAAGTACATTTATACTTTCATTACTTTGATAGAATTTGCTCCAGTTACAAATTAAATAAATACTTATGCCTGGTGCAAAAATAAATAGCTTTGTATATCCAAGACTCAGAACTCTACCCATAATTTTATTACACAATGCACTGATTTAATAGCTTAAATAAAATTTTAGGTTTTGGTTACAGGAATTAGGATATGAAAGTTTGAAAAGTCTATGAGTCAGTGCAAAATATTGATGCATGTGGGACGATTATAATTCCATAGCATTTACCCTTTTTTAATAATGACTTTAATAAAGGTAGAAACATGTGCAAAAATTAGTAAGATATTACATGTAGTACTGTAAGTGTGACTAGGAGTCACATATTGATCACAGTTTTTTTTCCTCTGCCACATACACTCAATTCAGAAAGACAAATTAGCTCTGAATTACTAGTGTCAAGTGGACCTGAATTTGATCACCAGTCTTACAAATTACAATGTGTTTGATATTTGTTAATTACATTACCTGAACCTCAGTTTCCTAACCTTTAGAATGAAGATAATTATAGTACTTACCTTAAAAAGTAGAGTATAATTAATAATATATCACATTTATAGGCATCAGTCCAGTGCTGGTTCAAGCCTATCAAATGCATTTTCTCATAAAGTCTCTTCAGTGCTGCATTAATTACTTTATTAATTACTTTTCTCATTGTAAAAGAATACCTAATGAGAGGCAACTTAAGGAAGAAAGGGTTTATTTTGGGCCACAAGGTGAGGATGCAGTCAATTATGTCAAAAGCATGAAGCACCTGGTCACATTCAATCTGCTGTCAGGAAGCAGAGATGGATGCTGGTGCTCAGCTCACTTGCTCCCTTTTATTCAGTCTAGGACACCAGCCTATGAAATGGTGCTGTCCACAGCTAGCCTACTCTACAAATTCCCTCACAGGCATTAGTAGATATTTGTCTACTAGGTAATTCTATATTCTCTCAAGTTGACAACCAATATTGTCTATCACAACTACCCTATGGGACATGTATCATTATTATCTCCAGTTTATGGGTATTTCCTAAGCAAAGAGAGATTAAATCATTTTGCTGAAGACACACAGCTAGCGGTGTGACCAGAATTGGAACATAGTCATCTGTTGCTTAACTATGGCTATATAATACTTGCAAAGATCAGAGGGTAGATGGCCTGTAAAGCCCTTAATGTAATGCCAAGGACATGACAAGTGCTCAATAGAAGCAACCTACAGTTACTACTATTTACCATGACTTAGCCACAACTTCACTTTATTCAGCCATTTTCTGTGCACATCTATGAAAGATTATCTTGATTAGGTTAATTACAAGAGGAAGACCCACCTTAACTGTGGGAAACACCATTCCATGGGTTTGTATATATAAAAAGGAGAGAGTTGGCTAAGCAGCAGCATTCATTGCTTCCTCACTGTGCTGAATGTGACCAGCTACATCAAGCTCCTGCCTTTATGCCTTACCAGACATGATGGACTAATCTGGAATTGTAAACTAAAATAAACCTTTCTCCCTTAATTTTTTTTCTGTCAAGTATTTTGTCCCAGCAATAACAAGTTGACTAATACAGTGATATTTCTTGCTCTCCTCTTCTGCCACTCAATTATGCTTCTAAGGTAAGCCATTCACATCTGTGTGGCTCACTAGCCCTTGTTATAGAAGGAAAGCCTATGACATCTTGCATCATGAAGCATGGCTCATAGAACTTGCTGTAAATGGAAGGAAGTACCAGAAGAATTGGGTGAATTTCAAGATTTCATGAACATTTGGGAGAAAATATCAGGCTGTATCTTGAGAAGGCAGGAAAGTCTTATAGACTCCCAGATATCTGTTTTAAAATTCCAGCATTTTAGGGACATTTATTTTTTTTTATTTTTTTTATTTTTTGTGTTTTCAAACAGTTTTTGTCTTTATTGCCTTCTTTCATTTTTTTTTATTAGTCAGTTCTGTATTCAGCAAATACAGTCAGTTTGGTACCATTATTAGGCTCATCCGTGACCTACCCCCTCCCCTTGGCCCCTCCTTGTTGAGGTATACGGGTCATGCATTGTGGAGTTAGCCCACAGTTATGGGTAAGCTAAATGTCTCTGCATATCATGACCCAACATGTGACTCTGACATTCTTTCCGCCTTAGGGACATTTATTTATTTCATGTGTGTGCACACGCATACATGCACACACACATGCAGGAGTGCATGTACTGTGGCACATACGTGGAAGTCAAAAGACAACTTCTTGTGTCACTCCTCCACTTCCACTTTGTTTGAGGGGTGTAGCATACAGCTTCAGGTTGACTGAGATGAACTTCCATACCAGGCATGGTTATGGAGGAAGGTATATTTATTAAAGCTTACAGATGCAGGGGAAATTGCATAATGGCAGAAGAAGCTGGCCTGCCTTCACAGGCCCAAGCATAGAGAGAGAAGTACAAGCCTAAAGGTCAAAAGCCCCAGCACACTTCAGGAACTCCAGCTAGGCACACTTTGCATATCTTTAGATTGAAATCTGAAACCCATCACCACACCTTAAGATCCACCCAGTGACACTGCCTACAGCCAGGTGGCTGCAGATGTAAACTACAAACAAATAAAAGACTGAATATATTGAGGGCCATCTATTCAAACCACCACAAGCGGGGATCTCTTTGTTAACTGGACCATGAGCTTCCATGATTTGTCTCCACCTTCCATCTCACTGTGGGAGGGTGGGGATCATAAATGTCTGCTACCGCATCTGCCTTTACATTGGTTCTGAGGATCTAAACTCTGGTCTTCATGCTTGCATAGAATGCTCTTTTGCTCATGAAACCATCACCCCTGCCCCAGTTATTTATCGTTTAAATAGCTCCCCCTTCTAAATACATGTTTATTTTAGGAAGATAAGCCCACTAATCCAGTTTTCATTCACACCATAAGTCAAATTAATTTAATTGGAATGTTTCCTCCCTATCAAATAGATGAGCTCTACTGTGGGGGAAAATAAAGGAGATTGACTTGAGCAAAGAGCAAAGAGAAGGTTAATTTGAGAATGTAGGAACACTGCTTAATTAAATATGAGTAGGGATGTACAAAGCTGTCATTAGATCCTCTTTTTTTTTTTTTTTTTTTTTTTTTTGGTTTTTTGAGGTAGGGTCTCACTCAAGCCCAGGCTGACCTGGAACTCATTATGTAGTCTCAGGGTAGCCTCGAACTCACGGCGATCCTCCTACCTCTGCCTCCCGAGTGCTGGGATTAAAGGCGTGCGCCACCACGCCCGGCAGATCCTCTTTTAAAATGCCAAGAAATATTGGAAAAGGACAACCAAAACAGTTTCACATTGATCTATCTGATCTGTTTTGCTTCTTGCAGTAATAGGGAGAGTTTAACGTAGCAGAGAGGGGAGGAAGAAAAGGTGGCATTTTTCAAGACATCCTTTGTATTAGCCATAGTCTCTAGAGTGACTGAGTCAATAGAATTAATATATATTACAAAGAAGATGCATTAAATTGGGTTACATGATTTGATCTGGGTAATTTGACAATGGCTGTCTTATCTGCATGCTCCAGAGTCTCAGAACCAGTAGCTTCTCAGTCCAAAGGAAGCTATTTGTATGCCTAGTTCTGACCATACTCAACATAGGGCCTGTGGTCCATACTTTGTAATGGACTTAAAATCAGAGAAAAGCAGAAAGGAAGATGTGAGGAGATTTTGAAATCTGCCCTGACAGATTTTTTTTTTGTCCTATGACTCTTTCCCTCAAGAACAATTCAAATACCAGGATTATGTTTCTGGAGACTCCCAAGATTCTTTAGAACTTGCAAATATATGTTTAGCAAGTGGTATAGCAACTTTTGCATTCTTTACCATAACAGAGGTATCTGAAAGTTGGCTACTCCAGCTATGCATAAATCACAGGATTAAGTCCCTCCATATGAAGGACCTACTGTTGGACCTTCAAATGATAAGGCAAATGAGACACAAGTGGAGAGGTCTTCCTGTCAATCCTAAAGTCATATCCCAAACATTAGTACCTGCCTCTAAATTTTTCTGTGGTAATTTCCAAACTGTACATCCTTCCTCATATGTCTAAATCTGCCTATACAACCCACAGAGGCTCAAATGTGAACTTGAACTAAATGGAATCACAACTTGATTCTGAACCACACCACACTGTTTCTACTTCAGATGATCTTCCTCTTGCTGTAACTGGGGTAAAAAGCCAGTGAGACTGTATACAATAAAGTCAAGGCAAGAGCAGTTACTTCAGGGTAGGAAAAGAAGGAGAAGAAAAGAAGTTCACTAATGATTGGGTAAGGAGTTACTGGTTTCATCACACACTCATTAAATGACAACAACAAAAGCAAACCATCTTTTTACATGAGTCACCTACATAAGGACAACATCAAGGTCAAAGGATGCAGGGTATTATTAGAAATGGAGGAATCATGCTTAAAGTGGCCTTTACATGAAAGTTTGAGATCATGGACTATAGAAAGCACAGATACATGTGCATCTGTGGAGATATAACATATCCACACATCCCTCCCTCATATACACATGCGCTCTCTCTCTCTCTCTCTCTCTCAACACATGCATATCTACGACTATATGCCAAGATTTCTGTACTCACACAGACCCAGAAAGAGGTACGTGCTGCTAAACACTCAAATATACATCAATATATCCATGTAAAAACAGACACAAATTCAAATATGAATATCTAGAAAATATAAACATGGAGGTACATATAGGGAAACACAATTACAAATAAGACAACTATGTAAATTGTGATTGTTACCATTTATCACTGAGCTCTTTTATATGAGCCTAATATGTGCCAGTTATTTTACATATACTTGTTCATTAATCCTCACACTTTAG
The DNA here is from genome assembly GCA_036346955.1 of Dipus sagitta. Taxonomy (NCBI): domain Eukaryota; kingdom Metazoa; phylum Chordata; class Mammalia; order Rodentia; family Dipodidae; genus Dipus; species Dipus sagitta. The sequence goes on from CM070776.1 coordinate 98,492,841, forward strand.
AGAAGGATATAATTAAGAGTTTACAAATAGGGAACTAAAACTTAGAAGAGATAGTAACTTGCTATAGGTTATGAAACTACTGTGGTAATCACAGAATACGAAGTCCAAACCAGGTCAGCATCCTAAAAATCTGTATCCCTTCAATTCCCTTATGTTGCAGTCTCTCATGACAGTTCAAAGATCTATAAGCAGATACACACACATTTTTGGGCTCCCCGACAAACAGAATTTTAAAATGTGATTAGACTAGTGTAACTCCAGGTCTATTGTCATCTTAATTATTTGTTTGAACTAACCAATCTAGAATTCCTTTGGGTAATTAGTATCCATCAGTAAATTATAATGTGTTTAAATTACCCGGAGAGTATTTAAATTTAAATACTTTTGTATCTTGGACTGGAGCCAGCCAATATTTTCAAATAGCAGCACTGTAATTAAAGCTTAGGGTAAGCTTAATATCTTATTCAGATTAACAAAAGATTCCCCTTCAGGAGCGGACTAAGCCATGATTCAAATTAATTAATGTGCTAATTGTTCTTCCTTCTTGAAATCAGCAGGTCAATTTCACCTGGGAAGATGTTATACAGAAATCTACATGAAAATCCCAGCTAGTTGGCTGTCTCATGTTAATGTCCTTGGCATGTGGGTGGTATCTTTGTGATGTCAAAAAGCTAGAGTGGGAACCTCTACTTGAATCTATATCCTTGAATTTTGAAGAGTTACAGTTACCTCCAGGACAGGAAAGCCACCCCCTTTCGTTTGCCAAGACAGTCTACTTTGCTCCTGCTGTCTTAAGTCATCATAAGTTCCCTAAGAATATATTGATTTGGGTGAGAATTTACCTGATTATCCTACTTCACATCATTCATGAAGCCATGAATCTTTCTTGAGGGGAAAGAGACAGGCTGGTAAAATAAAAGGATGAACAGACATAGACTAACATTGATGCTTGGTGATCACATGGATTTCCTGTAATAAGCCTTTAGTTTGTACAGTAATAATGATATTGAGGTCAAGATACTAGAAGTGTCTTCCCAATTCCATGTCCAACTGAAATTATTGTGCTTCCTTAGAGTTATTTATGGCTGTCTTTCTTCCTAGTGCACAGAAATTCCAGTGTCTTGAAATTATGGTGATTGTGCTGAGAATTGCACATGTGTAGTGATTTTTTTTAAAGTTTCTCATGGTTGGGGAGAAGATGGCTTAGCAGTTAAAGATGCTTTCCTGCAATGCCTACAAGCCCAGGTTCAATTTTGCAGTGCCTACCACATAAAACCAGATACACAAAATGGTGCATGTGTCTGGACTACATTTACAGTGGCAAGATGCCCTGACATATCCATTTTCTCTCTCTCTCTCTCTCTAATAAATAAACAAACATATGGAAAAACAGTTCCTCAGTGCTCCGCAGTTGTGGGCCAAAAAGAGGAAGATTACAACTCAATACAACATATAGACTTCACAGAAGAAAGAAAAGATTTGGAGAAAATGCCCAACAAAATATTCAGGGCAAGAGGCATACTCTGTCCAGAAGATTGGAAACACTAAATAAAAACACATGGGTATGTCATGCAGAGCAATCCTTCCTAAACAAGCAAGGGGTTGACTGCTCTGCTGGACATTTTTCGAGTCTAACTTCTAAGGATTTTTCTCCTGAAGAGACTGAAAGGAGAACAATAGGGGTCAAGCAGCAAAACACACAGCCAGTAAAAGCAAATCTTTATTTTTTTTTCTTCACAGGATCTGGGAAAATAGTGGGAAACAGTAACACCTAGGATCCCTGAAACATCCTTTTGCAGAGCTCATGGCTTGTTAACATCTCTCATCATATTCCCTTGACATTTGTACACTATAGCCATGAAGAAATACAGGGAATTTCCTCAGGTCTCACAAGCCAGGGACAGAGCCAAAATCAGAGCTCAGCTTTCCTGACTACATGCCTAGGAGAGCTGTTTGGTTTTGATTTCAATCAAACTCCCTGTCTATGGTAAGACTAATTCACTACAATGTTTAAACACAAACACTCTTGAACTTGACTTCCAAGGTTCCAAGTAGACTCTACTTCATACCAGCTATGTCCCCATGAGAAAGAAGTTTAACATCTCTCAGTTTATTCAACTATACAGTAAGATAATAACAATGCCTCCTTGAGAGGATTGTTAGGAAGATTACACGAAAGTAATGAATATAGAACCCTTAGGACAAAGCTTGGCATTTAGTAAGTATCCAATATATATTAGATGTTATGTATTAATCAAGTCTGAGCAATCATTAATGAGTCCTTTAGTAAGCAATTGGTTAGAGAGACATATGACTGAGTAAATGTCATCATGTTGTTCCATCAACAATATACACAATGTCTATCAACTCATGTTCAGAGTAAACCAAAGAAGAGAATCAGATTGATTATAAGGCCATTGATTGGAAATGGATCACTATAATACAATCAAATGTTAGGCAGTTCTACTGAAATACCAGTTTTTGAGCCCATTAGGCAGCAAACAAGGAATCTCTATATTCATCAGGTATGTTGCAAGTTCCTTTCTAGAAAAGTAAATAAGAAAGTTATCCTTTTAAAAAGATATTTGGGCCGGGCGTGGTGGCGCACGCCTTTAATCCCAGCACTTGGGAGGCAGACGTAGGAGGATCGCCGTGAGTTCGAGGCCACCCTGAGACTCCGTAGCGAATTCCAGGTCAGCCTGGGCCAGAGTGAGACCCTACCTCAAAAAACCAAAAAAAAAAAAAAAAAAAAAAAAAAAAAGATATTTGGGGAAATATTTAAAAAGATATTTGAAGACCGAGGAATGAAACTTATTCTATGCTAAATTGTAAGGGGAAACAACTTCATCATGACAAAGGGGATATTATGTGCCTGAGTTTTCTTCCTTGGGGATTTTTAAGTACCTGGCAGATAACACTCGATTCTAATGCTACAATCATGAATTATTACTTCAAATCAAATATCTCAACAGCCTTATCAGAAGCTTTCTTGACTTATCATTTTAATACTAGCTACAGTGGTAAATTTCTACATTCTCTAGTCAATAAAATTTTACCTTCCATAAGTGCCCTTCTCTGAATTGTCAAAGATTAGAAAAAACAGCAAACAGCAGTGTCTACAAAGTGAATTGTCCAGAAAATTATGCCTAATGTGTAGATTCAGTATACATTTTATAATATGCTAACCTTCTACCAAGACAGCTGCCATTTGGTCAGGTTGGTTTTGTTAGAGTGATATGTCTCCCTAACATTCTTTGGCATGGGTAGATTCCTCTTGGCAATGAAGATTTTTTTTCTTCATGGTCCTTCTAACTCAAAAGTTTAATGTTCTGAATGTAGAACTGCCCGTTTGGCTCTATACTACACATGATGTGAAATATCTCCATTTCTTTTTTTCTTTCTTCCTCCTTTCTTTCTTTCTTTTTTTTTTTTTTTGTTTGTTTGTTTTTGTTTTTCAAGGTAGAGTTTTGCTCTCGCCCAGATTAACCTGGAATTCACCCTGTAATCTCAGGGTGGCCTCAAATTCACAGAGATCCACCTACCTCCCAATGCTGGGATTAAAGGCTTGCACCATCGCGCTCAGTTTTTCAATATCTTCACTTCCAAACTAACCAAACCATGAACAGTCATTTCTGGGCCACAACAGGAAGTTGAAAAATCCAGAAATGTGTGTTTAAAGCAGAACTACAGGGCTCATTTTACAATAGCCTAAAATGCTGTCAAGCTGGCCAACTTTCATGAAGATTGGCTGTTTCAGAGTAGACTCAAACTCTGGCATTCCATGAAGCATGAGGGAATCACTTTGTTAACATTAAGGTTCTCAGATTGTTTTCTACATTGCCTATAAACAGAGGGGGCATAGAGGCTCTTTGTGTGCCAATTCTCTCTCTCTCTCTCTCTCTCTCTCTCTCTCTCTCTCTCTCTCTCTCTCTCTCTCTCTCTCTCTCTCTCTCTCTCTCTCTCTCTCTCTCTCTCTCTCTCTCTCTCTCTCTCTCTCTCTCTCTCACACACACACACACTCTCTCTCTCATAAAAAAATAAAAAAGAGAAATGGATCCTTTGAACTTTTTATCTGTGTTAGATTCCTAAAGAGGTAAGGTCCTAGCTTATTGTCTTCTACAAATATGGTCAGCATCCAGTTCTTTGTCTGACACTGTCATAGAATTGTCAAATAGGAGCACTAGAGGGATGCTATCTAGTTCAGTTACCTTTATTAATTTTGAAAAACAAGGTTCATAAAAGTGATTTTTTTCCAAAATATCAAAGCCAACTAGTGGCCTATCCGGCCCAAAGACTCAGGATGAATGTATCCTGTATAGTACAATCAAATGTTAGGCAGTTCTACTGAAATACCAGTTTTTGGAGCCCATTAGGCAGCAAACAAGGAATCTCTATATTCCCAGTATGTTGCAAGTTCCTTTCTAGAAAAGTAAATAAGAAAGTTATCCTTTTAAAAAGATATTTGGGCCGGGCGTGGTGGCGCACGCCTTTAATCCCAGCACTTGGGAGGCAGACGTAGGAGGATCGCCGTGAGTTCGAGGCCACCCTGAGACTACATTGTGAAATCCAGGTCAGCCTGAGATAGAGTGACACCCTATCTTGGAAAACGAAAAAAAAAAAAAAAAAAAGATATTTGGGCCGGGCGTGGTGGCGCACGCCTTTAATCCCAGCACTTGGGAGGCAGACGTAGGAGGATCGCCGTGAGTTCGAGGCCACCCTGAGACTACATTGTGAAATCCAGGTCAGCCTGAGATAGAGTGACACCCTATCTTGGAAAACGAAAAAAAAAAAAAAAGATATTTGGGCCGGGCGTGGTGGCGCACGCCTTTAATCCCAGCACTTGGGAGGCAGACGTAGAGATTAGGTCCTTTGCCCCCACAGAATAGAGTTGTATAAACATTAGCCAGCACAATCTCCATACAGATACACTCCATTGTGTTCATCCCAGCTCCTTATATCAGTGATGTTCCATAGGGGGACCCGTAGGGGTTTTGGCAACCACTGAGAACATTTCACCAGTTGAAGAATTCTCTACAAATAATACTGGATGGTTCCGCCTTAATTTCACACTTTGGGGCTATGTACTATTGCAGTACCAATAACATCTCCACAAAGGGTACTGGATTGCCTGCCTTTTCCACACAATAAGGTTTCTCACTCCCTGAGTGTGAAATCGAAGGCCCAACATGCTAGACATTGCTCTAAAGTGTAAATCTCAGGAACATAAATGGAAGGAACCTTAATGCAATGAAAAGAGCAGAAACTATCCTACTTTCAATTTTCCAGTCATCATTTTGGGGAATGAGATCTATTCCAGTATCAAAGAAGAGGATTGTACACAAAGGAATGAACCAATATGAGCATTCATGACCAAAACAAAATGGATTGAATTAAAGGCAATTAATAGAACCAATGAAATGAAGTGCTCTTGATACAATACAGGCACAAAACAGACAGGATTAGGGCCACATGTAAATCCAGGCAAATCTGAAACACATGGAATAACTTCTGAGCAAAAACAATGCTCTTTGCCTTTCCCTCCCTCATGAGGCTCCCCTTAACAGTGGTGCGTCACACCTTCATATAAAAGAGAAAGGGACTGGTGTGGTGGCGCACACCTTTAATCCCAGGACTTGGGAAGCAGAGGTAGGAGGATTGCCGTGAATTCAAGGCCACCCTGAGACTACATTGTGAAATCCAGGTCAGCCTGAGATAGAGTGACACCCTATCTTGGAAAACGAAAAAAAAAAAAAAAAAAGAAAGAGGGGGATTGGTTGGAGAGATGGGTTAACAGTTAAGGTGCTTGACTACCCAGAAACCATATAAACCAGACACACAAGATGATGCATATGCACAAGGTGGCACATGTGTACAAGACACATGTCTGGAGTTTGATTGCAGTGGCTAGAGGCTCTAGTGTGCCAATTCTCTCTCTCTCTCTCTCTCTCTCTCTCTCTCACACACACACACACACACACTCTCTCTCTCATAAAAAAATAAAAAAGAGAAATGGATCCTTTGAACTTTTTATCTGTGTTAGATTCCTAAAGAGGTAAGGTCCTAGCTTATTGTCTTCTACAATATGGTCAGCATCCAGTTCTTTGTCTGACACTGTCATAGAATTGTCAAATAGGAGCACTAGAGGGATGCTATCTAGTTCAGTTACCTTTATTAATTTTGAAAAACAAGGTTCATAAAAGTGATTTTTTCCAAAATATCAAAGCCAACTAGTGGCCTATCCGGCCCAAAGACTCAGGATGAATGTGATCCTGTAAAGTACAAGTCAAATGTTCCTTGAGTTCCCTTTGATGAATATCCCTGCAGAAATAGACTTTGTCATTTTGATATTAAAATAACTATGATCTTCTAGTTATGGTTGGACCTGGTTATCTCACTGCTTTTTTTTTTTTAGTTTTTTTTTTTTAATTAATTAGTCTTTTACTCAGTAAATACAGTCAAGTTGGTACCATTGTTAGCCTCCTCCCTGTCATCCCCCCTCCACAGAGACCCTCCTTGTTGGGGTATATGGATCATGCATTGTGGAGTTAGCCCACAGTTATGGGTAGGAGAAATGTCTCTGTGTATCATGAACCAATGTGTGGCCCTGACATTCTTTCCACCCCCTCTTCCGCAAAATTTCCCTGAGACATGTTGGGTTCATTTTAGGCCTGCTTCAGTGATGAGGTCTTGGGAGCCTCTGTATCTCTGGATATCTGATTTGGTAGGAGTTCATTGTTCTCTGTGTCAGTCTCCTTCACCCTTGTGCTGGTACCAGGTTCAACAAGAAAAAAGCACCCTTGCTTGTTTTGGCATTTATTCTTAGTTTTAGCTGGGGCCCTTTTGAGGTATGATGGGGTGGTTCTCTTTACAATCTGTATCTATCTGAAAAAGAGAAACAGATTCTCCAACGGAGAGTAAAGTTAGCACCAAATAAATGGGATAACCCTTATTTTTTTTAGAGAGAATTTAATAGGTGTAGGCCCTCTTGTAGCCCATGATTGGAGGTAGCTTGATAATAGAGAGCGGGCTCATGTTTGGATATGGTTCTGACTTGTTTCCCAGCTCCAGCTATGGGTCATGTTCCACTGAGCAGATCAGTTAGCCAAATCAAGAGCAGTTGGTTTCCCACCATGGCTGTGTGCCACTATTGCACTTGTGTGAGCATCACGATAGGTTATTTGCTGCTAAGTAGGTTAGACCATGAGTTGCTTGGACAGATATTGGTCATTTTTCCCCAGTTGCCCATGTAGCACCTTCTGGCACTAGATACATGGACTGTCTGGGGATTGACTCCCTTCCAGCTTCCAGCCATGTCACTCCATGTTGTGTGTCAACTGCATATGTTTTTTTTCTTTTTTGCATATGTTTTTTTAAAAAAATGTTTAAAACTGTTTTTTAACATCACCAAAGTATTTACAAAGTCAACTCATTGCACCCAGAAATCTTAGCTTTAATAGTTATTGGTAGCAGTATTTTACACAAGAGCATCTATAAATCAGAGGAAATTCTATCATGTGTAGGGAGCTCATAGTTGATGACCTTGTCGTATTCATAACCAAGATTTCCCCTCCTGGTGGTACTTTCCCTGTTCTCAGCTCAAAATGATACTGATTACTTGTAGTAGAGTTCACCTCTGAATTTTAGAATTCATTATCTTGTAACTTCCTCTTTTGTCTTTGGCCATTTTTCAGGTGCCTTGCAATGTAGTTACCTTTAAGTAGCAAATATTGCTGAATAGAATCCCACTACATCTTTATAAAACGTTTTTCTCCAATGCATTTAGGCATCCCAATTATTCTGAATCACAATTTCTTTCTATATCGAATCAATATGATGACTCAGTGCAGCAGTTGGCTCACTACTACTAACTGGGGATAAAGATTTTCCTGGATTCCCACATCACAGAGTAACCTTTTTACTAAATTTATTTTATTTTATTTATTACAGAGAGAGATAGAGAAAGGGGGGGGAGAGAGAGAAAGATTGAGTATGTCAGGGCCTACAAACCAGTGCACGTGAGCTCCAGACACATGTGCAACCTTTTACATCTGGCTTATGTAGGTACTGGGGAATCGAGCCTGGGTCCTTGGGCTTTTTAGGCAAGTGCCTTAATTGCTCCGCCATCTTTCCAGCCCACAGAGTCACCTTTTAGATATCACTATGAAATATGTTGTGATGAACGAGAAAAGGGAAAAAGTGATGTGTTATGTGATGTTATGTGATGACAAGCTGTATGTAGATGACCTGCAACCTGAGGAAAGTTAGACTTTTCATAAACTCAGTGCAGAGCAGAGACCAGGACCTGCTAGAAGAGAGAGAAGGTATTCCATGTGATAGTCTCTCCATAATTCCCATGCAATATGAGGAAACTAAGTTTCATAGAAGCTAAGTTACTGAAGTAGTAAGTAGAAGAATCAGGGAGATTTTAGGTTTGCTGAATTTCAACATCCATTCTTCAATCAATAAGACTGGTTTCTTTCATAAGTAGAAAGAAGAACAAGAAGCTAAGTCCTTATTGACTTCTCTGCCTACTGCACCTTTGGAGAAAGGGAACCCCCTAGCCATGTGCATAGGCTCCTCTGGTTACATCTGAGTTTAGCATCTGCCAACACAGATATGGTATCAGGGGCTGGAGAGATGGCTAAGTAGTTAAAGGCACTTGCTTGCAAAGCCTGACAGCCTGGATTCAATTTCCCAGTACCCACATAATGCAAGATGTGCAAAGTGGCACGTGCATCTGGACATCATTTGCAGTGGTAGGAAGCCCTGGCATACCCATTTATCCTCTCTATGTCATAAACAAAAAATATTTTTTAACAAGAAATGGAATCCAAACAGTAAGAGGTACCAGCTGTAGTCTTGCAGTTTCAGAGCTCAGGCTGACCCCAAGACCTTGCTTTGGAACAGTTTCACCTGTAGAGCTTGCCATTAGGTCAGATGATAGGTTCACACAGATATGACCATCCTATGTATCTTTCCAGCACAAATGCCATTTAGTTTGGAAAGAAAGTTCTCATAGGCATCCTATAGAGTGGGTAGTTAGAACTTTTGAAAGTTGTTGCTAATGACGATGGAAAGTGTCCAAGCAGAATGTTATCCCACCTATTTTTCACTGGGCAAAAGTGCCAGATAGCCTCATTCACTGGTTTGCTCATTCGTCCTATAAAATATGAGCCCTAGAATCCAACTGCTGGACTTCACTTGTGATTCTACCACTTGCTAGTTGTGTGACCTTGGACAAGTGACAACATTTGTGTTTCTCAGTTTCATGACCTATGAAATAAAGTTGGGAGGACTTATCAGATCATGTAAAGCACATTGAAAGCTGCTGCTATACTATGAAGTGTCAATAAGTATTTGTAAGCATTGCTCTAAGTCAAAGTGAATTCTTCCAAAGCCTGCGCTATTAGAAATATGCTCAGTGAATTAGGTAACTTTAGCATTTTAGAAACATACTGTCAATGTGTGAATAGAAATGGAATCCAGGTGTGGTGCTCTCCAAATAAGTAGAGAATGAGCCTCTTTATCCAGTTTACTTGGAGAATGTGTGCCAACTAGAAGCAGATAGTACCATTGACACTTCATAAACAATTAATTACTCAAACAACCCAAGATATGTGGAGAATTTCCTTAAAACAACACAGCTTAGGCTGACCACCTCCATTCCATGGGTCTTATTTTCTTCATCTGTGTGTTGAAAGGTTTGAATTAAGTTTATTACTAAAGACTCTTCAGGCTCTGACACCAGACTTTTTTTTTCTACTCTCAGTGTTTTTTTTTCTTCCTACTCTTGAAAAGTTTCCTGTAAAAGTTTTCTTTGGGGGCTAGTGAAGACAAATTTGATTTAGTGACCATTGATCAAAATATATTTTTATATTATAATTATTTCCATGTTCATATAAAAGCAATGTAAAACTTTGAAAGGATCTTAAATTGCCAGGCGTGGTGGCACATGCGTTTAATCCCAGCACTTGGGAGGCAGAGGTAGTAGGATTGCCATGAGTTCAAGGCCTCCCTGAGACTGCTTAGTGAATTCCAGGTCAGCCTGAGCTAGAGTGAGACTCTATCTTATTAAACCAAAAAAAAAAGTATCTTAAATTGAATAATCTAGTACATGGTCTCCTAAACTTGGCATTATTGTCATGTGGGGCCAGATTTTTCTTCACTGGGGGGGCGGGGGCTCTCCTTTGCATTGGAGGATGTTTGGTATTATTCTTAGCCTCTGCTCACTAGATGTCAGTTACCACAACCAAAAGTATCTCCAGACATGGCTAAATTTTTCAATGGGGATAGTTTTGACATTTTGCCATTGCATTTTATTTACCATCTTCACAGGAGTGGAGGTGGAGATATTTCTCTTAGTTGAGAACCACTTACCTGAGAAACATTGTTACTCAAAGTTCAGCATGGGTGTCACCTAGGATCTTGCTTTAATAGCAGAATCGCATTTCCCAATCAGACTTACTAAATCAGAAAGGGCAAACATTTTGTCAACATCCCCAGGTTATTTTCATGCACATCAAAATTTTAAATGTCCTGATTTAATTTCTTAACCTTGTTTATATATCAGAATTACTGGTGTTATTTTTAATGCTCACCAAGTCAGGAGTAAGGCTTTTGAATAAGTATTTTTAATTCTAACTGCTGCTTATGCCTAATGAGTGTGAGGGGCAGCAAAATTAGTGACACTTATGAAGTCCACAGCCTTTTCTCATAAGAGAAACCAATGCTCAAAATCAGACAAGGCCCAGGCCACAGACTCAATTGGACAACTACAGCTAAGTCCCAGAATTAGATCCCAGACCAATTGGCTTACCCAATATCTCAATTTCTTCTTGTACTCTTGTTAAAATTGTCTGCCAAAAACTGTCTCCTCCTATGAGAAAACAAGGAGCAGAGGTGTTGCAAAATCAAATAGACTCAAAACTCCAAAATATTAGTAGTCACTGACATTGAAGATGGATAGCCCCGTGAGCAGAATGCTGATTCTGTTCTCTATCATCAGTTATAAGGAATGTTGCAATCAAAGACAGGCTGACCTAAGGGAAATCCATATCTCCAATCAATTCAGAAGGGAATATTGCAGAGGCAAAAGAGCAATTGATTCAAGTGCAATTTGGAATAAAATGAAGAGCAAGTAGAGAACATACTAAGTGATATGGCAATGAGCCTGTTTCTACTTTAGGTCATTTACAGCACTGAAGAACCATATGACTAGCAAGTGCCACAAGAACACCAAATTAGCCATTAGACAAGCCTCTATATCCCAAATCACAGAGCCACATCTCATATCTTCTGGGTAGGATATGAGAATGCAGTACAAGGTACCATGGGAGGCAACATTCATCTCAGTTTAGAAAGCTGACAGTTTCTCATATTTCATTAGGATACTCTGGTATGATGCAGCCCCAGCTAGTGTTGAGGGGCCAAGAAACTGATGAACCTGGTGATAGAGTGAAGAAAGTACATTCTGGATTCATATTAAGACTGGAGAATTTTCTGCCCCCAGAAATCACCTCAAATTCCAGTTTATTCATATTCTAGAAAGAATGCATCTACTTCATAAAAAGTGAAATCTGGAGCAGGTAAAGCATGAAACCATCTTTGTAGGCTGCCTACTATACCCCACATAGCCTAGGGCAGAGGCAGATGGAAAAATTATTGTGCTTTTTTGACAACCCCCCCCCTCAAAGGCTATATCCCATAACTCATTTTCTAGGCCCCTAAGTTATTCATTGGCAAGTGTGAACTGTGCCTAAGAGATATTGCTGTATCAAATTTACCTTTATAGATAAAAATATTTTTTAGAGTTTATACATAATTTCCTTAACACCAGTTGATCATTGGGTTGTCTTAGAATAACTCACCTATAACCGTTTGTGGTTGTTAATTTCTCCACCTTCAATTAATCAAAAGTGGAACAAGATTTTAAGTCCCTACTATGTGCATTGTAGAAAATGTCTGAGAATGACAGAAAATACAGGATGAGACACATAGGATATCATCTTAATTTTCTTTTTTTTTGTTTGTTTGTTTGGCTCTGTGGATAAAGAACTTCTTTATTTGGGTGCATGCGTCATCCTAATTTTCAAAGAACTCCAGACAAATAGCATTCATATAGAACAAAAGCAATAACATACTCAGCTGCATCCAGTTGGGATTCAGTGAAGGAATGGCTTTTCTTTTAATGAGTGGCTTTATAGAGGAAATGGAACTTGATGTGAAGCGGGAAGTGTCATTATGCCTTCCTATGGCATAGTCATTTTTTTAATCTTTTTTAAGGTATTCTATTTATTTGAGAGAGATAGAAAATGGGCACACCAGGGCTTTCAGCCACTGCAAATGAACTCCAGATACATGCACCACCTTGTGTTTCTGGCTTACATGGGTCCTGAGGAATTGAACTGGGTCCTTAGGCATTGCAGGCATGTGCCTTAACTGCTCTCTCCAGCCCTGTCATAGCCATTTCTAAAGTAATTAATAATATATATGAGATCATTGATTCACTATATGGTGTCTTATTTGGATTTTGTTCAAATATCACAGCATTCATCCACTCAACAGATATTTATTAAGGCACTATTATGTGTCAAGTGCTCTTCTATGATGAGAAATGCATCTACAAATAAGGCAGGAGTACCCTGCCCTCAAGAGGAATATGTTACAATAGGGAAAAGAAGCAGGAATAGCACATCCAAATACATAGAATGCAGGGAGAGAAGGTAGAGAGTGGTGGTGGAAGTGGATAGGGAGAGTGAAAAGATGGCCACTCTGAGGAAGTAAGTTGAGGCTAGTGGGGCGAGGGAGAGGGCCACCTGGATAGCTAGCCTAAAAGTATAGACTTGTTTCCCATGTCATGCCTGCCTTGCCCACACAGCAGCAAGCCTATGCAACATCGCAGTTCTAAATATACCTGTGACCATGAGAGGTGGCAGATTGCACCCTCTTTCTTTAGTTCAGGGCATTTGCTTGCAAACTAAAATATGATTCAATCACTCCTTTGAACTGACACCTTATTGCCAGCCAGCAGAATAGAAATTTTTGTGGGAGTTGGGTGATGCCTATAACTAGCGTTGAACTTAGTGCAAAGATTGAAGATATTAATGGCTTGGTTTTGGTCCAAGGAGTTTCTTAACTACGATAGTTCTGCCAATCGCTAAAATTCAGAACTTAAACTATTTTAGAGAGCAATATTAATCCAGCTGTACTATTCCTCTGGCAATTCACTGTATGAAAACAACAGGAAAATCTTTCCTAAACTCAAACTCAAAAGAGCCTTTTAACTTCTGTTTTCAGACTGGTAGTTTATTTTTAAGAGCACATTATATCTACTTTGTTCTGTAAGTCTTATGAAGGCTTCAGACCAAAAACAATAAAATTTTGCATTGACCTAAATGCTTTTTGCTCCACATATCCACCCCTTTCCATGCCAAATACTCACATTTCTATGAAATCTGATAAACTAGCTTCAAGTAAGATTTGCCTCCTCAGTAGACAATTAGCTATTTAAGGATAGGAACCATGTGTTGCACTTGTATGCCACTACATATCTACCATACTATTTTGTCTCTAGATACTCTATAAATACTTGTTTGATGAAGCTAAAAGCTTGCTTGGTGATCAACTAAATATAGGCATTGATAGAGAGAAACCTGGACAGAAGACTCGGCATTACAGAATCTGCATTTTCAAATTCTTTGTTGGTATATTCACTTAGTGATATGCTCTGTGATAGCTGGAATACATGGGATAAAGTATATGAATAGCCCCATCAACAAGGGCAACTTATATACTGAATGACTTGGTGGAAAACTCTCCACTTATATATATAGTGCACAAAACTAACTCATCTCTTTCAAACATGGGTCACTTCAGAGATATGTTACTTTCTTTGGGGGGAATGCAGAGCCACATGTCTGGACTAAATATTCAAATACTCCATTTTGACAACAGGACAGGTTATACTGGACTATTTCGTGCTGAGTATTACTTGGCATCTCAAATAGCACTATTAGTCATAAGTGGGGGACAAAATTCAATTAGATTAGGGTGATGGGAGAGGCTATGGAGTTGAAGGGACAGATGTTGCTGATTTTTTCAAGAACACATGAGGTATTGATAGGATGTGGAGGTAAGGTAGGTGGTTAACATTTCTGGCATATGGCCTGAGAGGATAACATTTTTCTTTACCTAAAGCAGAAAAAAAAAGTCAACAGTGCATGCTTCTCTTCTTAAGTTATGATCATCTTTGTCCAGTGATACCTGCTAAGAGGGCTTCGACATTTCTTCCATCCTTCTGTGCATTTGTTTGAAATTTAAACCTGTTTAGTTATCATTGATTCGTTGTGGGGTTGTCAGGTTTGATTTATCAGAAGCTTCCTCATGGTGACCTTTAAAATGCAGCCATGTTATTGCAGCCATTTTATTTTTCTCAGTAGCAGAGAAATGATTCAGTTGACATGGTCATGGTCTTTTATAATTCACTAAACATAAAGGGTGTCTGACCCTTTCTGACTGGTTCTACTTCATTAGAACTGAGAAACATACGGTAGGTCTCAATTAACACTCAGTGTTGAAAGTTAATTTGAACATCTTAGACTTGGGAACTATTCTTGCCTGCATTTTCCCTATAGAGCTACAAAAAATGAAATGACCATGACCACTGGAAAATGTGGAAAGTGCTATTTGCAGGGATAATTTTAATCTTCCTGACTGGTTTGTTTTGTTTTTAAGACAACTACTAAGATGAGCCACCAAACTGAGCAATGGGATTTCCTTTCATGGTCTTTACTTTTGAAACCATGTTAACTTTTTTTCCTTAGAAGTTATATAGTGCTTTGCTATATGCAGGAATTATTTTCTTGTAGAATATCTTGAAACAGAACTTGATAAAGTACCCACTTTGTTTAATGAATTGGTGTACAAGAATACCAAAAGTTTGAGATACTTGCAATAAGGCATGATATTCTTCATGAATGGTTTCAAATTGGAAATTTTAAAAGTATATTATTAATGCATTTTTTGGCAAGAAGGGAGAGATAGACACAGAAAGAGAGAGATATAATGGCACACCAGGTCCTCTACCACTGCAAACAAACTCCAAATTCATGTGCCACATTGTGCATCTGGAGTTACATGAGTACTGGGGAATCAAACTTGGGTTGTTAGGTTTTGAAGGCAAGCACCTTAACAGTTGAGCCATCTCTCCAGTCCCAAATTAGAATGTATTTCAAGAAAGTTCTGATGGTTATATATAGAGAAGGTTACTTAGGAAGAATATAAGGAAATTGGTGAAGATTTTACAGACAGAAAGGAGGTAACAATGTGATATTATTTTTAAAACTATCATACTGGCAAAATCTTGAAGATCAATAAAAAATGGTGAAGGTAAAACTGTGAGTGTAATAAGCATTTTCAAAACTATTGATGGGACTACATATTACCTCTTGGAGAATAACTTGACAATATAAATAAAAATGGTAAATGCAATGTGCCCTTTGAAACAGAAACTCCTTTCCTGGAACTCTGACTACAGATAAACACTCACAATTGAGCGAACACATTTATTTTAAACTCTAAATGCAATCTATTTGAATAAACAAAGGTGTACATAAAATATCAAATGTCCTGGCACCTACTTGACATGAGAGAGTAAATCTTTAAGTACTCCCTCAGATTATCTCCAAGATATTTTGATATGGGATCAGCAAGATGAATATCTAAGAGAACTCATTGTGAACTACTCCAAGTCCAAAAGCCGTTGATTGAGGACAGTGTAAATCCCAATCTAAAAACCTACAAGTTAAAATCTTAATAAGAGCAATAAGATGATATCAGTAAGATGACAGAATAGAGATTCCCATCTCCAAGTCTCTCATATAAACCCAGACCAGAATGTCTCTTTTAAAATCCCAGAATCCAGCATTGAGCCTGAGGCACATGTTCCATGCACAGAAACCAAGGCTGTATCAAAATGTCAAGAGGAGTAGTTTTACTTTGATTATATTTTTCCTCCCTCTGGCTAGCACTGCATCATACCACTAGAGATTCCCTCAGCCTACAGTTTCTCCAGCAGAGTAAACAAAGACCAAATCAAACATCTAGCTTACCCAATGACCTAAGCCACATCTTAGGAGGACCACTTCTATTTCATCTAACAGAGAACATTGATGGGATTGTCACAGCTATCCCACCTATATTCAACTAGTAAATTACAAGGAAGCGTGGATCAAAGAAATCAGTGTATGCATGCTGGTGGTATAACTGCATCTGCTAGGTACTCATTGAGCCAGAGAACTAAAGTAGCAGTTCCTCCAACTGTAGACCAACCAACTCACGTTGGTTGGCCAAGGAGCATAGTAAGTAGTTCTGCCTACTTGACATCTCCAGGCAACAATCTATTCAGAACCTCACATAACAATAGAGCACAGCCTGTCAATTTTTCCAATTGTTGAACCTATTTTGTAACCCTTTCTGATTCTAAAGTTCAGTTAGTGATACTACATTGCCAGAGAAGCCACTCAATGACCCCAGTCACCATAAGTGAGGATGGAGCACAGTCAGTGGCCCCACTTGGCCATGGAAACTAGCAAGTAACTCCACCTATCTGCAAAGGACAACCAAAAGCCCTAGTCAATTGTAAAACCCAGACTGAAACCCTATCTGGATGCATAGGCAAATCAGTGAAGTTTTTCAGCCAAAATAAACACATAAAAACTGGAAGAAGTGATCACTCCCTCAAATGTACAGATATTAGCACAAGGATACAGGGATTGTAAAAAACCAAGGCCACATAACATCATCAAAGGAAGCATTACTTTTCCAATAAACCACCCCACTGAAACAGAAATCTATAAAGTGACCAACAAAGGATTTAGAAGAATCCTTTTACAAAATTTCAGTAAGTATGAGACAATACAGATGCAGTATTAAAGAAAATTAGGGAACCAAAACATGGACAAAATGTAGAATTTAGAAAATAAATATAAAACATTAAAAACAAACCTTGATCCTGCAATTCAAGAATACAAGGATAGGGAAAGTAAAAATTCAATGGAGCTGGGCGTGGTAGAGCACACCATTAGTCCCAGCACTCAGGAGGCAGAAGTAGGATGATTGCTGTGAATACAAGGCCAGCATGGGACTATGTAGTGAATTGTATGTCAGCCTGGACTACAATGAAACTCTATTTTGAAAAATGAAAAAAAATTCAATGGAGGGATGGGGAGATGGCTCAACAGTTACTAGTCGAATGGAAGATGGGTCATCAGACTTTTCAAGCAAGCGTTTTTATTCACTAAGTCCTTTTCTCTAAGATTAAGAACAGCAGAGGAGTAGCCTAAGGGGAATGGGGAC
The DNA here is from genome assembly GCA_036346955.1 of Dipus sagitta. Taxonomy (NCBI): domain Eukaryota; kingdom Metazoa; phylum Chordata; class Mammalia; order Rodentia; family Dipodidae; genus Dipus; species Dipus sagitta. Next base: position 98,510,196 of record CM070776.1, read on the forward strand.
AGCAGAGGGAACATAAGAGTATAGCCCAATGGGAATATGACCAATTTGTAATATGTTCATAATTAAAGTTCTCAATGAAAACAAGAAAAAGTAAAGAATAACACATTTATACCTAATCTTTCCTTTCCATTTGTATGCAATATAGTATCAGAAATCTTAGAATGATTTGTTACATAAACAAAAAAATGTTAGCATCTAACTCAGAAAAATAAGTAAACAGAATAATCAGTTTTTATATGATAGGACATTCTATATGGAGAATCCTACCAAAATAAATTTTTAAACTAATAAATTCATATAAGTTGCAAAATACAAAATTAGCATTCAAAAATAAATTGTATTCATATACACTAATAATAAACTATTCAAATCCATTATATAATACTATGAAAACCTGAAAAAAAATAACTAATAAGGTAACACATTATACACATTGAAAATTATTAAACAGTGATGAAACAAATGGAAGAAGACATTAAGAAATAGAAACCACACTTACAAGGATTGAAAGAATTAATATTATTGATGCATCCATACTACCAAAGTAATCTATAGGTTCAATTCAATCTTCCTAATAATACTGACATTTTTTCACAGAAATAGAAAAAAATAATTTCTGAACCAAAAGACACCAAAATAGTCATAAGGAAATTCTGAGAAAGAAAACCAAAGCTGGAAGCATAAATTCTTGATTTTGTAGTATGTTGCAAAACTATAGCGAAAAGAGTACCATGGTATAAAATGACAAATGAATGGAACAGAACTGAGAATTCAGATAAACCACATACATACAGCTATTAATCTTTGACAAAAGTACCATGAATACACAATGGAGAAAGGATAGTCTCATCAGGAAATGGTAGAAAAAAATGGATATCCACACGCAAAAGAATGAAGTTTTTCCTATCTTACACAAGTCATAAAAGCAACTCTCAATGGATTATAGACTTAAATGTAAGAACAAAACTGAAAAAAACTTAAGCCGTAGAGGAAAGGTCTTTCAACATTGGTCTTGGCAATTATTTTTTGAATGCAGTACTTCACTGGTACTCATCCCTCCATTGTCCTTCCTCCATCCTTAGATCTTAACTCTCTCATCACACACAAAAGATAATCCTATGTGGTTATGAAGATGATAACTGAGCTGAGCACGGTACTTATTTCACAGTGTGTACATACATATACAGTCATCCTGTAACATATGTGTTCTGGTTTGTTAACTATATCAATAAAAGTGGAAATGAATAAAATACACTAAAAATTAACAGTATTTATAGTGCTTATGATTTTGCATATGATGTAAGTTAATAATTAGCTCTTATGTGTTTTCTCTTCATTAAATCAGTGAAATAAATGATTGTTATCATTTTTCCAAAAAAAAAACATGATCTCCAAATGCAAATTGTGCTTTTTCTATTAGTGTTGACAACCTGTTAAAATTCGTATTTATTTCTCACACTTCCATGGCTGCAATTTACCTGCTGCTTTGGTAGATTCTGTTATGAACAAAGAAGTCTAGAAAAAAATTAATGTCTGTATTTGGAAAAAATGGAGATCTATTTTAAATGTCCTAAAATAATACTAAAGATAAAAAGTTTTAAAAAATAAATAGCTAAGAACCAAGAAGACCCAACATTTTAACTTGAGTCCAAATACATAGAAAATAATAATGTTCAAATCTGTTCATTTTGTTAAACAAAATGTCTCAGATTGGGTAGTGTATAGTGCATAGAAATTTACTTCTCACAGTTGTGAAAGCTGAGGAGTCCAAGATCAAGTCACCATCAGTGCCTCTATCTGATAAAGGCTGCTCTCTTTTTCTAAGATGGTACTTTGATGCTTGTATCTTCCAGAGAGAATGAACACTGTGCTTTTACATGGCAGAAGCGACACAGAATGGAAGAACTTGCAACCCTTCCCTTTTATAAGGCATGAATCCAATCGTGCGAGTAGAGGTCTGATCCTAAACATTCTAACACTTAACATTGCTGCTTTTAGAATTATTTTTTTATTTGGTATGTGTGGGTGTAGATATACACATCCCATGCATATTATGCAGAGACCAGAGGAACATATCTGGTGTCCTCTTCATTCTTCTGCCTTATTTCTCTGTGATAGAATTTCTCACTGAAACTAGAGCTCCTTATTTTTCAGTTAAACTGGCTGAACATGGAACTTGAGGGACCCTCCTGTCTCCATTCCACTAAGGACTGGGGTTCCATGACTGGTTTTTATGTGAGTTCTAGGGATCAAACTTAGGTCTTTATGCTTATATAGCAAGTGCTATTACAAACTGAGCCATCTTCCCAGCCTGAGAAATAATTTTAACATTTATTTTGGAGGTGACCCAACCATTCAAACCACAAAAAGCACACTCTTTTTATTTTATATTTAGATTTCAGCTATTGGACTGAGAGCCAACCACAATAGGGACAACAATCTGTTTTACTCAGTCTGTCAACTCAATCTCATCCCCAAACATTCTTACAGGTATGTGAAATAATGTTGGTACCCAGTGGCTCAGAAAAGTTGACACATAAAATGAACCACCATGGTATGTATACTGTTATAGATTTTATGAAAGAACAAAAGGAGGGACTGGAGAATTAGCTCAGGGGATGAAGTGTTTGATGCGCAAGCATGAAAACCTGAGTTCATATTCCCAGTACCCATGTAAAATACTATGCATAATGGCCCATATCTGTAATACCAGACTATGAAGGCAAAGAAAGACGATCCCTGGAGGTTGTTGTCAAGTTTGTTTGATTTAGCCCTATGCCAAGCAAGAGACCCTACCTCAAAGCATAAGGTGAAAAGTGATAGAGGATGACACCTGATGTTCACTTCTGGCCTCCAAACACATGTGCACACGAATGTACATCCACACACATAACACATGTGCACGCATACCACACACACACACACACACACTCACACACACACCTTTATTAAGGACAAAAATGAATAAAATACACACACACATATAAAGACAGAAGGAAATACTAACAGCAGTCACCTTTTGTGGAGAGGGTCTGATGCTTGGAGCTTTGATTCACCTTGTGGTAGTTTGAAATGATGTTCCCCAACAGATTCATTTTTAATAAAACTTCTTGAGTGTCCAGCTGCCTGGCTGGAAGAGGTGTCACTTTGGGTGGATCCTAGGGTCCAGCCCTAAGGTGTTGCTGTGAGTGCATCGAATTCCAGGCTAAAGCTATGCAGTTTGCTTGAGCTCTGCCTGGGGTTCCTGGAGTGTGTTTGCTTGTGATTCTGCTGGTGCTATTTCTCTGTGTTTGGACCCATGAAAGGGGGCCAGATTCTTCTGCCATTATGGAAATTCCCTTGGATGTGTATGCTTCAGTAAATCCCTTCCTCCCATAAACTGTGCTTGGTTTGGAAGTTCATCCCAGAAACATGAAGCTGTCTACTACATACCACATGTGTTCTTCATAGATTGTTGTTGAGGATGATATTAAAAATCATAGCTTGGGATCTGGGGAGATAGCACAGCGAGAAAGAGCACTTGCCATGGAAGTATGAGGGCCTGATTTCAATTCCAGAGCACCCATATAAATAGCCATGTGTGGTCACATCTGCCTAATAACCTCAGTTCTATGGGGATCAGAGACTACAGAATCAGAATCTCTAGGGCTCCATGACTAGGCAGTCTGACAGAAAAAAATGGCAACTCTGGGTTCAATGAGAGAATCTGTCTCAAAGATTGAAGCAGATGAATAACAGAGGAAGGACACCCAAAGTCCTCCTCTGGCCTCTGTGTGTAAGTATGCGGTACCAGTAACTGAACACATGTATGTGCATATAATGCCTGCATGCATATGCCACACACACACCACACCACACTTACTATACACACATATACAAAATCATAGCTTGGGTTTTTATTGTTTATCATTTTTAAGTAGCTAATAATAAAATAGAAGTGTTAGTCAGCTTGCTGTTACTATAACAACCTCCTGAGATAACTTATAAAGAGAAAAGATTTATGTTGCATCTCAGTCTTTAAAAGCTTGAGTTCATGTCTCCATTGCTTTTGTCGAAGCAGAAGTAAATCTACTCACATTAACTTTTATGTATAGGAGACACAGATATGGAGCCAGAGTTCAACATTCCCTTTCAAGTGCACACTCCCAGTGATCCAAAATCCTCCTGCAAACCCAACCTCTTATTGTTTCCAGCACTTACCAACAAGATGGGATGAAGTCTTTAATACAAGGGCTTTGGGGTCGGGGGGGGGGGTTCTGACTATCAAAATTACATCAGAAGATAAGATAAAAGTACATCTAGATCAGGCCAAATGTAATGGTTGTAAGGGATACAGGTGTAGGAGAAAAATTTGTCCCAAACTACATGCTACTGACAGGCTGTGAGGATAGCACACTTTTCTCCTTACGCTTCCTTATTTCCAGTTACTCATTCCATCCTGCTCTATGGTTTAGGACCCTCAATGAACCCCCACTCCTGTCCATTTTCTTGCAACATCTTTGAGTTCTATCTTTTATACTTCTTTATTTTAGTGTAATTACTCCATATGAAGGATCACTAGAACATGCTGGAATTATCATAGTAAAATAAGCTTATGCATTAATTAATGAGTAGATGATACTAGGTAAGTACTTCATTTACTTAATAAACATTTAACATGTACTGAGTGTCCACTATATATCATGTTAGGGAAAAGTTTTATTTGGGCTAAGTGGTGTTTAGGGCTTAGGAAAGGCTTAAAAAGGCGATGTGGAAGGTGGTACATATGACATTTCAGGCTAATGGAACAACTTCTGTCAAGATGCCTTCTCTGTGTCATTCTGTTTTTTTTTCTTTTCTGACCTACTCACAGGGGTGGAAACTGGTTGTATATATCTCTGTTACCATTAGCATTTCTGTAGCTATTGGACCATTGTGAGTGTTACCTTTTAACCTAGGAAGCCATGGTATATATCAAAAGATACAAACTGTAGTTACTCTTCCAGCCCATGAAAAGAGACAATTGGCCATTTCAGACAAAGGAAATATATTTCCCATGTGGGCCTACTATGGGATAAGGGGAGGTTCATATATATATATATATATATATAGCAAGGCACTTTCTGTGGCCTCCAAGGGCAGTCTTAATGTCAAGGACCTTTTAGACCACATTTCAGCCCATGCTTTTTTGTGTGTCCTTTAAGAAAAGATCTTAATATAGTCTAAAAATAGCTGTTCTTCAGCCCCTCACCAGATATTGCCTTTGTGGGAGGCCTGCAGCCCAGGAGAGAAACTGTTTCCCAAGATGAGTTTTAGGGGATTCTATGAGTATAAGACAGAAGCCTGAAGAATGTGGGTCTCATTCAGATACTTGTGAGTTGTGACTGTGGCTATATGCTCTGCAGATCATGAGCAAATCCTTAAGTCCCAAAATAGCTCACCATTGAATTATGCCATTAAGGTTAATATTTGAACTAAGTCCGACATTCTCATTCTCTTACCATGTGTTGAGGAAAATGTTTTTTTAAAACCATTTTGTTAGAACAAGAAAGAATTGAATGGATGAGATTGATGCATCCACTTAGGGGAAAGGCTGGTTCAGAGCTTGCTTCTGTGCCTTCTGTACTCAGTGTGAGGCCTTGGGTCAGGGAGCATTTATCACACCCAAGAAGTCATAGAACCACAAATATTCTTGCACTTGTCTTTTTCCAATGAAGCTGGATATTTGAGGGGTGGGCGTGAAGCAAGCTCACATGTAAAAGGAAGTGATTTTGGAACTCCACTGAAAGAAGACCAAAAGACCTAAGTAACACACAGGTTTGTGCTTCCCTGAATTTCAAACCTCTCTGGGCTTTTCTTACTGGTGAAAGGCAGGGAGGAGGGGCGCTCCAGAGAAGAGACAGAGGGAAGGCAGTGAAGATCATGTGTTGTTAATTAGAAAAGAAGGAATGAGAAGAATGCTAAGCTTAGCTTAAGCTCTCCTTGTAAGTTGATGACAAGCCACATGTAACGTTTAGGATGGGTATTTTTGAACTCATCCTTCTGCCCCTCTGGAGCAGCTCCAGCTGTATGGGAAAGAAGCAGATGTGGCAAAAGAACAGGATGTTTCAGGCTTTGAGTTTCAAAAAAGCCAAATGGAAGTGAAGATATGGTCCTTTGGTCTTACAGTCACTGAAGATTGAAGGTTTTGTGACTCTCTGGGGCTGTATTTCTCACCCTGAGTAGGGGCCCTGTTTTTTCAGGTGTTACTACAGGGGGAGGAAAAGAGAACAATCAGGTTGACTAGATCCAGTGAGGGGAGACTATGGGGTTTCTCAGGTATAATTGCAGAGATGTAACCACTTCTGGATCTGCTAAGAACCTTTGGATATTTCAATGAAATGATCAAAGATCCTAAATAGGACAATTTGTAAATCTTCAAAGAAGAAGAACGTGCCTTCTTTAAATGGAAGGCTTCTAGATACTTAGATCTCTTCTGGATAGAATGGAGATGGATAAATCTTTGCCTTGGGACAACATAAGGAATTTTAATGATTTCCTGTGTAGAGACTTGAGGGCTTTGGGGTAGCCAGTATAAACATGAGGAATTTCAGTTGATTGGATTTATGTTCCTGAAATCAGGAAATGAGCCAACATAGGCCTCTCTTTTTGCCCTGTTCCATGGAATTAGAGATGGAATGCAAGAAGATGCTGCCTCAGATTTCATCCTGTAATCAGTGGCTACTACTTTTGGCTTTCATCTCAGCTACTCCAATATTGAAGTAGCAGAAATAAAAGCTGAATATGAATATTCAGCATACATATATATATGTATAAACATATGAATGTTTATGTATATGTACATATGTATGAGCATATTTGTGTATTTCTATGTATATGTGTCTACAAGCTGCCTCCATGCTCAGATAAGTTATGGGCTGACTGAGAGTCTGGCTTCCATAATTGGAATGAGTTACAAAAGGATCTTCTTCAATCCTGAGACAATATTCTTGTTAAATTTAAGGGTTGGATTATATAATCTTAAATATCCATTTCAGATGAGCCATTGTATAAGACGCACAAAGGACATCCATTCTCCATTTGTTGCCAAAACCTATGATCACAACCACACTCTGTTCTATCCTGCCTTTTTCAAAGAATTGGGCAGTCCTATAAACTGGCTTGCACATTGCTACTACCTAATTGTAAAAACAAAACAATCTGCCAATTAATAGTAGGCATTGAGTGCTTCCTTATGATTTTGTCCTGTGTATGTTTTATATTGAGTATCCTATACCTCTGTATATTCACATGTAGCATTATTATCCTCACTTGGGGATAATACAGTGCCTCTGTTGAGAAAAATAAATAAATAAACTGAAGTTTTTTAATTTACTCAAAGTAAATGCTGGTTGCTGCTAAGGTTCAAATTGTCATCCAGAACTATCTCTAGCAACCATGGCCCTAAGCATTACAGTGAACTGCCTCCACCCACAGATTTTATATTATTTGTATCCTGGCTACTTGTAAAATAAGAAAATTACCTTAAATAAAAGCAATTCAGCTTTCTTTACTAGGATACTTCAAGGACAAAATTACAGGGTAGCCATTCCATTCCATGACCATGTATAGAATGATATGATCAAGGCATTATGCTGGAGTGTGGATATTAAAAAGAAATAAGGTGAGGTTCCTTCCCTCCAAGAGATTGCCATCTGGATAATCTGTCCTGAAATCTTAATCATCTGTGAAACTGCCTCAGAAAACATGAAGTATTATACAAGTGCTTATTTCCCATGATACAGTTTTACTACATGTACAGTGAAGGGAAACTAACAGCCATAGGTATGGAACAAGCTAGGGTAAATGTCCCACATGGCCTTCAGCTGCTCCATACAAAACTTGGAACCAGCTGTTGCCAATTCCAATTGTGAATGAAAGGAGAGGAAACAGGCAATAATTTGAAATTTGACTATAATGTAATGTGGCTGCTGTTTTTTCACAATCATATTAGGATATGCACATCCAAAGGAGTAATGCTCCCTTCAGACTAGCACCTTGGGAGGCGAAATCCCTATACATTTCTTGCAATGATGTTGCCATTTCTCAAAATATTTTTGGAACCTCTCTTTAATAATTGACTCCAGAGCCAGTGGCACATCCTTTGAATATCCTCAGTGGTGATAAATCTTTGTCCTTTGAGATTGGATTTGATTTTAGCAAACAGCCAAAAGTCATTCAGAACCAAGTCTAGAGAATAAGGTGGGTGATCGAGTAGTGACGGACTTCTTAATGGGAACAAGTCTCTTTCCCATTCCTTTCCTTATCCTATTTACTCTACCTCCCTTCTCTCTTCCACTCTCTATTGTATGTATGACTATAAGAATTTAGGACCACCTTTCTTATATGCTTCATAATCCAGTGCTGAATATCGATTAAATGACTACTGTCCAAGGTTGCAAAATTATGTGACAGGTGAGCTGGGATAGACATGTTTCCTGTAAATTACAACATGAGAAACTTCAGCTAAAAGAGACTTCATGTTGACAAAGAGGCCTTAAATAATGGAAATAGAAAGCAGTGAATTAAGAGTTCTTTATCTGTAATTATTTTTTCTATATCCCTTATAGAGAATGTAAACCTAATTCTTCTTGATGTCAACAAAAATTTCCTATGCCTTTGTATCTCTGTAGACACATCCAACAGGGGATAGGCCAAGATCTCTGAATACTGACTTTCCAAATGGGTTATAAGTTTGAGATAAGATGCCATGTTGAAACCTCTTAGTTTGTATGTGAACCTAAAAATAAAATAAAATAAAAATTGAATGTCACTGCCTCCCAAAACAATTAAACAATGAGACCAGAAAAGAGACAGGGCTGTCCCTGAACAATATTATGTTACTGACAACCATTTTTACAGATCTAAACTTCCACCCCTGTTGCCAATTTCTCCCTACATATCTATTTTCTACCTAAAGAGAAGTGTATCTGTTTAGTGCATTCACGTGAAGGAGTTATACAGACCATCTGCATTTTTTTCTGATCTCTACTTAACACAAAGGAAAGGATACCAAAGTGTCAGAGGATTCTGACATATCAATAAAAAGATATTTTCAGGCTAAGTTAGGGTATTGCAAATCACCAAATCACCAAATTGCAACATCTACCACAATCATGTACTTATTACTGGACTGAACTATATGACACGCTATTTGCCCTCAAAGATGGCTTCTGTTTTAAGAGGGATAGTTAGGATCATGTAATTTCAATGCAGACAAAAACCCCCAGAGAAGAGATCACCTCCTTATATAAAAATCAGGGTTTCCATAGGTGGAAGAGACAAGCAAGGGGTTAAGTAGCCTGTTCCAAGCATACAAGGAATAAATGACCATGTGGGGGCTAAAGCCCAGGCCTCAGACTTCCTACAACACTGGTTTCCTTTCTGTGGACCAGCCACTGTGTGCAGAGAGACCTAGCTCAAAGACTCTATGAAGTGGGTCACAGTTTTCTCTTGCTATTGATAGAAACTCTTGTGTTTCTCTGGTGAAGAAGGAATGAGGAAAAACATCAAAATCCTATGCCATTTATAGAGGCCCAGAAGCATCTCTATTTTGAGGATAAACAGTCCCCTTGGGAACCCAGAAGCATTGCTTTTGAGCCCAGGCAGCCAACATCTCTTTCACAGCAACTCAACTTTGTATTTGTTATTGAATCCTCAAGATAAACTATTGGAGAAAGTATTCCACCAATTATGTTTCCATGGGGCCCAGTGCACATGGTCTTGATTAGAATGAGCAAGAGCAAAGCAGATTTCCCCCTGCAAAGGTCTGAAAGCAAGTTGAAATTCAGCCAATATTGTTCCAGCAGCCAATGCCTGGCTTCCAGCTGCTGTTTGGTTAAAATTCAAAGCTCTGTGAGATGACACCTGGAGGGGTAGGTAGAGGTGCATAAAGCCAATCTGGGAAAAGAGAATCCCAGAAGGACTGGAATTAAAGAAATTTTATGCTGTATCTGTCCCCGTTTCCTCTCTGTCCCAGCTCCAAACCCCAACACACCTAGGCAGAGCTGACCAACAGCCCACCTCATTATGGGCCTCCATGGTGAAACCCATTAGACAGTAGATAAAGTTTTATATTGTATACAAAGTCTTTCCAACCTATTCTAACCAACTAGGATTCATTCACAAATTCTCAGCCATTTCTGCAAAAATAGGGTTGCTTACAATTAAATATATCTTTTCACTATTATATGCAGTATTTTATTCTCCTCTGGGTATGCTGGCATTTTCTTCCTTATCTATATTGTGAATCTCCAGATCAGAACCTATCAACTCCTTCCTTTTTTATTTATTTGAAAGAGAGAGGGGAGGAGAGAGAAAGAGGTAGATAGACAGTGGTCGCGCCAGTGCCTCAATCCACCACCAACGAACTCCAGATGCAAGCGCCACCTTGTGCATCTGGCTTACGTGGGTCCTGGGGAGTTGAGCCTGGGTCATTTGCTTTTGCAGGCAAGTCCCTTAACTACTAAGCCATCTCCCCAGCCCTCCTCCTTCCTTTTTAATATATATATATATATATATATATATATATATATATATATATGCAAAGAGAGAGAGAGTAAAAGAGGAGAGAGGATGAACAGGTGTGCCACAACCTCTTGGCACTGCAAACAAACTCCAGACACATGTGCCACATTGTGCATCTGGATTTTAGGTGGGTACTGTGGAATTGAACCTCGACCAGTGGGCTTTTCAAGCAAGCACTATTTTTTAATTTTTTGTACATTTTTATGTATTTACTATTTGAGAGTGACACAGAGAGAGAGAGAGAAAGAGGCAGAGAGAGAGAGAGAATGAGAATGGGCACACCAGGGCTTCCAGCCACTGCAAATGAACTCCAGACGCATGCGCCCTCTTGTGCATCTGGCTAAAGTGGGTCCTGGGAAATTGAGCCTTGAACTGGGGTCCTTAGGTTTCACAGGCAAGCGCTTAACCGCTAAGCCATCTCTCCAGCCCTCAAGCAAGCACTTTTAACCACTGAGTTATCTTACCAGCTCATATTTCCTCCTCCTTTCCATGACACATAATGTTTTACTCAGAGACAAAGAAGTTTGGACAAATCACAGAATCACAAATTGAGGCCCTCAAAGTTCTTGCTGGATTTTCCCATTCAGGTGGCCTCTGTGATCTATCCAGCCATCTGGACAGGAAGAAGCACAGGGGTGGCTGAACCATGAGGAAATCACCAGAGTTGGTAGATTGACTAGAAGTGTGTACTTTAGTGGGGTGTAGGGGTAAGGCCAGGCAAGTTGGGCACAGAACACAGAAAAATACTATGAGAAATATAACTCTTCTGCCTATTTTTATCTAGGGATTGCCTTTTCTGGAAGAATGTCTATGAAATAGGAAGGAGTTAAGAAGAATCTAACATTTTTTTTTTTTAATCCTGGTACATGCTCATTCCCAATTTTAGCCTGATAGCTCTTATTTGGGTATATCTAAGGGACAAACTTTACTAGTGTGGCTGCTTATGTACAGGTGGTGGGATGAAACCAGAAATGGAATTTAGGTAAAAAAAAAAAAAAAAAAACATTATTCATGTAGAAACATGAATGTGTGCTGTTGCAGTCAGGTTCACATTGCTGGTAGAAATCACCCAACCAAGAGCAGCTTGTAGGGAAAAAAAGAGCATTATTTTGGTTTATAGGCTCGAGAGGGAAGTTCCAAGATGGCAGGGGAAAATGATGGCATGAGCAGAGGGTGGACATCATCCCCTGGCCAACATCAGGTGGACAACAGGAACAGAAGAATGTGCCAAACACTGGCAAGGGAAAGCTGGCTATAACACCCATAAGCCCACCCCCAGCCACCAACAATACACTGCCTCCCGAAGGTGTAATTTCCAAATCTCCATCAGCTGGGAACCTAGCATTCATTACACCTAAATTTATGGAGGACACCTGAATCAAATCACCACATGTGCCCATGTTTGTGTATCTGTACATTTGCACTTACCTTTCTTTTCTACAATATGTCCTGACCACGACGGTACTGCATAAACTAATATTTCTGTTATGCTTTCTCTGATATATCAGTAACACATACCAATCTACATAGTTCCCACCACCAATAAAATAATAATAAGCTTACTGCCACATATGCTAAATGCAAACACATGACTTACCTATATCAAACAAGACTAAGATTTGCCTCTAAGATACAGAATGTTAGAAAATGAACCGTAAGCTGGATGTGGAAAAACAGAAGTAACTCTTTTGGCACAGAAGATGGAAGGGGAAAAGCTGTTTCTGGCTTGGATTTGGATTTTGTCATGCCATGGACCTCTAAATTTCCCAGGACATTAAAAAGTACTTTGTATTTTTAAGTATTTTGGAAGGAGTATTCAGAAACATCCAGGCAAAGATGGTTCTGAACTCAACATAGTAAAGTGTCACTCACTTCAGTGGAATTTCCTTACTAACGTTTTTTGCTTCATCTTTCTAGGCCAGCAGCTTGTCTTATGCCATTTCCTCAGACTAGGCCCTGAGCTGTCCAAACTGCTTTCAGGTTCTCTACACAGCATTATTGGAGAGGGTGACCTTCTCTCAGAGACCTGAACCTGACTTTTCTTCCTTTGTAAACCCCCTGTTGCCAAACAGAGGATACCCACTCAACACCTATATTTCCTACAGACCAAGAGTCTGTATCACCACAGTGAGTAGATGTCAGATGGAAAGGAAAACTTACAGGCTGGGGAGATGGATTAGTGGTAAAAATGCTTGTCAAGTGAGTACCGGAGTTTAGATGCCAAGAATCTACTTAACACTGGATGCTATTGAACTAGCATCTGGAATCTCAGGGCACCTAGAGCAAGAGAGGAGATGAAGATAGGAAAATCATCCTGATGCTTTGGGCCAGCCTGCCTTGCCTACAAAGCCTAGCAGTGAACAATAAGGGACCCTGACTCAAACAAGGGGGAGGGTGAAGACTAACCCAGATGTTATCTTCTCATCTCCATATATGCACCACAGCACACCCACACCCACACTCATACACATGCGCACACATCAGAACAGGGAGCACTTGCAAGCCATAAGCAAATATCTCAAGAAATTTTTTAGAGTACTTTGGAATCTCTTTAAGGTAGTGTTAAGCTTTTCCTCAAAGTCCATTTTTTTTCCTACGGTTTTGTCATCTCAGAGTCCTCCCTCTTAAAGGCCCAGAGATAAGACCACTTCAAACCAGAAGATGAGCCATACCTTTTGTTGCCCTCTTGTCTGTCACTTAGGGTATTGAGCTCCCTGCTTGTTTCAGACATTCTTCAGCCTCGATAGCTTTGATAAAATATGTTGCTTCTTGTCATAGGTAGAAGCCAATATCAGGAGAAATCTCTAGTATCCTTTTGTCAGGAATTCCAGGCAGGAGTTCAATTCTATCCTAGGGACCAGGTTGGTTGGTGCTGCATGCAGGGTGGGAAGGCTGCCTTTAGGTGAGTTTCTATGTCTTTTTAGGTATCTTGTTTTTGTTATTTTTAGTTTTAATTTATTCATTTCTTTGTGTGGGTTCAGGGTCTCTTGTTGCCTCAATCCAACACCAGATGTTTGTGCCACTCTTTGCATCTGGCTTTATGTGAGTGGCTGGGGAATTGAACTCAGACCAGTAGCTTTTCAAGCAAGCATCTTAAACCACTAAGCTATCTCCCCAGCTGACATATATTCATTTCCCTATTGGCATATATTCATTATACATAGATAGGATTGGGTTTCATAAGGACATTTTCATGCAAGTATATAACATATTTTGACCATGTACACCCATACCTCTCATTCTCCTCTTTCTCTTTATTCCTCTTTGATCCTCTAGACAGGGTATTATTCAATAGTCCAGGCTGGCTTCAGGTTTATTATGGAACCTAGGGTAGGCAGGCATTCAAGATTCTCCTGCTTCTGCCTCTCCAAGGGCTGAGATCAGAGAAATATGCAAACATACCCATATAGGAATTTATTTTTTTGGAAAGAAATGAGAGAGAGAGAGAGAGAGAGAGAGAGAGAGAGAGACTTTCCAAATAAACTGAGTTCTGCAACGAAGTTGGATGAATCACAGAGCTACAGCCTCAGAATCAATGGCAAAAGGACAAGAATGTCAGATTTAATGTTTTCCAAAATAAAATAGTTTTTAAAAGTCAGTACTTGGCTAGAGGGATGGCTTAGCAGTTAAGGTGTTTGCCTGAAAAGCCAAAGGACCCAGGTTCGAATCCCCCAGGACCCACATTAGCCAGATACACAAGGGGGCACATGTATCTGGAGTTGGTTTGCAGTGGGTGGAGGCCATGGCGTACCCATTCTCTCTCTCTCTCTCTCTCCCCATTTCTCTGTCAAATAAATAAAAAGTCAGTACTAAGCCAGACATGGGAATGACCATTTCTAATTCCAACACTTGGGAGACTGAGGAAGGACTGAGGGTTTGAGACCAGCTGGATTACATAGAAGACCCTGTCTCAAATGAATGAATGAATAGATAAATAAATAAGTCATTACTAAGTACAGAATCTCACATTTCATTAGAAATCTTGAAAAAAAAATCAGTTCTAGCACTCCTTCATTCAAATCATCACAGAATGAGTTTATTTTCTCTCTGTCCATTGAAGCTATAACCTCTGTGTCTTATTGGTGACATTGGTGTCCTGGTGTTTCATGTAAAATCCTAATAAGTTGTCAGAGCTACCAAAACCTACCATCTGATGTTTGTAATAGGTAATGCAGTGGGATTTAGAAAATGTTGGGACATGAAGTTGTATAAGAGGAATTACCTAAGCACTCCTGTAAGTTCACTTGGGTTATATTACTTTCACATCTGTTATACTTTCTTGGAATTGTCCTCAATTCCTTTTGGGTATGTTTAGACAGAAGGATAAGACATACCAGGGCATGGAGGATCCCCTAATTCTTCCATTCCTGGCACAATCCCAGAGCTGTAAATTTATCACACACAGTCTGGTTGTTTATATGCAAATATGATTGCAATATAGCATATTGCCATGGCTCAGGCACACTCGAGAGCAAAATTTGATCCCCTTTATTTCTCTTCCTGCCTGCCTTGCTTCCTTTCTCTATCCTTCCTTTAACCTTCCCCTTTCCTTTTTTCTTTTATCCTTCCTTTCTCTGTTTATTTCTTTTCAACACCTGTTTTAAGATCAGAAACTGATGGCAATTCCTGGAAATATGTGCTGCATTCAGCATGGCTGTGTAGAAACAAGTGTGCTAGCTTGGCCGTGATGATTCCAGCATGGTATGGAGCTGACAGGCCTTGAGACCTAGCCAGACCTGACTTGTCAGGTCAGGGAAACCCCGCTGTTCTTGCACTCTGCCCTCCGCTGCTCTGGCTCAGCTTGAGGCAGAGCTCAGTGGCTGGCCCTGTGTACTTTGGCAAGGCTGCACTGTTGTAATAGGCCAGAATAAAGTTTTCCTCAAGCCACTGTACAATCCCCTGGGAGACTGTGGATAGCCCAACCTAATGGAGAATTCACTTCCTCTTAAGACTTCATCAAGAACTTGTAAAATGCTCAATGACTTCCTTGGAGATTGGAAGGAGTACAGCTGCTGTCAGGCCTGGAATACTCAACTACAGGAGGCTTCCAAAAATGGAAGAGTTCCTAGATTAATGAAAAGCCGTTAGCTCAGCAGCTTAGGGAAGAAGCAAAGCTGGGTGGAGGCAATTAGCCAGCAAGGGTAATAGGCATTCCCCATTTCCACTGACAGCAGTGTGAGAAGAGGTTACTTTAAACTACTGGATGTGAACTTTAGGGAAACTTGAAGGGATAGTTTGAGTTGCTGGCAGGCAATGTCTCAGACTTAGAGGAAGGCATGGAGGGGAACTCGAGAATGAGTGTTTGGCAGATAAGGGGGCAGGGTATCTATACCTTGCATGGAGGACAGAGACCACTCTCCACTGTAACATTTAGTACTTATTTTTTAATTATTGTTTGGATTGATTTAATGCTTTTGTTTATTTGTGTGTGTATGTGTGCATGCATGTGTGCACAAATGCACATAGAGACCAAAGGAAAGACAACCTTGGGTGTTCCTCAGGAAGGCCATCCACCTGTTTTGTTTAGTTGTGTTTTGTATTGTTTTGTTTTGTTTGAGACAATGTTTCTCATTGACCTGGCACTCACCAGGTAGGCTGGACTGGCTGGCCAGTGAGCCCCAGGGACCCACTTGTCTCTACCTCTCTAGGCCTGGTATTACAAACACAGGCACCACATCTAGGACTTGTATATCGGCTCTGAGGATCAAACTCAAGTCTGCATGTTTGTGAGGCAAGTGCTTTAATATTTGGTAATGGTGATCAAGGGGGAAGTTTTGTTGTTGTTGTTGTTGTTGCTTGGGCCAGGATGCTTAGCCAGAAGCGATTGCTTTTTTTTTTTTTTCTTTTATCTATTCTTAGGATAAAACATGAGAAAATTCCTCTCAACTAGGGAAGCTCCAAAGGAAAATACAGTAAAAGACCTACAAAATTGATTCCATATCAAAGGGCTGCTAAATAACAGTGTCTGCTCAACCCGGGTGCATTTATTATATGAGCCTGATATAAGAAATTGGAAGTGTTCCCTCCTAGTACTTCTTTACCCTTCTAGAATGGGGAGCAGCTTTAATGAGAGCAAAATATGAGGTTTCTTCTTACCAGATATATGGCACATATAGTATGAGACAAACAGGTTGTTCTGATCACGAGTCCACAAAACCCTGATACTAGCTTCCCAACCTATGGTCCTGCTAACCATTTTGTCATTCATTTATTCCTCTTACACTGATGTTCCAAATAATCTTGTCTACCAGCTTCCCTTTTAGAGTATGTGCAAACATTTTATTAGCTTACAAAAAATTAGGTTTCATTAAGATGGTATTTTCATACAAGTTTTTGTTTCCTTTCCCCCATTTCTTCTCATTAACTTTCCCCCTTGTATCCTTACTCAACATAGCCTCCTTTCTGCTTTCATAGTACATGTTTCCTTTTGTCCTTTCCCTCTTTTCATTACTCTGACTGATATAAGCATTTTTCAAGCTAAAGCAGACTATGTTATAATAACAAATAGAGACTTAAATCTCAGTGACCTCCATAACAAACATTTCTTTCACACACCCATAAAATTGGGTGAAAGTTTGAGCCCTAATGGGCTCTTAGCCAACTTTGGCAATTCAGGAATCTGGCATCTTTCTGTTCTATGATGGCACCTTAATGTGATGTTCGAAGTTCTCTGCAGTAGGATATGGGAGGGCTGAAGATGCAGGAGAGATGTTTTCATCTCTAGACTACAGAGCAGTTTGGACTATTTGTTCCATACTCCATTGGCAAGAATGCAGTCATATGGGGCCCATATGACTGCCAAAAAAAGGGTGAGAAATAGAGCCTTTTTCTGAACCCAGGAAGAGGAAAGCACAGAACTTGGTGGACTTAAAACATTGTCCATTGCCAAAGCACATGTTTTATACCTTTGGTTATATGTCTCCTTTATTATCTTGAAATGTGCCCCTTGGGAGAACACATTGCTTCCCAGCTCACACTCACAGAATGACCAGTATAAATAAAGAACAGTGAATGTGAGCATCAACTCAGAAGCAAAATAATTAGTAGGTATAATGTGGTACCCCCAAGACCACATAGCATGTCAGATAGAGATATACCTCTTTTTAAAAAATTATTTTTTTATTAGCAACTTCCATGATTGTGGACAATAATCTCTTGGTAATGCCCTCCCTCCTCCCACTTTCCCTTTGAAACTCCATTCTCCATCCTATCCCCTCCCCCTCTCAATCAGTCTCTCTTTTATTTTGATGTCATCATCTTTTCCTTCTATTATGATGGTCTTGTGTAGGTAGTGTCAGGCACTGTGAGGTCATGGATATCCAGGCCATTTTGTGTCTGGAGGACCACATTGTAAGGAGTCCTACCCTTCCTTTGGCTCTTATATTCTTTCCACCAACTCTTCTGCAATGGACCCTGAGCCTTGGAAGGGGTAATAGAAATATTGCATTGCGGAGCCCTCCTCTGTCACTTCTTCTCAGCACCATGATGCCTTCTGAGTCATCCCAAGGTCACTACCATCTGAAAAGAGAAGATTCTCTACCAAAAGTGAGAGTAGCATTAATATAAGGGTATGAACATTAAGAGAAATGCTTACTGGGAAGTTTGATAAGCATACTATATACATTTAGCCAGACAGCAGCAGACATTACACCCCTAGGCCTCATGACTACCCCTGTTTTAAGTTTTCAGTGTCAGGGATGTATTCCTTCCCATGGAGCGGGCCTCCAGTCCAATTAGAGGGCAGTTGGTTTCTACCATGACAGATGTGCCACTATTGCACCTGTTGGCTCATTTGGCCTGGGTGGCCAAATATAAGCCTTGCAGTATCCACTGTTGAGTATTTTCACTGGTGATTTCTCTCTCTCCCATTAAACTGCATACAGTGTGGCTTTTTCCAACTTTCTGTCAGCTTGTCTACATGGAGGAGGTTATCAGCTCAGCTACAGCAGGATTTCTCAGTGACCTTGCAGCCCAAGGATGTGGAGTCTTCAGCAATAGGGTCTTACCATCTATTCCTGTTGAGAAACCAAGGGCCTCGGCAATGGTCTATAATGTTTTGGGGCCATCAGGGCCCTCCCTGGCCACCAACTCACTGGATGGTATCCCATCCCTGGCACTGAAAATTTTCTAGTAACTATCTATGGCTCCTGAGTGTTCCATTGTCCAAAAAAATAGGTTTACATATGATTTATTTATATCCTCTTAGATTTTGATTAGCCTTCCGTCCACCTTTCCTTTACTCAATATCTTCCCCTGACCTCACTTGGGCATTTTCACCCCCATTAATCTATTCTTCTACTTACATATATACAATACAGTCCTATTAAGTACCCCTTTCCCTTCCTTTCTCTTCCCTTTATATCTCTTTTCTAGCTTACTGGCCTTTGCTACTGAGTTTTCTTCCTACTCACACAAAAGTCCAATCATCTGTAGCTGGGATCCACATATGAGAGAGGAAATGTGAAGTTTGGCTTTCTAGGCCTGGGTTACCTCACTTAGTATAATCCTTTCCAGATCCATCCATTTTCCTGCAAATTTAATAACTTCATTTCTCTTTACTGCTGAGTAGAACTCCATTGTATAAATGTACCATATCTTCATTATCCACTCATCAGTTGAGGGACATCTAGGCTGGTTCCATTTCCCACCTATTGTGAATTGAACAGCAATAAACATGGTTGAGCAAGTATGTCTAAAGTAATGAGATGAGTCCTTAGGATATATGCCTAGGAGTGCTATAGCTGGGTCATATGGTAGATCTATTTTTAGCTATCTTAGGAACCTCAACACCTGATTTCCACATTGGCTAGACCAGGTTGCATTCCCACCAACAGTGTAGAAGGGTTCCTCTTTTTCCGCATCCTTGCCAGCATTTATGGTCATTTGTTTTCATGATGGTAGGAATCTGACAGGACTGAGAAGGAACCTCAGCATAGTTTTAATCTGCATTTCCCCGATGACTAGGGATGTAGAACATTTTTTAGATGCTTATATGCCATCTGTATTTCTTCTTTTGAGAACTCTCTATTTAGTTCCATACTCTATTTTTAATTGTGTTGTTTGATTTCTTATTATTTAGTTTTTTGAGTTCTTTGTATATCCTAGATATTAATCCCTATCAGATGTATAGCTGGCAAAGATGTTTTTCCCATTCTCTAGAATGCCTCTTTGCTTTATTCACAGTTTCCTTTGCTATATATATTTTTTTTTGTAATTTCATGAGTTCCCAGTGGTTATTCTGTGTTTTTATTGCCTGAGCAATTGGGATTATATTCAGAAAGTCTTTGCCAAGACCAATATGTTGAAGGGTTTCCCCTACTTTTGCCTCTAGAAGTTTCAGAGTTTCAGATCTGATGTCAAGGTCTTTAATCCATTTGGACTTAATTCTTATGCATGGAGAGAGATAAGGATCTATTTTCATCCTTCTACTGAAACATATCCAGTTTTAAATGAGGTTGTAATACTTCCCTTGCAGTGCTCTCAGGATGAGAAATACAAAATGCTAGACACAGGTACAAAAAGGAAGTCTTCACGTTGTCCCATAAAGATTCATGGCCCAAGGGTCATACCAGAGTCTTTCAAGTTGAACTCTATAGGATGTAGTGAGCACCATATAGTGAGCTCATTTGACATGAGGGCTAATGCCTGTCCAACTGCCTAGGTATATGTATTTCACTTTTCTAAGAATGCTAGCTTGTTTTCTGAGAGGCATGCCTAGCTGGGGCAATGACCCTGTTCTGCCAAGCAAAGCAGCAAGCGCTTTACTATTTGACTGTGGAGAGCTCCACAGAGCTGTTTATAAAGAAATGCAATAACTAACTGCTATTTAATGAATATTTGCTATATGTTCATTTCTCTCTCACACACACACACACATACATACACACACACTGCATAAAAGTTCTCCCAACGTTAGGCTGGAGAGATCAGTCAGTTGGTAAAATGTTTGTCCAGAAAACATGAGGACCTATGTTCAATCATGAGATTCTATGTTTAAAAAAATTTTAAAGCAGGATTTCAAGGTCATCCGGAGATTACAGAGTGAATTCCAAGTCAGCCTTGGCTAGAGCGAGACCCCCACCATGAAAAAAAAACTGAGCTAATTAAAAAACTACAAGAGACCCTAATTGAGAGGAGGAGTGGATATGATGGAGAGTGGATTTGTAAAGGGAAAGTGGGGGAGGGGAGGGAATTATTATGGTTTATTGTCTATAATTATGGAAGTTGTCAATAAAAAAGTTTAAAAAATGAAAAACAAAGCTGGGCACAGTGGTGCATGTTTGTAATTCCAGTGAAGTGGAAGCAGAAGCAGGTGGATCTGATCCCAGGGGCAAGCCAATCAGACAGTCCATCCTAATCAGTGAATTCCAGGCCAGTGGCAGGTCTTATCTCAAAAAAGATAGGGTGTGCCTGAGGAAAGATATCTTTGAGGTTGACCTCAGACCTCCACATGCACACATATGCACACAAGTCCATGTGCACATACACAGGCAAATGTCCTTTATATATCTCACACACACACACACACACACACACACACACACACATCCTCCCAACTGAAGATCAGAGAGGTTAAGAAAATTGCCTATGACAGTGCAGCTGATAGGTGATAGAGGTAGGGCATATAATGTTAGGTATATCTGGCCTATGCTGCCCCTCTGGAGATATAGAGTGACAGAAAAGGAATATTTGAAAGACCAGGCCCTTCCGTTCAATTACATTTTCCCTTGTTTTGTTCCAGCCGCTTCTGTATTTGAAATCCCCTTCCTCTCCACTCCTCCTTGTTTTGACAGCACAGCTCCAGTAATATCTAATGGAATACCACCATTCTGGGTCAAAGCAGCCTCTACACCACAGATACATCCACTCAGACAGTGTTTCTAGGCCAAAGGCAATCTTGTCTACAATAAATGAGCAAATTGGTTAATTAGAAGAATAGAATATAGCTAAAGAGCCATAGACAATTAGGGAAGTGACCTTAGGTTGTCACCAAATAGATCCCAACATGAAACTCTTTTGGTGATATAACATGTAGCTGTAGAGGAAATGCAGTCTTGACCTACATTTGCTGAGCTGCTAATAAACATGTGAAAGGGAAAATAGGGTGAGAAAGACTATGTTTCCAGTCAATCATGGACCAGATAAGAAACATGGTATTGGGCTGGAGAGATGGCTTAGCAAATAAGGTGCTTGCCTGCAAAGCCCAAGGACCCAGGTTTGATTCTCCACTACCCATGTAATGCCAGATGCCCATGGTGGTGCATGCATGTGGAGTTTGCAGTGGCTAGAGGCCCTGATGCACCCATATTCTCTCTCTTTTAAAATGTTTTATTTATTTATTTGACGGAGAAAGAGGGAGAGAGAGAGAGAATTAGTGCACCAGGGCCTCCACCACTGCAGACGAACTCCAGACACATGCACCCCCTTGTGTATCTGGCAAACGTGGGTCCTGGGGAATCTAACCTGGATCCTTAGACTTTGCAGGCAAGCACCTTAACTGCTAAGCCATCCCTCCAGCCCTCTCTCTCTCTTTCTCATAATAATAAATAAATAAAAATAAAATATTTTTAAAGCCAGCTTTCGGGATTGATTTGATTCTTTATGGAGAATGCCATAGGTCCATGACTCCGAAGGTAAATCTAGTCCAATTATATTATAATACTACTAAATAAAACAAGTCTGCTAGTTTTTCATCGCTGGGCCAGAAACCTGAGAGAATTTATTTTAAAGGAGGAAAAATTTATTTCAGCTATGGTTTCAGAGGTTTCAATCCACACGTTGGTTAGCTGCATTATTCTGAGCCAATGATGAGGCAGAGCATCATGGCAGAGGGAATGATGGAGCAGAGCTTTTTACCTCATAGCAGCCAGGAAGCAGAGTGTGGCAGGAAGGGGCCTGGGCTTCCAGAGCATGTCCTGAGGTGAACAACTTCCTCCAACTAGCTCCACATTCCACAGTAATACCACTGCCCAATAGTCCATTCACATTTAGAATGCATCAAATCTATTCATGGTCAAAACATTCATAATCCAATCACTTCCCAAAAGTCCATTTTTGATCACTGCTTGCATCAAAAACCAAACCTTTAATACATTGCCTTTTGGGGAGATACCTCATAACTTAACCTTCACCAAGACTCACAGAGAGGGAAAGGATAGCCAGAAATCACACAGCTGACTTATGTCAGAACCACAGTTCTAGGGGCTCTGGACTCTAAGTAGAAGTCTGTTTTCATTCCATCAATATGTAATACAGCTGGTCAGCATTAGGGAAACAAAGATTGTCTTAAGCTTGTGTGTGTGTGTGCACATTTGAAGGGCTGGAGGGAAGGGTCAGATTATAGACAGTCTTTTGGTGCTACCTTAGTCTATTCAGGAATTGTGTCAGATTATTGGTAGAAAACCCTTTGTCTAGGACACTAGCAATGTTAGTGTCTCTCGTGCCTCAGAAGGATAATAGAAGATACAATCCTTCTATCATTTTACTCTTTTAACCCCAAACCTTTCTACGACTGTGTTCTCATCTCTGGCTGTTCTTCCTGAGAATGGACCAGTGTCACCCTAGACTAGCCTATAGGTACCTCCATGATATTATCTGTTCCCATGTAAAGTAGACCTTTCCAAAACCCTGTGTCAGTTGCAGTCTGTAACCATGTTTGCACTGGTATGCATTGAAAGTAGATTAATTAGGACAATGTCCTGAGTTTTTATGAATCAAATTTACTCAAAATATGTTGCTTTTTCTATCTTTCTGAAGTTAAAAATATCACTTTTTATTTTCATTTTGTTGTTGTTGTTTTTGTTTTTCGAGGTGGGATCTCACTCTATCTCACGCTGACCTGGAATTCACTATGTACAGTCTCACGGTGGCCTCAAACTCAAATACCACGTTTTAAATGAACCTATGGATACTTTTTCTTTTCATTTTATCAACCGTATTTTTAAGTTATTCATTAGGTTTGGGTGTGTGTGCACCTTTGGTACCACCCTCAACTTCCATTTCATTGAGGCAGGGTCTGTTATTGTTCACTGCTCTATTCATGTGCTTCCAGGAAATTCTCCACCTCCCTTCTCACCTTAAGTACACTGAAATTACAGAAGCCCACCACAATTTCTGGCATTTTACTTGGGATCTGGAGATCAGAACTTGAGTACTCAGAGTGGCACAGTAAGTGTTTTATCCATTGAGGCACCTTCCTAGCCCCTATTTATCCTTTTTATGCTAAGGAAAAAAACACAAAATATGTCTATTAGAAGATGTAGAAACCTAATTTATACCATAAAAAGTAGTAGTCAGTCATTCACATACATCTTATATATTGAGTATATTTCCCATCTCCCCCATATTGGAATATTTGATCTGTGAAGATTTCCTGTTAATTTCACAAAATAAAAGGCAACCAATCTAGACCATTCCCAAATTAAATGACTTTTACTTGTTTATGAAACTTCAAATACTGAGGAGTACTGAAGTCACTTATCCATCCTGTTTTCCAACATTATGTCTTATTATCTCTCCTTGCTGTTTTTTTTTTTTTTTTAATTTGCTTCCTTCCCTAGAAAGTAAATCTTCAGATGCAAGGGACACAGCCAGTGTCAGATATTAGTGATGTGAATGCTAATCACTGCTCTATCAAACACTTAATGAGGCGCCTAGAGGAAGACACACACACCATGCATGTTTGTTAATGGAACTGTGGGTAGCTATAGGATCATTAATAAATTAATTACATCCTGATGTGAACCTCATACTGCCTTCAGGCTCATCTGCTTAGCCACAGGCAAGATTAAAAGAAATAATTTGCTCCATTAGGGATATGTCAAGGAAATTGTTCCATGGTAGAGTGTGAAGAATAACAGAATATACTATATACCTTTAAAATATACAATTTATATATGTTTCAGCAAAAACAGTGCTGCTTGGGGTTATATTGATCTTTGTCATATTCCTATCTTAGTGGTCTAGTCTGTATAAAGGTAATGTTTTCTCATAATAGGGCTAGGAGATAAGAAAATGCAATGTCTTTGGAGGATTAGAACCATGGAAACTGCAAGGTAAAAGTCTCAGAGCCATCTTACCTCTGGTAAACCAACAGTAGCCATAAAAAGGACTGATCACATTTTTAAAAGGTAGTTTGTGCCTTGATGTTTCCTAAAGGAGTGTAAAATTACAGGATTGAATGTGTTCTTTTTACCTTGTTTCAACTCTGCTAGGCTGTGCATCTACACAGTATATGCTGCCAACTACAATGGGATTTAAACTTGATTAGATTAGGACTTTATGAATAAGGCAGCATATTATTAACACATATTGATTGTACAGAGTAATAGGTTTCATTATGACATTTCCATGCATGCATATAATGAACGTTGATTTTATTTATCCCCTCCAATGCCCTTTCTTATGCTACCCCACACATACTTCTTTTCTCCTCCATGTCCCTAATCGTCCTTATTTTAATTTCATGTTTGTTTCCTACCACCTAGATCCTGTGTGTGAGTAAAAACATATGATGCCTTCTCAATCTACTTTATTTTGCTTAACATAATGAACTGTAGTTCTATTTTCCTGTAAATGAAATAATTTTGCTCCTCCTGATGACTGACTGAACAAAATTCCATTCTTGTTCATATATATACATATATATATATATATATATATATATATATATATATATATATATATAGTGTGTGTGTGTGATAAATTTATAAATAATATCACATTTTCTTTAGCCATTCATTGGTTGATGGGCTCAGGCTGATTTCATAACTTGGCTATTATGAATAATGAAGTAATAAAGTAGGCATGCAGATATCTAGAATAAACTGATTTTTATTCTTTTAAGTGATTTATATCCTGAAGTAGTATGGCTGGATCATATGGAAGTTTTACTTTTAATTTATTGAGTAACCTCCATACTCATTCCCATAGTGACTGCACCAAATTATACTCCTACCAGGAAAATAATCAATAAAGTTAAGAGATAGCCTACAGAATGAGAGAAAATCTTTGCCATCTGTTCATCAGACAAGAGATTAACATCTAGAATATTTTTTTAAAAAAATCAAAAAATTACATAACAAAAGAGCAAATATTTCAGTGAATAAATGGACAAATGAACTGAACAGATGCTTTTCAAATGACCAATGCATTCAAGAATGATGTTCAGCACCATCAGCCATCATGCTATGTATGTATGAGCATATCATAATGAAACCCATTATTTTGTACTCTAATTTAAAGGAAAAAACCTGATATTGGCATTCCAACTCAAGGCATTTCTTTTTCTTAATTTATTTACTTATTTGAGAGTCACAGACAGACAGAGAGAAAGAGAGAGAGAGAGAGAAAGGGCACATCAGGGCCTCCAGCCACTGAAAACGAACTCCATACACATGTGCCACCTTATGCATCTGGCTTACGTGGGTCCTGGGGAATCAAGCCTCGAGCCGGGATCCTTAGGCTTCACAGGCAAGCACTTAACCACTAACCCATCTCTACAGCCCCAACTCAAGGTATTTCTTCCACAAGTAAGTTTTATTACTCCTGGACTTTTATAAACACTGAGTACAACCTTACTGGGTTGCTTGGTGGTTATCCAACTTGAAGAAGAAGGCATGTCATTACCCCAAGGAATACTTCTGAGTGGGCAATAGTTTTCAAGTAGGACGAGAGAGCTGAGTCTTAATATCCTTATTCCCTTAGAAAATAAGACAAAGAATGAATGAATGAATACTTGCCAACATGCTAAAAACATGATTCTATTGACCTCAGCTCTTAATATTAAGATGCTATTTAACTAACATAAAATTTAGAAAAATTAGGAAATTTTAAGACTATTTAAGAATCAGCCAAAACAATAATTTATTAACATATGTTAATTGAACATATTAATGTGGTTTAACATCATATCTTCATTATACATACATCATGTATTGATCATGTCCACCAGCCTTTTTCTCCTTGCCCCTCTAGTACCATTCCCAATCCCTAGTAATCTCTATTTTTCTTCTGAATCTACTGTTTTCAAGTTTCCACAAATGAGAGAGAACATGTAGTAATGCTTGTTTCAGATACTGTCTCATTTCTGGTTCAAACACATGACCAAAATTAGCTTATGGGAGAAAAGGGCTTGCAGAATCCTAAGGAAAAACCGTCAATGGGGAAAGAAGCTGGCTCACTTCCATACAGCCATACAGACAGAGATACCACCAACAGCCAGCAAACATGAACAGCCAGAGTTCAAAACTGTTCTTTCGACATCATAGGGCTGCACCAAAAACTCCACACTCCCCAGTGACACCTCCTCCAGCAGGCTTCTGGAGACTTAAGTAGGAAGTTTAACCTTAATCAAAAATCCCTGATGAAATTTTGTGGAAGAGGGGAAAACCTACAACCCCACTGAGGAGGGCCCCGGTGGAATGGGAGGGAAAGGATGGTACCAATATATGATGTACCCATTCTAGGTATGTATATATTTAATAATAAAATTTACTTTTCAATATAAAAAAATCCCTGAAACTATAGGAAACATATATTCATATTTAAAGCACCACAACTTGTCTTTCTGCATTTGGATAATTTTGCTTAATATGATGTTGTCTAGTTTCTGTGATTTTCCTGAAAATGAAGGATCTCAATCTTATTTATTGCTGAATAATATTCTGTTGTTTACATATAATATATTTTCTTCATGCATTCATCTATTAGTGTGCATCTAGGCAGATCCCATGTCTTAACTAGGAAGAATTGTACTAATATAAATGCAGGCTGCATCTGGTACAAATCTAGCTTTGGATTGACTGTGCTGACAGAGGTAATCAAAGCTCTTCTTTCTATGAAGCCAGCATTAGTATGGAAAGTGTCCCCAAAAGTCAGTATTTCATTGAAGACATTGGTGTCTTTTGACTTCATAGAGACATCTTATCTCTCATCCTCGTAATATAGATACTTAGCTTCAGCCACAGCCAAGAGTGACAGGGAAGCTGCAGATGTTCATTCTAAGATCTAGGCTACTTCAGGACAGTATTCTGGCGAGGGATGGATGTGCCACATCTGTCTTGCCAAGCATTCCATTAGTGAACAGACAACTATTTACCCAACGTTTGTGTTACTACACACCAGCAGGGATCAAGAGCCACACTACCCAAGGCTATGCCACCTTCCCTAATTGTTTTGCCAGCTGCAGCATCTGACATCATCAGGATTCAAAACAGAATTTCTTGGATTTTTTGAGACAGGGTCTCATGAATTACAGGTTGGCCGTGAACTTATCGTCAGTTGAGGATTACTTGAAACTTCTTATCCTCCTGGGTCCACCTTCCTAATGCTGGGATTGCAGGTATGTACCATCAAACATGGTTTTATGAGGTGCTGAGAATCAAACCTAGGGTTTTGTGCATGCTAGAACAGCACTCTAACTAATGAGTTATCTCATGATGCCCCAAGTCTCCTAGAACTTTTAATGATCTAGTTAAATTGTACAGATATACAATACATAGAAAATGTTAACTATATATACTCCAAATCACATAACACATCATAACCTTTGAGACAGAGCTAGAGTGATCAAAGATATTTCCTCTTTTATTTCATACATGTATGTATGTATGTAATATTTTTGATGGAAAATTTTGTCATTAAGTATGTATGTGTTTTTAAAACTTCAAATACTTAAAATAATTACTCTCAATACTTTAATTTTATGCCACTTTAAATGGATTAAAGGGGGAGAGTGAATTGAAACCATAAAGTACCTGAAAGGCAGTGGGACCAAGGGACACTTAGCCTCCTGAGCTAGATGTTCCTATAGTCAGATTGATTAAGACAACTAGTCCTCATTCTAGGTGGCACAGGGGCTAGTAATTGCAGTTGACTTCTAGGGGCACTAAATGATTTGTTCCACCACCACTGCTATACCCTCACCATTCATAGAAAAATAACATAAAATAATGGAAGGCCAAGGCAGAGTTGAAATGGAGAGGATTGGGAACAAGGAGAACAAGAAGATCTGTTTCTACCTGCTGTTTCACTATCTCAGAACTTGCTGTTAAGTTACCCTAAACCCACAGGCCTTAGGTGACAGAAGACTATTTATATGTTCCTTTTTCTCATTTCTTTATTCACAAAGCAGTTTCAGATTCTATCCATTATTACTCAGTAACCTTTAAAGTTTGGGATCCTTCTTACAGTCATATTTGACTTATTAGCCAATGGCTGTGCAGTCAATTCATTTGAAATTTTGGGCTAAAGTGGATTTGTTTTCATATTTCATCAAAATAACTGTGCCAACCTACAGTCCCTACAGGCATGCTCAGGTGATGGATGGAAAATGAATAAGAATCTTTGAATGTACACACTATTTTCACATAAATTTCATTTACAGACTTATCAACAGCTTGTTGTTCAGCTCTATTGGATGTGGGCTTAAGGCTAGTGGACACCTGCCAGGACACTGAGATATCTTGTGACTTCTGATGACTTGTTCAGTGTAGGTCTGTAAAAAGTCAGAAGAGAATCCAACAGCATGCTA
This sequence comes from Dipus sagitta, assembly GCA_036346955.1. Taxonomy (NCBI): domain Eukaryota; kingdom Metazoa; phylum Chordata; class Mammalia; order Rodentia; family Dipodidae; genus Dipus; species Dipus sagitta. The sequence continues at coordinate 98,539,273 of CM070776.1, forward strand.
GGAAAGATGTTAGTTGCTTGCTTCCATGGGTCTAATGAACAGAGACCATTTCAGATATGGATCAGTGTCTCAATTCTGAGTGACTATGGGGCTTCTACTTGGTTCATGAGGTAGCTGAACACATTTTTGCTCTAGGTGCCTGTCTCCAATCCCAAGAGTAGAGCAAATTCTGGCAAAAAGACTCCATTTCAATTCTGGCTTGAGTTAGACTGGCTTTTTGAGATTTAGGCACATTCTGCCAAGGATTGAGATGGTCTAGGCATATTAACTAGTAACTGTTTTTGTTCTCCGGGGCTTATCTTAATTTAGGAATATGAGTAGACAAAATGATGTTTACATGGTGTCAGAGAAACTAGCGTCTCTTAGAACACCTGACCTAAAACTACTCCACCTTCTTTTCCAAGGACTTCCACATCTGTTGTTTCTTTTGAATCTAACAATATCCTTACCAGGAAGGTAAGGAAGAGACAAATATTTTCATTTGACCAATGACATTGAGCCCAAATAAGTAACATAATTTGTCTCAAACCACTTAGTGACAGAGATCATAGTAAAACAATGATTTCCTTAATTCCATCATCATTTAAACTATGCTATATTATTTTATATGGTAGTTTCCAATTATTCTAAGTTCTGGGTGAGTACCTCCCACATGACAAGCATTATTCTAGGAACTGAAGCTAGGGCGCTGAACAATGTAATCGCTACTATCTGACAGCTTATCTTCTGGTTGTGTGTAGGGAAACAATCAATAAACAACTAAGCATAAAAGTATCATAATTCATGTCATCTGGGTGATATAAAAAGAAAGAGAAAATGTGGGCTGGAGAAATTGCTTAGTGGTTATGGCATTTCCCTGCAAAGCCTAAGGACCCAGGTTTGATTCCCTAGTACCATATAAGCCAGATGCACAAGGTGGCACATGCATCTGGAATTTGTTTGCAATGGCTAGAGGTACTGGTGTTCTCTCTCTCTCTCTCTTTCAAGTAAATATTTTAAAAATACTTTTTAAGAAGAAAGAGAAAATGCTGGGAGTGGTGGCACACACCTTAAATCCTAGCACTCGGAGGCAGACGTAAGAGGATCACCATGAGTCCAAGAGGACCACCCTGAGAATACAGAGCAAATTCCAAGTCAGCCTGGGCTAGAGTGAGACCCTACCTCAAAAAAACAAAAATACAAAAAGAAAGAAAGGAAGAGAAAATGTATGATGAGTATGATTTTTTGATAAGATAATTATGGAAAGCATTCTCCATTAAGGTGACATTTGAACTAAAAATTTAAAAGAAAGGAGTGCGAAAACAGTGTGCAAGCAAAGTGTTTTATAAAGAGGGACAGGACATACACAGCAGGGTTATCTGAAATGTGTCGGAGGGAAACAGCAAAGAAGCCAGTAAGTGTTTTATATAACATTCACATGTATCCTATTGTAATTAAAAGTAGATGGTGTTGTGGCACATGCCTTTAATCTGAGCACTCAGGAGGTAGAAGTAAGAGGATCACTGTGAGTCTGAGGCCTGTTTGAGACTACATAGTGAGTTCCAGGTCAGCCTTGGCTAGAGCAAGACCCTACCTGGAACAACAAAAAAAAAAAAAAAAGAAGAAGAAGAAGAAGAAGAGAAAGCAGGCAACTCTCTTCCACTTTAGTCTGAAGCTCATACTCTCATAGAACTTGGATAGGTTTATGGCTAACATGACCCAGAGATCTTTACACAGTATGAGTGACTTAAATTGCTCAGTCAAAGCAGAATTGAGTGTCCAAACACACAACAGGGATCTTACTTGGGGACCTCTGTGGAATCATTAATCATGGACTGAAGTTGACTACATGTATATCAATTTAGTTCAGGTTCAATATTAAGATTACTTTGAAGTTCTGTGTTAGTCTAGGTTTAATCACTTTAGAAAATGTACAGTGGGGGTTCCAGTTTGAATCAATTGACTGTGTGTTAAGTTAAAAAAAAAAAAAAAACCTCCAAAACAACAAACATTGGTTCATGTCACAGCTCAGCAAGAATATTTGGTTTCAGTTGATCTGGGGTTTAGCATATGAGTTCAGCTAGCTTTAGTGTTTTGTTCCTGGTTCAGTTCCACTCCAATCCCAGTATTCAATGTCCATCAGAGGCCATTTCTGGAAGGAAGAGGCAGACCTTCTTGAAGCACTGACGGTATAGTGACAAAACTTTTTAAACTGTTTCAATACATAGTTTTTCTTCTGTCAAATGATTTTAAACTAAACTTCTTTAAGAGTATGAAGTGTCAATTAATAGAAATCTGATTTAATAATTTCTTTTTTCTCATTTCATTTCAAAATTGAAGGAAACTTATTTCTACCTACCAGGGCAGACAAAACACATGTGTGCAGGCTCAGAGCCTGGTTGCTGAATATGCTTGCCCCCAACCCTTTTGTGTTCAGCATCTGCCTCATCAGTCCAGTATCTATTGCAGCATACCTCAAAGTGAGAAGACTATCCCCTCAAGTAGGAATTAATTTTCCACAATTCACAATTCTTAGTAGTCCAATGCCTTTCAAAGTCTACAGTAAGAATGCTATTTTAGTCCCATGGGATAACTTCACATCATATAAATGTAATTGAATGAGAATGAACCTTGGAAGAAAGATGACTCTGGTTTTGATTCTGCTTGCCACCTTTGTGGCCTTGAGTAATTTGCTTAATTCTTCTGAGATTCAGTTTCTTCATTTGTAATTAGGTATTCATAAAGGTGCCTATCTCCCTGGATTACTAGGAAGATCAGAAAATATCCCAGTTTGTGCCACGCCACCTATTATATATACAGTGACAATTTTGATGATGATGATGATTTTCTGCTAAAGGGAATAGATTAGCAATTTCCTGATTTAAAACTTACAGTTATCAACTGACTCTTCAGAAAATTGATGATGCTTGTAATTAATAGACACAGTTGATGTTTACTCTGAGGATAATGAGCTAAAAATTAATAAATATTTCAAAGTTCTAGTTACTTGATTTCTCATAGGCAAGCCTCATCATTGCAGTACTTGTACCACTAGCAAATATTCATTTCAGAGATATTTTACCTTCTTTGATTCCTTCTGTGATTCACCAGATCTCTTTGCCATATGTTCAACCTTGGTTGATTCATTGGCTCTCAAATGAGATTAGAAGCGAGGCAGGAAAGAAACTCAGCTCCTTGCTTATCTAGTATTAACTCTTTGACCGTGTGAAGAAAGGGGGAAAATGGAAGAAATTCCTGGAGTTTCTCAGTTGATAAAATGCTTGCTTTGCAAACATGAAGACCAGAATTCAATCCTAAGAACCCACATATGAAGAACCTGGATATTGTGTTGCACACTTCTAATCTCAGTGCTGAGGAGGCAAAGACAGGTGGATCCCTAGCGATTGCCAACCTAGGCTAGTTGCTAAACTCCAGGACAAATGAAAGGCTGTCTGAAAAATAAAGTGGACATTGTTCCTAAGGAACACTTAAAGTTATCCTCTGGCTTCCACATGCATGCACACATGTGCCCATACACATGCAAATATAAATATACATACATAACACATACAAACATGCAAAAGAGAAATTTGTATGCACATTCCAAGGATTCTAGGTGATATAATGACTCTTCTGTTTTATAGAATACAGATAAACAAGCCAGTTTTTACAGTAACACTTTGGACAGAATATAAAAGACAACCTTTTGCAGTAGATTCATTACCCGCACAAAACCTTTACAATATTGAGACCATCAACATTTTGGCATAGACGATAGAGGAAGACAAAAAGAATGAGACATCAGGGCTGGATAGGTTAAGTTACTTAACTGCAAAGCCAAAGGACCTAGGTTCAATTCCCCAGGACCCATGTAAGCCAGATTCACAAGGTAATACATACATCTGGAGTTCATTTGCTGCAGCTGCCTCTCTCTCTCTCTCTCTCTCTCTCTCTCTCTCTCTCCCTCTCTCTTTCTCTCTCTCTCTCTCTCCCTCAAATAAATAAATAATTTTTTTAAAAAAAGAATGAGACATCAAAAAGAAGATCTACTTGGGTAGAGAGAGGAGTTCGTGGAATGGGGTGGGGAAGGGGAAGAATGAAATACTATCAAATTACAGTATGTTCATGTATTAAAATTATCAATAAATATGGTCCTATTATAATCAGTCAGGTGGATGGTGTTTTAGAATTTTGGTTAAATGTCATTTTTCACTGGTTGGTACTCAATGTATTAACTTATCCTCCTAGACACCAAGTATTTTCAGGAGTCTCTGGGTGCTAAGAGGCAGAGAAGGATCCTCCCTAGCACTTTCTGAGGGATCCAACACCATGACTTTGGACTTTCCACCTATAGACTTGTGATAGAATACATGTGTATTATTTTAAGTCAAAAATAAATAAATCATCCTAGAAACTAAGTTTATCTCTATGCCTCTGACTAAAGAGGGATAGGAGAAACATGTCAGACCTCTGGATCCACTAAAAGTATTTCCATTGCCTATATGTGACTGACTTTGAACACATTCTTCTGAAGAATGAGAACATCTTTCCAGTGTGTTACAATTAAGTAAATTAGCACTCACTACTGCAAATTCAAGATAGAATTTTAAAATCTGTTCGCATAATGATAACAAAAATAATTTTAAGCTGGGCCTGGTGGTACACACTTTTAATCCCAGCACTTGGGAGGCAGAGGTAAAAGGATAACCATGAGTTCGAGTCTACCCTGAGACTGTAAATTGTAGGACATCCTGGGCTAGACAGGGACCTTACCTCGAAAAACCAAAAGAAAAAGTAAGATAATTTTAAGAAGTTCATCTGAGTCTATTGGACATATTATCCTAAACACACCCATTCTTATCTGATCTTGAAAGAGGTTAATCTGAAGTGCTATCCAACCTAGTTGTTCTTTAGTCAATACTCATCCTAGCTGTAACTTTTCAGTCAGAAGACTTGGTTTAGAGGAGTTGGGAACTAACTGGTTGAGATGTGATTGTAAACTGATCCATAGACTGGCAATTTCAAATCTCTCTCTCTTGGAAAAGGAGAAAGCTGAATAAATATATTGTTCACATAAGCATGATTTACTTTCTTGTAAGGTCTAAAGACTAAGTCCATTTAGAAAGTGTAAGTCAGGAAATTCTTAAGAGTGTAGACTAAATAATCAAAAGTTGAGGCCTTTCCTTTCTACTAATGTGATGTAACTAACAGACTGAGCTCGTCCAAAAACAGTTTGTGTATCTACCTCAGTTGGTGCCAAAGAGCAAAGGAGAAAAGAAAAGATCATAGAAGAGGCTAGGCATGATAATTCCACCCCAAAACCTAACCAATCACTAATGATTTATTGATTTTATAATGGAAAGGTGTCAGAATATATTGAATGAAATTGCAAAGTTATGAAGGACTCAGAATGTTTTCAGTAGTGGATGCTCTAATAACAGCTAGAATTTGAAAATAGCAGCTACTAGGTTCTGAAATAGAGACGAGAAAGGAAGTTCTAGCCCAAGCTTTGCCACCTACCAGCTGTGCAAACATTGACAGAGTACTTTCTTCTTGGCAATGAGTTTCCTAGTCTGTGAAATAAAATGGCTGAACCAAATGATCATGTATGACCCTTCCAGCTTTGAAATTATATGAATCTATTTATTAGGAACATAAAATGAACAACAGAATATCAGAATACAAAAACTGTATATTTGTGGACTGGTCAGAGGGCCATTTGAGGAAATAACTAAGGATGTGTAGCATTGTCATCAACTATTGAGATTGGCCTGCTTTTTAAATACATGCAAGAGGCTTTTCCAAGCACTTGAGACATTATGACAACATTATTATGAATCACAGTTATTTGCACTGTTGCGTTTATGCCAGCTACTACTTTTTATATCTAGAATCAGTGTGCATAACCTACCTGGTTGCAGTGCTCTCTAACATAGGAAAAAGTAAGGTTACAGTGACCGCTAAAGTGATTTACTTTGTTAGTCTGTGAGGCATCATGAAGTCACCTAGAAATTTAGGCATGGTATTTAATTCTTTACCTTTTTAATGTATAAAAGTTGACATTTCTTTAATTCTATGCCTTATATTTTCAGGCCATAAATGAGAAAATGTAGAAGTGATTCCAGTTTCTCTGATGTTTTACATTATTGTCTGATGACTAGAAATATTATCAGTAGAGAATATTGCTGTGATCAATTATTGAAATATTTACATTTGGTTTTAAATTTTCTGGTTAATATCACAAGAGGTGCCACCTCTATCACATCGGCTGGAGCCCAGTAGAAATTGCAGAGGAAGCAATGACATGAATAGTGCTCTTACTGCTAGCCTGACAACCAGTTCCAGGGTGATGGTGAAAGACACAATGATAAATCAAAATCTATCAAAGCAGAAATCCAGAGGCTACAGAGAACTCAGTGCTAAATCCGACTGCCAAAAGACTTGTCATGGCTCAGGGAATGTGGTGGAAGATGGGATAGAAAGATTGTAAGAGGCACAGAGTATGTAGGAATACCCTGAGACATGCTCCCCTACCCCTGAGCTTACCTTCAGGGACTGACTGAGGTCTTCATGACCCCACAGTGAATACCATAACTCCACTGAGGAGGGGCTCAAGGGTAATGGGAGCAGGGGCAAGGGGATAAAAGAGTATAGCCTATTACTATATATATATATATATATATATATATATATATATATACATATATATATAGGCATAGTATATACTTCTTTACCTTTTTAATGTATATATATATATACAAATATATATGTGTGTGTGTATATATATAGAGGGGGGGGGGGCTGGAGAGATGGCTCAGCCATTAAGGTACTTGTTTGCAAAGCTTAATGAGCCAAGTTCAATTCCCCAGTACCACAAAGTAGCACATCTGTCTAGAGTACATTTGCAGCAGGTAGAGGGAGGCCCTGGTGGGCCTATTCTCTGTCTCTGTCTCTATTTCTGTCTCTCTCTGCTTACAAATAAATAAATGAAAAAATATTTCAAGTGAAAAAAATAGGGGTTAGGTTTTTATTTAAAAATATATTTTTAGCCCTTAAATACCTTACACCTTATAGCAAGTCTTGATACATACCACAGAAAACAGATTTAGAAAGCATTGGGATATTTTGCCACTCCCTTTTGCTCCCTTTGTATGCTAAAATGGCATTGCTCAGGATGATATAAAGAACCAGTCCAAAAGGAGTCCTGGCCCTTCTGTTAAACTTGCTACACTTGCTGACCTCACTTATCATCAGATTTTTGTAAAATTAAAAAGTTGTTTCTAAAAGTCTTTATTTTCAATTCTTGTGAAGAACTCAAATCTATAAATTGGGATGAAAAGGAAGAGAAGTGCTCATTTAGGCAGCACATATACCAAAATTAAAAAGGAAGAGAACAAAAGTTAATAGAAAAAGAGAGTCAAATTGAATGACTGGAAGTTGGCATGTCCATAATGTAGACTCAAGTAAACTTTCCAGCTATGGTATGATGAGGTAAAAACCATGGTGCATATGCTCACAGCCTTTTCCTTCCTCGTGTGTAGCAAGGAGAAGTTGCTTTTTTGTTTATTCAGACTCTAACCATTCCATCCTCTCTCTTCCTAATTTGCAGCAAAATTTAACTTTGACATTGGTGATATAGAATCCAGAAGAGAGGGTAAGAATGCATGAGAAAGGGGTGGGAGGAATTTACAATAAAATCATTGTCAATGATATATGATAAAGTTTACAGACAAAGAATATTGAGAAAAGTTAGTTATTTAGCCAGGAGGACCAGGAAATTTTGGGTAGTGGTGGGGCACTGAAGTGAGAAGTACTGGAAACCTGTGGAGTATGATGCAAAAGAAGCAGAAGAGAAAGTAGGACTTGAATGAGTTATTCTTTTTATTGTTTTATAACAAAAATCTATACATGTATATAATGTATTTCTATCTCAGTCCCTTCCAGTTACCTAATCCCCCATGCCCATTCCACTGGATTCTGTCTTCTTCTTTCCAACTAGATCCTCTTCAACTTTGATGCATTTGTCTTTGCCCTCATCCATCATCCATAATGACACGTTGATAGGCTCAACAATGTACAGATATTGTGCAGGTAACAGTTGCTGTGATGCTATGAATGTGTTGTCCACTTCATGCCTGGAAGATAGCATTCCAAAGCACTTCTCTCCATCTTTATCTCTTATATTTTTCTTCCCCCCTCTTCTACAGTGTTCCTTGAGTCTTGGAGGGTATGATAACAAGGTGCCTTGACCCTATATTATACTAGATCAATGGAAAGCAAGTTATCTGAACCAAAACATTTAATTTTCTGAGAAGGAGTAGTATCTTAATGGGTTAAAATTTGGTGTTTTATAAACTTTTATATCTTTTCAAAGAGGAAGACATTTCCCTTGGAAGATTATGTCTATACCTTTTGTAAAACCACATTGCCCCCTAAAAAAAGGCTAATTAAGGGTTGGAGATATGACTTAGCAGTTGTGGCACTTGCCTGTGAAGCTTAAGGACCCAGGTTCAATTCCCCAGAACCCACATAAGCCAGATGAACATAGTGGCACATGCATCTGGAGTTCTTTTTCAGTGGCTGGAGGCCCTGGAGCACCATTATCTCTCTCTCTCTCTTTCTCTCTCTCTCTCTCATAAATAAATAAATAAAAATAAAATATTTTTAAAAGTCTAATTAAGTTTAAACAAAATTACACTATATGAATAGAGATGCTTGCAGAAACCATAGATTATTAAATATATATCCTAGGGCAAGTGGTGGGTTTCGTCTCCATAAATGGTTGGTCGGGAAGGTCTCCGAGTCCCCCAAAGCAACACATATATTTCCAGATCTGTTGATCTATTTGTTTCCCAACAGAGCTAAATAGTAAGACTCTATTGCTGAAGATTCCACCAGATTTGGTTTCAGGACATAGAGAAATTAAGCAGAAACTGAGAAGAAAACTTCCTCCCTGCTGCTAGATTTCAGTTAGAGTGTGCTATGCAGGCTGCAGGGGAGAATCATTCCTTAAAAGTCTTACTCAGCTATCATCCCCATGTGCTACACCATTGACCAGCTAGGCAAAAAGTTTCCCTGGTGCAATAATAGCCAGTTAGTTATGGGGGTAAAAAACCATTTTCATTTGGACTTGAGGGCTACCTTACAAACGGGAATCCAAGTCCAGCACAGTAAATCTGGTCAAAAGCCCATGGCTAGGGAGGTCATAGGCTATAGTGGGGAAGCTACTACTGTTGTTTTGTGAAGTGGACATGATCAGCCCCTCGGATTGCCTTCCAAATAATTATGTTTTACTCATAGGTTAGTGTTGTCTTAAGTTTTGGTCAGAGATTCTCCTTTTCACAGTGGGTGGCCATAATTGCAGTCCCATAAATGGTCAAAATACTGAAAATATGGGCTGAGTGAGTGGTCAGCCATAAATGGGATATCTGTATCACTCACTTCTTCCAAGGCTCACGGACCATCACAGAAGAGAAAAAAGAAAGAAGTTACAAGCCTGAGAAAGAGTGGAATGAGTCAGAATACTGTCTTTGGAACATAATATTGCATTTGCACACTTCATTTTTTTTGGTGTTGTGTGTAGTACTACCTGGTGTAAGTATGTGTGCATGCAGTGTATGTACAGCCTAGATGTCCATCCACAGAAGAATGGATAATAAACATGTGGTACATCTACATAATGGAGTTCTATTCAGCGGTAAAGAAAAATGAAATTTGCAGGGAAATGGATGGATCTAGAAATGATTATACTAAGTGATGAAACCCAGGCCCAGAAAGGGAAACTTCACATGTTCTCTCTTATATGTGGATCCCAGCTATAAATGGATAGACTTGTATGTGAACTGGAACCAAAAATCAGTAGCAGAGGCCCATAAGCTAGAAAAAGGCTATAAGGGAGGGAGGAGAGGGAAGGTCTTAAGGGGATGGTATTGTATATATGCAAATAGAAGAACAGATTACTCATAGGGGAAAGGCCTAAGTGAGGTCAGGGGAAGAGATTGTATGAAAGCAAGGTGGGGGGAGGGTCAATCAAAATTCAAGATATTCTGAATACAAAAATCTACTTTCTTAAATAATGGCACATCCAGAAGCCAGGGATGGTATACCTTCCAGTGAGTTGTTGGCCAGGGAGGTTCCTGTTGCCTCCAAAACTTTATAGGCTATTGCCAAGGCCCTTGGTTTCCCGTGAGAAAGAGATGGTAAGACCCTATTGCTGAAGACTTCACATGCCTGAGCAGCAAAGTCACTGAGAAATAAAGTTGGTACTGAGCAGAAACCCTTCTCCCTGTAGCCCAGCCAACTGAAAGCTGGAAAAAACTGCACTGTATGCAGTCTTATGGGAGACAGAAGTCATCAGCAGTAAATGACTGAATGAGTGCAATAGTGGCATGTCTGCTCTGGGGAAAACCAACTGCTCTCTAATTGGACTGAAGGCCTGCTCTATGGGAGGGAATACATGCCTGGTACTGAAAATGTAATTAAAAGCCTATGGCAGGGGAAGTCATGAGCCTTAGGGGTATAAAGCCTGCTCTTGTCTGGATAAATGCATATATTACTCTCACCAAATTGCCCTGAAAGCACTACACTTAATGTTCATACTCATATATTAATGCTACTCTCACTTCTGGTTAGAGAAGCTTCTCATTTCAGATGACCCAAAAGGCAACATAGTGCTGAGAAGAAGGGAAGGAGGAGTGTCCAGCACTGGAACATCTCACACCCTTCAAGGCTCAATGTCCATTGCAGAAGAGGTGGCTGAAAGAATGTAAGAGCCAAAGGAAGGGTACCACTCCTTACATACAACTATCCAGGGATAATTTGGCCTTGATATTCAAGACCTCACAGTACCTAGCAATACCCACACAAGACCCTCATAATAGTCGAAAAAAGATGATGATATTGAATTAAAAGAGAGACTAATGGAGAGAGGGAGGGGATATGATGGAGAGAAGAGTTATGAAGGGGAAGGTGGGGGAGGGAAGGGGAGGGAAATACCATGGTTTGTTGTCTGTAAATATAGAAATTGTCAATATATATATAATTTTAAATTTGTGTGTGTGCGTGTAGTAGTACCTGGTGTAAGTATGTGTGCATGCAGTGTATGTACATGTGTGTGCAGGCACATATGTCCTATGGGCACATGTGCTGAGACCAGAGGAAGATATTGAGTGCCCTCTATCACTCTTCTACCTGATTTCTCTGAAAATGAGTGTCTAATTGAACCTGTTTTTGTTACATTGGCCGACCTGATATCCACTGAAATTCTCCTGTGTCCTCCCAGTCAGTGCTGAGGCTAAAAGCATGCGTGACCATGCTTGGCTTCTTCCCTGGGGGATGAGGATAAATTCAGATCCTTGTGCTTGTGCAACATGTGTCCTTACCCACTGAGCCATCTTCTTGGCCCTGCCATTGTATTCTTGATCTCATAGTAATAGTGATTGCTGGCACAAGACCTGCAGAAGATTGGCCTTATCAACATCCTGTTGTTTGGAGAAATGTGCACATGAGCCCCTGCCACCTCTTTGATATTTTATAAGTGGATAATGGTAGCTAGGTAGGAGGGAATCGTAAGGCCTTATCTCTCCCTGAGTATCCATAGGCAACTAATAGTTGCTGGAGGAGAGAGATCAAGTTTCTTCAGTGATGTGGCCACTAGTAAGTTGCCAATGCTCCTATAAATGACTCCTTACACAAAATCCTGTATGCATTCCTAATAAAACTCAAAAAAGACATGACAATGCAAGGGATACAGGTAGGAGTAGGAAGGGAAAAAGAGAGGGTAATGGGGGTGAATATTTTGAAAATACATACATGTATGAAAATGTTATAATGAAATCACTAACATGTATAATTAACATATGGTAAAAAAAATAGAAAAAAAATAAACACAAAGAACTTGCCTCGAACAACAACAACAAAAAAATATGTAATGATAGATTCACCTACAATTCAATGCAGGGTAAAGAAATCTTCATAAGCAGATGAACTCATGAACATTTATTTTACTTAGTGTGGAAACATGCCACTCATTTTTAAGGGTCTTGTTTTATTTTGTCCGTTTCTTCTTTAACTACCAAGAAATTAAGGATGAAACTTAATGGTCAAATACAATTAATCTATCCAGGAATCTGTCTGACGATATAAGTTCCATTTCTTATAACCTTTCTATTTTTTGCTTGTTTATACTGACCTGCTTTGATGTGTCTCTTTTGTTATTATTAAATTTTATTAGCTTACAAAGAATTAGGTTTTACTAGTTTTCATACAAAATGTTTTTTGTTTCCCTTTTTCCTCTTACCCCTTTCCCCTCCCCCTCATGCCCTGCCCTCCCCAACTTAACCTTCTTTCTGCTTTCATACTTCATGTTTCCTTTTGTCCTTGGGAGATGGCTCAAAGTTTAAAGAGACTTGCTTAATGTTTCCTTAACATTTGAAAACATAATGAAATCACTAACATGTATAATGGAATTATGTAAAGGAATTATGCATCCAAATTTTCTAAGTAGGAAGAGATCTTAAAAGATCGCTTATGCCAACCCTTTATATAATACTTGAAACATCATCTAGTCTCTTCCCACCACAGGATCTAAACCTTTGTTTAGATACTCTTAATAACAGAGAATTCACTATCTTTGAGGCGCCAACATTCATTTTTGTACAGCTCCACTGGAAAGTTGTTACTTGTGTTGAATTTTTTGTCCCTAGCTTTCATCTTTTAACCCCAATTCGATCTTCTAAGGACACATAAAACAAAGTCAATATTATAGTAACCAGATGATTTTCAATATATGAATGGTGAATTTTTTACTATCAAAGATCAGTAACTCTCAAGGAAACAAAAAGTTAACCAACTGTGACAATAAATATGTCACCTAATTTGGTTGTATGGAATTATGAGGCTAATATAAAAACACTATTCTGCTTTTCAGATAAATATCATAGTAGTTAACCTCTCAAAACCACAACAAATACAGAAAGTTTGCTTTTAAATAATAGATAGGAAGTTTCATATAAATATGTGCATGGTGAAAGCGATAGACACACAGATGGAAACATGGGAAAACCATTAAGTAGAAAAGTGAAAGAGAAAATTCACAAAGAAAATATATACACATGGATAGTTATAGAAATGTTCATTTATTTCATTGAATAAATACATATTGAGTGCCTCTTAAGTGGAGCAGGCACAATTGGAATATAAGGATGAATCAAACATTGTTCTGGTTTGTAACATTTATTTTTTCTTTAAGCTAAAGTTTAACAGACATTATGAGAAGTATCACACATACTTATAAAATAAATTAGTAGTGCATAAACATAAAGAAGTACAGATAAAATTATTACAGGAATTCGGAAATAAGGTATATGCATAGGTGTGACAAGGAAGGCTTTTTAGAGGGAGTGACATTTAACTAGACTTTGTTTGAAGAATGAGTAGAATTTGGACATGTGTGATTAGGAGGCAGAAAAAGAAAGGAATTCCAGGTAGAAGTAACCGAATAAATAAAGGCAAAAAATTAGATTAAAAAAGAACAGGGATAAGAGTAATCAATAAGTTTGGGATAAATAATAAACTGGAAAGAGGAGGGTAAGGAAAGCTAGGTTGAAACTAAAAACTGTATAAAATCAAAGGAACATTCAAATTTCTAGAGCAGGAATATACAATCAAAACTATAATCACAGAGAAATACACCAAGATACAGACAGAGATATACACATGGAAGGTGAAAATTCTCTGAAGTTAACATATCCATCTTGTAACATGCTTTTGGAATACTTTCTCTAAAACATATTGAAATAGTGTTGCACTTTCCAATTATAGGCATAAATAGGACTGATTCATAGTAAGAACTGTCCTGGTGGTAAGTGACTAAATCTACCCATATCTGATCAATAATACAGATTCTTAGGTTTGGACCCATGCTTACAAATTTACTTTCAATAAAGATTCCTCCTAGATCATGGATTAGCCAAAAGAACAAGCTGGTCTCAATTCTGAGCCACACTGAAGACTAAATTAAAGTACTGTTACTTAACGAATGTACCTCTACCAGGTTGTTCCTTAGATGGTTCCTTTTTGTTATCAGTGCTACTTAGAACACTTTCTTTTATTTGATTCTGGTTCTAAGAAACCATGGCAATGTAAAGTTCATCTGGAACTACTTTCCATTGTGGATAAAATTCCCTCTTCAGCACTTGGGGTCAGTGAGCACAGGGGCAAAGTCTCTCTGTAGACATCCTATACCCACTGGGTACACAACTATAGCAGCCTCTAGAGAAGAGAGGTGATGTTAATAAGTAGTACACATTCAGTTCTTATCTTGTTTTAAAGTTTGTAGGCTTGGTTCTCCTCTGACTTCCCCCATGCTAAACTGCATATCCTCTGATCTCAGCCATCTCCTTAGGAATTTATGGACAATATCAGACAGAATCCAAGTACTATAAAGTATGAATTAATTCACAGGACTAGATAGAATTAGAGATTTATTTTGCATCCATTTGAGACAAAACAATGTGGAAATTGTATGGACTTGGGTAGGATTCTTTCTGCATGGTACACGTGATTTAGTAACAAGGATTTTGTAATCCTTTCTTTCTCTCTGACCTGTGGTGATTTCAATATAGTTACATAGCTCAAAATACCCCATACCAGAGTATTCCTGTATAATAGAGATCTTACCCCAGGATTGCTAGGTAAAGAAGGGTTCTTAAATATTAGGGATTGTCCTTATTAAGTTAACTTTTCTTTTATTTGATTTAGGTGGCTGCTCATCTATGAACTGGATGATGTTTTGGAAGCTGTCTCCTACCTGAGCCCCATAATTTCCTCATCCCATGATAGATTTGATTACCTCCAATGACCCTGAATTCTATGGTACTATATGCTTATTAACCTTCTTGGAATTAGATACCTTTGAAAAATATTTAGTGACATCTAGAGCCACATTAATGCATGGAGCCAAAAGTGAGTATATAGTTTAATGATCACTTCTGCTGTCAACCTTTGTTTCAAAGAGAACTGTTATTGGTTTGCCTAGAGCAAATCCAAATTTAAACAAGATACTTAGATTTTAGAACCCACTCCAGAAGAAACTCAAACAACCTACAAGTAACAGACAAAACATGTTTTATGAAAGGTAATTTGTGTCTCTGTCTATAGTTTGCCTATCAATCATCATGACCTGACAAGGAGGTATAGACCAGAAACAGGGTGAGGGAGAATTCTATGCACAAATGTCATTATTTTAAAGGGTCATATAATCACCAGAAATATTGGAACTACCCCAGAATAGGTCACTTGAGTTTGGTTGGAGACAGGGTTAAAGCAAAATGGTCAAACCATGGCCTTTCAGATAATTAATGCTTACTGGATTCATGCTACATCCAATTGTGAGATGTCACATAGATGTGACCACCCAGTGTATAAAGTATTAGTTTGGCTGTTTGCCACATCCCACTCCTTTCAAGTTGATTTCATTTGGATTAAGGACAAGAATATGATGAGATGAGTAGCTTGGTAATAAAAGTTGTTTATAGTAAGTTGAGACAAGGTAGGCAGAATGGGAGTCCTTAAAACAATACTTCTTGATAGAGTTGCTTTATGTAGTAAATCAAATTATGAGCCTCTAAGGATGAAGATACTCATCTGTTATTTCTTTCTCCTTTGCTATACAGTGACTTATTTTAAATGGATCAATGAACTCTGCTCACAATCTTTATATTGTTTGCAGTTTCTGTTTACAGTTTAACATCCAGCACCCAGTCATATGAGAAACATGGGCAGCAATAAAATAAATGGAAATGGGTTACTTTGAAAATCAGCTGACTTTAGATGATATAATAACATATAATTTATGATGCAAACCCAATCAGGAAGCACAAAATAGAATAAAAGATCTAAAGAGATTTTGAACAATTCTAACTTTACTTCATGTCTTTTCTAAGCTTTCTAAAGTTTCTATGTACTACTATTGATATATATTGGGAAAAATAGAAAGAAAATATCCTAAATAAGCCCCTGCAGATTACCATTTGTGTAAGTTATGTTTAGTAAGTACAGTGAAACCTCAAAAAACAAAACCCAACTTAATATTTGACCTTTTTAGCATTTGGATTCCTTTTTGCTATAATCTATTTTGAGGATAGACAAAACACAAGAAAACAATGATGTAACTGACAATGATAAAACTAATTTAAATCTCTGTTGGAAATGTCTGAGTTGTTTTCTAAATATTTTGTCTTGTACAAGTAACACATGCCATGTTGGAAAGCAGCTGTGAAGAAATCGTTCTTGTTTCCTTAACCACCCACTACAGGCACTGTGCTAGTAAGCAACAGACTAGGAAAAACTCAGCTGTCAATCTGACTATATCCCTCACCAAATTAATCAAATTCGAGTAGGAGTGGTTTTCTTCTTCTCAAATAATGAAAAAAGGCAAATAGAAGAAAGATAAGTTTGGTACAATGCAGAAGGAATCCACAAATGGATGGAATGGCTTTACTTAGGGTATTGTGATTATATAAAGCAAAGGAAGGTGTGAGCATGAAGAAGACAGGATAAGACTGGGAAAGATTCACTTCACTGTCATGTTGGACTAACAAATGACTGAGGGAGGAAATAAAGAGAAGGATCAGATACAGAACCAGCAATCACTCACATTTTCTCAATAAAAGACTTGAGCTGTGCCATCATGATTATTTTGCAGGCTTACACCCGAGGCTATAACATTTGGGGCTACATGGCTGGATTCTCTGGAAGAATTGTGATCTATGAAGCCTCACACCTCAAGCTATAATCCCTATCCCTCAACCCTAGTGACCCTTCCATTTCCATACTAAAAGCTGGACTTTTGACTGAGATCTTGACACCAAAAGGTGATTTTTACATCTCCTTCTTTTCTACTGCATCTAGAAGAAGGAATCAAAAACTTAAGAAAGTTAAAGGGCAGAACCTGCCTTTCTGCATCCTCAAAGAGTGTTGGCTCAGTAAATAGACAATCTAGGGATACGTGGACTCAAAGTTGAAGGGGAAAACTGATGGGGAGATATACAGATGCAAAACTCATATTTAGGACAAGATGACAATGGAAAACTTAAACATTAGTGAAAAAGGTATCAAATTATACTTTAGGCATTTCTTGCTTTAAAATAATTGCTCTAAAAGAATTAATTTCTTTACTGGCTGATATGTTTGGGTTCAGCTCTAATAAAGAGATTATTTTTACAATAAAGAGGGAGAAAAGCTTGCTTAACCATTTTAAATATGACTGTGACTTAAGCCTCAGTCCATGTGAGAGGAGCGAGCTGCTGCCAATAAGCCCTTGAAACTGGAACCTGGAAAACTAAAAGTATAAAGTAAAAACAAAGGTTGAAAGGGATTTACTTTAGGCACAGGGATAAGGGGCTGAAAGTAGGGTGGGCAAGAGAAAGAAGGGAAGTATAAGGGAATTGTTTACTTGGTTCTATGATTTCTACATCTTTCATTGTGATAGTATTACATTTACTCTGTCATGTTCAGAGCATGTCCCTAAGGCCAAGAGTGATTCTTACCTAGCAAGGACAATTCAATTATGTTACCTAGACTCGATTTATTTAGATGTAAAAAGATACAATAAGTTTTGGACTGTGAACACCAAGCAATTAGAAAACTTCTTCTTAGCCCTAACTTATCTAAACACAATTTAACCATGCTCACCCCCCCCTCCCCATTCCCTAAGCATTCCAGCCAACTGAGGTCACAGTAGGTTTGGATTCAGATGTATGTTTGCTGGAAGATTTTTTTTTTCCTGGAACTAATCTCACGGTATCTGAGTTATAAATTATGCTCATTAATATTTTCTGGAGATTCAAATGCAATGTAAGAGAAAACAAAGTGCATCCTACTTTTTTCTATGAAAATAGAGACCTTCTTATCTTAGTCCCAGTTGAGTCTGCTATTTTGGAATGACTAAACATGTAGGTGGTTCTCTACCATTAATATTTTTAGTGTTCTCATCCATTACAGTTTACATTCAAATAGTGTTTTTCGTGATATCTGGTAATGAACAAAACTTATGGGTGCAGTTCCTTGCCAGAAGACCCCATAAACTGGGATCAGTCTTGAATATCTCCGGAGATTGGTCATCCTTAGAGGAACAGCCAGCCACTAGTGTCTTGCTCAGGCAGAACAATGAGTTGATCTGTAGTAAGCTCTTCTATTGTTGCAACAAGAGGAGATTCAAATACTGGCGCTCATTACTTCTGGGTGGGAGAAAGAAAGAACAAACATGAGTAATATGCCTTCTCTATCCTAGCCCTTTCACAGAATTTCAATATGAATGATTCCAATCTCACTTCCACTCTACTCTAGTAACAGTTAACAAATTGCTAACCTTTCCTAGATAATTAAACAAATAAGCCTTACAAGGAGTTGCTATTTACAATGATTTTTTTCAGAATTAACAAAGTAAAAGACATGCTAATATATAGGTCATCTCCAACTTACTAATGAGGTGTACCCTAAACATTTATAAGTTGGAATATGGAATGCTTTCTTGCATAATTTTTGAGCCAGATCACAAAAGCTGATTTAACCCACATGGAGCTCTAATAGAATTCTGATCCTAAAAGCAGTAGTATACATACAATTTTTCTCCATTCTTTAAGTCTAAAGCATCCTCAATTAAAGGTTTAAAGGAGGTGGACTGTAAGGTGAATTTCCTACTTCCATCTTGCTAATTTTCACCTTTCTCCCTTCTCCCAGGAATCCATTGCTGGATCCATAGGGGGATCCTATTCCCCCACACCTGCCACTGTTACACTCCATTCTTCAAAATTGCCAACATCCTCATTTCTGCTTGTACCACTCAAAATGAAACTGCCAGGTCCTCCTGAGCAGCTAGTTTATTAATTCACCTTCATTGTGATATGAGTGGTCACTTTGCTTTTTGCCCTCCAAAAGGTACATCTATGAATAAAAGAGTAGTTTGTCCTCAAGTTAACCACAGTCCATGAAACTTATGAAAAGGAAGCACAGGAAATAAAAAGTTTGTCTGAAAGGTGGTGGATATTTGGAGACATAAGAGCCACCAAGCCATCAGCATGGCCCTGCCTGTAAGGCAGACTCTGTAATAAATTTACCAATGTTGTGCTCTTTTATGCCATCTGTCTTTCTTTAATGTCTGATCACACAGAGCTCTCTAAAGGTTACAGTTTTCCCCCCAACAGTTCTGAGGATCCTGGCAACAGGTCAGAGACATTCATAGGTATTGTGAGTCTTCTGTAAATCAGATTTATTCCTGTAAGTTCTTGTAAACTCAAAGAAATTTGCAAACTTTCTGGAGTAAGTTGTGTTTCTAGTTGACATTAATGTAGAACATATAATAAGAGAAAATTGAAACAGAGGGGAGTTTTCAGTTCTTAGATGAAGCTTTCTGAAATTTGTTAAGTATGGTCTTCTTAGGGAATTTTGTGATTTTTGCAGACCACCCAGTTCAGTGTAATTAATTAACATGCTAATTAAATTACAATTACTAATGCAGCAAAGGTTAGAATTTGAATCCCTTCTTGTACCAATGGCTTCAGTATTTCCTGTAAGTATTGCCCTGGCTCTCTATCAAGGGGTCCAGATGAACGAATCTGTATAACCTATGCTATGTCCATCTGCACCCAATGGAAGCATCACCAAGCACAGCCAATGACAGTGAGTTAGCTATGCTATGTTCTGCTTCAAAGTTCAATACACCCTTAGGAATGGACAGGTTCCTGTACAGTATCTCCAATGTCTGCATGACACTTTCAAATGGAAAATCTTTCAAGAGCTTCCAAACACTGTCATGGAGAAAGACAGGGAGAAGGAGAGTTGTAGGGGTGAGAAAAGGGGAGAGAGAGGGAAGAGACTGAGTCTGTGACTGGTGGTATCTCTGTTTCCCTGCTCATAGGAAAGGATGTTTCTAATAACAGGATGGCTGTGTGTCCCAGCTGCTTGTCTGCATATACTTGTCAGTGAGAAAGATAAAGCCAGACCCCAGGTAGCAGTAATTTAGGAGGTGGTACAGGAGACTGAAGAGTAGCAGCTTGCTAAGGACAGAAGCTTTTCTAAAACATATATATGGATGACTAGTACATGTTACCTGTGATTGTTACAGAAAGTGAAGGCACCCTGGGGATTTCTTAGGAGAAATGTAGTGAAAAAGAGTTGACAAAATCCACAGAAACCAACGGAATGTATGGGTGCCCTTGGTAGTTGTGGCTGTAATTAGGATTACTTGTCAACATGCTAGAAAGCAAGGGAGCAGGAATATGCAGAGATGCCCTAATGATTACCTTAGAATCTTGTGATTTCTAGTGGCATGTGGAGAGGCAATGGAAGTTATGGTCAAAATTTTGATAGAAGAGAGAATGAAAACTTAAGAAAAACAAACAAAAGAGATACCGAAAGGAACACAAGAGACAATGGGCTCCTCAGCTACACATATTTGGTGATAATTAGGTTTCTGCTTCTGCCTCAGAGTCAAGCTGTCCTAGTATGGAAGGAGGGAAGGGGAAAATTATCCTGAATCCAAGCCATGAAGTCAATGCAAAGCCAGTCCTTATTTTGGTTGGCAATGCCAACTTGGAAGGAATCAAGCAATGTCTCTGGAGGAAATGATATGAGAATTCTCTTCAAGATGCCCATGCCAATATATCATAGAAAAGGGGGGGGGGTAAATGCCATATTGTTAAGTTGCCTAAATAGATGTAAGTCTCTAGAGTCCTGGGATGGCTAACCATGTGGCCCAGTGCTCAACAGTGAAAGAAACAGGTGCACCCACCTGATAACTGGACACAAAGGCCATACATGTTAGCATACAAATGTGTTATCAGCACAGAAAGACCAAGGTCTTTTGCAGGCCAGAGCAGCCAACTTCCCCCAAGTGTAGCTCACTCTGCAACAGACCTCACTACAATAAGGTTTTTACCCAACTCAGTGGAGCTTGGAAGTTCACCAGCTCCATCACACTCTGCCAAAAGAGTGAAGGCTGAGACCAACCCCACATGCCAAAGGGAGCCCTGGCTTTGAAGATCTGGCAAGTTCTACTGGTCTGTTGTACAGCTGGCCATTACCTTATGGCTTGTTTCTTACCAGCTGCTTTTCTGCTTTTCTTCTTTGGAAGGCTGCAATCTCCGCTGGTTGCAGACCATGGCCCACTTGCCTGCAGGACAGGAGACATCAAAATAGGCAGTGAAGAGGGTGTACCACAGAGAGAAGCATAAGATGACTCTGGTTGTGTGAATTCCACCTACCCATCTTTGCCCACTGGTGGGGGCACAGGAAGCGGCTTTGTAAAACCTTTCTTTCCAATCAGCCAGAAGGTCTCTTCAGTGCCTTTGCCCTTATTATAAAAAATATAGAAACAGTTACATAATAATCAAGATTTCTAAAAATTTGCTGTGCTCAGTAGGGTAAAAGCATTCAATCTGGCTCTGAAATGGCCAGTACTTGCCCATTTTCAGCACTCTCTGGGGTCTTATTTTCTACAAGGCTTCCTTACCATGTGTACCTGAAGCTCAGGTAAACTCTATAAACTGTTAGAGGAACCAGAGTCACAATTAACACCAGATTAAGCTATCATTCAGATATTATGCCTATTCACCATCAGATAGCTTCATTTTGGGGAATGTGTGGATGTTTGGCTTCCAAGGAATCGAATATATAGATGGTCATTTGAAGATTCTGTTATTTTTGCACTGATCTTTTGACATTAGGCAAACCATTGTCTTTTTCTATCTAGAGTCCATGAATATAAAAATCAACCTCCTCATACCCTTTCACCCAATGGCTTTCACAAAACCCAAGAAAGAAATAGAAGTGGGACACGGGCTTCTCAACCTTGCTCTGAATCCTAAGGAATACTGGTTTCTGGAAGAAGTCTGCATATCCACATTATCATTTTGTCCTGCCAAGGGATTCTTCTAGGTACAGCAAGATGACCCCAAGAAGACTCCCATCTATAGCCCAGTTAGTTGCTTGTCAAGAATCCTATGTCTTAGCCGGGTGTGGTGGTGCACACCTTTAATCCCAGCACTCGGGAGGCAGAGATAGGAGGATCGCCATGAGTTCAAGGCCACCCTGAGACTCTATAGTGAATTCCAGGTCAGCCTGGGCTAGAGTGAGACCCTACCTCGAGAAACCAAAAAAAAAAAAAAAAAAAAGAATCCTATGTCTTATAAAAGGGAGCAAAAACCCAAACTAGGGTTGGAGGAATGGCATAGTGGTTAAGGCATTTGCCTGCAAAGCCAAAGGACCTAGGTTCAATTCCCCAGGAGCCATGTTAGCCATATGCACAAGGGGGTGCAAGAATCTCGAGTTTCTTTGCAGTGGCTGGAAGCCCTAGTGTGCCCTTTCTCTCTCTCTCTCCCTCTGTCAAATAAATAAATATGTAAAAATAAAATATTACAAAAAACCAAGCTATTAACTCCAAAGTCATCTCTCTGATGACACTGAATCACCTGCTTCTGTTCTTTCCACTTTCTAGTAAACCTTTCTCTCAGTGTATTTCTCTCTCTTCCTTTCTATTCTCTCTTGCATATCCTTTCCTTTCCTCCAATCTATAATATTTTTTAAAAGACTGAGAAAAGTACCAAGATGTGCTTCTAACTCACTAATCTGAAATATAGTCTTACCATCAGCAGCTCTGTTAGAGCACTTTGAAAATTGCTAAACTTAGAAATTTCAGTTTAATTTTCCTCCTTTAAATATAAACCCACTGTTCTCAATTTTACACCACATGTATTCACCTTTAATGATAATGACAATAGGCATACTACTTAGCACATTTAACCTGAATACACAAGCATTTTGCAAATATTTAGTCTGAACAAACCCTCCATGAGACAAGTAGGAAAATAATACTATAATCCTAACTTCTATTAACTGGTAACCAATGTAACCTAAACTTCAAAACTTCAGGCAATGGGACTATTTAGAGCTGTCTTCAAAGCTATTGCTTTCCTCATAGTAGCCAGGTGTGGTGGCACATGCTTTTAAAACCAGCATTTGGGAAGCTAAGGTAGAAGGATGGCTGTGAGTTTGAAGCCAGCCTGAGGCTGCAGAGTGAGTTCCAGGTCAGCCTGAACTAGAGTGAAACCCCACCTGGAAAAACAAAAACTTTTCATCATAATACTTAGTGAAATACCTTGTGTAAACAGTTACTCAGTAAATTATCAGACAGTTCCATTATCTGAAAATTTCAGATCTTGAACACTCAGAATTCTTAAGGCGCATTGGATCTCATTTTGGTAAAACATACTGCTAAAACTCAAACTTTAGGATCCAGCTCCCAGCCATATTTAAATATATGTCTTGAGATCTAGAGACCACAAGGACAACATGCCAATTTCCAAAGGAGCTTTGGAGATATGAGGAATATCAAGTTATTTGGGTGGATCCTGGGACTCTGGAATGCCAAAACTAATGGTTGCAAAAGAGGATGGGAGAGTTATATGCTCAGGCAAGCTTCCAAATCATAGAGTTTTCAGGGGAGCTCCAGGGTCTCTCTGAGGTTTTGGAGCTCATCCAGGAGAACTCTTAGAATCCCAACTCTCTCTTCATCCACCCTCCTTCCAAGATTCTGCTGAAGACAGGAAAAGAGGTAAAACAAGAATGACAACTAAAGCCTGGAGCAAATTCTCTGACCCAGGAAGCCTATTAGGCCCTCCAAACAATGCAGGCTATTATCAATGCTCTAGGTTCCCCACCAGAACTAGATGATAAGACTCTATTGCTAAAACCACCACATGAATCAGTTGCAGGACAGTGAGAATCAAGCTGGAAGTGAGCTGGAAATTTCTGTCCTGCTGGCTAACTTTAATTGTCCTGAGAAGTGCGATTCAGGCTCCTGGAGGAGAAGAGTCATTAAAAGTCTTAATCAGCTGTGTACTCTGCAAGCTACACAACTGTCAGCCAAGCAAGATGTGCCCATCATCGCAATAGTAGCTTTAGTGGCATGACTGTTATGGGGGTTACCAACTGATATCTGATTGGATTTGAGGCTGAATCCACAGGAAGGAATTTATGCCTATTACTGAACACCTAGTTAAAAGCCTATAACTAGTTGAGACATTTTGCAGAGACATTGCCTCTCCCCCATAACTGACTGCTGCCCCCATAATGCATGACCCACAATCCCCATGGGGTGGACCTGCATCCCCAATGAGGAAGGCCTCTTCTGAAAAGGGGCAGGGAGGAGGGGAAGGGGGGTACCAACACGTGCTGTTTACATACTAAATATGTCCATATCTAATAATAAAAAAGAAAAAAAGAAATGTTGAATCAGAATTTCTGAAGTATACTAATGATATGATCCAATTGCAGATGTATTGCATGTCATCCACCTCAACTATTCAATGTTTAATGCCTGCTTCTAGTGGAAAGGCAGAAGATAAAGAAATAGAAGGAATTTCCCATCCCTTCCATTCTTTTCTTTGGGTCTTCCTCTCTTCCTTCTTTTCAGAGGGCCTTCTATTCCTCTGGCGTCCACTTCTCTTACCTTCTGGTATCTCCCTCCTAATCTCTCTTCTTTATGAGGCCTCTGTCAGCCAATAATCAAAGCTCAATGAGACATCAAAAAGCAGCTCTTCCTCCAGCTTGCTATAGCATGTTCCCTAATTCCTTGGGATGAGAGAAGCTGTGAAGCTGCAAAGGGCCTTTTGAAGTAAATGTGTTTTTATGCTAGAAACTCCTAAAGATACAACTTTTCTTGTCTAGAATTTGTGGGACAATAAAACCATGAGGGTAGGGCCACATTTTTCTTTTTTTTTTCAATGTTAAAAAAAAATCCCTCTGCTCAGGCATGGTAACACATGCCTTTAGTCCCAGTATCAGGAAACCAAGGTAGAAGGATTTCTGTGAGTTTATGGCCAGCCTGAGACTACATAGTGATTTTAGGTCAGCTTTGGCTAGAGTGAGACCCTATCTTGGAGAGAAAAAAAAAAAAACCTTTTTTAGCTCTTCAGATTTTAAGTGAAATTTCTATGCCTAACAATACATTAAAAAGTGCTTCAGAAAACCAGGAAATTAAGTTGCCTTTATCTTTCACTGTTGAGAAATGATGAAATGGATAGAGGGATCACAAAAGCCTTGAACAATTTGATTTGCTGCCCAAGTAATATCCCTACCCCCATCATGTCGCTGTGTGAGTTTTCTGCAGAGGTGGGAAAGAGCTTGTATCGCCTTGTAAGTGACTCATTCCACCTGCTAGAAGAAGTTAAGGATCTATTTGAAGTAACACTAGCCAGAAAAGGGAAGTGGTCAAAAAGAATCAGGCCTTTCAACCTTTAAATTCTGAAATTTAGTTACATGCAAATAGCCTCTATTGGAGGAAGGCAAAACAATGACAGAAACAAACTACACAGAACCCAGTGCCCAGTCTTTTCTTTTCCCACAAATAATCGCTGAAAGATCATCTTAATCTTCATGCAGCATGCTGTTATGGAAGCAAGCCAGGCTCTCTGAGATTTGGCTTGATTCTGCTATCAAATGACTATGTGGCCCTGCTCAAATTACTTCACCTTTTTGAGCAGTCACTCTTTATCTGAAAATGAATGGGTTAGATTATCAGACCCCTGAGATCTTTTAAAACTAGATCCACATGTGGTCCCGAGAGCATCTAGAGGAAAAGAGGAAAATTCAGTGGAAATGTCAAAAAAGGAAATTGCCCTATGCCTAAGTCCCATGTCAGGTGATAACTCAACATAAGGAAAAGGTGTTACAGAATGTTTTCATGACATAGAAACTGAATTTTATCCTCTCTGTGCTTGGAGGGAGACATAGTGACTCTCTGTAAATAGGCCAATGCTTGAATGAAAAGTCAGAGAAAACAGGAAAATATAAAACCTAAATTCACCAATACTTTGCTTTATTGAACAATATTTAGCAGTGTCAAAGACTAAAGTGAATAAGAATTAGTCAATGAACATGAAAACATAGTTCATTAGAAAGCCAAATTCTGGGAAATTATTTAGGAGAGAGAAAGATGGAACTTAACATCCGAAAAAAAGTAGAAGGATTTTCAATTATCCTACACTCCACTTTAGGCATTTTTCAAAGAGAACAGAACTGAAGCAGAAGGGAGTGATCTTTTGTAAACCTCAAATGAGGCTAAAGATTCTGTCTAACTTATAGCTTCTAGTCACAGACTCCCAAGTAAGCTTTTTCAGTAGACCATGACCTCTCTAGAAGCAAGCGTGTCCAAGTGGTTTGGTTTCCAAAACAAAAGTTCATTATACCTTGAGCTCTGTTCTTCCTCGAAGCTCTACTTCATAACCCTCACTCAGAGTTCGAAGAATTGTAACTGTGCTGAGACTGACATGAATTCGGTAAGCTGTAACAGAAGGAGAAGCATCACTTTGGCTCTTTTTTCATTGGTAAAAGCAATGAGGCATTATCAACATAATGAGTTTTCCAACATCAGAGTGTAGGAGACCCTAAGCAAATTCCTGAGAGAGAGATTTAATACTGGCTTTTCAGAAGGAAAGGAGTAAATGGCCTCCTAACCAGGTCCAAATAAGATGTTAGCAGTAGTGCCTAGCAGCCCTGACACTATCTCAGATGAAAGGTCATGCAATAGAAAGGTGTTATTTAACTTAAAGGTTGAGATGGAGACAACCCTGTAACTGCCACTGTGCTCTCAGCTGAAATGTGATCTCCTCTGAGGGAAGTTTGTTTTCATCAGCTTCTCACACCTATGGCTACTACTAGTGCCAAACACCCCAATCCTATATAAACCTACTTAAGAGAAAAATGGGTGTCTTTTCCCAAAATGTTCCCTTATAATTTTTCCAAAATGGTCCCTTATACCTTCCTCTTCTCAGTATGACTGTATTTACAATAAAAACTCAATGAGAAATAACACAAGACTTCTGTTGACACATATTTCATATGGATTGGAAATAGCTAACTGTCCTTTGGTGGTGGCAGTGCTTCTAGCTGTGTACACACATGAATGTCCTATTTCCCAGTATTAGACTCCAACTTTGGATAAGAGCTTTATAAGAGATACTAGCTCTTTAAATGTTTATTTAGAACCAAAATGCAATGCCTTAATGATTATCAGTCACTTGTTGACTAAAGTAAGATCCTTCAGAATCCTGAAAAAAATAACTCTTAATGAAGTGACACATTGTTGAGGTTGAGTCTTAGATAACAATTCAATATATGCTCTTACACATTTTCAGAAACCATTCATTTTAGAAGTGAATTATAATCTGACTACAAAGGCTAAAAAGAACAGCAAGAAACTTCGATCATGTATAGTCACAATGGCTTTACTTTTCTTAATGGCTCAGTACTGTTGTTTGTGTTTTCCTCATTCACTCATAGTCATCCAAAGCCTGTGCTCAAAAAGGGTTGTCATGTTCCTAAAGAGCACATGACTGATTAATGTATCCCTTGTCAGTCCAATGTGTGCCATCCCACTACCATATGATCTTCAGGGACTCTTTCAGTAGGGTGATCCTACCTATGGAAACATACAGCTGATCCTATCCACCATCTAGCTATATGATAAAGAAGATCATTTCAGGGTGAAGGCACTAGCAACTTCCATTCCAGAATCTCAGTGGATTGAACTAGACACTAAGGAGATAATGATAAAATGGAAGTTTTGTTGATAGCCTTATTCCTTGCCCTGCTGTAGTATCCACCATGCAGTTACAGGATACCTCCTCACAGATCTGTAGTCAGTATTTTCATCTTTGGTTTAGATTCAAGAGTCATTAGAAAAACATACAAACCAAGTCCTGAAGTGTAGAAATCACATGTCCATACTTATTCATGTTCCACACAGTACCTTCCTTGCAAAGCCACTGTTCAGTAAACACTGTGGGTTATTCAATCTTTTATTCTTTATACCTGACCACTGGCCAAGGTGATGTCTAAACCTCAAAATTCAGTTCTTGTTTTTGTTCTCAGCAATCTCTTTCCAATATGAAATGTGTGCAGTTTTTTTTTCCTAGTGCAGACCAGAATATGACTTCAGCCTTCTACAAGCTTACATCAGTCCTAAGTATTGTGCCAAATCTGCATTGCAGTTCCATGATCACTTTCATTTCATCTTGGGTTGTACTTCAAGAGCAAAGTCATAAGCAAAGTCATATTCACACAGAGGTTCCTGTATGACTACTTCCATGGCCTCTGCCATATCTGTGACGTTTAAAGACTTTCCCAGATGTAAGAAAATTTATTCTGACAACAGTTTCTAAGTTCCGTGCTGCCTCCTTAATCATGGCTGCACAGGCTAGATTGACTAAGACTAGAGCCATTGTGTAAGCTTGTTTCTGCACATGAGTGATGGGGATTGGGGTCAGACAGGGCACCACCTGCTGTGATATAGGCCACCATATCATCAGGGACTAGTTTGAGTATATTGCTGAAGTTGGAGAGTAGCTCGCCTTTCCTAGTTATGGCCAAATCCAGGGCTGCTAATGGCTTAAATGATTTCTTTCTTTCTTTTAAAAGAAAAGCCATAAAAACTGTATTTTGAATTTACTATTCTCTATGCTTTTCCAATAATAGCACAGAAAAGTGCTTTGCTCAACCATGATATATGTAAAAGACACATTGTAATTCTGACAGTATCTCAGTAGAGACAGTAAGTAACCAAGAAAGGGTCGATCCAGCATCTTGCCAGCAACAGACAAGTGGCATAATAATCTGTACAATTGTATTCTCAAAGAGGAGAGGAAGAAATAGTATCTTTGATATTATGCCTATTTTGATAGAAATGAAAGGTTGTAAATACAGGCAGTTTGGAATTAATTATTTCCAGATTCCAAGCTTCTTAGATTGAGGGATTATTGCTAGTTACCTTCTAACAGTCTATTTGTTAAAGCCAGAAATCCTAGGGTCCTAACCAGTTCAGATAGAAGGCTAGAGCAGCAAACAACAGCCAGATAGGAGGCAGCTGCCTCATGTGTCTTCACAAACTAGTTGAAAAGCTGAAAATGTCAGTCTCTTACCTAGTTCTTTTCTCAACATGACTCCCCGACACCCACTAAGCTGGCCAATTCTTTCTTTTACCCAGAAGACTTTTTTAAGTTGTTTTGATCGAATTGTCTGTTTCAGTGTCCCTTAGCTACAGCTTTATTTCCTGAACAAGATAGGTACATGCTCAATCCAACATCACCCCCTACTGGCTTGCTTTTAGAGGCCAGGAAAATGTGTGATAAATCTTAACCTTCTCTAATTATCTTTTATTTTTCACTAAATCATTAAAACATCAACTATCCTGTTCTCTTTATCCTCTCCTGAAGAATCACTTTTCAAAGAGCAGAGTGATTCCATCCCACCATCCACCTACAGATACTCACGTAATCCTGTTGATTCCATTCGAGAAGCTGTGTTTACTGTGTCTCCAAACAAACAGTATCTGGGCATGGTGAGGCCCACCACACCAGCAACAACAGGTCCTATGGAGTAGAAGGAAGTTAGGATTATAGACAACAGGTATGAACCAGATGCTAATAGAGGAGCCCTGCAAGGGGAGGAAATGTAACTTTGTAAAACAATCAAAGGTGCCATCCAGGAGCTCTGGGAATCTGAAGGCTGACTTGAAATTGAATAATGAACTGTTAGCTATACAAGAAAACAAATTCACAATGATGCATACATGACTTCCTTTCTGATTTATACCTCTATTCCAGGTAACAGTCAAAGGCAAGATGTTTGTTTCTGTCAACAAAGACAAATAAGCATCAAAAAGCCAAACCAGAAAAAATGTACAGGGTCTCAGGATCCAAACATGTTTGCTATAAGGAAAAAACTGGTGACTGTTTCTTATGCCTTAGGGATGGAAAAATCTCATAGGTTCTTCTGTCTCTCAAACTGTGTCAACAAAGAGAATTATTGCTAAGACCATTGAAAAATCTGAAAACAAGTAGAATTGGCTTTCATTTATATGTTTTTGGGGTGTGGAAGAATAATGTGCATAGATAATCCAAACACAAGTTCTATTTGTCCCTGCAACAAATTTTGTTCTTAAATTTTATTATGGCTGTGTTAGATATTCAATATAATTCAAAAAAATAAGAAAATAAAAAACTTCACGAGTCAGACAGGAGGAAGTCAGTTTTGCAGTAGCTAGAAAATTCTCAACCTTGACCTTTCTGATCTTTGCTGTTTCTATCTTTCAATTTTTCAGTATTACAGTTTTATTCTCTCCTGAGTTAAAGTTATTAAGTATTTTTCTTCAAAGGTTTCTTTTGGCTGAGAATAGAAATAAATAAGATTATTTTTCCTCTTAGTTGACTTCTTTCTCCTGCAGAAGCACCCAGAGAGCACTGAGGCAGGCACTATAGGGAATAAAGAAGAAAGTAATACATGGTCCAGAAAATTGTACAGGAGATTCAAATCTAATTGAAGAGAAGAAAGTATTAAGTGGGAAATAATTAAGCAAAAACCCAAGACAGTGAATATCTGAAAGCAGGTTATTGTACAGCCAGTCATATACTTGTTTAGGAAATGAGGATAGGTGCTTATTCTTATTAGGACCTGACTCAGTCAAGCAGGATCCAATGGAAAAAGAAGGGTTCAATATGAGTCTTGATAAGTAAACAGGATTCAAATAAGCAAACCAAAAAGGAACACACATCTAAAATTTATGATTGAGATTGAGCATGCATGGAATTTTGGGGATCACTTTGAGAAAGTATTCTACCAGTTCAGGCATCTGGGAAACTGGAGATAAAGTCAGATTAAGTAGGTTATATAAAAAGGCAATCTTGGACCATAAAAGAATTTTGAGCAAGGATTATAGGAAGAGTATTGTTTGTTTTTTTCTTTTTTATTCCCCTAGATATGCAGGTTGAATGTAGTGAGGGTGGAGGTTAAACCTAGTGGAAGCTATTGCAATAGTACAATCACAAGGAATTGGAAAGGAGGTGATAATGAAAAGTAGGAGGCTAAAAACAGGCTGTAAAATACATGACAGTGGAACCAATACATTTGGCTTTCCAAAGAAAATTGGAATGGCACTCTCAGTTTGTGTTCATTTATGGGAAATGATGACTTATTCTTTTAAATATGTTACATTTGAAGCAATGATGAATCATCCAAGTGCAGGTATACTGAAAGGGTTGCAGATAGAGCAAAGGAGCACAAATGAGAACTCACAGATTTTCTTTGAAAACGGTGAACATCTGCTATGTACTAATCCTTCAGTATGAAAATATGAAGAAGATATGTTTCCTGCTGCCAAGCAGCTTAAAGTCTAGTGGAAGTACAAACAAGACAACATAGACTTTGCTTATTACTATGGAAAGGATAGATGGAAAGAGACAGGCGTGGAAGCAAAATGATGTTATTATAGTGATCCAGGTAGGAGGTGCTGGTGGCCTATACTTGGTTGGTAATATTCAAGGAGAGACAAGATGAACTCAAAAAATGCTAAAAAGAGAAAAAACTTGAAGAATTAATAGATAGCTGAGTGTTGAAGGTGAGAGTAAGGGAGGAGTCAAGGATGACACTCAAGACTAACTGAAGCAACTGGTTTCATGATAGTAACCCAAAGTAAAGTACAAAATATGGTAAGATGTGGACATTTGTTTGAGAAAGAATAACTGTGTTTTATGCATGTGAAATCTAAGAACTATGTGAAAGTATTCACATGGGTATATCCTCAGGAAGTTTGATAGGCAAGGCTGAAACTAAAAGGAGAAAGCTATCCTGAAGCTGGGGAATTAAAAACCACTAGCATAAACACAGTGATGAAATTACATATAAGAATAAGATTACCTGAGTGTGGCATTTACCTTCTTGTTGCTGGAAATAATCACCTGATAAAAATCAGATGATGAGTGGAAAGTTTTGTGTTTGCTTTCTGGCTTACAGTATCAAGGATAAGCTCCATGATGTCAGAGAAAAGCATGGCATGAGTAGTGGCTGGACATAACCTCGGCCACAGTAGGTGGAAAACAGCAACAGGATAGTGAGCCAAATTCTAGAAATAGAGAGCTGGCTATAACACCCCGAAACCTGTCACCAATAACACAACAACAGCAAGATTCCACTGCCCAAATTGCCATCAGCTGGGAACCAAACACTCAAAACACATGAGTTTATGATATTGTATTCAAACCACCACACTTTGCCCCTGGCCCTCATAAAATGATGACCATCCTGATTCAATGCATTCAGTCCAATGGTTAAGTCCCCATAGTTGGTTGTTTTTTATTTCTAATCTGAACACTCTTGAAACATCCTCATAGCCCAAGGTCTCATAACTATAAGCCCATAAAATCAAAAACACATAATGTAACAGAGTAAATATTCATACTGAAAAAAATGGTATTGTAAGGAAAGACTGGATCAATGCATGGTCTAAGACAAGCAAAGCGACTACAAAATCCTATAGTTCTATGTCCATTGGAAACCTACATGAAGTCTCTGAGGTTCCATATCTACCCCTCAATCAGGGCTGCTTACAGCCAA
Source organism: Dipus sagitta (assembly GCA_036346955.1). Taxonomy (NCBI): domain Eukaryota; kingdom Metazoa; phylum Chordata; class Mammalia; order Rodentia; family Dipodidae; genus Dipus; species Dipus sagitta. The sequence goes on from CM070776.1 coordinate 98,571,697, forward strand.
GTTAACAATCCAACCTTGAGAATCTGCTTTCCTTGTCAGTCATCCCATAGTTCTGGTATCTCAGAAATAATGTTGGGTCTGGGCTGGAGAGATGGCTTAGTGGTTAAGCGCTTGCCTGTGAAGCCTAAGGACCCTGGTTCGAGGCTCAACTCCCCAGGACCCACATTAGCCAGATGCACAAGGGGGCGCACGCGTCTGGAGTTCATTTGCAGTGGCTGGAGGCCCTGGCGCGCCCATTCTCTCTGTGTGTCTCTCTCTGCCTCTTTCTCGCTTTGTCTGTCACTCTCAAATAAATAAATAAATAAATAACAAAAAAAAAAAATAGTGCTGGGTCTCCACTACACCATACAGTTCCTTTGCATGGCTCCATCAGGTCTCCATACAGGGACTCTAACAACCCTGCTCACAATGTCCAGCAGGCACTTCAAATAAATAAATAAATAAATAAAAACACTGCAAATCCAATGACCCTTTCCTCTTGCATTTGTTATACTCCCGAAACATCAAGTAGGCTACCACATTTGTAAATCTAGGCTTCAAATACTTCTACATTCCTCCCATAAATCAATTCCAAAAGACCAAAAGCCACAGAATGAGGTTTCTATCAGTAATAACCCTATTCCACTGGTACCAATTTTTTGTTGTAGTTTTCTTTTTTTATTGCTGAGACAAAATACCTAGGCAAAAGCAGCTGATGGGAGGAATGTTTTTATTTGGTTGTTGTTGTTGTTGTTGTTGTTGTTGTTTACAGTCTCAAGGAGAAGCTCCATAATGGTAGGGGAAAAACATGGCATGAGCCAAGGCTGGATATCAACTCTGCCACAGCAGGTAGTAAACAGCAGCAGGAGAATAACCCAAACCCTAGCAGGAGGTAGCTGGATATAATTCCCATAAGCCTGCCCTCAATAACACACCTACTCTAGCAAGGTTTCACTTCAAATTTGCCATCAGCTGGGAAACAAGCATTCAAAACACGTGAGTTAATTGGGAACATCTAACTGAAACTGCCAAACAAGGAAGGATATGGGGAGGGGAGGATCAAGGCAGAACAGTGGAGAATACCAATCAATACTTAAGGGACAGACAGTGACAAAAGGAATTATCAGGCAGTGGTAAAAAATGAAAGCAAGATTGTACTGGATAGAGAAATAAAATAGAAGTGAAGAACTTCCCACAGTCAGATCACCACAAAGAAAGCTGTGCAAAAGATGGTAGAGGACATGAAGAGCTAAAGAAATCAATAAATAAAGAGAAAAGCAGCACTAGAAAGTGACAAGTATGCCATGATAACAAACTTTGGGAAACTTTAGCAAGGGTTGTCATGAATGCAAATGCCAAAAGAGTTAAAGGTGGTAAAATCCTAGGGCAAGTGGTGATGACTGAAACAAGATTGTATACAAGGAAGACATGGAGAGTGAAGAAATGGCATAATGAGGTCATCTACTTTTTTTATTCTTAATGATTTTTTATTTTTTTAATTGGCAAACAAAGATTTAGATACCATTCATTTTGGTATTTTCAAATGCAATTTGTTTTTGTTTGTTCCCATCCTCCATCGTCTCCCCTCTCCCTGTCTTCCCCCAGTTCTCCTTTACCCTCTCCCTTCCTCTATTTACATGCCACATAAAATCATTCATATTTTTATATCATCTTTTCCCACAAGTGAGCAAAGAAAAGAGGTAAAAAGTATGAGGGAAAGAAAAGTTTTCTAGGAGAGCAGAGAAAAGAAGTGAAGGTAGCGAGTACAAAGGCAAACAAGCCAGAGAAGCTAGTGGATGAGATATCTGTAACAACAAGTGAGATGTCTGTCGAGATACCCGTGGATGTGTCAGTTAAGTGGGAAAGATACCATGAAGGGGCAACACCTTGACAACATTCAACCAAGAGGGGATGATTATAAATGGAAAACACTTTGGCATTTATATTTTCATTAATTAACTGACTTATGCTAAATACAACTTGGTGGTCTTGTAGCATAGCCAAACATAGAAATGTTGGTGCAACCTCAGAAGGGTAGACTGGGATGTCTGGTAGAACACAGGCTGTTGCTCATTATATCAGTGTAGGTGATGAAAAGAAGGGAAACTTGTCTAGGCCAAAAGGAATTAAGCAGCTCTGGACATCTGGATAATCCAGCTCTCAGGAAGCAGGGAGGAGTTGCTTTTTCCTTCCTTTTCTAGTCCTCCTTGAACCAAATAGGAATGTTTTCTTTTGCTTTAACTAGTTTCTGTTACCTGAATGCAGGCCCATTCGAATTCGGACTGGCACCTCTGGCATGTGCCGCATTTTAAAAGTACCCACAGAGCTCAAGATATCCAGGGACATGTTTGCAATCTCAGCAGCATGTCTACTGCCATTCCTCTTTGGGAGGCCTGAGGCCACCATGTAGGCATCTCCAATGGTCTCAACCTGAAAATCGAAAAGTAAAATTAACAGGTAAGTAATTTGATGTTTCATTTTTTCCCCAGGCTTTTGGTGTATGATGGATACCAAATGGCAGGAGGGGGCTGTCAGTGATTCCCAGGCCTGGATTCACATTTGAAGCACATAGAGAGTTCTATAAAAATACTAGTGTCTAGGTCCCACAGTACTTTACTGGCTCCTGAATGACCCCAGAGAAATATTAGACTTCAAGAAATCCCTGTGCCAAGGGAAAGGGAATAATTCTGGGACTAACTTTAGGATATCCCTGGGGAAGTACCTGGGAAAAAGTACCTCAGGACACACTCTCAGCAAGCATTTATCCAGAGGAATTTGAGTAAATGAGACAGAACATCCTAAGAATTAGGAAATGGGGAGATAGGATAGGAAGAGTCTATTCCCTCTGCTTTGCCTTGGTAATACGGTGCAGTTAAATATACAGATTGTTTGGGTATGAGAACTGGTCTTTTCTTGCTAATTCACCACTCTTAGGGATGGAAATGATGGCCCTATATATTCTGTATGGATCATTTAGAGCTGAACATTTGGAAATAAAGGCAAATGTGTGTTCCTCATTTTCTCCATAGAGTGTGCTCAGTCTTCTAGATAACAGTACACTGAAACTCTCAGGTAAATCCACAGAACTAAGTAAGCTTAAAGAACCTCCATGAAATATGTCAGTCAGGTTGAGCTAACACAAGTTTTGTTATAGCTAAAATTCCAAGAAATTCTGAAACTACACTGCCTTACTTAGAATCCCAGACTCACCACTTACAAACCTGGGGCAAGCCATTTACTTTCTCTTTGCTGTAATATCCTCATCTTTAAAATAAGGACATTGTAAATGCCTACTCACAGGGCTTTATAAGTACTAAATGACAAGATTTAAGCACTTAAATTCTAGCACATATTAAGTACAATCTATTACCACCACCACCATCATCATCACCAGTTATATCTTAAAGCCAGTCTCTCCCTGTGGCTATTATTCAGCTACAGAGAAAGATCTTTAGGATTCAGCAGTGGGTACCTCATCATAACATTCTAAAAAGCCTATAACAATGATCCTTTGCACCTATAATTATTTGTACCTCAATGTGCTTCCCTTCAGAGTCTCTCTACCCTGGCGCAGTTTGACAGAAAGACTCTTATTCTCAAATAAGCATACCTGCTTGCACAGAGGAAGAAAGGGTCACAATGCACAAGATGGCAAATTAGTGATTGACCATTATCAGACCATGGTAGTTGACCCTCTAATTTTGATAATTTGGTCACCCAGAAGGCCAGGACAATTTGGATGAGGTCATTAGAAGAACACAGAGGCTCACAGTGCTGGGCATTTGTGTTATGGAAAATTATGGGCTATATCAGCCAGCATATGGACAATACAAGGGAAGCAAAGGTCTTAAAAATGTCTGGGTGAGATAGGGTAGTGGCAGAAGTGAAAGTTAAAAACAAAATACCAACTTTATAATTCTTTAGTAGATGTCTCACCTTCATTTCAGATTATCAAGTCCCAGGGGAGGTGATTCCAATTTTACAGGTAGGGAAAATGAAAATACAAATGGATTCGTTGGTTCACTGCTGGTTCAATTTTTGTTTCCTTTGCACTGTGTTGCTTTTAATAAACAGGCTTGAAAATTAGATTCCATTTTCGTATTTAGATATCCCTGTTTCATCTTGAGAACAGCCTACTAACACCCTATTGCATCTGTGAAGTACCAAAATAGCTAATGGCGTCATTCCCTAGGACCCTCAATAATTGTTTGAACAGAATCAGCTGGATTGAATAAACCACTGGTTGTGTCACTGTCAATGCTGAATCATCTTTGGTTTTAATTTCAACTGAATTAGCTTTCAGTGATTTGTTATTCTTTTCAGGCTGTTTGAGTTCAACAAGTGAAGACAGGTAGTCTGATTCCATGGATTTTTCCTCCACCATAGTTTCCATGACCACTTATTTTTTTATTTATTTATCTATTTATTATTAAGAACATACTTAGTATGGATACATCATGTATTTGTCCCATCTTATCCCTCTTCTGTGCTCCAATTTCGATGGGGGCCCTCCTCATTATGGTTTCTGATATTCCCCATGGGGTTGTGGGTTATGCATTGTGGGAGCAGCAGTCACTTATTTTTATATTCAACACATACCAAAGAAGAAATCCAGAGCTTCCTAAGGGCTCATCACTGAAGTAGACTTAAAACACACCTACCATGTCTGTGTCTTGATTAGTTTGTAGACCTTGCTGATTGACAGGTATGATGTCTATTTTTGAATCCTATTTAGGTACCTTGGTCTAGCGGTGAGGCTCTCTACCTGGCCTGAAAGATCCAGTCTAATCTGAGAGTGCGAACATTTTAGACTACTGTGAAGGATCTAATGAATGGAGCTCTACCTTGGTTCCTAGGACATAGGAGCTGTCTAAACTTTGTGATACCTAGGCCATCTCTCTCCATCAATAAGATAAGAATCCATGTTTCAGATAATATGGAAGTGTCCCTACAGAACTATGAGATTTTTAATATTTTCTTCATAGAGAAAAGACAACGTGCTTTTTTTTTTAATGTGTAAGGAAGCTTGGTGCAAAAGTGAGGGAATGGTGTCATCTGTTCTCTACACTTCTTCTGTGACATTTGACAGAAAGAGCAAAAATAGATATGTTGGAGGGATGGAAAAAGGTGGAAACAATCTCACAATATCACCGAACCTCAGATGAATAGTTTATATGTTGGCTTATCCTGAAGCAATCCCCAAAAGCCACAGATCTAATAGCATGCTGGTGTGATGCCAAGTTTCTTCCTATGTAGAAATGATACCTGGGATGGAGAGATGGCTTAGCGGTTAAGCACTTGCCTGTCAAGCCTAAGGACCCCGGTTCGAGGCTCGATTCCCTAGGACCCACGTTAGCCAGATGCACAAGGGGCGCATGCGTCTGGAGGTCCTTTGCAGTGGCTAGAGGCCCTGGCATGCCCATTCTCTATCTATCTATCGGCCTTTTTCTCTCTCTGTCACTCTCAAATAAATAAATAAAAAACAAAAAAAAATTAAAAAATGATACCTAAGAAGGATACCAAATTTTCATAGCATATATTAAATCTAAACTTTACTGAGATACACACTATAGAGGCCGCCAATTATGGGAAAACATTAATACTTTTTTGTTTCCATTAGGTCCTTCTACAATACTGCCTACATTGTGAGGATTCAGCTACTGACCTGCAAGAGATTTCTCCATCTCAACCCCTTATTAGTCCTAATTCTACAAAGCAGCTTAAGGGAAATCTTTCTGGCAATCTGTGATCTGGGTTGAGATTTGTTGTTGTTGTTTGTTGTTGTTTTGTTTTGTTTTTTGTTTTTCAAGTTAGAGTCTCACTCCAACCCAGGATGACCTGGAATTCACTATGTAGTCACAGGGTGGTCTCGAACTCACAATGATCCTCCTGCCTCTGCCTCCCAAGTGCTTGGATTAAAGGCAGGCACCACCATACCCAGGTGAGATTCTTTTTTAAAGAAATATTTTTTATTTATTTTCAAGGAGAGAAAGAGAAAGAATGGGCATGTCAGGACCTCCAGCCACTAAAAATGGACACCAGATGCATGTGCCACTTTGTACATCTACATCTAGCTTTACATGGATACTTGGGAATCAAACTCAGTTATTGGGCCCTGCAGGCAGGAGCCTTAACTGCTGAGCCATCTCTCCAGCCCTGGGTTGAGATCCTTTATTCATAAAGGAGGAGATAATATGCCTTGTATTGTACCTTTGTTTTTAATAGAATATTGGCATATTACTCTTACTTTCATTTCTAAATAACAATATTCTTTACTATTGCATCCTTTAGTTTTCGGATATACATAGGTAAACCTTATATTAAAAGTTTCATGCTACCGTGCATTTGTCTGCTAATTAACATACCTTGTAGACATCATGACTGCCAATAATTGCATCAAAGAGTGTGTATAGGTCATTCAAAAGATCCACCACCTCAATTGGCTCACTCATGGCAGAAATGGTGGTGAAGCCCACAATATCACTGAAGTACAAGGTGACCAAATCAAAGCCTTCAGGTTCAACTGTGCACCCCTTTTTGAGAGATTCAGCAACTGATCTGAAAAGCAGGCATATCTATTCTTAAGAAGCATGCAGACTCCCTATAACACACACAGATACACACACACACACACACACACACACACAGACACACACACCTGCTAAAACACAATTTTTGTAAAAATCACTTATAAGGTAAATGATAAGAAAAAACGTATATTGGGTAATGTGTTCATTAGTTCACTTATTCTACAAATATATATCGAGTGCTAACAGTATGCTGGGCATTGTGCCTGGTACTAGTATACAGCACTGAAGAGACAGATCTGGTCTATACTTCCACTAAATTTTCTCAGTTCCCATTACTTCTATCCAATCTACCTCTTTTAAGAAATGTTCCCAGTTGGTATGTGGTTACCTTTTCATGAGACTAGTTTCTCCAATTATCTCCAGAAGGTCATGTGATAATATGATAAGATGCTTAGGTAAAACATTGGAAATTATAGCAAGCTATAACTAAAGGAGAAAAATCTGGGAACACAACACTGCTTCCTTCCTCTAGAAGCTACCTTCTTTTAATTGCCCAACCTTCTGGCAAAGTCACAAGTGACATATAGAAAAACCAAGGCACCAAAACCTCAAATGACCAGCATGATCCACAGGTAGTAGAAAATTAGGAGGTGTGTTCTGTTCCCTTGGCTTCCAATTCTACTTTGATTTGAAGGTGTGACACAAACCCACTGGGAGTAGAGAGGGTGCAGGACAAGGGGGAGGGAATGGTAAGTTGATGGGGAATTTTTCTTGTTCTCTTTAAATGGAACACACTGTTATAAGGATTCACACTCCTCAGGTGTTCACACATACGGTGGTAGCATCTGTGTTAGAAGCTTTTCTGTTTTCTGTTTTTCAATTTCCAACTCTTCTGTCCGCTCTCGGATCAAATCCTCCAGGTTGCTAGAATATTGCTCCAACATCCGGAGCATAGAATCAATGATATTGGTTTTTTTCCCTTTATTGAAAGTCTTGAACTGAAAGTAAAACAGAAAGAGGAGCTCAGGAATGATTACTCTCCAAACACAGAAATGATGGAGCTCTTTATCTCAAATCTTTTCCTCTAAAATTTCCCAACAGGTGAGATGAGCCCAGATATGAATAGGAACTGTCATCATCCAACCTTATTCTCACCTTGACAGACTCACAGTGGTCTTCCAACTGCCAAACTCGTCATTTCCTTACTCTTCTGGTTCTTTCAAGTTTGAGCACAGGGGTTCTAGAAATGTTTCTTTAGTTCTGAGATGTTATCCCAATAATAGTCACCATTTTACAGGTAATAGAATTTGATCAAGTCACTTGTGGGTAAAGTAAGGTAAAATAACAGAGCAGCAAGTGTTATTTTACCATTCTAAATTATCAGTCTACTAAGTCATTCTCAAATTTCTTGGACAGGGGGAGCTTCTTGATCACTTAAAGAGAACTCAAAAATCTATGTAGTAACATCTCCCTCAACTTTTTTTTTTTTGTTATTATCAAGTCTAAGAATAACGAATGGTCAGTTAGAATCAGATAGAAATTAGATAGTCTTGCCTCATCCTGTTTTCTGATCCCTTAGTGTTCTCTACAAGACACAAAGAATAAACCCTCAGCATGCACATGGCTGTGCTCATTACAGTAAAAGACTGGTGGAAGTTTTTCTGAGCAGACTTCAAAGACTCTACCCAGTGGACCTAATTACATACTTGGGCCACACATGTTCCATATAGCACCCACTGCATGAAATCAAATTCTATGAGCTTCCTTATGAACCTGGTCCACATCTATATGTCTACTAAGGTCCTGGAAGTAAGCTCAGGAGCCAGCTCAGATCCTTTGAGCTCTTCCTATTACTTCATTTATGGAAGCTCATTCTCGTCTTTTCACTGAAGTTTTATTAACTGCAGGAAATTGAGAGGCTAGCCTTGGCAGACAGGCTAAACTTTTGCTGAAGCATTGTAGTGAGAGTAGACCAGTTAATGTCTTGTTTGCAAGTTGCATGATGTGCACTACTCCTATCTATTAGCAACTTCTCTGCTGCCCTCTGAAATAACATCTTTAACATCAACACAAGGACAAATGGCTTTTTCTCCTGCCTCATGGTAGTTTTTAGAAATGTGAACTTTATGGTTCTTTGCTTTTTCCATACTATTGAACACCTGTTTGAGTGTCCTCAAGAAATCCAGACAGACTAATGGAAGCATTGTTATCTGGGGACATGGATGACTTCAAAAGCAGAGCCCATCAGGCTTTCAGTCCTACGCTGTCTCTTTTCCGCCTCAGATACCTGCCAGTCATAAAGCATCTTGGTGTTGTACTCCAGCCAGGCTCAAAAGCCTCTCTACCTGAGCTGACACAGCACTCACTGAGAGTGCCCAGAGTTTCTATATTCTGTAATTTCAACAAAGCTTAAACTTCATGCTCCAACAAAGGAACTGTACCCTAACTTTCTTACCAGAAACTCTGTCTTTTCTCCCACCTTCTTCCCATCTCCAACTTTAAGAAAATAATCTACCATTTTAGAAATTAAGCATCTTATCAGGAGGTATGATTATTTTTGCACATACCAATTGCCTCAAATAGGTTCCTGGGCACCTAATGAATATTCCACTTTCACATTCTGCAAGAATACCCTTTAAAGCACAATGTATCTTTCCTGACCCTCCAAAAACAGTTTGACATCATCCAAATGGTATACTCATCAGAGTTCCCTAGAATCTTTATAGCAAATATGGCTATGTGAGGAGCCCCTATCTATTCAATGATACCCATCTTCCAACAGTCCTAGTGTGAATGCTTGCAAATGGCTATTGGTTCAATTCCATTACTGAAAGGTTGGTTAGGACATATTGTGGATGGTCTGGACAAGACGTTCCAGCAAAGAAGAGCACCAGAAACAACCCTTTGGGATCTTAGAGGATATGTTGGTGATATTTTAGGCCTAAGGGCCTCAAAGTAGCCCATTCCAGTCTGCTTCTTCAAAATGAACACGCTTTTCTCTTGCAGCAAGCTCTTTCCACAATAGGAGGAACCAATGAGTTTATCCTCAAGTAGGCTGACTTCTCGAACAGACCAGATTTAAAGATTTACCTGGTTAAATATTTCGTCAAAAGTTGGCCGTTGTTCCGCAGCCTCAGCCCAGCACTGTTTCATCAGCTGGAGACATTCTGGAGGGGCATGCTCAGGAGAGACCACTGGTCTGTACACAGGGGGAGGCTTCTGAAGTCTGTCTATGATTTCTGACCAAAGGCAAAGAAATTTTGTTAATCATGAGAAAAACGCAAAGGTTCATCGAAGAGCTGAGTTTTAGCTAAGAAAGGGTTTTTTCAGGAGGAAATATGGAAGGAAATTCTCCAACAATTTCTCCATAGGTGGCTTTAATGTTGACTGCACCTAAGCAAAGGCCATGTCACACTTTGGGAATGAGTGTGAGGATACTGATGAACTGAACTATTGGTATAACATAGGCATATCTTTATCCTGTTTTTGCTAAGTTTTAAATGCAGTTTATTTAATGTAAATTTCAATTTTGTTGCTTCAATGTCCTGGTTTCCTTGACTCAAGTCATCCAAGTCTTCCAGTCCTCATGGTAGAGACACATAGATCTCCCTGAAAGATAAGACATAGCCCACATACAAGCCTTCTGCCCTGAATGTCCTCTAGGCAAAAGCAATTAAGAATAGCAGTAAACATTTCAAGGCCTTATTAAGACCCTCCTAGTTGCTAGTTAATGAACACTACTTTTGGTGGAACGATTATTATATACCAGATTATGGAATATGCACTGTTTCAATGGATTCTCACCACAAACATATGAGGTAAACAGTCTTATTTTCATTTTATATAAATAGGAAAACTGAAACACATAGAGAGTATCTTAACAAAAGTCACATGGCTAGTAAGTTACAGAGAACAGGCCATTCAACTTCCAGGCACCTCAGAACTCCATTAAGAACTCCTAAGCTCCATCCCTTTTCAGATCCTAAAGCATTACTGGTCAAAGGCTCATAGATCAATCAGATTGATGTTTTTCACAAAAGCATAACAAAATCATAAGCTAGCAATGTTCATATCAACCCAGATGGGACCTCAAAGCTGATTACTCAACTTCTAGCCTAGATTTTTCCAAACCATTCTTAAAATGTGTCTGTTAGTGCAACTTTGTTGCTCAAAATCCCTTCATGACACCTGTTTTCCACAGACTAAAGCCCAAGCCCTTCAGCATGATCACTGACTATTTCTAAATGTTCATTGGTCAACCATAGTCTTTTATCTCCACCACCCATAACTCAATCCCTACATCAACCACTAAAGCTTGCTTGTCCCTTTATGTGCCCTTTCTACCTATGCATTGGCCACAACCCTCCAATAGTGCTACTGCAATACTCTACCACATTCCACTTGCCTCTATGAAATAAGTTCTACTCTTGATCCTGTCTTTTTGGCTCCTTGTGATATCACAACTTCTGTTCTTTTTCAACCCAGAGTAGCAGGTTCCAGTACTTGACCTTTCTTTGCAATCAATTCCATAGTGATTAATCTTTGGGAAAGTGATTCCCCAATCCAGTCTCTGGAAGAGGAAGCCCTCTTTTTGTCAGCATGTATCCAGATAAATGGGTCACCTATTTGCCTAGGCCCAGCATGATACACCTCCTTGAGGATCTCACAATCCAGTGGAGATAAAAATTAAAAGTATTGTAAGGTACAGAAAAGCACAGAAGGGTTCACAGTACATATCAAAGAAGCCTTTGTACATGAGATGACATGAGTTGGATGAAGTCAGGTGGGAAGGAACTGGAGGAATTCCAGATATTATTAATGGCATGTGCAAAGGCCCAGAGGTGGGGGAGACCATAGTGTTCCCAGTGTACTGAAGTGTAGGAAGTGACAGAAGATAAGCCTTGTGAGGTAGATGGATTGTAAAGGGCCACATATAGAATATGAAGAGTCTAGGTTTCACTTGGAAAGTGATGAGAAACAGATGTAGGGCCTTACATAGAGAGAGAGGTGTGAGGTGGGACTCTGTGTTTGGCAAAAGATAGGTAAAGCAATATTTTTTCTCCTTCATTTTTAAAACCTTTTAAAAACTTTAAAATCAATTTGACTTCCATAAAAGTTGTAAAAATGGTACAATGATTGCCTGTATACCCCTGACTTGGCTTTTCTTAATGTTAGTAACTTACATAACTACAGTGCAAAGTAAATTAGTATTTGTACAATACTATTACTATACAGTCATTATCTAAAATTCAAAATTTTTCTTAACATCCTTTTTATGTAATCCAATTCTGGATTTTCTATTGCATGTAATTTTTGTGTCTTGGTCGCCTCCATCTGTTATAGCTCCTCATTCTTTTCCTGTTTTTCATGACTTATATAACTTTTTATGAGTAATAGCTAGTTATCTATTTAATCTTTGCTTTGCTTTTTTTTTGCTAGTGCATTTCTATGTAGCTCCATGCTGTCCCAGAATTTGCCATCCCCTTGACTCCCATGTGCTAGAATGACAGGTTTATGGAACCATGTCCAGGTATTTAGTAGAATAGCTTTCAATTGGGTTTCTTCTGAATTTCTCTAATAATTATACTAAAGTTATACTTTTATTTCCTTTTGCAAAAAACACACATCACAGAGATGATTTTGTGTCATTTTTAATACATCAGGTCATGGGTACATGATATAATTGTCCCTTATTACTTGTGCCTTATTACCTTGATCACTTGGTGAAGATGGTATTACCAGGAGATTCCACTTATGAACCGTGCTATTTTTTTTCATTTGTAATTACTAGGTATCTTGTAGGCTCACACTTTGAGAATATACAGATATTTTGTTGCCCCTCAAATTTTTACCCACCAATTTTATTATTCACTAATGGATCTTACCTGATAAGCAAGTGTTTCAATAGGTGATAAACATAAAAACCGGTGATATGTTACAGAAAAAGATTGATAGCCAGGTACATCATGACTGATACTGAAATATTTGGCAAGAAGTGTCTCAGAGGAGTAGAGGAACTATATGGGGCAAGGGTGGGGGAGGGGAGAATGACATATGTCCTAAAGGCCATTGGCTATGTCACAGTTTGCAAAAGGATCAGCTTGCTATGTGGGAGAATTTCTTCCAAATGCCTAATGCTGTCTGCCTCCAAGCCCCACCAGCATACAACACAGGCTTCTCGCAGCCTAGCAAGTTGTTAGCACAGTCTTCTGGCAAATCATGACAGCCTGGGTTGCCCTGATGATATGGGTCACAGTGAGCCCCTGGTGCCCTTTTTTTCACTTCCCACTAACCTTCAGCAGGCAGATCCATCATGCAGAATGGAGCGCCCCGAACCATCACTTCTTGCATGATAATGGCAAAGCTATAGACATCTCCTGCAAAGGAACCTAACCTGGTACCTCTCGGGGCTCTCAGCAGTTCAGGGGCTGTCCACAGCAACTCTGCAAAGAAAAAAATTATGTAATGAATGCAGGGAGGATTAACTGACATCTGCAATGCCCTTAAGAGCTCAGAGGGTGCTGTTATATTGACTGCTTTATATTTTTATTAGACAGACTAGCATGCTAGTCTCCTCTCCCTAAGGGTCTGAATCTATTAATCTAAGGAATTACACACACAGAAAACATACTACACTCTCTTCCCAAAGACTACACTGTCAGATGCAGCAGAGAAGTGGGGAAGGGCAAGGAGTTTGAAGTAGAGATACTATCTGGTGCTTGCTTTCTTGCTCTCTTGAGCCTGCAAGTAACCGTTGGCAGATTTCCAAGGAAAGGCAAGTGCACTGCCAGACTGGTTGCCATGGATTTGCTGTTTGCTAAGATCTATATGTGTCTGGTAATTTGATTGTGCAGTGGCTCAGGGATTCACAAGTTGCCTTCTCCAGGTCTTCTCTAAAAGGATTAGAAGATCCCCAGGCCTCCTATGTTCCTTGAAGAGCAAAAAGGTGAAGCAGTTACTGTAACTCTGTTCTGCAAATATTTATTGTATCATGAACTGTACTAGGTGGAGGGATGGTACCAAAGATAAATGAAGCATTCATTTTGCCCTGGAGGAGTTCACACACAGACCAGTGGGCAAGACAGCTATGTGCATCCCTATCTGTAATACTAGGGAGATAGTGATGAGGGCCACTACAGAGTACAGGGAAATGGATCTATTAAAAGCCACATTTGAATACTCACTGGATATTCTACTGTACTTTAGCCCTAAGAGGGACAAAAGGCCATCTCTGCTTTCAGAGGTCATGCAGGTCAGCATATAAGAAATGTGTATAGTGGGCACCTTAAGCAATACATTAAAAATGTGTTTTGATGATTTAAAGGGGGTAAAAACAGTCAGGGGTTGTGTTTTGGGTTGAACCACATAAAATTACCATTTCTGTGGGTTAAAAATGGGTGAATATCGGCAATTTCATCAGGTTCCAACCAGCAAACATCTGAGCTGACCAAATTAATCCAGGAAGGCTTCCTGGAAAAGTTAAATCTCAAATGTGCTCATTAAGAAGGTCAAGGATGTAGCTTTCTGGACCTGAGAGGTAAGTGCTTTGCAAGGAGAAAGAACAGTATGTGCAAAGGAACAAGAGGTAGAAAGGAGCGAATTGCGGGTGGTGGGAGGGTGGTAAGCAGATTAGCTTGGCTGAAGAGAAGGGCTCTGTTAAGGAATAATGAGAATGGAGAAATAGGGTTGATGAATTGGGGGAGGGAGAGTGGCTAGAAGAATGGGGGCAGAAGGTGAGAGGCCCTGAGAGCCAAATGAAGGCATTTGGAGTGAATACAAAAGGCAGTAGGGGTGCTGGAGCTGAAGAGGGATTTGATGAAAGCCGGTTGGGGAAGATTAATCTGGCAACCTGCACAAACTGGATGGAAGGAGAGAGGCTGGAGTCAGGGAGACCAACAACGAAGTTAGTGCAGTGAGAGCCTGTGCTGAGGTGAAAGGGGCCTGAGTGGGGGTGGGGTGCATCAGCAGAGCCAGGAACCAGATGCACTGGGAGGCTACAATGGAGAAGGAAGTAACAGTGTTAAGCACCTGCTCCCTGGGCTTTGTGCAGGGAAAGCGGTTGGAGTAAACAACAGGTTGTCATCCAGATTGGGATGCTAGAGAAGAATGCCTGCAAAGAACAAAGCGATAGCTCACCTTTTATCTTGTTAAATGTGGGGGTATAGGAAATGATCCCAGGAAACAAGTTCCTACCAAGCAAAAAGGTGTGTGAAAATTCAGTGATTATTTGGGATTGTTAGTTAAATCCAGGAAAGAGAAAAAGCACCCTGGAAATTCTAATTCTCAGCCAAACCTGACAAAAAAGAAAAAAAAAGCTGAAAAAAGAAATTCCTCTCATTCTTGATCACAAGCCCCTCTTCTCCATTTGCCTCTCAGGTATCCCCAGCAACATCACTCTCTGACTTCCATGGAAAACCTACCCACTTCTAGGAAAGTCTCTTGCTATCTTCTCAATTTGGTTTTGTCCTTATGTCTCCCTGACTGGGGGAACTGATATTTAAAGATAAAACAAAAAAAAATAAATAAACTGAATGATACTTTAGACAAAAGAATGCATTCCTGACAATGAAATTTCAGGCACCATGGTTGAATGGGAACATATTTGAGAACATGGAAAATGGAACCAAGCTGCTTCTTCCTGGCATCCTGTCCCTGCCCATTTAAAAGCACAAGAAGAGAAAAGAGAGCAAAACTCTCTGGTAAAAAGCTAGGTGATTAAATACAATCATCACCAAAGAGTATTTCAGAGAGCACCGACATGTATGTTGTTAATGGCTAAAATGAGGCTGTATCTGCTCTATACTTATACAGTTGAGAGTGGACAGTAATGAATACACTTACAACTCAGCCCCATTTCCTCATCCCCACCCCACAACCAAGAAAGAGCCATAAGCTACTATTAGACTTGAACTGTCAGGGGAGAAAAAAAAAACTAGGAAAAATTACTTTGGCTTGTTTTGTCTGTGCTACAGCCATTACTAAATCTGAGCTTGCTATTGTAATAAAATCAACTTTGAAAAACCAGTATGGTGTAGCATTAAAAAGAGAGGACTGGAAATTAAGAGGGCTGGATTTAAAAAAAAAAAAAAAAACAGCTTGACCACTACTACTGGGCCCAACTTTCTTAATCTGTTTCCTCATCTATAAAGCAAAAGTTCAGCCAGATGACTTTCAAAGGTCTAAAAATAGAAGATTCGGGCTAGAGAGATGGCTTAGCGGTTAAGCATTTGCTTGTGGAGTTTAAGGACTCCAGTTCAAGGCTCGATTCCCCAGGACCCACGTTAGCCAGATGCACAAGGGGGCACACGCTTCTGGAGTTCATTTGCAGTGGCTGAAGGCCCTGGTGCGCCCATTCTCGCTCTCTCTCCCTCCCTCTTTCTCTCACAGTCTGTTGCTCTCAAATAAATAAATAAAAATGAACAAAAATTTTAAAAAAATAGAAGATTCACTAGACTGATCATCTAAAGTAGAGAAGCAAGTCCTTTCATTTCATTCATTCATTCATTCAATTAATATTGATTCTGTCAAATATTGTGAAGTCACAGAGAGACTCAAATGTGCTTTCTACCTTCACAGCATTATATTTTGGGTATTAGGAATAGACAGCTAAGTAAATAGGTAATGTTAATGAAATATGATATAACCAGAAATATGAAGGCCTTGAAAATATTGAAGAGGGAAATGTAGCTGAGAATAGGGTGTCATAGAAATCCTCTTGGTGCAGTAGCACTTGAGTCCTGAATGAATAGAATTTAATTAGACTCAGGTAAATGTGTATAAAAGAGTGGGAGAGGAAGATTATTCCAGGCAATACAGCATCTGTGAAGATCTAGAAGTAAGAGAGCACCTTGTGTAAGTAAATAACTTGAAGCAGTGTAGCAGGGATGGAACAGAGAGATAGAAGAGTCCTTAAGCATGAGACTTTGGCAAGGCCCAGACATGGCAGCACTCATATGACATGTAAAGGAATTTGAACTTTATCCTAATGGAAATGGGAAACTATCCAGCAGATTTAGCCACAGCTGTACCAAAATCATATTTGTAGTTTAGAAAGCTCCTTCTGGCTACAGCGTGTGAGGAATAAAGAGATAAGGACACCAAAATAAAGATAGAGTCACCACACACACACACACACACACACACACACACAGAGAGAGAGAGAGAGAGAGAGAGAGAGAGAGAGATCCTTTACTCACATTAATATGTAACGCTCTTAAGATCAAAAGTTGCCAGTCTGTGAATTAAATGGAACCCTGTGAAATTTGCTAATGTGTTTTTTTTCTTTTCTAGATAACCAATTTTGGCGCAATGTTAAGTACTTCTCATCTCTGCAGCTGTTGTTCCAACATTTCATCCTAAAGCAAGGCAAAAGCAACAACTCCAAGCTTTCAAAGTAGAATTAATCAAGTAATTACCACACAACTAAGTCAGGAATGAGAAGGAACAAGCACCCAAAGAGAGAGGGGGAGGGGAGGGAGAAGAAGAGCAGAGGAGAGAAAAGAAAAAAAGAGAGGAGAATATGATATCACATATCTGACTGTGATTATCAGGACTTTAAACTTTTTCAAAGTATGAGTAGGGAGAGAAAGAAAATTAGAAGGTTTTATTTGGCTAGGCAGAGGGTCTGGGCTTCAGAAGACCTGAAATGAGTCTTAGAACTGCTGTTTAACTCACTATATTATTTGGATAAATAATGAGCCTCAATTATGTCATGTGTAAACTGAGGGAATTGACTAGATGGCTTCCTACAGTTTTGTATTCTGTAAGTCATGTAAAAAACAAATGGGAAGCCATCAATGTTTTGACTATTCATCCCTATCTTTGCATGTGGCTTTCTCTGCCCTTCAGGCTTATCCCTTACTACACAGGAGTGTAGTCATCAGCAGTTTTAAAACTGTTGCAAAAGATACTCTTAAGAATATGGATGCATGTCATAGTTTTGTACCCTTTACCTTTTAGGGGTTGTCAATTCCTCTGTGTTTTGGTGTCGATGTCTATGTTTTTACTATTATAATATTGGTCAAAACTTTTACTGGCCAAGACTTCTATATGTATTTTACCCCGTCTATCATCTCACCTTTTTCTTCTTTCTCCTCCTTTTTTCTGTCAACCCATTCCTTTCTGGTTCTCTCCTACCTCAGATTTCTCCTTTATCTTTGATCTGCTATGACCCCTACAGGCATTGCTTAGTGCTGCCACTGGTGCACCAGGCAGAAGTTGAAAACAATATGCACTTCACAAGCATGCCTGCTTATTTACCACAAGGTTATTGTTCTGTCTAAAACCATCACCCACAGTCCAAAGAGCATTTATTTGGGGGGGGGAAGGGACTCATTGTTTCTTTCTTAAAGACACAGTGCTGGTATGCTCTAGTGACATCCCATTCTAGAATGCACTTTGTGGGGGTCCAGCTTCCAAATTGCCATCCATTCAATCTGACAAGTATTTATTGAGCACCTACTGTGTGCCTAACACTCAGCAAGATTCTCCAGGGACTGCTGGGGTCTCTAAACAATACAGCCTAATCCTGCCACAGCGGGGACTGAACATTATTGCATTGGCTTTGTTTGGATGGAAAGGCTGGGCTGAGGTTGCAGCATGAAGAATTCATTCAAGTTCCTTGACTTGGAAATGAGGCTGGATTTTCAACAAATGTATGGAGTTGAAATCAGCCTGAGGCTTTAATTCAAAGCATATTTTAATTTGAATCTTGAAGTTACCTTGTGTGTATCAGAAGATACAATCCATTGCTTACCTTCTGCAGAAGGCTCCTCTTCAGTTAGTCTTAGCATCTCTAGGACATCATTAAAGCCATAGTCTGTCACTTTTAGTACAAAACGCCCATCTACCACACAGTTCCGAGACTTTAACCTCCCATGAACAAACTCTCTATGGTGTAAGTACTTCATGCCCTGCAAATGATACAAAAATTCTATTTACAAACTTATTTAACTATTGTGTGCTTTTAAAGCAAATTTCTAAGACTGTTGATGGCATGAGCTATTTTGATCCAGAATTTAGCCTTTTTCTCTTATATACAGACAAAGCAAAGCGTTGACAAGATTTTTTCTCTTCTTCCTCTAAAATGGTTGACTTTGATGAAGAATCATATCTTGTGTTTATTGAGAATTATGTGCTCCTGGGATATTTATTGACATTTCAGGCACAAGATGGATCTATACACATGTAATTGCCAGAAACTGGGAGATTTTGATTTTCCTCAACAGTTCTAATACTACTATCAATCCAATCTTAGCAAGAGTAAAATCTGGTATGGTTTTTAGGGTTGGCAATTTGGTCAGAGCCATAAATTTTTAAATATTTATACCATGTGGATTCTATTTCTTTAGGGATGCATATAGGTTTGCATATATGCAAGAAAAGTGCTAGAAGAATGTTCAGTGTAGTTTTCTTTTAAAATAGTATGTAATTGGAACTACACTAAATATCAATAAGGGACTGTCTAGATTAATCACACATCCTTGAATATTCTGTAGCATTTACAAAAAGAAGGTAGACCTGTGTGTACTAATACACATACAACTATAAACCATAAAGGAGAAAAAAAGCAGTGAGTTTCAGAGCTATGTGATGGCAGGTGTATTTAAAAAGAAATAAAATGCCATGAATAATGCAGTTAAATAGACATGAAATACATTTCAAATCTAGCTTCCAAAGTGTAGGTAATAGCTAATGTTGGTTAGGGGCTATGAAGAAAAAAGGTTGGATATATCTCAATGTTTTTCCTCTATATTTATATCATTGGATATTAATTGTTAACTAGATATAT
This sequence comes from Dipus sagitta, assembly GCA_036346955.1. Taxonomy (NCBI): domain Eukaryota; kingdom Metazoa; phylum Chordata; class Mammalia; order Rodentia; family Dipodidae; genus Dipus; species Dipus sagitta. The sequence continues at coordinate 98,590,996 of CM070776.1, forward strand.
TGTTTTTAATTAAAATTGTAACAAAAAGGAAATGAAAGCTCAATATTGCTAATCTCTGGGAATTGTTGGCAGCTGTAACATGACATTCAGATGTTACCTATCAGGATTTCTTATTGGATGGGTGTAATCACTCTGCACATAAATACATCCAAGTTTTAGTGTAGTCATCTCAAAACTGTTTATGTTAAGTGTCCTTTTAGGTATTGAGCTCTGCTTTATAGCCTGACAGCCCAAGGCATTGGGATGTTTATTGTCTCGGGCTCACAGAAAGGCTGCACTCTCCAGTCCTTCCAAACAGAGTTTAAATTAAGCAAGATTTCCCTCAGGTTATCTAATGTCACTCACCACAGGCAAGAGAAGACTATCATTCAAAGTTTTCTCCCACAGCTCACAAGGTTTTGCTTACAGTGTGAGTATAAAGACACTAGATATAAGACTTGGAAAATTTGGATTCTATTATCAGCTCATACAATTAATAATTAAGTGATAAGCACTTATCAAGCACCTGATATGCATATTAGATATTATATAACAAAAGTGTCTCATTCAACTTCTCTGAGCCTCTGAGAGGAAAAAGCTAATCATACCTGCTTTGCAAAGAATAGCAATGAGATGATGTCTTACCCTTCTATACCCTCTTGCATTGCTTAAGGAAGAAGAGGGCTTGATGACAAGAAGAACAGAAAGGAAAATATGGCCCATGCCTTGGAAAGGGACATAGGCAAATATTTTTGTATCAGTACTTAATAACACATATAGGGACCAAAAGACTGAGAAGGGAGGAGAAAGGAAAGGATCACACTGATCTAATAGACATGAAACATCCCAAAAATTTAAATTTCTAAACTAATCCCTTGGTCTTTTCATTAACCTTAATGAGATCCAATAAGAGGGATGATTTAAACATCCAATCAAGTTTCACATCTTCATTTGTCAATATGTCTTCTAGGCTTCTTCGAGAACAAAATTCGGTCACAATGGCAAACATTCCTGAATCATAAAAGAAGCCCAATAAAGGGTTAACATTCTCATGACGCAGGTCTTTCATCTGGAAAGAAGAGGAAAAGAAAGAATCACAGCTGTCTTTTTGCTCTAAGAATCACTTGGAGACCAGAGTTGAGAGCACATAAATGTCTCTTTGTCCTTTTGATTAGTAATTATGCTAAACAGAATTTGGGCCAGTGTGATCTCTAATTTAGTGATAGTCCTGTGATGATGTTATGCCATATTGCAAAAAAAAAAAAAAAAGGATATTATTAGAGCAAGCCTAACCCAGTCACATGGACCATTAAAAATCAAGAGACAGCCTGGAGTGGTGGCACATGCCTTTAATCCCAGCACTTGGGAGGATCGCTGTGAGTTTGAGGCCAGCCTGAGAATACATAGTGAATTTCAAATCAGCCTGGGCTAGAACAAGACCCCATCTAAAAAAAAAAATTAATTAAATTAAAGGAGAAGGGCAGAAGAAGTCAGGAAGATTCAACATATGAGGGCTCAGTGTGCTGTTTAGTGGCTTTGAAGAAAGAGGACCCAGGCACGGAATGTGGACAGCCTCTACAGGCAGGGAACTGTGTTTAGCTGGTGGCCTGTGAAGACATGGGTACCTCAATTCTACAACTACACTAAATTCTGCTGACAACATAAACATAGTTGGAAATGAGTCACCCCGCCCCCCCCCCCCCCCCCCGCCAAGCATTGTGAAAATAGCTCAATGCAACTCACTCCTTAACTTTAGACTTGTGAGATTCTCAGCAGAACACCCAGTTGTGATTCTGTAGACTACTGATCTACATACCTGTGAAATAACAACTGGTATTGTTTAATGTCACTAATTTTATGCTCGTTTGTTTTAGTAGCAATAGAAAATGAATGCAATAGTCAAAGTGGGAGATTTAAGGGAGGTAGCTCAGCCAGGCTTAGTGGCACATTGCTTTAATCCCAGCACTCTGGAGGCAGAGGTAGGAGGATCGCCATGAGTTCGAGGCCACCCTGAGACTACATAGTGAATTCCAGGTCAGCCTGAGCTACAGCAAGACCCTACCCTGAAAAGCAAAACTTAAACAAAAGAGAGGTAGCACTTTCAGCATACTTAAAAGTGAGTGCTGGGGATGGAGAGATGGTTTAGCGGTTAAGCACTTGCCTATGAAGCCTAAGGACCCCAGTTAGAGGCTCGATTCCCCAGGACCCACGTAAGCCACATGCACAAGGTAGCACACATGTCTGGAGTTCATTTGCAGTGGCTGGAGGCCTTGGGGTGCTCATTCTCTCCCTCTGTCTCTCCCTACCTCTTTCTCTCTGTCACTCTCAAATAAATAAAAATAAACAAAAAAAATTTAAGTGAGTGGCAAGCCTGGGACTTTTAACCTGATTTCTCTGGAATGGAGTAAAGAAAAAATAAGCTGTGTTTCTATGAATACTTCTATACTCAGCTTCTGCTACAATAATTTTCCTGTATAAACATCAGGCTATACTTTATAAAATTTGTTTCAGAAGAGCCCTCTAGAATTTTAGCTATGCTGTTTCTTTTAAGTCCATTTTTCCCATTAATGTGAGAAACATTTGGTGTCTGTGTTTGAAATGTCCAATATATGAAACCACATGCTAGAGAAGCAAAAATAAACAAAATTGTTAACATGATGAATACTCATGCCATCTATTTTCCTGAAAATAACACAATTTCATTTTTTTCTGGCTGAATAAAACTCCATTATGTCTTATATACATTTTCTTTACCCATTTATCTGTTGATAGACATCAAGGCTTTGATTTCTACAGTGGCTGCACCAGTTTATATTCCCACCAGCAGGGTATGTGGGTCTTATTTTACCTGCATCCTCACAAATATTTTTGTTCCTTTTTGTACAAATTAGCATGTTCATACATATTTTTTATTCATAGCTATAGGATAGAAAGTATGTATGTGTTTATATGACCATATATACATATGTATTTTAGTCAATATATGTATTTTAGTCAATATTCCACAGATGAGAGAAAACATGTGATGTTTATCTTTCTGAGTTGGGTTTATTTCATTTAACATGATGAAATCTCCAATTCCATCAATTTTTCTGTAAATTTCATAATTTCATGCTTCTTTACAGCTGAATAAAATATCATTGTATATAAATACCACATTCATCTTTTCCTAGGCATCTAGGCTTATTCCATTTCCTGGCTACTGTGTGTAGATATTAAAGCAATAAACACAGAAGTGCAGGTACCTCTCAGTAGTATGTTAATATAGTGAATAGGGACAAAATACCATGATTATGTGTGTGTGTGTGTGTAATGTCATAATAATAACCACTACTTTGTATATTACCTGTTAAAATATGTATACATATATACATAAAATAGAGGAAAAATAAAAATATGTAAAATGTAATCACTATCCTATACAAGCTCATACTCAATGTGGAATGATAGACAAGTAAACTGAGAATTGTATTTTATTGTGAAATGTGTTCTGAAGGAAAAGAACATGGGATGTTGAGAGAGGTCAGATGTTAAATATCTAATCCAACTGGAGGTCAGTGTCAAGGCTTCAATGAGGAACTGATATCTGGACTATTTAGGACATATAAGAGTTGACCAAGTGAAAGTGACATAATGGAAAGGCTAAGAGTTACAGACTGTTGAGCTGGGAAAACTACAATGGTTAGTTTTTTTGTTGTTGTTTTTTTTTTTTAATGGAGTATAAGGGTGAGAGTATGAAATGTCAGGCTAGAGAAATAGGCAGGAGTGACAAGCCATAGAGCTTTGAGAACCATGCTACAGAATTTGAAATTTATATTATAGGTGCCAAATAATATAATCCATTAATATTTCTATTAAAAGTGGTGTAAAGGAAGGGACAAACCCTCCATAATCACTACCAGATATCTGCTTAGATTCCCAAGTAGATAGATGGTTATGCTTTAGATCAACACAGGAGACTCAGGGAAGGTATAGTAGTAGGTGTGTTGGTAAATTTCTCATATACTGTTTACTATGAATCTGCCAGCTGCTTTCAATGCCAGCTGACAACTTAGTTATCCAGTTCTCAAGAAAACTGTCCTAGGATTTAGAGTCACCTTACTAAAAGGCTAGGTCCCACCCATAGACTTCTATAAATGTTGAACTCCCTAGCCTCAAGGAGAGATCACGGTATGACATGCGCTCCAGAATTTCTCCTTAAGATCATAGTGTCACTTGCTAGATTTCTAGCTGAGATCAAAGACTTATTTACCTTTTAGCTCTGACCTACCCTGCTTTCTTCAGTCTCTTCCCTTGAGACTAATCACTCAATAAGCAGTATGAACAAGTGTTTCCACCTTGGGCTCAGGTTTCAAACAAACTACTAAAGAAAGATGGAAAGGGAAATTTCATTCTGGGGAAGACTGATAAATTTTACATTGAAATGAGGTACCTATGGAACATCAAGGTAGAACTATTTTAGAAAGTAACTTTGGGGATTTAGAGTTCAGGAAAGAGGTATGATCTGAGAAAACAAGTATCTAAATGGCAGATAATAGCAATAGGAATGGGTGAGGTTACCTAAGGAATTGATACAGAATAAAAGATAAAGAGTACATGTGTCAACATTTAAAGGATGGACAAATGAAGAACATGTTACATAAAAGACTTAGAAGAAAGGCAAGAGACATGGAAAAAAGTTTATTTAAATTAACATTATTAACATCCTAAGACAATTTCCAGGAAAGTGAGATAAATAAAGAAAAGTCAAGTAACATGAAGAAAACAATCTCACAAATTTGACTGTTAAAATTATTAATTACACAAAGTGCCATATAAACATGTTTACACAATTGCACACACATAAAAACACATACATACAAGAATTAATTCACTCCATCTGTGTTCAGCATATGTGTATTTTACTACAAATCAAAACCATTTGAGGGCTCGAGAGATGGCTTAGCAGTGAAGGTACTTGACTGCAAAGCCTCAGAAACTAGGTTTGATTCCTCAGTACCCAGCATAAGCCAGATGCAGCATAAGCCAGATGCACAAGGTGCCACATGTGTGAGGAGTTCATTTGCAGTGGCTGGAGGCCCTAGCATGTCCATCTCCCTCTCTCTATCTGCTTCTCTCTCTCCAATAAATAAATAAAATATTTTTTGAAAAAAAACATTTGAAAAAATTTGATTCTTTACTGAACCTGTAGAGATCCTATTTTCTCATGATTCTCTAAACAATAAAGTATAATAATAAATTCTGTATCATTTATATTGTAATGGGCATTATAAATATCCAGTTGTAACTTCAAGTATATGGGAATGTGTGTATACGTTGAATTCAAAATTATATATATAATATATATATATACATATTATACATATTATATATATACATATATTTTATATATATACACACACATGGATATATACCCTTAGATACCCAAATCCATGGATGCTCAAATTCATTATAAATATATATATAATATATATAATTATATATAATATAATTATATACTTATATATAATATATAACACAATATATATAATTATATATAACATAATTATATATAATATATAGCATAATATATATAATTATATATAACATAATTATATATATTATATATAAGTATATTATTATATTATAATATATATATATAATATATATTTATAATGAATTTGAGCATCCATGGATTTGGGTATCTAAGGGTATCCTAAAACTAATACCCTGTAAATTATAAGGGAAATATATATGTGCATGCGTGTGTGTGTGTATGGGAATGGGTGTGTGTGTGTGAAACATGTGAATCAGGGAAGGGAAGGGTGTACAAAGTTTGGGATAGCATTGAAATGGCTCTGTACTGGAAGGATACCAAAATGCAGGGGATGAATAAAAGCCACTCTGTTCAAAAATATGGTGGTGAGATAAGACTAAAGACTTAGGTAAGACCCAGAACAGGCATGATCTAATAGACTATTTTAGGTTGTCTTTTTATTATATGAAAAGAGATTAATGGGACAGCCAATACCAAGTAGGATGTAGTAAGTCATGGCACTCCTAATGCCACAATTTTTGAAAACCAGATAAATTGAAAAAATATTTTTTAAGATGCTAGGTATGGTAGACACAAAAAGAGAATTAACATTCAAACAGGCAAGCGCCTCTGCAAAATAACAAGGCCATTGTCAGCCATATTTTCCTTGGGGAAATTTGCTGATTACTAACACAACCTGAAGCTTGGGCATGAGTTAACAGAACTTTGGTGGGGAACAGAATGCTCAGTGATGTTTTGGGCTATTATGAAAGACTATATCATGATTAACACATTTCAAGAGGCCTAAATGGGAGCTCATTTCTCCCATGGTATGCTTTATGAGTTTGAAGGCTGTTGTGGTTTGAGTATAAAATCCCCCCGGTAGTCTAACGTGTTTGTAAATTAGGGACCCTGCTGGTGGTGCTGTTTGGAAATGTTGTGGAATCTTTATAAAGTGGAGCATTGCTGGAGGAAGTTAGTCATTGGACGTGGGCCTTGAAGTTTTCAGCTCTTTGCCATTTGCAAAATGTGTGTTTTGCCTGCCCTGGGATGTGATACCATCTCCCTACTCCCCTCATTCATGATGGAATCCACTCCCTGAAACTATCAGTCAAAATGACCACTTTCCTGGGCTGGAGAAATGGCTTAGCAGTTAAGCACTTGCCTGTGAAGCCTAAGGACCCTGGTTCGAGGCTCGATTCCCCAGGACCTATGTTAGCCAGATGCACAAGGGGGCGCATACATCTGGAGTTCTTTTGCAGTGGCTGGAGGGCCTGGTGCGCCCTTTCTCCCTCTCTCTCTCTCTCTCTGTCTATATATATCTGCCTCTTTCTCTGTCTGTCACTCTCAAATAAATAAATAAAAATAAACAAAGATTAAAAAATAATAACCACTTTCCTTCCAGAAATTGTTTCTAGTCAGGTATATTTTCATAGATATAAGAAACTAGGTGATACAAGGGCTATGGAGGTGACTAGAAAACTTTTATAGAAAAGATTTAAGTCTCCTGTAGTCTCCCAATATTTAGGAAATGAAGCCTCACTGGATAAATGGTTGTCTTCTTCCTCAAGGTATTTGCCATCTTTGGAAGTAGTATTAGCTGAGAGAAGATGTAAAAATATTAAAGTTCAAATTTTCTGGTGTGGTCTTAATATCCCAATCATTATAGTGAAGCCTGCATTTTCCTACAGGGATATGCCTGAGAAACAGAAGAAAGTGGAATGTATCTAAGATGGCTATAGAGCCTCAATCCAGCTCAGACATCCAGCAGGCAAATGTGATTAGTCCCACATGCTTCCCATCTACCAGATGAAAAGATATAACCTTCACTGGTAGACGAATATGTTGCCTGGTGTCTGGGCAGTTTCTTTCTATAAATGTATAGTATTTAATAAAATTTAAAATTAATGGATATTTGAAGGAAAAAATCCAAAGCAAGTCAAAAGGTAATAGAGGGCTGGAGAGATGGCTTAGTGGTAAAAGTGCTTGTCTTCAAAGCCTAAGGACACAGGTTCCATTCCCTAGTACCAATATACGCCAAATGCACAAGGTGGAACATGGGTCTGGAGTTAATTTGCAGTGGCTAGAGGCCCTGGTGCAGCCATTCTCTCTCTCTCAAATAGATAAATAAATAAAACATTTTTAAAAAGCAATAGAGCCGGGTGTGATGGCATACGCCTTTAATCCCAGCACTTGGGAGGCACAGGTAGGAGGATTGCCATGAGTTCAAAGCCACCCTGAGTCTACATAGTTAATTCAGCCTGGGCCATAGTGAGACCCTACCTCAAAAAAAAAAAAAAACAAAAAAAAGAAATAATAAGTATTATTACTTAAAAAGTTAAAAAGGCAATAGAGCAATGTCTTTAAACAATTGATGGGCAAAACTATCAAGTACAGACACATATTGTTTTAAAAAAATACTTAGAGTCATTGAAGAATAAAAATAAACCTATACTAAAAAAGGAATATGAAATGGGTACAATTTCCATTTTTCTTCAAAACAAAATAAAGTTCTTCAGGTCAATACCACAGAATCCATACATTCCAAATAAGACCATTAATAATATTCAGTAACCAAATTAACCTAAGATGAAGAAAACGTTGAAATTAGAAGACTTGAACTTTAACAGAGATATTATAAATATATTAGAAGACTAAAAGGGCAATTTATGCAAAATAAATATATAATTACGGAAGATCAGCAGAGAAACCACAGCTATAGATAGAACCAGATTTAAATTGACTAATATAGAAATTTCACAAGATAGACTTAGGAAATGACAGAAGAACAATGTAGTTGAAGGTGGATCAATAGAAAATTTCTTAATCTGGGGACTAGGGAGATAACTCTGTGGGTAAAGTGCTTGACTCACAAACAGGAGGACCTGTATTCAATTCCCAGTACCCCTGTAAAATGCTAAGCATGGTGGTGTACATCTGTGATCCCAGCACTGAGGAGAAGAAAACAGGTGGATCCTTGGGTTCAATAGCCAATCAGCCTAGACTAATTAATGAGTTCCAGGCTAATGAGAAACCCTGTCTCTAAAAGGAGGTGAGCAGCATACCTGAGGATTTACACCCAAGGATGTCTACAGGTTTGCACACTCTCACTGCATAAACTGGCTCATGGACACACACACACACACACACACACACACACACACACACGTCATCAGGACATATATGAATATGAGCCCTCCTCCCCACCCACAAAATAAAATGTCTCAATTGGAAGTATAGAAAAAAAAGATTAGAGGAGAGGCTGGCTAGAGGCTCCAGGATCAGTGGGACAATATTAAACAACATATTTAACTCTTGCTTCAGGAAGATATAAAAGAGAATGCAGGGGTTGGAGAGATGGCTTAGCAGTTAAGCGCTTGCCTGTGAAGCCTAAGGACCCTGGTTCAAGGCTCGATTCCCCAGGACCCGCGTTAGCCAGATGCACAAGGGGGCGCATGCGTCTAGAGTTCGTTTGCAGTGGCTGGAGGCCCTGGCACGCCCATTCTCTCTCTCTTTCTCTGACTCTTTCTCTCTATATCTGTCACTCTCAAATAAATAAATAAAATTAAAACAAAAAAAATTTAAAAAAGAGAACGCAGAAAAAAAGAGATACAATGAGAAATAGTGACCCAAAACACAGGAAATTGGTTAGAAGCATCAAAATAAATGTTTAAAAAGTGAACCGAACCCTAAACAGAATGAATATAAATAAAACAACTTAGATGTATCACATTCATTTCTTCTGATCCAAAGATCAACTTAGAGATCCAAGGAGCTCAGTGAACCCAAGTAGGTTCAATACAAAGATGACAGCTCAATATGTACTAGTAAAATACCTGAAATCTAAAATAAATTGTTAAAAATAGGAAACAAATAGTACATTTTACACAGAGCAGAATGAATAATGGCTGCTTTCTCATCAGAAATTAGGAACTGTGGAAAACTATGGAAATAATTAAAATTCCAAAAGGGAAAAAAATCCCAGCAAATTCATGACTTTGCCTTCTACAAAATATCCTTCAAAATTGAAGACATTATCACATACACAACATTTCAGCATGAGTACTCCTGCAATGTTATCAATGTGAAATGGTAACTTGGCTCTATTAAGAAAAAATGAAAACTATCATATATAGGGCTAGATAGATGGCTTAGTGGTTAAGCGCTTGCCTGTGAAGCCTAAGGACCCCGGTTCGAGGCTCCATTCCCCAGGACCCACATTAGCCAGATGCACAAGGGGGCGCATGCGTCTGGAGTTCGTTTGCAGTGGCTGGAGGCCCTGGCACGCCCATTCTCTCTCTGTCTCTATCTGCCTCTTTATCTCTCTGTCACTTTCGAATAAATAAATAAAAATAATTGAAGAAAATTCTTTAAAAAAAGATCACATATAGCAAATTTGTTGGTAAATATAAAAAAATGCATTTCAGTCTCTCATTAACTATAAAATACATATATGAATGTTTAAAATAAAATTTAACCCTGTATTATATTGATTATAACATATATGAAGGTAATCTATATGCCAACAATAGAACAAAGAATGTAGGCAAGTTAAAAAAGAGCAATGCTTTTACAAATTTTACAAATTTTGTATATTTAGGTAAAATAATATAATATTAACTCCTATATTGTGACAAGTTCAAGATAATAAATATACAGAAATTTCTAAAACAACCCCTAAAATGCAAAGAAATATAGCTAAAATAAAAAATAGGAAACAGCTTTTTCAGAAGTCTCCATATTGCTTTCCAAAGTGGTTTACCATCCTACATTCCCACCAACAGTGGATGAGTGTTCCTACTTCTCCACATCCTCACCAGCATTTATTTTTATTTGATTTTGGAGATCAGCACAGAGAAAAATCAACTCCTACCAAATCAGAGAGCCAGAGCCTCAGAGGTCCCCAATACCTCATCACTGAAGCAGACCAAAAATGAACCCAACATGGCTCAGGGAAACTTTGCGGAAGAGGGGGCGGAAAGAATGTCAGAGCCACATGTTGGGTCATGATATGCAGAGACATTTAGCTTACCCATAACTGTGGGCTAACTCCACAATGCATGACCCGTATACCTCAACAAGGAGGAGCCAAGGGGAGGGGGTAGGTCATGGATGAGCCTAATAATGGCACCAAACTGACTGTATTTGCTGAATACAAAACTAACTAATAAAGAAAAAAATAGGAAACAAATTGTAATACAAAAAAATATTTTGAAGCCAGGTATGGTGGTGCATACCTTTTATCCTATCACTTGGGAGGCAGAGGTAGGAAGACTGTCATTAGTTTGAGGCTACCCTGAGACTACATAGTGAATTCCAGGTCAGCCTGGGCTAGAGCAAGATCGTACCTCAAAAAAAAAAAAAATTGAGCCCAACAAAAGTCAATAAGGGGCTAGACAAAGAAATTGATGATATGGCCGGGCATGGTGGCACATGCCTTTAATGCCAGCACCCTGGAGGCAGAGGTAGGAAGATGGCCATGAGTTTGAGGCTACTCTTAGTCTACATAATGAATTCCAGGTCAGCCTGAGCTAGAGTAAGACCTTACCTCAAGAAAGGAAGGAAGGAAGGAGGGAAGAAAGAAAGAAAGAAAGAAAGAAACAAACAAACAAACAAACAAACAAACAAAAAATAAATTGATCAAAGATAATAAAAATTTCAACTATATCAATTAATGCCCCAAAACTCCATGTTCAAAATTATTAGCAGAGTGAAAGAGGGCATTTCATAGCCATAAAAGAATTAAGATATAACTATTATAGTCATGCACTTGTGATGGGATCTTGGAGCTGAATCATAGAAGATCACAAGAAGCAGATTTTGCATATTATCAATTGTGTTGAGTAATATCATAGGTACCACACAATAATAATATAGGTATTTCCAAAATGGAAATCAGAAAATTCCCCACGTTATGGATTTTTTTGTAAATACCTACATTATTATTGTGTGGAGGGTCTCTGTGGAGGGGGAAGTACAGGGAAGAAGCTAATGATAGTACCAACATGGCTGTATACACACTATGTACATAACTAAGTAAAAAAAAGACATTGTATATCTAATAAAAAATTAAGAGTCCAGTAACATACATGTATTTCCTTAACAACAGAACATCAAAGTATATGAAAGAAGAAACCCAAAGAACTAGATAAGAGAGAAATTTCAATGAAATTGAAAAACACATATTGAAAAGAATGTAGTAAGGTTATACAAGATCAAAATGATCCTATCAATCAATTCTCCAGATAAACATAGATGCAAAAATCTTTAAAATATATTATCAAACATTATTTAGCAATATATTAAAAGGAAGAGCAAGTGGAATTTATTAGGGATATATTCAAATTTGCTTAATAATTTAAAATAATATAGTTTAATATACTAAGAGAATAAAAGCATAAAATGGGGCTGCGGTGGTAGCTCTTAAATGTGCTTGCTTACAAAGCCTGATGGCCTTGGTTTGATTCCCCAGTACTCATGTAAAGCCAGATGCACAAATTGGCTCATGTATTAGCAGCTTGTTTTCACTGGCAGGCGGCCCTGATGCAGTCTCTCTCTCTCTCTCTCTCTCTCTCTCTCTCTCTCCTATTTCAAACAAATAAATAAATAATACTTTTTAAAATGATAAAACCAACAACTACCAGAATATGTAGCAATTTTTTTTGGGGGGGGGTTTCAAGATAGGGTCTCACTCTAGCACAGGCTGACCTGGAATTCACTATGTATATTAAGGGTGGCCTTGAACTCATGGCGGTCCTCCTACCTCTGCCTCCCAAGTTCTGGGATTAAAGGCATGCACCACCATGCCCGTTGCAAAAAAATGGTTTTGAGAAAATGTAAAACTTCATGGTTCACAAAAAAAACCCCACAGAAGTAGAAGGAACATGTGTATATGACACACAACTAACATTAGCTATAAGAGCCCAGCATTTAATTCTTTTCTTCTTAAGCCAGGAACATGGGTTACTTGTATACAATAATTTTGGAATAGTTCCAAATAACTGATGAGAAAAAAATTTTTAACCTAAATTAAAGTATATACCACATTAATGGTCTGGAATGCTCAATTCTGCTAAGATGATCATTTTATTTATCTATGCATTCATTTATTTATGGGATTTTAGAGTCAGGATCCCATTATGTAACCTAGGCTGGTCTAGAATCTGCTTTGCAGCCCGGTTGGCTTCAAGCTCACAACTCTCCTCCCTCATCCTCACAATAACGTGACCATTTACTTGAATTTATTTATAAGTTAATTGTAATCAACAACAAAAGTTGAAGTCATAGGCAAGTTGATTCTGCAACCGATCAGCAATTCAAAGAATATATCAACATAAATAACTCCTGAAAAAGAACAAGCCAAGGATAAGCACACTACTTCACTGCAGGAGGACCTACTCTAGAACTATAATAATCATTAAAATGTGGTATGGGTTTTCATATGTCATAGGAAAATCTACTTTCTTGAATAATGGCACACAGAGAAGTCATACATTTTTACGAGAAAATTTTCAGTGTCAGGGATGGGATACCTTCCAGTGAGTTGTTGGCCAGGGAGGTCCCTGTTGCCTCCAAAACATTATAGGCTATTGCCAAGGTTTCCTGTGAGAAAGAGACAGTAAGACGCTATTGCTGAAGACTTCACATGCCTGAGCAACAAAGTCACTGAGAAATCAAGCTGGTGCTGAGCAGAAAACCTTCTTCTTGTAGCCCAGCCAACTAAAACCTGGAAAAAGATGCACTGTATGCAGCCTTATGGGAGACAGAAGTCATCAGCAGTGAAAACAGTGGACACTGGAAATCTCAAGTTTGTCCAGACAGGCCAAATGACTGAACAAGTGTAATAGTGGCATGTCTGCTCTGGGGGAAACCAACTCCTCTCTAATTGGACTGAAGGCCTGCTCTATGGGAGGGAATGCATGCCTGGTACTGAAAACCTAATCAAAAGCCTATGGCAGGGGAGGTCATGAGTCTTAGGTGTATAAAGCCTGTTCTTGTCTGGATAAATGCATATATTACTCTCACCAAATTGCCCTGAAAGCACTACACTTAATGTTCATACTCATATATTAATGCTACTCTCACTTCTGGTTAGAGAAGCTTCTCATTTCAGATGGCAATGACCACTGGGATGACCCAAAAGGCAACATAGTGCTGAGAAGAAGGGATGGAGGAGTGTCCAGCACTGAAACATCTCACACCCTCCAAGGCTCAGGGACCATTGCGGAAGAGGTGGCAGAAAGAATGTAAGAGCCAAATGAAGGGTGCCGCTACTTACAATGCAACTGTCTACACAGAAACTAGCCTTGATATCCAAGACCTCACAGTGCCTAGCAATACCTACATAAGACCCTCATAATAGGAGAAAAAGATGATGACATCAAATTAAAAATTAAAAGAGAGACTAATGGAGAGAGGGATGGGATATGACAGAGAGCCAGAGTTATGAAGAAAGAGGGGGAGGGGAGTGAAATATCATGGTTTGTTGTCTGTAAGTATAGAAGTTGTCAATAATATATATATATATTAAATTAATTAAATTATATTAAATTTATATATATATATATATATATATATATATATATATATATATATTAAATGTGGTACAGGCATTAGGAAATACTAATGAGTGATTCAAACAGAATAGGGAGTTCAAGAGCATCCCATGGCATATATGGTCAATAATTTTCACCAAGTTGCAAAGTCAGTTTGGTGGGAAAGTAAATTTTCTACTCCATCAGTATAGAAAATGGGATATCTCTATGAAAAAAAAGGAGCCCCAATTACAAGAAATAATTCAACATGGATGACAGATCATCATATATGGATGACAACCCACTACAAAGAGAGCAAATGTGAGAGTGAGCGAGCGGCAGAAGATGATAATAAATCAGACAAATGGACTTTTTGAAACTAAAATTTCTGTTGATCAAAATAATCATTAAGGTCTGGATAGATGGCCTAGAGGTTATTGCACTTGCCTGCAAAGCCTAAGGACCCAGGTTTGATTCTCTAGTACCCATACAAGCCAGATGCACAAGGTGGCACATGTGTTTGGAGTTCATTTGCAGTGGCTACAGGCCTTGGAATACCCATTCTCTCTCTCTCTCTCTCTCTCTCTCTCTCATCTCATAAATAAATAAAATATTTTTAAAATAATCATTAATAGAAAACACATAACAATAACTGATAACAAGGATGCGAACCACTGGGAGCGCCTTTACAGTGCTGGTGGGAATGTAAACTACTCTAGTCACTAAGGTAGTCAGTATGGAGGGTTTTTTTTAATATCATTCTTTTAAAATTTTTTTTGTTATTTTTTATTTATTTATTTGAGAGTGACATAGAGAGAAAGAGGCAGAGAAAGAGAGAGAGAGCGAATGGGTGCACCAGGGCCTCCAGCCACTGCAAACAAACTCCAGACACGTGCGCCCCCTTGTGCATCTGGCTAACGTGGGTCCTGGGGAATGGAGCCTCGAACCGGGGTCCTTAGGCTTCACAGGCAAGCACTTAACCACTAAGCCATCTCTTCAGCCCACTATGGAGGTTTTTAAGAAAACTGAAAATACATCTGCCATATGAGCCAGCTACACCACTCCTGTGTATTTACTAAAATGATTCCAAGTTAGCATATCAGAGAGATTCTTGCACATCAATGTTTATTATAGTCCAATTTACAGTACCTAAATGATCAGACCCAATCTATGTCCATTAGGAAAGCAATAAAGAAAATGTGATAGATATGAACAGTGGAAATTTTTAGCAACAAAGAATGAAGTCATGTCACTTGCAGGAAAGGGATACAACTGGAGATACTCATATTAAGCAAATTAAATCAGTCTCAGAAAGACAAATATTGTATATTTTCTCTCAGTTGCTTTTCCTAGACTTTATATAAATATATAAATCAGGTATACACAGATGACATGAAGCTAGAAGCAAATTTCTCTATGGGATCAAAGGGGACTAATAGGAGAAGAGGATTGCACAAGGACGGAGTAGCTGGGAATGGGGGTGGGAAGTAGACTCAAAGTATGTTGTATATCTTAATGAAAGTGACCTGATATAACCCAGTTCAATAAAATTAAAAGTTAAATAAAAGAAAGAAAATATGAAAAATCATAGGAATGGTAATTGTCAGAAGACTAGGTTTGAGGAAAAGAGGTTTTGTTTAAAGAGTACAGAATTTTGGATTTGCAAGATAAAAATTTTTACAGATCTATTTCACAGCAATGTGAATAAGCTTACCTACTGAATTGGGCAATTAAAATGGTTATCTATTTATTTATTCTTTTCTGAGACAGGGACTTGCTGTTTTATGTTATGTTTTTATTATAATAAAAATTAGAGTTACATTATTTAAAATACCAAAATAATAGAAAAATGTCTGTTAATAGGAAAATAATAAATTGTGAATAGTCATTTGAACATACTACTAGCTTGGTCTGGTGTCACAGGGTTATAATCCAAATTATTTAGGAACCTAAAAGAGGTTTTCAGATATAACTCAGTGGTAGAGTGCTTGCCTAGCATATGGAGCCAGAGAATTTAATTCCTTGTACAAAATAAATAAAAGAAAACATAGATGATTTAAAAACAGGATACTGTTATAGAGCAAAGTTATGGATTAAATCTGAAAATTTACAATGTTCAAAGAAAGTAGACACAAAAGGATACTGTAACATTTCACCTATATGAAATCAATAATTGGGAAAATTACTATTTTATGTTAATAGAAATCAGAACAATGGTTGTCTTTGGAATAAGAAAAATAATTGAGGAGGAAAGGGGACCTTTCAAGGGTGATGGGCATAAACATTTTGTTTGCAGAATGGTTAGTTACATAGATATATGCAACTGTGAAAATGTAATGAAAGAAATATCTAAGATATATAAATTTTATATTATGTTAATTATGCCTGAATATAAACATTTTAAAGAAATAATAAGGCATTATGCTAAGTAAAATGAAAGTATGTTAGGGCTAACTCCACAATGCATGACCCGTATACCTCAACAAGGAGGGGCCAAGGGGAGGGAGTAGGTCACGGATGAGCCTAATAATGGTACCAAACTGACTGTATTTGCTGAATACAAAACTGACTAATAAATAAGAAAAAAGAAAAAAAAAGAAAGTGTGTGGTTCTACTTAGATAAGGCATCTAAAGTATTCAAGGTCATAAAAACAGAGACTAGAAATGTGTTCATGTGGGGCTGATAGGAGGAAAAGAGGAATTGTATAATAGGTATAGAATTTCAGTTTTGTAAGATAAAATGTTCTGAAGATCTATGCACAACAATGCAAACGTACTTAACACTGGAACTGCACCTGCTATGATGGTGATGTTTATGTTGTATGCTTTTTACCACAGTTTTTATAAAAAGTAGCATAACCCTATAAATCCACTACAATGGCCAAAGTAAAAAAGACAAAGAAGAGGATGTAGCTCAGTGATACATCACATTCTCCCTACAGAATACCCTGATTCAATCCCCACAAGTGGGAATAGAAAACACTGGCAAGGTCACACATTGGCAATGATGCAGAGAAAGGAGAATTTTCACAACTTTCATGCATGAGAGCAAAATGGGAAAAACATTTGACAGTTTTTTATCAAGTTAAATGCCCACTCTCCTTTAAGGTAGAATTTCCACTCCTAGGTGTTTATCTGAGAGAAATTAAAGTGTGTAGCCATAAAAACACTCTCAGACAAAAGTGATCCTATCACTGTATCACCAATAGCCAAAACTGGATCCTGCCTAAATGACTATCAGTAAGAGAACATAAATTATGTTCTACTTATATAAAGAAAGGCTACCCAGAAATAAAAAGAATCTTTACATGTAATAAGATGCCTGAACACCAGCCTTTATAGTGTATAATTCCACTTACATGTGGTAATATGACAAGCAAAATCAAAGGAAACAAACAGAAAGACAGAACAGTGGTTGCCTGTGGACAGGGAAGCACGAATTTGTTAAGGGACAAAGGAGAACCTTGTGGAGAGAAAGGATTGTTTTATGTCAGGGGTCAGAGTCTTTTTTTGTAATGGCACACATAGTGAAATAGTAAATATTTTAGGATTTGCTGACCATATATGGTTAATGTTGCAAAAAAAATTGTTTCCCTTTTTTATAACCCTTTTGGAAGTGTAAAATACATTATTCCCTTCCAGTCAGCAAAAAGCAAGCTATAGCTACCATAGTTCTATAATTCTTATTCTATACCATGTCATTATATTATAATATTAGAGGAAAATATCGGCATTTCAAAAATAAAATCTATAAAATACTAACTGCATTGATGATATAGAGAATGGGTAGGAATATAGATGAAATAATAATGATAGAATACTGACCATTATTGAGGGTCAATGTTTGAGCACATATATGTTGATATACTATTCTGTTTATTTTGTATATATTTTAGTTAAAATAATAGAAAACCTCTTTTAAACAAGAAAAGAAAGGAGTTTGGGAAATGGCTCAGCAGGTAAGAGCACTTGACACCCAAGCATGAGAGTCTGAGATGGCCTGAGGAAGACTAAGATCAAATCCCCAACACCCACATAAAAAGGTTGAGGTGGTTATACAGACCTGTAACCCCAGTCCTCTGAGAAGCAGAGACAGTATAATCCCTGGGGATTTCTAGCCAGCCAGTCTAAACAAACACAGTAGCTCCAGGTTCAGTGAGAGACTCCTTCTCAAGAATATAAACAGAAGAGCAACAGATGAGGACACCCAAAATTCCCCTCTGGGCCTCCACACATGTGCACTTGGGGCATGTGCACCTGTACACACACATGCGTACACCATACAAACACATGTCATACCACAGAAAGAAAGAAAGAGAGAGAGAAAGAAAGAAAGAGAGAGAGAGGGAGTGTGGGAGGGAAGGAGGGAGGGAGGGAGGAAGGAAGGAAGGAAGGAAGGAAGGACAGACCCTGGAATATAGCTGAAGCCGTGCTTAAGTAGTGACTATTCATAGCAGTCGTCATTATTTATAAAACAAGGATTGTTAAAATTAACTATCAAAGCTTTTAACTAAAAAAGCAGAAAGAGCAATAAATTAGACCCTAAGAAAGTAAAAGTGAGAAAAACAAATACAAATCAGTGAGATAGGAAGCAGACATACAACACGAAATAATAAAATCTAATGTTTTTTGAAAGAAAAGATTAATAAACATCCTCTAGCAAAGCTGAAAAGAAAAAAGCAAATATAACTTATCAATATCAAAAATGAAAAGGTGGCTGGGCGTTGTGGCACATGCCTTTAATCCCAGCACTCGAGAGGCAGAGGTAGGCGGATCACCATGAATTCAAGGCCACCCTGAGACTACAGAGTGGATTCCAGGTCAGCCTGGGCTAGAGTGAGACCCTACCTCAAAAATAAAAAGAAAGAAAAGGTGGACATCACTACAGATTCTAAAGATAATTAAGGGCTGGAAAGATGTAACAGTAGTTAAGGAGCTAGCCTGCAAAGCCTAACAATCCAGGTTCAATTCCTCAGTACCCACTTATAGCCAGATGCACAAAGTTGTACATGCATCTGGAGTTCATTTGCAGGAGCTTGAGGTACTGGTATGTGCTCACTTGGTCTCTCTCTCTTGCTAAAATCATGAATGGTTGTGGGAGTTCTGATAGGAGGTGATGACAGAATCTCCCAGGTTAATAATAGTATAAATAGAGAAAAAGAAAGACACAAGAGATTTAAGGAGAATGGAAAAGCTATGAAGTATGAGTTGTAGAAAATGAATTAATCAAGGCTGGAGAGATTGCTTAGTGGTTAAGGCATTTGCCTGCAAAGCCAAAGGATTCCGGTTTGACTTTCCAGGACCCACGTAAGCCAGATGCACAAGGGGGTGCATGCATCTGGAGTTCATTTGCAGTTGTTAGAGGACCTGGCATGCTCATTCTGTCTGTCTGTCTCTCTCTCTCTCTCTCTCTCTCGTTTTCTCTCTTCCTCCTTCTCTCTCATAAATAAATAAATAAATAAATAAGAGTTAACCAATGAAATATAATTGGCTTACAAGACAATGTTAAGGGGAATTTATATATAGCAAACCATGCTTTTATACTGCAAACAATATAGCTTGCTTCATGAGTTTCTGCCATAATATTTGGCTATTTAAGTACAGACTAAAGTTAAGTATTGAGATCACCTAAGGACTAGAGTTTTACAAAAGTGTCTGATCAAAAAGACATAAGCAAAATTTCATTTAAATGATGGATTATGCAATATAAGTTTAAAAAAGTAAACAAAAGACAGGCTTATGGGTTGGGAAAAAGTGGAGCTCAATAGACTAAAGTCTTGATTTGGTCACATAGACAACACTGTATCTAAAGAAGATTATAGTCAGAGTGGAACATTTGAATTTATGATTCTGGAGGTCAATGAAGCAATTCAGTAGCAGTTAGAGACAACAAAGAAGCCCAAGGTATGATGGCTGCAATGGTTTATCAAACTAAAATGGGAGAGCAGATTATTATAAATGACATGGCAAAGAAGCAAATAATCAAAGCATTTGGTTTTCTATACAAACATTGATATTACTAGGATAATAGTAGGCCTTGTAGTATAGAGGAGGATCATGAGTCAGATACCAAAATATTCAACAAATAAGAAATAGTGAATGGAACTGGGCGTGGTGGCACACGCCTTTAATCCCAGCACTCGGGAGGCAGAGGTAGGAGGATCGCCGTGAGTTTGAGGCCACCCTGAGACTCCATAGTGAATTCCAGGTCAGCCTGGGCTAGAGTGAAACCCTACCTCGAAAAACCAAAAAAAAGAAAAAAGAAAAAAAGAAATAGTGAATGGGAGGGATACATCAGAGAAAATTAATGGAAAGAGTACATAACAGTAATAGGTAGTGGAGAAAGTGCTAAAATAGAATGGCATTGGCTTTAAGTGTGTGTGTGTGTGTTTGGCTCCAGATACTCTACATATGTCTTTTAAGGAGTGTAGGAAACACACCAGACAGTTCCAAATGACAGGGAAGAATATGAAGTAGGAAATACAGCCTGATTTTTCGTGCATACACTTGCAGACGTTGGTATGTTAAAAAATGTTGAAAATTTTGGCATTCTGACTCCAGTTGTTTGCTCTCCAGTGACATCTCATTATGCTCTGTTCATATCTACATCTGGTTCATCGAGACCTTGTTTCTATTTTGATCCATGGTACCCTGTCTCAGCACTTCAAGTACATGAATGTATATAAGTCTTCAAGATAGTACCAGACACACAGTGATAGTATGGTCAGATCTACCTCCTGGTTTATAAAAGAACTAGAAAGTAGTTAGAGAGTTTGAACATGGTGACATCTGAAATATCCTGGCCTTCCCTCTAGTGTTGAGTTACTGTCTACCTGATATGGTCATACATGTCAATGGAGAGAATACATGACAAGGTGTCATGAAAATAATGGAGGCAGTTTTTTCAATATTAAAGAAGGAACTAGCAAATATCAGAAAAAGGAAAACATTTAAAAAATTTAAAAGAAGACTGGGAAGATAACACTTGTATGCAAAGCCTGCCCCAGGTTGAATTTCATAGCACCAACTTAAAGCTGGAAGTTTGTTTGCAACACCAAGAGATTCCAGCACACCAGTATACACACACACACACACACACACACACACACACACACACACACACACTAAATTAATAGAAAGAGCTGGTCATGGTGGTGGCTCACACCTGCAATCTAGCTCTTGGAAGGCTAATACAGAGGATCACTATGAGATTGAGGCCAGCCTGAGCAACAGAGTAAGATCCTATCTCAAAAAAAAGAGTAGGCTGTTTCAAACTGTCTCCCCACAAATTTTGTATAAATTAAATGGGGAAACATGTAATTCACTAATAGAGAAAGTAGGTAGACAACATTTCAGCCAAGTAGCCAATGTTAACATCATTCACCAATAATGGGATATCAATATTGAAATTTTCCTGGGAGGAAGTGCACTGATAATGACCCAGCATCACTTCTGAAGTTACACAAATAAAGCTGTATAGTCTAATCATGGAGAACATTGGAAGGAAGGAACCAATAAGGAAGGACAATCTACCAAACAAATGAACTGAGTTCTTCAAGAATATTAAGGTGAATGGGCCTGATATGGTGGCACATTCCTATAATCCCAGGTAATAGAAGGAGGATCAGAAGTTCAAGGTTATCCTTAGCTACATAGTGACTTGAAGGCCAGCCGTAGTTACATGAGACCCTGCCTGGAAAAATAAATACAAAGTGTAACTATAATTTGACCCCTTCTTTGATTCCAATTCTCATTCTTTGATTCTTATAATTTTATCTCGTGTCCCAAGATTATACATGGCTGGTAACAACCCTGCACGTTCCTTGCACGGGCTTACTGAGTGCTCTTCCTAACCAGCTAGTATTACTTCAGAGAATGCATTGATTTTAGTAAGAATATATATCAATGAGGGTTTCTCATACCATTTCAAACACGTCACTTGCACTTGATTTGATGGATTTAGTGTCCCCAAAATCTCCAAGGGGGATCTTTTTCAGCCACACCCAGTCACCCTAGAAAGAAAAGGTAGAGAAAGTGATAAGACTTAGTCACCGACAGTTTTAGAGTAATATCTCTTCCAACTGAAGTGTTGAGTAATATTAACAACTCAAATAGACTTTTTCTTTCCTTTCCAACACTCTACTCCATGGAAATTTTGTAGTTTAAGCTAAAATGATCTCATAAAACAAGTTGAAGTTAAAATCACCAGTGAACTTGAGACAGGAAAACAATTGCATGTATGCAGATCCCAGAAAAAGCAATGATACCACTCTCTGAAATGCCTCCTTTAACTAACTGCAGGAAGCACTGGGTCATTTCATTTATTCAGAGCTAAGTTATGTAGCAGCAGGCTTTCTTCGATTAATGGTGATGGCTGGTGGTTGCAATTCCCACTGCCTTGAGGCATCTGTGGTGAGAGATGCAGGGCAGGAGATATAGTGCAGTGAACATTTCCAGCATTTACCGTGATCATTTTTTTTCTCTTATGGGACAGGCCATAGGGAAGGTGTTCTTATACCTTAATTATAACTTGACTGGTTTAAATGTAAATTAAACACATTTAATTTCAATGTTCAAATATACTACTCTAGTAATATGTTGTCTAAATGCTTTCAAAAGTCCAATTCCAATTGTTTTATTCATAGTTATTTTATTTACTAATTTTACATGTTAATGGGTCGAGACAGATAACCTGGTACTTATATACAATGTGCAAAGATCAAATCCAGGTATTTAGTATTGCTTCTTGACTTGTGAAATTAAGAAAAGAAAACCTGCAATTTCTAAGATCATTGTCACGTCAAACACAATAGTGTTATTGTCTTCATTTCCTCATGAGTGCCTGATACATTATTTGCTTCATGTGCATAGCCTCAAGGATTCATCAGTCATCAATCCCTATTAAGTTCTGTCTAACCCAATTTTTTTTAAAGAGCAACATAAATATAGATCTCTTTTTTCTCTGAGATAATGATAATGCCTTACATGTGCACAGTGCTCTTTACTCTTCAAAGTGTCTGCATGTCTATTACCTATAGCCTGGAGATTCCATTTACAGGATGCACCAACTTGTCATCAAGTAGTAACAATAAAGCAAAGAGCTCTGTTCAATCAAATTCTGAAAATAGAAGAGTGTAACCACTCTCTTGTTAAGGAATATACCTGCCTGTAGCTGCACACTGGAAAGCTGCCAAAGGCAAGGGCTAATGGTAGCTGCAGGCAACTCAGTAACTTGCCTGCACTTTGCATTAGAAAGCATCTGATAGCCTATGTGTTCAAAGCCCTACAACAAGGGAATGGCTCCAGGAGACCTTCTATAACTGGACAAAACTGCATGAGCTGAGCTATTATCTTTGGAGTTCAAGTTAGTCCAAGATCAGTGGCTACCCACAGCAGAATGCTCAAAGCATTTTATCAAGCAGTTTTGCAAATGTAATCTTGGACCAGCTGCATCAGTTTCACCTGGGAACTGCTTAGAGAGGCCAAGACTCAAGTTCTATCTTCCACCTAAGGAATCCAAAAGTGTAGGGTTGGGGCTAGCAATCTGGACATTATCAAGTACTACACTTGATTCTGCTCCATATTGAACTTTGCACCCTACTGTACAGCCTTCCCTTTGCTTCATCTTTATGATGTTACCTTCATTAACACCCTCCCTGTTTACCTCATACTAAGATTTTTCTCATCAAACTGTCTCAGCCAGGAATCTATAACTCATTCATAAAAGTCAGAAGGGTCTGGCACAAGCTTAAAATTTTTAACCTTTCAAAAGATGCTGCCCTTTGTAATGATCAAAGGTTAAGCCTTAAACTGAAAGAATGAAACTCTGCCTTGGATTTTGTAAAATCAGCCAATGTATGTGATATACCAGTGGACAAAAAAAAAAAAAAAAATGCGTTCCCAGCCCATTCACAACTATGTTACTTGGCCCACAGTGACTACTACGTACTATGGTACCTTAGTGCTAATTAGAAAAGAGTGTGTTCCCTTAAATAAATAAAAAAAAAAGATATACTGTGCTGAAGAGACAGCTCAGTGTTTAACGCAATTCCTATGCAAGCATGAGGGTCTGAGGAAGCCTGAAAGAACACTGGAGATTCCACCTCAGACCAACATAAACAGCTGGGCATGGCCACACATATCTGAAGCCCCAGTCTTATGGGGAGCAGAGAACAAAGAATCACCAGGCCTTGTGAAAAAAAAAAAAAAACTCATTCAAAAGCTCTGGGATCAGTAAGAGACTCTGAGTCATTGCTGGGACACAACACCTGGCCAAAAGCAGACTATGGGAGGAAAAGAGAGCTTCATCTTGGCAGGGAAAAGCATGGTACAAGCGGACAGCTGAGCATCACATTGCCGGGTGGAAGTAGTACTGGCAAGGGCACCTGGGCTATCACACCATTAATCCCTCCCCGAGCGGCTCACCTCTTCCAGGTCCAACCTCCCAAACTGCCATCAGCTGAGGACCAAAAATTTGAAATATGAAGCTATGGGGACATCTCATCCAAACCACCACAGCAGGTGAGTACACCCTGCCACAGACAAGCACATGAGGCACCACAAGTGCATGTACACATGCATGCACCCTGCATTACACACACACACACACACACACACACACACACACAATTATACACACAAGCAAAAAGATATCTTAATTCTATATTTTATTGTGCACTTTGTGATATTGAGCAGTTGCCTTACATGCATATATGTTTTGCCCTCACATTTACTCACCCACACCCTGATCACAAGGAGGCACACCCCACTAGAAGCATGGGGGTTCTGAATATCACCAGGCCCTTCCTGGCAAGGTAAACCCCTTTGTAGGTTTGGAGCCAAGATATCAAGTTAGGAGTGAAAAGCTGGACTTGGATTCCCAAGAACACTAGGCAGAAAGGAGGGGTAACCTCAAGGAATTTCTAGAGCATAGTCAAAATCAGGCATACCAAGTTCCCATGTATTTACCAGTGACTGACTATATGCATAGTTGTGTATGTTGGTATAGAAATAGATAGGAGTTGGCCTGTATACCCCAGCCATTCCAGAATGAGGCTGGGAGGCCAGAATGTCTGTATCTGCTTCTGTACAACTCTCATTTAAATGAGACTATGTCTTCACTGTGAATAGAATGCTCTTAGACATGATATCCTTGTGCAGTGTACAACAGGAACATCACTATGGTAGTGCTGACTTTGCCTTAAAATTGTTCCCGATATCCTCTTAATGGAATTAGCCCAATTGGAGCCAAACCCAGTTGAGTTGACCTTCTACCTGGATTATTAACTGCCACAAGTAGCTAAGAATAGCTTTGTCCTGCAAAATTACTGAATTTGGGAGCTGGAAAAGTTCTTGGGTATATCTAATGCAATCCCATCATGTTGTCATAAGGAACCTGAAGCCTCAAGACATTGACTTGTCTATGTTCAGAAGACAAGGGAACAACAGAGCAAAAGCTGAACCTATCACTCCCAGTTTGTTGCTCTCTCCCTTTACCAGGCTTCCTGTGTTTGGAGGATTTGTGTGTGTTTAAAATTTAGTTCTTGCCGGGCATGGTGGCGCACGCCTTTAATTCCAGCACTCGGGAGGCAGAGGTAGGAGGATCACCATGAGTTCGAGGCCACCCTGAGACTCTATAGTGAATTCCAGGTCAGCCTGGGTCAGAGTGAGACCCTACCTTGAAAAAAAATTAGTTCTCACCAGGTTTATAAGTAAATTTTTTATTGAGTCCATGTACATTCTAGTTGGTTAAAAATGAAAAAAAAAAGGAGAAAATAGGCAGGTTTATCTTCACCACACATGCACTATTTGTTTTTTGTTTTCCTCTAAAACGGAATGATAAAATACTTCACTCATCACTCACTTTTTAATTAAGAGGAAGAAACATCAAACTCTATTCACTAAAGTTTTCAGAAGTAATTTAAAGTCCATCTGTTTTGCCCTAAGGCCATGGTGTATTAACTAAGAGACAAGAGAACAAGGTCTTGGACCTGGCTGTGCTTCAAACTCAAGGGTGGCCTTAGCACGACCACTTAATCAGCCTTCACTTCCGTTTCCCCACCTTTAGAGCTGGGGTTACTACATTATTTCTCAGTCCTTTTCAGCTTTAATGATGAGAAAGAGAATGTGAGTTGTGGAATGGAGAGGAATAATGAGAGAAAAATGTCACAGGTGGTGGGGAGTCCGAAAAAAGACAATGAATGGAAAGAGAAAAGTGAGTGCAAAAGTCCAAAATTGAAAAATAAGATGAATTTAGTGGCTTTTCCCCAAGTGGGTCAAAGTTACACTGTTTTCCACCTCATTTTCACTCTCCTAGATTATGGTTCTTAGAATAGCTCATGACTTATGCCACACTTTATCTGTCATCAGTTTTTTTCTGCTCACTGGTCAGCTCATCTGGCTTATCTCTGCACACTCACAGTATCTGTGGGATGAACTGGTTTCATTTGTTTAGTTCTGAAGATTATGTATCTGTACATACAATCAAAGGGTGACTACATGTCAGTGTAGTCCAGTGGTTGGGGAGCTCCTAGAAAAGCCGGTTTTGATTGTGCAATATTTACTCCAAACCTTGTCAGGCACATTATTTGGAAGTTCCAGGACTTCCAATATTAGTTCTTTTCTTTGGTTGAGGTTTTTGTCCATTTGTTTTGGCTTTTTTTTTTTTTTACACAGGGTTTTGTTATGTAGTTCTAATTGGCCTGGTACTTACTATGTAGCCCAGGTTGCCCTTGAACTCACAGCAATACTCTTGTTTCAGCCTTATGAGTACCAGGATTACAAGTGTGTGTCACTATGTCTGGCTCTAAAAACAATTTTTATGAAGAACTGATTTATCTGAAACAGAATTTCAGTAACAAGTCTTTAAAAGATTTTTAATAGAGGATCATTTGAGAAAGCATACTGGACTTCTTCTTTTGCTTTCTTTTGGTTTTTCGAGTTAGGGTCTCACTCTAGGCCAGGCTGACCTGGAATTCACTATGTCGTCTCAGGGTAGCCTCGAAATCACAGCTATCCTCCTACCTCTGACTCCCGAATGCTGGGATTAAAGGCGTGCGCCACCACGCCTGGCTTTGGACTTGTTAAATATATATTTATTTTGAAAGCAGAGAGAGAAGAAAGAGAGAGAGAGAATGTTAACACCAGAGCCTCCAGCCACTGCAAATGAACTCCAGATGTTGTGCCACTATGCAACAGGCTTTACACAGATACTGGGGAAATGAACTCGGGTTGTTAGGCTTTGCAGACAAGTACATTAACCGCTTAGCCCCTCCATCTGTCTTCTTTACAGCTTACTCTCAGCCCAGTCTTGATTCCACTGTGTGGTATTATTGTCACTAACACTCTCCTTTCAAAAAGAGAAGGACCCCCCACTCATAAGCTGACTGACCCACAGTCATCCAGCTCCATGCCTAACTACAAATAACATAGAGGCATTTTGTTTTCCTTTCTCAATTCAATACTGTAACTTTCCAAACCCACCAAATAATATGTACCCCTAATTCAACATATAAATCCTTCTATTTAAGGAGATAATCATAGCATAGGCATGCTAGATGTGGCCTTGGAGGCTTCTCAGTCCAGAAATTATCAAACCTGGCTGCACATATCAAAAGACTTCAAAAAACAAATAAAAAATAATGCCTGGGCACACCTCCTTGCGAACTGAATTAGTTAAATCCTTCGAGGAAGAGATGAGGACATACAGTTATTTTTTTAAGTTTCCCAAGGTGATTTTAATAAATCCCCAGTATTTAACTATCAATTTAACCCCTCATTTTACAAATACAAAACCCAAGGTTACCGATATTTCAAAATCTTAAAGGTGTCAATATACTTGCAAAGCCCTCACTTCATTACTTCGGACTTCAAAGCTATCTGATTACCTTACCTTTACTCTTTTCAGAGAGTTGAGCTGTGAATTCTTCAAACTGTCAAGCCTACATTTGATACAAATCCTCTTTTCGATTAAATTAAGTCTAAGGTAAAATCCAGAGGTTTTCTGCTGCAAATTTAAGTCACAGCTCTCAATTATACTTAAAAAAAAGGACGCAATGTTAATCGTGGTATTGTAGGCCTTACTTAGTCCATTTTTGAGACAGGACAATTTATAAAGAACAGGAATTAATCTCAGTTCTGGAAAGTTTACAATCAAGGAACAGCAGGTTCAGTTGTCTGGTGATAGTTGTGCTGTACATCCAAGCTGGCATCTTATTGCTGCATTCTTTGAAAGGGATAAACATTGTGTTGTCTTAAGCAGAAAATAGAAGTGTAAGCTCAGTGCTGGAGAGTTGGTTTAGGAGTTAAGGCACTTGCTGCAAAGCCAAAGGACCCAGGTTTGATTCCCCAGGACCCACATAAGCCAAATGCACAAAGTGGTGCATGTGTCTGGAGTTGTTTGCAGTGGCTGAAGGCCCTGACACACCCATTCTCTCTCTACCTGCCTCTTCCTTTCTCTCTCTCAAATAAATGAAATATGCTGTTTTTTAAAAGTATAAGTTACCCAAATGCTGCATGAAGTCTCTTATTAGATCTTTACTCACATTCATCTGGAAGGAGACCTCATGATCTAATGACATTCATAAAATCTCATTTTTTAAATGGTATGTATTCATTGTACATAGTGCAATTTCTTTCAAGTATATTATGTCACTTTAACCATTATTTATACCCTCCTCATATCTTTCTTCCCTCCTCCTGCTAGTCTCCCTCTAGTCTCTTTTTTTATTCATGTATTATATCAATATATGCATTTTATTTTTCTCTACATAAAGTCACAAATAAGAGGGATAGAGATAGGGCTCAGCAGTTAAAGCATTTGCTTGCAAAGCCTGACAGCCTGGGTTTGATTCCACAGTACCCAAGCAAAACCAGATGCACAGTGTCTGGAGTTTATTTACAGTGCCAAGAGGTGCTGGCTTGCCTTCTCTCTCTCTCTCTCTCTCTCTCTCTCTCTCTCTTTCTCTTTTTGCAAATAAATAAATAAAATAGTCTCACTCATCTACAGCACCTAACCTGAATCTACCCAAGATACCTTACATACCCAGCAAGCATCTCCTAGAGTAGACACTAGGATGGAAGGGGAGGGAGGGGAGGGCATCAAAGGGGTGGGAAACACAAATCTAGACCCAAACAGCAATGGTACCATAATTTTCTACTTACTAAAAGACAGACCAAATGGCTGATCCTTCACCAGGCCCTTACAGGGAACACTTGAACCACAAGACACTGGAGAGGGTAAGATCAAGACTAACCTTAATCTTCTACATCTTCCCTCCCTCACTTCCCCTCTCCCTCTCTCTCTCTCTCTTTTATCTCTAACTCTTGTATATTAGTTATCTTTTTCCTCATTTTCTTAGTGGGCACTGACCTGTAACTCCCAGAACCAGCATGGGGCTATCATCCACAATGAGCTTTTGATCAGGGAGACCTACAAGGTTTCCTAAAAGACAGACAGATTTCTGTCAGAGTACTTGATGACCCACCAAAGGCTAGTGGTAAGACCCTACTGCTGAAGACACCTTATGTGATTGACATGCAAATTAGAATGGCATGGCAGGAAGTTGGAAGAGAGTCAGTCCCCAGACAGTCAGCGCGTCTTGCTACATGGGCACTGGGGGAAAATGACCAATATCTGTCGAAGCAACGCATGGTCTAACCTACTTAGCAGCAAATAACTTGTTGTGATGCCCACACAAGTGCAGTGGTGGCACACAGCCATGGTGGGGAACCAACTGCTCTCAATTTGGCTAACTGATCCCCTCACTGGTATGGGATCCATAGCTGGAGCTGGGAAACAAGTCAGAGCCATATCCAAACATAAGCCCACTCTCCAATATCAAGCTACCATCAATTGTGGGCTACAAGAGGGCCTACACCTATTAAATTCTCTATAAAAAAGAAGTAAGGGTTATCTCATTTGTCCTGGTGCTAACTTACTCTCCGTTGGAGAATCTGCTTCTCTTTTTCAGATAGATGTAGATCCTAAGGAGAGAGCCACCCCATCATACCTCAAAAGGGCCCTGGCTGAAACTAAGAAAAATTTGAGGAACAAGCAAGGGTGCTGTTTTCCTGATGAACCGGATACCAGCACAAGGGTGAAGGAGATCAGCACAGAGAAAAATCAACTCCTACCAAATCAGAGAGCCAGAGCCTCAGAGGCCCCCGACACCTCATCACTGAAGCAGACCAAAAATGAACCCAACATGGCTCAGGGAAACTTTGCGGAAGAGGGGGTGGAAAGAATGTCAGAGTCACATGTTGGGTCATGATATGCAGAGACATTTAGCTTACCCATAACTGTGGGCTAACTCCACAATGCATGACCCGTATACCTCAACAAGGAGGGGCCAAGGGGAGGGGGTAGGTCATGGATGAGCCTAATAATGGTACCAAACTGACTGTATTTGCTGAATACAAAACTAACTAATAAAAAAAAAAGAAATCTGAAATAAAGGCTGGAGAGATAGCTTAGTGGTTAAGGCGTTTGCCTGCAAAGCCAAAGGACCTCTGTTCAATTCCTCAGGACCCACATAAGCCAGATGCACAAGGTGGCACACGTGTCTGGAGTTTGGTTGCAGTGGCTGGAAGCCCTGGCATACCATTCTCCCCCCCCCCACTTCTTTCTCTCTTGCATTAGTAAAAAAATTGAAAAAACATTAAAAATTTAATCTCAAATATGAGAAAACATATGACATTTGTCTTTCTGAGTCTGGCTTTTTCACTTACTAAGATAATCTCAAGGTGTTCTTAATATCATCACATTGGCCATTAAATTTCAATAGCTGTATTTTGGGGATGACAAATTCAAACCATAGCTAGGCCCTTGTGAGTTATTTAATCCAATGGAAAAGAATAATCCCTTGGAAGACCCAATGTGGTTTATGATCTAAAAACTTATTCTTTCTTGTTTTTCACTTTCTTTGTAGTTACTGTTGAAGTTGAGAGTGCTTGCTGCTCTTGGGAGGATCTTCAAACAAAACAAAGAAACCACACTGGGAAGGCCTCATGTTGGAGAGACAGAAGGACAGTCTAGTTTCCCTCTTACCCCCTGCTTAACTCTTTCCTGCTGAGAAGAAACATCTCTCCAACTGATGCAAGATTTGCTATGCTTGCCAAATTCCAATATCTTCTAACAAGGGGGAGGGGTGTTATCTTAAATCTTGAGACACAAGAACTTCAAAAATGATTTCTATTTTATACAATGTAATATGAGCTGTTACTCCAAAACATGTACAGGTGAAGAAAAATAAATAATTTTAAAATTTTAATGATACCATATGATGGCAAACACTAATAATTAGCTTTGAAAAGGAGTACACTAAGCACTATCCTGCATAAGCATGTTCCTAGACATCTCATCTCATACAGGTGGCTCAAAGAGTCACATCTTCCATTAGTATAGTTTCTATTTCTTCTGTTACATGTAGTCTTGTGTAAGACTGACACATTTTTTAGTGTATGGGTCTCAAATTGTTTTTTCTCATCCCTAGTAAATACATCAAATTGAAATATCAAAGAAGTTATATAAGTAGCAAAATTAATTTCAGAGAAAAATCATGGCAAATGTCTATCAAACAAATCAATAAGTGGACACTGACAAAAATACTGGAAATACTTGGCAAAAGCCTCAATATATTTACCCCAAAACTTATTTGTAAATCATAACTTTACTTTAAAAGCCAAGAAAGCAACATATTAAATAGCTGTTGGATGCCCTACCTCATAAATTGCTATATTGGAGTTTTCATAAGTAGCCGGGG
The DNA here is from genome assembly GCA_036346955.1 of Dipus sagitta. NCBI lineage: Eukaryota > Metazoa > Chordata > Mammalia > Rodentia > Dipodidae > Dipus > Dipus sagitta. The sequence goes on from CM070776.1 coordinate 98,622,786, forward strand.
TTAGACTCCCTGAAGAAAAGGATAGCCTTGGAGACCTCCCACTTTGAACTTCTGAGATGATCTGGAAGCTTACACTGGCACGACTTCCTCTCTGTGAAAGAATTAAAAAATAAAGGTTATGGACATAATCCTCATATATTAATAATGGACATTGAGCTATGATATAAGATACCATGCTTATGTGCTTTTTCTTTTTTTATCAGAAATAGTCACATGAGTTAAGCCTTACAGACATGTGATTGACTAATTTTCCCTATTCTTCAGCACTTTTGTGTTAGTTCTTGGTTGGTAATTTTCTTAAACACCATTTACCACTAAGGGAAGATAAACATTTTTAAGTATCTCCCAGAGAGTTTGTTTGTTTGATTGTTTTTAGACAGGGACTTACTCTCTAACCCAAGTTGGCTTATAATTCATAATCCTTCTGCCTCAGCTTCACAAGAGCTGGGATTACAAGTATGTATTACCATACCAGGCTCCAAGAGAAAACTTAAATTATAAGCATATGAAACAAGAAAGAATACCAGCCAATCATTTAATCTGGGATTCTTACTTTCTAGACTCAAAACTTAGGCCAAAAAAGGAGAAACGAGTTTCTTAAAATCATACAGTCAATGATTTAGTTACAGAAAGTGTTTTTGTGTATGAATTGAAGTTTTTAAATAACAAAACTAGGATAGAATTCCACCATCTTGACTCTCAAGACTGGCTTTTTTTGTTCTGCCATAATAAATGGCATATTTTTCTGTACAAGTAAGATTAATGATGTCATTATTAAACGACATGACAAAGAATTATCTGTAATCTGTGTTAACTTTTAAAATTGCATATCTATACCTTCAGAGAAGCCAGTAGTCTCATTTTATATAAAGACAAAGTAAATCAATTGTTTTCTCATTATTATTCTCCATATATCTAAGTGTCTTTTCTTAAAAGTATAGCAATTTAAAACTAGTAGATATTTCCTATTGTCTAGGCCAGCTCCCACTGACAACACTAAATACCCTCATGGTGATGATGATGATGATCACCATCACCATCATGATTTAGTTTTTGAGGCAGGGTCTTGCTACATAGCTCAGGCTGGCCTTGAACTCACAATCATCTTTCTTTTAGTATTCACAGGATTGAGATTACAAACTTGTGTCAACATGATACCCTCCTTTTTATGAGAAAGCAGACAGCTAGAGAGGAATACAGGGCCTAGTACAAGAATCTTGGCAGTATTGCTCCTTGTCATGTACTCTTTCTTATCACATTTGTGCTTTATATCAGCTTTGTTTGCTGATGAGAATTAATTTTAAGTGCTCACCAATTCTCTGCCTGTAATAGTCTTTAATCAACCAAGGATCACCAGTTGACTCGGTCCTGAGTTAATGTATACCAAGACTATCAAAACCAAAGTTTGAAGACCCTGTTAAACTATACTTGGCAATTTTCAAAAATGTCAACAGCTATAGATTCAGACAAGATGCAAAATTTACTCTTCACATAACCCTTGCGTCAACCTGCACTCTCTCCAACAGAGAAAGTCCAGGGAGGAATCTACTTCCTTCCCATCCTTTATTTTCATATCTCAGCAGGAGCACCTGGATCTCTATATTGAGATGTAGACCTCTCATGAAGGGCAAAAGAGAAAGTCATATAATCTGCCAAAATCCACATACATTTGGATTTCAGCTTCACTTTCTTTTAAAAACTTCCTTTCCTGACCTGACTTCTCCTGACCTGCCAATTTTTCTAGACTGAATTAATTTTATATTCTCCAGGAGTTTACACTTTCAGACATTCCTTTTGGATGGGATTCTTGGCTAGGTTTCTTGACTGATTAGACACAGCCAGCTGCAAGCTTGTGACAACATAGCAATTAAGGGAAATGTATGCTTCCCCTATCTGTTCCAATCAGAATCCCTGATACAAGCCAAATGCCAAAAGGGACCTAGAAGCCAAGAGCTATGTACTTTTGGGTAATGCCATCTTTTTCCACATAGGCCAATATATTAAAACAAACAAATAAATAAATACACAAAATAACATTCCCCAGGAGGCTACCAATCAATCCCTGTTGTCTTTTCCTCACTCATGTGGGTAAAAGTGGTGATGATTTTTAAAATTCTCATTATGTAAAATTTTAAGCATAAGCGAAAGGGAAAAGATCCATGATCATGAGCATGATCTTTAAACCCAAGACACTCTGTTCACCTGATGGTAGCACTACTCTGCTATATATGCTGATTTTGTGTGTAATGGCATGCTTCAGTCACCTTAATGCAGTTTATGTCTTAGTACAAAGGAGATGAAGCAAAGATGGAGGTCTTATAAACTTCACTAGACTATTGCAAGATCTATACAATGAAAAGGCCAATACAGTCCAAAATTTAGCTATATTTACTGTTTTGCTGCTTTAGAGCCAAGCAACTCATCAACTAACATGAACTGTAATTTCAACAAGGAGGGGCCAAGGGGAGGGGGTAGGTCACAGATGAGCCTAATAATGGTACCAAACTGACTGTATTTGCTGAATACAAAACTAACTAATAAAGAAAAAAAGAAAAAAAAAATGAAGGTCTGTACATAGGTTTATAATGTGTGACAAATCCTTTATATGTTTTTATATCTTTTGACCAAAATATCATACTTTGTTATATTTTTACTTATTTTTAAATTTATTTTGATTAAAATGCAAAGAATTAAGTTTCATTACATTATTTTCGACCATATTTTTTGTTTTCTTTCCTCTCCCCATTTGTGCCCTCCTTCCAACTTAGTCTTCTTTCTGTTTTCATACCATATGTTTCCTATTTTTCTACATTTTTACATTGACTTTTACTACTGCTCAATTATTTCTTGATAAATTATTTAGTTAAAGAATTATTTTGTTTTAGTTTGATTATAGATTGGGGTTGCTTCATGGACTTTAATTCTTGAAATAGAGACTTTTATACAATTCATATTGAGTATGGCAAACCCAGATAGATTACACCACCATGCCTGCTAGCGTCCTCTGGTGGTTTCAAAACTAGAGACTAGGGCTGGAGAGATAATGCAATGGTTAAGGTGCTTGCCTACAAAGCCTAAAGATCCATATTCAACTCCCTAGATCCCACATAAGCCAGATGCACATGGTGATGCATGTGCAAGATAGCACATACACACAAGGGGGTGCATGTATCTCTCTCTCTCTCTCTCTCTCTCTCTCTCTCTCTCACACACACACACACACACACACACACATACACACAAAGGCATGTGCCACCACACCCAAAAAAAAGAGAGACTAACATCAACACCTTTTTGTAGCATGAGGTTGGAGTATAGCTCTCTGATACTTTTGGCTTTCAGAAATACATTTCCAGGAATATTACATTGAATTAAAAGTTATATAAGGATTTGGGGCCAGAGAGATGTCTTAGCAGTTAAGGCACTTGTCTGTGAAGCCTAAGGACCTGGGCTCGATTCCCCAGTATCCATGTAAGCCAGATGCATAAAGTAATGCCTGTATCTGGAATTCATTTGCAGTGTCTAGAGGCCCTAGCACACAAATTTCCCTCACTCTCTCTTGCACTCTTTCTGCCTCTCACAAATAAATTAACTAAATATTTAAAAAATAATATGAGGATTTAAACAAATAGTAGTTGTGGTTATAAGTGGGAATTAAATCAAATAGCTAAATAACTCATTTGATTCGAGCTGTACAAACATTGTCATGTAAATCCATTCAACTAGTCAAAATATTTTTTTGAGGTAGTGTCTCGCTCTAACCCAGGCTGACCTGAAACTCACTATGTAGTCTCAGGGTGGTTTAGAACTCGTGGCAATCCTCCTACCTCTGCCTCCGGAGTGCTGGGATTAAAGGCATGCACCTAAATCACAGAGATGGTCAATTCTCAAATCTGGTAGAGTGGTATGGCCATAGTAAATGGCACATGGAACAATATGATGTGTTTGTATTCTCCCTCTACATACTGTAATCACCATTCAAACACAGGCAAAGATTAGTGTCCTTACTGAAGCCACATACATTTGCATAAGGAAAACACTAGTTCCCTTTGAGAAAACTTCCCTCCACATGTTCTATTTTCTGAGCTTCTGTTTATGCTGTCTTCTTTGCCTAAGATGCCTAAAGGGGACAGGAAGATAATATAGGTAGATGAAATAGGTCAAGTATAAGACAATAGAGATTGGTGAATACTAAACTGTAGATATCATGTTTTTTCCAAAATGCACTACAATTTACTACTGAGTTCTGGCCAATTGTCAACTTTTTATTGACATATAACAATTATGCATCTTTATAGGGTACAGTTAGATGTTTTGGTACATTTATATATTATGTGCTTATCAACTGTGATACTGGCATATCTTTTCAAACATTTATCATTTCTTTGTGATGTATGCATTAGTTATTTTGCACTATAGGACTTATTATTACTATTATTATCACCCCTGTGGAATAGGCACTAATCCTTACAACCCAACATTTCAGGAAAAATCAGAAATCCAGATTTATTTTCTGTGTAAATTTGGAACTGCTATTTTTATGGGGTCAAACAAAAGTGATTGATAACTAGCTTGCAACATATGACATCAGAAACATGCTCTTTTTTTTTAAAGATTCAGCTTTGGCTCTGGATCTCTGAAAAGGCTCCTTCCATTGATCTGCCTCCTCTGAAGTCCTACTCTATTTCTAGTTCACTTGTGCAATCAACTCTCTCCTGTGATTTCATTTATCTCACTAACTTGGCTGTGAGCCCTTTGAAAGTAAAGAATACACATCATATTTCATGAAGCCCAACACAGAGCTAGTAGAGGGTCCTTAATGAAGTTCATTTATTACAACACACAGTCACAATTCTTGGTGAAGATCAACCATCTTTAATTCGTTGACTCATCATTCACCAAATGTTTACCAGCACATTCTATACTATAAGCACCATGTAAGGTGCTTTGGGCTAACATAAAGTATACTGCTTGAGGATATAACAGCCAAATGTTGAGGCTATATATATTAAAAGTGCTATGTGTGGCTGGAAAAATGACTCAGCAGGTCAGGTGCTAGTTTGTAAAGCCTGACAATCCAGGCTCAATTCCCTAGTACCCACATAAAGCCAGATGCACAAAGTGGTGCATGCATCTGGAGTTCATTTGCGGTAGCAGAAGACCCTGGCATGCCCATTCTCTCTCTCTCTCTCTCTCTCTCTCTCTCTTTCTCTCTCTCTCTTGCAAATAAATAAATAAAGGGCTATATGAAGTCAAAGGTAATTTATTGACCAAAGTGCATGACCTTTTTTTCTAGAGCCTAGTTATAAGTCAGCATTATCTCACTGGACTGGAAAATGGGCCACATATACAATATTAATTGACAATTAATAATCATGCATATTATAGGGTAGAGAATGATAAACTGATGCATGGATACAGTATGTAATGAATAAATGACAAGGTAATTAGGGTTTCCTATCTTTAAATGTCTATCAATTCTTTATGGTGATAACTTAGATTCCTTTCTTCTAAGAGTCCTTTGTAAATGATATAGTGAGCTATTAAAACTTATAGTCAACTTTAGAACATATCCCTCTAGCAAACTGTATTTTAGTACCAGTTACCTGACTTCAATCTATTACCCCGCTTTTGTCACTGGTGATTATTATTCTAGTCACTTTTTCTATCAAAAATCTTTTAAGAGTCCACATATAAGCAAGATTATGCTGTACTTCTCTATCTCGGTAGCTTATTTTACTTACCCTAATGACCTCCAGTTCAATCTATGTTGTTAAAAATTAAATAGTTTTATTCTTTTGTGGTTGAGTAATATTCCATGTTATATGCGTAATTTTATGTTTTCTAGCAGTTCTATTTTAAAAACCATAAAGAGAAACACACAAAGTAATGCTAATATTCTTGATTTAATCCCATATACCTAAAATGTTATTTTGACATGTAATCAATATTTCCTAAATTTTCATGAGAAATGTTATAAATTTTCATGTTTTAAAATGTATTTGATTTATATTACTTTTTGAAAACTTTTTATTCACGTATTTATTTATTTGCAAAGAGAGAGCGAAAGAGAATGAGCTTGCCAGAGCCTCTTGCCACTGTAAACAAAATCCAGATGCATGCACTACTTTGTGCATCTGGCTTTACGTGAGTACAGGGGAACCCCAGGCCAACAGCCTTTTCATACAAGCACCTTTACCCACTGAGCCATCTCCCCAGCCCATGTTTTTACATGATTAAATGTTTGAAATCCAGTAAACATTTAACTCCCTCAGCACACACAGCATAATGCAGACTCTAGCCACATGTCAAGTGCTCAGTAAACATATATTACTTATTGCTACCATATTGGGAAGTATAGAAAGAATAGGGCCCTTCTTCTTACCTTACTGCCAAAGTGAGGATTAATAAATGTCACATCCTCCAAAGTCAGTAAAATCCTGTTTGGTCCCTTAATCAACTGGATTTTATTTATACGTCTCCTGAAACAAATATGAAACCAGATGGTCACAGGGGACTGGATGTTTTTGCAAACCTGTGTTGTTTTGACCTAAGATAGAAACTAAAGAATACATACAACAACTGGAATTAAAACTGTACATGGATCAGTAACACCACACCTACAATAAAAGGAGGCAACAAAACTGGCCATCACAATCTGGAGCTACAAAGACAAAAATACAAAATATCCTTGAAGAGGTTTCAAGAGAAAGAAGTGAGGGTGGAACAGGGAGATGGTATCTCAAACTAATAAAACTGTGACCCCACATCAAAAGTACATTACACCCAGCTCTGGACAATTTTAAAGAACTTCACACACTTTCCCATACACCATAGTATCCATCCTAATAATCTCAGGGCCAAGAATCATTAATCTCCATTTTATAGACAAAAACACATTAAGGAAACAAAACAAAATTAAGCAAATTGTGTGAGATTCCCTAGCCTTAGGCAGCTCTGGAACTTGAATCCTTGGTCCCTGGCTGCAGGCCCAGAATTCTGCCCATAAGACCACTTGTCTTGCAAAGTTGCATCTATGCGTTGCCAAAGCAACAGGTTGAAAAGCGGAAAAATTCAATCAGTTGGTTGCTTTGTCTACATGATTCCAAACAAGTGGCCTGACTGGGTTTTTCTTCCCTTTTACTGAATTGGTCTCTTGTCTGAGTATTACATAGACACAGTTTAAACATGACTCTCTCCAAACATGCCCATTAATTTGCAGTGAATGTAATTCTTTTCTACAAATCAATTACCAGACACATAAGAGTTTATGATGTCTACCTCACACAGTCAGGTAGGTCTACGAGGCAACTTGAGGACCAAGCAGGAACCTTGATTTTTTTGTTTGTTTGTTTTCTTTTTTATTTTATTTTTCTTGGTAGCTCTAACAGCTACATTTTTAGCTTTGTTTTTTTTTCCCCATAACTCCTTAATGGTCACTCTGTGGAATGTGTTAAATGAAGGAACCAGCACAGGGAAAACAGGCACTGAATCAACGTGCTTTGTCAAACTGCTCTAAATAGAAGTCTATAATGTCACTGTAGCTTTAAGTACAAGCAATCCAGTCATTTTTTTCTCAGTGATTTCACTGGCTTGTAAACAAACAATTAATGTGCTTCTAATTGTCTGCCAACAAATATGTCCCTTATCACAGTGGGAGCTGCTGGCCTGCAGAGAAAATTAAAAGAGCACTGTAGTGAATTCTTAGGTAAAGCGCATAAATCTTTTTGGCAAAATAAAACATCACTCCCTAACTTATCTGTTTCATGTGTGTAGAGAACTGTATTAAAGCAGACACACCTGTAAAAATAATCATGCTTCAGAATACAATCTAGTAAAAAGCAAATTGCACTCCCTATCTGGAGTCTTCGGGGTAGTGCTGACTCTATCATTAATTAGCCAGATACATGTGACCTTGGGTAAATAATTTAACCTCTTCATGCCTCAGTGTCTTCTATATAGCAGGATAATAGTCCTTTCCTTACTCGCTTTAGAGAGTTGTTTTGAAAATCAAATGAGATAATGTATGTGAAAGTGCTCTGAAAAGCTGGAAGCACTAGGAAAGTATAAGGGCTCATTATTATCATTATCATCATTAGTATTACAAAGCACCAGAGAGCTTTATAGAAAGGCAATGTAATCTGGTTGGGAGGAGTAGGGAAAAAACAGGAGTTCAAAGAATCCTTTGTTTTGGGGTGGTTTGGTTCTTTGCACGTCTTTCTTTTTGGGAAAAAAAAAACTTAAACAATCAAAACACACAGAAAAGGAAGGAACAGAGAGTCACTCTCCTGCAAGTAATCACCATCTATTACAGAAACTCATCAGCAACTCAGCTCTTCTGATTGCAGCCGCGGTGGGCAGAGAGAGGGAGGAAGGCAGCAAAGTGGGGGCATCTTTTGTGCTTTGTTAGCTGAAGAACCAAAGACCAAGTGACTCTGGGAAATGATGGGCCTCTCTCCCATCTCTGAGTTTTCTGTGACCACTTGAAGTACCAATTGTCTCAAACTCATTTTCCTCTGCAATCATTTTCCTTTCTAATCATGTCCCTCTCCAATCATTTCCCTCTCTAGTCTTCTTTGCCCTTCAACTCACAAGCTCTAAACAAACCCCCACCTTTGTGGTTCTGTCTCCTCCCCTTTTTCATCTCTTCCTAAGAATCAGAAGCTGGGCTAGCTCACAACCCAAAGAACCTGTCCATTTAGTGGGAAAACCCAGCAAGAAGTTTCACTTGGGGGAATTGACTGGTAATACAGGCAGCTGACTATAACTATACTTTCCATGTTACCATGGGATGGTTAGACATTGGATAGACACAGCCTATTTATTACTCCTCATATCTCTCTAGAGGAGGAAGCTTTTTGACTGGATGCCATTGATTTTTGCTAAGTACCTGTGGATGTTAATGAAATATTTTTGGAAGCACCTAAGGAATATTAAATTTCTTTTATTAGCAGCAATATGCCACAGCCACAGAAATTAGAAGAAAAGTGTGTTTCAACCATTCATAAGGGACCTATTGTTTTGTATGGCTTTACTGAGTTTCTAATACTGGGGAAATTAGATCATAGTTGCACAGTGATATCAACATATTAAATAGGAAGAATAACACCTGTTATGGTTTCAATCCAGGTTTTCATAGACCCACTAAAATATCAGAGATGGAAGGGCTCTGAAGCACCATTCTAATCCAATTCGTTCACTATATAAATGAAAAAATTCTGGCCAAGAGAAGTTAAATGGCTTGTCCAAGTTCACACAGCTATTCAATGTACTATAGATAGTTTTTTTCTTGGAATTTGACAAAGTAGTTCACTCCATTTAAACTAGTCCATACCACATTGTGGTTGGGACTACCCTGACCAAAACAGAGTTGACAAAGGTGTGGTTTAGGGGTAATGTAGAGGGTTGGGATTCATATAATTTTTCACTTTCTCCAAATTGACCAAGTATGTCCTATTGTAAAATGTAAAGATTATAAGAGAGGATTGTCATGTTAAGCTATCTTCACCCTGGGCCTAAAGTAGTGTATCAAATTAGTTACCTATTAAGGCATTTGGGTGAGGAAGACAAAGACTTGATAAAAAAACTATTTTGATGATTACATAGGATCACTTTTGTTAAAAGAAGGACAGCAGCCAGAGTGTGATATCCTGGACAAAAAGCAAGGATATCAACAGTTAGCACGAGAATCCCATGTGCTTAGGAAGGGTTTGAAATTTTTCTATTTTTTGAGCACCTACTATGAGTTAGGTACTGTTCAAAATGCCTTACTCATTTTAGCTTATTTAATCTCTACTACAATCCTGAGGTAGTGCCACTATTTCTAGAGCCTGGATTCCAGCCAAAATCTACCTAATCTTTGACACTCATTATCATATTTCCCTCCATTCTCTACCATACACTATTTGGGGTAGGAGATCATTTTAAGAGACATGGCCAGGAGAAAATGAAGTATAGATATGGAGTTGACAGGCTTCAAAGTCCTTGTTCTCCTATGTCACCATAGTGTTGAGAGCCAGATCTACTCACAGGCAACAACACTGACAACACAGCTGAGAAAGTTATTCTTGGCATCATGAAAACACTTCACTCTAAGTGGTGCTGGTCAGGATGGAAAAGAAAATCAGTGGGTCATGTAATGAGGCAATTGTACTGAAACATGACTTCCTGGAAATCAATATTAACAAGGCTATTATGGCCTTGTATTTTGTGTATACAAAAAGAACAAAAAATGTACCTTATAAAGTAAGCAAATCCATTAATAGACAGCAAGGCCATAAGCAAACCGAGGCAGACCATCATGGCTAAGGTGGGGTCGATGCCTGCAGAGAGGGAGAGGAAGAGAAAAAATGGCATTAAAAGAAAAAAGCAGTAAATAAAGAGCACCACAGAGTGACTCCTCATGCTTCCTGGTGACTCTAAAATCAAGCCACATCTACCTAACCTAATTCCATTTTTCTACAGCACAGTCTGTCTTCTTGACTTTATGGACACAAAAAGCAATTTCACTGTTCTGAAGCAAAACCACTCACCACTTTGACAATAACAAATCACATGAATTAAGGCTGACCAGGGTGTTTCTTTGGAGAAAAAAAGTCTACAAATGAAAAACTTTGAGTACCTTAATTTAAGTTGGATGGCAATAGAGTTCTTAAGAATAAATACGACATCTTACCTGTGAAGGGTCAGTATTATGTTGTCTTCATAAAATAAAAGATCTTTCTAATTCATCTGAGCCTACAGAGTCCATGGATTATAAATGAAAAACATAATACTGTCCTTCAAGGGTGAGGATAAGTCTGATTTTGATCATTAGTGTTTTCATCAACATGTTGGTGTCTCTAACATATAAACATGTAAATAGATTAGTAGCATTTTGGAAGATATACGATGAGGTAGATGAAGGGTTAGTTAAAACAGAAGAAAAAGCCTATTTAGAATAGATGCACTTGTTTTTGGAAGGATGTAGTAAACACTTGCAGGAGAATAATATGGGTCCTTCCAAAGTTACCCTCTGGCTCTCAGCGACTTGATGGAGTTCCCTTTTTCACAAGCTAAAGGAGTACTACTAGTCAATCAAGCTGCAAGTATTTATTGGATGCCAACTGTGCTGAGCAGTTGAGAGACATAAGAATTATTAGACGTGGTCTCTTCCCTCAAGGAGCAGTATATTTGGGAAGTGGCAAGACACAACCAATAGAAAAAAAAAGTATTGAAAAGCCATTTTTGTCTTAAGCTATAAGGCAGAGAATTTTAGTGCAATGGGAATTCTGAGAGAAGATGGTGTGAATTAGATATTCCTGTGATGGGATCTGACAAGATACATCAAGGGGAAGCCTAGTGATATTTTAATAGGGGAAAATAATCATGGGTCACAGGTGACAGAAGTTGAAGTAGGAATTGCTTGCCTCTTATTAGAGTAAGATCTTTGAAAAAGATTGATGTCCTTTTAAAAAGGCTTTTAAATTATGGAATATTTTTAAGGCTGGAAAGTACTTCATGTTGTTCTGATTATATTTATTTAAGGATATTAAGTGCAAAAATGCTTATGTGACATGGATGCAAATGCCTGACTTTGTGATTATTTCAATATTAAAATATGCCTTGTCTTAAAGAAGTTCTCCTATAACCCAAGCAGAGTTAAATTGACTCCTAGTGAGTTCCCATTCCTTACCTCCTCGGCAGATCTTCCCTTCTGCAAACCAGCATTTTGCATCTGCTCTAGGAGGTCTGCCACCCGGGAAGTGAATAGGGGTCCCTCTGAACCGTAGAAGTTCCGTTTCCATGTCCACAGTGTAGGTGCTATGGAGTTCCCATTCTTTCCAATTGGTGTCCAGGATTACATACTCAGAAATCCCATTTCCATTTGTATCTGTCCTTATCAACTGGTTGAATCCATAGAATTGCATGTTTCTGGAATGCTGGACCAGACTGGCAGCACTAGCCCGTCCGTTTTCTTTCATGGCCTTATTCATGGCTTGTGCAATAAAGTAAATTGAATTGTAGATAGTTCCGAACAATGGTGAAACCTATTTTTAAAAATTACAATTATATTGAGTCCTAGTCACCCTAGAGCAATCCCAGAAAATATTCTAAGCCTCACTTCCTTATTATGTCCTGCACGTATGAGTGGAGCAGTTATGAAGACCCAGAGGAGAAAAAAAAAATGGTTCTGAGAACTTACTTGGTTTTGTCCCTGAATTTTTCTGGTTTTCTCCCCTAAGGCCTTCACATCTTCAAACATATCAAATATGACAATTTTACGAGCAAACTAAGTCATACACAATATATTTTTATGCTCCTAAACTAAGAAAGTGATTTGAGATTATACAGGGTACTGGAAAAAAAAGCAAGTATGGTCTTAGACAAGGGGAGTTCAAAGGAAATTTACCAGGTTAATTGCCTGTGCTTTCTGCATGGCAAAATTATCTTGCTGCACTGCTAGAGTGGCCATTTTGTGTGGCAAAACTAAATAGTGTGTCTACACAATCCATGCCTGTGTCCTGTCTTGGTTCAAAATACCTATTCTCAAAAAAACATGCTCCTCAGAGAAAGTAGCCACTAGAATCCAGTTTTGAACATGTACGTAAACACACATAATCACAAATACATACACTGACCCAAATATTGTCATATGTACACAATATGAATTTTATTCAGTAAACTCTATATGCTAATAGTATGAAACATAGGAAAGTTTGATAGAAGCTACTTGAAATAGTCAAGGCTGTTATGGTAGATTGCATGACCATGTCTACTAAATAATTATTACAAAGGCAACAAATTTATGTACTGTGCCTTATAAGTAATGTTAAATAAGCCTTGTATCTTTGATCACCACAAAAGGTAGAAAAAAATCAAGCAACCCTTTCCTTGCAACCCCCACCAGCATACAAACAGACATGGCCTTATGGTCTTCTATCATATTACAATTCTTATGTAGTTCAAGAAACATAATTTCATGTCATTTTACCAATCTTCAGGGAAAGCTGAAACTCATTACTTGGGTTTCTCAAGGTCTACAAAGCTAACTTTCTTTAACAAAAAAAAAAAAAAAAAGAGCAGGGCGTGGTGGCGCAGACTTTTAATCCCAGCACTTGGAAGGCAGAGGTAGGAGGATCATCCTGAGTTTGAGGTCACCGTGAGACTACATAGTGAATTCCAGGTCAGCCTGAGCTAGAGTGAGACCTTACTTAGAAAAACCAAAAAAAAAAAAAAAAAAAAAAAACCTCCATGTGGGACTGAAGAGATGGCTTATTCATTAAGGCATTTGCCTGCAAAGCCAAAGGACCCAGGTTCAATTCTCCAGGACATAGGTTAGCCAGATGCACAAGGGGGCACATGCAGCTAGAGTTCATTTGCTGCAGCTGGAGGCCCTGGTGTGCTAATTCTCAATCTCTCTCTCTCCCTCTCCCTCTCATAAATAAAAATAAAATATTTTAAAACAACCTCATGTGAGGGGAAAATTATTTTAAATTGAATGAATCATTTTTGTGTTTGAAATGCATGTCAAGATATAAAGAGTTGTAGCAGCTAAAAAGGCACCACCATGTAAGTAGAGGGGCCTCATCACTGGCTGGATAGTAGAATTACCCAAGGAATATCAAAAATAGCAGTGCCAAATCCAACCAACACCAATGAGACACTAAATTTAGGAACGAATAATCCATATTATGAAAACTTTTCTAAGGATTCTAAAATGGATACAGAGTTAAAACCAATGGAAACCCCTTCCCTGTGGTCTTTTCCTAAGGATAGAATGCTTAGGGAAGTCATTCATCATCTCACTCAGTGACTTCCTTTATAATTTGACGATACAGAATTATGAGTATTTTCACATTCTAAGACATCTGGCTGAGCAATCTTTAATACATAGAAAAGGGAGTTCCAGAGAAGTCAAGTGATCTGTCAAGTCACTCATTTAAGCATAAAGTCAGGAGTAGAATCCAGAACTCCTGTTCCTCAGCTTAGCATTGTTGACTGGAGAAAATGTTCTCTATGGTCCCAGCTCATTCTGAACTTCTCTAAACCTTCCAAACTCCTGGTCTAGTCCAGGGGCCAAATTTAGCATGCAGACATTTTTGTTTGGTTTACATCTGGGCTCTTCTTCAACTGTCTGTTCTCTTAACATTGGGGTGTCCCAAAACTTGACTCTTGATCTTCTTATCTATCTTTAGTCGCTCCATTTGTTCTTTGTTCATATGAGTTGAAAGACCATTAACTATGCCACAACTCTCAGATTTAGGATTCCGTACCTCTCTCCTATATTACAGACTCACATAGTCAATTATCTACTTCAATATCTCTATTTTAATGTTAAATTTCTTCTTATTTTTTTAATTTATTTACTAGGAGAGAGAATGAGAATGCATATGCCAGAGCCTTTGCAAATTAACTCCAGCTAAATGTACTACTTTGTTCATCTGGCTTTATATGGGTACTAGGAGCGCCAAACCTAAGCTGGCAAGGTTTGGAATCAAGCCTTTAACCACTGAACAAGAGCAATCTCTCTAGTTCTATGGATGTTAAATTTCAACATAAAAGTTGGTCCTGGGCTGGAGAGATGACTTAGCAGTTCAGCGCTTGCCAGTGAAACCTAAGGACCCCGGTTCGAGGCTCAATTCCCCAGTACCCACGTAGGTCAGATGCACAAGGTGGTGCATGTATCTGGAGTTCTGGTGAGCCCATTCTCCTCTCTCTCTCTCTTTTACTCTGTGTCTGTCACTCTCAAATAAATAAAGAAAAAAACTTATTTAAAAAGTTGATCTTAACCCCAAATCTTTTTGCTCCATCTACAATGAGTGTTCCTATTTTTATTAAGTTACTCTATTCTTCCAAATGTTCTGACCAAAAGCTTTGGCCAGATATCAGAAATAACTACTATCAGGACTAAAAACAACAACTTGGTCTACTGAGTTATCCCAATGATCTCTCTTCACTACCACTCTGTGAAAATAGTTGAAATAGAGTTCATACGGGCTGCCAGCAAGGAATCTACCCCTACCTCCCCCTCTTGACATTCTCAGATGCTTCATTTGATTGCCTAGGATTTTTTTTAACAGCATGACTACTTTCTTAAGGTTAGGTAGATTACAACATAAAGTGAAAGAAAGCAGAGTATAACATCCATGCTACTAAAATCAAAGCTTAAAAACAGTAATAGGAGCTGGAGATATGGCTCAGCGGTTATGGCACTTGCCTGCAAAGCCTAATGTCCTGGACTCATTCCCCAGTGCCCATGTGTGATGGTTTGATTCAGGTATCCCCATAAACTTAGGTGCTCTGACTGCTAGATCCCCAACTGATGGAAATTTGGGAATTAACACTTCCTAGAAGCAGTATTTTGTTGGGGTTGGGATTGTGGGTATTATAGCAAGTTTTCCCATGCCAGTGTTTGGCACAATCTCCTGTTGCTATTATCCACCTTATGTTGGCCAAGAGGTGATCTCCACCCTCTGCTCATGTCATCATTTTCCCATGCCACTGTACAGCATCCACTCGAGTCTGTAAGCCAACATTAACCCTTTTTCCCAAAAGCTGCTCTTGGTGGGGTGATTTCTGCCAGCAATGCGAATCTGACTGCAACAGTAATGTTGGTACTAAAGAGTGGGATTGCTGCTAGACACCTGACTGTGTGGCTTTAGCCTGTCAAGAGGAATGTGGAAGGATTTGAAACCTTGGCCTAAGAGATGCCTTGCAGTGCTGTAAGTACAGCTTGATGGACTATTCTGGTCAGAGTTGAAAGATTTGAATGCAATAAGAACTATGGACTGTGAGGTTTGGCTTATGAGGGTGACAAAGACCTTTGCCTGGACTAAGCTTAAAGAAGTTTGTGTGAGAGGCTTGCTGTTATGCCGGAGTCCTGAGAACTTGTACAGGGTTGCTTTGTGCAGAAATGGACTGGTTTGCTCAGAGGGATATGGCACAGAAAGAAATCTTTGGGCCAAAACTTCTGCTTGGTCAGCTGCAATTGTATGAGAGATTACAGCCATTGAGATTGGGCCAGCTGGTCGGAATTGTGACAACAGAAAGAATTCAGTCTTTTAAAGGGGCCTGAATGTTGAAGGAGTGTCCTGTTCTTCAAAATCTGCTTTATTCCACCATGGATTAACAACTTGGCACCCCACCTGGTATTATGGAGTATAGAAATACAGGAAAGACAGGGTCACTGAATTTGCAGCATGGTCTTGTGTTTTGGAAATGACCATGGGCAGTGTGAAGCAGGTTTGCTGGATGCCTGCATGGAGACCCGATGGAGCCATGAGGTTGAACTGTGAACTGAAGTGGAGACACAGTGGAGATGATGGGACCACAAGATGGCTTCTAAGGAAAGCTGCCAGCCCCTGATGAAGTTTTCCAGGACTGTGAGTAGCCTAGCTGGAGGGGCAGAATTGGAACTCCAGAGACTCATTGCTGGTTAGAGTTATCAGACTTGGAGACTCGTTACTAGCTAGAATTGTTGGACTTTAAGCTACAGAGTTTGATGCTTGTTTAAATTTTGAATTGGTTGAATATTTCTTTGCTATGCCCACTGCCATCTTTTGCAGTGTGAGTGCTTATTCTGTGCCATTATGGGTTTGGGGGGTATTTTTTGGCATTATGGCTCGGTTAAAAGACCTTGGATTATGGGAATGTTGAACATCATTAGGATTGATAAAAACTATGGGAACTTTTAAAGATGGACTGAATACATTACATTTTACATCACGTATGGTTATCACTTGGTCGGGGGGCAGGGGCAGATAGTGGTGGTTTGATTCAAGTGTCCCATAAATTTGGGTGTTCTGAATGCTAGATCCCCAGCTGATGAAGATCGGGGAATTAACACTTCCTGGAGGCAGGGTATTGTTGGGGGTGTGATTATGGGTGTTACAGCCAGTTTTCCCATGCCAGTGTTTGGCATACTCTCCTGTTGTTATTGTCCACCTTATGTTGGCCAGGGGGTGATGCCAACCCTCTGCTCATGCCATCGCTTTCTTCTGCCATCGTGGAGCATCCCCTCAAGATGTTAAACCAAAATAAACCCCCCGTTTCCCCAAAAGCTGCTCTTGGTCAGGTGATTTCTGCCAGCATTGTGAACCTGACTGTAACACCATGTAAAGCCAGATGCATAAAGTGGCA
Source organism: Dipus sagitta (assembly GCA_036346955.1). Taxonomy (NCBI): domain Eukaryota; kingdom Metazoa; phylum Chordata; class Mammalia; order Rodentia; family Dipodidae; genus Dipus; species Dipus sagitta. Next base: position 98,639,907 of record CM070776.1, read on the forward strand.
CGTATCTGGGGTTCGTTGGCAAACGCAAGAGGCCCTGTTGTGCCCATTTTTTCTCTCTCTCTTCTTCTCTTTCTTTCTCTCCTTCTCGCATCTCTCTCCCCTTGCAAACAAATAAATATTTTTAAAAAATATTTTACTTATTTACTTATTTAAGAGAGAGAAAGAAACAGGCAGATTGATAGAGAGAGAATGAGTGGGTACTCCATGGCCTCTAGTCACTGCAAGCAACACCAGACACGTGTGCCACCTTGTGCATCTGGCTTATGTGGGTACTGGGGAATCAAATCTTGGTCCTTGGGCTTTGCAAGTAAGGGTCCTAACCACTATGCAGTCTCCCCAGCCCAATATAATTATTTTTAAAATAATAATAAACCCACAAGGCAAGAAGCTTCTAAAAGCAAAGGAAATGCTAGGGTTTTATTCCGAAAGTCAAGGCACAGAGCCTTCTGGAAGGAAACTGTCCCCATCTACAGCCAAAGACAAACATTGAAACTATTTAAAATGACAACACTATCCCTCATCCCTCTCTACCACTTCTGAGTTGACCCACTGCACCAAGTTTTCAATTGCCCAGTATAGTTTTTCCTTTTTTTTTTTTTTCGAGGTAGGGTCTTATTTTAGCTCAGGCTGACCTGGAATTCTCTATGTAGTCTCAGGGTGGCCTCTAATACACGGTGATCCTCCTACCTCTGCCACCCGAGTGCTGGGATTAAAGGTGTGCGCCACCATGCCCAGCTAGTTTTTCCTTTGTTTGTTCTGAGATTGACCTCTTGAGAGTTTACTAACAGCATGTCCCGAACGTGACTGTAATTTGAAGTATGTTGATCAGGATTGTTTGGCCTCCTCCATATATTACACACACACACACACGGAGAGAGAAAGAGAGAGAGAGAGAGAGAATTATATACACTTGTGCAAGTGTACTCATAGCAATAAAGGTATGGTAGAGGGACCTAAATATAAAGGAGAAAGTATAGCTATAGTAACAGTATTCAATAAGGGCCTGTTGCAATAGTCCACTGGGAATGGAAAAGGTTAAATTTGTGTTCCTATTTTACCCATTCTTCCCTCATCAATAGGAATTTCCTCTTCCCATGAGTCTAAAATATGCTCTATTAGCATCAATCACAAATGTTCTTCAGGTGCATTTGCAGCAAATGATGAGATAGAGAAGATAGATGATGGAACAAGAGGAGAACAGATGTTCCTCAGAGCCTTCTGACCTGATTTCTCATTAAACCCTGAAGAAGTAAGATAAAAATGTCAGGAAATCCTATCAGACCATGTTTGCATCACAGCCCAGAATGGTGAGATCGCCACTGATTCAAGCTATTGCCTTTATCTACTATATAGACCTCAACATATTCATATGTAGGAACTATGAATGAGTGACCATTGATATATATCACTGCTTTTCTTTTAATGACTTAAGGTAGCTCTACCCTAAGCTATTTGGAACTTTTCAACATGAAGATAAGGTCCAAGTTAGCAGTAGTGATATTTTAATTTGTTCAGTTTGATGGTTCATGCTGTTATTAAATTGGTTATCATGAGTGTAGACTTACTGTGCTTGAGAAGGCACATAACTGGCTTACAAGGAGATTCATCCTCAGAAGTATACTTTAAAACCTGCCTGTCTTGGTAAGCCACCACTTGAATAATAAAATGGAAACATCACCTTTAAACAAGAAGCCAAGAAATGCAGAGATTAAGAAACCAAAAGATAATTAAGTTTCTGTTGTTAAAAATGGTACCAAGGGGCTGGAGAAGATGGCTTAGAGGTAAGCTGCGTGCCTGTGAAGCCTAAGGATCAACTCTCCAGGTCCCACATAAGCCATATGAACAGTGAAACAAGCACACAAGGTGGCATATGCGCACATGGGGTGCAGATGTCTGGAGTTCAACTGTAGTGGCTGGAGGCCCTGATACCCCAATTCTCTCTCTCTCTCTCTCTCATAAAAAAGGCCAGTCTTGGGCTGGAGGTTTGGCTGCAAAGCCAAAGGACCCAGGTTCGATTCCCCAGGACCCATGTTAGCTATATGCACAAGGGGGTGCATGCATCTGGAGTTTGTCTGCAGTGGCTGGAGGCCTTGGCATGCTCTCTCTCTCTCTCTCTCTCTCTCTCTGTCAAATAAATCAATAAATAAAACATTTTTTTTTTAAAAAGGCCAGTCTGTTAGGTTTGCCTCAAAATTGTTTTTTTAAAAAAATGGTACCAGGGGTGGATAGATGGCTTAGTGGTTAAAGCTGCTTGCTTGCAAAGCCTAACGACCTGAGTTTAATTGCCCAGTACCCATGTAAAGCTAGATGTAGAAATAGGTGCATACATCTGTTTTTATTTGCAGTGGCAGGAGGTCCTGACATACCCATCCCCACTTTCTCTTCTCTCCCTCTCTCTCATATATGAATATATAAATATATTTTTTGAAAATTCCACTTCAAATAATGCATGATCACAACAATGGAATTAGCCAGCGCATGGAGGAAAACCAATCCATCTGATATGATGGTCATGGACATGATACTTTTATCTTATAGGATACAAAGAGGACTGTAGCCACAGTAATCATTGGTCAACCTTTTCTTATACTCTTATTGCTGGGCCTCTTTCTGCAATGTTCCAAGCCTATCTATATCCTCTTCAGGGAGTTTAACAGCTCTCTGTGAGGGAACTACCTTTAGGATAATAAAAAAGTCTAAGTTTCATAAGGTCTCCCCAGGAATCTTAAGAAATTCAGAGGAGGGCTGGAGAGATGGCTTAGCGGTTAAGCGCTTGCCTGTGAAGCCTAAGGACCCCGGTTCGAGCCTCGATTCCCCAGGACCCACGTTAGCCAGATGCACAAGGGGGTGCATGCGTCTGGAGTTTGTTTGCAGTGGCTGGAGGCCCTGGCGCACCCATTCTCTCTCTCTCTCTCTGCCAGTTTCTTTCTCTGTCTGTCACTCTCAAATAAATAAAAAATTTAAAAAAAAAGAAACTCAGAGGACTCCCTATGTTTAACCAAATAAGGTCATATTTTGTTCACAGAAATTATTCAAAATGTGTGTTCCAGCAATATGTGTTTTGAGTCAACAAAATTTCATTTAAAAACAAACATCAGAGTACAACGAAAAGGAAGAATATAGATATCAAAATCTAATTTCAGAAGAGTATTTTGTGCCAAAGTACAAAGTTACAAGGTGACAATCCTTGCCCAATCATCCTAAAACCAAATTAGGAAGTGTATCAGTGGTTCTTGTCTCTGTTTGATTTATTGTTCTCTTTTCCCAGATCCCTATAAAGTCTTAGTACCTCCTACATAGGAGGAAAAAAATCCAGTAAACCTGTTAAAATCATCATTCACTTAGTAATGTGACTGCTTTAGTAAAGTATCAACATTAGATATTAGCCCAGTGTAATAAAGAACAGATAAATGAATGTGTGGCTAGGTGGCTAGGTTCTGGTAGCAATCTTAAGTTGAATCCCAGGCCTGCCATTTGTCAGCTCTCTGACCCTAGGCAAATTACTTTGTACCTTTATTTCCTTATCCATAAAATATAGATATTAACATCTAATTTGGAGGCTTGTCTTCAGAACTAATGGTATAATTTGTGTCAGTTACTTACTACAGAGTAAATGAATATAGAATCCTTTTTGTTGTTGGCATTTCCACAGAGTGGCACTGGTACCTGTTTACATCATGTCAGAAATTAGGTGTTGATGTCTCTTCTCCTGGTCTTGAATCTGTGACCAGCATCAAGTTTTAGACCCAATGTATCAAAATGGTAAAGCCATCCCTTTTTATTAGGTCAAAAACTTATTTATGTGTTGTTCCCCATAGCATCCCCTGCAGAGTTTCTGACTTATGGTAATAATAATTTTTAATGATAATAATGGCTGGAATTTTCTGAAGGGCTGTTAGGTGCTACATGATCTCATTAATGATTTCACTCATTTAATCCTCACTACTCTGTGAGGTGGGTACCATTATTATGTCCCATTAAAAAAGAAGAAAAGAAGAGAACTTAAGTAAATTAGACTAAACTGCCTTAAAAGATTTTAATCAACATGCTATATCTGACCTGAATAAATATTTGCTAAATTAATTAATTGTCTGTGGTAAATCATAAAAAAATATCAGATTACCCTTTTGCAACTTTATTTTTCCTTCATAACTTTCCACAGATTTCCTGATAACATATCACTCTCAAGCAACAAGAACAGAAACAGTAAAACTCCATTGACCTATATCAAGGCACCTCTGCAATCCTGAACCCAGACTGCAAAGCTGAAAGGCCACTGTAGGAATGATAACTGGTTTAGAAGAGTTAAGGTCAACCAACCCTAAGCAATTTTAGAGTGGAATATTGATAAGCAACAAGTAGATTTACCCATCAGAATCCTAGAACGATTGGTGATTAGAGATGCCTAGTACAATATTCCAATAACATCTGAGGAAAAGGTAGTTAGCCATCTTCCATCTTTACCTCTACCAAAAGACAAGCTTGTATAGAAAACATGTTACATTGATTCTCAGTAGCTGCAGAGCTGAAGCACTAGAAACAAAGGAACTTGGAAGTGAAGTGGAGCACAAAAAAAGCAGTGGTAAAGCTAACTCCTTCATGATTCATAGTGAGAAACCTAGTTCCCTCCACCCAACATGGCCTTGAGGATTATGACTTCTATGAAAGAGATTGGAAGACTCTTCTCTGAAAAAAAAATGCACTGGCCCAAGCAAGGATCATTACATGAAGATATTGACCAAAATCAAACAAGCAAACTAAATTTTTAAAAACTGGCTAGCCATTTGGCTTACACTCAAACTCACTGCTCAATAAGCCCACCATTTGCATAAACCTTCAAGTCTGCCTTTTAGTGCTTCATTCTTAACTATAAGCAACAGCCACTATTGCCAAATATCCAAGAAAATCTTTTTACATGAAATAGAAAGACCAGTACAAAGAAACACAAAAAAAACTAACAACTCAAGAAAAAAAAAAAGTTGAAGAAAAGAATTTCATAAAACAGAAGTAGACTTCAAAGAAACTATGTTGAGTATTTCCAAGAAAATAATAGCCCTCAATATCTATGGATTCCATATACATAAATTCAACCAAATGCAAATCCCAAAAGACCTCTTTCTCTTCTAAGTGTGTATTTGGGGGAACTGTGTCTGTCCTGAAACATGTATAGACTTTTCCTCTCTCCAAAGAACACAGTATAATACATACATAGCATTTACACTGTTTGGGGCATTACAAGTCATTTAGAGATGATTCAAAGCATATGGAAGGGTAAGAATAGTTTATATGTAAATACTATACCATTTTATGAGACTTGAGAATGCATTGATTTTTGTATCTGTGGGGGATTCTGAAATCAATGCCTCTTAACCACTGGAGGACAATGAATTATATTAATAAAACAAAAACAGGATACTTAGAATGGACTATAGGATATTAACAATAATATGTAAGTATTCTTAAAGAATTAGTAAAAGAATGAGAGCATAAGGTTGAGAAGTTCAGTAAGAAAAACTAAAAACAAGGATATAGACCATGTAACAGAAATATCAATTCACTGTTTACCAATGGGAAATGAAATATTTACACAGAAAGATACTTGAAACTCTGTTCATTGCAGCACCGTTCATAGTAACCAGAATATGGAATCAACTCAGATATATGTCCTTCAGCAAATAAATGGGTAAAGAAAATGTTGTATATGGAATACTACTCATCCATTAAAAATAACAAAACCTTGTCATTTGCAACAACGTAAACAGAAATGGAAAATATTGAATGAAACTAACCAAAAAGACAAACGCTACATGTTCTCACTTACTTAGGGGGAAATCAATAAACCAACTTGAAGAATAATAAAACAAAGTAGTAATTTATATTAATATGATAGTGAATGCCGTTAATTTGTACAACTAACATGTAGTTAATTATAATAAACAAACCCAAAACTAGCATACGTCATTTCTATGTCTCATCTACTTGTTTTAATAAAGTAATAGTTCCACTTCTGTAATATAAAAATGTGCAACCAGAAAATCTTATCTAACAATATTTCCAAAGAGAAAAAATGCAAAATTATTGTAAAAAATCAAATAAGTATCATAAATTCCCAGAACTATTGAACTTCTAGATTGAAAGGCCTCACCAAAAGCAGAGCATAATATGTGTTATAGATCACCATATTTCAAAGTGTCAGAAAGAAAGAGGAAATTGAACTAGGGGTATAGCTTAGAGGTAAGAGAGCTGGACTAGTAGTAGTGAGGTCCTAGGTTCAATCCCCAGTACTGAAAGAAAGTAACAAGCAAACAAGAAAGAAAGAACAGAATAAAGAAAGGGAAAGATAAAAGATAAGAAAGAAGGAGGAGGAAAGAAAAAAATAAACAGAAAACCTTTAAAGCTTCTGGGGGCATAGAATTGAATGAAAACAGGTTGCATTAAAGGATGAGAAATTAGAATCATAGTGCTATTCTCAAAACCAACAGTAGAAATTAGAAGAAAATATACCACATCTCCAAATGACTGAAACTCATGAAAAGTTATGGATTCCATATAGAAGAGAGAGGACAGGGAATTTGTAGGATGATAGAAAATGGAAGAATCCAGTTTAATAATTTTGTGGCAGTGTTAAAGAGCATAAGTTCAAATGGAACTAAGAAAGCATAGAGCCTCAAGAAAAGCAAAATTCATGAGGGATTTTACAGGTCTTACCATGTATAAAATTGTTTTAAGCGGATTTTACTGCCTTATCAGAAAGCATGAGATTATTTAGAAATTCAAATTAAGGTAAACATATTTTGTGTATAAAGTTTTGCTGGTATAGTATGGTTCTAACTCATATCCTACATAAACTTTTAATATTTACTGGATCATCATTGAGTAATATTGAAGTGGATAGTATGTTAAAAATCCTCTGGAGGTAGTAGAGGCAAAGTCAAGAGTTCAAGGTCATCCTCTATTACATAGGGGGTTTGAGGCCAGCCCAGACTATATGAGACTCCATCACAACCAACCAATTAATCAATAAGGAAAAAATTCAAATACCTAAATATAGATTTGACTAAAAATGGTAACATAATCATATTGAGAGTTTGAAGGAGGATAGAAAAATCATAAAAATGGCATGACAATCCAAGTCAACACATGTCTAGAAATTACTAATCGAGAGACACCAACATCAGTACAATATTTAGAAACATGTAGGTATGGATCAGAATAAAGTGCTAAAAGATGTGATAATGGATACTTCTGTTGAAGAATAAGATTGAGACCTAGGGGCAATGTTGTTATAAACGTTTTGATATGCTTTTAATATTTTATGGATTTATTTATGTATTTGAGAAAAAGGGACAGATATAGATAGATAGATAGATAGATAGAGAGAGAGAGAGAGAGAGAGAGAGAGAGGATGGGTGCTCCAGAGCCTCTAGCCACTGCAAACAAACTCTAGATGCATATACCCCATTGCACATCTGGCTTTATGTGGGTACTGGGGAATCAAATCTGGGTCCTTTAGCTTTGCAAGCAAGTGCCTTAATTGCTAAGCCATCTCTCCAGCTGCTGGAAACTAAAAATTTTGACAGCTATACTTGTGATGGGGATAATTGTCAGCTCGAGTTAGATTGCTTGCATAAGAGTGGGTGGGAGGTTACTCACTGCACTCTGGGTAATGTACCAGTGGCTATACCACTCAAGGCCATAACCTCTGCCCCCAGCAACCATTTAACTGCCAATAGCTACTCTGGGAGGAATGGGTTCTTGTGAGCCTCTGCCCCAACTATGTTGCAATGTTGACAGGTCAGTCTTGTACATGAAACCACAACTGCTGTGACTTCCTAGCTTTTAAAACTATGGGTAATCATCACTCTGATAGTTTATTTGCTTGAGTTTGTTTTCCTTATATTTTACCTTTTAAATTAGCCAAGAAATAAATGAATAGTGACTGAAAACCATTGCTATAAGTAATGTAGCCTATATATAGAAATTTCAATTTCATTGAAAGTTACTGGGCAAGAAAGTAATGCATCCATATTGTTAATGTGTTTGCTTAATCATTTATCCTTCGCACTAGAATTTAAACTTCATAAGGGCAGAAACAAGTAATAATGCTAGTAAATGTTTTCCATGGCTCTGTGGACAGGTTAAAATCCTTATTTGTTGCATTTCTGAATTTTGCACATGTAAATTCTCCTACTGTCCATGGCTTCAAGCTACCAAAACAATGTCACTGAGCACAGACTTAGCAGAAGATGAGCCTAATGGGCTTTTGTGAACTGGCTCCAATAATACACAACTGACAGAAACCTTCTGGTCCTGTTTACTGACTCTTCCCTTATCTCTGCACTTCAGCATAGTGCTCAGTGCAAGTGCTCAATAAACCATTGTTTACCTGTTGAATGAATAGGAAAAACAAAAGCTGGAGACATACAGTGAATTAATGATATATAATTTGATCTGAGAAAATGATCTAAAAGTCTAAGAGCAAAATAATGTTGAAAGCTGAAAAGAATGAGAGCTCATCTGCCAGTAACCAGCAAATTTCCAGAGTATAGTAAGATAAAGTCAGACTGTAACTTGGATGCTAGGTCACCATCAACCAACAAGACCATCCTAGCCTCAAAAGAGATAAAGTTGAGCGCTGGAGAGATGACTTAGCAGTTAAATGCTTGTCTGTCAAGCCTAAGGACCCTGGTTCGAGGCTTGATTCCCCAGGACCCATGTTAGCCAGATGCACAAGGGGGCGCCCGTGTCTGGAGTTAGTTTGCAGTGGCTGGAGGCCCTGGTGCGCCCATTCTCTCTCTCTCTCCCCCCCTATCTCTGTTGCTCTCAAATAAATAAATATAAATAAACATTTTTTTAAAAAAATAGATAAAGTTGAAAAGAAGGTACCCATGAGACAAGCATTTTACTAGTGACTTTATACATGCTATTTGGTTTAATCTTCACAATAATCCTAGAAGACATAGCTCCCCATTTCACAGATGAAGAAACAATCATAAACCCTTAATGACTTTACCAAGATAGTAAGACTGATAGCTGGGATATATATTTGAACTTTTAAGTGATACATAAAATCATAAAAATTATGCATTTTCCTGGAATACCATGTGAAGTTTTTATGCATGCATTCATTATGTAATGTCTTAAACATTCTTTTATTTGTCATTGATAACATAAATATTATATTGATATTGTCTAACATTTCCTTGATTTTTGGCATGTGCATGTAGTATGTGTGGTGTTGTGTATGGTGTGTTTATGTGGTATGGTGTATGTATGCATAATGTATGCATGTGTGTGTGAAGATGCATGCACCATATCCATGTGCAAAGGCCATAGGGATTGTCAAGTGTCCTCATGACTCTTTTGTTTTTACTTTTTGTCTCAGATTTATTTAAAATATTACAGTGTAGCAAAAATATTTAGATGATTTCTCATGGGGTTTGGAAATGGATTCCCGTAGGTTGGAGACAGCCAAAGGCCAAAAGCGCCTGCATTTCCTTAGTGTTGGAACTACTTAATGATCTGCAGAACCATGATGAAGGCATCAAGACCATCATTATCTTTCCCGTCTCTTCCTCCTGTAGCTTGGTGAAGATACCTCTATGGGGCATCTATTTTATGTTGTTTCTTTGAGATAGAGGCTCTCACTGAACACATAAATTTGCCTATTGGATGCCCCACCCCCCATGGACTGATCTCTGATCCTCAGCTATTCTTCAGTCACCACTCCCCTAAGGACTGAGGTCACAGTCATGTGTGGTCACTTCCATCATTCACATGCTTGAGGATCAAACTCAAGCCTTCATGCTTGTATAGCAAGCTCTCTTTCCTGCAAAGCCATCTCACCAGGTCTATTATTTCTTAATGATAAAAATATTCAAAATCCTTTCTTTTTGATTTTTGAAGTACATTTTTACTATCTGTGGTCACCCTATGATACGATAGCAACAAAAACTTCTTACTCTTAGCTGTATCAAAGTACTCACTGATCAACATTTCCCAGGAGAAATGGGGTCTAAAGCCAAGTAATTTTACCTATTTCCTTTTTCATTTTATTAATTATGAACTTTACTATATGAACATATCATATATATACTTTTCCTGCTATACAAGCTGCCTTCAAAAATGCTTTTCAGCCAAGTAAATTAAAAACATTTTTGTTTATAAGAGATATGAAGATAATTATCTTGTCTTCTATCTTTTTTTTTTTTTTTTTGGTTATAAAGGTTTAACCTAGGTACCTGCAAAGTGGGGGCAGAACTGCATCTAAGCAGGCTTTAAAAAATAAGCTCCAGTTTCTTTGTTGTGGCTCTCTCTATTTCCTTGTCTAAAGCAGAGTGCAGGCTGCCTAGCAACCAAGCTAATGGCGTCGTTTTTTTGCCTTAATTACCTTATGTTTTTCACAAGCTCAAAGGGATTGAATCAAATATCAAGAGTGCAAAGGCTGAGTTTTTATATCAATATATGTCTTCATACATATGCACAATACACACACACTCACATATATTTTCATCAATCCTATGATTAAAGTAGAAAGATGACTTAGACTGTATTTATGTGATGCAATATTATTGGCTTAAAAAGCCCCAAAATTCAACACCTGATTACTTGTTTAAGTACATTAACAAGTTATTTGAGAAACCATTCTTAGCAATTTGAGAGATTTTTGCAATTCTTGACTAAATTGACTAGTTGTTTTCAGTTATGTGTGTGTGTGTGTGCTTGCGTGTGTGTGTGTGTGTGTGTGTGTGTGTGTCCTAAAACAGAGATTCATTATAGATGCATCAGTGGTTATACAGATCAAATCCAGCTCTGTTGATGTACCTACTAGTCACTGTAATGACTGAAACAAAAATCAGCAAAATTTTTGCTATAAACACAGAAAATGATCTGTAAGCCCATTTCATCTTAACCACTTATTCAGATAAAATGAGCACACAGGACAAAGATATAAGGAATGGACAAAAAGAATATCATGTAGAACATGTGCACTAGACACAATCCACTTGCCTTCCAGACAGCCTTCTTTCTTGCTACCAGAATTTTAATTTTTTTCACATTCTGCTGGTGACCATAAGGTTAATCAAAGTGTTATCAATTTTCTTTCCATATTATTAATATTGACATGGGTTTGGGATGAAATTTTGACCGAAAAGGTGTGGGGCTACTTGGAGCACTTCTCTAAAAGGTTCCCTCACTCTTGCACAGAGATACAAGAGAGGAACATTCCTAATTGTATTTCTGAACATTTTGTTCTGTATGTAATGTCTGGAACTAGAACAGCCATTTTGGGGACCATAGAGGAACCAGTTTGTGAGGAAAAGCTATCATAATCTAGCTTGTAAAGCAAAACATTGAAATGAACATGGGTCATGGATGATGCTATTGAGCTGCTGGATTAACCAATTAACCAAAGCCTCCCCTTTCACGTCTTACAAAAGAATTATGATGCAGGCCCATTTGTGTTGTGCTATTAGTTATAGTCAGAATCAGTAAGAGTTATTCAGTGTTTTAGCAAAGAATTAACTTCAAAAGCTTTCCATGTGCCACTCTACCTACTTTTGAAAATTCCTGCTGTCTTCATCTAACTACCATATGATTTGGGTATAATGGCATACACCTGGAGTCCCAGCACTCAAGAAGTAGAGGCAGAAGGATTGGAAGTTCAAAGCTCTCCTGGGCTACATAGAGAGACTATTTTTTTAAAGAAGAAAGAAAGGAAGGAAGTGAGTGAAGAAAAAGAAAAGGAGGGAGCAAGGGAGGAAGGAAACAGTAAGGAAGAGTGGAAGGAAATAAGAATGGACAGAAGGAGGAAAAAAAAGAAAATTTCAAAGGAAACAATGCATCAATAGGGATTTCTTCTTATCAAACCTGGTTGTTTTGCTTCCCTATCTTCCTCTCATTTCTTACTCATTTGCATTCTTCCTTCTTGCTTTTTTCAGAGAATGGGAGAAAGAGAGAAGGAGAGAGAGAAAGATTGAATGAGAGAGAGACAGAGAGAGAGAGAGAGTTGGCATGCCAGGGCCTCAGTCACTGCAATCGAACGCCAGATGCTTGTTCCACCTAGTGGGCATGTGCAAACTTGTGCTTGCCTCACTTTTGTGTGTCTGGCTTACATGGGATCTGGAGAGTTGAACATGGGTCCTTAGGGTTTGCAGACAAGCACCTGAACCTCTTAAGCCATCTCTCCAGCCACCTTCCTTTTTGCTTTTGTCTTTTTAAAAATTACTTATGTAGTTACTTGTTTAAGGGAGACAAAGAGGCACAGAGAGGGAGAGAGAAGGGGAGAGAGAGAGTGAGAGAGAAGGGGAGAGAGAGAGTGAGAATGGGCCAGGACATACATCTCCTGCAGACGAACTCCAGACACATGTGCACCTTGTGCATCTGGCTTATGTGGGTCCTGGGGAATCGAACCTGGGTCCTTTGGCTTTGCAGGCAAGTGCCTCAACTACTATTGTTTTTGTCTTTAATTGCCATCCTTACCTTTGCTTTCTTCACCTCCCCAGTCCTTTTATTCCCCTGGGCCTTAAGTGGATATGACTTTAATCTCAATATGTCTACTCATATGTGCATCTATGCATGTACTAATGTTATATATCCTATATTAGAAGGCAGGTCTTCTTTTCCAACTGAAATGATTCCTTTCACAAAGGCAACTCTACCAGCAATGTATCAAAATATTCTTGGCCTCTGTTCACCTACTCTCTCATTACTCTCAACAAAATAAGAGTGACTATTCTGACAGCTTAGTTGGAAGAACTAAGTGTGTATACCTCTATTCCTCCTATCTTCCTTTTCTTGGGAAAGGGCTGTGCTCTGCTCAGCTCCTCAAGACTGTGCATTTTACAAAAGCCCCCCCCCCCCCGCACCGCCCCAGGAAACAAGACTCAAGTGTCCAGCAATGCTAGTGGTTACAAATCAGTTTCATCCTCAAATTCAGTATTGGTAAGATCAAATGCCCTTAGACAGCAGCTATATCTTTCAGTAGCAGCATTAGCAATAAGATTGGGGTGCTTTCTCATATGCTGGCCCTCTTGTCTTATTGATACATTGGTTGCAAACTTGGATCACAGCAAGATTTCTTTTTTCTTAGTCCCCCTCAAATAGTGCCAACATTTATAAAAGTTTTGGTTCCATAGATCCAGTTCCTAGACTAAGGAGAAAGCCTATAGAATGAAGGAAAACATTTCTGGTTATTTATTTGATAGGGAATTAATATACAGAATACATGATGAGAAAAAAAGTCATTCATTTTCCTAATTTTTAAAGTTATCAACTCATGACAACTTGTGAGTCTGCACTTACTTCGTTTGACTCCAGCTTCTTTGGAATTTCACCACTATCTGCTGCTTCTGTATAGGCTTCATAGAAGGTCTTTTCCTGAGACTCCAGTGTAATGGTCAACACAGAATCATAGGCTTCCCGGAGCTTTGGATTATTCCTTAGGACCTGGTAGGGGGTGTGCTTATATGGTAAACTGTAGAGCAGGGCATCATAAGGAACAAAGACATAAGTTCCATCAGTCATTTTCAGATCATGAGCCCATTCCAAGAGGCGTGCTTGGGTCTCTCCCCCAATCAAGACTGAATGCATACACATGATGATTACTGAAACCAATGACAAAAGGTTATGGTAGTAAAACGTAGCACCAAAAAACAAACCTAGAAAAAAAAATAATACATTAATTCTAACCAATCATTTACAAATGATTTCTTTCCCATGCCCATAGGATGAGCAATATTGAAATCCCAAGTCAAATCTATTAGGTTTTGGAACTCTGGATTGGGTATACAGGCTTGCCTGCAGGCTGCAGAGCCTAAATGTAGATAGGAACAAGAACAGCATAATAAGTGGGAGGTTGAATAACAAAGAGGTTTTGAGGTTAGAAAGACTACTAGGTTTATATCTTATCATCAGATGTTAACTATATACTCGTGGGTAAATTACTTAACCTCATTCATAAAACAGAGGTAACAGTGTGTACTTATTGGAAGGAATTAGTGATGATTCAAGGAGACAATTCATATAGTAATATAATATAATTCATATAATATCATTCAATAAATTCAAAAAATTCAATAAATAATAAATACCTAAGAAGGGTAGGATGGGAGATAATCCCATAGCCACTGCTGTTTTTATTGTCCTGCCTCCTACAAACTGTATTCCAATACATTTTAGTTTTCTTTTTTGCAGGGGGGGTTCAAATGCAAGTTCCTGCTATAGAATTCACTATGTAGTCTCAGGGTGGCTCCAAACTCACAGTGATCTGCCTATTTCTGCCTCCCAAGTGCTGGGATTAAAGGCATGTGCCACCATGCCTGGCTCTTCCAATACATTTTCACGAATGGTTCTCACCCTTCCTGAGGCCATTATAGATGATGAATGGCACGAACACATACTCATCTATAAGTGCTACTAATATTATGGATGGTATATTCAACATTTTCAATCTAAATTCCCTGTAATTGGAATTACTTTGCACTCAATTTAATTCTTCCAAGACTTATAAAACTATGTTGTTTGGCAAGGCTATGCTAGAATAGAGTGGATTAGAGGGAGCCACGGTTGAAGAATGGTGGTTAGATCATGAGACTGAAATTCTTATATTCAATTTAGTCCTTGGCATGCTAAATGAATTCAGTTTAAGCCCACTTGTGCTTCAGTGCCCACATCTTTAAAATGTAGATTCCAATGCATTTCGCAGGTACATTGAGTGGTTTAATTAGATGATGCCTTGCAAGTATTCTGAGCTCCTTGAAGAAAAGCAAAAGTCCTATCACCACTGGTAAATATTAATTAAACACACTTACATGTAACCTTTAATCTCAGGAACCAAGTGTGCTTAACTACACTCAATGACTGGTCTTTGGTATTAGCATATTGCTTCATCTACTTTTCAAAGCCTTCTTTACAATTTGTAAATACTCTTGGAAAGTTTCCCTTTGGAGTTGGAGCTGATATACTTTAGTTTTTAAGTGTATTTAGTAAGTCATGAGATTGTTATTAAACACACACAACACAGCATAACTTGAGTTTTTAAATGGACATTAGCTCTCACAAAATAATTACTTTAAGAGGTTCTATATGTATTCTGATGCTCAGGCCTTAGACACCTCTAAGGATATCATTGGGGCCATTTCATAAGCCACACAAGGAATTCAGCTTCAATTGTGCATTGCACAATTGGAAGATTCAGTGCCAGAAAGGTTTGACATGGCAAATGTTGGATTTAGGAAAAGAAAGCAGAAATGAAGGCACCACCCTCTCTATGTTTGGCTATAACATTGAAAATTGAATCCATTTGGTCATATTAGTCCAGTCACAGGTCTGTGACTAGAGAAATGAGCTAAATCAGGTGATTTAATTAGTTGGCTACTTCATCCAACAGGATTATTGACAAGTAAGTTATGATTAGCATCTTTCTCCTACAAAAGCACAGATTAAATAACTTGATCAAGGTTACCTAATATAGTTCCATTTGATTCTCATGTGGTATTGAAATTAGTTTACTGCATTGAAAATGTTAAATAGAAATAAGTGCTTTGTGTTGATTGAGATACAAATACTTCAGTGCATGTAGTGGATGCTATTATAATGTACCATGCAAACACACACTTCAAGACTGACGCACTTGTTCTCCTGACTGCTGGGAAATGTTAACAACTAGCAGCCACTTGAAAGGTCACATGCCTTCAGCAGGATTCTGGAGCTGGCTTAGGCTGATTCACAAAAGCCTATGTTGAAATTTTCAGGGAGTTTGTAGGCCAGTTAATACTGTGTTATTAGCTAGAAATTGGCCATAGTTTACATTATGGAAATCAGCAAGCTCTATAAACCAGAATTTTTTTCAGCCTGCGGAAATGTCTGTTAAGCAACACACCATACCACCTTCTCTAGGTTATCCTGTACATGATGAGTGGTATACATAGAAAGAGAAGGAACCAGACCTTTTTACCTCAATTCTGAACAACACTGAAGGGTCACTCCAGCGTCAGAGTGTTCCTTAAGATTGGATGAGGCCTTTTTTGTGACTACATTGCAGTTAATTCTCTCTGCTCAGTTCTCCTGCTTTCTCTTCCTCATAGGTATTTTCCTTGAAATTACTCATCAATAAGCTTCCTACACGCAAAAGTTTCTTCTAGGGCTGGGGAAAGGGCTTAGCGGTTAAGGTGTTTGTCTGGAAAGCCTATGGACCCCAGTTTGATTCCACAGGACCCGTGTAAGCCAGATGCACAAGGGGGCATATGCATCTGGAATTCATTTGAAGTGGCTAGAAGCCCTGGCGTGCCCATTCTCTCTTTCTCTCTGTCTGCCTCTCCTCCTTCTTCTTCTTCTCTTACTGTCTCTCTCATAAATAAATTAAATCCTTTTTAAAAGTTTCTTCTAACACTGGCTTCAAGCCCTCACCATACCCTTAACTGACTAGCTCTTATTTTATATCTTTACCCCAATACACAAAAAAACACAATAAATGTTATTTAGGTGTATGTTTACGTACTAAGAGATCCTTTAGGAGAAGAGGACAAGCACTTTGTATATTTTTCATAGTTCCTTGAAATGTGACACATAGGCATATTTGGATTGGTAAGATGGAGAAACAATTGGAAGTGATACTAATATTCTTCAGTAGGTCCTGTCAAGTACTACATAGTGTCAATAACTTACCCAAAATCTTACCTAACAACAACATGAATGTCTCATTTATTTTTATTTCTTTGGCACATATTAATGGTATTTAAATCCAGGGACCAAATTTTTATAACTAGAAAGACACCTTAATAGCAGCTTGCCTAATATGTCTCACTCATTTTTTAATATTTTATTTTTATTTATTTATTTTTGAGAGAGAGAGAGGATGAATGTGCTGGGACCTCTAACCACTGCAAACGAGCTGCCACCATGTGCATCTGGATTACATGGGTTCTGGTGCATCGAACCTGGGTCCTTAGGCTTCATAGGCAAGTGTCTTAACCACTAAAACATCTCTCCAGCTCTGTCCCTCTCATTACTTAGATGGAGAAATGGGAGCTTCGAGATGGAATGATCCCAAGTGATCATTTTTTTTTCATGGCAAGACCTTGCCATTGAACACAATTAAAATAGAAAGCATAAATACTGAATTCAAACAACAGCACCTTAATTTAATAGATTGACTGTTTCATGCACAGGGATTAATGGATACACCTGTTTTTACAAGATAGTTTTACTATATAGCTTGTATATCTCAAAATTACATTCATTAAAATGGGGTTTGTCCTCTAAGTTTTTGCTGGGAAGGGATTTGTATACAGAAATCTTTCATGCTAGACAAAGTTTGGGTCAACAGATGATCGCAAAACACTAATTTTCAAGTTTTCATCCTAATTGTTAACAATCAAATCATTCTATAGCCAAAACAAAGACCAGAAAAATAGTCTCAGGAGATCACATCTCACCATGATGATATTAATACATTGTCTGGAATACCAGAGCTCCACATGATCTATTAGCCATGTCTTCATATTGTGGGGCTGACTATGGTATGCAATTCAAGACCTTCGTTCATCTTCCATGCTATTAGCCAAAAATGTCAGAAAAAGCCAAATCCCAAGTTACTCAACTCATTTCTCCTCCTATATTTCAGTACTTTTTCTACTATTTCCTTGTGATAGATGACTTGCATTATTCAAAAGCAGGAGCTTAACAGGCATTGTGTCCCATACCTGTGATCCCAGCACTAGCTAGAAGGTGGGAGCAGTACTGTGAGTTCCAGGCTAGTCTGAACTATGCAACAAGTTTGAGATCAGCACTGAGACACTGTCTTGAAAAGAAAACATCAAAGCTCAATTCATCTCTCATAAACATACTGACTGTGGGATTCTCCACAGAGATCGCAAGGCCTAGTCTCACACCTTGGGAGATGAAAATGTTTCCACTGACTGGTGCTGAAGAAGCTCTTAAAACATTATTAGTGTTTGTGAACGTTCAATATTGGTCCCAAATGATAAAAAAACTCCCTCATTCTTTTTTTAATATTTATTTATTTATTTGACAGAGAAAGAGGGAAAGAAAGTGAGAGAATGGGCGCAACAGGGCCTCCAGCCACTGCAAAGGAACTCCAGATGCGTGCATCCCTTGTGCATCTGGTTAATGTGAGTCTTGGGAAATTTAATCTGGGGCTTTTGGCTTTGCAGGCAAACACCTTAACCACTAAGCCATTCCTGCCAGCCCAAAAACTCCCTCCCTCATTCTTATGCCCACAATTCATTTTAACCTTTCACTACATTTCCTCTCATTTTAACGTATTTCTGTTTAATAGTTTTTTTGAGAGTAAAGGAAGGACAGATCAGAGGGGGAGAGGAGCATAAACATTTATTCCAGGTCTCAATTCCCCAAGAATTCACCCAAATCTGGCCATCGTGTGAAAAAAAAAATGTAGGCTCTTACCCGGTTCAGTTTTCTATTGCCAAATCTACAAAATAGTTGTGTAAAATGGGGCAGGGGTGGGCGGAAACTTTGGGATCTGAATGCTTCCAAATTTCCATTCACAAATATGACTCAATTCAATGGCCCTCATGCCTTAATGTGATTCAATACACATTAAGGATACTACACCAAGTGGTTAATTGCTGTGTATAACAGCTAAAGAAACCCTGTACATTTTCAGCTTTAAGTTCCAAAGCTATCACCTCCATAACTGCCACTAGTATCAAATTGGTGAAGCTCAGTGTGATAGGTGACATATGTTATATTCAGTGATTATTCTATCTGCATCAGACCATGATTTTTTGCTACCCAATTAAACTGGCATTGCAAGTGTATTTATTGCTTTAACATTGTTTCCCAGCTTGAGGTAAGTTTTTAATATCTTCACACACTTTGCAACATAGGTTGTCTCTAGCTTTTCTTAAACTGCTAAATCAAAATTACAACTTCAGTGAGGAGGCTTAGATGCTTAGAGACTTTCTCTTGTGCTGGGTCTTCAAACATTTGATCATTAGTGATAATAGATTAATTCATAAAAGCAGGTTTCCCTTTTATCACTCATATTTCTTTACACTGATAAATAATGTGTTCTATACCAAATTTCCTAGGAGCACTAAGTCAGTTACCCATAACATTATTTGTATCATGTTTGGCATTAGTGTAGAAAAGCAAGGTCCATACCTGGTATATACCTGAGGCATTTAAAATAATTTCCTCAGTGGGCCCAAAAATTAAGAAAGAAGGGATGAATCACCCACCATGTAAATAACACAGAATCACTTAGATGTCAGGACCATATCTCAAGAGGAGAGGGGACAGTAGAATACAGTTCTTTCAGGAGACCTGTTATCAAGATGTGGTCCCTGGGTGACCAGGGTGAGAATATGCTAGGGAACCTGGTAGAAATGTATATCCTTAGGCCTCACCCAGCTTCACTGAATCAGAAGTTTTGGGAAAGGGACTCAGCAATCTGTGCTTTAACAATCCCTTCAGCATATTCATGTGCTCACTTGGATTTGCTAGGCACTTTGCAGACAACCACCAATACACATATTCTGGTTTCCCCATTCTCTAGCTGTGTGACATCAGGCAGGTTACATAACCTCTCTGCTTTAGAAATCTTATCCATAAGATTGGAAAGCAATAATTGTCTTTATTTGAGAGAGGTACTTTAGGAATTGAATGAACTAGTCCATACCATACTCTTGAAAAATAATCAGCACATAAAAGCTTAATAAATATTAGCTACTATTGCTGTTACAAGTTTCTTTGCAAAAATCTGATAGCATGTAAAGAAGCTAGCAAGGTCTCTGGCAATAAAGATAACAACACGGGATCTAATTTGGGAAAAACAAGAGAGAACCATTATGATTGTCTTATTGTAATGAAACAATTTGATATGCAAGGACTGAAAGGAAGCCCTTTCAGGTCCAATAGCCAGGTAAGCTTGAATTGAAAGAATTTCACAATGAGAAGAAGACAGGACAGCTTGAAATACCCATTTGAAAAGTCCTCTGAAGAGCTGGAGATAAGACCTCCTGCTAGCCTTTGTAGGCATGAGAAAAGGACCCCTCCTGGTGAAGGCAATCCCTCAGGTGCTCTGCTTGGGGAGCAAATGCTCCTTTGTGCCACAGGACAAAAACCTCCAGCAGGGCTCTTAGTTGGAGGAGCAGAGAGTGGATGGAATGTTGGCCCTCTTGCCTACTCAGCTAGGTTCCCATGTGTAGAGAAAAACCTACATAATCCCACACACTATTCTTGGCTGTAAATTGAGGCCTTTGTTTTTGATTAACATCTCTTTGTCAAAATAAGAATAATTAGCTCCCAAGGTTTAAAAGAAATGAATTGAGAATGTGAAAAAGGCTTACACCCTCTACCATGGGACTTTAGTAACCCCCATTATTTAGTGGGAACAATTCCTACACCCATTTACTCATTCTTGTGAAAATCACAGATTCAAAGTTTGAAGGAAAACAAAAACGCTGAAATATACTGAAAGATAAATGAGATGATCTGTGAATGCCTTATAACCTGCAGAGTGCTGTTGACATGGAAAGCAGAATTAGAGTTGCTTTTATTGTCTTGATGACCTGGCATCCGGAGTGCCTCTGTTGTTTTCCTCTCCCAAAAGTTTGGAGCTTTATTATTGTCACCCTAACTTTATTATTTAATTTACCAGTGCCTATGTACTGTGTAAACATGACTCAGACTTGTTTCTGAGAACGACACTTCCTCTAACTCAAGTAAAGTGCCAGTAATATGGCCTAATTGAAAGCATTAATTTATAAGAGAACTAGCATACCAACCAGCAGTAACAGCCTGCCCTTCTCTTCTCTCCCTCACTGTCATCACTACCACTACCACCACCCATGCCATTGTCACATGAGAATGCCATGAATATTATTGTGAACAGGTCAGACAAAATTGATCTTTTAACTATTCCTATAATTTCCAAATATTACCAAACCTCTCCAAAGAAAAGGGTCTCTTTCCATTGTGCTTTTTATGTCAAAAAGTATCCTTCTCTGAGGACATGATTGGGGATCCACAGTGCTAAAAAATATCCTTGTAGGCAGTAAAATAGGAAAGAAGTGAAGCCCTGTCTTCCTCAGCTTATCTCAACTGAGTTGACACAAAAATGCCAGTGCCACCTTTTTAGTTGTTCAGAGTTGTTAGGTAACAGTTTCAATCCCACTAGTTGAGAGGAGTTGGAAAATGAGCTAGAGATTTGGTCTGCAATGTGCTGTACCCAATGTGCTTCAACCTTCTTCTCTGCTCTGTTGGCCAAACCCATACTCACTAACAGCTGGATATTTCTCATCTGATCTCGTTCTCTCACAGGGTTACTGGGTTATGGACCACTTGTTGAGAGTTAAATTCTGCTTCCCTTGTCTAGGGGCATTATTCTCAATAAATGGTCAAGTGAAAAACAAGAACAAAGGCCTCTTTTGTTTCTTTCTTAACTAACATATGTATTTCCCCTCACCCAGTGTTATATCTCCTCCTCACAAAAATTAAAAACAAAAACAGCACTACTGAGTGACTACATCGTTCTCTGAAGAACTCCAATCCTTGGTGACACTGTTAAGAGCTCCTAATTTCACAGCCTAACAAGCCCTATATAGAATGAACTACAGTCCTACTTTAACACTCACTCACTCCCCCTCCACAACTCTTATTGCCATAGCTCACCCACCAGTTGGCATATCCTCATATGCCACCACCTGGAATTATGAATTGTAGGGGCCGCACACTCCTTTGCTCACTCTATATGGAGATACCTGAGGTCACACTCAGTGCACAGACTAACTCAGTTTCTTTGCCCCCACCCCAAATCACATTCTGACTCATGTCGATGAGATCCCCAGTATGCCTCATCTGAGTCTGTCTATGTTATGTCAGAAACCAGAGGAAAAATATCCTAAAAGTAGTTTTATATTTATTCTTTATACTCTTTCTTTCATAGTATCTCTTCCACCTCAGTCACTGTGCTTGATACGTAGAGTCTTCCACTGCTCCTTAACTATTCTCTCCAGAGTTTTTCTTTTAATCCCCCAAATTTCAATTCCTTTAGTGGGCTGATCCATACTGCTACAAAAAAAAAATCTGACTAAACAAAGTCTCATTAAAGCAAAAATGACTGGTCACTTCTAATGAGGAACATTAATTTTCATTGTCTTTAACCTAAAAGCAGGGATTCTCAACACTGGTGTTATTTTATAAACACCCTGGAAGCCGTTTAAAAAAAATCTTTTCTGGGACCCCATCACAAACCAATTCAATCAAACTCACTGGAGGTAGCTCCTTTCATTTTGAAAAGATTTCTAGTGGGTAGTCAGAATGAGAACCCTTGACCTAAAAAAAATAGAACTCTAATGGGAGGGAAATAATATGGACATTTGTTACCTCCTTGCCTCAAAGGGATTTTGGGTGGTGAGCACTCAATCCTGATTCCTTTCAGTCTGACAGCCTAAAGAGCTCCAGAGCCTGGATTTATTTAACATTTTATGATGGTGGCAAAATATCACTTCAAAGAATAGTATTTAGAATGGGCAGGATGTGAAACAATCACGGAATGTAAACTTATGAGACACTGGATTTCAAGAAGCTATTTAACATATTACAAAGTTGTGATATAAAAATATATTCTGTTTCTGGCATTGCTCCTCCCTGGACATGGTTTTATATCTTTAAAAATAATTCTGTGACCTACTTTGAAACTATCAAGCTCTGTTAGGAAGTAATCAGAGCCACGCTGATTGCTTAACATTGTAAGATCTTATAGACTGGAGCTGGAAGCTGACTACTGTAGTTCCTGGAACTAAAACCTCTTGCCCTCATCCTTCCATAACGATCATAATTAAGGTCCAATACTGGAGATACTTGAAACTTAAAATGGGCTCCTGGTTATAAGCCAGGTCTAAGCTGGACCATTCTCTAACAAGCCCATTCTTATGTTAAGGAAATGACTGGGACCAGGACTAATCCTAGAAGTAATCAGTTTGACAAGTACTTTCTGAGCTATAGATCCTAAAGTGATGGAGTAGCTGCAGTGGGGGGGGATGAGCAGTGTTCCCACAAGTCACTGCCACTTCCAGAGGAAGGTAAAGTGGAAATTAAAAAAAGAGAGGTAGTTAAAAAAAAAGTGAAACTAAGTGCCACAAGGGTTTGCCATAAATGTAAGAAACAGAGCTGATTCCAGAGGACCAGGAAGGGTCCCATCCTCTTCCAAACTAGCCAATTTCCCTTAGTGACTGTAGCTTCAGTGAGTAAAGTCCTTTTTGTCACATTTTGCTACTCTCACTGTGAAAATCAGTCTAAACATGAAACTTCCCTTGGCAGGGGAAGCCTGTTAATCCTTAGGTAGTCTTTTCATTTGGGGGATGTTTTCATTTATCAGATAAGAGCCATCTGTACCAATTAGGTGAATGCTGCAGGGAGAAAACATCTGCTTTAGGAGGAGAGAGTGGGGAAGGCCTTGGGGAGTGGAGAAAAGATGGGTTCTCAGTGAGATATAACGATTCACAGGCACTGGACACCCATGAAGGTTGTCTTCAGAAGAGAGCCAACAGTAAATCCATGATCAAAACAGATAAAAATGAAACCATGAAAATACAGGGCTGTGGCTAGTCGGAAACTGCTGTGGTCCTCAGCACAGAGAGTGTATGGCTGCTGTACTGCTGAGGTTATTCTCCCATGCCCAGGTGCTGAACACCCAAGGTTTTGTTTTTTCCCCCCGCAGAGTTCTTTGTACCTCTATTGAGTCCTTAATATTGTCTCTATTCAACCAGTCTCGGGGTCTGACTGAATAAAGACTCTGGGAATGATGTGCGCTAGGGCATAAGGGGAGTGGAAACTTTTGGAGACTATGTTTTTCACTGAAGCCACCTTCAAGCCTCAGCTGGGAGCAAGCACTCACTGCGAATTCTGTCTGCCTGGTGAATCCGTTGGAGAGCTTTCTGAATGCTTTGGCTGTCTTGTCCTGTGGTGAGAACGACCCCTACAGGTAGACCGTGGCTCCGAAGAGCACTTGAGACTTGCTTGGCTGTATGCACCCAAATATCTTCATCTGAAGAAATGACCCCAGCATGAGCCCACTGGAAATACTTCATGACAGTTACAAGCACCCGGATAGGAGAAGGGAGTGTCCGAGAAAAGGTCGGGTAGCTGTTTTTATTATCTAATTCATAATTCACACAAGCCCAAGAGAAAATCCCTTTGTCCCAGCTGTTTCCCAGGAGTGAGGCTGCCTCACAGTAGCCGGGGTTGGCAGGTCCAACAAATCCGGAGGCCATCTGGTGGTGGAAAATAAAACTGGAGAGAGCTCTTGAAGTCTGGCAGTCTTCGTTGAGAATCACATATTCCAGAGAGTAACTCAGGTCAAAGGATGGGTCCTGGGTGATTCGTTCAATTGCTAACGCAGCAGCAACTTCAGGCAGGGCCTTTGAGAACAATGGGTCACAGGTCCAAGGTCCCACCACTCCTATCTTGTAGGAGAGTGCCAGGCCCTGCTGCAGGACAGACAGTAGGGCCAGGAGGCACAAGCACCACTGGAATTTAGAGGTTTCATGGCCATGGTGTCCTGATAGTCTCTTGGGAATAGCAAACCAGGACAGAAGGCAAGCAAAATGCCAGGGTCCTAGGAACATAGCCCTCCTGCTTCCAGCAAGCATGAGATATTGGAGGATTATTTCACTGTCTTGGGATACACAGTGGTATTTCCAGGTGCCTGTTGACCAAAGGAAAAGGTTTGTGAGTCACACCATTTCTGAAGCTTCTGGAAAAACCACAGAATGACAGTCTCCAAAATTGAAAGTTTGCTTCCCAACTCCAACCAAGATATCTCCTCTTCCTATCCTCCTTATCTTTGTAGATGGCACCTCTATCCACTGCTTGCCAACTTGCTTCATGCAAAATCTTGGAATTATTGAAGCTCCTTCTTTGCTATCTCTCACATTCAATCCATTATCAAGTTTGGTTAATTCAACGTTACTAATAATTTCATACCTCATAAATGCTTCTAACATGGCATGGTTTGGCATTAACATTATATTAGGCATATTATTGATATTATTATAGTTTCCAGTATGTCCATTTGCTCGCATACACTTTCCTCATAGACACAGACAGGTGTAAGCAGATACTAGATAAGGCAAAGTTAAAAAATAAAGTGCTATGATTGAGGGGCTAGAGAGATTACTTAGTGGTTAAGGTGCTTGAATGCAAGGCTGACAGTCCAGGATCAAATCTCCAGTACCTATGTAAAGCCAGATGCATAAGGTGTTGCATGCCTCTGGAGTTTGTTTGCAGTGATAAGAGAGTATGGCACACCTGTTCATATTCTCTCTCTCTCTCTCTCTCTCTCTCTCTCTCTCTCTCCTTGCAAAAATAAATATTTTGTTAAAGTGCTATGATTGAGATGGCTCAGGCGAGGAAGACAGGAAGGATCAACTAAGCCTACAGACGAGGAGAAAAGAGAAAGGAAGGGAAGGGAAGAGGAGGGGAGCAGATTATAAACTATTTCTGGCCATGATAAAGGTGCAGAACTGTTTGAAACCTCTGTACTTTTAGCACTTCATGATTTCAGCTACAAGGAGAAGACAGGAGGGTAGGAGAGAGAAGAGGGAGAAGGAAAATGGAGGGAGGAGAAAGAAATAATATAAAGGAGAAGGGTCTTGCTACAAGGTTTCTGACAGAAGGAAAAATATACAGAAAGAATCAGAGGTTAAAATTTGTATGTAATGTTAGACTCTTGGAATTCCAAAGCATTTGTTCTGCTTGAGTCTACCAAGGCAAGGGCCCTGATAACCAAGAGTCCAATGTACCATGATTTATTCCTATAGACAGTGGTTTCATGTAAAGAAATCATACTTTTAGATTTCCATTTTGAAGGGTCATTCTAGCAACAGTGGAGAGAATGAGTTGGAAAGGAACAGAAAGACCACCTTGGAGGCATCATAATAATCCATATGAGGCATGGTAACAGACCAAGGGCATAAGAGTGAATATGCAGAGGAATTAAGATTAATTCCTCCAGGGATGAAACTATCAGGGAAAACTGGGACTCACCCCCCCCCCATACACTTAAAGTTCAGTGAGAAAAAAAGGAGGTCATAATGAAGGTTATATGCCCAGAGGAAAAATTAAATCTTGGAGATGATGGTATTGTACAATCCAAGGATGATGAAGCTTTGGGGATGCAGAGTAGACATCAGCATCAATCTGCAAAAGCCAAGTAAACTAAAGGTAGATGGGGCCCACCAGATTTGAACTCAGAAGGATGTAAGTTGAAGGATCACAATAAGTGAAAATGAAAAGTAAATTAGGGCTGGAGAGATGGCTTACCAGTTAAGGTGCTTGCCTGCAAAGTCTAATGACTCTAGTTTGATTCTCCAGTACTCACATAAAGCCAGATGCACAAGGTGGAGCATGCATCTGGAGATTGTTTACAAGATCTGGAGGCCCTGGTGTGCCCATTCCATCTGTTTCTCTTCTCTCTATCTCTCTCTCCTTGCAAATAAATAAATAAATATTCACAATAAATAAATAAATTAGAATTAATGATATTCATGACCTTACAGTAGATGGCACTACCATGCCCCCAAGATCTGCACAATCCTGAATCCATCAACATTTTGACATAGAGGATGGAGGAGGACAAGAAGAATGAGACATCAAAACAGAAGACAGACTCCTTGGAAAAAGAAGGGTACTCAGTGGAATAGGGTTACACAATGGGGGAACGATAAAAGGGGATAATGAGAGGAGGATATGATCTAATTAAAGTACATTTTATATTAAAAAGCCTCAATTAAAATATAATGGCATGGCTCTGAGAGTTGATAATCAGCACTGGCATGCACTGGTGAAACCTAGCTGGTTATTACCTGCCTGTGCTAGCCCCGTTAGATGTGTTTTACTGCCTCTCATCTCAATTTTGAGAAAAGCCCTGACTACTCAAGGGATCAATCTGGAACACATTTGATGACTCTTAAGGACCCACCAAACTAGTGTGCACAACATTCATATTCTGGTGAAAGCTGGTTTAAACACAAGTCAAGAAAGATTTGTGGAAAGAGATATATCAGAAAACAACATTAGCTGGAGTCTGAAGAGTGTGAAAGTTGGAAAACAAAGAACTTCTAAATGTGCTTTAGGGGTAACAGAAAGGTGCTTCTGAAGTGATTACATGCCTAAGGACTTTAAATACATAGCCAAACTCTCAGATAATATAGCACAATCTCTCCCACACTCCCTGAAACAAATCTAGTCTGTCTGCTATGTTGAAAGCATGAGCATGAGACACAAACTAAGTGTATGGTGTGATCTTTAATCAAGAGCCACATGCTTCTCTTCTTACCTTCCTCCAGCCCCTAGCATTTCTCTCTCATGAGAAGAATACCTGTTTCAAGTCTGTACTGAGAGAAGGATACTGAACTGTATGTGATCTCTCTCCTTACAGGGCCACCAGAAGGGCACAACAATGAGGGCAACTAGCTAGTTGTAAGACATGTAAGAAACAGAATCCTAGTAACAGAAACGACGTAAGGGAGTTATGATAGTTTGGACGTGATTTACACTTTCCAAAACTCATAATGAAGCTTTATGCCCAATGTAATATTATTGTGGTGCAACTTTTAGGGTGGTTATTAGACAGTAGGACCAGGAGGCACAAGCACCAAGAAGTGAGTTATTGCTGTTATAGGAATGAATTCACTTTCAACAGTGTGTGCTTAGCCGGGCATGGTGGCACATGCCTTTAATCCCAGCACTCGTGAGGTAGAGGTAGGAGGATTGCCGTGAGTTCGAGGCCACCCTGAGACTACACAGAGAATTCCAGGTCAGTCTGAGCTAAAGTGAGACCCTACCTCAAAAAACTAAAAAAAAAAAAAAAAAGAAAAAAAGAAAAAAGAAAAAAATAGAAAAAGAAAGAGTGTGTGTACTCATACAAAGTGAGTCTGGCATCTCTCCTTGGTCTCTCTTGCCATTTGACCTATTCTAGGTATTCCTACAATGCAATGTCACCTGACATGTCATGATGTAGCATGAAGCCCTCACCAGATGCAGTTGCCCAATATCAAATGCCTTACCTACAAAATTATAAGCTAAGTAAGCATCATTGTTTATAAAATATTCAGCCTTGGGCATTTTGGTATAGCAACACAAAATGAACAAAGACATAAACCACTCAAGTACCTTTTGTAACTCAAATACACCAGTTTGATGGATTCATTCCAAGAACTTGTAATTATATTTTGAAATTAGCATTTAGAATAAAAAAGCTAATATTTACTGAGTATATGTCAAGCCTGGAGTTATACTTTGCATGTATTGTCTCATTTTAAAAGCAACTCAATTTAAAATAATCATATAGCCCTTAGAGATAGGTATTGTCACAATTACCTACATATGAAAAAGTAATACTCAGAAAAAAGCAACTTGACTGAGAACACAGCATGTTAGTTAAAGGACTTACATCTCATTTCACTGAGATCTGCACTAAAACACATACACACAGTTGCTAATCTGCAAAGTCACTAGTATCATCATTACTGTACCTTCTTTTGTATTCAAGCTGAATTTGATTGACTCATTTGTGATTTAAAATTTTCTTTAGTCTCCCCCAACAAAATAATAAATTAGACAAAGAGGCAGAGGAATAAAGTAAACTAGGAAGAATGACCAATAAGTCACTATCTCACTAGAGTGAATTTGCAACCCATGTTTAACCCTCACCCTCGAACAGCCTGAGCCAAGGCAGAATATTACAAAACTAGATATGGTGTCACCTGTTGCACTAAGTGATAAAGCTAAGGCTAATTTTCAAAAAGACAAGTCTGGAAAATACATTTCCCAATTCTCAGTTTCCTCATCTGCAATATGGTGGAAAAACTTTACTTAATCCTAATAAATTATCAATGTTAAACACACAATTGTCTATTCATACCACTGGTTCTTCCTTGCTTCTTGCAAAATGATTTGCATAGCAAATCCGAAGGCCAGGGTTCTGGGTGCAGCTCTGCTAATGACTCACCATGCAACTGATAGGAGACAGAAATTGGTTAGGTAACCTAAAGGACAAGGACCCCAAATTGAATAACGTTCTCCTGGCTAAGCGCAGGAATTTTCCTTGGGTCTGTGGGAGAAAATCTAAGTCATTACACTGTACTACAAAGCAGAAACATCAGATCTGGTCTTTCCTTATTTCTGCCCACTTAGGGAGTTCTTCCACTTCCTACCTAGAGAATTCTCAAATTCCTGACCCCAGACTCCTGGCATCAGAAGCAAACTGGCTAAACCAGCCACCTATCCATGGGGCTTGTACCAAACCTCTAAACCAGGTCTTCCTCATGTAGTCACTCCCCACAAATTCCCAGATCTACTCAAGGTGGGCTTATCACACCCCCACTTGCCTCCCTGGGCAAGAACTCTACCTTGCTTCCTTCTGTTGTGTTCTATGCTTAAGCCCCACTGCTCTTCTTCCTCCTAAAGATTTAAGCTATAATAAAATCATTTTGAACCTTGTCCTCTGGTCCATGGATTGCATGCTTTGAATTCATAGGACAAGAATTTGGGAATACCCCAAATTAGTGGTACATTAGCATACAAGAAACCCCAAAATTCCCATATCACAACATTCAATAAATTATTCCTCTTCTCTAGGTCTCTCTTTTGTTCTTCCTAAAGGCCTAAAGGACTCACAAACCCCTGTCTTCTCTGACATACACTGATCCTGGGCTGTGATACTTCTTCCAGACAGTTGTGTTTCTTTTTTATTAGTTTATTCAACATTTCCAACCCCCCCTCCACTAATTAGTTTCTTACTCGAGTTCAGTACACCAAGTAGTTTCTACTACCTTCTCTCTGGAAAATCCAGTTTCTTAAATTTGGCCTACAATCCTCAATCAAGTACCTATCAAGTGAAGCCCACCTTCTCCTACAATGAAGAGTCATTCTATGCTGAAAACCTGGGTTCCTAAAACCATCATGTGTCATTGATATTAATAGATACACATCAACAGCTTGAGTCCTTTGCACTCTGCCTGGCACATAATAAATACTCACTAAATACTTGCTGAATAAGTGGTGAAGAGGAGATACAGCATACCAATGAAATGTTTTTATAATACCATGCTCTTGAAAAAGCTGTATTTTAAGCCTTGGTCAGTACCTACCTTTGGCAAAATTAAGATGCAAGTTTGCCTTCAAATTTCTTACCCAAGCTCCTCTACCCTCTCCATTAACTCTACAGAAAAATCGCTTTAATCTTCATTGAAATATAAAAGAATTATAATATTCGATATTTCCCCTACTCCTCTTCAACCAAGAGTATTTATTTGTAGTATCAATAGGAACCTGTCCATGCCAAAATAATTAATTTCTAATTTTAAATACTTTCCCATATAAGTTGTAGATAATGAAGTGAGATAGTGTACTATCAGAATGGAACTATATGAACTTTTTAGACTGTTTCAGAGAAAAGGGATCAGCTGTGTAGTATATGCCTAGCATTCTAATGTAATATCCAGGTCATTATTCCTAAGCACAATGTCTGTTCCATCACAAATTCTAAGCAGTTTTATTTTCTTACAGTAGTTCTCAAGTTTATGCATTTACAACATAGGGCCTTTCTCAAGCCATGTGTCACAAAGTACCACTTGCTCTTCATTCTCAGTTGTTCTTTTCTTTTATTAACTGCAAGGTTAATCCCCAAGCTGAAGGTTTGCCCTTACAATCTTTCTGTCGTGCGCATCATGCATTACATGATATTTCTAACTCTTCTAGGACTCCCAGGAGAATAAAAATGTTCTATGTTGCTGGAGGAAGTAGTCTTGATTCCCTATCCCAAGATGTTGCAGAAGGAAACTGATTTTTAAAGGAATGAAAGGAAGGAGGGAGGGAAGGAATGAGGTATAAAAGGAAGAAAGGGAGGGAGGAAAGGAGAAAGGGAGGACAGGAAGAAGGAAAGAAGAAAGGCTCAGTGAATCCAGGAAAGGAAAGGATAGAAGTAGGAAGGAAGGATGCCTTCCCCTGCTGGTTTACATTTAAAGACAAATTATAAAGCTCTTGTGTAAAAGGCACTGTCTACTGCCTTCAAAACAAGCCGGCTAAAGTCTTCCCTGGGGTTAATGGGAAACATGGATATAACTAAAATAAAATCTGAAGTTATGAATTTTGGAAAGAGAATTTTATTGACCCACAGTTCTTCTGGGGCTGTTGCCTAGGTAACTCAGGTATGAACACCTGCAAGGAATCTTCCATGGACGGTGGCTTGCACACAGAGATGCATCATTTCATTTCAGGTAGCTTTCGCAATCTGGTAAAAGCCTGGTTTCACAAGGAAAACACTGTTCTTTAAACATATACAAAGAAAGACTATGACAAATAGCTCTGAGGGAAATGGCGCCTCATCCTAGCTTGTCAAGCCGAGGACTTCTCTGGATGATTGATCTTTGCAGTTACAGCCTGAATCAAGTTAACAGCTTGTGTAAGACAACATCAGGAAGAAATAAAAAAGAATCATGAGAGAAAGTAAATGAGAGCTTGGAGGGAAGCCTTTAAACCCAAATCTTGATTTAAAACTATCTTGAAGGCTCTTCCCTCTCCCTTTCTTGCCTTCTTTCTTTCTTTCTACTTCATTCTTTATTTTTGAATCACATATTTCAGTAAAACAAACATATCTCAGGCTGAGTCTGAGCTCACAAGTGGAATGTGCTGGTTTCCCACTATAATCTCTTTTGCAAACAAGGGCTGCCAACTACTTACCATGTAACTCGCCATTCAGATGCCTTCAGTTGACCTCCTGCACATGCAAATCTCTGGCATAGCTACCCAGGTGTGTCCATTTCTGTCCATCTTCTATGCTGTTAGAATCCCAACAAGGGCTCCAGTCTGTTGATAAATTCCATTAAAAGATGAAATAATTTTGAGGAATATTAAGCCTTTTTAAAATTACTCCAGCATACCTACCCCAAGACCTGGATTAGGATTTACAGTGACACTTCTAATCCTTTAAATTGATCCCACCTGTAGCCGAGTTAGAGCTGACCTAAATGCATTGACCCAGAGATTAACAAACAATTAGAATCCTCTGGATAAATTCGTCATCCCTCCACAGACTACTGCCTTCTTCTATCTCTCTAGTCAGACTCACATAGCTTCAGATTTAGCCTCTGTGTTCTTCCTTTTTCCCTTCTGTCTAATAACTACAAATCGCTCTTTCTCCAGGACAGCTCTAAATGCCAGAACATTCATCAGCCGTGATCCCAGCCCAGGATATGTAAGATGATCAGGGCTGGCTCCCTGCAAAATTCAAAGTAGGTGAAGTGGCTCTCCCTCTTCTATTCCCCTTCAATGCTGGTACTTCCTCGCCTTCCAAGGGAGATTTCTAACTTCCCCTCACACTTCTGCACATTCAAGCTTTCCCATCCCTCTGTCCCTTAAATCTATGCCTTTTCCCTTATCAGTCTCTCTCAGTCTTGGTCACTATTCGAACACCACTCTGTTCTGGATTCCTTCCATTAAGAGTTGAAGCATTATTGGTTAAAAATGACTACTATTAAGTAAGGGTTACTATAAAATAGGCATTTTCATACTAGTTTATTTCTAGTATAATTCACTTACTATATTTGCCATTTTAAAGTGTATGATTTAGAGAGTTTTAGTATATTCAAAGGTTATGCAACCATTACCATTCTCTCATCCCAGAACACTTTAATTACTTACCCCTAAACAAAATTTTGTGCCCGATTAAAAGGCATTCTCCATTCTCCTCTACTCCAAACCTCATACAACTACTTACCTACTTTATATCTCTATGGATAAACATATCCTGGACATTGCCTATAAATGGAATCATGCAATATGTGGTATTTTGAAACTGAGTCCTTTCACTTACCATATTTTCAAGATTCACATTCATTCCACCATGCATCAGTATTTTATTCCTTTTTATAGCCAAGTAATATTTCACCTTATTGGATATGTTATATTCCATCTATTTATCTATCAGCAGATGGACATTTGGATTGTTCCCACTTTGGCTATTAATCTTATCCAAAAGTTTTTGAGTACAAAATTGTTTCATTTTCTCTTGGGTATATACATAGGAAAATGCTGGGCATATGATAATTCTACAAGTTTTAGACCTTGCAAACTGTTTTCCAAAGCCTCTCTGCACCATTTTATATATGCCTGTCAGCAATATTCAGAGGTTCTAATTTCTCCATATCCTTACTACCACTTGTTATTGTCTCTCTTTTTGTTTTTGCTTCCTAAGTCTTCTCTCTGAATATGTAAATATATAATTTTATATGCATAATAATAATTAAAGGTGTGTGCTATTCTCTCCAATTTATTTGCCAAGGCTTGAGATAGTTAGATGAGATAATATTTACTTTTTGCTGATGTTGGGATGAGCATTTTGGATACCCTGATCTGTGATGCTTATAATGACCCCATGAGGTATATTCTATGTGAATTTCCAGAAGTCCAAAGAAGCTATGGTAACTTACCCAAAACCACTAGTCCGTGGGGACAGATTTTTAGACCCAGTTTGATTCTACCAGGTAATGGAGGCAGAATTCCAACCCATGGTGATTTGAATCCAACAAAGGGGCTTATCCTTGTCCCAATCCACTAATACATTTCTTAGGTTATCCTTCCAGAGACGGCTTATACTGTAACAGAGTATCCATGAAAACATAATGATTACCCAAAGGATATAACCTCTACTTGGAGAATTTCAGGTGTCTTGATGGAAACACTGCCACATGTAAACCTCCTCTGGTCTTTTTTACCTAATGGTGCATAGAAGTATGCTTAAAGTGCAGCAGGTTTTTCACAAGAAAATTCTAATGAATGTTCCAAAATTCTGAATACATACAGGGTTCCAAATTTGTAAGTGGGTAATTAACACATTAATAAAATATCTAGGAGCTGGGGAAATGGCTCAGTGGTTCTAGGTACTTGCTTGCAAAACCTGTTGTCCTGGGTTCAGTTCCTCAGTACCCACACAAAGCCAGATGCACAAACTGTCACATGCATATGGAGTCCATTTGCAGTGGCAAAAGACTCTGACATTCTCATTCTCTCTTTCTCTCTTTCTCTCTCTCCCTTCTCATTGCAAACAAAATGTTTTAAAAAAATAATTTCAAAAACATAAAATAAAAAATCTAAAGTAAGCTCATTTTATTTGATTAAGAGTTCCACAAACATTTGTCTCTATGTCAATAATAATAGCCAACAGAGTTTGAAGGCTTACTATGTGCTCCAGGGGTGTATAACCTTTTGTCATTGCAAACTGATGTTGCTACCTACAAATGTGTTCCACCACAACTACAGCTGTGCTGGGACTCATGCAGCCTGAGCACTGCAGGTTAACATGCCTGTTAGACACTGCTCTGTCAGTTCTGCATACAATAATTCATTGAATCAGTACAATGGTCCTCTTGGACACAGATTATTACTGTCAACATAAGGAAATGGAATTATAGAGATGAAATTACTTGCACAACAGCATACACCTCATGTGTGATGGTGCCACAATATGAAAATAAGTATCCTTGTTTTGGAGTCAAGGCTTTGAACCACTGCCCCTTAAAGAAACAACAGGATGAGATCCACTGGATTTAACCATATGCTCCAAAATTCCCACTGAGTCTGTAAAGATTCATTACAGTAAAGTTAATGATTTGAGAGAAAAGAGTCAAAACCATATAGAGTCCTTGTGAGTTTTAAATGTGTAGATTGGGTATGTCAAATCCATCAAAAGTACAAACTTAGAGAACATTCCTACAGATATTTTAGAGACAATATATCAGGAATATCAGCTGTCCTGTCTGCTTAGTTATTAATGATCTTACTGACCTATAACAACACAATGTACATGGTAATCTACTCGGTTGCTTTGAAATACATACCAGCTTATGTTCTACATTTCTAATATAAAACTTAACAACTTACAGGTTTGGGGCATCTCTGAGTGATTGTTAAGGATCCATACTGGGACTTTCCACAAAGCTGTGAAGCAGATGCCTCACTCCAGCTTCCCTCTTAACTAGAGATAAAAACACAGCTCCTTTGCATTTAATGATATCTTTTGACTCCTAAAAGCTGCAGAGAACCTGAATTACATATATCATAGAAAAATCACAAAGACTTCACATGGCATTAGCAGGGATCCTTGTATTCCTTCAAGACTGAGATGCAGGGCTGAGGCATAGGCTTTAAAAATAGACACAGAATGACGAGTCTCTAGTTAATCATTCAGAACAAGGCTTGGACAAGTTGTTCCTTAATGTCAGGAAATCATGTGAAAACCTGGGGAGCAAGAAAGTTGAGGAAAAACAAATGAGAATGAAGAGAAAAACAGCTAGATACATTTCATATCTTTTCTCTTTCCAGTCAGGGCTCTTAAGTGCAATTGTCAACCTTTAAAAAATGTTCCATATGAAAGTTCCCACTGAAGGTTCTTTAGTCTTTCCATAGTAATAACAAAAGTCCCTCTCTATTTATCATGCATTTGTACTCAGAGATACATCAGTTCTTAAATACAGGATAACATGGGATAAAAGTGATATAATAATTGCTAATTATTGAGGACATTATTTCAAGTGATACAGCAAATGTATTGTTTCCTGTATTTTTCACAGCAACATTATGGGGCAGGGACAATCTTTACCTCATTTTAACTTTTATTTTATTTATTTATTTCCAAGAGAGAGAGAGAGAGAGTTAGGCATGCCAGGGCCTCCATCCACTGCAAACAAATTCCAGATGCATGTGCCACCTTGTGCATCTGATTTATGTGGCTACTTGGGAATCAAATCTAGGTCCTTAGGCTTCACAGGCAACTGCCTTAACTGCTAAGCCATCTTTCAAGCCCTACCCTCATTCTAGATAGAGACAAAATTATAAAGTCATGACACGTTTAGCTATTTGGCCAAGGTTACATAGTTGGTAACTGGTGACATTATGAGTTGAACAGAAAGCATGAACCCAGAGCCTGGCACTTAATAAGTATGCTTTGTTACTTCAGAGTACAAAGAAGTCATTGAAAGGTATGTTGTTAATGCACATATTATTTTATTTTATTTGCATGTATGCATGGACCCATGGCATTATAAATGGTTTATTTTACTGCCTTGTATATGTGTGTGGTGTTACATGCATGTGAGTATGCATGCTCAAACACGTATGGATGCACACGTGTGCAGGTGCATATGCACATGTGTGGAGACCAGAAGTTGATGTTGCATATTTTTCTAAATGGTTGTCCACCTTTAGTTTTTCATACAGGGTCTGTCACTGAACAAAAAATTTAAGAAATCGGTTAGACTAGCTAGCACAGTAAGCTCTAGGGGGCCCCAGCACGAGGGCTTAAAGATGCACGCCATCATGCCTAACTTTTACATTATTCCTGGGGATCCGAACTTATGCCCTCATGCTTGGAACTTTGCCTACTGAGGCATCTCCCCAGCCTTTGGGGTTTTTTTTACTGCAATTTTAAGTGGACAGGTAGAATATTGGTCCGGCTTTCTGTCATACTCAATCAGAAAATCTGACCAAAATGTAGCTCAGTGCTGCCCTCTAGTCGTCAGCTCTCAAATTAAAATTAAAGCCGAAGCTGTGATGATACCACATAGCCACAGGATGTCACTATTATATCATCATGCATGATCAAATTCCACTAGGATGAAGTTTTTAAATCAAAACAAGTGTAGCATGCTCATTATAAAAATAGTTTTAGTACACAAGTGTGAACAAGGAAGATATTTTGTTTTTATAGAATGCCATTTTTTCAATATTACAATTTTATGTGATATATTGTGTGTGCATACGTGTATATGTATATGATATTTCTTTTTGTTTTTTTTTTCAGTCTCATTCTGCAGCCCAGGCTGGCCTATAACTCATTATGCAACACAAGGTAGCCCAAACTCATGACAACCCTCCTGCCTCAGCCTCACAACAAGTGCTGGGGTTACAGGTGCCAGACACTACACCCAGCTAAACCATCTATTTTTTTAAAGATAGGATATGTAACATGCATGTTCTTATTGAAAGCAGGCTTTGGAGTTAAACTGACCTGCTTTCCAACTCCAGCTCTATCTTTCCCACCTTTGAGAACAGGGAATAGTTGCCTACATCCCTTAAAGTCTGAGTTTCCTCAAATGAAACAAAAGAGGCTAAGCAGAGCTATATTCAAGCATGATTGTTGGGATTAGCAAAACTGAAGCAGATTAAGTGCCTAGTACATAGTAGGTGATCAAAGCATGCTGTTTCTTAGCCAGGACATGTTATGCCCAAGATAGGTCCTTGGCACCCTTGCTTGTGGATATGGGTGTCTGTCCCATACCTTACCACATACATTCGATACGTATTCACATTCTACATTAAATATATGTTTTGTTAAGAACATGAAGAATGTTAAAGCTTTGATTTTTAAGTTTATTGGTTATATTTCTTTTCAGAGAATAAATGTACTCAGGAACACTTACAATCTAACCAACCCCTTTATTCCAAAGTATTAAATATTTTTTTCTAAATACAAAATTTAATCATCTATAAAATTGATGCATTACATATTTTGACATTTTATTATTAACTGACTATGATTTTATTGTTATCTTGATATTTTAAGCCAGTAACTTTAGTCAAGCACCCAGTTTCTTTGCAAGTTCTTAAAATTTTCATAGGCCTTGGGCATTATGCTTGTGACTTGTAACAGAATAAAATAAAAGCTTTTCAATAATATTATCATTTCACATATGTATTATTTTTATGGTTGAAGCATATTTGTCATTTCCAAAATGTACACAACTATTTTCTATCATTATATATTTATGTGGTTGCAGTTTTCCCATTATAAATGATGCTATCATGTGTAATCTTTGAATATAACCCTCTTTATCACATATTAGGATGATTACTTCAGGATAGACTCTCAAAAGTGGAATTACTACATAAATATGTATGAACATCAGACGTGGTTCTTAACACATATGGTGTAATTATTTTCTAAAATATTAGGACCAAGTTATGCTCTCACCAGTTGTGAATGAAATAAGAGTGCCCATTTTATTGCCTTATCAGCAGCTTCATGGACCAAAAAGTTACATTTGGTGTTAATGCATTATTATTATATGTGAGTTATTTAAAAATTGGTTCACACAGTTCTACAAGCCACACATATATATTATTTTGTGAATCATTTCTTTGTCTTCTCTCTTGCTTCTAATGTCCGTGGGTAGGCAGAGACTACTCCCAAAATAGTATCTTGCATAGCTTATGCAGAAGTAGTTTGTGGTCTAAACTATATAACATTTATAGACAGTGATGATTATACTAAAGATTGATTGGCTGTGCTTCCATTCTGTCACAGAATCATATACAGCTAGGATTTTTTATGTATATTGAATTTCATCAAGTAGGTGCACTTATGTGAAATTTGGCAGGTAAAAGTGAGCTAGAAATTAGTGGTGTGTGTGTGTCTGTGTGTGTAGTTTTTCTGCAATGTTCACTCTCCACCTTGCTAGGTATTATGATAAATTAAGTGCAACTGATATGAAAAGACAGAAAAGCAGCTTCCTGCTCTAGTGGCACTAGATTACAGGCATGGATGATCTTTGTCTACTTCTCTGAGTATTGATAAACAGCTGTAGTAACTACAGACATGAGAATGGAAGAGCTCTGGAGTGATGTCACAGGTTCCATCAAAAGTTCTGTTCTGTATTTTACTAGAATTATTCTCGTAAAATAATTCAGGTCTACACTTTACTCCATTAGATCTTCCAGCAACCTGGTAAGTACTTTACATATTTTAAATTCTTTCCTGGAGTTTATAAACTTTTGAGCATAGTCTAATTGTATATACTGTGGTTTAAAACTGTGTAATCCCTTTGAATTAATACTCTCACTTGGAAAATCCCATTGCACAACTATAAAAGCACTAGTACTCATTGTCACAAAGACAATGTGCTATCTGAATGGCAGAAACCAGCCTTGAGGCAAACTGAATGGTCATCCAGAGAAAAATGGTTCAATTAATTACAGAACTTCCATAATATTAAATTTTGGATAAGCTAAGAAAACAGAAACCAAAAAAAGGCTATGGGAATATTGACCTGAAAGTTTGTTATGATATGTTTAATAATATAGGTGTTATGTTTCTGTTTGAAGGATTAAAGAGGTAAGAGGCATCCGTTTTTACTTAATGCACTCAGACTCACTTCTGTTTTCTACCCTGAGCCAAGGCTGATACACGTTGTCATTATCAACTAAGCACTGCATACCTGTCCCATTGTAAACATCTGGTTTCTAATGGTAATGAAATACCTAAGTGAGATAAATGTATAAAAAATTCTCAGAGGTCCAATACTTATTAAAATATTGCATTATACAATGGACTTCTCATTCAAGATGGAACAACTTGTAGCAGACCAATGCTGTTTCTGAGAACACCTAGAAAAACGAGGTGAACTATCCTCATTACCAATTTTGAAAGAAATGGAGTCCATCTGGGCTCTGGATGGGCATATCTTAACAATAAGAATGCTTGACACTCAACAATTCCCTAGCCAGTGCCTCTGAGCTCATTGTCTTGTGGCTAGCAAAGGATTGTCAAGTGCAGATACATGGAATCAAATTTTCTTCTAACATCTTCTAACATGGAAGATGTAAATTAGGCATCCAATTGGGATAAGCTTCATTGGATAAGTTTAAATGTACCTGGAGGACCTTGATTGGTTGTTGGGTCAGGGAGATGAACCCACCACTGGAGGAAAAAAGCCCACCATTGGGGTGTGTGGTAGTTTGAATGGATGTCCCCCAATCAGTTCAAGAGTTTCATTCAGCTTGTAACTTGGTGTCATGGTGGGCAGATCCTAGGGTCCAGCCCCAAGGTGTGTTTAGGCATGGATTTGGAATTCTAGTCTAAAGATAGGCAAAGAGCTAGAGCTTTGCCTGGAGTTCCTAGAGTGTGCTTGCCTGTGCTGGTGGTGTTTGCTTTGGGGCTTTTCTCTCTCTCTGCTTGGTCCTGTGGAAGGGGGCCAACTTCTGCCATTATGAAACAACCCCTAGATCTGTAAGCTTCGAATAAATTTCCTTCTTCCCATAACTGTGCCTGCTTTGGAAGTTTACCTCAGCAATGTGAGGCTGACTGCTCTAGGGAGAAAGTGGGGTGGGAATAAAAGCCTACAAAACCCTTCCTGGAAGGAAGAAGAACCAGGAAACTATTCTTTTGGTTTGTTTTTTTTTGGGGGGGGTGGTGGGGGGGAGTTCAAGGCAGGGTCTCACACTAGCTCAGGTGACCCGGAATTCATTATGTAGTCTCAGGCTGGCCTTGAACTCACAGTGATCCTCCTACCTCTGCCCCTGAGAGCTGGAATTAAAGGTGTACAACACTACGCCCCACTTATTCTTTTATTTTTCTTTGTTTTTCTTTTTTTCTTTTTTTTAAGGTAGGGTCTCACTGTAGTCCAGACTGACCGGGAGTTCACTATGCAGTTTCAGGTTGGCCTCAAACTCACAGTGATACTCCTACCTCTGCCACCAAAGCACTGAGATTAAAGGCATGTTACACCACCATGCCCTGCTTTGGAAACTATTCTTGATCATTATCTTGAGTCAAGTTTAAATTAAGATATCTATCTTTGTTCTTTTGTGAGTGTATCCTTAACTACCTGCAAAGAAGGTTACCTTGCTCTTAATCTCCATCACCCCCAAATTTCCCTTTTGAAAGCATCAGTGAGATAAAACTTGAGAAGCAAGACCTCAGAAAGGACAACTTGTCAAAGGTAAGTCCAATTTTCAACATGTTGTTTTTCCCTTACGGTATTTGTCAGTCCTTGACTCACATACTGGGTAGAGGCAGATTGCCAAGAAGCAGAGAAGCCAATAGATCTTTAGATAACATTATAAATTTCAGGAAACAAAC
Source organism: Dipus sagitta (assembly GCA_036346955.1). NCBI lineage: Eukaryota > Metazoa > Chordata > Mammalia > Rodentia > Dipodidae > Dipus > Dipus sagitta. Next base: position 98,680,813 of record CM070776.1, read on the forward strand.
ACTGCAGTATGAAGACTGCCAAGCCCAACTAGCATTTGTGCAGTCATGACTCTGAAGAGCAGGAAGAAGTATAGAAGAGAGAATGTTACAGGCATTACCTTCCAGGAAATTGCTACATAAATTGCAAGGGGAAGATGACTAGAAATGAAGCACAGTGGCTTAAAAGTAGAGTGGAGTTTACAGATATTTCACAAAGCTAAGGAGGATAAAGTTGGAGTTCAGAACATCCCAAAGAATACTTCTCCTGGGAAACATTCACCTGTGGCTCTCACTTGGACCCCTTAAGCTTTATTTCAGGAATACGGTACAGTGGAAACAAGTTGAGTCTGGGAAACTCTGCAAAACAGACTCCACTAAGAATAGTGATTAGTTTGATTAAAATTACTTGCATTTCTGCTACCTGGCAGAAAGTATTCTCAAAGGGATCCAAGATTACCTAGAGGCTATATACTTTTTCAGGCGCAAAGGCTGGCAATTGATAAAATAATAAAAATAATTTAAGTGGAGTATGAAGAAACAACACCAAGAAGAAAACCAAAAACACTCAATAAAGACAGGCTTATAATGATTATATTGCAGCTAAGTGGCATGGGCTATACATACTCAAAAACATAAAGGACAACAGAGTGAATTTCACCAAAAATCTAGAATGTAAAGAAAAAAATTAAATTGATTTTCTAAAACCAAAAAATATAGCAACTGAAATTATGATTTCAAAAAAATATGTTTCTCCCAATATAAAACCCAAGAGTCATTGTTACTTTGTAAAACATACTAAATGTTAGCAATGCTATCTCTTTTGGATGACTGTTCTCCACCATTTTGTATAGCATTTGGGAACTGCCAATAATTAGGCCTTACCATCCCTTGATCAAGTGTGGACACAAACTCCTCCCGAGATGAAGTGGGTTGTGCTACTAGGCTAGGAGTTTGAACCTTGATATAACCAATGCACAGATAAAAAAAAAAAAAAAGAAAGAGAAATAGCTGATCCATACTGATCCTGGAGATGCCTGTATTTCCCACATTTTTTAGATCCAATTGTTTACTTTTCCTTCTGTGAGCTAAATCATCATCTTCCAAATAGAATCCATGACTACCTAGCATATTAGTCTGGATAAGTAATAAACCAATGCCAAAAGTCTTGGTGACCTCAATATACATCTAAAAATTATATACCCATTTCTCTCATTCTAGTTCAAGGAAGTCAGCCAGAAGACTATATGCTCCATAGTTCATTTGTTCCATTATTAGTCCCTGCAGTGCTTTAAGGCTACTTCCACCTGGCAGGATCAAATATGAAAAGTTTCTGTGGAAAATGGCACAGAGCATTTTTGTTTACTTTCCATTTCCCAGAACTCAGGGAACTTGCCACACTTTGTGATGAGATAAACCAGGAAATGTAATCTAGATGGATTTCCAGAAAGAAAAGAATTTTGGGCTGGAGAGATGGCTTAGTGGTTAAGCACCTGCCTGTGAAGCTTAAGGATCCCTATTTGAGGCTCAATTCCCCAGTACCCACGTAAGCCAGATGCACAAGGTGGTGCATGCATCTGGAGTTCGTTTGCAGTGGCTGGAGGCCCTGATGCACCCATTTTCTCTCTCTTTCTCTCTCACTCTTTCTCTGTCTGTTGCTCCCAAATAAATTAATAAAAATAAACAAAAATATTTTAAAAAAGAATTTTGACACACTAAATTTCCCCATACATGAAGAATAAATTCCAAGATTCCCCAGCAGATGCCTTAAATTTTACACAGTACTGAACCCTATATATAATATTTTCTATACATGTATACCTACGTTAAAGTGTAACTAATACATCAGACATAGTGAGAAATTGTTAATTGCTAATAATTATATCAATATACTAAAGCCAGGCATGGTGGTGCATGCCTTCAATTCCAGCACTTTGGAGGTAGAGGTAGGGGCATCACTGTGAGTTCAAGGCTACCCTGAAACGCAAAGTGAGTTCCATGTCAGCCTGGACTAGAGTGAAACTCTACCTTGGAAAAAAATAACAAAAAATCAAACTAAATCAATATACTATAGAACAATTATATCAATATACCATAGGAAAATTATCGGGATCACTACCCTTATATTCTGTGAACATAGTTAAATAAAACAAAGGTTACTTGAACGCAGACAATGGCATACTGTGGGAATCATTCTGATAACTAAGACTTCTACTAAATGACAAATGGACAAATGAGAAGGTAGTGTGTACCACATAGATACACTTGACAAAGGAGTGATTCACATTGCAGGCCAAGAAAACCAGGATGGGATGAAATAGACTGCGAACAACCTAAAACTTATGGATTATTTTTGGAATTATCAACATAATATTTTTGGACCACATTTGATCACAATTAACTACAATTTCAGAAAGTGAACTCATGGATAAGGGTAGACTACAATAATGAGCCTATCATCTATACTGAAGCTAAGGTTAGTCCATGGCTTGCTCATAAAGGACTGTAATCAATAGAAATACGCAAAGTTTTAACAGAGTAAGCATGAAGAGGTGGGCAAAGCAGAGAGGGAAATTACTATAAACAAAAGCATCAAAGCTTAATCTGGTCCCCCTGGAGCACTGAATAAATGTTTGGGAGCAGTGGAAAATAGGGCTCTAAGAAGCTGATAGGATCCTCAATATAATATTTAATATTTATCTGAAGATCTACATTCAACAAACTATGACTTGTGGGGCAAATCCATTCTACCCTCTAACATTTATGTAAAGTTTCAGTGGAGCATATTCATTCACATTAATTGTCTATAGATGCTACCAGCATACAGTGGTAGGATTGAGTAGTTGCAGCAGATAATATGTCCCACAAAGGCCAAGAACATTTACTATCTTGATTTTTTCAGAAAAACCAACTTTGTCAACCCCTGTTGTAAGCAATTATGAACCACTGGAGGATGTTGAGCAGGTCAAAGCTACACAATATAACACTGCACATGGATGTACATTAAAATGTATGAGTAGTTGTTAGGCCTGGGTTGAGAGTAGTTGGAACGGGCAGGGAGACTAGTCAGGAAATTATTACAATAATCAGAGAAGTAATAATAGCAGTATGATGGTTAGAATCAGATGCCCCTTATAAACTTACATGCTTTCAATGCTTGGTTAGCAACTTGGAAGGTGAAGCCTTGCTGGAAGAGGTGTGTTGCTAAGGGTGGACCTTGAGGTTTATTAGTTGCTAGCTTGCCAGGGTGACTTTGGCTCACTCTCCTGCTACTGTTTTCCACATGCTGTGACAAGAAGGTGATATCCAGCTTCTGCTTGTGCCACACTTTCTGAAGCTTCCCTGAGATTGTAAGCCAAAGTAAATCCTTTTCTCCCATTGGCTGCTATTCATTGCATGTTTTTCCCCAGCAATGCAATCATAAGTATAACAGAAAAGTAGTACCCCAGGAATAGGGCTGTTGTTATTAGAAATCTGGAATTAATTTGTGGGAGGAATATGAAGGGATTTGAAACTGTGAACTGAGAGATACCTTACAGTTCTGTAAGCAGAGTTTGATAAACCATTCTGTTGAGAGTTGAAGACGTAAAGCTTAGCTTATAGAAAGAAAAAAGAGCTTTGTCCAGACTAGGCTAGAGGCAATTTGTGTGACAGGCTGGCTGTGCTCTTCCCTTGCCCTGAGAATTTGAACAGGGATGAATTTAGAAGAAATCAACTGATGTGAGCAGAAGTATATGGCACAGAAAGAAATGAACGTTTTGGGCAGCAGATAACATCCTGGTTCAGCTGCAATTATTGGAGAGATTACCATCATTGGAATTGAGCCAACTGCTCCGCATTAGGACAAGTAGGAAGAATGCTAAAGGTTTCCTGTTCTTCCCTGGATCAAAAAGTTTGGTAGCCCACCTGGTACAATGTGAGTATAATAAATGCAGGAAAGAAAGGCATATTGGTTTTGTAATGCAGTTCATGTTTTGGGAATCATCAGTGGGTATTGTAAAACAGGACTGCTGTAATCCCTGCATGGAGACCTTATGAAGCCATGAAGATGAGCCATGTGTTGCAATGGAGACCTCAGGATTTTAGAAATGTCAGGACTATAGCACAAGGAGAGCTGTTAGCTCAAGGTGCAGTTTTCCCTGGGCTGTCCACAGCACAGTTTGAGGGGCAGAATTGAGACTTTGTCACTGGTCACAGTTGCTAGACTAGGAGCTGTAGGATTTGATATTTCACCGGTTTGCTTTAGACTTGGCATTGGTTCAATCTTTTCTTGTTATGCCTTCTTTTACAGTTAGAATGTCACCCTGTGCCATTATGTATTTTAACTTGTGTATTAATTCTACACACTTACAGTCAAGAAACTGTCTTAACACTCAGATGAGATATTGGACTTTGAACTTTTGAACAGTGTCAGCACAGATTAAAAACTATGGGGACTTTAAAGGTTGGGCTGAATGCATTTTGCATCACAGATGATCATTGCTTTATGGGGACCAAAGGTGGAATGTGTGGTTTGAATCTGATGCTCCCTGTGGTGGTTTGAATGTGAATGTTTGTCCCCTACAGCCTCAGATATTTTTAAGATTAATCTTCCAGTTTAAGTCACCAGGCAGACTGCCAGATGGGGCATGTCAATGGACAGAGGAATCTGATTCCAGCCCAAAGGTATAGAAAAGAATATGAGCTCTGGCAGGGTTGATGCTGTCTGCTGGTATTGATTTGTTTTGCAGATTCTCTCTGTCTGGATGTATGGAAGCAAGCAGCTTCTTCTGCCATTGATAGAGTTTCACCTGGACTTTTTTGTTTTTTGTTTATTTATTTATTTGAGAGGGACACAGAGAGAGAGAGAGAGAGAGAGAGGCAGAGAGAAAGGGAGAGAGAGAATGGACGCGCCAGGGCTTCCAGCCACTGCAAATGAACTCCAGACATGTGCGCCCACTTGTGCATCTGGCTAACGTTGGTCCTGGGGAATCAAGCCTCAAACCAGGGTCCTTAAGCTTCACAGGCAGACGCTTAACTGCTGAGCCATCTCTTCAGCCCTTCCCCTGGACTTTTTAAGCTGAAATAAGTTCCCTCCTCCCATAAATTGGGTCTGCATGGAAGTTCATCCCAGCTACTTGGACTTGACTGCAACCCACCTTCCCCACATAAACTTCTGTATTTTGAATGTTTGGTCTTCAGCTAATCACAACTTGGGAGGTGAAGCCTTGCTAGAGGAGGTGTCTTGCTGGGGTTGGGTATTGAGATTTCTTAGCCACTAGCTTGCCAGTGTCAGTTTGGCTCACCCTCTTGCTACTGTTTTCCACATGCTGTGACAAGGAGGTGATGCCCAGTCTCTGCTCTTGCCATGTCTTCCCATGCCGTCATGAAGCTTCCCCTTGAGACTGTAAGCCAAAATAAATCCTTTCCTCCTATTGCAGTCACCTCCCTGTTGCTGAGATAAACATCCAACCACACACAGCTTATGAAATGAGGGGGTGTATTTCAGGTTCACAAAGTCCAGAGAAATAACATCAATGGTGGAAGAAGCAGGTTCCTTTTTATAGGTCCAAGCAGAGAGAGATAACCAACAGCCAGCATTACCAGCAGGCATGCACAACCAGAAATCAAAACTTCTCTGAACACACCTAATAAGGCTGGACTCAAATCAGACCCCAAACACTCCTTAGGGCTTGACCCTAGGATCTGCCCCCAGTGACATGCCCCTTCTAGCAAGGATCTGTATGCTAGGGGCTAAAGTTGCAAGCTCAGTTGTCATAAAACAACTGAGTCTAGAGTCCATACATTTACACTATCAATTCAAACTACCATACCAACCATCAGCTCCTTTTGGTTGGGTGTTATGTACCAGCAATGCAAACATAACTATAACAAGCATTCATTGAGAGGCTACTATTTGACAAACACTATGGTATGCATTTTACATATATTTTAAGATTTTTTTAATTTTTATTTATTTATTTGACAGAGAGAGAGAGAGAATGGGCACACCAGGGCCTCCAGCCACTGCAAACAAACTCCAGACACGTGCGCCCTATTGTGCATCTGGCTAACATGGGTCCTGGGGAATCAAACCAGGGTCCTTTGGGTTTGCATGCAAATGGCTTAACTGCTAATCCATCTCTCCAGCCCGATATTATAAGATTTTGACTGTATATCAACCTTGTAAAATAAAAATATTTTTATTACTATTTAAAATGTTGAAATTAAAGATCATAGAAGTCTCATTACTTCTTGGTCTTTTGTTGGCTCTTCCTCATCTCTGTTCTCTTGGCGAGAGGTCATATTCTATTTGGGAATTCAGAATAAGACTACCTAAGACCACATCCCAATTTTAATGTTGTTTTCTGTATGAATTTAAGTAGTTACTTAACCTTTATTTTTTGCTTTGATATTCTCATTTGTAAAATCAAATGATACTGTGTATAATGCACATAGTACAGTACCTGGCACTTAATAAGCATTATAGACACATTTACTATTATTTTTCCAACTTATAGGTCATAGCATTCATGTCCCAGGCCTTAGGTCAAGACCTTTTTTTATTTTCTAACCATGCTTCCCTTATTACTCTGTGAGAAGAAGCACAATTAGGGAATGTATAGGATCCCAGCAACTATCTAAAACACATTCAAAAAAAGAAAATGAAGGAGGGTTTAATAAAAGAATTACATACAGTGGTATGGCCATAATGTAGTAAAACCACAAGGAATAATACTGTAGAGCAGAGTTTTTGACTGCCCCTAGTAGCATACCTCCTCCAGCAAGGCTATACCTCCCAAAGGCTCCACTAGCTGGGGATTAAGAATGAGGCTTAATTATAACACATGAAGCTTTGTAGTACATTTTACTGTCTAACTACCCACAGTGACTATAAGACGGGCACTGGGAATAATAAATCTAATCTTATACTTGGATAAACCTAACTAGAAACTAAATGAAGGAACATGAATCCTATTGATATAATCCATAAATGTCACATCCAGAAATAAGGTAGGAGCTGGGGAGATGTCTTAGCAGTTAATGGTGCTTGCTTGCAAAGCCTACTGGTCTAGGTTCAATGCCCTAGTACCCACATAAAGCCTGATGTACAAAGTGACACAAAATGCTCTGGAACACCCATTCACTCTGTCTCTCTCTCCCTCTCTCTCTCTCCAAACAAATAAAAATATTTTTTTAAAAAAGAAGTAAGGTGGAAGAAGAGAAAAAGAACAACGAGAAAAGTTAAAATAATTCACTGACTGTAGAAATAAATCAGCAATCATAATATATGTAATAGATTAACTTCTTTACTTAAAGTCAAAGGCAGAATAGGAAAGACTTCTAATAGCAAAGGAGCAGATTTTTATCCAGCTCCCCCACTACATAACAAAAAAGAGAAAGGCCTCTAATAAAAAATATCAGACGTGTCAGGCATGGTGGTGCATGCCTTTAATTCAAGCACATAGATGGCAGAGACAGAAGGATCACTGTGAGTTTGAGGCCACTCTAAGACTACTTAGTGAATTTCAGGTCAGCGTGGGCTAGAGTAAGACCCTACCTCAAGAAACTAATTATATATTATATATATACACTTTATAATATATATTATAATACATTATATAATACACAATATATTTTATATAATAGACATCTTTTTTATAATATATGTATGCATGTGTGTGTGCATGTGTGTGTGTGTGTGTGTGTGTGTGTATCAGAGGATGGAGGGAAGGAGAATATAGTGGCTCCTCAGGCCAGGGACCAGGGTCTCAGTTACCAGCATAGAGCTTCTGGAAAGTGGATGGTACAGTTTCAAACTCTAAAAACTCCAGCCAAAATGAGATTACTAGGCCACATACCATCCTGCTAGTTTAGAGGCCTGTGTCAGCTGTGGGGAGACCCTGCAGAATGTTACAATCCAGCATCACTGGGCCCCACAGCCCAGTGCCCAAGGTCTGGAGGAAGTTGACCACACTCATAGAGGAATCCGAATGAATAACATTAACATCACTGCTGCAGTCAGGTTCGCATTGCTGGCAGAAATCACCTGAACAAGAGCAGCTTGTGGAAAAAGGAGTTTATTTTGGCTTACAGGCTTGAGGGGAAGCTCCATGATGGCAGGGGAAAACGATGGCATGAGCAGAGGGTGGACATCACCCCCTGGCCAACATCAGGTGGACAATAGCAACAGGAGAGTGTGCCAAACACTAGGAAGGGAAACTAGTTATAATACCCATAAGCCCCGCCCCCAACAATACGATACCTTCAGGTGGCGCTAATTCCCAAATCTCCATCAGCTGGGAACCTGGCGTTCAGAACACCTAAGTTTATGGGGGGACACCTGTTTCAAACCACCCCAATCACCTTTGCCCATGAGCACCTGCACCTCCCATGCCTTATCCAGCTTCACCGCCAAGCTCTCCAACACATCCGCTCTGATGCCAAAGGCAAGCACATCCTTTATGATGTCACAGGCACTGCCCAGGCAACAGTGGTACAAGTGCCTAGATAGCCTGAGCTGATTGAGGGTGTAGAGTTGGCAGTCAACCATGGCCTCCTTTCCAGCCAGGTGATCTATCACAATTTCACAGTTGTCTCCACATTTTGATCTGAGGAGCTAGCACCACAGGGAGTCCAGCTGGAGATTCAGTAGACAGACATACCTGAGTGGTGACTAGTGTCTTGCCCGCTTCTGCAGCTTTTCCTGTCCTGAGGTGTTAACACTTCAGGGAGTTGGTTAGGGAAGACTTGCCCACAAAATGGATGCCACCGTCACAATGCTGTACTCCAGCTTCTCTGCTTAGTAGTAGTCATAGCTATATTAAATCAGTGCTGTGACCTAAAGACAATCTGCTTCATATTTTTAATCCTTTACAGAGTTGGTAAAAGTGACATTTTAAGGTCTTTTCCTTCTAATTGGATGATAATTTTCTGCTGCTTTCTGTGATCCTGTAGTCATCCTGCTGAGGATAAGGAAGTGAGGCTTTAGTCCAGGGGACCCCGAGAACAGAGGTTTGCTGAATGGCTGTAGGATCTGGGAGTTATGAACCTCTAGGATATAGTCCACCAGCTTCAGAACACTCTGAATCTTCTTTAAGGAGCCATATGGCCTGGGAATTCATCATCTCACTATGGTCCAGGTGGCTGGCCTGTTGGTAATAATTTGTTATTTTTAAAAAAAATATATGTATTTATTTGCAAGGAGAAAGAGAGAGACAGAGAAAGAGAGACTGGGAGAACCAGATACATGCATCACTTTGTGCATCTGGCTTTACGTGGGTACTGGGGAATCAAACCTTGGTTGTTAGGCTTCATAGGCAGGTGCCTTAACCACGGAGCCATGTCTTCAGCCCCAATTTCTTTTTTTATTTTAATTTTAGGCAGGGTTTCACTCTTGCCCAGGGTGACCTGGACCACGCTCTCTAACACAGGGTTGCCACTAACTTAAAACAATCCTCCTACCTCAGTCTCCTGAGTGCTGGGATTAAAATGGCTTGTTCACAATAACTTCTAAAAATACTTTTAGTTTTGTAGAATCTGTTGAAATATCCCTTCCTTTATTTCTGATTAAATTAATTAATTAACTAATCAATTTGAGAGAGACAGAGTATGGGCATGCCAGGGTCTCCTGCCACTACAAGGGAACTCAGATGCATGTGTCACTTTGTGCATCTGGCTTTTTACATAGGTACTGATGAATCAAACCCAGGCCACCAGGCTATGCAAACAAGCACTTTAAGTGCTGAACCATCTCGCCATCCTCTGATACACACACAGGGCTGATCACTCAATGAACAAGTTGGATCTATTCTAGTGATGCCAAGATAGCTCAATATATACAAATCAATGAATGTTATATACTATATTATCAGAATCAAGGACAAAATCCATTTGATCTTTTCAAAAGCTACAGAAAATACATTTTAATGAAAAATAAGCATACCGCCGGGCGTGGTGGCACACGCCTTTAATCCCAGCACTAGGGAGGCAGAGGTAGGAGGATCACCTTGAGTTCGAGACCACCCTGAGACTCCATAGTGAATTCCAGGTCAGCCTGGGCTAGAGTGAGACCCCACCTTGAAAAAACAAAAACAAAAACAAAAAAAATAAGCATCCCTTATTGATGAAAACACCAAAAACTCTCAACAAATTAGTTATAGAAAGAATATCCCTCAATACACTAACAACCATATATGACAAAAGGGCAGTTGACATTATCAAATGGGGAAAACCTGAAAGCTTTTTCCCTAAGATATGCAGTAAAAGGATTCTTACTTATTCAGCACTTGACAGTGCTAGCTAATTCAATTAAGAAATAGAACTTAATAAATAAGAAGCAACCAAATGGAATAGAATAAAATCAAACCATCCTTGCTTGCAAATGATATGATTTTGTCTATGAAAAGCCCTAAAGACAAAAATGGTTAGAAATAATAAGCAAATTTATTAATGCTGCAGCATGCAAAATCAACAAACAAAATTAGTGTCAATCATTTCAATCTACAATCAACAACTACATGAAAACAAATCAATAATTCCATTTATAATTGTTATAAATATTGTTGAATAAATTTAATAAAATAAGTGAATGCTATCTACAATTAAAACTACAAACTATTGAAAAAAGTTGTCAAAGAAGATACAAGTAAATGCAATCCATGTTCATGGATTGGAAAAAATATTATTAAAATACACATATTATCTAAAGTAACCTACAGATTAGCTTCAATACAACCATTTTCAATGTCATTATTCATAGAAAAAGAAATAAAATCTTGAGGTTCACATGGAGGCACAAAGATTTGAAATAGACAAAACAATACTAAACAAAAAGAATAAAACTGGATATATACAAATAGATGACAACAAAATATACTATACATCTACAGTAACCAAGCCAGCATAATATTTAGATAAACACAGGCACACAGATCAAATAGAACAGAGTTGAAATCACAAAATTAATTCCATGCATTTGTAGATAACTTATTGTTAACAAAGGAACCAAGGTCACAAAGTGAAGAAAAAAGTCTTTCCAATAAATGATACTTGCAAACTGGATGTGCTCATCCAGAAGAATGAAGTTATGCCCTTATTTCTCAATTACAAAGTCAACATAAAACTGGTTATAGGTTTAAATGTTAAAATGGAATCTGTGAAACTGCTTGAAGAAGATGAGTAAGAAACACTCCAGAACATTGGAACAGGCAGGATTTTTTTATATGACCTCAGAAGCACAGGTTGACACATACATCAAACTCAAAATCTTTGCAGCAATGAAAGTAATACAATATAGAAAATTATTGTATTAAAGTACAAATAGCATGAAATTTAACTTCTATGGAGTTTTAAACATAAGTATAAATAAAATGTGTAACATCAATTACATGAAAGATGAGAAGTCAATAAATGAGGCAGGGGCTGGGGAGATGGTTCAGCAGTTAAATACCCTTGCTTGAAAGCCTGCTGGTCCAAGTTCAATTCCCCAGATACCCATATAGAACTGAATGCAAAGTAGATCAGTCAACTGTAATCCCAGTACACCTATGGCAATGGAAGGAGGAGTCAGGAGAATATGGAAGCTGAAAGGCCAGCCAGATCAGCATATGCAGAGCCAAAACGATGAGGAACCCTGTTTCAAAGAAGGAAGAAGAGGATAAATATTCCACAGTTGTCCTCACACCTTCACATGTGTACTTACACACACACACAATAAATAAATAAATACTAACACATTTCTAAAATTAATAAATAAATGTGACAAACAATTATATAGCTCTTTTCTGTTCAGAACATGAAAAAACTTATTTAAGATAGACTGGAATAAATTAAGGATTCCTTTCATAATCTGTAGGATGAAAAAATGAATTATAAAAGGATATATAAGTAAAAGCAATGGTGGATAGGATTAAAACAAAACAAAATTGCCTCCTGCTGGTGAGATGGCTTAGTGGTGAAGGTGCTTGCCTGCAAAGCCTAAGGACCCAGTTTTGATTCCCTAGTACCCACGTAAAGCCAGATGCACAAGGTAGTACAAGCATCTGGAGTTCATTTGCAATGGCTGCAGGCCCTGGTGTGCCCATTTTCTCTATCTGCCTCTTTTTCTCTCCCCACTCTCTCTCAAATAAATATTTTTAAAATTTTATTTTTAGTGATTTTATTTTATGAGCAAGAGAGAGAGAGACAGCTAGAACACATGTGCCAGGGCCTCTGAGAATGAACTCTCGATGCATGCACAAGCATGTACACCTGGGTTACATGGGTTCTGGGGAATCAAACCTGAGTCCTTAGGTTATGCAGGCAAGCATCTTAACTGCTAAGACATCTCTCCAGCCCTCAAATAAATAATATTTTTAAAAAATTAAAAATTTGCCTAATGAAGTACTAGCTAGGAAATGAAATATATAAAATGAAGAGGAAGGCCCAACAGAATCCCAGGTAAGCCTGGGCTATAGCAAGACCCTGCCTCGAAAACCCAAATAATTAATAATAATAACAATAATAATAGTAATTATTATTATAATAAAATAAAATATTTAATAAGAGAAGGAGAAATTTGAGTTAAGAGTAAGCGCTAGGCCAGATACGGTGAAACACACCTTTAATCCCAGCACGGAGAAGTAGGAGAATCACTGATTTTGAGGCTAGCCTGGGACTACAGAGTGAGTGCCAGGTCATCTTGAGCTAATGAGACCCTATTTTGTAAAAAACAAAGCAAAACAAAAACAAGCAAACAAAAAAACTCAAAGAACAAACAAGCAAGCAAAGAGTCAGGGTGAAGTGAAGAGATGGTTTAGCAGTTAAGGTACTTGCCTGCAAACATAAGGACCCAGATATTATTCCCAAGGAACCACAAAGGCACAAGGTAGCACATGCATCTGGAGTAACTTTGCAGTAGCTAGAGGCCCTGGCATGCCCATTCTCTCTCTCTCATAAATAAATAAAGGCAAAAATCAGAGCCGGTGATGCATGCCTTTAATCCCAGCACTTGGGAGACAGAGGTAGGAGAATTACTGTGAATTAGAGGCCAGTTTGGGACTACAGAGTAAATTCCAGGTCAGCCTAGGCTAGAGTGAGACCCTACCTCATGAAAAAAAAAAAGTTAAGGAAAAGGTAAGGACCAACAGAGAATAGGTAGCAAGATGGTAGCTATAAAACCAAGTATATTCAATGATTACAAGTAAATAATATAGTTTAAAATACAAAGATTGGCACAGTTTTTCATTGACTATAAAATCTAACTATATGCTGAATAAAAGAGATTCACATTAAATAAGAGTATATATAAAAGTAGATATAAAAAGGGGGTAATACATACCATATAAACACTAGATGAGAACACTTGATTCAGCTATATTGGTCTGCAGAACTCCCACATCAAAACTGAACAAACACGGCTGGAAAGATAGCTTAGTGGTTACGGTACTTGCCTGCAAAGCCAAAGGACCCAGATTCAATTCCCCAGGACCCACATAAGCCAGATGCACAAGGTGGTGCATGTGTCTGGAGTTTCTTTGCAGTGGCTATAGGCCCTAGTGTGCTCATTCTCCCTATCTATCCACCCATTTCTCTTTATAGATCTCTCTCATAAATAAATAATAAAATAAATGTTTAAAAATTACCCATCAACATTACAAAACTAACAAAGATACAGCAAGAAGGGGGAACTTGCAAGCAAATATCTATTATGAATATAAGTGAAAAAGTCCCAAATCAAATATCAACAAAATTAACCCAGTAAGATAGCAAAGATGACTAAGTGAGGCTTGGCCCAGTAATAAAATCTTGATTAGACATTTGAAAATCAACCATTTTATTCTATTAGCTGGCCATGGGAGAAAGCCACCCTGAGAATACAGAGTAAATTCCAGGTTAGTCTCAGCTACAGCGAGACCCTACCTTGAAAATTAAAAAAAAAAAAAATCATACCAAAGTAAGAATAGAAAGTGTCTCTCATCTAATAAGAGTGCTCAAAAAGCAAATGCAATACATAATAATGAAATAGTGAACTCTTCCCCTGAGTTCAAAACAAAGATGAATTCTACAACTATTTCTATTCAGAATTGTGGTGGAAACTCTAATTAGTGGAATAAGTAAAGAAAAATAACTTTAAAAATATAAAGATTGTTATGGAAGAGGAAAACTATATTCACATGTAACATGATTATGTGTGTAGTATTTCCAAAGATCTATAATTTACTTAAAACAAATAAACAACAATTCAGTATCTGGATAAAGTTAACCCACAAAATTATTTATATATCTATAACAAAAAGCAATTGATTAGATTAGAGAAGAATTATTCAGTCATGGTCATGCATGTTTGTAATACTAACACTTGGAAGGTTGAGGCAGGAGGATTTCTGTAAATTCAAGAGAATCTTGGCTACATACAGAGTTTCTGGCCAGCCTTCTTGTTGTATGATCTCTTTTCTTGGTGCGGGGAACCCATGAGCCCCTGCTCCCTACCAGCAGGAGAGTCCCAAAGTCTGGAGATTGATTTCACCAAAGTTCAACTTGGCAAACCAATGACTTTATTGGGCTTTTTTTTTTTAAAACAAAACATGACAGAGGGTTACTTACAGGAGGAGGAAGACCAGCAAAGCAGCCTGAAAGGTTGATTTCTACTGAAAAGTTTCATCCCCTCCCTGTCCCTTGATCTTCCATATACTGTATCTTTTCCTGAAACCACAAGACCTTGTGCCTCGCTGAACATAGCTGGCATGGAGGGGGCGCTGTGACCTCATTTGAAGGCCTGACAAGCATTTCTGTCCCCTTTTTCTAAAAGAGAATATCAAGAGGCCCACCCTCATGAGTGACCACAGCTGTTTCTAATAATGACAACAGCACCCCTCCCAGGAGGACTTTGTTACACGACAACCCACCTCTTTCTCTGGCTCTTACGTTCTTTCCATCTCCCTCTTCTACAACATTCTCTGAGGCTCAGAGAGGGTGAAGTTGATGCTAGCTCATCTCCCTTCAGTCACAACCGAGTATTGGGCCATCACACCACAGCAGTAGTCACTTGCCTCAGGAGCATGATTGACCAGGAATTTCTGTAGTTTCCCTTCCATTGCAACAAAAATTTCCTCACCTACTGAAGCAAGCAGCAGCAGTAATGTATGGAGATAAGTACAAATGTTTAGAAAACACTTAATAAACAATAAAAGTTGCTTCCTCCTTAGGGCCTATTACCTCCCAGTAAAGGGTTTTTGTCTTGGCTTTCAGTATAATATAGGTATTCTCTTCTGACTTTAAATCTAATCTGAAACTGTGGGCTGCATCCACAACTCTTTTTTAAATGTATAATTTTTTTATTGACAACTTCTATACTTACAGACAATAAACCATGACAATTCTCTCCCCTCCTCCACTTTCCATCATATCCCCTCCCTCTCTCCATTAGTCTCTCTTTTATTTTGATGTAATTGTCTTTTCCTCCGAGTATGAGGGTCTTGTGTAGGTATTGCTAGGCACTGCAAGGTCATGGATATCAAGGCCAATTTCTGTCCAGACAATTACATTGTAAGGAGTGGTACCCTTCCTTTGGCTCTTACATTCCTTCCACCTCCTCTTCCACAATAGACCCCGAGCCTTGGAGGGTGTGATAGAGATGTTTCAGTGCTGGACACTCCTCCGTCCCTTCTTCTCAGCACTATGTTGCCTTTTGGGTCATCCCAGTGGTCATCACCATCTGAAAAGAGAAGCTTCACTAACCAGAAGTGAGAGTAGAGAGTAGCATTAATATATGAGTATGAACATTAAGTGTAGTACTTTCAGGGCGATTTGGTGAGAGTAGTATATGCATTTATCCAAACAACAGCAGGCTTTACACCCCTAAAGCTCATGACCTCTCCCACCATAGACTTTTGACTAGGTTTTCAGTACCAGGCATGTAGTCCATCCCATAGAGCAGGCCTTCAGTCCAATTAGAGAGCAGTTGGTTTCCCCCAGAGCAGACACGCCACTATTGCACCTGTTCAGTCATTTGGTCTTGTCTGGCCAAACTTGAGGCTTCCAGTGTCCACTGTTTTCACTGGTGGTCACTTCTGTCTTCCACATGGCTGCATGCAGTGCAGCTTGCACTTACAACTCTTGAGCCACTGTTGCACCAGTGAGTACATCTTGCCTGGGGCAGCATGCAGAATCCATTGATGAGTAGGACTGTTGGTGCCATTTCCCTCTGTGGCTTCCATAGCACCTACCCACACAATAAAGATCAGCCTGCAGAGGGAGCTTCCATCTCAGTCCCAGTCTAATTTCAGCCTGTCCTGTGACCAAAGTATGCAGTGTCTTCAGTGACAGGGTCTCATAATCTACTTCTGGCATGCAACCAACTGCTGTGGCAATAGCCTTTATTATTTTGGGGGCCTCGGGGGTCTCCCTCACCAACAACTCATAGGGAGGTAACCCATCCCTGGCACTAGGGGTTTTCATTTAAATAAGCATCTATGGGGAGATGGGTAATGTTCCTTCCTGAAGTTGGTCTGGCTTAGCTGTTGATTCCATTAGTAGAGGAGATTCACTGGCTTGGAAAGACACTGGTACCTATATAGACTGCATGCCCTTGATGACTGGGCCACATTCCTGCAAATATAAGTTCCATCTTTACAAAATTTAACTTTGTGCTACCCCGGAAAGAGTTCTTGCCTAATAGCCTTTAATCCACCCCTACATTAATGAGTGATCCTAACTGTTACTTGTACACCAAATACTAGAATTCATCTGCTGCAGTATAAAATGGAGCCTTTAATATGGGAATGTTTGGTCAGGATGTTTCTACCATGACTCTAGCAGTACTTATGATTTCTAACTTGATAGGGCTTTGAGGATAGTGGGACACACAGCTGTTTAGTCTGTCCTACAAGTATCTCAGATTGCCTCAAAAGCTTCTTTTTGTGTTTTTAATTTTTTTATTATTGACAACTTCTATAATAATTGTAGACCATAAACCATAATAATTCCCTCCCCCCAAAAGCTTTTTGACCATTTCAATCCTGATACCACATGGCACCCTCTTTATTAAATTATACAGCTTTAAAAAATAATCTTAACAAGTGTTGCACACCTCTTACTCAACTACAGTACCAAAAATTCGTGCTGCCATGCCTGGCCCTTGTACCTGGTGGGGATTGATTTCCCATTCATGTTTCCTCAGGTGCACTTGTATGTTTTTCATATGGGTTTACAAATCTGTGAAACACTCAAAATGTTAGCACCATCCATGTAACAGAATGTTTTTACAGAGGTGAAAAGGATTTCTTTTTGATTTTTAAGTATTTTAATTTTGTTTTTATTTTTATTTATTTATTTGAAAGGGACAGACAGAGAGAGAAAGAGGCAGATAGAGAGAGAAAGAGAGAGAGAATGGGCGCGCCAGGGCCTCCAGCCACTGCAAACGATTTCCAGACGTGTTCCCCCTTATGCATCTGGCGAACGTGGGACCTGGGGAATCAAGCCTCGAACCAGGGTCCTTAGGCTTCACAGGCAAGCATTTAACCACTAAGCCATCTCTCCAGCCCAGGTGGAAAGGATTGCTGAAGGCCCACCTCCATCCATTCCAAGCAGTTGGTCTTGGGAGTCAGCAGCTAAAGGGATACTAAAGAAAAATTTTACTGATGTCCAATCTAGCATGCAAAGTTTCCATTACTTCTATCAATAGTTTTCTCAAAAGAGCAATGTCTCAAAAGCCCAATATTATGTAGGTCTTACATAGGTTATGACAGTCACTGTGAGATCATGAAAGCAAAAGCCATGTCTTGCCTGGACAACAGTGTTCCACAGAAGGTAATTGGAGGAGATTGTGATCAAAACACACTATATACATGTGTAAAAATGGTAATAAATAAAATATCATGTGGCATCACAAAAAGCGCTATATTGGGGACAGTTGCACTGATAGAAGGTGTTATTTTACCTAGCTCTCCAAAATCTATACTCACTTTCCATGGGTTGCCCCTCTTCCTTATCTTGGGGTGCTTTGCTGGGACTGCCTTGCATCTTCCCACCACAAAGGGCTCTTTGTTGCCTGTTCAAGTTGATCTACCAGCCTCAGTATAATTTCATGCTCCTGCTGCTCAACCTGACTCCCTGGGTCTGATAGACTCCAGGATGGTACTACTATTACCTTCTTTTGGCTGTATTTGGCTTTTAAGAGGGTGCCCGCCTAACTAAGAAATCACTCCCAGCATAATTTACAAATAAAAAATGGACACTTACTCTGGGGAGAGAATTGCCCATCCATGGGATAAGCTTAGACCTTTTCACCATACTGATGTGATGGTTAAGGTGTTGTCAACTTGATCTACTTAGTAATCCACAGAAATCCCTTTTGGGTGGGTCTCCCAGGTTGCTTCCAGGAAGATTAACTGAAAGAGAAAGTCCTTCCCCCAGAGTGGGCGGCCCCTCTCATATGAGAACTTTATATTGGAAGCTCTGGGTGAAAATAGCCCCTTCCTTCCACTTGGTGTAATTGCCATGTTTCTGTATTACCTTGATATGGAGTGTTTGTGCATATCTACACCAATATTAAGATTATATCACTATCTAACTGTTGAATTTATACTTGACCTATTATATTGGAGATTAAGTGTTCTTCAAGGAACTTTGCTTTGTGTTGGGGGGGGGGGAGATTTTGCATTTCCAGTTGTATGTGGGATAGTTATACAATGTTAGGCTGAATTATAAGATTGTTAGTGTTTTCATTTGGAAATTAAGTATGATGTAAGGAGATATGGTTTGGTGTTGTGGTGGTTTGAATAGATGGCCCCCAATATATTCAGTTTTTTATTTGTTGTAATTTGCATCTGCAGCTACCTGGCTGGTGGCAGTGTCACTGGGTGGATCTTAAGGTGTGGTGGTGGGTTTCAAATTTCAATGTAAAGATATGCAAAGTGTGCCTAGCTGGAATTCTTGAAGTGTGGTGTGCTATGTGGCTTTTGGCTTGTGCTTCTCTCTCTCTCTCTCTCTCTCTCTCTCTCTCTCTCCTTGGTCCTGGGAAAGCAGGCCAGCTTCTTCTGCCATTATGCAACTTCCGCTGGATCTGTAAGCTTCAATAAATATCCCTTCCTCCATAACTGTGCCTGGTCTGGAAGTTCATCTCAGTGAACCTGAAGCTGTCTGATACAGATGTCAAGTTGACAAGAGGTGGACTTGTGATGGTTAAAGTGTTGTTAACTTGATCTGTTTAGTAATCCACAGAAATCCCTTTCAGGTGGGTCTCTTAGGTTGCTTCCAGGAAGGATTAACTGAAGGAGGAAGTCCTTCCCCCAGAGCGGGCAGCCTCTGTCAGATGGGAACCTTATATAAGGGTGCTCTGGGTCAAAAGAGCCCCTTCCTTCCACTTGGCTGCTGGAGCTGCTTGCTGCCTTCCACCATGGATTGAAGACCAGCATCAATTGAAGACCCGTGTGGACTGAAGACCAGCAGCTCCTCATGAAGCCTGCAGGCCTTCAGTGCTGGATTGGGACTGCTGAGACATCTGGCCACATGGACTGAGCAGCTATCAGGTTCCTTGATTCTCAGGCCTGCAACTGCTATTGGACTACCATAATCTAATCCAATAAATTCCTTTTTAAATATAATTCATTCTAGCAGTTATGTTCCTCTAGAGAACCCTGACTAATACAACTGGTGTATCATTTATGTATTCTAATACTTGTTCTTGGTCTGGAGAGAAAGCTTAGTGTTTAGGGTGCTTGCCTACAAAGCCTAATGACCTGGGTTTGATTCCCCAATATCCACATAAAGCCAGATGCACAAAGTGGTGCATGTATCAAGTTTGTTTGCAGTGACTGGAGATCCTGGCATGCCCATTCATTCATTCTCTCTCTCTCTCTCTCTCTCTCTCTCTCTCTCTCTCTCTCTTGCAAATAAATAATATTAAAATAGATTATCATAATTTCTTGTACTGGATTATTATTAAGGCCTTCATCTGCATGTTTAATCATGGATTTTTCCCTTTTGTATTAAGAGGTCAGACTTGGAGGATATCATCTATGACTTCCACCTCATTTTCTCCTTCTTACTGCCTGACTCTTCCCATGGATTTCAAGGTTTTGGATCCCAGGAGGGCCTCTGTAACACCACTCTAACTTATGCTCTCTTTCCTTTTCAGCCCCAAAGCCATAAGAAATGGCATGCCAATACCTCCATCTCGTCTTTTATCCAATTTACCAGCCAAATAAGAAGCTAATTCAGAGGATATTAGTTGCGTGAAGTTCTCGTTTACATAAGCAAGTTCCTTCTCAGTAGCCCTCTTCCCCACAGTAGTAACTCTAATGGAGCATAACAAGGGCAAGGATGCCTGCAGGGCAATTTCCTGACTCTCCTCCTTTCTGGGTTACTTCCAAGGGCTTCAATATTTGTTATATACCTTCCTTTTCAGGATGTCTGGAACTCAGTGAACCCCACTTGTCAAGCAGGCATGCCACTTCATACCACTTAGACAAAGTCTGTCACCTAGGAACTCCTCCTCAAGACACTCTACAGTTTTAAAAATCTTATATTTATTTATTCATAAAGAGAGAGAAAGAGAGAGACAGAATAGGTGTCCTGGCGCCTCTAACCACTGCAAGCGAACTCCAAATGCATACGCCACTTTGTCCATCTGGCTTTTTGTGGGTACTAGGGACTTGAACCTGGGTCCTTAGGCTTTGCAGGCAAACAAATTAACTGCTGAGGAATCTCTCCAGCCTGACACTTGACTCTTAAAGGCTTAGCATAGTTATATATCTCACTGAAGCCATAGCAATAAGTCACACCACTACACCTCTCATTGGGAGGTTTGACCATGTCAAGTTTTCCCTGCAGATCCCTCCCCCACCCCCAAATAATTCCTTAGCTGCATATCCTACTATTCAAAGTAAGCATCCATTTTTACTTCTGCCAGGTTCCTGTTCAGGCACTAAGGGTTGTTTGAAAATTTTCTGGGGAAAAGCTGATAAGTTCTTGTTCCCCATAACAGCACTCCCCAAAGACTATTCCACCAAAGTTCAACCTGGCAAACCAATGAATTTCTTGGGCTTCTTTACAGAGCACAGGCAAGGGGTTACTTCAGGAACTATCACATCAAAAGTTCTCACCCCAGCATAGCTCATGACACCCATAACTCCCTACCCCTTGATCCTCCTTATACTATTATTCTCCCTGAGGTCATGAGACTTCACACATCATTGCACACAGCTGGCCTAAGGGGTGCCAGATATCTAAGGTGAAGGTCTGCAGACACTTCCTGCCTCCTCTTTCTGTGGGAAAACCTCATTAAGTCCAACCTCAATAGTCTCTTATGAGAGGCCATAGCTGCCTTTGATAAAGACGGCAACAGTTGTTTTTCTTGGATGATCATGTCACAACCAACTGGGCTATAGTGTGAGGCCTTGTGTCAAGCAAAAGACCTTTTGTTGTTATTGTTGTTTAAAATAAGATGATTTATAGTATCATAAAATGTAAGTTACCCAGGAATAATCATAATGAAAGTTAAATAAGTCTTCTCCAATGAAGTATTGCTGACAGAAATCAGTAATAAATAAATAAATACAAGATTCATTATGGCCATTGATTTGGAAAGTCAAATATTAATATTTTAATTTCTGTAAATTGATCTAAAATTCCATGTAGTCTAAACCAAATTCCCAGGCCATCTTTATTAAGAAATTGAAAACAACCTAAAATCAATATCAATCAAAAATCTAGAATAAACAACACAAAATTGAAAAATAAGAATGAAATTGGCATACCTTATGCTGTTTGTTTTAGGACATATTGTATAACTCCAATAATTACAATAGTTTTATTGGTGGTTCAAAATCCGAGAAATAAATCAGTGGAATGGGGTAATGAGAGGAGAACCAAACATCTGAACTGTCACAGACCCTCTACTGCATTTTCTGTGGAAAAGGATCGTCTTTTCAATAAATGGTTCTGAGGATCTGCATAACACACACAAAATTTTGTTCAAAATGGATTATACATATGTTATGAGCATGGAGTTATAAGGTATCAGAGACTATCTTAAGGACCTAATAGGTAGCCAGCTTTCTTTTTGGGACACAAAATTTTAAATTGATAATTGTACTACATAAAATTTAAAAATTTCTGCTTATCAAAAGACACCATTAAAAGAAGAAAGGGAGCCAGGCATGGTGGTGCACACCTTTAATCCCAGCACTTGAGAGGCAGAGGTAGGAGGATCGTTGTGAGTTCCAGGCCAGCCTGGGACTACAGTATAAGATTTAGGTCAGCCTGGGGTAGAATACACACACACACACATATGTGATATACAAAGAATCCTACAAATCCACTTTTTGAAATATGGACTGCTATTTTAAAGAAATGAGTAGAATATTCACACAGGCTTTTCACTATTAAGAGTACATAAATAGGGCTTAGCAGTTAAGTGCTTGCCTGTGAAGCCTGAGAACCCTGGTTTGAGGCTCAATTCCCCAGGACCCACGTTAGCCAGATGCACAAGGGGACCACACGTCTGGAGTTTGTTTCCAGTGGCTAGAGGCCTTGGTGCGCCCTTCTCTCTCCCTCTCTGTCTCTCTGCCTCTTTCTCTCTGTTTCTCTCAAATAAATAAAATAAAAAAATTAAAAAAGAGTACATATATATTATAATGAGTTTAACATATTAGCTATCAGTAAATGTAAATTGAAACCATGATGAAATAGCAGTACATGTGTATATATGTGAATATAAAGCTTGACAATACCAACTGTTAGTAAGAATGTAACTGGAAATTTTATAGGTTGTTGTTGAATGTGTTAATTAGAAGTAATCTGACAGAATCTATAAAAGTTGTTCATGTATATATCACCTAATAGAGCAGTTCTATGTATGTACTAATTGTACATAAGCTCTTCTGTCCATCTTTAACACACAAACAAGCATACTAATGGTATCTTTATTCAAAAACATCCCCAAACTGAGAACAGCACAAAGGCCACTCAAAGGGAAAGGGACAAATGGTGCTATATATTTATATAAACATTTCAAATCAATGAAAACCAATTAAGTACAATATAATAACACTGATGAATCTCACATTAATGTTGAATTAAAAAGATGTGTTTCGGGCTGGAGAGATGGCTTAGCGGTTAAGCGCTTGCCTGTGAAGCCTATGGACCCTGGTTCAAGACTCGATTCCCCAGGGCCTACGTTAGCCAGATGCACAAGGGGGCGCACGGCATCTGCAGTTCGTTTGCAGCAGCTAGAGGCCCTGACGCGCCCATTCTCTATCTCTCTCTCTCTCTCCCTCTCTTCCTCGTTCTCTCTCCGTCTGTCACTCTTAAATAAAAAAATAAAAATAAACAAAAAAAAAATTTTAATAAAAGATGTTTCAGCCGTGTGTGGTGGCGCATGCCTTTAATCCCAGCACTCAGGAGGCAGAGGTAGGAGGATCACCATGAGTTCGAGGCCACCCTGAGACTACAGAGTGAATTCCAGGTCAGCCTGGGCTAGAGTGAGACCCTACCTCGATAAAACAAAAACAAAAACTAAACAGCAACAAAAAAAAGATGTTTCATGCTCTGCTGCACACCAAGTAGACAGCAGTTAAGAGTAAGGTATTGTGTGTTTCAAAATTGTGAAAAGAATAGATATTCAATGTTCTCACTACAAAAATGATAAGCATCATTCCACAATGTATACATATAATTCCTGTTTTTCAATTAAAATTTTAAAATTACATTTCAAATGTCCAGTGTTAAAGAGTATATACTAATGTAATGCCATTAATATGAAGTGCAATAACTTTCAAAAAACTTTCTATAAGCCAACCATGGTGACTCACACCTATAATCCTAGCACTCTGGAGGCTGACATAGGAGAATCACCATGAATTTGAGGCCAGCCTTGGCTACAGAGTGAGCTATAGGTTAGCTTGAGCTAGATTGAACTCTACCTCAAAAAATATCTATGCATAATCAAAGACATCACTATAGATGATACCTTTGGGAAGTGTTGACTAGAAGAAGACAGTAAGAAGCTTTTTGGGACATTGCAATTACTGTTTTGTTGTAGTTATTATTTACATGGGCATATACTACTGTAAAATCCATCAAGCAATACACTTGAATGTTATGAACATAACTATCTTTAAAATATTCATCTTTGCAGGGAGGTCTTTAGACAAAGTATCACTTTGTAGCCTAGGCTAGCCTGCAACTCACTATGTAGCAGAGGTTGATGTCTAATTCATGACAATCCTCCTGCTTTGGCCTTCCAAGTACTGGCATTACAGACACGAGCCACCATATCAAGCTCCCATTATCATTTTTATTTTTGACAATTTCTTCCTTGTATATATTTCAATTATATACATTACCCTCCCTTATCCTCCACCCAGTCACACTAACCCCTTTCTTCATACCACTCACCGGTGGCTACGCTATTGAAGAGAATGTCTGCCCCTCCCGCAGGAAGTGTTAACTGCCATTAGCTCCTCAGGGAGGCGTGGAGCTTCCTGATTCAGTCTTACATCCATGAGGAAATGTTGACTCTTGTACAGGAAATATAGGTGCTGTGACTTCATGAGCGCAAAGGCTAAGTCAGGTCCGGAAGACAGCACCACAATGATCTTCCCATCCTCCAGCTCTTTTTTTTTTTTTTTTTTTTTTTGATTTTTTGAGGTAGGGTCTCACTCTAGCCCAGGCTGACCTGGAATTCACTATGGAGTCTCAGGGTGGCCTCGAACTCACGGCGATCCTCCTACCTCTGCCTCCCGAGTGCTGGGATTAAAGGCGTGCGCCACCACGCCCGGCTTCCTCCAGCTCTTGCATTCACGTATTTTCAGCACTTTGGCCAGGTAAGAGACTCTACGTTAAACACTAAGTACTGCAAAAATTTAAAAAAAAAAAAGAGGGGCTGGAGAGATGGCTTAGTGGTTAAGCACTTGCATGTTAAGCCTAAGGACCCCAGTTCAAGACTCGATTCCCCAGGACCCACGTTAGCCAGATGCACACAGGGGCGCACACGTCTGGAGTTCATTTGCAGTGGCTGAGGCCCTAGACGCCCCATTCTCTCTCTCTCTCTCTGCCTCTTTCTCTCTGTCTGTAGCTCTCAAGTAAATAAATTTAAAAATAAAGAACAGGTAATAAAACAGAAAGGAAAAGGAAAATAAAAAAAATCCTAACCAAAACTGAGAGCAATACCAATCTGAGCATATGCACATAAATATTTAGAAGGCTGTTAGACAACATAGCCACTTAGCAAAACAACAGTACCAGGTTCCTCTCTAGGACCTATGTGCCCTTAATGAGCTATATGCAATTCGCAGAAGACAACATATCAACACAAGGACTCAAAAAGTTGAAAGGAAGATGATAGAAAATTAGGTCAGGCAAATGATAACTAAAATATTGATAGATTTATGTAATATCAGTAATACTTATACTTCAAGGTTACAGAAAAACTGATCCACTACATTAAACCCATAACACTTTCTTTCTCCTTTCAGAGTTAGCATGTGCCACCTTGTCTTGTCCATTTTTTGTTTTGTTTTGACTTGAGTTTTTGGAAAGAGGATGAAGTTGGGCCTAGGTGGGAGGGAAACAGTAAAAAATCATTAGGTGTTGGAAGACTTCACAGGTAGAGCCAAGTATGATAAGGAAATGTCCAGATTTTAGTTTGTCATCTTGTTAATTAAATGCATGCCTCTGCTGGAACCTTTCATTACAATGTCTTGGCAATCATAATCATATTTTTTCTGAGAAATTTGTAGACTGGATGAGCCCAGAGTCCTTAGCAGGACTTCCCGAAACCTAAGAGCTCAACCAATACAAAAGCCTTATTATATGTTTTGATTCTGAAAATAATTAATTGAAGGAAAGTTTCCAGCAGGGAGTTGAAAAAGTGTTCTTCCTTGAAGAGAAGACTTGTGAATACCCCGTAGAGGAGGCAATTGAAATGTAATGAGGTGAAAATGGACTGTGCTCTCACTTCTGTGTCACAGGAAAAAAGTTCCCTTTACAAGAAATTAATTCACACCTTCACTTCCTTCAGAATGGATTCAGAATGAAGATATGGAGGGGGGTTAAAAAGAAGAAATTTTGCTCAGTCACTCAGTTTTTAATCACCTACTCTGTGTAAGATTTTTACTCAGTGTCAGTGGTTTGGATATTTACTAAGTAAAAATTATATAATGTCATTCCTAGGAACTTAAAATCTAGTATGTAAGTACATAAATAACAAATATAAGCATATAGATAGCGAAAGAGAGGCTACAATAATATCTTTTAAGCTTATTGTGTATATGTAAGGTACAGAATATGATTTATAAAATATGCATTTATCATAAAATTATTACTATGTCAAATTTCCATATCTGTCATCTCCAGTGGTTTCCTTCTGTAGAAAGATCTGCTGTAATCTATTCGCTTAACAAAAATCTTCCATAGGGGTTGGGGAAATGGCTCAGAGGAATAGCTAAGGCATTTACCACTCAAGTTGGAGTACCAGAGTTCTAGCTTCAGACCTCACATAATATATGAGAAGCCTTGGCAAGTTTCTTTAACCCCAGCATGCTGAGGCTACTTGTGAGGCAAGACATGAAGATAGGAGAATTTCCCTGAAGCTTCCAGGAGCACAAAATATTACAGCAGAGTGAGAAACAATGCCTCAAGATGAGATGAAAATGCAGAAGATTGATACAAAAGTCATCTTCTGACATCTACATGCATGCTGTGGCATGCACATGCATGCATGTGTGTGTGTATGTGTTTGTGTCTGCACGTGTGTACACACACACACAATAAAATAAAATAAAGTAAGAATATTAAAAATCCTGAATACAGTATGTTATTACTAACTATTAACTATTAACCTTGTGTTGTATAACAGATGTAAAGTCTTATTGATCCCACATTATATACTACTTTGTTTCCTCCAAAGTGCATTTCACAATTTCCTTCCCCAACCTTCCTATAATAATCACTATTTTAGTCTTTCTATACATAACATTTTTGGATTCCACATATAAAGGATGAGATCACATAATAAAGCTTGAGGAGACAGACATGTTTAACTTGATTTATACATGTAGACATATAATGAAAAATTCCGTGATGTCATGTTCACATGTACAATTTTTATATATTTTTAAAATTTTTTTAAATTTATTTATTTGAGAGCGACAGACAGAGCGAGAAAGAGGCAGAGAGAGACACACAGAGAGAATGGGCGCACCAGGGCCTCCAGCCACTGCAAACGAACTCCAGACGCATGCGCACCCTTGTGCATCTGGCTAACGTGGGTTCTGGGGAGTTGAGCCTCGAACCGGGGTCCTTAGGCTTCACAGCCAAGCGCCTAACCGCTAAGCCATCTCTCCAGCCCCAATTTTTATATTTTATACATAAAATTTTAGACATAAAATTTAAACATGAAATACAGAATATACATATATTCTATACATAAAATATAAAATACATCTGATACATATTAAAATAAATCTGAATACATATTAAAAGTGAAGAATAGAACTGAACACTGGTCAATAATCTCAACATCATTACTCATCAGAGAAATGCAAATCAAAACTACATATTACTCCATACTAAGAGAATGGTTATAACACAAAAGACAGGCAATTAAAAAAAGTACTGAGCTGGGCATAATGGCGCACACCTTTAATCCCAGCACTCGGGAGGCAGAGGCAGGAGGATAGCCATGAGTTCGAGGCCACCCTGAGACTACATACTGAATTGCAGGACAGCCTGAGCTAGAGTGAGACCCTACCTCATTAAACATAAACATTAAAAAAAAAGTGCTGGTGAGAAGGCTCTCAATGCCCACCAGAACTAAATGGTAAGAGCCTTTTGCTGAAGACACCACATGTTTTGGTTTCAGGACACTGAGAAATCAAGCTAGAACTGAGCTTGAGGCCTCCTCCTCCCTGATGACTAGTGAGCATGCTACTGGCAAGTGCTGTGTAGCCTACTGGAGAGTAGTTGTCAACAGTCGTAACTAGCAATAAACCCTGCAAACTACACTGGCCAGATAGGGAAGATGTGCCTGATTGTGCAATAATAACCTGCTGTAGGGGCAATCAACTGCTGTCTGATTGGATTTGAGGCCCACTCTGCAGGAGGGAATTCATGCCTGATACTTAAAATCTAGTCAAAAAGCCTTGGCTTGGAAGCACATAAATCCCAGGGGGAAGCTATAGTGTTGTTTGGCTAAATGGATACATAATTGTCGTTTAAAACCCCTTTCTGTGCTGGGCTTGGTGGCGCATGCCTTTAATCTCAGCACTAGGGAGGCAGAGCTAGAAGGATCGCCTTGAGTTCAAGGCCACCCTGAGACTACATACTGAATTCCAGGTCAGCCTGGGCAAAAGTGAAACCCTGCCTCAGAAGAAAAAAAAAAAAAAGAAACTCATTTCTATGACCCTGTATTAGTGCTTGCTTTTGGTCAGGGAAGTTTCTCTTTTCAGATAGTGGGGAGACTCAAAATTCATCAAAGTGCTCAAAAGTGACAGCTGAGTGTTCAGCACTAAATAAAACATTTCTATCACACCCTCCAAGGCTCGAAGACCAGAGCAAAAGAGGTGGAAGAAAGAATGAAAGAGCCAACTGATGGAGAGGAGTGCCTTTGGGATGTTGTCTTCCACACACAATGTGGTCATTGCATTCATGACCTCACAGTGGCTATTGATACCTGTACAAGACCTGCATATTTAGCCCATCAACACGTTATGGATGATGGAACAGGACAAGTAAAGATGACATCAAATAGAAGAAGAGATAGTTGAAAAGTAGAGGGGTTCAGTGGAGGAAGTGGGTAGTGGTGACAAAGGTAGGTGCTGGGATGAGATTGTGTAAATTTTTAATAATTTTTTTAAATTTAAAAATATGAAAAAACTGGAGACAATGTTTATAAAGTTAAACTTCCATGCTTAGCTGATAGTAATATAAAATGTAGCCACTATAAAAACCAGGCTAATAGTTTTTTTAAAACATTAAATTTACATTACCATATAAGCTATATAGCTAAAATATGTCCACACAAAATTTTTTACATAAATGCATAGAAACATTCATTATAGCAAAAAATATAGAAGCTATTCAAGTCTCTATAAATGGAGTTCAGTAAAATATTTTAACTGGGCATGGTGGTTCATTGGTTCATATTTATGATCTTACCACTCAGGAGACTGAGGTAGGAGAATTGCCAAGAGTTCAAAACCAGTCTGGTTAGAATGAGACCCTGCCTCAAAAAATAAAATAAGAATGGCCTATAGAGCATTATGCCCAAGTTTTACTGTGACTACTATATGTTTCACACATGACTCTCAAACTTTGAGAAAGCCACACTGTAGCAGTAAGAAACACAAAGAGATGCTAAAGACTAATATCACATATGGAGCCCAGTGTAGTGGCTCATGCCTTTAATCCCAGGCAGAGGTAGGAGGATCAGTGTGAGTTTGTGGCCAGCCTGAGACAACATAGTGAATTACAGGTCAGCCTGGGCTAGAACTAGACCCTACCTGAAAAAAAAGAAAGAAGAAAGAAGAAACAAACAAACAAAGAGAAAGAGAAGAGCTGACACAGAGCCTGACTGACCATGATTACATTTCAACACGGCTATTTCCCTTCAGCTCCATTCTCGGCTGCTCTTCTTCCTGCAGAGACCATAACCCCAGCCCATCCCCATTCTACAGAGCCCTCCTTGCCCTAGGATGATGCCAGTAGAATCTGCTCATGAAATTAGGCCATCCATGAGAGGACACATGCCAATGATGTTGAGCCTCCAATAATGATACCTCCTGTATGCTTCATGACGATGTCCATTCAGCCTGGATTGACTCAGCCAGAGAAATAAGGATAGAGAGAGACCTCTTTATCAGCTCTGTATGATTATTATTATTTTTTGTCTCCTCTGGAGATCGTGGGGCTGTGACTGTTTTCTGGCTGTATGATAAGCAAAGTTTTCTTCTTTTCCTATTAAAGAGGATGATTTTTTGCGGGGGGGGGTGAGGGAAACTGGGACAAAAAAGTACAGTTTTCATTAGTATTGTAAAATGGAAGAAAAAAAAAACACTAAAAGGAATGAGGTCTTGACATACGCTACTGTTGGATTACCCTTGATAACATTGCCTCAGAGAAAAATTCCAGATACAAAGGACCACATGTTGTGAAATTCAAGTGTCAAGAATAGGTAAATGTCAGGCTGGAGTGGTGGTACACACTTTTAATCCCAGCATTCAGGAGGCAGAGGTAAGATGGCCATGAGTTCATGAATAGTGAATTACAGATCAGCCTGGGCTAGAGGAGACCCTACCTCAAAAAACAAACAAACAAACAAAACAGGTAAATGCTTACAGAAAGGAAGCAGATTGGTGATTAGCATAAAGTGGATTCAAAGGGGAGCAGGAATTCATAAAGGGAAAATTGTTTGAAATATTCTAAACATTTTAAACAATGCTTGAATAAATCTGTGAGTATACGAAAACCCAAAGAATTATATACTTTAAATGAATGACTTACATGGTATGTAGAGTATATCTGAACAAAAAGTCTCTAAAAACATTATGAATAAGACTGGTGGGCCATCCCCAGCATGGCAGTCAGAGATCTGAGAAGAAGGTGTTGACTGTTCAAGTGTTCCATCTGAATGTTGTAGAGTAGCCTTGCTCAAATCTGGAGCAAGGCAGATTCCAGTCAGGATGAAAATAATTCCTAAAAACTTCATTTCTACTATGTGCACACTTTGGGAGAGTTAATAACGCAATACAGACAATAATCCTAATCAACCTCACTTATTACTTCTACAGACTATGACTCCAGGTTCCTCAACTTTATTGTTTCTTCACAACTTTAGAGAAAATATTCTAGAGATTGGCCAAAACCAGGCAAGTTATTAAGAATTAGTTACTTGGCATTCCTTTGAAATTCAGTGTCCCCTTTCTTGTTTTCTGTTCCTGTTACCCTATGAGCTTCGTAAGGGTACTTATTACATAATTTGATTCACTGCTCTATCTCCAGAGCTTGGCATAATGCCTGGCACACAGTAAGTGCTTAATATTTGTTGAAGGAATGAATATAGAGAACCAAAACTTTCGAAGGTGTTAAGCAGATGACTGACTGAAGAATGCAGAAGCACACAGGGAAAAATGAGTTTGAATTTTGTGAGGCATTCTGATTTTCATGATTAGTAAGATTCTTATGTATTACTGGGCCTCAGAAAAGGGGTATAAGCTGGAGATAGCCTGTTATGACTTATTTGCATTTACATTGAGGTCGCCTCGTAATAGCTAGGGCGGGAGGGGGGTCGGAGTAAGAGCCGGAAGTGACATCAGATAAAACTGACCTGAGGCAAAAAGTTGCTGTTTCAACCAGTGAGATCTAGCCAGAGAATAAAAATATGAACAAATTTGGTGATGGCTGGTTTCAGGGAGACAAAAATCATAAAAAGGATGAATCTCTCCGATTCAACTTTGGATCGTAAGTCTACAGACAAGTTTTCCCAAATTCTAGAAGTCCTTGGTGACTTTGGAAATAGCCGTTTTTTGGGGGATGGCAAAGTACTGAAATCAGTTTGCCATTATTCTCATTACTTGAGCTTGAATTTTATATAGTTGGTAGCCAGAGGCAAGTTAATCACTAACTTTTAAAAGATAAAACAGCAACAAAATAACAACGTTTACTTCATAGTTATCATAAAGAAGTAAATATGGGTAAAATAGAAAAGTGGGGTCACCACTCTAAACCTTTAGACTATTCTTCACAATAAGCTATGAAAAGCTAGTGAATGACACTCTAATTTATTGTGTTTACAAGACACACTTAATCACCACAGAAAGGAGGGATTTTATTTTAATCACCTTAGAATGGGATATTTCTTGTAAAAGTACTGGTCAACATTACACACTGAGGCATTGGTAGTTGCGAATCAGGATTGAGAATGTTCCAGAACTCTCTAGCATACTCCCAGGCTTTCACTACGTAGTAGGGTGGCCCGAGAGACTTACTGTAGTGTTTTTTTTTTTTTTTTTTTTTTTTTTACTTTTCTGAGGTAGTGTCTCACTTTAGCTCAGGCTGACCCGGAACTCACTGTGTAGTCTCAGGGAGGCTTAGAACTTTAGAACTCATGGCGATCCTCCTACCTCTACCTCCCGAGTCCTGGGATTAAAGGCGTGCGCCACCACGCGCGGCCAGCGCATCGTTTCTTAAGCCCCAACCCAATTTTCCCATTGTTATGACACTAGTCCTCTCCTGCTTCTCATTGGTCTTCAGCAAGTTTTGTTACCTCCTCCTGGAGCAAAGGACGCCCCCCCTAACTGGACTGTTTAATATTAGCTTGTGCGAGGGCGTGGAGTTGGAAAATCGAGCAGGTTTCTGTCTAGAACGTATACAAGAGGAAATTTATTTTTCTTACTCTTTTCATGTCAGTAAAAACCCAGTAAAGTAATTAAGACGGCTGGGCGCATCTGTCGGAACTGAAAAGAACATTTACTTAAGGTTGGAACATCGGGGAGGTTTCAACATCGGACCAACGTACTTCCGGGGGTGAATGGGCGGGCCGAAAAGTCTGCGTGTTTGGCGGGGCGCTCTATCTTTCTAAACACTTGCTCATTCTGCAGCCACTGGAGGAGCGCGCGTGAGGAGACACCGCTGCGGGATCCGGCTACCCGGCGCTCTCCATTGAGCATGTCTGTGGTGAGTGGCCTGGACGCCGCAAGCTGTCCAGAAGCCCAAGTTTGGGTTTGTGAGGAGGCACGTGGGAAAGTGGCGAATCACGGTCTTGCCCTCAGTCCTCCGGGGCGGAGTCCACTTTCTTAGCCGTCTCTGAGGTGGCTGGTCTGGGGAAAGACCCTCAAGTGGGAAATAGCCTAGGTGGGACGTGGGCTCCTTTATGGCTTCCTGTAGCTTGCTTTCGATTATCCGCCACTCTAGAAATTGAACTAACTTTTTAGTACCTATCAAAGAAATGTAACTGCTTTTAATTTAAAGTAAAAGACCGGTCTCCTAGTAGAAGTTTCCAGGTCTTGTGGGAGTGCTTAGGATTTGCAATTTATTTACAAACACTAGCGAATGTTTATGTTATGCGAGACATTTTGCTAAGTACAGCTGCCTAGATTTCTCAAGTAGTTCGTTGAACATCGTTCTTGGTGTTTTTTTGTTTTGTTTTGTTTTGTTTTTCCTCTCTTGTTTTTCCCCTTTAAACAACTTTTGAAATTCGTCATAACTTGTCACTTGAAACAGGAACTCAACACCGTCCTAATTAACTTGCAATCCTCCTGCCTCCCCTTCAAGGTTCAGACAGCGAGCTTTAAATTATATATATATATATATGTGTGTGTGTGTGTGTATGTATATACATATATATATGTATATATATGTATATACATATATATGCATATATATATATATATATATATATATATGTATATATTGAGCCTTAGTTTCCAAGCAAAGATTCAAAATTGATGTGAAGAGTAAAAAAATAAAATCCATTAAATGAGAGATGAAAGATGATTATGTTCTAAAGATATTTTCCTAAATATGACAAAATTTAAAAATTTGAAAAGTTTTGAGCCTTGACCTTTAAAATATTCAATTTATGTGGAAGAATGTGGACTGCATGTAAACCTTTGAGTAGTAATGGATGTAAATTATCTTTTGTTAGTTATTAGATGCTTGTGAATGATAGGTGCTGTTGTAATTTCCCTTTCTGAAAATTCTCTTGTAGAAATTTGAAACTTACGTGGATCAGGCATGTAAAACTGCTGAGGAATTTGCCAATATTTACTATGAAACAATGGACAAGAGAAGACAAGTGAGTTTTTATTAAATGCCATTTCATTCTTTGAGTAAACCATTTATATATCTAACTTGCATAAATGATTACTGTTGACATGTTCTTTTAAAACAACAGATCGTTTATAGAAGGATTGAAAATATGAGCGGGACTGTGGGCTGTGAAATCATATTAAGTTTGCTTTTATCTAATACCATGATCTTAGAGGAATTGCTAGCTTCTTTTAACCTCATTTTACTTTTAGGGATGTATTTAGGGAAAATAATTACAGTGCTAGAGATCCAACCCAGGGCTTTTCATATACTAGGCTAGTGTTCTATCACTGTGCTATATCCTCAGTTCAGGAACTAATTTAAATAATTACACAAGGCCCAGCACATGTATACTTAAACCTGTGAACTTTCCTTAGTCTCATTAATGCGGTAAAAGAAATAATTTGGTGCTGGTGTTCAAGGATAAGCCATTACAAGGATGTTTCCTGGTTTGCCAAGAAAAAAAAAATTAGATAGATAGATAGATGATACATAGATGGATGGATGTATGGACGGACGGACGGACAGATGGACACATGATAGATAGGTGGATTTATTTGAGGCAGGGACTCACTGTAGTTCAAGCTGTTCTGGAACTTATCCTGTAGCCCAAGATAACTCCCTATTCATGACGATATTTCTACCTCAGCCTCACACATGCTGGGGTTAAAGGTGCAAACCAACACACTAGGCTGTTTAATACATAAGTCCCGATTAAATTCACAACTGTAAGTGGCATTCACAAAGCAGCTCCACATAATGTGGATAGTTTTAGTTTTTGACAAATCAGATTCTCATTTCATTAATTTATTTTTATTCTGTTTCTAAGAAATTATTTCAATATGTGATCAAGTGAGTCTTATCTTGGTCTTTTGTCAGTATAAGACTGTGTGTCCTAGAACATTTTCTTTCTTCCAGGAACAAAAGTTAATACTTTATCTATAAAAAATACCCTGTTTTTTGAAGCAAGAAGATGAAAGGTGTTCCTACTATTGATGTTTGATAACATGGGGCAGGGTTGGGATGGGAGACATTACAGTGGATGTTTTATGTTCCTTATCTTTAATGCTTACTGTGTGTTACTCTTTTCAAAACTAAAGTACCGTAATAAGGGAACATAGCCAGGTATGCTAGTGCATGCCTGTAATTGCAGCATTCAGGAATTTAAGAGAGGAAGAGGATGCTAAGTGTGAGGTCACAATGCATTCCAGGGCAAGACTTTTAAAAGAAAGAAAAACAGCAAAAGCAACATAATTCATTGCTAGTGTCAAGGCATGTGTTTTACTTTTAATCCAAGTTAAATTTGAGAATCTATAAAACAATGTGTCCCCTTAAGTCCGAATAGTTAACTGTAAAATTTTGCCTTACATGGACCTTTCTACACTTTGTAACACTCAACAAGTGCTTGATGATTCTTTTGTACTTAGTGTGCTAATATTTAGAAGGAACTAATCCTTCCTAACATAAAACATTAAGTGATTCATATGTATATAATGACTAGAATAAAATGTAGAAGGGCTTAATTGCCAACCTACTTCTTGGAATTCAAAAAGGAAGAGAAACTAATGCTTTTTGGGGCTACATGTGATTGGAACTTATGATCATTTAATTCATCTAAAAGTAGGAAACTAAACTATTCGCTGTTTAGGGAGGCAAGGTTTACTAACACCTTATAGCAAAAATCAAAATATAAAAAAAGTATGATTTTCCAGGTTTATAAAGAGTTGGATAATGTTCATTAACGCCATTTCATAAGATAAACTTCATGTTTCCAATGGCAAGGGGGCAAAGGAAGTGGTGATAGAACCATAAAAATGTTTAGGTACTGTCTATAAATTTTAACTCACTTCCAGAAATTGCTTACTTAGAAAATCCTTAGTAAAATAATCCCTTTATTTTTAGATTCTTCCCAAGCTGTATCTGGACACAGCTACTTTAATTTGGAATGGTAATGTTGTTATAGGGCTGGATGCCCTAAATAGTTTCTTTGCAACATTGCCTTCTAGTGACTTCCAGGTCACTCTTTTGGATTGCCAACCAGTTCATGGTAAGATCATGATCTTCCAAGGTTCTTTCTTTAATGAATGCTAAGGTTTTCACCCAAAGCAAAAAGGTTTTTTTTTTTCTTTTGTGTATGTAATATAATGTGTGTGTGTGGTGTATGCCCATGTATGTGCCCTTGTGGGGAGTAGGGAGTATTCTCCTGGGATGGGCAAAGCAGAACATCAGGTGTCTTCTCCATTGCTCTTCTGCCCATGCTTTGAGCCAGAGCCTCTTACTGATACTGGAGCTTGCTGCTTTTTGTCAACTCAGGCAATTCCTTGCTCTCTGCTCCTATTTGTGGGACTAGTTTATATGGGTTCTGGATATTTGAACTCTGGCAGCTTTGCAGGCCTCCTCAGGCCCTTGTGCTTGCACAGGAAGCGTACTTGAGTTCTGACCCAACTTTCCAGCCCAGCAAGTAACATTTAATGGTAGATATGTTTACTTATTTGAGCAAGTTTAATGCCATGAAAATATCTGGCCAGTTTTTGTCTTCATTTAGATGCTTCTCACTCTAGAGAACCACTAATAGGTTTGGGGGAGGGTTGAGTGATTATGGGTTATTAAGAATTGCATGACAAATTCCAACTAAATGTGATTTTTGTGAATAAAAAGAAGTGTCTCCAATGAAAATATATGCCAAAATTGCTGGTTAATATGTTTACTATCTTACAACCTATATTAAAATTTCAAGCCGGGCGTGGTGGCACACGCCTTTAATCCCAGCACTTGGGAGGCAGAGGTATGAGGATCACCATGAGTTTGAGGCCACCCTGAGACTACATAGTGAATTCCAGGTCAGCCTGAGCTAGAGTGAGACCCTACCTCAAAAAACCAAAGAAAAAAATTCAAAAAATGTGCTCTTATGTGAAAGAATATATGTATATATATATATTTTTTTTGGTTTTTCGAGGTAAGGTCTCACTCTAGCCCAGGCAGACCTGGAAGTCACTATGTAATCTCTGGGTGGCCTCGAACTCATGGCGATCCTCCTACCTCTGCCTCCCAAGTGCCGGGATTAAAGGTATGCACCACCATGCCCAACTCAAAGGATAATTTTGAAAGACAAAATGTGGTTCAGAGTAGATTGATGCAGTTTATAATATTTACCTCTAGGTGTGGGGTCCTTAGAATCTTAAGTAGTTTAGAATGACTTTTTTTCTCTTTATAGTTTTTGAAGAATACCTTAACCAAGATATGAGTAATCTGTTAGAAATCTAAGGAAATTTTAATATGTATAGGAAGCAGATGGTCATTTTAGATTTAAGTTCTATATTTTGAAAATTTAACCCCAAATCTTTCTGTACTAAAAATAATTTTAATATTTTTGAAATAAGTATTTAGTTTTTTGGCTTTGTGTATACATGCTCAAGGTAAAGAGCATTTATGGGAAGAAATGAATATTATATCATAAGCAATGTAGCCTGACAAAATGCTTGTTTAGAAATGTAAACTGACTTCTTTTTTTTTTTTTTTTTTTGCAAAAAGAACAGGCTACCCAGTCTCAGAGTACAGTTCTTGTTGTAACCAGCGGAACTGTGAAGTTTGATGGAAACAAGGAACACTACTTCAATCAGAATTTCCTCCTGACTGCTCAGACCGTCCTTGGAAGTACTGTGTGGAAGATTGCAAGCGACTGCTTCCGTTTCCAAGATTGAGCTACTGACAAAAAAATTTATTCTATGGTCCATTAGTTCCAGCAAAATAAGTCTATGTAAATTTATGTATTTCATTATAAAAGCACTATAAAATAATATATAATGAAACAATTTATTTACTTTAAAAAATTCCTACCAGCATGTTTTCTAGCAGCTGCCAATTTGGATTATTGCCCTTAAGAGCTTTAGTACTAGTTTTTTATATGCTTTATATATAGATAGATAAACATTCCATGAACACCATTCTTAAAGTAATATTAAACATATGATCTTGGTACTAACATGCTCACTGTGAACCCAGCCTACTGCAAAATGGGAATCCTTTTCTAATACTGTCTATAGTTCTATAGTATATCAGCACAACATAACTCTGTTGAAGGTGTGGAGTTTTTTCATTATTAGAATAATGCTTATTTTTCAGTTAACACTGGTAATACTATTGTAATATATAAGTCTAGCTTTTTGAAATCAATTCATGTTTACGTAACTGACATAATTTGAGTTGCAGAAGTATACTCTGTAATCTTTTTTTTTTTTTTTTGGTATGAAGCTCTCTTATGATGGCATACTAATCAACTAGAGAAGTGAAAAATGTTCTCAGTTGATACCTGAATATTGGGACTATTTGGTGACAACAAAAGAACTTGCTATTTAGGTAATGAGTGATAGAACTAGAATCTTTAGTGGGTATGAAGTATAGGGCTGGAGAGATGGCTTAGTGGTTAAGCGCTTGCCTGCGAAGCCTAAGGACCACGGTTCGAGGCTCAATTCCTCAGGACCCACATTAGCCAGATGCACAAGGGGGTGCACACGTCTGGAGATTGTCTGCAGTGGCTGGAGGCCCTGGCGTGCCCATTCTCTCCTTCTCTCTCTATGTGCCTCTCTCTCTGTCTGTCACTCTCAAATAAGTAAATAAATAAACAAAAAATGAAAAATATGAAGTGTAGAAATCTATGGGTAAAGACAAAAATAAGGAAGATGACTAAATGGTAAAAATTTTGGTACTTGTTTCCTACCTCTTAAAATTGTAGCCTACTTTTAAGATTTGAATCACTCAGTGAATAAGTATATTTGCCAAATGATAATGGGTGTCATTTTTTAAAGGCACAGACATATTTTATTATGGCTTAGAGCCTTAAGACAGATATATATAGACAACTTCTATACTTATAGATAACAAACCATGGTATCGCCCTCCCCTCCCCCACTTTCCCTTTCATAACTCTGATCTCCATCATATCCCCTCTCTCCATTAGTCTCTCTTTTAATTTGATGTCATCTTTTTTCTCCTATTATGAGGGTCTTGTGTAGGTATTGCTGTGCACTGACAGGTCTTGGAAATCGAGGCCAAATTCTGTCCAGACAGTTGTATGTAAGGAATGGTGCCCTTCCTTTGGCTCTTACATCCTTTCTGCTACTGCTTCCACAATGGACTCTGAGCCTTGGAGGATGTGAAAGAGATGTTTTAGTGCTGGACACTACTCTGTTACTTCTCAGCACTGTGTTGCCTTTTGGGTCATCCCAGTGGCCATCACCATCTGAAAAGAGAAGCTTCTCTAATCAGAAGTGAGAGTAGCATTAATATATGAGTATGCACATTAAGTGTAATGCTTTCAGGGCAATTTAGTGAGAGTAATACATGCATTTATCCAGACAAGAGCAGGCTTTATACCCCTAAGGCTGATGACCTCCCCTGCCATAGGCTTTTGATTAGGTTTTCAGTATCAGCCATGTATTCCTTCCCATAGAGTGGGCCTTCAGTCCAATTAAGAGAGCAGGTGGTTTCCCTCAGAACAGACATGACACTATTGCACTCATTCAGTCACTTGGTCTGTCTGTCCAAACTTGAGGTTTCCAGTGTCCACTGTTTTCACCATTGATGACTTCTGTCTCCCATAAGGCTGCATACAGTGCAGCTTTTTCCAAGCTTTCAGTTGGCTGGGCTACAAGGAGGAGGTTTTCTGCTCAGCATCAGCTTGATTTCTCAGTGACTTTGCTGCTCAAGTATGTGAAGTCTTCAGCAATAGGGTCTAACCATCTCTTTCTCATGGAAAACCGAGGGCCTTGGCAATAGCCTATAATACTTTGGAGGCAACAGGGAACTCCCTGGCCAACAACTCACTGGAAGGTATCCCATCCCTGGCACTGAAAATTTTCTAGTAACCATCTATAGCTTTTGGATGTGCCATTATTCAAAAAAGTAGGTTTTCATATTTCTTATTCAGAATATCTTGAATTTTGATCAAACCTCCCCCCCCCACCTTTCTTTTATATAATGTCTTCCCCTGACCTCGCTTAGGCCTTTCCCCTCCCTGTAATCTGTCCTACTTACATATATACATTACCATCCCTTAAGACCTTCCCTTTCCTCCCTCCCTGTTGGGCCTTGAGAGGCCTGGACGTGAGGCCTAGTGCAACTTCCTGAGCCTTGCTAACGTTTGGCGAACTGCCTCCGTCCAGCTATGACTCAGCAGGGGTCCAAATGGCCTCTGGCCTGCTACTTCCGCACAGGAAATTAGAGTCCCGCCCTTGCGTGCTTAGAACCAATCATCTCAGAGGTTGCGGTATGCTATTGGCCCTTACATCTCACCCCACCCTAAAGTCCCCACCTTCGTTCTCAACATTATATAAGCACCCGCCAGTAACAATAAAGTGAGTTCCTGCTTCGACAAGACTGCGGCCTCGGTGGTTTGTTCCTGGCCTGACACTCACCCTCCTCCTCAAACCCTTGGGAGGAACCAGCAGGCCTGGTCCTTCTTCAGAACTACCTGCCGGGGGAGCCCAGCACCTCTCTTATAGCCTTTTTCTAGCTTATGGGCCTCTGCTACTGATTTTTGGTTCCAGATCACACACAAGTCTCTACATTTGTAGCTAGGATCCACATACAAGAGAGCATTGATGTTTGGCTTTCTGGGCCTGGGTTACCTCACTTAGTATAATCCTTTCCAGATCCATCCATTTCCCTGCAAATTTCATAATTTCTTTTTTTCTTTACCACTGAATAGGTCTCCATTGTGTAAATGTACCACATCTTTATTATTCATTCATCTGTGGAAGGACATCTAAGCTGGTTCCATTTCCTAGATATTTTGAATATAGCAGCAATAAACATGGTTGTGCAAGTATCTCTAAGGTAGTGAGAAGTCATTAGGATATATGCCTAGGAGTGCTATAGCTGGATCATATGGCAAATCTATTTTTAGCTGTTTCAAGAACCTCCACACTGATTTCTACAATGGCTGCACCAGATTACATTCCCACCAACAGTGCTGAAGGGTAGCCCTTTTACAGCATCCTCCCCAACATTTATTGTCATTTGTTTTCTTAATGGCAGCCATTCTGATGGGAGAGAGAGAGAATCTCAAGGTAGTTTTAATTTGCATTTCCCTGATAGCTAAGGATGTAGAACACTTTTTAGATGTTTATATGCCATTTGTATTTCTTCTGATGAGAACTCTATTTAGTTCCATAGCCCATTTTTGACTGACTTGTTTGATTTCTTATTGTTGTCTTTTTTGAGTTCTTTGTATATTCTGGATATTAATCCTCTGTCAGATGTGTAGCTGGCAAAGATTTTCTCCCATTCTGTAGGTTGTCTCTTTGCTTTGTCCACAGTGTCTTTTGCTGTACAAAAGTTTGTAATTTCATGAGATCCCAGTATTGATTAGTGACTTTATTTTCTGAACAATATTCAGAAAGTCATTACCTATGCCAATATGTTTCAGTGTGTTGAAGGGTTTCTCCTACTTTTTCCTCTGGCAATTTCAGAGTTTTAGGTCTGATATTAAGGACCTTGATCCACTTGGATTTGATTCTTATGCATGGGGAAAGACAAGGATCTATTTTAATCTTTCTACATATAGATTTCCAGTTTTCCCAGCACCACTTGTTGAAGAGGCTGTCTTTTCTCCAACTAATATTTTTGGCATTTTGTCAAAAATCAGATGACTGTAGCTGCCTGAATTAACATCTGGGTCCTCTGTTCTGTTCCATTGATCTACATGTCTGTCTTTGTGCCAGTACTATGCTGTTTTTGTTACTATGGCTTTGTAATATAACTTAAAATCAGGTATGGTGATACCACCAGCCTTATTATTGTTGCTCAAAATTGTTTTGGCTATTTGAGCTTTCTTGTGCTTCCAAATGAATTTTAGGACAACATTTTTCTATTCCTGTGACTAATGTCATTGGAATTTTAATGGAGATTGCATTATATGTGCAGATTGCTTTTGGCAAGACTGACATTTTCACAGTATTGATTCTTTCAATCCAAGAACATGGGATGTCTTTCCATTTCCTTGTGTCTTCTGTAATTTCTCACTTGAGTGTTTTAAAGTTCTCATTGTAGAGATCCTTCACTTCCTTAGTTAAGTTTATTCCAAAGTACTTTTTTTGAGGCAATTATGAATGGGAGAGATTTTATGATTTCATTCTCTGCATGTTTGTTTTTAGTATATAGGAAAGCTACTGATTTCTGCATATTTATTTTGTATCCTACTACGTTGCTAAAAGTGTTTATCAGCTCTAACAGTTTGCTGGTAGAGTCTTTAGGGTCCCTTATGTATAGAATCATATCATCTGCAAATAGTGATAATTTGTTCTCTCCCTTTCCAATTTGAATTCGTTTTATGAGTGTCTCTTGCTTTATTGCTATAGCTAAGACTTCCAGTACTATATTAAATAAAACTGGGGACAGTGGACACCCTTGTTTTGTTCCTGAATTTAGTGGAAAAGCTTCGAGTTTTTCACCATTTAGTATTATGTTGGCTGTAGGTTTGTCATAAATAGCTTTTATTATGTTGAGATATGTTCCTTCTATTCCCAGTTTCTTTAATACTTTTGCCATGAAAGGATGTTGGATTTTGTTGAATGCCTTTTCTGCATCTATTGAGATGATCATGTGATTTTTGTCCTTCAGCCCATTTATATGATGTATTACATTTATTGATTTGTGTATGTTGAACCATCCCTGAATCCCTGGGAGAAAGCCAACTTGGTCAGGGTGAATAATCTTTTTGATTTATCTTGTATTCTATTTGCCAATATTTTGTTCAGAATTTTTGCATCTATGTTCATGAGGGAGATTGGTCTGTAATTTTCTATTTTTGTTCTGTCTTTGCCTGGTTTTGGTATGAGGGTGATGATGGCTTCATAGAAGGAGTTTGGTAGAATTCCTTCCTTTTTTATTTTATGGAAAAGTTTGAGAAGCATTGGTGTTAGTTCTTCCATGAAGGTCTGGTAAAATCCATCTTGGCCTGGGCTTTGTTTTAGTTTGGAGACATTTTTTTTTTTCTTTTTCAAGGTAAGGTCTCACTCTAGCCCAGGCTGACCTGGAATTCACTATAGTCTCAGGGTGGCCTTGAACTCACAGCGCTCCTCCTACCTCGGCCTCCTGTGTGCTGGGATTAAAGGTGTGTTCCACAAGTCCAGATGGCAGACTTTTTATAACTGCTTGGATTTTTGTACTTGTTATAGGTCTATTTAAATGGTTTATCTCATCTTGATTTAATTTTGGTAGGTCATATGAATCAAAGAAATCATCCATTTCTTTCAGATTTTCAAACTTAGAGGCATATATATCCTTAAAGTATGTCCTTATAATTGTCT
This sequence comes from Dipus sagitta, assembly GCA_036346955.1. Classification (NCBI taxonomy): domain Eukaryota; kingdom Metazoa; phylum Chordata; class Mammalia; order Rodentia; family Dipodidae; genus Dipus; species Dipus sagitta. The sequence goes on from CM070776.1 coordinate 98,723,868, forward strand.
GAGTTTCTTTGGTATCTGCTTTAATGGTGCCTTTTTCATCTCTAATTCTGTTTCTCTGTATAATTCTTAAATGGCTGGAGTTCTTATATGGATGTTGCAATCAAGTCTGCATTGCTGGTAGAAATCACCCAACCAAGAGCAGCTTGTGGGAAAAAGAGGTTTGTTTTGGCTTACAGGCTCGAGGAGAAGCTCCACGATGGGAGGGAAAACAATTGCATGAGCAGAGGGTGGACATCACCCCCTTGCCAACATAAGGTTTACCATAGCAACAGGAGAGTGTGCCAAACACTGGCATGGGGAAACTGGCTATAATACCCATAAAGGCCACCCTCAACAATATACTGCCTCCAGGAGGCATTAATTCCCACATCTCCATCAGCTGGGAACCTAGCATTCAGACCACCTAACTTTATGGGGGATACCCAAATCAAAATGCCCCATTCCACCTCTGGCCCCCATAAAAGTCCCCATAGTTTTTTATCAATCCCAATGATGTTCAAACATCCCCATAGTCCAAGATCTTTTAACTGAGCCACAATACCAAAAATTCCCCCAAAACCCATAATGGCACAGAATAAACATTCACACTGCAAAAGATGGCACTGGGCATAGCAAAGAAATATTCAACCAATAGAAGATTTAAAACAATCAGAGCAAATATCAAACTCTGTAGCTCCAAGTCCAACAATTCTAGTCAGTGACAAATCTCCAAGTCCGATAATTCTAACCAGCAGCAAGTCTCTCGAGTTCCAATTCCACCCCCCAGCTAGGCTACTCACAGTTCTGGAAAACTTCATCAGGGCCGGCAGCTTTCCTTAGCAGCCATCTTGTGGTCCCGGCATCTCCACTGGGTCTCCACTGCAATCCATACTTCATCCTCATGGCCCCATGGTGTCTCTATGCAGGCATCCAGCAAACCTGTGTCACACTGCCCATGGCCATTTCCAAAACACAAAACCGTGTTGCAAACTCAATGACCCTCTTTCTAGCATTTCTTATACTCCACAATACCAGGTAGGGTGCCAATTTGTTAATCCAGGGGGGGAATAAAGCAGACTTTGAAGAACAGGATACACCTTGAGCATTCAGTCCCCTTCAAAAGAGTCTACATTCTTTTGTTGCCCCAGCACAAGTCAGTTAGCCCAATCTCAATGGTTGTAATCTCTCAAACAATTTGCAGGTGAGTGGGCAGCAATATAGTCCCAAAGTTTTCTTTTTTTTTCTGTGCCATATCCCTCTGCTCACACCAGTTCACTTCTTTTTTTTTCTTTTTTCTTTATTAGCTAGTTCTGTATTCAGCAAATACAGTCAGTTTGGTACCATTATTAGGCTCATCCATGACCTACCCCCTCCCCTTGGCCCCTCCTTCATTTCTATGCAAAGCAACCCTGAACAACTTCTCAGGACATGGGTGTAACAGGAAGCTTCCCACACAAACTGCTAGCCCAGTCCAGGCACAGCTCTTTCTCACCCTCATAAGCCAAACCTCACAGTCCATACATAGTTCTTCCTGCATTCAGGTCTTTCAACTCTCAACAGAATAGTCCATCAAGCTGTATTTATAGCACTGTAGGTGTCTCTTAGGCCAAGGTTTCAAGTCTTTCCACAGTCCTCTTGAAAATCAGCTCCAAAAGGCCAAAGCCACACAATCAGGTGTCTAGCAGCAATCCCACTCCTCAGTAGCACTTTATTGTTGCAGTCAGGTTTGCATTGCTGGTAGAAATCACCCAACCAAGAGCAGCTTGTGGGAAAAAGAGGTTTGTTTTGGCTTACAGGCTCGAGGAGAAGCTCCACGATGGGAGGGAAAACAATTGCATGAGCAGAGGGTGGACACCATCCCCTGGACAACATAAGGTGAACAATAGCAACAGGAGAGTGTGCCAAACACTGACAAGGGGACACTGGCTATAACACCCATAAAAGCCCGCCCTCAACAATATACTGCCTCCAGGAGGCGTTAATTCCCAAATCTCCATCAGCAGGGAATCTAGCATTCAGATCACCTAAGTTTATAGGGGACACCTGAATCAAACCAACACAATGGACTAGACTGTATTTTGACATTTGTATTTTATACCTTGAAAAATAAAGTTTGCATTGCTTCAAGTTTTCTCAGTCTTGTCAAGGTATTTTGATTTTTGTATTTAAGGCTCCAGAACAGTACATGTTTCTTTACAATATAAGGTTTCTCAGTTAATTGGAGATACTATTTGTGATATTTGGTCTACCAGATAATGATTATGAGGAACTAATAAAACAACAAATGTGAAAAATATTTTGCAAAATGCCACATGCTACACATACATAATGATTGGCTTCTTACCTTTCCAAAATTCTATTCCTTTTTTATTATTAGATATGGACATATTTTGTATGTTAGCATCACATGTTGGTACCATCCTTTCCCTCCTCCCTACACCTTTTCTGAAGAGGCCTTCCTCATTGGGGATGCAGGTCAATCCCATGGGGATTGTGGGTCATGCATTATGGGGGCAGCAGTCAGTTATGATGGAAAGGAAATTCTAGGTGAACTCACACAATCACAGAAAGACAACTGTTGCATGATCTCACTTATCTGCAGTTCCTAACCTGGATCATCCCAAGTTCCTGACATAACTGAATAGCATCTTGAGGCTTGGACAATAGGGAGTGTAGGCCTTGGGGGAAGGGAAAGGGTGGAGGAGGACACAAAATCTGAGCCCAAATTGAACTGGTACCATAGAATCCTAAATCCTGGATGTCAGACTAAAAGGTGGAACCCTCAAGCGGACCTTAGGGGGAGCCACTGAATCAAAGGGCCCTGGAGAGAGTGAGACGAAACCTAACCTCAAATTTCTCCTTTCTCTTTCTTCTCTGTCTTTGACTTTTTTCTTTTCCCTTGGTGCTGGCCTGTAATTCCCTGTAACAGAATGTGGTCTTCATCCACAATGAACTGTTGATCAGAGAGACCTACTAGGCCTCCCAAAATAAACAAGACAGACTTCTGTTAGAACAGAGCACTTGATTGTGCTCCAGAGGTTAATAGTAAGACCCTGCTGCTGAAGACACCAATCACTGTTGGTACGGACCATGGAGAGACCTGACTGCAATCTGGAGGAGAGCCAGTCCCCAGATAATTAGCCCATCAAATGCTGGAAGGCACCATGACTCTGAGACTACCCTGAGACTACATAGTGAATTTCAGGTCAGCCTGGGCTAGAGTGAAACCCTACCTCGAAAAACCAAAAAAAAAAAAAAAGTGAGTATAATACTAATATATGGGCACAAACATCAGTATTTAGAGGGAAGTTTGGTGGGCATAATATATCTATATAGCCAAGCAAGAGCAGTAGCTTCCCCCTAGGGCATATGACCTCCCCAGCCATATGCTTCTGACTATGTTTTAAGTATCAGGCATGAACTCCCTCCCATACAGAAGGTCTCAAATCCAATCAAAGAACTGTTAGTTATCACCATAACAGACATGCCACTATTGCACTAGTGGACACATTTTGCTTAGCCAGGCAGTTGTGTAGCTTGCAAGTTAAGACTATTGATGACTTTTCCAGAATAATGAACACTAGTCAACAGGGAGGAAACTTCCAGCTCAGTTGTAATATGAATTCTCAATGTACTGCAACCAAAGTCTTCACCAATAGGGCCTTACCATCTAGTTCTAGTAATACCCTATATCATTTGGGGGGGCATCAGGGGCTTTCCTGAACAAAAACTCATTGGAAGGTAACCAACCCCTGGGTAGGTCTGCCATAAACTCTCTCCCTTTTATATATATAATATAACATATATATAATATATAATATAATATAATATAATATAATATATATATATTAGTTATATATAATATAATTTAATATATGTTTAAATTAGCTAACAGAGAGGTAGGTTTCCATATGGTTTATTCATAACATCTTTAGTTTTCATTAAACTTCTTCCTATCCTCTTTTCTCCTTCATCCTCCTTTCCTGACTGTGATGGTTAAGGTGTTGTCAACTTGATCTGTTGAGTAATCCACAGAAATCCCTTTTGGGTGGGTCTCTGAGTTGGCTTCCAGGAAGAATTAACTGAAGGAGGAAGTCCTTCCCCTAGAGTGAGCCCTTCCCCAGAGTGGGTGGCCCCAACAGATGGAAACTTCGTATAAGGAAGCTCTGGATGAAAAGAGCCCCTTCCTTCCACTTGGCTGCCTGAGCTGTTTGCTGCCTTCCAGCATGGACTGAAGACCAGCATGAACTGAAGACCAGTGTGGACTGAAAACCAGCTGCTCCTCAGGAAGCCTCCAGGCCTTCAATGCCAGATTGGGACTGCTGAGGCATCTAGCCACGTGGACTGAACGGCTACGGGGTTCCTTAATTCTGCAACTGTTATTGGACTATAGTAAGCTAACCCAATAAATTCCCTTTTAAAATATAATTCATTCTAGTGGTTCTGTTCCTCTAGAGAACCCTAATGCACTGACTACACTTAGAGGACTCCACCTCAATGTGTAATTCCTCTATTTACATATCTACTATCTCCTCCTTTGATGCTCTCCCTTTAAAATCAGGTGTGGTGGTTTGGATTATGTAGGCCCCATAAACTCATGTATTTTGAAGGCTTGTTTCCCAGATGATGGCAATTTGTGAGGTGGAGCCTTGGTGGAGGAGATGTGTCATTGGGGGCAGGCTTAGCACTATTATAGCCAGCTCCCCCTTGCAAGAACTCTTCTCATTCTACTGCTGCTGTTGTCCAAATGATGTTGGCAAGGAGGTAATGTCCAGCCTCTGTGCTACCATCTTTCCCCTGCTATCATGAAGCTTTTCCTGGAGACTTTAAGCCAAAATAAATTCTTTCCTCCTATTAGTTGCTTTTGGTTGGGTGTTTTGTGCCGGAAACTCAAAAGTAACTACAACTTGAGGTATGGGGATACCTCTAGCCTTATTTCTGTTCCTCTACATTGCTTTGACATCTGAGGTTTTTATGTGCTTACAAATGAAATTCAGGATTGTTTTTCTATTTCAAGCATGAACGGCATTAAAATTTTGATGGGAATTACATTCAATCTGGTGTAGGGGAAGGATGGTGGGGGGGATTGGCATAGAGTGGTGGGGTGTAGGTGTTAAAAACTTTAAAACACTCAAAAGAGAAATTGAAGAAGACACTAGGAAGAAAGACATCCTATGTTTATGAATTGGAAGAATCAGTACTGTGCAAATGATCATCTTATCCAAAGCAATTTATAGCAAAAGAATGAAGGGCATGGTTGTACAATAGATTCCTCCAAATTGAAGAGAGAAAAGAGGTCCTGGGGATTCAGGAAGTCAAGTTGAGTGACCTGAAATTTAACGATCACAAGTTCCAGAGACTCAAGAAGTCAACAAGTCTTTTTTTTCTCTCTCTCTCTTTCTCAAATAAATAAATAAATATATTTTTTAAAGCCAGCCTTGGGTACATGAGACTCAGTCTCAAAAAGGGAGAATTGAAATGAGATAATTGATTAGGTGTGCATGAAAACAGTAGTGATTATTTGAGAGGGGATAGGGACCATCAGGATATGGCAAGGTGATAAGTAGAGGGCAGTAGGGGGAAAAGACCAATTATATGTGTGCGTGCACACGTGTGTGTGTGTGTTTGTGACAATGAAGCTCATTTCTTTGTATACTAATGGAAAAATTAATTTTAATTTAAAAAAGACCCAATTACTGTAGGCAAAATCAAATGAATAAAATAATTGGAATGAGCATGAGCAAGCTTTGGTATTAGATGGGAATTTATATTGTGACTTGGCAACTTATTAGCTGCATAACTTAGGACAGTTACCAAAAATATTAGAGCGAGGAGTGGTGGAAGGAAGAAAGGTAGATAGATAATGTGGGAAGGGGCCATAGAAAGAAATCAGTAGAGAGAAGGAAGTAAAAACACAAATGTCAGGTCTTCAATCTGGGAAAGTCATCCAAGACAGTGTGCTATGAATCCTTTTTTTAAAATTTTGTTTTATATATAGCAGGTTATACTCTTTTATCCCCTCACCCTGGCTCTTGCTACCCTGAGGGCTCTCCTCAGTAGTGTTATGGAATCTTTAGTTTAACATTAGCAACTCCTCATAGGGACCTATTTAACATGAACACTGTAAGATCTGATGGGACCTTAGGCCATTTTAAAAGAATGGAAATAAGAATCTGTACCAGTGTTTATTGTGGGCAGGAACTGTTTCTCAAATAGAAGAGTACTTCAAGGGCTGGAGAGATGGCTTAGGTGTTAAGGTGTTTGCCTGCAAAGCCTAAGGATCCATGTTCAACTCCCCAGATCCCACATAAGCCAGACACAAGGTGATGCATTCACAAGGTTTCACATGTGTACAAGGTTACATACATGCCTGGAATTCGATTACAGTGCCTGGAGGCCATGGCACACCATTTCTTTCTCTCTCTCTCTCTCTCTCTCTCTCTCTCTCTCTCTCTCTCTCCCCCTTGCTCTAGGTGTCTCTCATTTAAAAAAAGGTCTGTTGGGCATGACTCAAAAAAAAGAGTACTTCAACCTAGTTTAGGAAGAAATGGATGTCACAGTTACATACCATTTTTAAACATGCAGAGATAGTGTTCCCTGAGCAGAGGTGGCAATAAAGCCAGGATGAACCTTTCTTGGCAGTGCCCACAAATGTCACCAGAAAGTATTCTACCAGCTCCCATCTCTTTTTGTTGATATTTGCACAGGAGCACCAGCTGTCATCTGACATCAGGGTAGGAGTAGAGTGAAGAAGGAAAGAGGCTTAACAGATATGCAATTGAGCTGAAGGATAATGTGTCCCAGAATAACCTAGCAAGACAAAAAAATAAATAAATAAACCAGTTGATACCCAGGTGTGGTGCCAGGAGTCAAGGACCGGAGATTGGGTCCAGTTGCGGAAACTGGGCATCCTAAGTCTTTTCTAGCATAGCTGAGTGTTGGAAGGGCACCCTGTATGTGGTGCAGAGCAACATGGATCACTGCCAACATAGAAATCCAGCCTTAGGGCATCCAGGAATGGGGGAAGCAGCTGTTAAGGTGATATATTGCAATTATCAACTACTCATTAGACAGATAGAGGGGCAAAGTCAGGTAAACACCCCTTAGAACACAGAATACATTTTCAGTTATATAAAAATAGAAACATGAACGTCTTTTGCAAACTAATTTAGGGGAGAATGGTTCAGAGTGCAATACTTGAAGAACATACCGTCTAACACAGGAGTTTTCATCTCTACTTGTTAGAGTCATTCAATCCCCTATTCAGTGAATTAAGAGAATAACTTTAAATATTGTTTCGAAAGTAAGCTGCCGAGTCAAGCATAACATCTAGCCTCATGTAAAGATTTTCATCCACCACTGGAAAAGAGCATGCACATACCTTCATAAGAATTCAGGTAACGTTTTTAAAGTACACATACAGAAGTGTTAACACTGGCCATTCAGGGGATGGGATTAGTTTATAGAGGTGGATAAAGATGTCCATATTTTTCTTTATATATTTACATATCATCTGACTTATTAAGATAACTGCAATAAATATTTAAAAATAAAGTCTACTAGAATGACTTGAGCTCATCCCTCCCTTCTTCAGATTCAGCAGAAATTGGACAGAGAAAGGAAGACTTTGACATTCTGCAGACACCAGAGATAGCAGAGGCATGGGACACGATCACTTTTATTCGTGTGCAGCATATGTCAAAAGATTATTCCTGTTGGAAGAGGAAGAGGTAGAGCATGTTCCTTGAAAAGGGAAAGCAGTGACATAGGGAAAGAATGTGAGAAAGGGGGAGGACTTATGAGAAGGATAAAACATGAGGCTGATCAAAAAAGGATGGCCAACCTCCAGAGGCCTGCACAGCCACTCCATGTGATGCCCATAAAGATCAAGGCAATGAGACAACATGTCTCCGTAAGGTAACAAGAGAGTTAGGCTAGCAATACAATGTCTGATGCACTCACAAATTGATGTGGGTTTGAACCAATTACTAAATCGCTCAGAACTATGTAAGCCTTCTGCAGTGTCCAAAGTATGTGGCATACAGAGAGCAGGCAACAGTAGCAATCAAATATGGAGCCCTTTAACTGGGGAAATGAGCAAGAGTACTGCTTTCTTAGTGGATCTGATATCAGCACAAGGGTGATGGAGATAGATACTGAAAACACTCAACACCTACCAAACCAGAGATCTAGAGGCTCCTAAGTGCCCATCACCGAAGTAGACTTAAAATGCTCCCAGCATGGCTCAGGGAATTTTGCAGAAGAGGGGGAAGAAAGATTGTGAGAGCCACAAGTTGGGATATTTTGCACAGAGGCATAGCTTCTCCCCCCGTAACTGACTGATGCCCCCATAATGCATGATCCACAATCCCCATGGGATTGACCTGCATCCAAAACGAGGAAGGCCTCTTCAGAAAAGGGCGGGGAGGAGGGAAAGGATGGTACCAACATGTGTTGTTTACATACTAAATATGTCCATAGCTAATAAAAAATATGAAACCCTTTTGGTTCATGGATATGGATAGCACTCTCATTGTGAAGTATAGGGTGACAAGAATTGCCTACTGCAAGCAAGCATGGGTGACATGGTGATGAAGATTATCTGCGTGTGGATGGAAATCCAGCTGGAAAGACAGTAAGGTTCATTTTCCACGCTATCTCTACTGATGGTAGCTGTGGATTCACCTTTAGTATCATAAAATAGAAGGGACCACATCCATAGGCCTCCTGAAGCAAGTCCAATCTTTAAGTGACTTGTGCATCATCAAAAAGAGACTGAGCATTTTCCATGGTTCAGTTGTCTGCTTTAGTTTTAGAAAGTTATTCTGTGGATGGAGAGATAGATTACATAGTGGTTAAAGGTGCTTTGTTGGCAAAGCCTGAATGCCTGTGTTTGATTCTGCAGTACCCATATAAAGCCAGCTGCACAAAGTGCCACATGCATCTGGTATTCTTTGCAGTGGAAAAAAAAAAAAAAATTTGGCTGCCCATAATCTTTTGGGGTTATTTTTCCCTTTTTTCCCCCTCTTAAATAAATAAATAGCAACAGTTACAAATGAACACATAGTGCTGGACAGATGGCTCAGTAGTTAAGGCACTTGCCTGAGAAGAACACAAGTTTGATTCCCCAGTACACACATAAAGCCAGATGCAAAAAGTGGTGCATGCATCTCGAGTTTGTCTGCAGTGGCTAGAGGCCCGGGTATCCCATTTTCTCTCTCTCTCTCTCTCTCTCTCATGAATAAGTATACAAATAAAGTTTTTAAAAAAATTTTAAAAAACCGGGCTGGGGAGATGGCTTTGCAATTAAGGGGATTGCCCGCAAAGCCTGAGGACCCATGTAAGCCAGACACACAAGGTGACACAAGCGCACAATGTCACACATGTGCACGAGGTGGTGCACATGTCTGGAGTTGGATTACAGTGGCTAGAGGCCCTAGCTCACCAATTCTCTCTCTCTATTGTTCTCACTCACTCTCTTGCATTATAAAAAGGCCAGTCTGATGGGCTTGCCTCAAAAAAGTATTAAATAGAGCCGGGCGTGGTGGCGCACGCCTTTAATCCCAGCACTCGGGAGGCAGAGGTAGGAGGATCGCTGAGAGTTCGAGGCCACCCTGAGACTACAGAGTGAATTCCAGGTCAGCCTGAGCTAGAGTGAGACCCTACCTCGAAAAACCAAAAAAAAAAAAAAAAACGTATTAAATAATAAATATATATATATATATATATATTGCCTCTGTCAAATGTGTTTAAATTATTTTTATTTTTATTTATTTATTTGACACACACACACACATACAGAGAGAGAGAGAGAGGCAGATAGAGAGAGAGAATGGGTGCTCCAGGGGCCCCAGCCACTGCAAAAAAAAACTCCTGATGCGTATGCCACCATGTGCATCTGGCTTATGTGGATACTAGGGAATCAAACCTAGGTCCTTAGGCTTCATAGGCAAGTGCCTGAACCACTAAGCAATATCTCCAGCCTGTAATTCCCAGAGATTTTTTTTTTTTTCTAGATAGGGTCTTGCTCTAGCCTAGACTGACCTGGAACTCACTCTGTAGTTCCAGACTGAACTCAAACTCACAGTGATCCTCCCACCTCTGCCTCCCAAGTGCTGGGATTAAAGGTGTGTGCCACCACACTTTGCAAATAATATTTTTAAAGAGGGTGTGAGACAAGGTCTCATGTATCCTGGGCTGGCCTCAAACTTGCTATGTAGCCGAAGATGACCTTGAACATCTGATCTTCCTGTCTCCTGAATGCCAGGATTACTGATGTACACCCATTTTTATAGAATGCTGCTGATCAAACCCAGGCCTTTGTGCAGGCTAAGCCAGTACTATACCTAGTGAACTATATGTCTAGTACTGAAAATTCTTACTATTATGTGTTATCTTAATACTTCTCCTTAGATGATAAAAGGTGGTCAGAATCATGTGAGTGTAGAGAAAGTGCATTTAACAACCAGATACACTGGTGGGGAGCCATAGATGGGAATTCCTGCCATGTCTATAATGGTTCCGAGTAGAAGTATATCAGAGCACTTGCATGTGTTGGGACAGAAGTGATCAACAATGACAAAGGGATGAAAAGCTCTTTGAGGCAAGTAATTCTCAAGGTGTGGTTCATGGTCTGGCAGCTGCAGGGTTACCTGGGAACTTGGAAGAAACACACATCATCAGGCCCTATACATTAATCTAAAACTGTGTTGGTGCAATCAAGAGATCTGTTTTAACAAACCCTTCAGGGGATTCTGATGAGTAGGCCCAAGTTGAACAAATCACTTCTTTGGCCAAATCCAAAGCCTTAAAACTATCAAGATCTTTGGCAGTCCACCCACCATCTGCTATAATGAGCTCACTTGTCACCTCTTTTTGCTTAAATATAACATACCTGAATTTCTCTAATTTCTCACAGCTTGTATTCCTTCTTCACTGTTTCCTGTTCTTCCTCCTGTTTTTGCAAAATATAAATGCTTCCATAATACCCAGGTATCTGCCCTACATACCTTTTCCACTCTTACCCTTTTAATCCACACACATGATTTCATTAATCATTTCTATATTGATGCAGCTTGACTTACAAGACTCCAATAGCAACCATCTGTGGCCATATAAGCTAATATCAAACAGTGCTTTCCACCATGTGAGTTTCTAGCTATTATTTCAAATTCATCCTGTTCAACCTGAATCACACTTTTTGTCATAGTCTTCAAATTAAAATAATTCATGCTTACTTGTGATGGTTCCTTCTCTGTTCTCACCTAACCCATCCAAATATCCTTATTGAGTGTTCCTTAACAATGTCTCCTGGGTGCACCATTCTTTGTTTCCACAGCACAAATCTCAATTCTCAACATCTCCTACCTAGATCATCTTCAAGATTGCTTTCTCCTGTTTCTTTCTTCAGTTACTTCCAAACATCCAAACATCTGTCCTCAAAAAAATATTGTTTATATTACCTTACTGTTCAAAACTCTATTAATATCTTCTGATTATTTACTGCCTAAAATCAAATTTATTCACTCTGGAGGCTGGAGAATTGGCTTAATGGTAAGGCATTTGCCTGCAAAGCCAAAGAACACAGGTTTGATTCCCCTGGACCCAAGTAAGCAAGATGCACAAGGTAGCACATGCATCTAAAGTTCATTTGCAGTGGCTGGAGACCCCAGGACACCCATTTTGTCTCTCTCTCTCTCTCTCAAATAAATAAATTAAATATCAAAAAAATTATTCATTCTGACTTTCAAGACACAGAGCATTCAGGTCTTTCCCTTTCATCCACACATTCCCTCACTGTAGCAGACAGCTTCAGGTTCACTGAGATGAACTTTCAGACCAGACACAGTTATGGAGGAAGGGATATTTATTGAAGCTTACAGATCCAGGGGAAGTTCCATAAATGGCAGAAGAAGCTGGCCTTCCTTCACAGGTCCAAGGAGAGAGAGAGAGAGAGAGAGAGAGAGAGAGAGAGAGAGAGAGAGAGAGGTACAAGCCAAAAAGCCACACAGCACACTTCAGGAACTCCAGCTAGGCACACTTTGTATATCTTTAGATTGAAATCTTAAACCCAACATCACACCTTAAGATACACCCAGTGACACTGCCTCCAGCCAGGTGGATAAAGATGCAAACTACAAACAAATAAACAACTGAATATATCAGGGGCCATCAATTTAAACTACCACATTCCGCCCCTGGCCCCCAATAGATTTATAACCATTACACATTGTAAATTATACTCAGTTCAATTTCAAAGGTCCCCACAGTCTTGACCAATTTAAGATATTAAGACCTGTAAAATCAAACAAGTTACACATTTCTAACACATAAAGGCACAGAGTAAACATTTTCAACTGGTATAAGGCATAGCAAGGAGAGACTAAAACAATGCAAACTCAACCACCATCAAACAAACATCAAACTTTGGTAGTTCAATTTCAATACAACCAGGGACTGACAGTCTCCAGATTTTCCAATTCTGCCCCTCCAGCTGGGCAGAGTAGCCAGGGACCACTTTTATCTTAGGCCAACAGTGCACTCTATGGTAGCCCTTGCATTGTCCTGGTATATACAAAACATCTTCAGATCTTCATGCAAACCACGGTGCATCTTCCAAAGGCTCTTTCAGCCTATCAGGGCATCATGCACTGCCTCATGCTGCATCTCAGCAGCAGCTCCTGGAACCGTGTGCAATTCACAACCACTCCATGCATTTTTCATGCTTTTGAAACCAATACCAGTTGTGCAGGACACAGCCATATTCTTAATTCAGGGATGAAACAAATCATAGCCTTGAGAAGCAAGTTCCTTCTCCAGTCAACTCTTTCCAAAAGTGTTTGCATTTGTATGATAGTCTTTCCTCAGGCATCCTTTCCATGGCAAAGCAATTGGACCATCTTCTTTAAGATTGCTAATGTGTTTGACAATAGCAGACTCAGTAACCTAAAACCAGTCTCAGTGCCTATAATTTTAACTTGCTTGAGGTTTTCCAGCTTAAAATCTTAAATCTCTCAGTCCAATATCTCTAGCCAAGCACATCAGTCCATTACAAATTTAACCTTGATCAAATTCTCTGGGCCTGGGCAGCAGGACGCAGCTAGCCCTTATGCCAGTAGCCCAGTTCCAACAAAGTCCTCTGCAGTCTTTCCTTCCCCTTAGAAAGCTCATAAGCCAAACCTCGATGTTCAATGCTGTCTGCACTTAGCATTCTTAGACTCTCATCAGAATAGTCCATAAAACTTGGCTTACCACTCCAGAAGACATCTTCAGTTGCAAGCACCAAGTCCATGCCCATTTCTCCAAAACAAAGGTTCCAAACTATCAACATCCACATGGTGAGGTTCATCTCACCCCACTCCTAGTACCAAGTTCTGTAGCAGACAGCTTCAGGTTCACTGAGATGAACTTTCAGACCAGACACAGTTATGGAGGAAGGGATATTTATTGAAGCTTACAGATCCAGGGGAAGTTCCATAAATGGCAGAAGAAGCTGGCCTTCCTTCACAGGTCCAAGCAGAGAGAGAGAGAGAGAGGCACAAGACAGAAGCCAAAAGCCACACAGCACACTTCAGGAACTCCAGCTAGGCACATTTTGTATCTATTCAAACTACCACACTCACTTAGTGAACATGTTCGTATACCATACTGTAAGAAGCACCAAGACCCTTATCCCCATAGACTTCCTCTTCTGTAAACTCTTTTATACCTAGTCTTTTGTACCATAACATGTTATTTCTGTCTATCTAAATAATACATTATTTTTTGAAGTTATAATTAATCATGGGTTTTAATTACATATTTAAGACTAAATATAAATCATATGGAATAGACATAATTACAGACCATAGCATAGAAGCTAGAAACTTACTAAGCAATGAGTACTTGAAACACAGTTCTCTCTCCCTCTTTCTGTCTCTTTCTCTCAAGAAAAAAAATCTTATCTGTAGTACAGCATTTATGTCTAGTCTAAGGGAACTTCTTATCTAAACTACAGCAATTACTGCTTAATTGGTACCCATCCATTGAGTCCTAATCAATTCATCTTTCAGTAGCCATTGATCTTTGTAAATTGGATAGCAGAATAAGGGTAGGATGTTTATAATTTAATATTGCTATCTCTAATCTTAGCTTTAATATCATTGATTAAAATAGGAATATAAAAGATAGCAAAATTGAAATGTGTTTAGATAACCAAATTACTTGGGGCAACATATGGGGTATGGTAAAGAATATTTGGAAAAAAATTGATAAATCTAGAAAAAATAAGAAAAAACTGAACAGACTATAATAAAACATGAAGGGAGAAAAAAAAAAAAACATGACCAAGAGTATACTTACTATTACAATAAACAAGAGTATATTATATTATTCTCTCCTCACAATATTTTGAAAAAGACTCAGTTTTGGCTTTAGAAATATTTTATTACTTAATTCATTTATTTTTGAGAGAGAGAGATTGTTTATGCCAGGCCCTCTAACTACTACAAATGAAATCCAGACAAATGCACCAACTTATGTGTCTGGCTTTACATGGGCACTGGGGAATCAAACCTGGCAAGTGCCTTAACTGCTGAGCCATACCTCCAGCTCAGTTTTGGATTTTTAAAAGTCCAATAAAATAGAATTATTATAATTAATACTCCTAGGGGACCAAAATGCTTGAAAATAAAAGTACAGAATGGCTGTGTTAGGTGAGTACAAACAAAAGTAAAGCAAGGGTTGGGGAGATGGTTCAGTGGTTATGGTGCTTGCTTTCAAAGCCTGCTAATTCCCCAGTCACTCACATAAATCCAAAGACCGTGCCCCCCATACACATGCAAAGAAACAAATAGTAATGAAATAAAAACAATATTAAAATCAGATGAAATAAAATTGAAGGCCAAAGTAATTAAAGTGCCAGGGTGTCTAGCCTTTTGACACTGTGACATGGCTTTGTCAACTACATATGTATTAGGCCACATTCATAACTATCAAGAGACACACATGGTCCATGGACCATAGGTTGAATAGGAATATTTTTAAGTAATGGTAAAAGTTAATTCTTTAGAGACTATTTGTCATAACCTTCCATACTACTCAAGGTAGCAGTGAATACATAAGGAAAAATTTGAAATGCAAGAAAATTTAATAGAAAGCCATAGTTATCATGAAAATTTTATATAACTCTTGATGTTTTTATTAAAGGAGACAAAATGAGCAAGATCTAAAGACTCTGAATAATGCAGCCAACGCATTATTCACATACATCCATAGAACATTTACAAAAACATCTATCATAAAACTGGCCACAAAATGGCCTAATAAATTACAAAAGATAGAATATGTGGGTAATTCTCTATAAAGCAAGAAATTAACAAAACTATATACCCACATTTATTATGTAGGAATGAAGTACTATTCTGAATACAACTGGACCAAACAGAAAATTCAAACTGAAATCTGAAATTGCAAATCATATAGAAATTAATTAAAGACCATTTCATAGAAGAAATTCTATATGTGACTACAGTTAAACTTTGAGGAAATTTTGTGGCTTTGTTAATAAAAATTAAGTGAAGGGTTTAGGAGGTGGCTTAGTTGGTAACATGCTTGCCACACAGGCATGAGGACCTGAGTTCAGATACCCTACACCCAATTAAAATCCAGGTGTGGCAGCACAAGCTTGTTAGCCCAGCACTGGGAAAGCAGAGACAGGGAGGATCCCTGGAACTGGCTAGCTAGGCAAGCTCCTGTGGTGGTTTGGTTGTAAAATGTCCCTTTATAGACTCACATGTTTGAATGCTTCACCCCCGGCTGGTGGCATTGTTCAGGAAGGCTGTGGAACCTTTAGGAGGTAGATCCTTGCTGAAGGAAGTGGACGGTGTTGGCAGGCCTAGAGGCTTTATAATCCAGCCCCACATGATATTCTTCCTCTACCAGGGTGACTGTAGCTTCCCACCATGATGAGCACTACCCTCTGGAACTTTCAGCTAAATTAAGCCCTTTTCCTTCCATAAGTTTCTTCTGGTGAGGAATTTTCTCCCAGAAATAACAAAGCATATATGAAAAATACATTTGTTAGATATCAAAGTCATGATAGAGAATCTACATAAACAAAGAGAAAAATGTAGGTGGGAAAACTTTTTGCATAAAACCAAATTGCAGGATGCATCAGAAACTTTACACAGGTCCTAAATCCCATGAATGTAACGTATATATGTACAGGAGGAAACCATTAATCAGAAGTGTCCATCAAATTTCAAGGCCTCACAAGTGTGAGAAAGCCAACGAATGTAATGTGTGTGGAAAGCAACAGCTTTTCACATCAGAATACTCACACAGGTGAGATACCCTATGGAGGTAAAGAATGTCAGAATTCTCTCAGTCATAAGTCAAAACTCATTGTACATTGGCAAACACACATGTGAAAACACTGTATGTGGAAAAACCTTTTACCTAGCTGCCATTGCTACTTGCCGGTGCATGCATCTACCATGTTGCTGCTAACCTTCACAGACA
Organism: Dipus sagitta; assembly: GCA_036346955.1. Classification (NCBI taxonomy): domain Eukaryota; kingdom Metazoa; phylum Chordata; class Mammalia; order Rodentia; family Dipodidae; genus Dipus; species Dipus sagitta. The sequence continues at coordinate 98,740,347 of CM070776.1, forward strand.
TCAGAACCCAGCCTCCTCAGCTTTCCAGTATAGACTGGAGATCAGTTGTTCTCCAGCAATCCTCCAGGCCTTCATGCCAGATTAGGACTGCTGAGGCATCCAGCCTAGTGGACTGAGCAGCTACCAGGTTCCCAGACTCTCTAGTCCACAGACAGCAATTGTTGGGCATCCCAGCCGATATCCTGTAAACTAATACAATAAATTCCCCTTCAGCAATATATGTGAATTATACTAGATCTGTTCCTCCATAGAACCATAATACAGCTCTAGACCCTAGATGAGCTCTAGGTTCAATGAAAGACCCTTTATAAAATAAATATGTTGGGTTGGAGAAATGGCTTAACGATTAAGGTATTTGCCTGCAAAGCCTAAGGACCCGGGTTCAATTCCCCAGGACCCATGTTAGCCAGATGCATAAGGTGGCACATGCGTCTGGAGTTTGTTTGCAGTGGCTGGAGGCCCTGGTGTGCCCATTCTCTCTCTCTCTCTCTCTCTTTCTGACTCTTCCTCTCTCTCTGTCTCTCCCAAATAAATAAAGAAATAAAATATTTTAAAAAAATGTTGGTGAGCAATTGAGGAAAACACTTGACATTGACCTCTGACCTCCACATGCATGCTACACATGTACACACTCACGCATACTCATATAAGCACCCACACATGCACACACACATGCCAAAAAGTTAAGTGAAAAATGTACTCAGAACTGAATTTTAAAATTGGACAAAAGAAATAAACTTTAAAACACAGAGAGATGTAATATAGAAGCTACAGCATAAACTGTTATCACAACATATCCCATTTGCCCCCACTCCATTTTATTCTCCACCTAACCTTTGAAAATGTGAAGAAAGAAAAGAGCAACAAACTTATCTGAAAACCACTTTTACTTATGAAGATAGCTTCAAGATGTTTTTAAAAATGTTAGCAAACAGGTTCCCAAGCCATAGTAAAATTGTAATTTGTCAGGGTTTGAGGAGTGCAATACTTAATTTATCTATATAAATCATAGCATACACAAATTAAAAAGCAAACTTTATGCAACCATATTAAAAGAAGTATTTGATATTACTTATCGGGCATAGCCACTAATAATGCCTTTTTAAAACAAATATGGAAGGAATCAGCCTCAATCTAATTGACTGTTGTCCAAAATCCAATGGAAAATATTGAGTAGAAAAGGTCACATAAAACCCGGGCCTGTACAGGTCTTCCTGAGAATAACATCAGCCTCCCACAGCGCAGAAACAGAAAAGCTTAGATAAAAGAACCTACAGGACACTAGGCAGAGAAATGAAAATGGCACATGTGGATTCTAAAAATGTTGAAATCAGAGAGACAAAGAGTAGAAAGATGGTGAGAGGGGGTGTGCATGAAGAAGACAAAAGTTTGTTAGATAAGATGAATATGTTTTAATGATCTATTACACAACATAGAAAATACAGTCTACATAAACCCATCCTATATTTCAAGATAGATGAATTTCTCACCACAAGAAAATGATAAAAGGATGAAGTAATGAATATGCTAATTAGCTTTATTTGATTTTTTACAATGTATAAATATATATCAAAAGCCACATTGTATTCCACAAATATGGACAATTAGTTTTTAAATTTAAATTTATTTATTTGCAAGCACAGAGGTATAGAAAGAAGACAGACAGAGACAATGAGCGTGCCAGGTCCTCCAGCTGCTGCAACCAAACTGTGCATCTGGTTTACATGGGTACTGGGGAATCAAAACTGGGTCATTAGGCTTTCCCGTCAAGTGCCTTAACTGCTGAACCATCTCTCCAGCCCTCACTTTGACTTATTTATTTGCAAGCAGAAAGAGAAAGAGAGAGAGAGATGGGCACATCAGGGCTTCTAGCCACTGCAAATGAACTGCTGATGCATGTGCCACTTTGTGGATCTGGCTTTACATGGATACTGGGAAATCAAACCTGGGTCCCTAGGTGTTGTAGGCAAATGCCTTAACCACTAAGCAATCTCTCCAGACTCTGATCAATTAATTTTTAAAACTAAATTTAAATACATACTTTAAAATTTGGCTAGAGGGATGGCTTAATGGTTAAGGCATTTGCCTGCAAAGCCAAAGGACCCAGGTTTGATTCCCCAGGACCCATGTTAGCCAGATGCACAAGAGGCTGCACGCATCTGGAGTTCATTTTCAGTGTCTGGAGGCCCTGGAAGGCCCATTCTCTCTCTCTCTTTCTCTGTCAAATGAATAAATAAATAAAAATGTATTTATTTATTTGAGAGAGAAAGGTAGATCGAGAGAGAGGGGGAGAGAAATGGGCCATTTGAAAGAAAGGAAGAGAGAGAAAAAGGCAGCTAGAGAGAAAGAGAGCAAATGATGCACTAGGGCCTCTAGCCACTGCAAATGAACTACAGAGGCATGCACCACTTAGTGCATGTGGTGGTTTGAATAGAATAGATGGCCCCCAATATATATTTCAGTTGTTTATTTGTTTGTAGTTTGCATCTTTAGCCACCTGGCTGGAGGCAGTGCCATTGTGTGGATCTTAAGGTGTGGTGGTGGGTTCCAGATTTCAATCTAAAGATATGCACAGTGTGCTATGCTGTGTGGCTTTTGGCTTTTGGCTTGTACTTCTCTCTCTGCTTGGTCCTGTGAAGGCAGGCCAGCTTCCTCTGCCATTTATGGAACTTCCCCTGGATCTGTAAGCTTAAATAAATCCCTTCCTCCATAACTGTGCCTGGTCTGGAAGTTCATCTCAGCGAAACTGAAGCTGTCTTATACAGTGCATCTGGCTTACATGGGTACTGGGGAATTGCACCTGGGTCGTTAGGTTTTGCAGGCAAGCACCTTAAGCATTAAGCCATCTGTCCAGCCCAAATTTATTTATTTTTATTAGCATGCATGCACTTCTTTCAAAGATAAATGGAAAACGTCAAGTCTGTCTCAGTGATTGAATTTAACTGCCTCTGCATTTGGACTGTCTGTAAGCTGCCTTGTAGACTTTAGGCATGCATGACTAGAACTAAAAAACACATGATCAAACAAGTTATTCTGAAGTGGTGGTGCAAGCCTGTAGTCCTATCTACTCAGGAGACTGAGACAGGACGATCACAATTTCAAAGTCTGCCTGGGATAGAAAGTAAGTTCAAATCCAGCCTGAGCAACTTAACAAGATCCTCTTTCAAAAACAAATAAATAGAAAAAGAGCTAGAGATATAATGCAGTGCTTGCCTATCACATACACAGTCCCAGGTCCAAACAGGAATGGATGACTGAATGAATGGATCTTAACTGAGAAGGAAATAAAATAAAATCAGACCTCATGCCACATATAAAATAAAGTAAAAAGAGCATAAAAAGAATATGTTTATATCCTGAGTATGTATGAAGCCTTCTTTAACAAAACAGGAAACAGAAGCTAAAAGAGAATAGATAAACTTGACAATATAAGATTTTCAAACTTTCTATGAGGCAAAAGATTTCATAAAAATCTTACTGAGAGAAAATACTGACAATTCAAATGAAAGAAAATACATAAATAGCTCTTTATTTTTTTAAAAAAAAGCTTTTTAAAACTTTTCTGTGAAAAAGCAGTGACCTGAAATCATGAAAAAGGTTGTAAGCAGACAAATAACAGGAATGTAAATACAGAAATTAATAAGTATGTGAGAGGCTTTTGACCTTATATCTTGTCATGATTTACAATATTGTAAATGATGGGAGAATTTTTTTACCATTTAGAATAGCATAATTTCAAAATGTTTATAATATTCAGTATTGACAAGCATGTGGTGGATTCTGACTCTCTTACACCTGCCTCCAGTAGAAGAGTGAGTTGTTAACACCATTTTGCAAGGAAATCAAGTAGTTGTTAACAAAAAGTTAAAATACACAAACCCTTTAATCTTGGCATACTTCTTCTAGAAATTAAAAATCATCTTGTGTTATTCTCACAGGTCAGCTCTGATTTATCCCTGAGAATGTTCTCAGTCAATGCTATTTGTTGTACTCAGCTCCTTATAGTTGCAAAGAACACCCAACTATAAACATTTTATGGGTGGGGGGAGTGATTTATTTCAGCTTTCAAATCCAGGAGAAACTCCATCAATGGTGGAACAAGTTGTTTATTTCCATAGATCCAAGCAGAGAGAAACCACTAATATGTAGCATCTTCAGAAAGCACAAACCACCAGAGCTCAAACTGCTCTCAACACTTTGGGGCTGATCCTATACATAAGTGTCCCAAAAGTCACCATCTCAAAACTTCTAAAAGTGATTAATTCCTTCAGTAAAGTGGCAGTATACAAAATCAATACATAAATATCAGTAGCCTTTCTATGTGAAAAGGGCAAATATACGGAGAAAGAAATCAGCAAGGTGGTTCCATTTTAAATAGCAACAAAAAAATTAAATACCTTGGAATAACACTAACCAAGGATGTGAAAAACCTATATAATGAAAACATAAAAAAAAAACTAAAAAAAGAGCCGGGTGTGGTGGCACACGCCTTTAATCCCAGCACTCGGGAGGCAGAGGTAGGAGGATCACCGTGAGTTCAAGGCCACCCTGAGACTCCATAGTGAATTCCAGGTCAGTCTGAGCTAGAGCGAGACCCTACGTCGGAAAACTGGAAAAAAAAAAAAAACTAGACAATAAAAAAATCAAACATCCCATTGTAAAAATGCAGCCTACAGCTGAATAGGGAGTTCTCAGAGGAAGAAATACAAATAGCTAACACACACTTAAGAAAATGTTTAACATTCCTAACCTTATTAGGGAAATGCAAATTAAAACAACCATAAAGTTCCATCTTACTCCAGTAAGGATGGCAATCATTAAAAAAAAAAAAAAAATCTAACAGTGACAAATGTTGGCAAGGATGTGGAGAAAGAGGAACCCTCATCTACTGTTGGTGGGAATGTAAACTTGTACAACCACTATGGAAATCAATATGGAGATACCCAAAATGGATGAACACAGAGCTATCAACAGAACAAGTAATTCCCTTTCTGGGCATTTATCCTAAATGCTGTATGCTTCACTTCAGCAATATTTGCTCAACCATGTTTATAGCTGCTCAATTCATTATAGCTAAGAACTGGAATCAACCCAGGTGCCCATAATTGGCTGAATGGATAACAAAGTTGTGGTACATTTACACAATAGAATTCTATTCAGCACTAAGAAAGAAATGATACAATGAGAGTTGGAGAAAAGTGGACAGACTTGGAACAGACCATACTCAGCGAACTCATGCAATCACAGAAAGACAAATGCTGCATGGTGTCACTTATCAGAGTTCCTAACCTGGACCAGATCAAGTTGCTGACATGCCTGATAGGTGACTCAAGGCCCCAACAATGGGGATGGAAGGGTTATGGGGCATGGGAAGGGGAGTGTGGGGGAAAACAAACACAAAACTAAATCCAAAACTTAGCTGGTAGCATATTAACCTTTGTCTTTGGAGACTGACTAAAAGATATATCCCTCAAAATGACTAAAGGGGGGAACACTGGAAAAGTAGGGCACTGGAGAGGGTGAGATGAAGCCTAAGCTCAGTTTTTTTCTTTTTTTTCTTTTTTTGTCTCTGGCCTGTAACTCCCAGGACAAGATATAGGTTGCTACCCACAATGAGCTATTGATCGGAGAGATCTATGAGGTTCCCCCAACAAGACAGGTTTCTGTCAAAGCACTTAATTACCCACCTGAGGCAAAAGGTAAGACCCTATTGCTGAAGACACCATATGCTGTCAACACAATATCATGGAAAGACCTGGCTGGAACCCAGAGGAGAGCCAGTCCCCAGACAGTTGGCCCATCTAGTGCTGGAAAGCACTACTTCATCTATTGGGGTAAAGGGGCCAACAATGGTCAGAGCAACCAGAGGTCTAAGCTATTCAGAAGTAAGTAGCCTGACAGGATGTGCACTCCAGTGCAATAGTGGTACACAGCTTCAATGGGTAACCAATGGCTTTCTGATTGGCTAAGATATCCACTCAGTTTAAAGGAAACCATATCTGAAAGTGGCAATCAGATCAGAATCCTATGGAGGCACAGATTATGCTCTGCACTGTCAAACTCTCACTAGTCTTTGGCTAAAAGAGAGGTTGCATAAATCAAATTCTCCCTAAATTAATAATGCTTATCCAATTTAAACTATGCTGACTTCACTCTCAGTCGGAGAATCTATTCTTCTTTTTCAGAAGGTAGCAAGACCCAAGGAGATTAACTACCTCTCACACTTCAGCCACGGCACAGCTGAAACCACAGAGGAGTTGGGGAGGCAAGCAAGAGTGCTGCTTCCATGCTGAACCTGATAATCAGCGCAAGGGTGTGGGAGACAGACCCTGAAGATACTCAACACCTACCAAAGAGAGATCCAGAGGCTCCTAAGAGCTCATCACTGAAGTAAACTTAAAACTCACCCACCACAGCTCAGGGAATTTTGCAGAAGAGGGGACAGAAAGACTGTAAGAGCCACAGGTTGAGACACCATGACCAGAGGCATTCCCTCCTCCTCCCCCCAAAAAATAACTGACTGCTGCTCCCACAATGCATAAACCACAACCCCATGGGGAATATCTGCAACCCCACTGAGGAGGGTCCCCAGCGGAATGGGGGCAGGGACAAGGGAAAAGAGGGTACCAATGCATGATGTATCCATATGAAATATGTTGTTAATAATAATAAATTTAAAAATAAAACTTAAAAACTATGTGAATCTTTGTATTGATTAAAAAAAATTTGACAATGAACTGAGAAAGCTGGGGAAGAGAATGACCACAAAGGACAGCCAAGTGAAAAACAGGACAGTAGCAGACAAAGGGTGGGTGTGCACAGCTCCAGGCACTGGAGGTCAGCTGCAGCCTCACAGCCTTGGAGCTGCTAATCCCCTCCTGTCTGCAGCCAGCTGCCTGCAGCAGCCGGGTCTAGCAGGCACTCCAGTAACGTGGGAAAAAGCAGTACCTCACTGAGTCATTTTCTGAACACATACTTAACAAAAGCTCTGTTTTCAAGTCTTGGAATTTTATGTCACTGTGAGCACCTGTAGCAGAAAATGGCAAAAAAAAAAAAAAAAAAAAAAAATAGAGGCAGGCACAGTGGGCTGGGTCCTCCTGCCAGTACAGGCACTTGTGGGAGTTCTGATGGCACTACTAGAGACATTAAGCTCTGCTGCAGCAAGACCCTCTTGTCACAAGAGGGTGTGAATCAGGAGAAGGAGGTAAAGCAGTGTTGATTATCTCAAAGATGGGAGCAGGACAGAACAGGCCAGCCAGCAGTCCCCATCTACCATGATGACATGCCTTTAAAAGACCAGTGGTGGGTGCTCGCTTTGGCAGCACATCTACTGAAATTGGAACTATGCAGAGAAGATTAGCATGGCCCCTGTGCAAGGATGACACGCAAATTTGTGAAGCATTCCATATTTTTACCCTCATTTTCCCTTGTATATTCCCAAATAAAATTGTAATGGTTTATAAATTTAAAAAAAAAAAAGACCAGTAGTGGAAGGTGTCTCTCTCCCAGCCTTGGGGATGGAGGGAGGGCAAGAAAATTTAGCAATAAGGGCCAGACACCTGAGTTTGAAAACAAATAGAGTGAATAACTTGACATGATCCATAAAATGAGTCCCTTCACCGTGACATTCCCAACACACTGTGTGGAAGGGAGAATGTTAGTGTGCAAGCTCTACATTCAAATCACATCCCTGCTAGTTGGTAATTACTATCTTAAATAAGGTACTTAACTTCTCTGGGATTCAGTGCCTTTTTTTTTTTTTTTTTTTTTTTTTGAGGTAGGGTCTCACTCTAGCCCAGGCTGACCTGGAATTCACCATGTAGTCTCAGGGTGGCCTCGAAGTCATGGAAATCCTCCTACCTCTGCCTCCCAAGTGCTGGGATTAAAGGAGTGCACCACACTTTTTTTTTTAATGAACACCATAAGGTGATGTCCCTCCCACAGAGCATTGAGTGATTACAGATAAAGATATAGGTGTAACTCCTGGGAAAGTTTAAGTGTTCAACAAATCCTAGCATTCATTAATGTGTCATTTTGGGACAGAGTCCTAGACCAGGTGTTGATCTTTAATTGCCCCAGAACCTCCTGCATTCCATCTTTTTCCTCCATCTCTGGCCCTCTCCATCTCTTCTTCCTGCCCCTACCAGTGCTGGATCTAAAATTCTGTCTTGCCTTGGAGTGTCTGCAGCTGTTTGTTCATTTTCCACCAGCCCGCTCTGGGCCCATCTCCCCTTTGGCACACACACACTCCCTTGGAGTGCATCTTTACGTGGAAAGCAAAGCCCCATTGCTTAAGCCCTCCAGAGCCCAAGTTCACCAACAGCCTGAGGTAGGGAGCTACATGGGCAGGAGAGGCAAACCTAAGCCACAGAATGATATCCAGAGAGAATAGCAAAGGGATATCAGGACCAGGGACTTGTTTGTGAAGCCCCTTGGTGGTGCTTAAGGCAGCCAACAAATAGCAAATGCTTAAGGTTGATTTTTTTTTTTTTTTTTTTGCCAGTAAGCATCTGCAGTTGCTGGGTGTAACCCTACCCTTCTTCCTCTATGAAATGTGTGAATGTGCTATCGTCAAGCATTCCACATCTTGATTCTCTCACATTTCACTGACTTGATCCCTCTCTGCCCCCATTAGCCCCACATAATGGGGACTTGATCTTTTATATCCAAAATTTCCCCCACAGATGGCCAAGTGTCATAATAGTTAACCAACCCTGCTCCCCATCTCTGTTTAGAATGTACCATGCTATAGCTGAAAATATGGGGCATAAGGGATTAGCTAAGTATTATTTATTTGAACCTTCACTTGTTTTGCCCAAAGTATTAATATGATGCTGCAGAATATGTGCAAATGTTCCCAAAATAGACCCAGTGCGGAGGCAGTGCTCATGCCTGGACATTCCTAGGCCCGGTTTCACTATCCAGCTTCAAGTCTCTATCTACGCAGAAGGCGGTGAGGAATGCTCACTTGATGTGGTGCTGAATAGTCAATCCTTCAAGATTAGAGAAGCTTCTTGATTTAGGAGGCATTTGTTATGGAAAGATATTAGGCCCCTTGGAGACTCTCCCTTTCGTTCCATGTCCTGGTCCTCCCCGCCCCAGTGCCTTTCCAGACAGAGCATTGGCAGTACAGGCAGGATATGTCAGGCTGTACCACTGGGGATGACTGGGGCCTTCCACATGCTTCTTCATGTATCCTTTACAAGTGGTTGAAAGAACACATACTGTGGTTTAGCTAATTTATATCAACTCATTGCTATACATTGCCTGGCCTCAGCAGCTCTCTAAAACCATGGTGCAATATTCCATGACCCCTTCAACATTGCATTTTTTTATGCTTTTAACCCCAGTGCCACATGGACAACACTACCATGTTCTACTGGCACCTCACAATAAAGCCTGGCCTTGGCTCACAGTTGTAGTGTCCTCTCTATTCTGACCATCAAGAGCATTATCCCTTTAAGCTTCCACCTTTGGAAAGAAGCCAGAGATTTCAATAGGTTGGGTCTTACCCTCAGGACATCCTTCCTATTATCCCAGTACAAAGCAGTAGATTTCTCTTTTTTTCCTAAATCTAAGTTATTTTACTTAATGTAATGATATCTAGGCTTATTTGTGTTGTAACAAATTATAGTAATTGGTTCTTTTAAATCAGTGAATGATACATTTCATTATATGTGTGTATATATATATATATATATGTATATATATATGTACTTTTTTATTCAACTGTTGATGAGCATGTAGGTTGACTGTATAGTGCTGCCATAAACATGACATACACATCTCTTCCCACACTGAATTCTGCTCCTTCAAATATATGTCCAGTAGTGGAGTGGATGGATCACATAGAACCTTTTTATTGACAATTTTTATACATGTATATAAGGTATTTACAGCAGAATCCCCTCAATACCTTTTCTTACATCCCTTCTCTGTCCCCCTTCTATTGAACCACTTTCCTGCAACTAAGGCCTTTTCTACTTTGGTGATTTTTTTTTCTTGGGTGGGTGATCCACTGACTTACTTTAATTTGCCTCCATGAGCATTGTTGGGGGATTATTTACAAAAGCATGTGCAAATTACAGTGGATATACCACTGAAGAAAATTTGCCCTTCTCCCTCAGCCAATGCTGGATACCAATAACTCTGCAAGGAGGATCGGAGCTTTACACCTTCCTCCATCTTCCATGACAGAATGCTGATGAACCAAATAATGTGCAAGTAAGATAGTTGCTGTGAAGTCATAAATGCAATGGTCATGTCAATGCTGGATGACAGCCTTCCAAACCACGCTTCTCCATCCTCTGGGTCTTAGACTTTTTTTTGCCTCCTCTTCTACAATGATACCTGAGCAGTAGAGAGGGTATTTAGATTCCTCATTTAGTGGTAAACACGCCAAAGTCATTTATTATCAGGACTTTGATGAGACTTTTAGTATCCCCAGTAGTAAGTACCAACTGCAGAAAGAAGCTTTTCTGACTAAAGGTAAGAGCAGCCCTAATATATGGGCATAAATATAAGTATTTAGAGGGTAGTTTACTGAGTAAAATATATCCATTTAGTCAAACAACTGTAGTAGCTTCACCCTTAGGCCTATGGCATTTCCAGCCATATGCTTTTTACTAGGTTTTGTTGCTGTTTTTTCAAGTTAGGGTCACACTTTCTCCCAGGCTGACCTGGAATTCACTATGTAGTTTCAGGGTGGCCTCAAATTCACAGCAATCCTCCTACCTCTGCCTCCCAAGTGCTGGGATTAAAGGCAAGTGCCAGCATGCCCAGCTCTTGACTAGAATTTAAGTACCAGGCTGGGCTACGGAATCCCAGTGACCAAATTCCTCCATAAAGCTCCACCTCCATAAAGTTTTACAATCTTCTCAAACAGTGCCAACAGCTAGGGACTGATTGTTCAAACACATGAGCCTATGAAGGATATCTTTCTTTCAAACCACAATAGCATCTGAACATGCTCACATATCTGTCTTCTTAAGAAACAGAAACATGGGCTGGAGAGATGGCTTAGCAGTTAAAACATTTGCCTGCAAAGCCAAAGGATCATGGTTCAACTCTCTAGGACCCATGTAAGCCAGATGCACAAGGGGGCACATGCATCTGGAGTACATTTGAAGTAGCTGGAGGCCCTAGTGTGCCCATTCTCTCTCTCTCTCTCTCTCTCCTCTCTCTCTCTTTCTCTCTCTCTGTCTCCCTCTTTCTCTCTCTTAAACGAACAAACAAACAAACAAATAAATAAAAAAGAAATAGAAGCAAACACATACAAAGCTTCTCCAACCCAGGTTCTCCTCCAACTGTAAAACTATAAAAACAAATACCCTGCCTTGGAGTGGAGGTGCTACACTTGATCTTAAGCAAAAGGTAGGGAAGTGATAGGAGTGGAGATGCTGAGATCTTATGTCAGAGGTATCAAGTTACTACTGATCCATTTCAAATGGAAGAGGAAAACAAATATTGCTTGCTGTAGGGAAAACAAGGCAACTCAGAGAAGATGAGTTTTATGTACTGAGGGAGAAGAGAACGACTTGGGACACTAGCCTGGCTCCTGCTCCTTCTCTGGTCCATTACATTGGGAAGCTGGAAGACCCACCCTGTTTGTGGAGCTACTCAATGGACTGGGGCTTGGACTGTATAAAAAAGAGAAAGCTAGTTGAGTGTAAAGCATTCATTGCTCTCTCCTTTCCTCCTTATTGATGTGATCTTCCTCCTAACATACTTTCTCTACCATGATGGACTCTATCCTCTGGAATTGTAACCTGAAATAAACTCTTTCCTTCAATAAGCTGCTTCTGGTTGTGTATTTCATCCCAGCAACAAGAAAGTAACCTGCTAATCTTAAACATGGAAATCTCAAACACACTTCTGGTTTTGGGTCATCAAGAAATAAAATTTAAGAAGTAAAAATGAAAGTTGGAGGAAAATGGATGGAATTGAAAAATATAACATTGAGTGAAGCAACGTAGGCCAAAAAATAAAAACATTGTATATTCTCTCTTATATGCAGGTCCTAGCTTTGACGTTTTAGATTTCTATATTTAAATTGGAAGAGAGTCATTAGGGGCCAGGAAGCAAGAAAGGAGCCATGAGTAGGGAAGTAGCCTTAAGGGGAGTGTGGTGGTTTGAATGTAAAATGCCTCCATTGTCTCATGTGTTTGGAAGCTTAATTCCCAGATGGTGGCACTGTTCCAGAAGGTTGTGGAATTTTGGGAGCTGGAACCTTGCTGGAAGAGATGTGTCACTGAAGGCAGGCCTTGGGTTTTATAGTCCAGCCATGGTTGTCCCACTCAGCTCACTCCTGCTCCTTCCTACCTGCTGATATAAAGATGTGATGCTGGCTGTCTACTCATATGATGACTTCCCTGCCATGATAGCCTTTCCCTCAAATTTGTAGAATTAAACCTTTTTCTTTCCATAAGCTGCTTCTCATCCAGTGTTTTGTTTTAGCAACAAGAAAGGAACTACTTCAAGGAAGGATAGTAGAACGCATGTGATATGAAAGGGAGATGAATGCTAGACATAGAAAGTTTAAATGTGGACAGGTTAGGGGGTGGTGAAAAGAGGGAAGAAGGAGTAGGAGTGGGAGGGTCAAACAAAACTAAACATGCATGAGAAAGTGATATGGAGAACAACTACTTTATATACTAACTAAGAAAATAATTTATAAACAAGAACAGCCTGAATAGAGGAACTCTGCAAGTAGATAGTGCTGATTCAAGAACCCAAAATTACTAAGTGGAAATTCCTGTGTCACATGTGTCCCTATGCATTATTGGTCAGGGAAGCCCCAGCAGCCCTCTTCCCCCCCCAAAAAAAAAGTACAGGATATTACCATTGCTTTTGGTTTCCCACTAGAATTAGATGGTAAGTTCTTATTACTAAAGATACCATATACTATAGTTGCAGGACACAGAAATCAAGGCGGACATGAAATGGAAACTTCTTCCCTGTTGGCTAATATTCATAGTTTCTGAAGTTGCCATGCAGGCTGCCTAGGAAGAAAAGTCATCAATACTCTTACCCAGTTGTGGTCCCTTAATACTATAATATCGGGCTGGAGAGATGGCTTAGCGGTTAAGCGCTTGCCTGTGAAGCCTAAGGACCCCGGTTCGAGGTTCAATTCCCCAGGACCCACGTTAGCCAGATGCACAAGGGGGCGCACTCATCTGGAGTTCGTTTACAGAGGCTGGAAGCTCTGGGGTGCCCATTCTCTCCTTCTTTCTCTCCCTCCTTCTCTCTGTCGCTCTCAAATAAACAAACAAATAAAAATTTAAAAAATACTATAATATCAACATAGAGGGCCAGATATGCCCACTGGTGTAATAGTGGTATGTCTGTTTTGGACAAAACCAACAAATTGCTGACTGGATTTGTGAATTTCTTCTCAGGACAGAATACATGTCTGGTACTACAAACCTAGTAAAAAGTCTATGACTTAGGAGGTCACAGACCCTAGGTAGGGGACAGGATCTACTACTTTTGGTTTTGATTACTGCACATATAGTCAAACTGCTTTCTAAATATTTCTATTTGTATCCATAAACTAGTACTACTCTCAGCTGTGGCCAATAAAGTGCCCTTTTGCAATGCAAAGCCTCTTAACTGGTCAAAGTACTGAGAACAAGTGACTGTAGAATGCTCAGCCCAAATGGGACATCTACATCACATTCTTTAAGGCCCAAGGAATGCTGCAGATGAGACAGGGAAAGAATTTAAGAGCTGGAGGCTGGAGACAACTGTTATGAAAGGCTTTTTTCTAGATATGATATGGCTGATGCAATTATGAATACACACCAGCTTTGATGTAGATTAGGAGCAAGATGGCTTTTTTTCTGATAGGGGACTGGCCCCCAAAAGGATAGATTCCACGTTGCATAGTGAAGTTGCAAAACCAGATCTCTTCTCTGATTCAATCTCATCCAAGATGAAGACAACAACTCACAGCAACAACTGCCCATTTCTTCCTCAATTTCATGGGCTTAGCCCCTAAAGGTAGGCTCTTCCTAAATCAATGTTCCACCAGGGCCCACCGCCCAATCAGGTACCTCTTTACACACCTGAGCCTGATGATGAGGCTCATTAGAATTGTATGTCCAATTTACATAAATGGTCCTGAAATACATGTAAGTATATTATTTATTCTTCCATTCCCCCAGAAGCTTGTGAGGGAAATTCTTCCCTGGTCTTTACCTTAGGAGGGGAGATATTCCTATTTTCTACTCTCCTATTCTCACAGGATATTTAATAAATTTTCAAAACTTAACCTTCTGTGTGTCCACATTTTTCAGATTTTTGATAACTTGCACAAGAACTTGACGCTGGCTTTCATATGCCTGAGGGTCTCCGGCATCTTAAGGAGACCTAATCCATCCCAGGATTCAAATCTCAAATCAACAAACCTGCAAAAAATGAAAACAACAACAACAAAACAAAGAAGACATGAAAGTAGGAGGGGTGTGAGTTGGGAAGAATAAGAGAGTGAGCAGGAATGGTAGGCAGAGAGACACAAGGGTCATGGGATGAATATGACCATAGTGCATTGTATACATGTATGAAATTATTAAAAATGTCCTAAAATTGAAATCAGTGATACCTTCACAATCTTATGAATATGCTGCACTAAAACCATTGAATTGTGTAAATGGGCCAATAGTATGCCATGTCAATTATTTAATTTATTCTCAGAGTGACTTAGATTCCATGCAGATTGCAGAAATTTTGCTATAGTTTGTAGAAATACAGATCTGCACAAAAGAATATTCTGTCCTACTTGGGTCTTACAATATTCTTAAGTGCTTTCTCAATCCTGAAAGAAAGGCTCAGCAATATTTATGAGAGTTTTGACAATGCATGCATCACATCATATTCTTGCTTAAAAACAGACATCAGCATTTTTTTTTTGTATCTGTGAAGGCTTTCAAATAAGAAAAGGAAGAAAGAAGAATAGCAAAATAGGGTGAAGGAGGAGGATTGTCCATCTTATAGGGTTTTGCTTTCTTTCTAACATCTATTTCCCAGAAGCTTTAAGTTTTTGCTACTTTGTGTATACAGAGTCACCATGCCAGGGCCTGGCTGTGCTAAATCATTTCCCCTACAAAGCAAACCACTGAAGGTCTACAGATCATCTACATGTATAGTTTATACAAACCTCATTCATTTCCCTCTACAGAGAAGTAATGTGTGGAAAGCATGCATTTTAAACTGCTCTAGTTGAGTTTAACTCCCACAGTCTGACTCCAGTCTAAGGTGAACCCAAGAGGATTGCTCCTATTGATAGCAGTTGGCAACTCCAGTCCAGTCATCCATCACTGGTCTCAAGATTCTGTACAGTATGAATTTGGGAATTTCCTGGATATTCCTTGTCATTTATTGAGCAACTAATAACAATAGCTAATCATGCATCAAATCTCTCAGGATGCATTTTATTCTTTTTTGTTTGTTTGTTTTTTCAAGGTAGGGTCTCACTCTAGCCCAGGCTGACCTGGAATTCACTATGGAGTCACAGGGTGGCCTCGAACTTACAGCAATCCTCCTATCTCTTCCTCCCGAGTGCTGGGATTAAAGGCGTGCAACACCATGCCCGGCTTCAGGATGCATTTTAGATGCATCTCACTTCCTAACTCTCTGTGTTTAGACAGGCCTTGTTATTATCACAGGAAAACTAGCTTTCAAGAAGTTAAGTCACAGGCCAGACATAATGGCACACTGCTGTAACCCTGGTACTTGGAAAGATGAAACCGAAAGATTGTGATTTCAAGGCCAGCTTATGATGCATAGTGGTGAGAATTTGTCTTAAAAAGCGTGGGGTGCTGGAGGGATGGCTTAGCGGTTAAGGTGTTTGCCTGCAAAGCCAAAGAACCCAGGTTCGATTCCCCAGGACGAACGTTAGCCAGATGCCAGGTGGCGCATGTGTCTGGAGTTCGTTTGCATTGGCTGGAGGCCCTGGTGCGCCCATTCTCTCTCTCTCTTTCCAATAAATAAAAATAAAATATTTTTTTAAAAGCCTGGGGCATGGTAGCTCATGTCTGTAATGCCAGGACTTGGGATTGCAGGATTGCTGCCAATTTGAGGCCAACATCAGTTAGAATTTGAGGGCAGCATTGAACTATATAGTAAGTTGTAGGCTAGCCTGGGCTATAGAGTGAAGCCTTGTCTCAAAAACAACAAAAAGTACCCATTAAAGTCACCCAAAGTTACAGAACAAGTAAGCAACAAAACAGGAAGTCTCATCTGTGTGATTTACAATGTATTCCAAAGGGTTTTCAATCAGTAATCTTTCCCTTTTACTTCACCCCCCTCCTTCCACACTAGTAGCTTTCTGCTACATCCTGCATGACAGGGTATTGAATTGACCTGAAAGAGGAATGGTAAGGTATGGCAAACACAGACTCATACAGTATCTGAGTGTTAAAATGCTAGGAACTATGTCTTTCAGATGATAGGCCCTGAGCCCAGTTTCAGCAAGACTTTTATTAGCAGGGAATGTGTAATCAAGGCACACATTCACAAAGAAAATAGAATCAAGGCATTACTGCTTATTAATGTTTGGCAGTCATTGCTTACAGGATGAGTTTCAAAATCCCTAATCTGGCAAGATCCTTCATGAGTTCGCCTAATTTGCCTCCCTTCCTTTTTTGCAGATGATCTATATTTTGCCCAATGATGGCAATTTCCACAAAGTGAAGAGTGCAATAAAGACAATATTCTGAACTATAAGAGAAAATAAAGGGGAGGGGAGAGATAAAATAAAAAGAGGAGAGGAGAGGAAAAAAAGAGAAATCTGTAGTTTTATACCTTACCTAAAGTCCTAGTTCCACTATTTATAAGCTATATTACCCAATATTACTTAACCTTTCTCATCTCTAACCTCTTCATCTATTAAAAAATGGTATTGCCCAACAAACTTGCCATGAAGGGTAATTAAATAACACATGAAAAGTGCTGAATTCTTGGGGCTGGAGAGATGGCTTAGCAATGAAGTGCTTGCCTTTGAACCCTAAGGACCCCGGTTCAAGGCTCGATTCCCCAGGACCCATGTAAGCCAGATGCACAAGGTGGCACATGCATCTGGAGCTCATCTGTAGTGGTTGGAGCCCCTGGCGTGCCCATTCTCCCTCTCTTCCTCTTTCTCTCTCTGTGTCTGTCTGCCGCTCTCAAATAAATAAATAAATAAAAATAAACAAAAGTAATTTCAAAAAAGAAAAGTGCTGAATGCTTTGAGGAGGTGGCAGTTGAGCAGACACTTGGACAAAGAAAGGAAGTAAGCCATATATCCTCAAGAGATTTGTGAATGAACAGAGCTACCAAAAATCTGAGGATTCTTAAGTCTCTTATATAAAATGGCATCAGCCAGGTGTAGTGTCATTTACCTGTCACAACTACTCAGGAATCTGTGATAAGAGAATCACTTGAGCCCAGAGGCTCAGGACAACATATTGTGATCCTGTGTAATAGTGGTATATTACCTATGCACATCCTTCCTAGCACTTTAATTCTCTCTAGATTACAAAAAACAATTAATCCTAAGTAAACAGTTCAGGGAATTGCACTGTTTAGGGGATGATGACAATGCAAAGGACTGCACATGTTCAATAAAGACGTAATATTTTTCATTCAGTTTATTTATTTGCAAGCAGAGTGAGATAGACAGAAGAGAAAAAGTAAAACGCCAGAGCCTCCAGCCACTGCAAATTCCAGACGCATGCACCCCTTTATGAATCTGGCTCCATGTGGGTACTGGGGAATCAAACCCAGGTCATTAGGCTTTGCAGGAAAATGCCTTAACCATTGGACCATTTCTCCAGCCCAATTTTCATATATTTTTGATCCTTGACTTGTTGAATCTGCAAAGGTGCAATCCACAGGCATGGAGGACTAAGTTTATTTATGTATTTGGCTAACTTTTGTAAAAAGGAGTTTTTAAGCCCAGGAAAAAAATAAATAATATATGTTCATGACACCGCTTTTCAATTAAAGCCACAGCTGTTTTCTCTGTGCTTCATTCAGTATGCAAGGGCAGCCCCCATTTTCTTTCTCCCTGTTGTTGTTATTGATATCATTCATAGCAGGGGAGAGCTTAACCTTGACAAGGTGAGAGAGCGCTTCTTCCTGAGAGACGGAAGCACTTCAGATGGCTGTATGGAGACAGCTCTGATGGAAGCCCAAGGAGCTCCTGTCCTTTGGCCTCAATCTTCGCAGTAATGCAGGAGGTGAAGTCATCTCCTGAGAATGAGGGGGGGCAGGGGCTGGGGCTGGGGGCTTGAGGAGCAGGAAGTCTGCAGCAGCTGCTGTAGGGAATGTGATAGGGAGTCAGCAAGCGAGGAATGAATGGATTGTCGAACAGCTAGAGGGGCCAGCTCAGGGTAGAGAGCAGCATTGGCAAGGAACCCGATAAGCAGGGTTTCTCCAATGAGCCAAAATTGGAAACAGCCACTTCAAATGGGGTCACTCAGGACTGAAGATTAGACAACAGTGGTGGGGCACAAGGTAGGGTAGTGAAGGATTCTAGGGTGGGCACATGACCAGTAGAACTGTCCATAGAGTTGGGCTAAAAAGGAAGATCATTTATTCCTTCAGAAGATATTTAGCTATTCTATAAATACTTTATAAATATTATTCAAGCATCTGGGCATGAAGGATGATGCAAAGAATCATGCACCCCACTAAACTGCCCTCTAAATGCTGATGATTATGGCCATATATTAATCTCTCGCTTTTGATTAGAAAGTCTTTTCTTTTTAGATGGCAGTGACTGCTGGGGAGGCTCAAAATGCTGAGAAGAATAGATAGTGGAATATCCAGCACTAAGTGAGACATCTCTATCACACCCTTCAAGGTTCAGGGACCATTGCAGAAGAGGTGGTGGAAAGAATGCAAAAGTCAAAGGAAAGGGAGGAGTGCTTTGCAATACTTTCGTCCAGACACAAAGTGGCCAGGGAATTCATGGCCTCACAGTGACTGACACTACTTGTACAAGATCTGCATGATTACATGTGTTATAGGAAATGCACATTAATCCATGGCAGTCAAAAGCAGACCATCTGTCTGGCTAGAAGGAGCATGACACACAGAAGGAATACAAGGAAAATTTTGAGGGTGATGGATAATTTTATTATTTGTATTTCCATGATGATTTCACACATGTATCAAAATGCATCAAACCATAGAATTTCAAAGGGGTATGTATTGATATCATATCAATTAAACATCAAAAGAGTAAAATCCCTGCCCTCATGAAAATTACTGCTTTCATGAGCAATACTATCAATAAAGGTGTAAGTTAATAAACCCAGTAGTTGGAGACAGTGATTTCTGCTCTAAACTGAATATATATGGCAATGAGATAAAGCACTGGGTGGGACAGGAGAGGAGAAGGAACAACTGTACATGAGATAGTCAAGGAAATGACATGTGGGCTAACACCTCACTGATGACAGGGAAACATCTATAAGATGTGGTGGAAGATTGTTCTTGGCAGAACATGCAAAGGCTTTGAGTCAGGAAACAGCTTGACATAGTCAAGAAATGACAACTGGAGCTGGAGAGATCACTCGGTGGTTAAGGCACTTGTGTGCAAAGCCTAACAACCCAGTTTCTAGTCCCCAGTACCCATGTAAAGCCAGATATACAAAGTTGTGCATGTATCTGGAGTTTGTTTGCAATACCTAGAGGCCCTGGCACACTCATTTGCTCTGTTGGTCTCTCTTTATCTTTCTCTGCTTGCAACTAACTAAATAAAATATTTTTAAAAATGGGCTGGAGAGGTGGCTTAGCGGTTAAGCGCTTGCCTGTGAAGCCTAAGGACATGGGTTCGAGGCTCCATTCCCCAGGACCTACGTTATCCAGGTGCACAAGGGGGTTCATGCATCTGGAGTTCATTTGCAGTGGCTGGAGGCCCTGGCATGCCCAATCTCTCTCTCTCTCTCTCTCTCTCTCTCTCTCTCTGTCTGTCTCTTTCTCTCTCTATCTGTCACTCTCAAATAAATAAATTAAAATAAACAAAAAAATTTTGAAAGGAAACAATATCTGGGCTGGAGGGATGGCTTAGCTGTTAAGGCATTTGTCTGCAAAGCCAAAGGACCCAGGTTTGAGATACTGACATATCTAATAGGCATCCTGAGACCTGGACAATAGAGAGGGTAGGGCTTGATGGGAGGGTAAGGGTTGAGGTGGGAACACAAAACTGAACCCAAATGCAACTGGTACCATAGAATCCTATATCCTGGAAGATAGACTAAAAGGTTGAACCCACAACAGGACCTTAGGGGGAGCACCTGAATCAAAGGTCCCTGGAGAGGGTGAGATGAACCCTAACCTTAAATTTCTCCTGTTTCTCTTTCTTTCTTTCTTTTGTGTTTTTATTTTCCCTTGGTGCAGGCTTGTAACTCCCATTGCCAGGATGTGGTTAACACCTACAATGAGCTTTCTTTCAGAGAGACCTACAAGGTCTCTGTCATAGTGCTTGATTACCCACCAGAGGTAAAAGGTAAGACCCTACTGCAGAAAACAACATATGCCAGACCAAATGGCTGATCCTTCACCAGGCCCTTACAGGGAACACCTGAACCACAAGACACTGGAGAGGGTAGGATCAAGACTAACCTTAATCTTCTACATCTTCTCTCTCTCTCTCTCTCTTCTCTCTAACTCTTGTATATTAGTCATCTTTTCCCTCATTTTCTTAGTGGGCACTGACCTGTAACTCCCATTACCAGCATGGGGCTATCATCCACAATGAGCTTTTGATCAGAGAGACCTACAAGGTTTCCTAAAAGACAGACAGATTTCTGTCAGAGTACTCGATGACCCACCAAAGGCTAGTGGTAAGACACTACTGCTGAAGACACCTTATGTGGTTGACATGCAAAATGGAATGGCATGGCTGGAAGTTGGAAGAGAGTCAGTCCCCAGACAGTCAGCACGTCTAGTGCCAGAAGGTGCTACATGGACGACTGGGGGAAAATGACCAATATCTGTCCAAGCAACTCATGGTCTAACCTACTTAACAGCAAATATCTTGTTGTGATGCCCACACAAGTGCAATAGTGGCACACAGCCATGGTGGGGAACCAACTGCTCTTAATTTGGCTAACTGATCTCCTCAGTGGTACAGGACCCATAGCTGGAGCTGGGAAATAAGTCAGAACAATATCCAAACATAAGCCCACTCGCCAATATCAAGCTACCATCAATCATGGGCTACAAGAGGGCCTACACCTATTAAATTCTCTATAAAAAAGTGAGGGTTATCTCTTTTGTCCTGGTGCTAACTTACTCTCTGTTGGAGAATCTGCTTCTCTTTTTCAGAAAGATGTAGATCCTAAGGAGAGAGGCACCCCATCATACCTCCAAAGGGCCCTGACTGAAACTAAGAAAAAATGGCAAAACAAGCAAGGGTGCTGTTTTCCTGATGAACCGGGTACCAGCTGAAGGGGGAAGGAGATCAACACAGAGAAAAATCAACTCCTACCAAACCAGAGAGCCAGAGCCTCAGAGGCCCCCAACACCTCATCACTGAAGCAGACCAAAAATGAACCCAACATGGCTCAGGGAAATTTTGCGGAAGAGGAGGGAGAAAGAATGTCAGAGCCACATGTTGGGTCATGATATGCAGAGACATTTAGCTTACCCATAACTGTGGGCTAACTCCACAATGCATGACCCATATACCTCAACAAGGAGAGGCCAAGGGGAGGGGGTAGGTCACGGGTGAGCCTAATAATGGTACCAAACTGACTGTATTTGCTGAATACAAAACTAACTAATAAAGAAAAACAAAAGAAAACAACATACGCTTTCAGCATGGAACATGGAGATACCTGGCTGGAATTTGGAAGAGAGCCAGTCCCCAGATAGTTATCCCATTTAGTGCTAGAAGGCACTACCTGAGCTACTGGGGGAAAGTGGCCAACCTCTGTCTGAGCAACTAGAGGTCTAAGCTACTCAGAAGCAAACAACCTGACATGATACTCACACAAGTGCAATAGTGGCTCACAGTCGTGATGGGTAACCAACTGCTCTTGGATTGGCTAACAGATCTGCTCAGTGGAAAGGAACTGAACTGGGAAATGAGTCAGATCATATCCAGATAATGAGTTTGATTTCCAATATCAAGCCCTTACGAATCGTAGGCTACAAGAGGGTCTACACCCATTAAATACTCTCTAAATCAATAATTATTATCCCATTTAACCTGTGCTGACTTCACTCTCCATTGGAGAATCTGCTTTTCTTTTTCAGACAGAAGTGGGACCTGAGGACAGAAATGACCCATCACACTTCACTAGGAGCCCAGCTAAAACCAGAGAGGAATTTGGGAAATGAGCAAGAGTGCTGCTTTCTCAGTGAACCTGATATCAGCACAAGGGTGAAGGAAATAGACACTGAGGACACTCAACACTTACTAAACCAGAGATCCAGAGGCTCTTAAGAGCCCATCACTGAAGTAGACTTGAAACGCACCCAACATGGCTCAGGGAATTTCATGGAAGAGGGGGTGGAAAGATTTTTAGAGCCACAAGTTGGGACAGTTTGCACAAAGACATTGTCTGTCCCTCGTAACTGACTGCTATCCCCACAATGCGTGATCCACAATCCCCATGGGGTTGACCTACATCAACAATGAGGAGGGTCCCTTTGGAGGGGGACAGGGATGAGGGAAAAGGATTGTACCAATATGTGCTGTTTACACACTGAGTATGTCCATAACTAATAAAAAAGAGACCCTCAATAACCATGATATTCTAAGTAGTAGAAAGGGGTTAAAATAAACTATGATAAATTTGTTGAAAGTCCTACAAGAAAAGATGGAAGATATAATGAGTGAGAAATTCTGAAAGATATGTAAACACTTTTGAAAAGATGCACTAGAAATAAGAATTACAGTAGCTAAAATTTAAAAATAATTAAATGAAATTGTAAAAGATGTTAAAAAATTTAAATAAATCAAAAGTAAGGTTTTGAGGTAGAAGGCCAGGCTGAGACTAGATAGTGAATTCCAGGCCAGGCCAGGCAAGACCCTACCTCAAAAAAGTAAGATTCTTCATACTAAAAAATACATTATAGGGCTGGAGAGATGGCTTAGTGGTTAAGTGCTTGCCTGTGAAGCTTAAGGACCTGTTCAAAGCTCAATTCCCCAGGACCCACGTTAGCCATATGCACAAGGGGGTGCACATGTCTGGAGTTCATTTGCAGTGGCTGGAGGCCCTGGTGCACCCAATCTCTCTCTCTATCTGCCTCTTTCTCTCTCTGTCTGTCGCTCTCAAATAAATAAAAATAAACAAAAAATGCTTTAAATACATTATAAAAATACATTATATACACATACAAAACTATCAAAAATGAAATAAAATAAAATTTGCAAAAAGAAAGAAAGAACCAGCAATAAGACTAGTGTAACTTGAATTTAGTAAGCAAGAGGGGCAAAAGAGGCTAGGCTGGCTCCTTTCTGTAAGAAGTAGCTTCTAACTCATTCTCAGTGACTGGCCGAAACCACAGATAGGACCTATATATGTCACCTTACCACACATTCATTTATTCCTTTCCCATCTTTATGTGTTCTTTTGCTTTTGTAGACATCTCACTATATTGCTCAGACTGAGTTCAAGTGATGCTCCTGCCCTCTCTTGTTAAGTAGCAGAGGCTACAAACATTGCACCATGTTAGCCTTCTTTTTCCATATAAACTCAGCAGCAAACATGCACAGTGGTTGTTTCTTTTATAGTATGAAGTGTATCAGCAAATTTAACCAGGGTTTGGGCTGCTTCAGTGCTTGGTGCCTCAGTGTCCCTCCTAGCGTGAGTGCAGGCAGCTTTGGTGCATTACTGTGAGAGTGCAGGCAACTTTGGTGCCCCTGCCAGGCAGGAGCTCAGACAGCTTTGGCAAGTGACAGCCAAAGCCTAGGCTGCTTGGCAACTGGCTCAGGCTTCTTGAGCTTCCCATTGTGCTTGAGCCCAGGCTGATATGCCCACCTATGTGCCCATACACTGAGATGGGCAGACCACAGAGCAAAAGAAATAACATGAGAAATCAAATGCAAGAAAATCCAGTTAGATCACCCAGTCCTACAATGAGCATCTCTAATCAAAACATAGAAGAGTCATTAGGATCAGAAGACCAAAATGAAGCTATGAGCAATGCAACCCTGACCAAGCTACTGGTAGAATTTGCAGAAAAGCAACAAAGGACTGATAATCGTGTGGATGCTACCATCACTAGACTAGACCTAATAGATAAGAAAATGGAAGCAGTTCAAAGACAGTTAAGATATATGAGGGAGAGCGAAAAAAAAAAGAGGACCTCAAAAATCAGGTGGCGATGCTAAATGAAGACATAAAGAAATGCAAGGATGAATTCCAATAAGCATCAATAAAATCAGAAAATGTTGTGAAAAGGGAGCTTGACAGAGGGATGGAAATTATACATAGAAAAGTAGTAGAAAGTGCAAATCTTATCGAACAAGTCCAAAACTCTCTAGAAGGTCTCAAGAATAGAGTCAGCCATGTGGAGGATGGAAACTCTGATCTGGAAGACAAGATGGAAGAAACAGTTTGAGAGTCCAAAAGGTTCAGTAAGTTCAAAAGTTTCTGTGAACAGAACATGAGGGAATTGTGGGATACACTTAAACATCCTAATATCAGGATCGTTGGAATACCAGAGGGAGAAGAAATTCAGACCAAAGGCATGGAGAACTTATTTAACAAAATAATTGAAGAAAACTTCCCCAGTCTCTTAAAAGAAAGGTCCATGAAGATACAAGAAGCTAACAGAACTCCAAACAGACTGGACCAAAGGAGAAACTCTCCAAGACATATTGTCATTAAGTCTCTAAACATTGACACCAAAGAGAAAATCCTATAAGCAGCCAGGGAAAAACAGCACACCATTTTTAAAGGTAACCCCATCAGAATTACTCCAGACTTCTCAAGGGAAACTCTGAAATCTAGAAGGGCCTGGAATGAAACACTGCAAAGTCTAATAACCTATGGCTTCCAACCCAAAGTACTGTACCCAGCAAAAGTATCCCTCATAACAGATGGTAAAGAAAAACTTTCCATGACAAAACTCAGCTTTACAATTATATGAACACGAAACTAAACCTAGAGAGAGTATTTCAGGAAATTTTCCATAGAGAAGAAACATATAATTGAACTCAAATGCCTACAAGAAACAGATCACAATAACCAAAATCAGAGTAGGCACAAAAAACTTCAAAGTCCATGAAACCACAAAACCACATATACCATCACAATATGGCAGGGATCAAATCCCACAGTCATTACCCTAAATATTAATGGGCCTTAATTCACCCATTAAGAGACACAAGCTAACAAGATGGATCAAAAAGTTAGACCCCTCAATCTGTTGTCTTCAAGAAACCCACCTCACCACTAAAGACAGACACCTCCTCAGGGTGAAAGGGTGGAAAGCAATATTCCAAGCAAATGGGAATAAGAAACAAGCAGGTGCAGCTATATTAATATCAGATAAAATAGACTTCAAACCAAAAATGATCAAAAAAGACAAAGAAGGATGCTTCCTACTTATCAAGGGAACGATCCATCAAGAGGATATTACAGTCATAAATCTGTATGCACCAAACACAGGGGCACCACAGTTCATGAACCAAAACCTACTTGAAAATAAAACAGAAATAAGCACCAACACCATCATAGTTGGGGACTTCACTACACCATTATCAGTAATAGACAGATCATCCAAACAGAAACTCAACAGGGAAGTAAGAGAGCTCAACAAAACCATAGATCACTTAGACCTAACAGACATCTACAGAACTTTCCACCCCAAATCCACAGACTACACATTCTTCTCAGCAGCCCATGGAACATTCTCTAAAATAGACTGTATACTGGGTCACAAAGCCTGCCTCCACATATTTAAGAAGATTGACATAATTCCCTGCATGATATCAGATCACAATGCTATATTGCTAAAAATTAACAACAGAAGACCCACCAAGACTCCCAATGGCACCTGGAAACTGAACAGCACACATTTAAACAATAAATGGATAGTGGATGAAATAAAAAATGAAATTGCAAAATTTCTAGAATTGAATGACGATGAGAACACATGGTACCAAAACCTATGGGACACAATGAAGGTGGTCCTCAGGGGAAAATTCATAGCACTCAATGCCTTCATAAAAAAGACAGAGAGATCCCAAATCAACAACCTAACCATCCACCTAAAGACACTGGAAAAGCAAGAAAAATCCACCCCAAAGAGCTCTAGAAGTAAAATAATAATAATAATAATTAAAATCAGAGCAGAAATTAATGAATTGGAAACTAAGAAAACAATTGGGACAATTGACAAACGAAGCTTGTTCTTTGAAAAAAATAGACAAGATTGACAAACCCCTGGCCAATTTGATCAAGCAAAAGAAAGAGATGCTTCAAGTTAACAAAATTCAAAATTAAAAAGGAGAGATCACCACAGACATAAGTGAAATTGGGAGAATCATCAGGACTTATTTCAAAAACCTCTACTCCACAAAACTGGATAATGTGGAGGAGATGGATAAATTCTTGGACCCATCCCATCTATCAAAGCTAAACTCAGAGCAGATTAATCTCCTAAACAAACCTATCACACTCATTGAGATTGAAAAAGTAATAAAAAGCCGGGCGTGGTGGTGCACGCCTTTAATCCCAGCACTCGGGAGGCAGAGGTAGGAGGATCGCCGTGAGTTTGAGGTCACCCTGAGACTCCATAGTGAGTTCCAGGTCAGCCTGGGCTAGAGTGAGACCCTACCTCGAAAAACCAAAAAAAAAAAAAAAAAAAAAAAAAAGAAAAGAAAAAGTAATAAAAAAAAAAAACTCCCTAAAAAGAAGAGTCCAGGACCAGATGGCTTCTCAGGTGAATTCTATCAAACCTTCATGGAAGAACTCAAACCAATCTTCCTAAAACTGTGCCACACAATTGGAGAACAGAGTAAGCTACCCAACTCCTTTTATGAAGCTAGCATCACCCTAATTCCAAAACCAGGCAGAGATGCCACAAGAAAAGAAAACTACTGGCCTATTTCCCTGATGAACTTAGATGCAAAGATCCTGAACAAAATCCTCGCAAACCAAATTCAACAACACATCAAAAGCATTATCCACCTTGACCAAGTGTGATTCATCCCAGGAACACAAGGGGGTTCAACATACGGAAATCTGTCAATGTAATACACCACATAAACAAGGATAAACATAAAAACCACATGATCATTTCGATAGATGCAGAAAAGGCCTTTGACAAGATACAACATCACTTCATGATCAAAACATTGGAGAGAGCTGGGCGTGGTGGCACACGCCTTTAATCCCAGCACTTGGGAGGCAGAGGTAGGAGGATTGCCATGAGTTCAAGGCCACTCTGAGACTCCATAGTGAATTCCAGGTCAGCCTGGGCTAGAGTGAGACCCTACCTCAAAAAAAAAAAAAAATAATGGAGATAATTGGCATGGTTGGTTCATATCTTAACATAATAAAGGCAATATACAAAGCTCCTAAGAGGCCCAAATAATACTTAATGGAGAGAGACTGGAGGAATTCCCATTAAGATCAGGAACAAGACAGGGTTGTCCACTCTCACCTTTGCTCTTGCTCTTCAATATAGTACTGGAAGTCCTAGCTCAAGCAATAAGACAGGAGAAGGAAATAAAAGGGATACAATTTGGAAAGGAAGAAGTTAAGTTAGCTCTATTTGCTGATGACATGATTGTATATGTAAGAGACCCAAGAGACTCCATCCCAAAACTCCTGAAGGTGATTAACTCCTGTAGCAAAGTAGCAGGATACAAAATCAATGCACAAAAATCAGTAGCCTTTCTATATGCAAATGACAAAGATACAGAAAAAGAAATAAGGGATATGGTCCCATTTTCAATAGCAACAAAAAATAAAATAAAATACCTTGGAATAACGTTAACCAAGGAAGTGAAAGATCTATACAACAAAAACATATAAACACTCAAAAAAGAAATTGAGGAGGACTTGAGAAAATGGAAAGACCTCCCATGCTCCTGGATAGGCAGAATTAACATTGTGAAGATGGCAATCCTACCAAAGACAATATACAGATTTAATGCAATTCCAATTAAAATCCCAACAGTGTTCTTCACAGAGATAGAAAAAATGATCTCAAATTTCATATGGAAAGGCAGAAGGCCTCACATATCCAAACATATCCTCAGCAAAAGAAATACCTCTGGACGCATCACCACACCTGATCTAAAGCTATATTACAAAGCCATAGTAATAAAAACAGCATGGTACTGGCATAAAAACAGGAATACAGACCAATGGAATAGACTTGAGGACCCGGACTTTGGGTCAAGCAACTATAGCTACTTGATATTTGACAAAGGCCCTAACAATATAGGCTAGAAAAAAGACAGCATCTTCAACAAATGGTGCTGGACAAACTGGATAATTATATGCAGGAAACTGAAACTTGATCCACACATTTCGCCATGTACTACACTCAAGTCCAAATGAATCAAAGACCTCAATATACGACCAGAACCTCGACTACTACTGGAAGAAAATTTAGGAAGTACTTTCCATGATATATGAATGGAAAAAGCCTTCCTGAACAAAACCCCAGTAGCTCATGATCTTAAACAGTCACTCAACCAATGGGATCACATGAAGCTGAAGAGTTTCTTTACAGACAAGCATACAATAAGCAAAGCCAATAGATTACCCACAGAATGGGAGAAAATATTTGCGGGTTATCCAACTGACACAGGCCTAATCTCTAGAATCTACAAAGAACTCAAAAATCTAAACAGTAAAAAGTCAAACACCCCTCTCACAAAACGGGGCAAAGAGCTGAACAGGCAGTTCACAGAGGAAGAAATACAAATGGCAAACACACACTTAAGAAAATGTTCATCATCCCTAATCATCAGGGAAACACAAATTAAAACAACTATGAGGTTCCACCTTACCCCAATAAAGATAGCAAACATCAAAAAAAATCAAATGAAAATAAATGCTGGCGAGGATGTGGAGAAGTAGGAACACTCATCCACTGTTGGTGGGAATGTACGACGGTATAACCACTTTGGAAAGAAATATGGAGACTCCTGAAAAAGCTGAGTATAGAGATACCAACAGACCCATTTATTCCCTTACTGGGCATCTACCCTAAAACCTTCTAACCACAGGCCAGAGAGATTTGCTCAACCATGCTTGTAGTGGCTCAATTCGTAATAGCTAAGAGCTGGAATCAACCCAGGTGTCCATCACTAGAAGAATGGATAACTAAGATGGTATGTGGTATATCTACACAATGGTATTGTAGACAGCACTAAGAAAAAAATGACACAATGAAATTTGAGGAAAAATGGTTGAACCTGGAACACATCATTCTCAGTGAACTAACCCAATCACAGAAAGAAATTCGCCACATAGTCTCACTCATCTACAGCCTCTAACCTGAATCTACCCAAGATGCCTTACATACCCAGCAAGCATCTCGTGGACTAGACAGTAGGATGGGTGGGGAGGGAGAGGAGGGCAACGGAGGGGTTGGGAAACACAAATCTGGACCCAAATGGCAATAGTACCATAAAATTCTATATCCTAAAAGGCAGACCAAATATCTGAACCTTCAGCAGGCCCTTAGAGGGAACACCTAAGCCACAAGACACTGGAGAGGTTATGATGAAGACTGACTTTTATCTTCTACAGCTTCTCTCTCTCCCTCTCTCTCCCTCTCTCTCTCTCTCTCACTCTCTCTCTCTCTCTCTCTTCTCTAACCCTTTTATATTAGTTATCTTTTTCTTATTGGTACTGACCTGTAACTCCCAGTACCAGCATGGGGCTATCATCCACAATGAGCTTTTGATCAGAGAGACCTACAAGGTTTCCTAAAAGAAAGACAGATTTCTGTCAGAGTACTTGATGACCCACCAAAGTTAGTGGTAAGACCCTACTACTGAAGACACCATATGCGGTTGACATATAAAATGGAATGGCATGGCTGGAAGCTGGAAGAGAGTCAGTCCCCAGTCAGTGTGTCTAGTGCCAGAAGGTTCTACATGGGCGACTGGGGGGAAAATGACCAATATCTGTCCAAGCAACTCATGGTCTAACCTACTTAGCAGCAAATAACCTGTTCTGATGCTTACACAAGTGCAATAGTGGTGCACAGCTATGGTGGGATACCAAATGCTCTTGACTGCTCTTGATTCAGGTAACTGATCCCTTCTGTGGTACGGGACCCATAGCTAGAGCTGGGAATCAAGTCAGAAACATACCCAAACATAAGTCTGCTCTCCATTATCAAGGTACCACCAATCGTGGGCTACAAGAGGCCCTACTCCTATTAAATTCTCTATAAAAAAGTACGGGTTATCTCATTTGTTTGGAGATTCTCCATTGGAGAATCTGCTTCTCTTTTTCAGATAGATGTAGATCCTAAGGAGAGAGCCACCCCATCATACCTCAAAAAGGCCCCCTGCTGAAACTAAAAACAATTGGTGAAACAAGCAATGGTGCTCTTTTCTTGGTGAACCGGGTACCAGCACAAGGGTGAAGGAGATCAACACAGAGAAAAATCAACTCCTACCAAATCAGAGATCCAGAGACCCAGAGGCCCCCAACACCTCATCACTGAAGCAGACAGAAATGAACCCAACATGGCTCAGGGAAATTTTGTGGAAGAGGGGTCAGAAAGAATGTCAGAGCCACATGTTGGGTCATGATATGCAGAGTCACTTATCCTACCCATAACTGTGGGCTAACTCCAGAATGCATGACCCATATACCTCAACCAAGAGGGGCCAGGGGGAGGGAGCAGGTCATGGATGAGCCTAACAATGGTACCAAATTGACTGTCTTTGCTGAGTAAATAAAAAAAATTAACATGTTGCTTGTCTTGTTCTTGCCAGGCCTTTTGGAACTTCCACGCCTATTAGATCACATCTAGATACTAAAGAGAAACAAGGGGACACCTGTTGTCCTTAGATATTACCATGAATGGTCATTTTGTGGATCGGGTATGTGGAAATTCAGTCTTTAATGACCACCCTAATCCCACCCCCAGGACCCTAAGTACACCTGGCTGTAAGAACAGTATATTGTGAGTTAAAGGAAGTACAGCACACTCAGTATCATCCCCTACTCAGATAAATATTCCAAGGTAGTTCTCCCTTGTGATTCCACTGAGACCCACAACTAGAGTTCCTTTAGTTTCACCTTTCCCTTGCCCTAAGTAATCCACTGAATATGCGAGTGTCCTTGGGAGAGGAGGCCATCTGAGACAATGATTAACTTCTGTCATTTCTGTATAACTTTGCTGTTTGTCTCTTTCTCTGGATTAAAAGTACACTGTCTCAACAAATGCGCATATTCTTGGTGTTTTTTTTTTAACTACACTGAAAACAACACAGCACAGGTACATGACGTGTTTTCTGCCACTATTGTACAATGTGTATCTGAGGTAACCCCCTGTCTGCTCTGGCAGTACTTTCTTCAGAGGAAGAGGTACAGGCTACAGTTTTAACTGTGACTCTGTCTTCCCTCAAAACCCAGCCAAGGGAAAACTGAAGGGTCATATGGTGTCTTACTCTGAGGCCTAGGATAGAAGTAAAAAGTTGCTTTTATCACATTATTTTCCTCGGTAAGCTGCAGGTAAGTCACACAAAGGATAAAAATGGTTTTCTAGCCAATTTTTTTCTCCCACAGACAATTTTGGTGAGTGGTTCAAGTTCATATAAGCTGACTATTGACCCATCCAATCTGTTTACTCATAGTGGTCCTCAGTTATGCTCTCTTACTTTCACAGCATTCTGTACTGCTTTTCCTCTTACCTAACCCATAAAAACCCCATACCTCTGAGAGATGTTGCCAGTTACTTAGGACCCCCTCTTGAGGATCAACTGAGATCATGAATGGAAAGGAGCTAAGAAAAATAGAGCAGCTATAGATGCATAAGTTGTTCAGTTTATGCTTCCTCTTTTTCATCCTTGGGGAGTACCCTTGGGCAGTCTGGTACAAAAAGGAAAGGAAATATATAGCAGCCCATGATTCTTGCCTTTTATTCTTTGCTCTTATGCTTTCTTCTAATCCCTCTTTGGCCTGTACTTTCGAAAGCCTAGACACTAGTCCTGGTTGAGACCTGTTAATATGGTTTTATAGCCATATTTTAAAAGGCCCTATGGCCTGCAGATAAAGGGTAATAGGATAGGTTGTTGAGACAGTTATGCATGGTTTTCTGGTAAGGCAATATTCTGAGATGGGGGTGGTAGGCTCAGGATTCTGGGAGGTGTTGGCTAAGCACATATTGCCAGTCTTCTTTTGGCAATAAGAGTAAATTATGAAGAGTGGAGAATCTCTCTCCAGAGTAGATTTGCTTTAGCAACTAGGTAAAATTGTTTGGAAAGCTGCCCAGACCCTTTTCTTTCTGCTGATACAAATTAAGTGTAAATCTTGGCTTTATAGCAGGCAAACTGAACAGAAGATAATAACTAGAAACAAAAGAAAGACTCCTCCAGACAAGTAAAATGTACCTCATAAGAATGTTCATAATGGAAGAAAAGCTTTTGTTTATTTTGTGCTGTTGATGAGCATTTGTGAGCATCACAACTCCAAACGTCTCCTAGTCCCTCTATTGGGGGCTTCAAGTTAAAGGGAGCTTAGGCCTTCTGCTTCATCATTGTTGTGGATAAAAGATTGTAACCTGAAGGCCAGGAGTGGTGCCACACACCTTTAATCCCAGCACTGGGGAGGCAGAGGTAGGAGGATCATTGTGAGTTTGAAGCCACCTTGAGACTACATAGTGAATTCCAGGTCAGCCTGGGCTAAAGTGAGACCCTACCTTGGGGAAAAAAAAGATTGGAACCTGAATAAAACACACTGTGTATGCAGAGGAGCCTGTTATGTGAGTGTTAACATGCTATTGGCACCCCCACTGTCTGAAAGATAGTTGGCTGTACAAACTTTTAAGCAATTTCATTATCTGGGGCACACTAGCAACTATGGAAGTAGACCAAAACAAGTGCAGAGTAATGTAGATCACTCTCTCCCAGGCTGGTTTACTTTCCTCAAAGTGAGAAAACTCCTACAACTTCTACTGTGAGAGCATGTTCTTAGAAGGCACCTTAGCTTATTATGAAAAGAGTAAACTGTTCTTCAAAGCACAAATAGTTTAGCATGACATTTGTTTTCTGCTACTGATACAGTAATGCTTCTTTACTGGCATTGTCTTAACTATGTCTAACTTATTTTTAGCAATATGTACTTATAAATGTTGATCATGGTACACATATATTGGAAAGTCTTAACAACTAAACGATGGGTACACTTCATTATCAAAATAACTTTGTGTCCCCAGTTA
Organism: Dipus sagitta; assembly: GCA_036346955.1. Classification (NCBI taxonomy): domain Eukaryota; kingdom Metazoa; phylum Chordata; class Mammalia; order Rodentia; family Dipodidae; genus Dipus; species Dipus sagitta. The sequence goes on from CM070776.1 coordinate 98,773,713, forward strand.
TGTCAGATAAATGACTGGTATGACCTTACTTAAAACACAGTGCTTGGGACTGCCACCCATGGCCTTCAGCTCTACTAGATACTATACCATTCCTGCATAGCTGGGATGGTTCTCACAGCAGCCCCTGTCTTCCTATCACTGTCTTGGACTCTTGCCCAATGCCCAGGGCCTATCTTTAAGGGAAGGAACTGGGACTGGAGAGGGTCCAATAGGACAGTGCCATTTTAAGCTTAAGAAGTAAAGCCTGGGAATGAAAGTAAGTTCCTTTAACTTATTGATAGCTACAATAAAACCCTAGACAGGCTTTGAAGGTCAAAGGCAATGCCTCGAATGAGGTTTATATATTATGAGTGCATTTTAGTGACCCATAATATCTTTATGCTATTATTACTGAGATATCAGGTAAATTGAAGCAAATTGGCTTACTCTTAGGAAGTCATTTCATCAACATTTGATGAAGCCCAAACCATTGTCATCAGGCATAAGCATTTCAGCCCTAAGCAGGCTAGTTTCTGACAACCTTGAGACAAGAAGAATGCATCAGTAAGCAGACGCCTCTAGATCCTGCTATGATGGCACATACCTGTAATCCCAGCACTTAGGAGGCTGAAAAAGGAGGATCATGAGCTCAAGGTCACCTTGGGCTACATATTAAGCTTGAGGTGAGTTTGGACTGCATAGTGAGATCCTGTCTCAACCCTCCCATCCCTCCCAGTGAGGACATATACCTCTAATTCTGTCCACACTACTTTATTGTAGCATGTTTCTTCTGGCTTTAGATTTACACTGGGCAAATCTTATAGGATTATAAAGGTGGCTTCTAAAAATTAGTTTTGATACTACCTAACAGTGATGGGCCAGGGAGACTTTTTATAACGTGGATAATGAACAACTTCAACAGAAAGTAGGAAATCCTTATTTCGCATTGTCATATTTTAAAGTGATTCAGAAATAAAAGAAAATATTCCATTTGGCCATAGAAGCCATTTATTCACCATGTGGCCAAGGTAGGCCTTGAATTCTTGGGCTCCAGCAATCTTCCTCCCTCAATATCCTGAGTAGCTAGGACTACAGTTGAGCACCAGAATGCCCAGCTCAGACTCTTTCCCCACAACCATGACTACCATATTGAGCCCATCATGAATATTGACCTCACAACAGCCCAACTCCCAAGCCCAAAAATCATTCTCAAAAGAAAAACATAGTAGCTTCTTTCTCCATCTATACTGTCTCAAGGCTGGGAGTTTGAAGAGAAGAGACTTGAGTTATTGAATAACAATTTTTATTACCTGCCTCTGGCATTCCCAGAGTTACAGAGGAACTGGGGATATCTGAGCTCAATGCTCCATAGATGAAGCACACAGTGTAATCATAACTGAATCAATAAACAGGAAGCATTTGCAAGTACTGGGTGAAGCAATTATACTCATAGTTCCCCAGGCCAGGTGCCCAACATGCTAACACGCAGACAAGTTATCTTTGGTATGTCAACAGGGGAGGCAAACACACACACACACACACACACACACACACACACACAGACATACCTCTGGGGCCATAGCTTCCCCTCCCATTGAGCACCACCCCTCAACACTTTACTCTCCAATCTATCCTACAAAGTGGTCCTAAGTGTCTCCCTAGCCCCCTGCTGAAGAGAAAAGAAGGGATAAGATGTCTGAGGACATAACATTTTCTTTGTCTTTGTCCCTAAAACAATAGGAAGCCAGTGATGGCAAGCCAATTGGCGCTACAGAGTGTGAGCAGTCCTGGAAAACCTGTGGTGCCGCTGCCGGTTAGAATGCCCAGAGTTCTGCTAGACTTCATTGCTTCGATTCAATGCCAAGCGTTGGACGTGTGGGTTCAGTCCCCAGTAGACTGGAGGGCGGTGTCAGTGCTGTTTGGGAAAGATGAGAGCAGAGGTGGTTTAGTTCAGTTGACTGTGCTGGGTGGGGCTGGAGGCATGGGAGGAGAGGAGGGAAAAGCATGGCCAGGTGTGAATAAGGCGGTGCTTCTCCTTCTAGAGTCTTTCAGACCAGGTCTTCTCATCACTGTCTGGGCAACAGGGGAGGTGAGCCCGGGGCTGTAAAGGGCAGGAGCTGGGACCGTGCATAAGCAAGATGAGGAGCGTGCAAGTGCGAAGAGCAAGCTGGGGCGATGGATCTAGACCCGTTCGGCTCCCTGAGCTAGAGCTGGAAGCGCTGCAGGGATGAGTTGGCAGCCGCCATCAGCCAGGGAGCCAAGGGCAGTCTCAGCGTCGGCAGACACGGGGGACCATTCCTGCTGAGTGGCACAAGCCTGGGGTGGCTCCTCCTTGGCCTCAACGAGCTTGCGGGAGCGGGTGTAGGCCAGGATGAGGCCTCCGGCTAGGCAGGCATAGAAGATCATAATGAGCAGGATGTAGAGATAGGTGTCGTCACCCTTGGCGCTTGTCACCTCGCGGCTCACGAAAGGATCAGGCACGACCCCCATGCCCATGCTCGGGCCGGGGCCCGCTCCCAGGCCGCTGGCATTGCCCCGATGGTGCAGCTCGAGTAGCAGGCGGCTCAAGAGGGCTTGCAGCCTTTGGCTCTCGCTGCAGTTCATGGCTGTCAGGGAGTGACACGGAGGCTCCAGGATGCTGTTGACCTCTCGCTCTGGACAAGGGGAAGCGAGCAAGCTAGCCGGAGGGCGAGCAGGCAAGGACTGTTGTGGCAGCCAGTCCTGGGGCCGGAGCTCAGTGGCTGGGGGCGCCCGCCTGCGGGCCTCCTTATCCCTTCACCCCGCGCCTCCTCCCCTTCCCCACCACGCCCCCTCCAGCTCGCCAACGCCTCTTCCCAGACTCCTGCTGTCTGGCCACTTAGGGGAAAGGGGACAGCTGGTAGGGGGAGGAGAAAGGAACGAGGGAGGGGGCGAGCCCAGAGGAGGGACAGAGGAGGCGGGGGCTCAGAGCAAGCAAGGCCCCAGGCAGCAGAGGCTGGAAAGGATAATTCCTTCCACGTTCTGGCTACCAGCCCTGCAGGCCAGGCCTTGGCCCTGACAGAGCAGCAGCTGCCCCCTCCCCCACCAAAGGCAGGGCTTGCCCACAGACGCCGGAGCAAGACCTCGGATGCCTTCCATCCGCACTCCTTGCATCATGGCTGCAGAGACCCCTTGTTCACATCTTCGGACCATTACTCCAATAGACAAGGCCTATCTAGTTTCTAGTACTCACAGTTTTTCTCACACTCGGTCTCCTCCTGGTCTGAGGAAAACATTTTATGCATAAGATATTCAGGTCAAACTGGGTGACTGGGTGGTTAGGTCCTTCCTTTAGAAGGCCAATGCAGAGTAGGTTTCCCATGTTGTCCAACATGGTTGCTGATGCTATATCATACTGCTGGAAATGACTCTGCTTCTTATCTCCATCACACCTCTCCAGGGGTCCTTGCAGTGAGTGTGGAGTGCATGATGAGCCCTTGTCTCCTTTGGGTAAGCCTTCTTCCCAGATGTGAAGCCAAGTTATTGCATTAAGAAGAGCATGGACATCAAAGACTCGTGATTACACTACCTAGATGTTCCAGTGTCTCCAAAATGCCAGTTCTAGAAAATGTACTCACCACAGTTAGGCCAGCACACACCTGTGTGACTCTCCAGGGCTTGGTAACATGTTGGTCTAGACCCTAGTGACATCCAGGGCAGTCATTCCCTCAGGGAATATCTTCAGTTAGAAAAAGCAACAACAAGGTACTAAGACAAAGGTTAGTTTAGACTATATTAAACTAAATACAGACTGGGCTTTACAAAGGACAGTTCAGTGGTAGAGAGGTAGTAGTGGTCATATCTGGTTTACATAGCCACCAAATGAGAATAATAACAGGGAAAAAAAATCTATGGTTGAGATCCTATGGACACCTCATAACCAAGTTGCTTGTTTAATGCCATTTGATTCAGTAGCCAACAGTTAAATGTCATTAATTTTTAAGAATGAAGGTTTCCTTGTGCCTCTGCCTCAGCCATTCTTCAGTCCACCAATAAATCCATTTCTCTAGCCTTCTGTGTATTTAGGTGATCTTGGTATCAAATCCTATCCAAGTTCAAATAGAACCAAATTTTGCAACTTCTAATAGACCACAAAGATATGACCCAGACTACTGCCTCAGTGCCTTTACCTCAGAAGCGTGAAGCTCAGGGAAGAGTTGTTAAAGTGACTTGCATGATGAATGTCACAAGACACTGCCAAGGTCTTTGCAAGGCAGTGACTAGAGATGTGACTGTCCAGCTAAAACACTGCTCTTATCTGCTCAAGGCATGCACATATGCATGCACACCACATATGCATATAAAATAAAAAATGAATAATCAAACTGCTTTTCAAAAGTCTTATGAATTAGTAAGATTACTCATGTTTCTTCTAAGAGGAAACAGGTTCAGACTGGTTAAGTAACAGCACTAGAATTGTAAAATTTGATGGTGTTCTTGCTCCTACCATATTACTATTACCACATAGACAGGGTCCATGAGCTTCTTCCATTTCCCTACCCCTCCCTCCTTCATTCAGTGCTATCTAGCAGACTGTCTTATGTAAGCTCATCTGCATCCTACAGGCTAAATTCAAGGGTCTCATCTCAGTTTGGCCATTGGACCTGGAGGATGAATTTGAAACCACAACCAGCCAGTCTCCCACAACTTCCCTAGCCTTGCCACTCTCATGAATTGTATTCTCAAGTTTATCTCATCTCTAATTCATAATTCTCTTTTTTTTCTCTGCTGATGCCTCTTTTTTTCCTCCTCCATTAACTGTTGGGATCTCTGAACATTCATCTACCAGCTATTCCCTCTTAATATTCATTTCCCTGGAAAGTGTCTCATTCCATGGTTTCAACTACTACCTGGCAAGTATTTAGTGAAATATCTCTCCAGCTCCGTTACTTTCTGCAGAGCATCTCTCAGATCCATCCACTTCTTCCTTTCTGTTTTTATTTTATTTTATTTTATTTTATTTATTTTAGAGAGAGTGAGAGAATTGATGCACTAGGTCCTTAGAAGCTGCAATCGACCTCCAGACATTTGTGCCACCTAGTGGGCACGTGCAACCTTGTGCTTGCCTCACTTTTGCGTTTGGCTAACGTGGGATCTAGAGAGTCAAACATGGGTCCTTAGGCTTCACAGGCAAGTGCCTTAACCACTAAGCTATCTCTCCAGCCCTCCTTTCAATTTTTGTTGCCACAAGCTTAATCTGTGCTTTCATTACTCAGGTCAAACATGCAGGCAGAGTTTCTTTTGGCAAATCTCCCTGCTTTGGCCAGAATAATTCTCCAACATCATGCAATCAATTTGCCCTCATATTCAGAAGCGCAAGTTGTTCCTCATGGCTTCTTTAATGGAATTTAATGTTCTTTAATGGGCTTTAGTCCCTCATCACCAATAGCAACATCTCCTTTGAACTATAAAAACAGCATATTCCTAGAGGTTGAAGGGGTTCTCCAATACTCTTGCTTTTTGCCTTACTAAGGCCCACATCCTTAATGCCAGCACTTATGAGGCTGAAGAATGAGAAACACTCTGAGTTTAAGGCCAGACTGGGCTATGGACTAAATACCAACAGCCTGTCTCAGCAAAAGTTGTCATAAAGTACAAGAAGTCTTGCTTCATATCCCTATTTGCACTTTCTAATTCCTCACTATGTGCTTCTTTTGGCTCTGTCCTAACTCAATTTGCAGCATTTAATGCAGAAATCCCACAAAACACAGAAAAGCCCCAAGGAAAATACAAGTACCAATAATGTGCACGTCTGTTCTCCCACATACACATGTGTGTAGCCATGTAAGTGTGCTTGCATGCTTTCACCCAATCATTGTTTCATAACCTATTTTTCTCTGGTTTTAAATGAGCCCAGTATAAGATTTCTTTTATTTCCAGATGTTCACTATTAAATGGATGTGCTAATGAAGCCATACATGTCTACTTCTAATTCTACTGAAAGGAAGATTTGTCAGAACATAATTACTAATTTACAGTGATATTGAATGTGGTATATAATAACAATGTGGAAACAAATGAATGGTTATAGAATTTAGACAGTCCCTACCCTCAAGAAAACAAACAAACACTGATTTTGTGTGTGTGTGTGTGTGTGTGTTCTGGCTTCCTTTGTATAGCAGAGATTATTAAACATTCCTTCAAATCCCCGGCCCAAGTAATTCCTGTATGGCCATAATGCCAGCGTCTTTCCTTTCCACCTAACGAAATAATGAGTCTATCAGACAAAGTTTGCTTCCTATTCCTCCCCACCCTTGCATCCTTTCCACACCTGTTCCATGTCTGTCAAATAGTCATCTGTTTATCCATCATATAGGATTTGTCTACTTCCTGAATGGTAATCAAGTATGCTGACAAGAAGTAATTTATCATCGTATAATAAGACTTTCAAAAACTCTTAGGAAAAGTTCTGGTCCCTGTCAAGGTTGTTTTAAAAGCACAATGGAGGTGTTGTGGAATAGGAAAGGCTTTCACTGGTCCTTAAGACTGTGACTGTGACTGCTTCATGCCAACAGTGCAGCTCCATGGAAAGTAGTTGACTTGAAGTGAGGTGGTTTTGGCTAGTTGCCAAAGGACCGACACAGATGGCAAGCACTGTTGGAGTCTAGGGGCCTGGCAAAGCCATAGTGCCTATAAAGGAGGAGAAGGAAGGTTTCATGAAGTACCAACTACAGATTGAGAATCCTTCCTTCCTACCTTTCTTCCTTAACAATTAGACTTTACACATTATTTTGTGCAAGGCCCTGTAGTGGGTCCTAAAAACACATTGGTGAACAGGTCTGTGCCTTTATAACTCTTCCAGCTACTTCTTTGTGAACTGGGAACAAGGAGGGAGTGTCAAGACATGAAGCTGAGTCAACAGTGGACCATGAGACCAGCCAAAGTTGTGGTTTAGAAAGAACTGTGACTCTGGACCCAAGTTCTAATCACTAGAGTCCATGGCCTCATCTGAAAAATAAGAAGCATGTAGGTAGACTGAACTCACTGCTATGCCATGCTGCCACGCAACCTCCAGGCTTCTTGAAGGACCATCTCGAGGGGCAGGTCTTCCACAAGCCATCCAGCTGGTGCAATCTCACAGGATGAATAGGTGGGATAATAACTGATGGCTACCCCCACAATGCATGACCCATAATCCCCATGGGGATAACTGGCATCCCCAATGAGGAGAGTCCCTTCGGAGGGGGCCATGGATGAAGGTAAGGATGGTACTAACATGTGCTGTTTACATACTGAGTATGTCCATAACTAATAAAAATGAATTAGCAGTTTAATTTCTAGATCCACATATTTTCTCAATTGTTCCATGGTGATATGTGCCACATTGGGGCCATCTAGGATTTGATAAAAGTAATACTTGTGGGTATCAAAGGGTGTTTGAAGTGTCAGTTTTCTACTTTAGAGACTTCATTTTTAATACTTTTATTGATTGATTTGCAAGGAGATAGGTAGAGGAAGGGAGAATGGGAAAGCCAAGGCCTCTAGCCACTGCAAATGAACTCCAGATGAATGGGCCATTTTGTGCATCTGGCTTTACATGGGTATTGGGGAATCGAACCTGGCTCATTAGGCTTCGCAGGCAGGTGCCTTAACTGCAGACACATCTCTTCAGCCCCTTTAGAGATTTCTTGGGGATTTTAATGTGCTTGTGCTGAGACAATTATAGAATAAAAACACTTCCTTTTTTCCCAGAAATCAAACTAATATTTCATCTCTTTGGACTTAAGAGCAGTTCTAGGTTATTAGGACCTCCCCTCTCCCTATGGATATTTCCACTGGTTCCCATTGCTCCTTTGAGGAACATGAAAAACCCCTCTTCCTGGCCAAACTCCCTAAAGTGATATTTATTTTATCTGCTGTTTGCTCCCAGCAACCTTCTAAGGCTGGGTAATGATTAATCTTCAATGTCAACTTAGCTGCATTTATAATCACCTAAATGACATACCTCTGAATGTGTCTGCGATGACATTTCCGGAGAAGCTCAGCCAAGGAGGAAAGACCTCCCCTGAATGGAGCCAGCACTATAGTATGGTATGAGGTCTTGGACTGAATAAAAAGTGAAAAAGGAGGAAGCAGGTAGGTTGGAAGCATCCACCTCCATCTCTCCTCACTTCCTGACTGTGGATACAATGTGGCCAGCTACTTCACATTCATGCTGCCACAACACAAGCTGTTTTCACTCCCACGACTTCTTCACTGACATGGAATGAACCCCCAAACCATGAGCCCAAATAACCTTTTCCATCCCTCAAGTTGCATTTGGCTAGGATTTGGTCACATGAATGAGACAGTAGCTGATACAGGCTGTCACTCTTTGGCTCAACATTTTTCTTTTACTTTAAAACATATTTTATTTTTTTAAATTTATTATAGAGGGGGGAGAGAGAGCGAATTGGTGTGCCAGGGCCTCTAGCCACTGTAAACAAACTTTAGAAGCACGTGCCATCATATGCATTTGGCTTTCTTGGGATCTGATCTGAGGAATCAAACCTGGGTCCTTATGCTTTGCAGACAAGTGCCTTAACCACTAATCCATCTCTGCAGCCTAGGCTCAACAATTTTCTAGAGACTGATTTTCACTATGTTGCCTAGGTTGGTGTGGAGCTCCTGTGCTTAAGCTGTCCTCCTACTTCAGCCTCCCAAGGAGCTGACTATCACTCAGCACACACATGGCTCGACTAGACTCTCAAATGGTCTTAGTGTGGTCTTCTGGAGAATGTGCTCTGGCTTGAGGATGCCTTCCAACCATGCTTGCAGAAAAATGACTTCAGTAAGAGCCACTCCTCAATGAGGTGAATCTCATTCTCTTTAGCAATCCCAACCAGTGGTGATCCCTACAGTCCTTGGCAAGAAGGTGCCATGTTTGCCCTCCCGACATCCCTTACCTGTTTTGCACAGTGTCTGGCACATAATAAGTGCTTAGGAAATGTTTATCTAGTTGTGCTCTACCTTCACCTAATAAAACTGACCAAGCTTCAAAAAGATTCACTCTGTAAGTTGTGAAACTTTTCAGTTATATATTTCCTGAGAAAATTTATTATGCACAATTTCATACATACAACATTATTGAAAGAATTTTGCAGTGCATACCTTATTATCACGTGGATTCTGCCACTGATATTTTCCTATAATGGCTTTATCCATCCCTTACGCATCCCTCCACTTGTCTTCATTCTTTAGCATGTTCCTCATAACGCAGTATTCGCTTATTCTGAGGTTTTCCTTTTGTGGAGATCTATATATACATACATATGGTCTACGTAAATACTAATTGTATTTTTAATTTTTTTGAGGCAAGCCTAACAAACTTGTCTTTGTGTGTGTGTGTGTGTGTGTGTGAGAGAGAGAGAGAGAGAGAGAGAGAGAGAGAGAGGAGAGAAAGAATTGGCACACCAGGGCCTCCAGCTATCGTAATTAAACTCCAAATGTATGCACCACCTCATGCGCATGTGCAACCTTGCACGCATGCATCACCTTGTGCATCTGGCTTACATGGGACCTGGAGAGTGAAACATGGGTCCTTAGGCTTTGCAGGCAAGCACCTTAACTGCTAAGCCTGTATTTTTTCATTTTGATAAATATTACCTCTACTAAGATAAAGACCATTACACCACTAAGAAAGTTCCTTTATTCCCTTCCAATGCAAATGCCTCCCTTCATCCAGGGGCAACTATTGTTTTGATTTTTTCCATTGATCATTAGTTTTGAGTGTTATAAAACTTCATAACAAATGCAGTCATATATATAATGCAGATTCTTTTAAATAAACCTTTTATAGGCCCTACAGCTTCTGAGTTGGTCAGAGTATGGCCTTGGAGGAGCGTGTACTCTAAGTGGGCCCACAATTTACAGCCGCCTGGCATCAGCTCCCAGCCCAGACTGTTTCCATCTGTTCTCTCTAGCTGGTGTCTCCTGCTCTGCAGCGGAAGCTCCCATATGGCCACTCATTGCATCTGACATAGAGCACATGGTTCTCATTAAATGAAAACAAGTTACATGTTCCGCAGGAAGTACTTAGTGGTTCATGATGCAAACCAATCTTTTGAAATATATTTTATTTTTATTGTTTATTAGAGAGACAGAGAGAATGGGCACACCAGGGCCTGCAGCCACTGCAAATGAACTCTAGATGCATGTGCCACCTTGTGCATCTGGCTTATGTGGGTTCTGGGGAATCAAATCTGGGTCCTTAGGCTTCACAGGCAAGCACCTTAACCGCTAAACCATCTCTCCAACCATGCAAACCAATTTGCTGTGCATTTATTTTTATTATTATCAAACATTCTTAAAAGAGGAGAAATATAACAATACTCACTATGCACATATTATTAATAATGGCATTCAATGAAAATTTTCTTGACTCCTTACTAAATGCCAGATATTATTAAGACTGGGACTAGAGCTGCCAAATAAAGTCTCCGCTCTCCTACTTATATCCTCATGATGACAAATAAGTATATAATAAATGAGGCACTAGTAAGTGCTGTGAAGAGCAATAAGACAGGCTAATGAAATAGTATGTTATGTTTTATATAATAATCATAAAACACATTTTATTAACTGATACTAATTTTACAGACTGATAGAATGTAGTGTGGCATATCCATACATGCATACAGTGCAAATTGATCATACATATCCCCCCTCAATCCTCCACTAGCCTTCTCAGTCTTCAGTCATCACTCTTCTATTTTGAGGTTTCTATGTGACAGATGACAAGCAATGCTTGTCTTTGTGTCTGTCTTATTTTGCCTTAACATGATGTTCTCTGGTTCCACCCATTTTGCTAAAATAGCATGATTGAATTCATTCACTTTTTTTTTTTTGAGGTAAGGTTTAACTTTAGCCCAGGCTGACCCAGAACTCACCCTAAGCTGGCCTTGGACTCACTGCAATCCACAAATGTGTAAATAAAACATTTTATAAAAAGAAATTCAGGGCCTGGAGAGATGGCGTAGCAGTTAAGGCACTCGCCTGCACAGCCAAAGGACCCCGGTTTGATTCTCCAGGATTCAAGTATACCAGATGTACAAGTTGCTCATGTGTCTGCAGTTTGTTTACAGTGGCTGGAGACCCTGTTGTGCCCTTTCTTTCTTTCTTTCTTTCTTTCTTTCTTTCTTTCTTTCTTTCTTTCTCTCTCTCTCTCTCTCTCTCTCTCTCTCCCTCTTTCTCTCTCAGATAAATAAATAAATAAATTTTTAGAAGAAATTCTGAGTTGTAGAAGCTATGTGGGTTAGTTTTATGAGCAGATGTCAAGCTGTTTTTCAAAGTGGTTGTCTTCTTATGCTCCCAGGAATAATGTATGAGGATTCCAGCTGTATGTGATCACTTCCACAGCTCCTGCTCCTGTTACATCCTATCCTTGTCTTGTACCCATGAAACATATTTGCCCTTATAAAATGATAAAACCTGTTTTTCTTTATTTTGCAATTGCCCCCAATTTTGTGACCAAATGTACAACCAAACCTGAGATGAAGTTTCTAAAATGTGAGTTATATACCTGTACGATAATCACTTTTTCTTTTTTTACAATTTTTTTGTTTATTTTTATTTATTTATTTATTTGAGAGTGACAGACAGAGAGAGGAAGAGGGAGAGAGAGAGAATGGGCGTGCCAGGGCCTTCAGCCACTGCAAACGAACTCCAGACACGTGCACCCCCCTGTGCATCTGGCTAACGTGGGTCCCGGGGAATCGAGCCTTGAACCGGGGTCCTTAGGCCTGTGACAGGCAAGCGCTTAACCGCTAAGCCATCTCTCCAGCCCACCACTTTTCTTGAAAGAGTGCTATCACTGTGTTAAGCACTTTTCTTTTTCTTTTTTTCTCTTTTTCTCTTTTTTTTTTTTTTTTTGGGTTTTGCGAGGTAGGGTCTCACTCTAGTCCAGGCTGACCTGGAACTCACTATGTAGTCTCAGGGTGGCCTCGAACTCACGGAGATCCACCTACCTCTGCTTCCCAAGTGCTGGGATTAAAGGCGTGCACCACCACGCCTGGCTACTGTGTTAAGCACTTTCTGTGAAGTACCTCAGTCCTTCACAGCAACTCTTTGAGGTAGGTTCAGTATCATTCCCATTATATCGGTGAGGAAACTGAAGCCTACAGATGTTAAGTGCCTGGCCCAAAGTCACACAGGTGGGCAAAACTTGAGCTAGAGTCCATGATTTTTATTACTGTGGCTTTATAATACTGCTATCTCATGTATGTTGTATAGATGGTGGCAGGAAGAATGTTTCGAAGTTATTAGACTTATCCAACTTTCTTAATTAGCATATGACAGACAAAACCAAAGTCCCTAGGGAAGAGACTGCCCAAAATCCTCCTTTAGTCAATAGCAGAGCTATCAAGATCCAACAGCCTGTGTCCTGGACAGAAAAGTTGTCTATGCCGCTGCCCTGCTTCCTGCAAAATTTCAAGCAATTCTCTATTTCATTTCTAGCCTTTTAACAATGCCAACAATCTACAGAGTACTTGGCGATCTTTGAAAGAAATGCCTGACTAAATAAAAGGGCAAAGTAAGGTTAACCTTCCCTTTGGGGCCAAGAACTGGGTTATAAATGAAGTTGGCAAATTTGTGTCAATTCCTGCCTGAACATTATCTTGAAAGTGTCTCCCCTAGCCATTAAATCTTCCCCGGACAAAGAAAGAAAGCAATGTCGCTGCTTGGAGCATTTGGTGGGAAAGGAGTGGGAAGGGCAGGCAAGCAGACAAGGCGGGCGGGGGGACGAGGACTTTCTTTTGGACTCCCACAGCGCCATCTGGTGGAGATCTAGGCTTGGCGCCACCCTAATATTTAGCTCTATTTCTGGGATAAGTCCTTTTAGGTTCTGGGGATCCAGACAAAAACTTGAGGGCATGATTCCTTGTTGGAGCTAATATTCTTGAGCGGGGCAAGGAATAGGCAGAGCCAGCAAGGCCATTACAGCAGGGTGTGTTCAATGTGGTGTTAGAGATCAACAGCAAAGAATAATCTTTTAAGAAACAGCCTTGACGCCTTGGGAAAACCTGTGCTTGAGTTCCACCTTGGCCACCTAGCAGCTGTGTAACATGGGGTAAAGTTACTTCACGTCTCTGTATTCTAGTTCCAGCTGCAAAACAGAGATGTTAAGAACAATCGTGTTTACCATAGGATGTTGTGGCAAGGACTGAATAAAGAAAGGCTTTACAAGGCACTTAGCTCAGTGCCTGGAATGTATTAAAAGCTCAGCTGTGGTTATTTCATTCTTAACAGTACCCTTATGATGTTATGGAACCAGAGGAGACGCATTGAATCTGACTACAGAGAGTTCAGGGCACAGTTCCTTGAAGATATCACACCTGGGCTGAGTTTTGGGCAAGAAATAGCCAATCAGACTTTTGTCTAGGTAGAAAGCAATACTGGTCATATTAGCCCGGGGGGGGGGGGGGGAGAAGGGCTCCCCTCACCTCACATCTACATCAGTAGGGATGACCTCCTTGGGGATACTAGGGGTCCCCATGAGGGCTTCTGAGTTGGAAAATAATATTGGAACACCTAAGAATTACTAAAATCAGGTCCCAAACCATGAAAGAAATTGTTCCCACATTGGGTACACAGGCTGACTTGAAATTTAATGCTAAGAGAAAAATGAAGACCAGTTGTTGTCAACTACCATCTGTTTGAAATGTGACTTTATTCTTGGGCAGTAATGCTCCAGTGGCTCATTGCTCATTCCACAATATGTTAAACACGCGTGATTGGCCTGTTAATTCCCCACTGTCTCATACATAAGCAATGCTGAGTGCCTCAGCTGCTCACACCATGAGCACATTTGAGTTCATTCTTTCGTTCGTCTCCCCTACAAACCTTAATATTCCAGGTTACCCAAATTTTTCATCCTTCAAGGTCTAGACTTCTTCGTGCCTTGTGTGGCAGGCACTGGAGATATAACAGCATATAAGAGTGGCACAGTGTCTAACATCAGAGGCCCAATAACAGTCTGCCTGGGGCCTCGGGAGAACAAAAAAAATCAGACCATTTGTTCTCACCCTGTCCAACAAGAGGGGTGTTTCTGCAACATAATTGTTCAGTACAGTTTGTAGATACTGATTGATCAATTTCCCGGGACAAATGATGTGCTGGTTTGATTTAGGTGTCCCCCATAAACTTACAGGTTCTGAATGCTAGGTCCCCAACTGGTGGCAATGTGGGGATTGGAGCCTCCTAGTGGCAGTGTATTGTTGGGGTCAGGCTTATGGGTGTTATAGCCAGCTTCCCCTTGCCAGTGTTTGGTAACTCTTGTGCTGTGTTCACCCCATGTTGGCCAGGAGGTGGTAGCCAGCCTCTGCTCATGCCACATTTCCCCCTGCTATCATGGAGCTTTCCCTCAAGTATACAAGGCAAAGTAAACCCGTAATTTCCTTCCACAAGGTGCTTTTGGCCAGGTGATTTCTACCATCAAGGAGAAGCTGATTGCAACAGATGAGAATGCAACCTACCAGTGAGTTGGAGCCACCCTAAAGGCAGACGGCATCACTATCTCAGGCACATATGGAATCCCTTGGAGATCTTTGTGTGCAACCTCAAGCCATAGCCCCTAAAATTCTTGTTGCACGCTCTCCACCTACTCAATTTTTATTTATTTATTTGAAAGTGACAGAAAGAGGCAGATAGAGAGCAAGAATGGACATGCCAGGGCTTCCAGCCACCGCAAACGAACTCCAGATATATGTGCCCCCTTGTGCATCTGGCTAATGTGGGTCCTGGGGAAACGAGCCTCGAACCGTGATCCTTAGGCTTCACAGGCAAATGCTTAACCTCTAAGCCATCTCTCCAGCCCATCTCCACCTACTCTTTAAAGGCTGTTGGGGATTAATGCATACACCTTTTCAGAACTGAGTGAAAAGCACTCTTGTCCTTCTGCATTAGGCTCCCGAGGCTTTTAAGGAAATATTCACAGCCAACTGGTCCATATAAAGATCTCACTTTTCCATATTCCTATAGGTGTAGTCTTCAGTTCCTGGTTCAGCGTCTACTTCACTTTCATGGTCTGTTACCAGGTGCTTAAAACATGAGACTTTTGATCTCCTCATTGCAACAGGCAGAACAAGTGCTCAGAAGCACTCCTTATGTCTCATGTTATTGGGTTTTTGTGTATGTATATGTGTGCTGTGCGTGTGTTCATATGTGTATGTGTGCAGGTGCATGTGTGTCATGTGTGCAGGTCGATGTGAGGTATTTCCATCGCTATTCACCATACTTATTAAGAGGTCTTACTGAACTCAGTGCTCACCAATTGAGCTAGTCTAGCTAGCCAGCAAACCCCAGTGATTCCCCATCTCTCTACCTTCTAAGTGCTGGGACTACAGATGAACACCATCATGCTCAGCATCTATGTGGGTGCTGGTGATCCAAACTCAGGTCTTCATGCTTGCATGGTTGAGCCACCTCACCAGCCTTGCCTCACATTGAACATATAAACAGATCTAATAGGATTGGAACTGAGTAAGGGCCTTAAAACAAAAAATAGCTTTGCTACCTAGGGAAAGGTCATGGTCCAACATCATGAAAATCTTTTAGCAGGGCATGATGGTACACACCTGTAATCCCAGCATGTGGGAGGCTGAATCAGGACAGCAGGCTTGAAGTCAATATGGGCTACAATAGTGAGGTCCTGCATCTCAACTGCACCCATAAAAAGGACAAGAGATGGGGATGACATATCTACACTGGGAAGATAAGATGTGTGCCTGCTTGTAATGAGGTTAGTAGCAACAAAATCAAGAGTAGTAGTAGTAGAAGCATGTTAATTAGATGCACCATAGTAAATATGAAAACAATCAACTATGAGTTAGAAGTGGTTGCCGCTGAGAGGAAATAAAGAGAGGGAAGGAGACAGCTGTCTCTCCTCCACTTTGTAGAACAGTTGACTTTAAACCCAAGCTTTGCAAACTGTGGCTTGTAGTTTCTTTAATGTTGTGTAGTCCAATATCGACATAAAATTACAAACTGAACTCAGTCACACAAAGCACATTGCAAATATTCAACACTCATTTGGTAGTTCTTTAATGGACATGAATACAGAACATTTTTTCACATCACAACACTATTTTACAAGGTTATGAAAAGAATTTAGTGGTTGCACTTAAGTGAAATAGAAAATTGGTGTGCATCTCATTAGTACTATCTTCTAAAATACTACTCTATATATGTTGCATAGCACTGTGGATTACATTGGAAAAGTTTGAAACACTGTTTTAAAATTATGTGTGGGGCTGGAGATGTGGTTAGTGGTTAAGGTGTTTGTTTGCCTACACAGCCTAAGGACCCAGGTTCAATTCCTCAGTACCCACATAAGCCAGATGCACAAGGTGGTGCATGCATTTGGAGTTCGGTTCCATTAGCTTGAGGCTGTGGTGCATCTATTTCTCTCTCTGAAATAAATATTTTAAAATTATGTGTGCACACCCTTGATTAAAAGTAAAAAATAGGGCTAGAGAGATGGCTTAGCGGTTAACCCATTGCCTGTGAAGCCTAAGGACCCCGGTTTGAGGCTCGATTCCCCAGGACCCACGTTAGCCAGATGCACAACGGGGTGCACGTGTCTGGAGTTCGATTGCAGTGGCTGGAAGCCCTGGCGCGCCCATTCTCTCTCTCTCTGTCGCTCTCAAATAAATAAATAAAAATAAACAAAAAAATTTTAAAAAGTAAAAAATGGGGGGGATGGCTGGGAAGATGGTTCAGCAGTTAAAGCTGCTTGCTTGCAAAGAGTGCTGATCCAGGTTCAATCCCAAGCTGTCCATGTTAAGCCAGATGCAAAAAAAATATGTTCCAAGATTCTGGAGTTAGTTTGTACAGGCAAGAGATTCTGGCATGCATGTGCACACACAGAAAGAGAGAGAGGAAGAAGGGAAGGAGAAAGGGAGGGAGGGAGGGAGGGAGGGAGGGAAGGAGGCAGAGAAAGACAGACATGGAAGTGCTAGACATGCTGCATACCTAGTGGGAGTCTTCTTGTGATAGCATCATCCATAGCCTCATCTTTATGGGAAACTTGGAAGTGAGTGTACCACCTCAATAAAATAAATAAAACTGATCAAGACAGTTATATCACACTATACAAGCTAGGCATGATGAAACTTATGGTCTATCACATTCCCTAGTTCTTCTGTCATTTATCTTTCTTTATTTACAAAGGGAATCTGTTTGGAAATCCAGTCTGATTTTTAAACAGGAAAAGGCCTATAAGGCTAAAAGGCTGTTTGCCTATGGTCCAAACCTCCATCCACAAAATCTTTAGGGATAGGGAAATCCTTAAGGCCCTTGGTAGGCTAATGAAAAATTTAAATACCTGACTAGTTAACATTGTTTGGCTATAATATTATAATAGCTAATATAAGCTATTGCTCTAAACACTTTACACTTTACCTCATTTTAATATAGGATAGATCTTAGTATCAATCAACTCAATTCTTCCAGATGGATAATTGCAGCTCTGGGATGTTAACTGACCAAAGTCATAGAACTAGTGAGTGAGAAGGGAAGAAAATAGAGTATACTAACAGAGCTCTTAAACACCACTTTATAGGTGTATGTCCATAATTCAAAACTTTCTACCTAAAATTAAGTTATTACTTATTAGAACCTATCAAAAATCCATACAACACATTTATGATTTGCCCCACAACTTCAGTGTAACAAATGGTTATATTCTATGAACTTTATTAAAGTAATAGTTTTAGGTTAAAATACTCCAAATTAACGGGTAGTATTGATGTAAGGTAGGTTAACCTTTTAATTTAATGCTATAAACTATATTAAAAATTGTACTTAAGCCATGATGGAGGAATGTTCATCTGAAATATCTCTATCACACCTTCCAAGGCTCAGGGTCCATTGCAGAAGAGGTGGCAGAAAGAATGTAAGAGCAGAAGGAAGGGCAGGACTGCTTACAATGCAATCGACCAGACAGAAATTGGCCTTGATATCCATGACCTCACAGTGCCTAGCATTATCTTCACAGGACCCTCATAATAGGAGGAAAAGATGATTACATCAAAATAAAAGAGAGACTAATGGAGAGAGGGAGGGGATACGATAGAGTGTAGATTTGTGAAGGGGAAAGTGGGGAGGAGAGGGAATTATCATGGTTTATTATCTGTAAGTAAGGAAGCTATCAATAAAAAGGAAAAAAATTTTAAAAAATGTTGTACTTGAAAGTTTGGTTAATATTTAAATGTATAGATTTTATCTAAACACACAAGAAAGTACAAATTGTCTGTATAACATGAGTGGATTTCTTTAATAAGATTCAAGTGCAAACTTAAAAACAAGAACAAAGCTTTTCAAAAATAAACATAAAATCTAAAGAACAATCCTGCAATCGTGCATTTTAATAGAAAGTACAAATATGGATACATAATCTGCAACTACATTCAAGAATTAAAATGTCTGTCTCCAAATCCAAATTACCACACGATCTTTAAACTGTTGTCATCTTGTTGCCTTAGAAACATTGGTCATAAGATACCAGGAAAATAAAGGCAAGGATTACTAATCAATCTACATGATCAAAGAAATAGTACTCTTCCCCACTTCTGACTTTTTGTATCATTCACCTGTACTTTAGTCCTGAAAAGCCATACAATCATATCTCCATTCCTGAAAAAATGAGAATGAATACAAATGCCAAGAAAGCAAGATATTTTCATGTAATCAAAGCAAGTGTTCAACTTAGAAATATACATACTTAGAGCAAATATTAAGTACAACTTTATTTGATGGATGGCTGACATGTAATACTAACTGTGAATGATTTAAACAGGTATAAAAATGTGAGATCAAAATCTTTAGGCTCAAATACTTATGTCACTATGAATATGGAAAGATTTCTTCTTACATAAAATGTATATTTTAGGATGAAAAAAATCAGAAGGCAGTGGCATCTCCCTGGTCCCTTAATAATATTTGGATTTTTACAAAGAATTAGCAGCACCCAACCTTTAAGTGTTAATTATGTGTTTTTAAAGGACCTATTCAACTGACTAGTTGGCAGTGTTCCAGCTTTGAGGAGATGTGGTTGGTGGGGTGCAAGTATCTGAAGGAAGATAGTATGCATGCACATTTAAAAATCACCATTCTAAATGAGGATCACATGTTGGAAAAGTCTAAGAAAATGACCCTTACAGGATAAACAGTGGGCTGGGAGAAGTAGAAGCTAAATAATAGTCTGCTTGACAATAATTACTTTTCACTCACAATGGCAAGTTAAGAGAATGAGAGTACTCATATGTAACTTCAGGGAAAACTTGCCGAGAACTTTATATTGAAGAACACTGAACAGAAACTTTTGCAAAAACCTTCACTCTCACTTATAAGAACCAGATGATTTTTTTCCCTTATTACCACCATATACATAACATTTAAATAGTTTCTTTATAAATATTTTAGAGCACAAAGAATTCATTTTGTTATAGTGGTGGCCCACATCTGTACAATGCAATGTAAGCAACATATATATATATATGTATATATAAAATGATTATGAAAAAGTGCAAAGAATAACAGTATTAAGATTTTTTTACAGTAACTATGGTTCAAGTGTGAATATCTATCAAGAATATATAATTCCAGACTTTAAGTGAAGATTTTAAAAGAAACCCACACTCCATGTTACTGCACAAAACAGTCCCCTTCTCAAGTAACTCTGCCCTTCTCCCAAATCTATTATTTCCAGTTTCTAAACTTTTCACAAACAGGAAAAAGTGGTAAAAATGTTTCTTCCCTTTAACTTCCCAAAACTCATCCAAGATAATTAATCACCCGTAGGTTTGAACAAGATTTTAAGGAAGTCATTCATCATAACCCGCTTTGCTAAAATTAAAGCAAAATGAAAGGCTTTCTGAAATGCAAACTACTGATTACAAGTCAAACCAGCAACAGCAAACAGACAATAAATTAAAATGGTGATTTCAGAGGAGTACATTTTAAAATCAACCTTTGATATGAAAGGTAAATTCAGAGTTGAAATTGCATTCCCAGGCCCATTGTTATAAAAGGGTCCTAATTCCAAATATTTATGAGTGTCAGCTTTTCTAACAGATAAAATGCTCACTATGAAATTTTGATTGACTATTTTTTTTCTCTCTTGGTTTCTGTGTTTTACTTGAACAAATGCAGAAAAGCCATTTTTAGCATTTTTTAAAAAATGTACTTTCCTCTTGAATAATTCAGATAATTACAGTTACTGATTTTTGATGTCAAAGTTTCAAGAGAGCAATTCAATTTCCCTTCACATATACTACTACATATTTTTGGTATGTAAATGTTTTATTCTTGCTTCAGGCACTGTAATTGCTCACAATTTTATAATGATTCTATGTCTAACCTATACAATTATGATCTTAAAATAATTCCTTCTAAGATACTGACTTCATACATTATTTTACAATGCAATTTTCCCTTCAAAACAAATGGTCAGAAGAGAATTCTCAAGCCCTGTAGCACTTTTGCTTTGAGTAGTGTTGATACATATTTTTGTCATGCTCACTATGGAAACTTCTGAGCTAGGAAGACAACAGACACTGAAAGCTGCAAATTTCATCAAACTACATTCTACTCCAACTCCAATTCATTTTGTTCACATTAAATATCTTCTTTATGAAAACAAGTGTATCTTAGGCTAAGTTTTAAAAACAGAATTTCTGCCCTAAAATTAAAAACACAGCTAAAGGGAAATAGCTTTTCAATTTCATCTTCACTAGAACTATGTAAAAACTAGGTTAAAGGATACTCAACAGCTATCTTAATCAGTTTTGGTTTTTTAAACCATATTTTTAGAATGATGTATCATACATTCTAACATCTCAACGAAGGCTTAAATTCAAGAACTGAAACCACTAGGCCACCTCCTGTGTGACTATAAATGAGAAAGCAACATTTTATTTGCCCCCATACATCCGCTCAATGTCCTTGAGATAATGGTTCTTCAATTCCTTCCTTTTCAGTTTGAAAGCATCAGTTACCAAACCAGTTTCAGGGGTCCATGGTTCTGGGCTTAATCGAACTTTGATTGGAATTTCAAATCGCTCCAAGTTCACTGAAATAAGAAAGGAAGGGATGGGTCAGAGAGAGACAATGAAAAAGAGGAAATGAGAGGAGGGAAGAGAGGAGACAGGTAGAGAAAAGCAATTAATAAAAGAGATAATGCAGAATTTATCTAGATGATGCAGGTGATGAGACTAACTTACTTAGGTGTATGTATGGTACAATTTAATTTTCTATTTATCAAGGTATAAAGAAATTGTTTCAGTCACAGAAACAAACACCATACGTTCCTCTTGAGAGGTTTTATACTGTTGTTCCTCAATATAGGTGTATGGGTTTCTTACCTTGTCATGTAAATGCCCCCTGCTCTGGGCAGATTTTCCTGACTACTGGTAGGCAAAAGGGAAGACATTATAAAGTATCAACTACAGGTGGCAGCAAGTCACTTTGAAAGCCATTGGTAGATGTAGATGTCTACACAAACCTAAATTACTTTGCAGTCCTATGATAGGACTTGTATCACCCTCATATTTAAACATAAAGAGACCTAACAGAAAAGTCTAATTTTAGATAGATTTTCTGACCACAATCCAGACTATTTTAGAGTGTCTCTGTACATTTGAAACAAAAAGAGTAATAAGATACATCATTTGTGGCAAAGAATTTTTTTTTATAATTTATACATTTAACTCATCAATAAGTACCCAAATCATACATTTCCCAATCATATGCCATACTCCAAGCACAGTAACATTTTGGGACCCAGTGGGTCCTAGAATCTTTATTGTATTTTCTTTTCTTTTTCTTTCTGTATTTTCTTTTTCTTTCTTTTCTTTTTTTTTAAAAAGTTTTTGACCTGGAACTCATTCTGTAGTCCCAGGCAGGCCTTGAACACACAGTAATCCTCCTGCTTCTGCCTCCTGAGTGTAGTAATTAAAGGCTTATGACACCTGGCTTTATTCAGTTTTCTGCCTGACTGCAATGTAGCTTGATTTTTCCCAGTTAACATTACACAGTTAAATACACAATGATAAGTATTCAAGTAACATTCTTTCATCAGCATTCAGAGAATGACAAGAATGTCAGCAGTGCACCTCCAATGGGCAGCTTATTGGCTGAGATACATTTTGAAATAGTACTGTAACAGAGAAATTGGGGTTCTGTGGTGCTTCCTGGCACCCCAAGCCCTCAGTTCATATCTGCAAACTAACCAAAGAATTGGCAATTTCAGATTTAAGAGAATGATTTTTAGAATACCGTATTTTATTTAGATTTTACAAAGGAGTACAGAAAGGGGAAGGCTGAGAGGCAAGGGGAAATAAAGTGGGGAGAAGAGAAGTTCACCAAGTAGAGCCCAAAAGCCCATGTGGGCCACGTGAAGCTCAGGAGTCCATGTGACCAGATGGATCTGGGAAAAAAGCATGGAAAGAAAATAGAAAAGAAAGTTCAAGGAACTCCTGCCATGTGAGGAGCCCCAAGAGATAAAGAACCCATGCGGAGAGTAAGGGCTAGGGGACCCTCCCACCTGGGCTGAGCCAGTCCAGGCCCAGCTGAGGGAAAAACTCATCCACAGCTGGAAGTCCCCAAGTGATCAAAGAGCGAAAGACTGTCCTCCCCTTGCAAAGGTATTAATATAATAACCTTGGGGTGGTGGGCTGTCTTTTGGCCCAGGTGAACCAGGGGGGCAGCTGGTTGGCTAGGTCTAGGGGCTGTCTCAGGAAGAGATTAGCTTAACTTGACCAACCACAATGTTTAAATCCTACGAAAGGGCTGGAGGCATGGCTTAGCAGTTAAGGCGTTTAATGCCTGCAAAGCCAATGGACCCAGGTTCAATTCCCCAGGACCCACATCAGCCAGATGTACAAGGGGGTACACGCATCTGGAGTTCATTTGCAGTGGGTGGAGGCCATGGCGCGCCCATTCTCTCTATGTCAAATAAATAAATAATAGTTTAAATCCTATGAAAGACCTCCCTCCCAGGAGGGCTCCTGACTGTTTGTGGGAAAAAAAGTTCTTTGGAACTAGGCAAGAGATAAGAAAAACTTTCCTGCCCTTTTTACCTTCAGGGGTCCAGTCACCCTAACTGTACCCCCTTTACTACATTTAAAGAAAACAGATCAGGATTTGTATCAAAGAAAGTTCTATGAATCTGGTGACATTAATATAAAAGTGTATTTAATCAATAATCCTATAAATAACATTATCTAGAAGAAAGCATTACACTACAGTAAATAACTATTCTTTCAAACTGATTGTTTTAATAGATCATTGGTATTTTAATCTTTTCAATGTCCATAGTTCAGAAGTTCTTGAGGGAGGGCTGGAGGGATGGCTTAGTGGTTAAGGCATCTGCCTGCAAAG
Source organism: Dipus sagitta (assembly GCA_036346955.1). Lineage (NCBI taxonomy): Eukaryota > Metazoa > Chordata > Mammalia > Rodentia > Dipodidae > Dipus > Dipus sagitta. Next base: position 98,797,068 of record CM070776.1, read on the forward strand.
CCAAAGGACCCTGGTTCAATTCCCCAGGACTCATGTTAGCCAGATGAACAAGGGGGCGCATGTGTCTGGAGTTTGTTTGCAGTAGCTGGAGGCCCTGGCGCGCCCATTCTCATTCTCTCTCCCCCCCCAAATAAATAAATAAATAAAAATAAAATATTTTTTAAAAAGTTCTTGAGGGAAAATAAAGTTGTGGTTGACAAAACTATTACTACACATTATATTTTAAAACCAAAATGAAATCAATGTTAGTTTAAAAATAAATAGAGGGCTGGAGAGAAAGCTCAGTTGTTAAAGGTGCTTGCCTGCAAAGCCTGAGTTCATTCCCCAGTACCCATATAAAACCAGATGTACAAAGAGGAGCATGCATCTGGAGTTTTTTGCAGTGGGATGAGGCCCTGGTGTGTGTGCCTCCCACCCCATTCCCTCTCTCTCTTTTTCTTTGTATGTATCTCCTTGCCAATAAACAAAAACATTTAAAAGTAAGTAAATAGGAATATAGTAGGTCTATTAGGGAAGCAAGCACATTCATGCATTTCTTTCTATTTTTTTTTTCTTTTTTGGTTTTTCGAGGTAAGGTTTCATTCTAGCCCAGGCTGACCTGGAATTCACTATGGAGTCTCAGGGTGGCCTCGAACTCACGGTGATCCTCCTACCTCTGCCTCCCAAGTGCTGGGATTAAAGGCGTGCGCCAGCACGCCCGGCCTTCATGCATTTCTTATAGGGATATCAGCTACTACATTTTCTCCACCCACCCCCATGTGAAGTAGGGAACAATTTGACATTGAGGAAAAAAAGCCTTTTTAATATACTTTCCTTTTGACTCAGAGATTTCATTTTTATAATTCACAATGAGAAAACAGCCACACACACACACACACACACACACACACACACACACACACACATTGTGTATAAAAGGTCTGTTATATTTGCTTAAAGTGGGGGTATGGTACTGTGGTGGTTTGATTCAGATGTCACCCATAAACTTAGGTGTTCTGAATGCTAGGTTCCCAGCTGATGGATATTTGGGAATTAATGTCTCCTAGAGGGAGTGTATTGTTGGGTGCGGGCTTATGGGTGTTATAGCCAGTTTCCCCATGCCAGTTTTTGTCACACTCTCCTGTTGCTATTGAACACCTTATGTTGGCTAGGGGGTGATGACCACCCTCTGATCATGCCATTGCTTTCCCATTATCGTGGAGCTTCCCCTTGAGCCTGTAAGCCAACATAAATCTCTTTTTCCCAGAAGCTACACTTGGTTGGGTTATTTCTACCAGCAATGTGAACCAGACTGCAACAGGTACTCACCCAAAAAACCCAACAGATTAAATGGATATTGAAATAATCTTTAGCAATTAAAAATTACAATGTATTTCTGCAGTTCCTGATTTAGAAAAACAGTGAGGATGTAGACAGGTGAAGTGGCAAACTTACCACACAGAGATAACTAAAATCAAGAGGACCTTTACTTTCTTCCTTACACATTTCTGTAATAGCCATTTTTTTAAATTATAGCTGACTTATGATTAGGAAATGATTAAATTCATCATTAAAAGAAAAATAATATTTCAATAGTTTCCAATTAAACATGAGGATGTTGGGCATAATGGTGCACAGCTTTAATCCTAGCACTTGGGAGGCTGAGGTGGGAAGACTGCCATGAGTCTGAGGCCAGCCTTGGACTAGAATTCCAGGTCAGCCTGGACTAGAGTGAGACACTACCTCGGAAAAAAACAAAAAAACAAAAAAACAAAGAAGCCAAAGAAACATGAGTAGTACATGGTTTCTGTGCTTTGTGTGCAAAACTAATAGCTTAAAATTATGTCTTCCTCAGGATACAGAGGTAGGAGGCTAGTGTGGTTCACAGAGCAAGTTACAGGGAAGCCAGGAATATGCAGTGAGACTCTGTAATAATCTGCATCACCATCTTCATAAATTTCTTAAAGAAGGCATTATCCACAATGAAGGTATTATCCACAATGGCATAAGAGGAAGGGGCAATGGAAGGGAGAGCTCATTAGAAGTTTATAGGCGACAAAGCGAAAGGGGGCTCGAGAGATGGTGCGGCATTTGAGGGCACTTGCTTGCAAGGCATGACAGCTAGGGTGTGATTCACCAGTGCCCACATAGAGCCAGGTGCCCAGGGCACCTGGCACGTGCATCTGGAGTTTATTTGCAGTGGCTGAAGGCCCTGGTGTGCCCATTATTCCTCCTTCCCCCCTGCTTGCAAATCAATAATACATAAAATATTTATTACAATAAGCAGAAGAATGTTTGGTAACTGACTTAGAGCTGAAAGGGCAAAGAGAACTGCCAACCAAGAAGGACGCTAACAGGAAGCAAGGTAATCTGGTGCTAGAGGCTGGGGCAATGGCCCCTGAGCAGTGTGTGCCTCTGGCAGACAGGGAAGAAGGGCATGATGCTGAAAGCTGGAGATTTGGTCCCCAAGTCCTTTCTCAGTCTGTCTTGCTCTTCTTGTACCAGGCTGGTCACGGATTTATTTAAATATATGTATGTAAATATATATATATATATATGTGTGTGTGTGTGTGTGTGTGTGTGTCTGTGTGTGTCTGTGTGTGTATATATATATAGTTTATTTATTTACGTATTTGAGAGAAAGTGAGTGAGAGGGAGGGGGGACAGATAGAGAGAATGGGTGTTCCAGGGCCTCCAGCCACTGCAAGAGAACTCTAGATGCATGCACCACCTTGTGCATCTGGCTTACATGGCTACTGGGGAGTCAAAGTTAGGTCCTTAGGCTTCACAGGCAAGCACCTTAATGGCTAAGCCATCTTTCTCCAGCCCAGGCTTACGTTTTTGAAATTAAAAACAACGACAACAAAAAAACCCTGAGCTAGAGAGACTCTGGATATAATGACAAGACAAGAGAGGGAGAGAGTAAGAGTAATGACAATGTTAGCCAACAGGCAGGAGATTAGTGACCCTTCATTAGAGAAATAAAGTGATCCAACATAAAAATGACACTAACATCAGAGTAACTTTTCAGTGATGTCCGCAATGCTTTCCAGAGAGTGTACTTTTAAAAATATGTTTATTTCGTTACTTGAGAGACAGTACAAGCCAGGGCCTCTTGCTACTACAAATGAACTCCAGATGCATGTGCCACTTTGTGCATCTGGCTTTACGTGGGTACTGGGAAATTGAACCCAGGGCCATTAGGCTTTGTAAGCAAGCACCTTTAACTGTTTAACTGCTGAGCCATCTCTCTAGCCCAAGAGAGATTGCATTTTTTTAGTAGCTCATTCTTAAATATGTGTTAAATCTGAATGACAGACAAGAATCAACAGACACATGTGGCTATAATCATAAGGCAACAATTCATTGGTTTTCAAACAAGTTCCAAGTTAATTTTGAAAATTAATAGAAACATAGTAGGCCTATTATGGAAATGAGCATTCTTATGCATTAGTAACGGGAATATAAGCCACCACATTTTTTTTGCTAGGGAAATAGGGAGCAATTTGGCAAGGAGGGGTACACCACAAAATGGAGTCCCTTTAAAATCCTCCTTGGAGGAATAAGAAATAACACATTGATTTCATCCATAAAGAACAACAGGGTGTTATTAAAAACAAGGCAATTCAGAATTCAACTTGTAAATTTTAACATTACTGTTACATCTGAAATAAACTTATGTGATGTTCTGGTAAAAAAAAATTAAAAAAAAATAAAAACAAGGCTAGAAACAAATAAATGAAATATTAACATTAATATTCACAGAGTGGAAAATGAAAAAGTTGAGGAACTATTAGGCTATAAAATTAAAAGACAAAGTGAAATTTAAAAAGATAACAGACCATGAAAACAGGTGATCTAAAGTTTATATAAAATTAATCTCAAATACAAAAAGACAGAGAAAGAAATGAGGGAGTGTGGGAAGGAAGCAGGGAGAGAGGGAGAGAGGAGAGTGAGAAAGAGGGCGAGGGAGAAAGATATCAAGCTAGAGTAGGGAGAGACTATGAAAAAACTGCAAAGGTAAATACTTCCCAGAACTGACAGAATCTCTAGACTAGAAGAGCTTGTAATGAATCTATGATAAGTGATTTAAAAAAAAACCTACACGGGGGCTCATCATTATATCATTATGAACTATCACACCAGAAATAGTTCAATATCTCTGAAATCTCAGGTATGAAACAGTTCATGTACAATGAAATGAGAATATGGATAGAACGGGACTTCTGAGCTAAAAACACTTAAGTTAGGAGACAATGGAAGCAAGCTTACAGACCATCAAGGAGAAATGATTTCCAGTCTAGAATTCTACATACACCAAGCTATGTCACAATGCTGAGGATATACTAAAGACATATTTAGACATGTAAAAACATCTCAAAAATTTACCTCCTTTACACTTCTCTCAGAAAACTACAGGAGGATAATACACTACCAAATGAGTGAGTAAAGCAGGAAAAAAAGTGCATGCAATAGAGGAAACAGGATCCAAAACAGAAGAGACCAAATCAATTCTCAGGATGATAGCAAAGGAAGGTCTGGGGTACAAACAGTCTGAGCATCAGTAGAAGGAATGAAGAGCTCTAAGAAAGGAAATATATGGGCAAGCTATACTTTCCTATACCTGATAAAATTTTTATATAAGTTTATCAGAATTTAGAGAAAGAATGAACAAGTAAAGAAAACTAAGCAGAGAGGGGTTAAAATCAGGGGAAAAGTAAAAAAAAAAAATATTGCCCATGATAGGAAACATAACCATGAAACAATATGTAGTTCAGCTATGAATATTTCCAGTCATAATACTATAACCACACATGTAAAGTACAAAGTTGTAAACTGTGAAAGGGAGTTTGTGTTTGGAGGGTGTATAGAAGCTCTGTCACTTTCTGTGGTACATGCACTGCAAAATCTTAAATGAAAAAGACAAGAACAATAAAAAATCATTTTCTGGGACTGGAGAGATGGCTCAGCAGTAAAAGGCATTTGTTTGCAAAACCTGTGTGTCCAGGGTTCAATTCCCAGCCACCCACATAAAGCTGGACGGGCATAAATTTTTAACATCAATAGAACTTGATATGAATACATACACACATGTAAATAAAATTAATATAAACTTTAAACAGTATTTTCCTCAGAAAAATGGAGACATGACAAAGAGCTAATCTTGAAGGGGCCATTCTTGAGAATGAAGAGCAATACAATATGGAGGGTTGCTGACTAGCACAAATCTCTTGATATAGTTTTTAAAACAATATAAATTCATTATTATACTGATAATGAAAATTTAAGTTTTAAGATTATAACTGGCCTACTAGTTGACTTGAGGTACTTTTTCATCTATTTACCTTAAAGGGCAATGTCCAGTTGTTCTGCTAATTTGAAACTGGTGATTGCTCTCTTTCCTGAAGCTGCCTCAGCAGAACTCTGTGCTCCTTTCTTCCAAATATCTTGCGAAACATGCTTTCCACATCTGCCTCTTTCTCCATCCATCCATTCCTTAAATGTTGATGTTGTCCAGGGTGCCACCCACTACCCAGTGTTCTCATGTGACATTCTTCCCCCGAGGTGAGCCCATCTACCTTCATGGCTTCAATTATTCCTAGGTCTATAGTACAATATGGGCTTCTCTCAGAAGGTTTGAGCTAACATACTCAACTGCCTATTGGACATTTCAATGTTAATTATCCAACAGACATGCCAAACTATGCATATCCCAGACTGATCTCATCTCCTCAAATAAGCTGTTTTTAGCTTCAGTATTTTGTGGCTCAGCAGTAGTAATATCTATCTTGTAGTTTGAGCTACAATTCTAGGAGTTACCCTAGGCTCCCTTTGCCTTACCTATATTTTCCAAATAACCATCAAAAGTTACCAATTTTAAGCCAGACGTGGTAGTGCACACCTTTAATCCCAACACTCGGGAGGCAGAGATAGGAGGATCGCCCTGAGTTCGAGGCCACCCTGAGACTACATAATAAATTCCAGGTCAGCCTGAGCTGGAGTGAGACCCTAACTTGAAAAACAACAACAACAAAAAAAGTTACCAATTTTGCTTCCTAAATGTTTCCTGATTCCTAGGTTCAGGCTGTCTCCATTTCTACTTTCAAAGTATCTTCTGCAACTCTTAGGCTGGCCTGTTGCCTCAGTCCCTCACCCCCAAGTACATCTTCACCCAGGCCTCCAGAGCAAATGAAACTAACAAACATGGAAATCTGAGCATATCACTAACCTGATAAAACCTGGCAATGGCTCCCCATTGCCTATAGAATTAAGTCCAAACTTTTGAAAATGGAATGCATACATATTTCTACAGTTTCACTTTGTAATACCAGTAACACCAAATACCTGTTGTTCCCTATATACACCTCCTTTTCAGATAGATTCTCACACTGCTCCTTGGCTTAGAATGCCCTCCTTATGAATCCTTAATAATCTTTAAGAATTAACTTAAGTGACAACTCTATAAGAAAACCTTCCATGACCTCCCATATTGTTAAGGTACTTTCACATGGGACCCCATGTTCATATCTCCATTGCATTGTTTGTTTGTTTTTTGTTGTTGTTGCTTTGTTTTTTTAGGCAGCGTCTCACTCTAGACCAGGCTGATCTGGAATTCACTATGTAGTCTCAGGGTGGCCTTGAACTCACAGGGATCCTCCTACCTCTGCCTCCTGAGTGCTAGGATTAAAAGCGTGCGCCACCACGCCTGGCTTCCACTGCTTTGAAGATTGTCTCTCTTGCTCAACATTGGTTTCTTGAGAACAATAAATAAGTCTAATATATTGCCTGGCATATGGTACATACTCAGATGCTCTTCAACTAGTTATGAATGTACTATCTAAAGCAGTTCATTTTACAGAGCTTGCTCTTAGTTGTGATATTATTTACTAAGAATTATCAGTTTCTCTGTGCAGACCTAGGTGTATGAACATAACATGCCTCTCTAAAGATGGATCGTTAAGCTTAGGCCTCATAACCACATGGCAAGGATATTGTAACAAGCAATAAAAAGTAGGAAAGTTTATTCTGCAACATGACATGTAAGGATCATTTTAACACGGAAATTCATAATTACTGGGAAAAATTTTGAAGTCTAATGCTCAAAGTATTATTAGGTGACCATAGCTAAGTGACTTTTACGGACTTAAACAGCCCACCAAATTTGTACTCACTGGCATTTGCAGCTTCTCGAATTTCTTTCAGTATTTCAGCTTCCATGGCAGGGTTATTGCAGATATCAACCCATGATCCTTCCACTCCCTTCTGCTGGGCCAAAAGGGTCAACCTTTTCTGATTTGGAACCACAAAACTGATCACATAGGACTGGTCACTAAAAAATTCGATAATAAAATAGAAATTGAAACACTGATCAAAACTTTCATAAATTATTCAATGAAATAGTACAGTACAAACAATTCCAATTATGAGTTTATTTGCTAAACTTTCATTAAGGAGTAATAAATCCCTTGACACTGACATAAAGGCAGAAAACAGACTATAAAAATGAACCCAAGGCTAGACAGATGGCTTAGCAGTTAAGGCACTTGCCTGTAAAGCCTAAGGATCCAAGTTTGATTCCCCAGTACCTATGTAAGCCAGATGCACAAGGTGGCACATGCATCTGGAGTTCATTTGCAGTGGCTACAGGACCTGGCATGTCCATTCCCTCTCTCTCTCTCTCTGCCTCTTTCTCTTGTTCTCTTTCAAATAAATATTTTTTTAAAAAATGAGCCCTTATATCTATGACTAAATAGGCTTCAACAAGGATTTGAAAACTACTCAATGAAATAGGGCTGTTTCTTCAACTACTAGTTCTAGGAAAGCCATATATCCTCATGAAAATGATGAAGATGGTCATTTATTTCATAATACATACAAAAATTCACTCAAGTTCAATTCAGTACCTAAACAATTAAATGCTAAAACTAGAAGAAAATCCAGTGGAGAAGCTTCATGACAATGGACATGAGGAATTGTCTTAGACAAAACACTGAAAGCACAGGCAACAAAAGTAAACACCGATAAATGGGACTACATTACAAAGTACTACTTCCATGCTCAATATAACACAATAAACCATGAAAAAACTATCTGTGGGATGGCAGAACTATTTGCAAATCATATGTATATATGCAATAGAGGGTTAATGTATGGAATATATGCAATAACAGCATAAGCAAAGAGTTCAACTAAAGCACAAGTAGCTGGAATTGATGTCCCCTAGAGATGACGTAAATGGTCAACAATTATATGAAAAAAGTGCTTAACAGCACCAGTAATTAGGGACACAAACAAATCAAAACCAAAATGACATCTCCCTCATAATCATCAGGATAAGTACTGTTAAAAAAAAAAAAAAAAAAGCAAATGTTGGAGAGGCAGTCGAGAACTTGGAACACTGGTTTCCTGCTAGTAAATATAGAAAAATGGGAGGGGGAGTAAAAATGGTATGATCATTTTGGGAAAATTACTTGGCCTAACTCTCAGTTGTTCACAATGTTAAATGAAAAAAACTTGTGGCATAGGTAAACACTTAGGAAGATACAGTAGGTATCCATTAAAAAATTACAATGTCTGAGTCACTAACAATGATGTTCAAGCTGTTAAATTCAAGAGCTATCACAAATATATAATTTTTCAACTGTAATAAAAGTCCTACAAGGAGCTTAAAGGAATTTTCCTTATGATCACATGCAATCAAATTCTTTCTTGATTTTCCTGTCACTGTAAGTATATCAAACACAAAACATAACCTTTGAAAGTTACCTTTTGGCAAAAGCACAGATGTTGTCAATAAGTGGACAATTCTTCAGTGCTGCTTCTACTTTTCCCAGAGACACATATTCTCCTGCTTGTAACTTCACCAGATCTTTCTTACGATCTATAAGACATAAAAAATATTTATTCACAATTTGCTTCATTGAGCTATGCACAATTCTGATTTCCCTTGAATCTCATTGTCTTAATTTTTAAAAATATTTTATTATTTTTATTTATTTATTCGAGAGAGAGAGATATAGGGAGAGAGAGAATGGGTGCACCAGGGCCTCCAGCCACGGCAAACAAACTCCAGATGCATGCGCCCCCTTGTGCATCTGGCTAATGTGGGTCCTGGGGAGTCGAACTGAGGTCCTTTGGCTTTGCAGGCAAACGCCTTAACCACTAAGCCATCTCTCCAGCCCTCATTGTCTTAATTTTTATTTCCAAGTATACTTCCTCTAAAATCTTGTTAAATATAATACTTACCAATGTATAGCAGTGAATAAGAATATGTAAAGTACTAACACAGAATCTCGACATGGTGGGCCCATACCTGTAATCCAAGTACTTGAGAGGCTGAGGCAGGATTACCATGAGTTTCACGTCAGCTGGGTTTATATACCAACACCTTGTCTCCCAAAGGAAAAGTACCTAAAATAGTACTGGCTAAAGATTATATACCCTGTACTTGAAACTACTACATCTTATCATAAGCCTACAAATCACAATGAAGGTAATGGAAGGAACAGGACTTAGGAGCATTACATGAGAATGGGAGCTCTGCCTGTACAAGCTGTATAACCTCAGCAGGTCAGTCCACCCCTCTCACCCTCACTTTTACCAAGGATAATGGTGCCTACTTCATGCAGGCACATCACACAGTGTCTTCCATATAAGGTATATTCAACAAATGTTAATTATCATTTTCCAACTTTCATATTACCTGTTTTAAGTGACAGTGCTATAAGAAAGTACTGGCATAGGAGGGCTCAGCTTACTTCAAAACGTTTGTGTGAGTACTTATTTGCCTAGGAGACCACCCCTCAGAACAGCTTTCTATTTTAGTGAAATTAAGAATCAAGGAAGAGAGCTGGGTATGGTGGCACACACCTTTAATCCCAGCACTTTGGAGACAGAGGGAGGAGGATCGCCATGAGTTGGAGGCCACCCTGAGACTACAGAGTGAATTCCAGGTCAGCCTGAGCTGCAGTGAAACCCTACTCGAAAAACCAAAAAGAAAAATAAAAGAATCAAGGAAGAGCCAGTCATAATGGTGCACGCCTGTAATCTTAGCACCTGAGAGGCTAAAACAGGAGGCTTGTGAGTTAAAGGCCAACCTGAGCGATACAGTAAGTTTGAAGCTAGCCTGGATAGCTTACTGAGAATCTGGCTTCCATACACACACACGCACACACACACTCTCTCTCTCTCTCTCTCTCTCTCAATGAAGTCTGCAAAGGATCAGTTAGTGATATAGGCTTGAAGAGATGATAGATAGATATACAGATATACAGATGATAGATAGATAGATAGATAGATAGATAGATAGATAGATAGATAGATAGATGACAGACAGATGACAGAATGAGAATGAATTATGAATGAGAATATCATGGAAATATGGATTACCACTAGCAGGGCGTGGTGGTACATGCTTTTAAACCCAGGACTTGGGAGGCAGAGGTAGGAGGATCGTCATGAGTTGGAGTCCACCCTGAGACTACAGAGTGAATTCCAGGTTAGCATGAGCTGGAGTGAAATCCTACCTCAAAAAACAAAAAACAGGGGCTGGAGAGATGGCTTAGTAGTTAAGTGCTTGCTTGTGAAGCCTAAGGATCCCTGTTTGAGGCTCGATTCCCCAGTACCCACTTTAGCCAGATGCACAAGGTAGCGCATGCATCTGGAGTTCGTTTGCAGTGGCTGGAGGCCCTGGTGCACCCATTCTCTCTGTCTCTCTGCCTATTTCTCTCTGTTGCTCTCAAATAAATAAAAATAAACATAAATTAACAAAAAACAAACAAAAAGATTCCTACTTATAAATCTAGTCATGTTTCTTTAGTATTTTTCCAGCAGAACAAAGTCACAGGTGAAGAATATATTTTTCCAGGAAACCTTTAACTATATTTTATCTGATATTGGAAAGTCCAGCAGTAGATTAAATGAGTTACTAGAGCTATGACTAAATGAACTACATGGTTGGAGGAAGGACTGAGACCCTGGAAGAGCGGTTCTTATCAGTTAATCAGGTTTTAACTTTTGCCTGTTTAAAGTGAAAATAATATTTCCTTTGGAATCACTTTTGGAGTTGCTTTCTGATTATGTATCTAATTCTATAAGTTCAGTATGGGTTATATCAAAGCAACAAACATTGTCAGAAAAACAGACTGGTGTTGAATATTGATAGTATATCATTTTTTAAGTTTCTGGGGCAGTTAGACATAGAAATAGCCATCAGGAAAAAAAAAAAAAAACAAGAATGCATGTTCATTACTGGGTGGGGAAGCAAATTATAGGGAAGGCTTAAAATAGTACATATTACAGTAAATAGTTATGCAGAACCACATGAAATTGGCCAATAAAGACCTCTTCTGAACTACATGTTTTCAGTAAGTAATCTGTTATTTTGCTGTCCATTCTCCCCGCCTCAAATGCTGCTGCTACTAAGATTCAGGCTCCTCTATGAACATTTCCATTTATGAACTCATCAAATCTGAACCACCACCCTGTGAGATTGATGTCATCTCTAGTTCACAGTTGGAAAAGCTCAACCATAAGTAAAATGACTTGCCCAAAGTTGGAACCAGTGGAGCCATCACTCCTATTGATGACTTCATCAGCATTATCTTTAACATTTGTTGAAATGAGAAAGATTAAAGGAAACCACAGAAAAGTAGATGCACTGACCTATGATCTGTAAACATCCATCAGGATGGAATTCTCCAATATCACCAGTACAAAACCACCTTTGTCCATTTTCATCCACAGAATAATCCTCCGCTGTTTTCTCTTCATTTTTAAAATATCCCATGGAGATATTCTGTCCGCCAATTACAATTTCACCTCTTGGGTTTGGTTTATCATGAACCGTATAACCACCTAGAAATCATAAAAAAATGAGTTATCATTCTAAAGGAAAATTTGTCTTCATTAATTCTTAAAGCTCCTTTGTTATTCTTTCTCTTCTGATCAAATTTCCTATCATGTTTATGCGAGAGTATTAGTTTACATTTAGTTAGTTTTACATAAGGACAGTGATAGATTTCAGGAACACAAGAGCAGGCTACAATAATCGCTACTGACAACTAGCCATCTCAAACTTACCCATGACATGAAACTTCACACCTAGGACATAATTAAAGCTTAGGGTTCAAAGAGCTCAAAGCAACACTTAGAGCTATGGTAGGTAAATTAATTACCAACATGTTATCAATGCATTTCAGATTTAGTTCTGTAAGGATGTTTTAATCAAAAAGAACAGAGTAAGTATATGTGAAAGACAACACCATTAAGTGAGAGAGAAAGGGAAGCTATGGGGCAGGGAGTGGTAACTTATGAATTTTGCCCGTGGTCAGTCAGTTATTTTCTAGTAGTTACTGTCAAATCTTTCTGACATGGCTAGGTTATGACGCAGTTGTTTATTTAATAATCCACTTACTAAAACCAATTTATGCTTAGGATCATTTACTGTGTTCATCATAATAAGACTGATAAACTTTGGTCTCCACTTCATGTATAGAATGGATTATCACCAATGTCTGTGTAGCAGAGATTTACAGTGAGTGACTTGCCTTTACAAGAACTGTACTGTAGAAATTCTACTACACACGTAGCTAGACAGAAGAGTCTCAACTAAGAGCAGCTTTGTTAGGTTCAAGATCTAAAATCTTGGCATGCATATGTACATAATCAGTCTACCCTCTAAAAATGTGGGGTTTCTCTTTCAGCCCCAGCATCCTCTCTAGCAAAGTTGAGCTTCAAAGGTTCCTCATCTCTTCCAAAACCCAGGGAAAGCCCCACTCAGAATATTTTTCCACTTCACTATTATTCCTAAAGAATAATGGCTATAATCCAGGCTTTCTCAGGGAAATAAGCACTAGCAAAGAATTCCTTGCTACCTTGGAAGAACAAAACTTTTAAGAGAAATGGAAGTCTTAACTTTGTAATAAATGATAATATATTTGACAACCATAAAAAATTCTAAATAAAAGATCAGCAGCTTGGAAACAAACCCAAGATGAAACAAGTCTTGCTGCTTGCGTCTGCAGTATACACAGAGCCACTAGAGCCTGTCCTGAAATGCTTACCTTCCTGCCAGTCTTTCAGCTTAATTTCACAGCAGATAAGAGGAGCTCCAACTCTTCCAGTAGTATAGTCAGTAACTACAGAAGAAAAAGCAATAAAATATTAGCACATTACATTTCAAATGTTGGAATTGAAACCATGAATATTGCATTTAGTACCTGAGTCTGAAAGATGATCAAATTAGAGGCCATACTGAGGAGTATAATGTGTCATAATTTTTCAATGTTTTGACTCCATTTATTTTCTGAAATTTTGCTTTTCAGAATTGTATTTTAGAAAAGTATATATACAAATTTCTGCTAGAGAAGGAAGACTAGCTTTAACATTATCTATCTAGGATTCTGATAAAATAGAATTCAATGAGAATTCCAGCTGTATTACTTTGTATCTTGGACAAGTCACTAAACTTTTCTAAGCCTCCATTTCTTCATATATTAAATGAAGATAGTAACAGAATATATCTACTTCATATAGATATATGCTATAAAGATTTAATGAGATGGCATATGGACAGTGCTTAACACTTCTTGCCCCCAAAATGTTCAATAAACGTCAGCCATTGTTATCAAACATTACAATGATGATATTATCCCTTTGTGATTTACATGTTCATACCAAACTAATTATGTGCCTAGCACTGTATTAAACATTGTGAAAAAAATACAATTAAAGGACAGTAAAATTTTACCTTCAGTGATATTATCTTATCAACACACTACCTGGGGAGAAATGTATACAAAAGAACATGGAAAGTATTCAGACATTCCATTGAATGATACAAATGATAAGCATGTTTAGAAGACAGGTTTGAGTAGTGGAGCTGGAACAAAGGGCTCAGTCTTACAGATGGCCTAAAAAAGCTGTTATAAACAATGACTTTAGCTTTTGTGATGAAACTTCAATTTGAAAATAACAAACTATGTTAGCCACAGATAGCCATGAGATTAATCATGGGATCTTGAGCCATCTCAAAAAAAAAAAAAAAGACAAAGAGTTAGATATAAGCTGTGTCTGGGAAGACCTGTCCCCTGAAGTTCAGAATATCCCCCTGTTTTGGTTAAATGTCCTTGAGGCCACCAATAGGTTGTTCCCATGAAGATGTGGGGCAAGTTCTCAAACAATGTGCACTAACATAGGGTCTGCACCCCCAAAGAACCCAAATTCATTACAATATCATTTATACTGTAGTTTGTGTTCCTTTTTTTTTTTTTTTCGAAAAACTAAAAAGTTTTTCTAAAGGAAAGATACTCTAAAAGGGAAATCCAGTTCACAATGATATGGGAGGAAAACAAAGGGTCAACTTATGCCATGAACATGTCACCTACCTCAGAAAGTCCTAAAACCTTTAAAATCCATCATGCAGAGCTCCATGGAATGTTCTGCCTAACATACACTTCTGATTTTCTTGCTTTGCTTTGATAAATCAGCTTTTGCTTAAACTGTCTCCTCACTGAATTATTTGCTTTAAGAAGAACTGAGTGATCTCTATAATGAGCCCACTAATATGTTAGAACAATACATAACACAGCAGCTGGGAAAAAATTTTGATAAAAGAGTTTGGCACTAGAGAATGGCTATAGCAGGTTAAAAAATGAGCATTCCAAGACAAATAAGGGAAGAACAGTGGAGAGAAGATGTAAGGAGGGGAGGGCAGAAGAGAGGAGAAGAAAGCAGAGGAGAGGAGAAAAGAGACCAAACAGTCTCATTGGGAGGAGGAGAGATATAATTGGTTTGCCCAGAGAAAAAAAGACAGGTGTGTAATATGTGGAAGATAATAATGGATAGGTGCAAGAGTGTCACATTAAAGACATCTTGAACGGTATGTAAAGATGTGTTTAGATTGTATACACCATGTGTCAAACAGTGGGCAGGGCATATATGTCTAATAGAAGATACAGCACAGGCAGACCCAGCTAGGAAAAGCTGTTGCAAATGAGCAGTTGATGACAACTTTAGTGCAAGCGCTTGTGCACACACACACACACAAATCTGATGAGGCAATGGTGAGACAGTCTGAAACACAGGTATAGATTTTGAAAATGTAGAATTTAAAATGACACTGAGATCAAAATTCCGTGGTGTTTCTCAACCTGGCATGTTTTTGTCAGGGGATATGTGGCAATGTTTGGCAATAAATTTTACTGTCCCAGCTAAGGTGAGCAAGTTACTACTAGTGTTCAACTGCTAAACATCCTTCAATGCACAAGGTAACACTCAACAACAAAGGATTATGAGGTTCACAATGTGAACAGTGTCAAGGTTGGGATATTTTGCCTTAAAGGTAAGTACCCTGAAGATAAGAAAAAGTGCAAAAGAAATCAAGATAGGAATGAGTATTTGAGAAGGATATAAAAGTGATACTCGAAGAATGTTATAATCCAAAGAAGCAATTAGAGTTGCAAAATTAAAAAACAAAATAAAGTTCCATATGATACTCTAGAGTAAGCCTTCATAAAATTGGGCTGGAGAGATGGCTTATTCATTAAGGCATTTGCCTGCAAAGCCAAAGGACCTTGGTTCAATTCCCCAGGACCCATGTAAGCCAGATGCACAAGGTGGTGCATGCATCTGGAGTTCATTTGCAGAGGCCTTGGCGTGCTCATTCTCTCTCTCTCTCCCCGCCGCTCTCTCTCTCGTGTCTGCCTCTTTCCTTCCCACTCTCTCCAATAAATAAATAAAATAAAAAAAATATATAAGCCGGGCATGGTGGCCCACGCCTTTAATTCCAGCACTCAGGAGGCAGAGGTAGGAGGATCACCATGAATTCGAGGCCATCCTGAGACTAAAGAGTGAATTCCAGGTCAGCCTGGGTTAGAGTGAGATCCTACCTTGAAAGCTAAAATAATAGTAATAATAATTACAATAAATAATAAATAAAACTGACTATGTAGATTTATAAATCTGATGGTACTTTAAAAGTTATTATAAAATAATCCTCGTTTGCAAAGGTAAAGCAAATTGTTTCATTAGTAGTGTTAATACATCATCAATGTTTACCTTCAGTAACTGTCCCAGCACCACATGATTCTGTCAGTCCATAGCCCTGGCCAATGGGGCAGCAGAAGCAGACATTCATGAATCGGTGTGTCTGAGGGGAGAGTGGAGCCCCGCCAGACAGCATCATACGGACATTTCCTCCCAGCAGAGCCTTCACCTTTTTAAACAGCAACCTTGACAAAATGGAAAATAAGTGCTTTTCATATATGCATAAATTATTTTGGGTTCCAGGCTAAATTATAAACTCAGGAGAAAAAAATCTCTCTACTTTGGTTGAACATATACATTTCAGAATCATGGAGGTAAGGAGAGATTAATAAAATGACAGCAAGTAGCACCTTGAAAATATGTCAGAAAAATGCTTAGCCCAACCCCAAAACCCAGATATGCAGTATGGGGACATGTTCTGGCACATGCTAACTGGGAGAAAAACAGATGCCAAGGGAAAACAATGGAAAGGTTTGTTTGGAACATTTAGTCAACTGTCTTTTGTCCCTTCTAATGAAAACTATGCCCCACCTCTGTCCCCCAGCATTTTATTTATAATAACTTATATTCATATTCATTAGCTTATTTTACAAACAAAATAAATAAGAAACCTTTATGCCAAATAATTTTGAAGATCACTTTTCTATTCATAACTGACACTTTTTAAACTCAAATGTCTTAATTCAAAAGTCTCTTTTGATTTTCTTCAGGAGATCCAATTTCACAATTAAATACTCACTTCATTATTAAAATGTGTTAAATTGTCTTTTGCCTATTGTATAAACAATAGGACTTAGACAGAAGGATCTATTCAGTCTTATAATCATAAGGATATTATCTAAACTAAATTAACTTTCCATTTACTTAATCATTTTCAGATTTAAAAGCACACAAAAAATTTATGAGCAAAGTGGCACATGCCCATAGTGCCAGCTACTTGGGAAGCCAAGGCAGGAGGATTACTTGTGCCCAGTAATTTGAGGACATATAAAGACCTGATATAATACAACACAATACAAAACAGGTTTAAATTACAGGGCCTATAAGATGTACTCACAGATTGCAAAGAGGTGCATCATATCCCTTTTTGATCTGTTCCAATTTGTAATCATACCCTATTTTGAATAGAGTTTTCTGAATATAATTCATCTCTTGAACTTTGCTCATAACATTCTTATAAATTCTATCCATAATTTCCTAAAAGGCAAGCAAAATATTCAATAATAGGAAAAGAATTATACCAACATGAAAATAGTCTTTAATTGATGACATCTTTTTTTTCTTATAATATTTTAGGTAGGTGTATAGGATAATGGACATACTTATTTTCTTCATTACAGTATTAATTTTTTCAACATTGCTTGTTCACTATTTTAAGAAAACTAAAGATAATACATACATGTTATACATATATATTAAAATAGCATTGTATCCTTAAACATCTGTAATGATTTCTCAATCTAATACAAAATAAAATTTTAATTATAGAAACTGAGGATGAGTATAGGAGTTACTTCAGTTCTGTATACTAAACTCTTCTACAATTTAAGAAATGCTAACTAGGGCTAGAGAAATGGCTCAACAGTTAAGGCACTTGCCTACAAAGCCTGATGGCCTGGGATAGATTCCCCAGTACCCACATATAGTCAGATGCACAAAGTGGTGCACATGTCTGCAATCTGTTTGCAGTGGCTAGAGGCTGTGGCATGCCCATTCTCTCCCTCTCTCTTTCTTTCTCTGTGTGTGTATGTGTTTCTACTTGAAAATAAATGAATAAAAGTGAAAAATATTAAAAAGAAATGCTAACTACAATACAGAGAATGCATGTAGTGCTCACACAGAATTTTAAGAAAATATAATTTCAAATAACTTTACTTATTTTCAGATAGTACCAAAAGATCCAATTATGTTGAATCTAATCTTGATACTTCAGTAATAATAACTGGGACTCTTAGAACATGGCACAGGGTATCATGATTTTTTAAACATTTTAGTAACAACCTCTCTTTATATATATACAATATATGATGATCATGATCCCCTCCCCCAAACCCTCCTTTGTCTCCACTGCCCCTCCACTGAATCCCTTCTTTCCAGCTAGACTCTGTTCTGTTTTGATGTCATCATTTTCCCTCCTATTATGGAGATATTGTGTAGGTAGTGTCAGCTACTGTGATTGTGAAAGTTTTTGGAAGTAGGGTCTCACTTTAGCCCAGGCTGGCCTCCAATTCATGATGGTCCAACCTCAGCTTCCTGAGTGCTGGGGTTATAGGCATGATCCATGATACCTGGCTTAGTGTTAGAATTGTTTTTAAATCTTACATCCTTGCAATTTAGGCATTAATGTTCCATTTTCATTGGAGGAAAGGCAGGGGGAAAAAAAGAATAAAATTTTTACTGATAGCTACTTGACAAATTAGAGATAGGACAAGGTTTGGGATATATTGACCCACAGGCTAATATGTACCATGCAAACCATAAACAGCACAATCAGTAATTGTACTTTCTTAAAATTAGCACAAATTATTACATAAATCACAACTGCTTATACTCCCTACTTCTAAATAATGAGGTATCAATCACCAGTATTAATGAAGGGGTGCTATAAAGTGATTAAGTTTATAGATGGCTTTCAATATTAGAATACAATCCACTTGCAATCAAGGTATACAGAACTATCCCTTACAAAAGCAACAACCAAAGCCGGGCGTGGTGGCGCACGCCTTTAATCCCAGCACTCGGGAGGCAGAGGTAGGAGGACTGCCGTGAGTTCGAGGCCACCCTGAGACTCCATAGTGAATTCCAGGTCAGCCTGGGCTAGAGTGAGACCCTACCTCGAAAAACCAAAAAAAAAAGCAACAACCATATTCAATAAATCACAATTGAATCTCTAAAACGTTCATCAAGATTTGTGACTGAGATATACCAATATTACCATAGAGGGACTTCAATATCTTACAGCTTCTCCCTTTCTTAAGAAGCTCTACACAGATAAGTAAATGCAAAGAAGTGAGACAGCTGTGTGAGAATCACTTCCACTTCTTCCTTACCTCTGGCATGGAAAGGAATCAGTGAGAAAAGAATACAACACAGTTGCAACAAGCTGCCAGTTTAGAGTTAATCAAATTACTCTATCTTAAGTTAACATTATTCAATGTCAATTTAGTTAATGTTAATAACAAGTAGTGACTTATTTTGAATTCTCACATTGTGACTATTAGTAGTACTAAACTTATTTTGGCTCCTAGGAAAGTAACAAAGGCAGAAAGTAACCTATCAAAACAATTCCCAATAAAGAAATTCTTTATTGTAAAAAGAGACCATTTAGCCCAGTGTAGTGGTGCACGCCTTTAATGCCAGCACTCGGGAGGCAGAGGTAGGAGGATCACCGTGAGTTCAAGGCCACCCTGAAACTACATAATGAATTCCAGATCAGCCTGGGCCAGAGTGAGACCCTACCTCGAAAAATTAAAAAAATAGAAGAGACTATTTGAAGAACCACAAGGAGCTCAGGAGGGAGAAGTAGGACAGCCTGGGAATACAGAATGAATTCCAGGTCAGCCTAGGTTAGAATGAGTCCCTATTTCACAAAAACCAAACCATATCCCCCTCAAAAAAAGATTTAAGGAAAGCAGCAAGGTTTAATGAGACACCATTGAATTAAAACTCAGAACACTATTTACTCTCTAGGCTTGAAGAAGAAAGAGGAAATTAGGACTGGAATGTGAATAAGGACTATAGCAATATGAAAAAGATCTGGTTCGAGCCAATAGGAGAGACTTCTGAACTCTTCACAATGTGGCGATGAAACACAGAGAACACATACACCTCTCCAAGCTTCCTAGCCTCTAATATTTAAAGAATGCCCCCAACTACCTGAATCCAAAATGTGATGATTCATCTCTTCAACTTGATTACATTGAGGGATACCTGGGAGATTAGTGAAGCACACCTCTAGGTGTAACTGTGACAGCATTTCCAGAGATCATTCGGTCATGAGGGCTTCAAACTAAGCAATAGTTTAATTCATTATTTAATTCAAAATTGGAGTACATCATTGGGAATTAGTGGAACTATGAATGGTGGGACCTGGTTAGAAAAAGTAGGTCACCTACGTGTATCCTTGGAAGCTATATCTTCCCCGGTTGCCTTCCTGACTGCCATGAGATGAACAGTTTTCCAATGACACATCCTTGTGCCATGATGTCCTGCCTTGCCACAGGCCCAGAAACACTGAACCAGCTGCCCACAGACTAAAATCTCGGAAACTGGGAGCAAAAATAAAATCATCTTTTGAATTATTTCTCTCAGGCATTAGGCCAGTGAGGCAAGTCTGACTAACACACAAGGTAAGAAGTCTTATTGAGCCATCCATAGAAGTCAGCCTCCTAAGATACATATAGGGCAGGAAAGAATGGACAATTAGACCATAAATGGCCTATATGCTACCTCTGCTTGGTCCTTCAGACCTAAAAGCCAAATTATTTCCTGGTCACCTTGGCCCTTTCCCTTCCCTGTGTTTTCTGATACAGTTTATTAGTCCCATACCTTGGGTAATAAAGTGAGTTTGTTGTTCCCACCAAAAAAAAAAAAAAAATCAATCCTTAACAGTCATTAGTTTCTATTTTTGACAGTCATTGTCTTTGAAATTCAACAAGTAGAATCCAAATTTTGATTCTACCACCTCTAAGCTTTAACGTTAGGTAAGTTTCCTTTTTTATGAAATGGAGATAAAAAGGTCCACCCAGCAAATAGACAACATAGCATGAATTATTTCCTGCCTTTTAATGTCAGAGACCTTCTCATTTAAGTATGAAAACATACTGAAGCCTACAGTTCCTCTAAATAGAAGGCCCAAATCTCCACTGATCTATTCCAGTTTTTTTTGGTTTCTGGCTGATTTTGTAATCAGTAGCTATTAGGACCATAGAATATTTTACATCATCAAAGCTTAGAAAAATTTAGATGGAACATTTTTCATCTATTCTAAGACTTTCCATGTACAAAAGTAATTTTGTGAGGAATGCTGGGTGATGATTAAATGTCTGATTGCTACAATAAAAGCAGCAGTGATATGCTGCTTCTCTATGGCTTCCCAAGTGCAAAAGTACTAGAACATATTAGATTATAGAAATTTGAAACACTGCATTAAATGTTTCAAGATTCATCACTGCAAGGCTATACAAATGTAATAATCTATGTGTGTGAGGCAGTATTTCATGTAAGGATTTGGCATATCTAGAATTAAACTTACTTCCTTTAGGATCTCTTTTTTTTTTAGTTTTATTAGCTTACAAAGAATTAAGTTTTGCCAAGCGCAATTGTACATGTCTTTAATCTCAGCACTCGGAAGGCAGAGATAAGAGGATCACCATGAGTTCAAGGCCACCCTGAGACTACATAGTGAATTCCAGGTCAGCCTTGGCTATAGCGAGACCCTACCTCAAAAAAACAAACAAACAAAAAAAAGAATTAAGTTTCATTATGGCTTTTCAAATATAATTTGTTTTTGTTTTTTCCCTCCACCATTCTCTCTCCTCCTCCTTCCCACCTTTGTGCCCTCTTCCTCTCTATTAGCCTCCTTTTTACTTTCCTGTCACATATGTCCTTTTACCCATGCTCTCACCTATTGTTCTCCTTTCATGATCTCCTATCTCGTTTCATAGCCTATAACCCTCTGGGATCCCCTTATATGCACACATACAAACATTAAAAGTAAGGCTCTACATATGAGAGAGAATATGTGATTTTTGTATTTCTGATATCGAGTCATCTCACTTTACGTAATACTTTCTAGATTCATCCATTTCCCCACAAATTTCATAATTTCCCTTTTCTTTACAATTGTCTCCATTGTGTGTGTGTGACATTTTTATTATCCATTCTTCTATTAATAGACATTTACGTTGGCTCCATTTCCTTGCTATTGTAAAGAATACAGAAATAAACAGTTGTACAAGCATCTCTATAGTAGGATACAGAGCCCAGGAGTGGTACAGCTAGGTCACATGGTAGTTCAATTTTGAGCTTTTTGAGAATCCTCCATACTGATTTCGATTGTGGCTGTACCAGGTTACACTCCTACCATGAGTGAGTAAGGAGTCTTATTTTCCCACATCCTCCTCAGCATTTGTCTTTTGTTCTCTTTCAAACTGGCAGTTTTCCTTAATACAATTAAGAGCTGGAGAGAAGGTGAGATAAAAAGCTATCTCCATGTAACACAGAAAATGAGAAGAACTGCATCTCAGACTGAGCAATGTCACTAACCAGCTCTATAATCTTGGTTATGGCTTTCTAAGATGGCCTATAGCTTCCTTATCTTTTTAATTAAGAGATTAAACACTATGATCTTTATGGTATATTTGACTTTAAGTTTTATGAGCACATCTCACTCTAAGTACTTCGAATGAGCTCATCTTCGACACCTAATTTTTCCGCATCATCAAATACTCACAGGCACACATTTCAGAAGCCTGTCATGTCATCTTCGTTAATTTATCAGTGATTTTAAGGAACACATCTGCCATGATTTCAACAAAGAAAAAATATTTTTAAATGTACAGATACCTTTAAAAAGATTACTTCCCAAAAAGTAGAAGGGCAGGAAAGACAATGCAAAATTGACCCTCTTCTGTTCATATTCACATTCATACTGTGTACTCACCGGAACAGCAGCCATAAGTGTGGGTTTCAGTACACTACAATCTCCCTTGCTTCCCTTCTTAATTTTGCTGGACTATATTAACAAAAAAATAAATATGATCAGGAAACCTTAGCAAAATAAAATGGTGTCATTCAAGTATTAAGAATAAAGATAAAATTTACACATGGTATTTAATCTTTTGTTGTTAATACATATTGTGAGTCTAAAGCATAGGTGTGTTCATAGTTTGTCCTGTACATTGTGGCTTCTAGCACATCATAGCCTTCCTGAGAAATTTCAATACAGGATAATAACAGAATGGGGCATTTTAGTGAGTTGAAGATTCTTATAATAATATATCATCAAATACAGCAAGATTATACCTTCAAAAACAAAGCTCTATCAAAGTAGTCAATAGTAAATCAAAATTGAAAGTTTTTAAATTGCTTAATCAGTAGACAAAGAAATATTACAAAGTCACCACTATGTGTGTCAACTAACATCATACAGAAGGCATAATTTAATTATATTCTGGTTGACAGTATAGGGAAGACAATTCCAGTGGTCACATGGTGATGTGTACATATATACATAAATGTGTACACTTTCCTTCTTTCACATATAAATAACAATTGGGATTTCAAATGTCAGGTCAATGGGGTAAGAAATTGGTAAAGCTATCCACTAAAAAGGCAGATAAAATAAAAATTTCTAGTAAGGCAATTCATTAGTCTATAAATTTAGAGCATCATGGGTTAGCCAGGCTAATATAGGGAAAATGAGTATTAGTTCTTAAGAAGCAATGAAAGTCATAAAAAGCACCAACTTGGTCATGGAGAAGGTTCTGCTAAATAGAACTTGATTGTTTTTTCCCCTGCTTTTCTTTTCTTTAAAAAAAATATATTTAATTTATTTATTTGAGAGAGAGAGAGAGAGAGAGAGAGAGAGAGAGAATGGGCACACCAGGGCCACCAGCCACTGCAAATGAACTCCAAACACATGTGCCCCCTTGGCTTACATGGGTCCTGGAGAATAGAACCAGGATCCTTTGGCTTTGCAGGCAAATGCCTTAACTACTAAGCCATCTCTCCAGCTCCTCCCCTACTTTTCTTTAGCATGGAAAGATAACATATCTCCTTGTATTTTATGTACTTAATAGTGTGTATGTCTCTCTCTGTGTGTGTGCATGTATATATTTGTGTGTGTGTGTGTGTGTGTGTGTGTGTATATATATATATATATATATATATATATATATATATATATGAACCTATACATATATGTGTATGTGTAGGAGGGCTGCAATGTAGACATAAAATGTACTCTCAAGTCCTCTAAGTAGGAACTGCCCTGTGCATGTTACTGAGCAGGTTTGACTATATAGAGCAGATCCAGAGTAGCAAGAGAAACAAAGAGCCCCAAACTGTGTTATTATTCTTAGTAAGACAGTTAAGTGACCTTTATTCAAAATGTGTGGAATAAAAAGTGTCTCAGACAATGGGCTTGTTTTTCAGGTTCTGGAATGTTTTCAACTAGGAATATTTTCAACTACCTAATGACATATCCTGGAATAGGACCCAAGTCTAGATGTAAAATTCATTTATGTCTCCTATACACTGATTCGCATAGCATGAATTTTGCACAATACTTCAGGGTTTTGACAACTAGTTGTCACATGAGGTAATATGCAATTTTCCATTTGTGCCATTATTTTAGTGTTCAAGAAGTTTTGAATTTTGGAGCATTTTGAATTCCAGTTTTTTGCTTAGGAATTCTCAATCTGTATTGACAGTTCTTTGGCTTTATGATCATATTAACCCTGGTATTACAATATCACTATCATCTGCTATCTTCAAGTGTGGTGCCTCTATTCTCTGGTGTTTGTTCTGACTTCCAATTTGAGAATGATTCCTGAGCTTTTTTTTTTTTTTTTTTTTTTTTTGGTTTTTCGAGGTAGGGTCTCACTCTAGCCCAGGCTGACCTGGAATTCACTATGTAGTCTCAGGGTGGCCTCGAACTCACGGGGATCCTCCTACCTCTGCCTCCCTAGTGCTGGGATTAAAGGCGTGCACCACCACGCCCGGCTGATTCCTGAGCTTTTTTGATTGTTAATAAGCTTTAGATTTTATAGTAAGGTTCACTTTACAAGTAGATGTAGGGTTGGAGAGATGACTTAGCGGTTAAGGCACTTGCCTGTGAAGTTTAAGGACCCAGGTTCAATTCCCCAGGACCCAGGGAAGCCAGATGCACAACATGGCACACAGGTCTGGAGTTCATTTGCAGTGGCTACAGGCCCTGGTGTGCCTATTCTCTCTCTTTCTCTCAAATAAATAAATAAAATATTTAAAAGTAGATATTATCTAGAGCAGTATTTAAGGCACTTGCCTGCAAAGCCTAAGGACCCAGGTACAATTCCACAGTACCCATGTAAAGCCAGATACACAAAGTAGCACATGCATGTGGAGTCCATTTGCAGTGGCTGGAGGCTCTGGCATGCCCATTCTCTCTGTCTGTCTTTCTTCACTCTCTATCTGCTTGCAAATAAGTAAATATTTTTTAAATTTTTCATTAAAAAGTAGATTTGAACTAGTGCTTAGCCCAATAGACATCGAGAATTACGTCAGACCAGCAACAGATTCCAATAACCCAGTCCCTCTGTCCCCACAGAGTCTATTGTTCTCAGAAAGGCAGTGGAGAAAAAAAAAATCACAGCCAAAATTTACAGAATTTTTTTCACATTTTTGTATCTCAGAACATAATAAAATGCCCATTGTATTGCTTCAATACATAATCATCATGGGTTTTTCTCAAAACTTGTTTAACAAGCTATGTCCCAGCTTAATCTATGGTCTACTTTGACTTTATTAGACCAAGTTCTATTTATTAGTTTATCTGATAGGTTACTTATCTTCTTCTTTATTATGCTAGCATATTTTAAATGGAAACTTAGGGCTAAGTGACACACATAGACACAGCAGCATACATTCCATATTGGTTGTCATAGGTCTAGAGAAAATTTAGAAGGAAATTGGGTTAAAATTGTATCTCTTCCAAAAGAGGAAGCTAATGGCTCCTAAATAAACTACAAAAAGTTTCAGTGTGTCTACTATAACTATCCAGTGGGAAAATAACCACAGAAAGATAAAATTAATTATTAATTTCAAAATAAGTAAAGCAAAGCCAGCAATCAGGTTATATATACATACAAACATACTGCTCATGAAAACGCTATTTGATATAATAGAGAAAGCTTTAAGTTAAATAAAATACCTCACATTTAGTAATGAGCTAAGCAATGTACCTTATTATGATCAAGAACAATGAAAAGGTAGTCACCTGGTCAGAGAGGGTAAGTGGAGAAGAATATCCAATCCTACAGCCATAGGTAAAGCAAGATATCTCTGCTGTCAATTCTAGCACATGAGCCAAAGGTAAGTAACCAATATATGTGTCCTTTGGTCTAAAACCAAGTAAGAGAAACATATAAGACATTCTTGCAAAGACATTTTAAATCAGGCACATCAATGAACTTACTAGTTAAATACAAAAGAGTTTATAAAGTGTTGAACATGAACTCTGTATGCCTGAGCATAAAGCTATGATTCTCTCTTACCCTAGTCCAGGTATTCTTTCACACTGGCCTGTCATGCCAGCTATCAAATTGCTATGATGCATCATCACTCCCTTAGGCCGCCCAGTAGAACCGCTGGTGTACATGACAATGGCCATGTCTGAAGGTGTTGGTCTATTCGGAGGAATGCTTGCTAAATGAACAAATGAGAAAGCATCACATTTTCTTCAGTTCAAGAGTTAAGTTACTTGACAGTAAGATGATCTGATTTTATATAATGTTATAGATTTTAACAAAAATACTCTATTGATGATCAATGTGACATGGTTACCAAATTACTGTTAAATGCAACGAGAATTTCCAATTCAATTTGGCCCATTTTCTACAGGTTTACCACCTCTTCATAGTGCTATGTACAAAGCAGTGTTTGGGAAAGATATCTAAGGCTTCAGAAAAATCAAGAGGAGATCTTCTGTTTTCTCATCTCTAAAATGTGTCACCTAAATTGGACTTCAGTTCTTATGCAGTGGTAGGTATCACAATTACCTATATAACTTGAACAAAACAGTATTTATGACCACCTTTCTGAAAATTCAGATTTGGTATCTGGGATGGAACAAAGCTTTACATATGTGACTCTCATACAGATCTTTCATTGAAAACTACTGGGCTTGATCTCAAAGTTGACTCCAACTCTAACACTCTATGGTACTAACTTTTAAATATCACACTGGAGCTTCACTTTTAAGACAGTATTATCATGATAACCCAGTAACCTCATGGCCAAGAATACACAGATAGCAATATATTATTATCAGTTTAATAAGATTAAAATTTAAAACATATTTACAAAATGCATTACATTTTATTTATACATACCTATTACAGTAAAAGAAAATTAAATTAAGATATGCCAGTGGGGTGACCAAAGTCAATGGCATATATTTCAATAGGCTAAATGAAAGGATTATTAAAGCTATCCACAGTCATTGTTAGAAATTAAGTAAACAGGCTCCTCTGAGGATTAATTTTCTCTGAGAGTTAATTGTAGCAGCAGCAATAGATATGTTATGTTGTTCTTGGTCAGGGCACACCAAGTAACCCTTCCCATCAGCATGCAAAAAAGCATCACCATTGTGATAAAAACTGACTGGTTAAATGCCACAAAATATATACACATTACTGTGTTGTGATATATCATGGCACATCATAACCATAATTCTTTACTCAAGCAGATCAGTACCACAAAATATATAGATCCTGCATAGCCAAGAGATGCATGGGGTGAGATATATGGCTTGTCATGTAAGTGCTCAAACAAAATTACCAGGAAAAATAGATATCGTCTAGTGTGACAGAGTGACATCAGAATTGGTAATATACCGTACTGATCAGAATTTTCAGTCAAGTATGCATTAATAGTGCAGGGTCATCCTAGGGAGAAACATTTCTCCATGGTCATTTGTATTTCTGCACATCTTATAAGCAGAGGCAATGATTTGTCTTGGACTCTCTTTTCTAAGGGCATTCTCTCTCTCTCTCTCTCTCTCTTCCTCAGCAGGCATGCTTACTGTTGAGAACAAGACATATAATAAAATATTTAGGCTCTGTAAGCTCAGAGTACCTCTCCTATAACACAAATACTATTATAACAGTCTGATTATTGTTTTAAGTGACAAACTGTCCCTTTATCTCTAACCTAGAAGTTTGCTGTCTTCAAGAAATTTGGTAGGATCATATTTGCTTGCAAGCAAGGTAAAATCTCAGTCTGATTCTGCTATTTATGACATATGATAGAAAGTTACTATAAACACATGTTTATTCTCTAATGGTAAGGTTCTCAGAGTCTAAGCAGAACTTGAACTAACATTTTCTCCTGTCAAAATGAATCCTTTCCTCATCTACATAAGTACTGTGACCTTCACATTTAACACAAGAAGAAAAATATTTAAATGGAGTATTAGTTTCCACAACTCTCTATCATTGTGACCAAATGATATTTGTCTACAAGGTACATTTACTTGTTTAAAATGAAGTACTAAGAACCATTTCAATGGAAGAATAAATCCAAGCCTGAACTTTGGTAGACAGATTTTTGTTTTGTTTTGCTTTTTTCAAGGTAGGGTCTCGCTCTAGCCCAGGCTAGCTTGGAATTCACTATGTAGTCTCAGGCTGGCTTCAAACTCATGGCAATCCTCCTACCTCTGCCTCCCAAGTGCTGAGAATAAAGGTGTGTGCCACCACATCCAGCTTGGTAGACAGATTTTTAACCTCTGAAATATAACTAAGATCTCTAATATCACACAATAAAGCATATTACTGAAGAGAAACGCTAAGATCTTTTCCCTTTATGAGCCCAAATTGAAGTTCACTTTGGGTTTTTTTAAGAAGTTTCACAGAAACTACCATATTGCTATTTATTATAATTCAACTACTAAACAAATCTTGAACAATTACCATCTTGAGAAAAAGGAAAAGAAATATTAACCAGACATTGTCTTGATAGATTTTAAATATTTTAAAATATTTTAAACAAAGAATTTTAATATTTTTATTCATGTTACTTTTCCTAACCGATTAAAATAGCAAACCTTGAATAGATGAGTAAACTCATTCTAACTGCCTTACTTACCATTTTCTGGCTTGGATCCCAACTCTTCTACTGACTGCATGCTATGAATCTCAAACCCTTCAGGGTACTCTGCTTTATTGATAGTCTTATTATCCACATAAATGATATGTTTAACACAATTGATATCTAACAAGGCAGTCTGTTGAATAAAAAGAAAACCCAGCTATTAAATTTGGCACCCCACAGAAAATTTATTTATTCAACATTTTCCAGTCCTACCAGTTAAGATGTTAAGACAGGCAACAGAGAAACATGTAAAATTAGACATCAAAATTTCAAAAGATGGTAGGAAAGGAACACAAGTATAGTCTCAATATATTTTCTCTTCTCATTAATTATTCTTGTGATCATGTTAAGTTGATATCATTATAAAATAGACTGTTATAACCAAAATATATTCTTGTAAGCCTCATGGTAATCAGAAGCCCAAAACTGTAATAAGCAATCCAAACATCATAAGCAATGAGTCCAAGCATACTGTCAGGGTAAATCACTTAACCACAAGAAAGACTGTAAGAAATGAGGGGTGAAAAAGAAAAGTATCAGTAAAATAAAACTAGAAAACAAGTCACCAAATGATTTCAGTAAGACCTTAACTACTGAAAGTTAACTTGAAGGTAAATGGAGTATGTTCTCCAATTCAAACATCCAGACTGACTGAATGGACTTAAAAAAATATCCATACGGAACTTACAAGAAACTTACTTCATTTCTACAGACTTCAGTATGTCAAAAATAAAGTAACAGAATAGATAGCCTATCCAAAAGAAAGCAAGAGTAGTCATACTAATGTCAGATAGAATAGACTAAATCAAACATAGTAAAAAGATATAAGGAGGGTCATTATATAATGATAAAGGTATCAATTCTAGAAGAGGAAAAGGATCAAAATATATATGCATCCAATATCAAGGTACCTAAATATATAAAAACAAAGAGAGAGAGAGAGAGAGAGAGAGAGAGAGAGAGAGAGACCTTACAACCCCACATTCAGCAATGGACATATAATCCATACAAAACTTCAACAGAGAAACAACACTTAAATTACATATTAGAACAAATGGAACTAACAGAACTTTCTATTCAACTACTGCAGAAAACGCATATTTTCTCATCAGTTCATGGAATATTCTCCATGGTAAATCACGTAGTGGCCCACAAACAAGTCCAATTAAAAAATAAAATCATGGGCTGCAGAGATGGCTTAGCAGTGAAGGCATTTTCCTGCAAAGCCAAAGGATCCCAGTTTGACTCTCCAGGACCCATGTAAACTAGATAGATGCAAAAGGGGGCACATGCATCTGGAGTTTGTTTGCAGTGGCTGGAGGCCCTGACGTGCCCATTCTCTCCCTCTCTCTCTGCCTCTTTTTCTCTCTCAAATAAATAAATAAAATATATTTTAAAAAATAAATAAATAAAATCATGTTAAGTATCTATACAAACATGAAAATTAAGCAACTTATTCTTTCTTATTTTAGTTATTTATTTTATTTGAGACAGAGAGAGAGAAACGGAGAGAGAATGAGCATGTAAGGGCCTTTAGCCACTGTAAACTCCAGAAGTATATGCCACCTTGTGCATCTGGCTTACGTGGGTCCTGCGGAATCAAACCTCGGTCCCTTGGCTTTGCAGGCTAGCACCTTAAACAGTAAGCCATCCCTCTAGCCCAAGCAACTTACTCTTAAATAATGGCTCAAGGAAGAAATTAAGAAAGAAATTTAAAATTCTCTGGAAACAAAAGGAAGTTGAAACATAAGATATCAAAACATATGGGATACAGCAAAAATAGTATTAAGAGAAGGGAAGTTTATAGTAATAAAAGCCTACATCAAAAATAAATAGAAAGGGCCAAGATGGCGACCGCCTAACTGCGCAGCACATTCCCAGGAAAGAAAGGCAAGAAATTAAGGGTACACTGGATCTTTTAGGGGAGAGGAATCTCCAATAGATTGCCAGGGAATTCCTGACTCCCTCACAGGCAGGCAGGTAGCCCACCCCGCCCTCCAAGAAGCCCCCATACCACACTCCCAGCTTCAGGAAACTCCTGCACTTACTGTAGGAAAAGGGTCCCAGGCCAACATACTTCCACTTGCCTCACTGCACAGGGGCGATCGCCCTGCTACCCCTGCCCACAAGTGACCTTGGCCAAGCTACGCATGCTAGCCCATTGGAGCTCAGGCTCCCTTGATTAATTTAAATGGTGCCTGCCGCCGCTCCAATCCCCCTTGTGGAAGTTTAGTCTGCTCCGCCCACTTTCCCACTTACTGTTCCAGCCGCACATTCACGTGCCCAAGCTCAGGCCAATTTCCAACTCCACACATAAGCTTAGACTGCGTCTGTCGCTTATGCTAGCTCATGTGCCATCCCCTCCCTGTCTCCCACACCGGCCGACCTCCATTGTCCTGTTGCAGTGGAGCACAGATTGCTTCTGGGTCCCAGTGTTCTGCCACAGCAGAGCTTGGGCTGCTTCAGTGCTTGGTGCCTCTGTGTCCCTCCTAGCATAAGCGCAGGCAGCTTTGGAACATTACTGCATAAGAGCTCAGGCAACTTTGGCGCCCCGGCCAGGCAGGAACACAGGTGGCTTTGGGAAGCAAGAGCCAAAGCCCAGGCTGTTTGGAAACAGCCTCAGGCTGCTTCAGATTCCCATTGTTCTTGAGCCCAGGCTGGTCCACCCACCTATGTGCCCATACACTGCAATGAGCAGACCACAGTGCAAAAGAAACAACATGAGAAATCAAATGCAAGAAAATCCAGTTAGATCACCCAGTCCTACAATGAACATCTCTATTCAAAACATAAAAGAGTCACTAGGATCAGAACACCAAAATGAAGCTATGAGCAATGCAACCCTGACCAAGCTACTGGTAGAACTTGCAGGAAAGCAACAAAGAACCGATAATCGTGTGGATGCTGCCATCACTAGACTAGACCTAATAGAGAAGAAAATGGAAGGAGTTCAAAAAGACAGTTAAGAGATATGAGGGAGAGTGAAAAAAAAATCAAAAATCAGATGGCAAGGCATAAAGAAATGCAAGGATGAATTCCAAGAAGCATCAAGAAAATCAGAAAATGATATGAAAAAGGAGCTTGAGAGAGGGATGGAAATCATACATAGAAAAGTAGTAGAAAATGCAAACCTAATTGAACAAGTCCAAAACTCTCTAGAAGCTCTCAAGAATAGAGTCAACAATATGGAGGATAGAAACTCCAATCTGGAAGACAAGATGGAAGAAACAGTTCGAGAGTTCAAAAATTTCAGTAAGTTCAAAAGTTCCTGTTAACAGAACATGAGGGAATTGTGAGATACACTTAAACATCAAAATATTAGGATCACTGGAATACCAGAAGGAGAAGAAATTCAGACCAAAGGCATGGAGAACTTATTTAACAAAATAATTGAAGAAAAGTTCCCCAGTCTCTTAAAAGAAAGGCCCATCAAGATACAAGAAGCCAACAGAACTACAAACAGACTGGACCAAAGGAGAAACTCTCCAAGACATATTGTCATTAAGACTCTAAACACTGACACCAAAGAGAAAATCCTAAAAGCAGCTAGGGAAAAATACCACACCACTTTAAGGTAACCCCATCAGAATTACTCCAGACTTCTCAATGGAAACCCTGAAAGCCAGAAGGACCTGGGATAAAACACTACAAAGTCAAATAACCTATGGCTTCCAACCCAAAGTACTCTACCCAGGAAAAGTATCCCTCATAATAGATGGTAAAGAAAAACTTTCCATGACAAAACTCAGCTTTACAATTACATGAACACAAAACCAAACATACAGAGAGTATTTCAGGAAATTCTCCACAGAGAAGAAAAATAATCAAACTCAAATGCCTACAAGAAACAGATCACAATAACCAAACACACAGTAGGCACAAAAAACTTCAAAGTCCACGAAACCACAAAACCACATATACCATCACAATGCGGCAGGGATCAAATCAAATCTCACAGTCATTACCCTAAATATTAATGGCCTTAATTCACCCATCAAGAGACACAAGCTAACAGGATGGATCAAAAAATTAGACACCTCAATCTGTTGTCTTCAAGAAACCCACCTTACCACTAAAGACAGACACCTCCTCAGGGTGAAAGAGTGGAAAAAATATATTCCAAGCAAACAGGAATAAGAAACAAGCAGGTGCAGCTATATTAATATCAGATAAAATAGACTTTAAACCAAAAATAATCATAAAAGACAAGGAAGGCCACTTCCTTCTTATCAAGGGAACGATCCATCAAGAGGATATTACAAACATAAATCTGTATGCACCAAACACAAGGGCACCACAGTTCACAAAACAAAACATACTTGACAATAAAAAAGAAATAACCACCAACACCATCATAGTTGGGGACTTCACTATACCATTATCAGTAATAGACAGATCATCCAAACAGAAACTGAACAGGGAAGTAAGAGAGCTCAACAAAACCATAGATCACTTAGACCTAACAGACATCTACAGAACTTTCCATCCCAAATCCACAGACTACACATTCTTCTCAGCAGCCCATGGATCATTCTCTAAAATAGACCATATAATGGGTCACAAAGCCTGCCTCCACATGTTTAGGAAGATTGACATAATTCCTTGCATGATATCAGATCACAATGCTATAATTGCTACAAATTAACAACAAAAGACCCACCAAGAAGCCCAACAGCACCTGGAAACTGAACAGCACACTTTTAAACAATAAATGAATAGTGGATGAAATAAAAAATGAAATTGCAAAATTTATAGAATTGAATGACTATGAGAACACATTGTACCAAAACCTAAGGGACACAATGAAGGTGGTCCTCAGGGGAAAATTCATAGCACTCAATGCCTTCATAAAAAAGACAGAGAGATCCCAAATCAACAACCTAACCATCCACCTAAAGACACTGGGAAAGCAAGAAAAATCCAACCCAAAAAGTTCCAGAAGGAAAGAAATTATTAAAATCATAGCAGAAATTAATGAATTGGAAACTAAGAAAACAAGACAATTGACAAAACAAAGCTGGTTCTTTGAAAAAATAGGCAAGATTGACAAACCCCTGGCCAAGTTGATCAAGCAAAAAAAAAAAAAAAAAAAAGAGATACTTCAAATTTACAAAATTCAAAATGAAAAAGGAGAGATCACTACAGACATAAGTGAAATTGAGAGAATCATCAGGATTTACTTCAAAAACCTCTACTCCACAAAACTGGATAATGTGGAGGAGCTGGATAAACTCCTGGATGCATACCATCTATCAAAGCTAAACTCAGAGCAGATTAATCTCCTAAATGAACCTATCACATTCATTGAGATTGAAAAATAATTTAAAAAGCTCCCCAAAAAGAAGAGTCCAAGACCAGATGGCTTCACAGCTGAATTCTATCAAACCTTCATGGAAGAACTCAAACCAATCTTCCTCAAACTGTGCCACACAATTGGACAACAAGGAAAGCTACCCAACTCCTTTTATGAAGCTAGCATCTTCCTAATTCCAAAACCAGGCAGAGATGCCACAAGAAAAGAAAACTACTGGCCTATTTCCCTGATGAACTTAGATGTAAAGATCTTGAACAAAATCCTCGTAAACCAAATCCAACAACACATCAAAAGCATTAACCACCTTGACCAAGTGGGATTCATCCCAGGAACACAGGGGGGTTCAACATACGGAAATCTGTCAATGTAATACATCACATGAACAAGGTTAAACATAAAAACCACATGATCATTTCGATAGATGCAGACAAGATACAACATCACTTCATGATCAAAACATTGGAGAGAATTGGCATGGTTGGTTCATATCTTAACATAATAAAGGCCATATACAAAGCTCCTAAGGCCCAAATAATACTTAATGGAGAAAGACTGGAGGAATTTCCATTAAGATCAGGAAGAAGACAGGGCTGTCCACTATCATCTCTGCTCTTCAATATACTACTGGAAGTCCTAGCTCAAGCAATAAGACAGGAGAAGGAAATAAAAGGGATACAATTTGGAAAGGAAGAAGTTAGATCTATTTGCTGATGACATGATTGTATATGTAAGAGACGCGAGAGACTCCATCCCAAAACTCCTGAAGGTGATTAACTCCTATAGCAAAGTAGCAGGATACAAAATCAATGCACAAAAATCAATAGCCTTTCTATATGCAAATGACAAAGATACAGAAAAAGAAGTAAGTGACATGGTCCCATTTTCAATAGTAACAAAAATAAAATACCTTGGAATCACGTTAACCAAGGAAGTGAAAGATCTATACAATGAAAACCTAAAAACACTCAAAAAAGAAATTGAGGAGGGCTTGAGAAAATGAAAAGACCTCCCATGCTCCTGGATAGGCAGAATTAACATTGTGAAGATGGCAATCCTAGCAAAGGCAACATACAGATTTAATGCAATTCCAATTAAAATCCCAACGGTGTTCTTCACAGATAGAAAAAATGATCTCAAATTTCATATGGAAAGGCAGAAGGCCTCTCATATCAAAGGCAAACATATCCTCAGCAAAAGAAATACCTCTGGACGTATCACCATACCTGATCTAAAGCTATATTACAAAGCCATAGTAATAAAACCAGCATGGTACTGGCATAAAAACAGGAATATAGACCAATGGAATAGGCTTGAGGACCCGGACTTTGGGTCAAGCAACTATAGCTAGTTGTTATTTGACAAAGGCCCTAACAATATAGGCTGGAAAAAAAGACAGCATCTTCAACAAATGGTGCTGGACAAACTGGATAACCATATGCAGGAAATTGAAACTTGATACACACATTTTGCCATGCACTACACTCAAAGCCAAATGGATCAAAGCCTCAATATACGACGAGAAACTCAACTACTACTGGAAGAAAATATAGGAAGTACTTTCCATGATATAGGAATGGAAAAAGACTTCCTGAACAAAACCCCAGTAGCTCATGATCTTAAATAGTCACTCAACCAATGGGATCACATGAAGCTCAAGAGTTTCTTTACAGACAAGCATACAATAAGCAAAGCCAATAGATTACCCACAGAATGGGAGAAAATATTTGCTGGTTATCCACCTGACAGAGGCCTAACCTCTAGAATCTACAAAGAACTCAAAAATCTAAACAGTAAAAAGTCAAACACCCCACTCACAAAATGGAGCAAAGAGATCAACAGGCAGTTCACAGAGGAAGAAATACAAATGGCAAGCACACACTTAAGAAAATGTTCATCATCCCTAATCATCAGGGAAATGCAACTTAAAACAACGATGAGATTCCACCTTACCCTAGTAAGGGCAGCAAACATCAAAAAATCAAATGAAAATAAATGCTGGTGAGGATGTGGAGAAGTAGGAACACTCATCCACTGTTGGTGGGAATGTAAGATGGTACAACCACTTTGGAAAGAAATATGGAGACTCCTGAAAAAGCTGACTATAGAGATACCAACAGACCCATTTATTCCCTTACTGGGCATCTACCCTAAAACCTTCTAACCACAGGCCAGAGAGATTTGCTCAACCATGTTTGTAGCAGCTAAATTCATAATAGCTAAGAGCTGGAATCAACCCAGATGTCCATCACTAGAAGAATGGATAACTAAGATGTGGTATATCTACACAATAGAATTCTATACAGCAGTAAGAAAAAATGAAATTTGAGGAAAAAGGGTTGAACCTGGAACTGAACATTCTCAGTGAACTTACCCAATCACAGAAAAAAAATCGCCACATAGTCTCACTCATCTACAGCACCTAACCTGAATCTACCCAAGATGCCTTACATACCCAGCAAGCATCTCATGGAACACAATAGGATGGGTGGGGAGGGAGGAGAAAGGAAGGGGGTGGGAAACACAAATCTAGACGCAAACGGCAATGGTACAATAAATTCTACATCCTAAAAGGCAGACCAAATGTCTGAACCTTCACCAGGCCCTTAGAGGGAACACCTGACCCACAAGACACTGGAGAGGGTATGATGAAGACTGACCTTAATCTTCTACAGCCTCTCTCACTCTCTCACTCACTCTCACTGTCTCTCTCTCTCTTCTCTCTATCTCTTTTATATTAGTTATCTTTTTCTTCCTTTTCTTAGTGGGCACTGACCCGTAACTCCCAGTACCAGCAAGTGGATATTATCCACAATAAGCTTTTGATCCGAGAGACCTACAAGGTTTCCTAAAAGAAAGACAGATTTCTGTCCGAGTACTTGATGACCCACCAAAGGTTAATGGTAAGACCCTACTGTTGAGGACACTTTATGCAGTTGACACATAAAATGGAATGGCATGGCTGGAAGCTGGAAGAGAGTCAGTTCCCAGACAGTCAGCGTGTCTAGTGCCACATGGTGCTACATGGGCAACTGGGGAAAATGACCAATATCTGTCCAAGGAACTCATGGTCTCACCTACTTAGCAGGAAATAACCTGTTGTGATGCTCACACAAATGCAATAGTGGCACACAGCCATGGTGGGAAACCAACTGCTCTTGGTTCAGCTAACTGATCCCCACAGTGGTACGGGACCCATAGCTGGAGCTGGGAAACAAGTCAGAAACATATCCAAACATAAGCCCGCTCTCCACTATCAAGCTACCACCAATAGTGGGCTACAAGAGGGCCTACACCTATTAAATTCTGTTTAAAAAAGTAAGGTTTATCACATTTGTCTGGTGCTAACTTACTCTCCATTGGAGAATCTGCTTCTCTTTTTCAGATAGATGTAGATCCTAAGGAGACAGCCACCCCATAATACCTCAAAAAGGCCCCCGGCTGAAACTAAGAACAACTGGTGAAACAAGCAAGGGGGCTGTTTTCTTGGTGAACCGGGTACCAGCACAAGGGTGAAGGAGATCAACACAGAGAAAAATCAACTCCTACCAAATCAGAGATCCAGAGACCCAGAGGCCCCCTACACCTGATCACTGAAGCAGACAGAAATGAACCCAACATGGCTCAGGGAAATTTTGTGGAAGAGCGGTCAGAAAGAATGTCAGAGCCATATGTTGGGTGATAATATGCAGACATTTATCCTACCCATAACTGTGGACTGACTCCAGAATGCATGACTCATATACCTCAACAAGGAGGGTCCAAGGGGTGGGGGTAGGTAATGGATGAGCCTAATAACGGTACCAAATTGACTGTATTCGCTAAGTACAAAACTAATTAATAAAAAAATAAATTAGAAAATTTAAAAATTTTTGAGATTATGAAAAA
This sequence comes from Dipus sagitta, assembly GCA_036346955.1. Taxonomy (NCBI): domain Eukaryota; kingdom Metazoa; phylum Chordata; class Mammalia; order Rodentia; family Dipodidae; genus Dipus; species Dipus sagitta. The sequence continues at coordinate 98,835,145 of CM070776.1, forward strand.
AAAAGAAAACGCTCTTCAATAGTTGACTAATAGTCTATAGATGTATAGTGATTTATTTTACATCCCTATTGTTAAGAGTTCGAGGCTGATTTCACTGTTTTTCTATAATTGTTTTGGCAAGCATCCTTTTGCACATTTGATTGGTTTCTTAGCGTCTGAGAAGTAAAACTATTAAATAAAATATTAATAATAAAAAAAATAGAAAGGTCTCAATCTTAGTGTGGTGATGTACACCTTTAATCCCAGCAATGGGAGACAGAGGAAGGAGGATCATTGGTGCAACTTCGAGGCCCTGAGACTCCATAGTGAATTCTAGGTCAGCCTGGGCTAGAGTGAGACCATTCCTCAAAAATCCAAAAAAAAAAAAAAAAAAAAAAGAAAGATCTCTAATAAACAATCACTGCATCTCAAGAAACTAGAAAAGCAAAAACAAATCAAACTCAAAAGTAGCAGAAAGAAACAGCCGGGCGTGGTAGTACATGCCTTTAATCCCAGCACTCAGGAGGCAGAGGTAGGCGTATTGCCGTGAGTTCAAGGCCACCCTGAGACTATCTAGTGAAGTTCAGATCAGCCTGGGCTATAGTGAGACCCTACCTCGAAAAAAAAAAAAAAAGTAGCAGAAAGAAATAAATAAACAGAGAGGAAATGATTAATATCAATTTTCTCTGCTTCAAAAATTTGATGAGGAAGGAAATCTTTCAAACATATGCAATGAAACCAATATTATAAGGGTAAATGGACAGAATGCACCAAAAGTTCAGGTCATTATTCCTTATGAACACAGATGCAGAAATGTGATCAACATGTCTAATCAACATGCATGAAAATGCCATAACAGAAGCTTATTTTTGATGGTGCTGAGGATCAAACCCAGGACCTTTTCCATGCTAGGCAAGCACTGCAGAAGTAATATATAATTGTAGAAATCTCCAACAAAATACATAGAAACCAAATCTAATGGCACATTAAAAAGATTATTCACAGGCCGGGCGTGTTTTTGCACACCTTTAATCCCAGCACTCAAGAGCAAAGGTAGGAAGATCACCATGAGTTTGAGGCCATCCTGAGACTACATAGTGAATTCCAGGTCAGCCTGGGTTAGAGTGCAACCCTATTTCAAAAAAAAAAAAAATTATTCACGCTGGGCATGGTAGCGCACACCTTTAACCCCAGCACTCAAGAGGCAGAGGTAGGAGGATTGCCGTGGGTTCAAGCCACCCTAAAACTACCAGATGAATTCCAGGTCAGCCTGGGCTAAAGCAAGACCCTACATTAAAAAAAAAAAAAAAAAAAAACATTATTCACCATGATCTAGTAGAATTCATCCCAGGAATATAAAGATGATTCAATATATAAAAATCAACAAATGTAATACAATATACCAGTAGAATAAAAGGAAAAATAAATTTTATTTTCTCAATAAATGAAGAAAGTACATTTGATAAAAACTTCACATCCATTCATGATTAAAAAAAAACACTGAGCAAGTTAATTAGACTGAGAATGAATGAATTTCAGCACAACAAAGAGCTAACATTATATGGAATGGGAGAAATCTGAGAGCTTTTTTGTAAATGTGGAATAAGAGAAGTATGCTTTTTTCACCACTTTTATTCAACATAATTCTAGAAGTCCTGTTCAAAGCAATCAGGTAAGATAAAGAAAAGAAATAAAGGGCATCCAAATTGGAAAGAAGCCAAATTGTCATCTATCTACATAGACATTTCTCAAAACTGTTGCTCTCAAATAAATAAATAAAAATAAACAAAAAAATTAAAAAAGAAGATATACAAATGATCAATGTGTATATGGAAGAAATGCTAACCACCGGTAACCATCATAAAATGAAATCAAAACCACAATGAGATTCCACTTTATTCCCATAAGAATGGCTATTATCAAAAAAATACTAATATGCTAACCAGTTTGTGGAGAAAAGGGAACCATTCCAAAAAATGTGAATTAGTATACCAATTACAGAAAATGGTAAAGAAGGTCCTCCAAAAATTAAAAGTAGCACTACCATGTAACAATCCTATGACTGGATATGTATTCAAAAGAAATGAAATCTATATGCTGATAAAATCTGCACACCCATGTTCATTTCAGTACTATTCACAATAGACAATAAATGGAAATAACTGAGGTGTCTATCAGGTGATGAATAGATAAAGAGAATGTGCTACAAATATACAATAGAATACTATTCACTCATGAAAAGAATAAGATCCTTTCATTTGCAACAATTTGAATGGAAATACAGATCATTATGTTAAATGAAATAAGCCAAGCATAGAAAGATAAGTAATATGTTACTTCATTTACATATAAAATCTAAGAAAAATTGATCTGACATTAGTAGAGAGTAGACTGGTACTTACCAGCAGCTGGGTAAGAGTAAAGGGAGGGAGTTGTTCAATGGGTACTAAGTTACAGTTGGATAGGAATCAGATCTGATATGCTACTTCACAGTAGGGTGGCTGTAGATAATAATAATGTACTATGTACTTAAAAATTAAAATAAATTATATTGAACGCTTTCACCATAAAGAAATGAGACATGTTCAAGGAAACACAGATGTTTAAGCTGATGTAAGCATTATACAATGTGTGTGTATGTGTATGCATAACACAATATATTATATATAATATATACAAGTTTTATGTTTTTGTATATTTGTTAAAATCAAATATATACTTTAAATGTTCATATTTACCTTCAGTTTGCTCTCTAGAAGTTCAACACTAGTAATCAGATAGGAAGCCTCAGATTCATTTAATCCATGAACTACTGCTTCTTTGCCAAGTGTTGCATACAAAGTAACAACTACATAACACAAAAGAAATACACATATTGAGTAATTAATACTTTTTAGCAAGATGTTATTTAAGCCATTTCTTACATATAGGTATATGAAAGGCACATGAACATTTTTCAATTTAATTTTATATTATAGTCTCCCTGGTAGCCCAAAGATAACCTTTTAAATTCCCAAAAGTCAAAAATGCCATAATATTCATAACTCAGTTGACCAAAATGCTCAAGATCAACAGGTCCTGACTGAGTCAAGTCTGAGGCAATGCAGAACATACTTTCGCTGTCCCAAAGAATGGGTAAGTAGTCATCCACAAATAATGTCTTTCTTAATCAGATAAATGACTTCCATACCTTACCTGAAGGGGCCTAGCAGATGTATTCCTGAGGAGCTGCCAAGAAGTGATAACATAAACTGAACCCACAATTAGATAAAACTGAGTAGTATCTGCCAAACTTAGAACACAAAGTCAGCTTCTGGCTGGTAAACAGCCACCTCTCAGTGTTAACTGTTTAAGTTGGGTGATGGGGACCTAAGGGATCATTTTCAAATTGTCTATTTTTGTGTGTTTGAAATGTAAATTAATTCCTACACAAATTCTGCAGTGCTGTTAACAGCCCAGTGTTTAGAATATGACATTATTCTAAACTAAAAAAAAATAAATTATTTCTTGTATAATGGCAAAAACAAATGCCTACCAATTAGAAATATACCCAGCTTTCCTTTCCCTCCATCATTTCTAGAACTAGTTCAAGCAGGCACATGCTGATTTCACATTCAAAGCTGGAGTTAGTCAAAGAGTCAAAGTGCAAAACAGAACCAAAATGATTTTTTGTTGTTTCAATCATTTCAGTATATGATCTCCAAAACCATAGCCTCCAAACTTCAAATATTTCAAATCTAATTTGTTTCAAGTTATAAAAAATAAAAATAAATTTAAATTTAAAAAAAAATCTGGCCTGGAGAGATGGCTTAGTGGTTAAGGTGTTTGCCTGCAAAGCCAAAGGACATCAGTTCAATTCCCCAGGACCTACATAAGCCAGATGCACAAGGTGACACATACATCTGGAGTTCATTTACAGTGGCTCGAAGACCTGTCATGCCCATTCTCTCTCTCACACACAAATAAATAAAATTTTGAGCCAGGTATGGTGGTGCTCACCTTTAATGCCAGCACTCAGGAGGCAGAAGCAGGAGAATCACCATGAGTTCAAGGCCTCCCAGAGACTACATAGTGAGTTCGAGGTCAGCCTGGGCTAGAGTGAGACCCTACCCCCCCAAAAAAAAAAACAAAAATAAATAAATAATAGATAAATAAAATTCTGAATTCTAGGCACTAACCTGTCAGTTCCCATACTAGCTCTTAGAAGTTGCTATCTACAATAGGAGTTATTAGCTGCCTGTTTGTGGTCATAATTCATACAGAAAATGACAAAAGACCATATTTGTTGCAAATATTTTGTGTGAGTATCTGATTCTTGTTAATTTTTGCAGTGCTGGGGATTAACCTATGAACTCACATATGCTAGGCAAGTATTTTACCTTTGAGGTATATTCTCAGTTCTGCTTTGAAAATAGGAGCATCTTATAACAAGTTTCACATGTAAACAAATCTCCCCTATGACAAAGCACAAGGCACTTACGAGGAAAGTTGTACTTAAAACAGGTCTGTGCTGAAATCATCCATTCGGCCCTGGTCTCACAGAAAATGGCGATGGTACTCTTTGGTTTCAGTCCCAATGCAGTGAGTCCACTACCGAAGTTACTCACTCTGCGGTTCACTTCAAGATAATTCATCCATTTATAACTTCCAAGAATTAACTGTTAAAGAGGAGACATTCTCTAGTAGTAAGATATTCAAATGACCAATTAAAACACTGTTCAAAATATAGAACTCTTAAGTCCCCATGTAAATACACAGAAGCTATGAAAACCTCTGGAAATTCATTACCAGCACTCTAGAGTGCCAGCATGAGCAGTGACACAATACACTGTACCTTTGTCATTCAAACAAATACAAAGCATATGCATGCTTTACCTTCTTAAAAACCTTTCCGTTTGGCTGCATTTCATTTTCTTCACTCAGGATTTCCCTGGTCCCAAGGCTGTCCTTCTTCCCAAACTTGGCCACAGCATGGTCGAATAATTTGTCCAGTGTGTCTGCTCCAGGGATGTCTATGACAGCTAGTGAGTCGAAGTGCGTGATAGAGCGATATGGACTTCCGGGTTTGTCTGAAGTGGGCTTAGCTTTTATTCTCTTTGCCATAGCGTTTTTCTTCTTGGCATTGGTAAGAAAATACCATGGAATAAATATAAGGGCACTGTATATTGTTATTAACAAGTGGACAGGTAGCAAAATAATGGTAAGCACATTTAGCTTAAGTTTCATACTGGAAAGGCTTCTAAAATGGCGCTTATGTCTTGTTATTCTTTGGCTTCGGAAAGCCTTATTTTGCTGAAGAAGGCAATAATGGAAGCAGCAGTAAGAGGAGCAGTATAGCCAAGGCAGTTCACTTTTAGTGATACAGATAAATGTTAGTAATCTTTGGAAGCCGACAAAGTACACCTGTAGGTGAAGATAATGAATCAGGCAGAGAATAGGAAAAAAAAAAATAAAAGAGTATTAACAAGTTGATAGCACAATTGATTTAAATCCTCAGATCTTTATTAGTTTATATAATTGATTTGATACAGAAAGCTGAAATAACTGGTATGAAAGACTGAGATTTTCAAGTTTAATCATCATTGACATAAATGTTTTTAGTGGGTCAGCTTCTGAATTTTTTTTTTCTGGGTTTCTAGGTATGTTGCTACTCTATAAGTCGTTCTTTAAGTCAGGTGAGTAATAGTAATTTAATGTTTATATAAAACCATGAACATAATATTTAAGCTTAGACAAACTCTGAGAGTGCAGAGTATGACAACTATGAGGTCTATCTTAAATATATAAATATGAAATAGCCAGAATTAAGTTTTGCATCTAAAGGTGATGTTAGAGGGCTACGAGCTTTGGTTTACTTCTCAAAGAACAACCCAGAAATACTTTTTTCAGCAAGATACATTTCTGAGATAATACAGGTCAATATCTTCTATTCCCCAAATAGGAGCAAATACAGTTATAAAATAATTTTCTAAGTGATCATGTTGTGCTCAAAACTGTACCAGTTTTCTGAGTAGTGTAACACCTGGTCATAGTCTATGACATCTGAGGCAATTTGCATCTAAGATACAGCTAGTATTTTTCAATTTGGAAGGGATGGGAGTAAGGAGAGCACCTAAAACATTTTTTATTATTATTTGAGACAGACAGAGACAGAGAGAGAGAGAGAGAGAGAGAGAGAGAGAGAGAGAGAGAGAATGAGCACGCCAGGGTCTCCAGCCACTGCAAACGAACTCCAGATGTGTGTGCCCCCTTGTACAGATGCTTACATGGGTCCTGGGGAGTAGGACCTGAGTCCTTTGGCTGTGAAGGGAAGTGCCTTAATCACTAAGCCATCTCTCCAGCTCCTAAAACATTTTTTAATTAAAAACTCATGCTGACTGCCCATACATAAAGTTACTCTAGCTATGGCAGAGATTCGGGGTGCTTAAGTTCCACTCTACTCTACTCCTATGGTGACATAAATAGCACACTGAGGTACTCCATTACTGAGTGCAGTGGCATGTGATACAAACAGACGTGTGAGAAGTTCAGAGGAGATGCAAAATGTCCAAGAGTACATAGGAAGGACTTTTTGATCATTGCATTTAAGCTGGTCCTTATGTCAGACACCTTGAAATGGGGGAAGAATGGAAGGCAATCTGGTCTGGAAAGAAACTAGCACAGCCAGGACACAGGGTACATACAGGAATATAGACTCTGACAGATATGACAAAGTCATTTTGATCTGATTAGGCAGGAAAATGGGGGTCACAGAAGGTAAGAAACACTATTACTAGAATCCACCACTTAAATCCATGGGTCATCACAATCAGTCCCTGGCATATACTCTTGCTTCTCCTGCCACTCTCTCATGCTGCTGGACCACTCAGCTGAGCCACAACCTACATCCATCCAACTCTCCCTTGAGTCTGTATACATGCAGCCAAATTCAGAGAAGCAATATGATTGTGCTCAATGTCCCATTTGGGCTTTCCATGGAGCACAGAAAACAGACTGAATTAGTCTAGTCACTGTCCCACCCTTCCAAATTTCTGGCCTTATCTCTCTCTCTTTAGAACCCCTCCCACTGTTCCTCATCCATTCTTATTCTTAGATACTGACCATGCTTACTTACAATCTTGCAAAGAAAACAAAAATAATTCACAGACAACCTCCATAGGATTCCGTAATTATACATAGCCACCTAGGCACATATGTGGCCATATGCTCTTTTCTCTTCTTTGACTATATGGACAGTTAATGTTTCACTGGGGCACTATGCCTATGTCCACATGTGACATGGTGGTGCTACTCTCCCCATTCATTCTTCACTTCTGCTCTACTGAATCATTCCCATCAGCATCCCAACAAGCTATTATAGCTTTCACTTCAAAATGGAAACACAGTCCTTCTCTTGTATTGAAATCCTGGCTACAGTTCAATTCCTCTCTTTATGAATCCTTAAAAGAGTTGTCTATGCACTCCGTCTCTCAGTTATCACTTCTCATTTTCTCTGAAACCCAATATACTTAGGCTATTGTCCTCTACCACTGAACTAAATTGCTCTGACCCATGTCACCAATAACTACCATGTCATTACATCCAAAGGTCAATTGAAGCCCATTCCTCATCTTCCCTGACCCAGTGAAAGCCTTTAATCCAGTTGACTCCTTTTCTGTTAGAAACTTCTCTTGGCTTTTGGAAGAACAAATTGTTCAAGTTTTCTTCCTATTACTCTGGTCTTTTCAGTCTTCTTTACTATGTCTTCCTCATCCCCCTGACCTCTAGAGACTATAGTGCTAAGTACTTCAGTTGCCTCTATACATTCAGGTCTGTTGTGATGTCATTCATCTCACAGACTGCATCATCACATGTGGTGATGTTTCCCAAATAAGCCTAAAAGTCTCCCTTAAACCTTTAACTTGTATAAATGACATTTATAAGTCAGTTAAGTTCCTCAAATTGAGCCTGTTCAAAACTGAGTCACTGACTCTGCTCACTCCACAAGTGCATTCACACAGTCTTGCCTGCTTCTGTATATTTCAGTGGCTTTGACCAAAATCTTGGGTATACCATTTTACTCTTCCCTCTTTATCACACATTCCACACGCAATTTATCACTAAAACCTAATGACTCCACTACGAAACAGACATGTAATTCAACCTCTTCTTACCACCTCTACTAGTACCACCCTGGTTCAAGCTACTATAATCTCCCATAAGGATAAATGCAATAGTTGATTTCATCTCCCTATTTCCACCTTCTACCTCAATAGGAAATTTTAAACTCAGCAGTGAGCATACTTCTCTTAAAATGTATGCTAGATCCTATCATTCCATTGTCCAAAATTCTTCAATAATCCCCCAAATGATTTGCTTAGAGCAAAAACTAAAGTTCTTATTATGACCTCTAAGGCCATGCCTCAAGTTTCTGACCTCACCACAACCTATGCTTTCCCCTGGCACACTGTGTTGCAGCACCACTTGTTCCATACTGGTCCTGGTATATATCAAGGCTACTCATCACATCCAACCTTTGTACTTGCTATTCTCATCTACTATTACTAGTCTCCTAAGATACCATTGTAGTTCTTTGCTGCCTCCTTGTTGACATCTTTTCCAGGAGGCCTTCTCTTGATCCCCTCTTTTTTTTAACTTATTATTTATTTATTTATTTGAAAGAGAGACAGACAGAGTGAGAATGGGTACTTTAGGGACTCTAGCCATTGCAAACAAACTCTAGATGCATGTATGCCACCTTGTGCATCTGGCTTACAGGGGTACTGGGGAATTGAACCTGCGTGCTTCGTAGGCAAGAGTCTTAAAGGCTAAGCCATCTCTCCAGCCCTTGACCCCCTCTTTTAAAGCTGCATCTCCCCCATTTCTTTTCTTGCTTTATGTTTCTCCTTAGCACTTTTCACTACTATATATTTGTTTATCATTTTTTTTTTTTGGTTTTCATGTTTATGCTCTATGTCTCCATTACAACACAAATTCCATCAGCAACCAAAACAGTGTTCACTGTTCAGTAAATGTACTGAACAGTAATGTTCATGGAACTATTCTGAATCTAACAAGCCAAAGTCTATGCAACTGAATATAAATGTACTTATCCTTACTCATACTTAAAAAAAAAAAAAACATGCTAGCATTCTAGGAAACACCATGCTCATAAAATCCTTAATAACTAAAATAAATTTTAACAAGTTATTGGTTGCTTGATAGAAAGTAAGAAAATGGAAAACTCTCTTGCAGAAGGTAAAGATAAGTACTACAAAAGCAGGAAGGATAATATACAATTTGTACTATGTGCTTTGACAATGATACCTTTTATGCTGTCCTTCCTTTCCTGTCTGAAATGTGATACAACTATTCCCCATTAGAAGGGTAGAATCTCCTGTTTGGCCCTCCTTGGTATAAAGTAATGGATTTGAACACTAAGAAAGGGTAAGGCATCATCTTTATTCATGAGGATAATTAATTGCTCCTAGTGAATTTACCATGTCAGACAGGAGTCATCTTTATAAATGCTTATTGAGCAGTCCTTTTATATTATATTATTATACCATAGATTATATACTATATATTATATATATTATTATGGTATATATTATATTAATTAATTAGTCAGAAAAATCCCTTTGAGGTAATGTCCTAATTTTACAGATATAAGAGACACAGACAAGATTAAATGATTTGCCAATGTTAGCACAACCATGTAAAGATTTGAATCTAGTTCTGATTTTCAAGATTATCCTTCTAGACAGGCATGGTAGTGCATGCCTTTAATCCCAGCACTTGGGAGGTAGAGGTAGGAGGATCACTGTGCGTTCAAGGCCACCCTGAGACTAAGTAATAGTGAGTTCCAGGTCAGCCTGGGCTAGTGTGAAACCCTACCATGAAAACCCAAAAACAAGGAAAAGAAAAACGATTATGCTTTTATTTCCATTGCCTGGGTAAATGAAGTAATTTAAATAGACATGAGTGTAGCCTGCTGGAAGAGAAAAATCACTGGGAATGGTAACTAGCAGGAAACCCTGAAAACTACACAACTGGCCAACCAAACAAGATAAACCCATTAGTCCAAAGGTGGCATGTCGATCCAGGACAGCAGGGAGGGGGGGAGTAACCAAATGATCTCTAATTTGATTTAAGGACCACTCCATGGAAGAAAATTTATGCCTGATACTAAAAACATAGTAAAAGAAAGCCTAAGGCTGGAGGATCACAAACCTAGTAGTTCGTTTGCAGTGGCTGGAGGCCCTGGAGTACCCATTCTCTCCCTCCCTCTTTCTCTGCCTCTTTCTCTTTCTCTCTCTCAAATAAATAAAAATAAAGTTAAAAAAGAGAAAAACGTCAACATAGAAGAGGAATTAGGAAAGAGTGGGGGTTCTGTGGAGGGGGGTAGGGGACAGAGACAAAGAAGGGTAGTGGGAGGGAATTATGTAAATTTTAATGATTTTTTAGTTTATTTTTTAAAAAGAGTGACAAATTTTATGAAGGAACAAATACTGGCAACAGTTTTGAGCACTGATCTGTCCAATATCCTAAGGTATTTTATTTTATAGGGCAAAAAGGTAAAAAGAAAATGTCTTTACTGTCCCAAAGATCCTGGAAGGTTCAGTTAAGAGTCAGATATATTTTTATTCTACTTATTCATTTTTATTCTGAGGTCATATTTAATAGGTATTTCATTCCAGTTACTTCAAACACCCTGAGATAGGTTAAACACAAAAGCATTAGCGAAACATTAAGATATAGTGCCCAAAGTAAACAAACACTACATACTGATTAAAGTTCAAATTTAAAAGAAGAAATCATGTCCACCAGAAGCATATGGCACAACACCAATTTAAGAATGAAAAAGAAAAACTAATAAACTGAAGATATATGATTCATGCCAAGATTTTTTTCAAAAGTTTTAGGAAATGAATGAAACCAAGCCATGAACAATACATTTGCCACCATAATAACAAACTGCACCATTTGTCTTTGACACAAAGACCTTATGAAAATGTCAATAAAAGACATGTTCAGATCAAAAACTGACTCTCTCTCTCTCTATATATCTCTCTCTCTATATATATATTTTTTTTTAAGAAAACACATTTTCAAGTCACACATAATTTAAGAGTCACCTAAATACCAAATAGAAATAATTTGACCTGAGAAAACAATTAGTTGTATCCACCTAACATTAAAACACAAAACAATTATAAAAGTTCCAAAAACATTAGACAGATAAAAATACCTGTTATACTTTAAAAGATAAGATTTTTAGGGGACTGGAGAGATGGCTTAGTGGTTAAGGCGCTGGATAGCAAAGCCAAAGGACTCAGGTTCAATTCCCCAGGACCCACATAAGCCAGATGCACAAGGTGGCACATGCATCTGGAGTTTGTTTGCAATGGCTGGAGGCACTGACATGCCCAGTCTCTCCCTCTCTCCCTCTCACCTATATATATATAAAATATTTTAAAAAGATATATATATGATATATACAAATAAAATATTTTAAAAATAATAAATTGTATTATTTATATTATATAATATAAAATATTTTTAAAATAATATTTTTAAAGATATATATAAGATATATATAAATAAAATATTTTTAAAAGATGATATTTCTAAATACATGTTGCATCGTCAAGTTTTCTTTAATAAACAGGTGGAGTGCTTCTATAAAAATCTGATTTTCTTTTACACACTATTAAAAACTTCCAAATGACTTTAGAACAAACAAAGTTCAGATTCTATTTTAGAAAAAGAATAAGTGCATTTGGTAACTTCAGTGAGACTTCACAGAAATATAATACAATATAATTTACTTCATACATTAATATTACAACTTATAAAATGTTAACATTTTAAGGCAATAAAGGCATTAAGAGTAGCTAGAAGGATCTCTTGCTATCAGATAGTACGAAAGATTGAATCATCCCATGTCATATATGTATGCATGTAAGTGTGTGTGTGTGTGCGTGTGTGTGTGTGTATGTGTGTGTATCTGACTCTCCTTGTCAGTGTCACCAGTCTCAAATTTACACTGAAAACAATGACCATTTAAACCAATATGAAATAACTTGTATAATAAAACTTTAAACTTAAATTATTAAAACTCAAAAAAGTATTAAAAAATCTTGGACGAATACATTTTATATGTGCATGTATATAGATAGATACAGATATATAGAGATATAGATATATATGTTGTATATTAACACACTATACCTGTAACTAGTTCTTTTGACAAAAAGTGTCTTATGACTATGACTGATTTTCAGGTGCGTCTCTCAGAAGATTAACCAAACCTGTTTACTTCATCACCTGGAGAAAGAGTAACTCCTGAAATCGCCATCCTGCCAGTCTCTTCCCACCTTTTCCCAGCAAAGAAAGCACCTCAGCAGCCATGTCGAAGATCCTATTTCATGCTCTAGTGTGAACTCTCTCCCTCTCATAACGCTTTAAGATGTCTCCAGCATGCATCAGATATTTTTACTAGGTCATAGGTTAGTATAACTGGGATCCTATCTTGGTATGTTGCCTACACACTTCACATAGACATCGCTGTAATTGTATGTCTACTCTCCATTTTAAGTGATAGAGATACAATTGATTGTTAAATATGCAGATTTCTTCAGTGGGGAATTGACTGTATACAATTTCATCCAAAACTTTAAGGAATGTTAAAGAGAAATTATGTTAGAAAGTGGCACCTTCTGGCAAAGTATGATGTTACAATCTAACTTTATTAAACATCATGAAAAATGGAGAAAAATCAAGTTCTGGGAGTTTGGTATCTGAACAGAATTAGAAATAATTCAAGACTGTAGAAGGGAAGTAGAAAGCATAAAGGCAATGACAATGGTTTTCATGGCTACTAAGGGGTACCTGCTGTAGGTCCCTGTACTCAAAACCTTGCTGCTAAAAGAAATGGACCATTGGGGGGAGAGACAGCTTAGTAGTTAAGGCCTTTGTGTGTGAAGACAAAGGACCCAGGTTTGATTCCCCAGGATCCACGTAAGCCAGATGCACAAGTGGCACTTGCATCTGGAATTTGTTTGCAGTGGCTAAAGGCCCTGGTGCACCCAATCTCTCTCTGTCTGCCTCTCTTCTATCTCTCTCTCTCTCCCTCTGCTTGCAAATAAAAAAATGGCCCATTAAGCAAATGTGCACACTTGCATTTTGTCTATAAAGTATTCAATTTATTGGGTGTGTTTTCTCTATTGGAATTCATTTATGGTTTAAACATAAGTTAACTAAAAAATAACTCAATTATAGAAATGAACTTTAAAGTAAATTTATAATAAATATATATTTTGTCGAGTAAGGAATATACACAATCTATATGTAGGCTACACATCTATTTCCTATCATCTTACATATTTATTACTATAAAGTAATACAACTGAGCTGTCAACCATGAACGTAGGTTTTTAAAAAGTATCTGCAACTAGTGCTACTTCCCATAGGAATGACTTCAGTGTGACAGGGAGAATTTTATAACTAGGCCTTTTTTGTAAACACATGACCTGCCTTCCCCATTTGTTATAGGACGTGGCCATTTAATAGGTTGGTTCTTGCCCAACAGTGTTTCCCTGTATTTTATACTGCTAAAATTTTTTTTTCAACTAGGTCTAAAACCACATCTTATAAAATGGCCAACTAAGTCACTATATATCTGCTCCCTAACCACCCTAATATAAAACTGTATCATGTTAAAAAAAATCCTCACTCTGTTCTTCAGTATTACATATATCATGTAAATGAGACTACTAAAAACAACTCAAACACTATAAATCTGTTGATTGAAATCTCATGGCCAGTCAATGCTCACATATTAGTTCTAATAAAGAAGAGAAGGGCACCTATCCCAAATACTGCAGATAATTCAAAGTTTGTAAAATGTCATTATGGGTGTGTCTGAAATTTCAAAAATTAACAAATTTTTAAATGAAAATGGAATCCAAACAAAGTTCAAACACAAGGCGCCATGGAAAAGTACTCCTAAAGTTAACATCTCCATGTTAGTGACTGGACTATACGCTATTCTTTCTTTTGCCATTGCTGTGCTTTTATGGCCCATATCTCACTAAGGTGAGTGAGGCAAAGGCAATAGGAAATTATTGTATATTTTGAAATCTATTTTGAGACTGTTGTGGCAAAGATATGACAATCGGTGGAGAACATCCAAAGTGCCACAGTCTACATGCATAAACATAGCTGATCACGTGTTCTGCCAAGCTTTGACAATGTTGCTATTCACCTTCAGAGCTTATTCCTGTCCATGTCTAGACTTGGATTGGCCAACAGTAACTGTTATAGGCCAATTGCTATAAATACTGTATCTGTGCATGTAGGTCTGGATTCATGAGAGAGAAAGCAATTCTCAGAAGACCAGAAATACTGGAGAAGCAGCTGAAAGCTGCTAAGCCACCACAGATAAAACAAATAACCTCTCAATGTTTGCTTCCTCATCTCTAAAATGATAAAGTTGAATTTAGATGTTAATATATCAAAGACCAGTTAAATTTATTTTTTTAAGATGGTGACAGGTTATGACACAGAGCTACTAATAATCTGTTGCTAGATGTGGATTTTTTAGATCTCTACCAGTTACTACCACCATCATTTTGTCAAATAAAATTGTTTAATTCTCCAAACTTGAAATTAGTAACATATACCTTATAAGAAGCAATAATTCTTTATATTTAAAAATGTTAATTTAAAAAATTACTTGCTGTCCTTCTTTTCTATAGTCCACCATGATGCAGAAATGGTCTAAAAATCAGTATCTGGGAAGCACTGGACTAGTAATTTTCAAGATCTGAGGTTCAAGCACCCCGATTTAAAGTCGAATTTCTTTTCCTTCCTACATTAGTCCAGACGAACATTCATCTCAAGGGCAGTGCTGAGACTTAAAATTAAGCCCAAATCACCTTGAGATCAATAACTAGAATAAACTTCATTTAAAAAATATATCAATTAATTAATTTATTTATTTGCAAGAGAGAGAGAGGAAAACAGAGGAAGATAGAGAATGGATGGACACACCAGGGTATCTAGCCACTGCAAATGAATGAACCTGAGATGCATATGCCACCATGTACATCTAGCATTATGTAGGTGATGGGGAATCAAACTAGGGTCCTTAGGCTTTACAGACAAGCACCATAAGAGCTGAGCCATCTCTCCAGCCCTAAACATCAATTTTTGAAGTAAGCAGAATCTGACACTGAGTTAGCTTCATGAATAATAATGCATCATCCTATGCGTGCTCTCAAGCCCATGTTACAGATGAAGCTGAGATGCTTGCCAAGGACACAGAGCTAGCCTGTCTATATCCACAGTCAGACCTGGAACTCTAATTTGGGGTATGATGCAAAGAAAGAATTTAATTGGCACTTTTCCTTTCATAAATGAGTGGCAAATGGTTTCAATTTTAGAAGTTGCACAAAGTAAAAATGTTTCCTTGCTTTACTTATTTATCCAAATACTGCCTTTTTAATAGCATGAAAAATAATGATAGAATATTTCCACTACAAAAGACTGTAGATGCTGGTTAGTATGGTCCGCTAATGACTTCAATAAATGGATATAATTACACATTTATAGTATCTGAAGGACACATACTTACAGATTTCCTCTTTTTAAGAAGAACAGGTATTTCTTCTGAGATTTTAATCTGTAGTAAGAGACAACAAGTATGAGTACAGTCACAGAAAAATGAATGCCTGTAAAAAAAAAGTGATTATTTGCATTTCTTGTGCACCTTACCATACAGTACGATAGGTACCAAAGACAAAAAAAAAAAAAAAAGAAACTACTAAAGATGAGTGAGTAGCTACTTATAGGTGGTGTTAATAGGATTTCAAATACATAAAGTGAGCCAGGCTCAATGGGGCACTAGTTAAAACTTCATGTGAAAAAAAAATAGCAAGAGATATAAGTCATGTTCTTAAAGGTTGATTTGTACAATGACTCCCTCGGTCAGGACTGTAAGCCAATTTAGAAACAAGGATGATGTTAGACCACTGCAAACTAGTCAATCTACCAAGATAGGCATCCCTACTCCTAAATAACTATAGGCATCTAGCTATTTTCCCATCAAAACCAAAAATAAACATTCCCCCTTAAACAACTTATAAGCAGATTTTTTTTCTGTTCTCTAAAATTTGTATGCTGATGACTGGAGAGATGGCTCAGCAAGTTAAGGCACTTGCCTGCAAAGCCTAACAACCTGGGTTCAAATCCCTAGTAGCCATGTAAAGCCAGATGCACAAGTAGCCCATGGGCTGATGAGATAGCTTAGCAGTTAAGGCGCTTGCCTGGTAAGCCTAAGGACCCAGGTTTGATTCTCCAGGACCCATGTATAGCCAGATGCACAGGATGGCACATACATCTGGAGTTCACCTACAGAGTATGAAAGCCCTGGCACATCCATTTATATCTTCCCCCACGTCTCGTAAATAAATATATATTTTTTAAAGTGGCACATGCCTCTGAAGTTCGTTTGTAGTGGCAAGTGGTCCTGGCACACACATTCTCTCTCGCCCTCTCTGTCTCTGTCTCTCTCTCTCTTAAATAAATAAATAAGAAATATTAGTTTTAAAACACCTCATTCTTGCATGTCTTTGCATGTATATCTACTTTTAAACATTTCTATTGTATGACTATATCATATCACATAAACCCAATGTTTTCTATTAATGACATTTTTTTTTTTTTTGGTTTTTCCAGGTAGGGTGTCACTCTAGCTCAGGCTGACCTGGAAATCATGTAGTCTCAGGGTGGTCTCGAACTCACAGTGATCCTCCTACCTCTGCCTCCCGAGTGCTGGGATTAAAGGCGTGTGCCACACATGACACTTTTTATTTATATAATCTCTGGTCTTCAAAAACAGCAATGAACATTCTTATCAACACATTTTTGCCACTGTTACTATAGAACATACTTCTAACACAATTATAATGAGTCAAAAGAGTACAGCCATTTTAAGATGTTTTAAGGTATTGAAAATTTCCCTTTAGAGCTGATAAACTAGCACATACCTATAATCCCAGTACTAGGGAGGCAGAAGTAAGAAAATTGCCATGAGTTTGAGACCAGCTAAGATGACACATTGAGACCCTGTGTCAAAAAAAATGCCCTTCAGGACTAGAATGAGTAACACGCCAGTGGTAGTGAGCATGTGCAATAGCCAAATCTTGAGTTTTCAAATACTATTCTCCTATAGAGGAAACCATAGCTCTTTAGAGTAGTTGATTTCAAAGCCAGGGCAGGAAAAATGAAATTATGAGCCAGTGTTATCTTGTGCTAGAAAATAAGGAAAGCATTAAATATATGCATATGTATGTATTATATCATAGGGTCACAGGGATCAACCCTAATGGTCAAAGATGTTACAATGTGAGCAGTCAAATAAATAGCATTTTAGATTATATGCCAAAGAATGAAATCATATTCATGAGTCCATATTAATAAAATAAAGGAGGACATACTGTCAACAGGGAAGAAATCTGATTAATAAATGTGAAAAAGAACAAAGAAAACAGAAAATCTCCATCAGAATGTCACCAGAATAATTGCTTCAGGCAAAAATAAATCAGCAGCGAATGCAAACCTTAATGAGTTAAAGCTCAAAATTAAAACTGGATATTGTGTGGTCTCAAAGAATCTCCTCCCATGTGCATTAATAAAATATAAGCACTTCATAGGATGGTATTATATATATGTAAGTAGAAGAATAGATTAATGGGGGTGAAAAGGCCCAAAATGAGGTCAGAGAAGAGACCGAGTAAAGGAAAGGTGGAGAGAGGGCTAATGAAAATCTAAGAGGATATAAATAAATCATACAGAATCCTACTTTTTTGGTTGCTAGAAAATTTTCAGTGCCAGGGATGGGATGCCATCCAGTGAGTTGGTGGCCAGGGAGGTCCCTGATGGCTCTCAAACATTATAGGCCATTGCCGAGACCCTTGGTTTCCCACCAGGAACAGATGGTAAGACCCTATTGCGGAAGACTCCACATACATGGGCTGCAAGGCCACTGAGAAATCCTGCTGGAACTGAGCTGATAACCTCCTCCATGTAGACCAGCTGACAGAAAGCTGGAAGAAGCCATTCTGCATGCAGTTCAATGGAGAGAAAGAGAACTCACCAGTGAAGATACTCAACAATGGACACTGCAAGCCTTATATTTGGCCAGTCAGGCCAAATGAGCCAATGGGTGCAATAGTGGCATGTCTGTCATGATGGAAACCAACTGCCCTCTACTTGGACTGGAGGCCCACTCCATGGGAGGGAACACATCCCTGATACTGAAAACTTAAAACAGGGTTAGTCATGAGCCCTAGGGGTATAACATCTGCTGTTGTCTGGCTAAATGTATATACTATGCTTATCAAACTGCCCAGTAAGCACTTCTGTTAATGTTCATACCCTTATATTAATGCTACTCTCACTTTTGGTAGAGAATCTTCTCTTTTCAGATGGCAGTGACCATGGGATGACTCAGAAGGTATCATGGTGCTGGAAAGAAGTGACCACAGTGCTCAGTACTGCAATATCTCTATCATACCTTGCAAGGTTCAGGGTCTAATGTGGAAGAGGTGGTGGAAAGAATGTAAGAGCCAAAGGAAGGGTAGGACTCCATACAATGTGCTCCCTCCAGACACAAAATGACCTGGATATCCATGGTCTCACAGTGTGTGACACTACCTGCACAAGACCATCATAAGAGGAGGAAAAGATCATGACATCAAAATTAGAAGAGAGACTGATTGAGATGGGGAGGGGATAGGATGGAGAATGGAGTTTCAAAGGGTAAAGTGGGGGAGGGAAGGTATTACCATGGGGTATTTTTTATAATCATGGAAGTTGTTAATAAAAATTTGGAAAAAAAATATAGTATCAATTTAACATTTATTACAAGTGTAAAATTATTCCTGTGGAGAAACACCACCTTAATCAAGTAAGCAAAGCTACCGTCACTATTCAATGTGCTGATCTGGAAAAGCCTGTTTTTCTTCTTTATCTGTGGAAGACTCCTGTGACCAGGCTGCATTGATAAAGCATGTGGAGGGGCATAATCGGGAGCTCTTGAGCTTTTCACCTTAAAGTTACAAACTTAATTGTCATGATTCTAAGGCCCTGAATACAGGCCTCAAGTCCATCTTGTCTTGCTTAAATTTGCTGTGCAAAGCCACAAGCTTTCTTAAAAAAAATGTAAAAAAATGATGGTGCTATGAAAATTCTCTTATTTTTGAATGACAAGAGAGTCCAGAGTCCTTTAACAAACTCATAAGCAGAACACCTAACACTTTAAGTCTAGTAAACAGTTGACTGCAGGGGTGTTATTCGACCCAAACACCACAAAAATCATTTTCATTTGACATACTCTGGATTTTGTTTGTGTGTGTGCATGCATGTGCACGTGTGTGTGCATGTGAGGGTGCATGCATGCAGTATCCATCAATATTGATGCCTGCCTGAGCTGGGAGAATTACATTCCTGGTTCCGTGAGGAGGAGAGTGTATAAAGAAACATGAAACAGCCCCATTTTATTTTAAATTAGACTAATGTTTCTTGTTCTCAGAACTGAACTTTTTCTGAAAATTATTATTTTTTGCTTCTGCATTTAATAAACTATTGCTAGCTGAAGCCAGTTTGACATGGTGAGAGATGTCAGACTGATGAAAGGTGTGCAGCCTGAATTAAAACCAAACCCTGAACACTGTTAAAGAACAATAAAACATATTTTACATGGAAAAAAGCTGCCATCACTAGTTCAAGACACATCAACATTATACAAGCTCCAGCCTGATAACTGAGGACAGCACAGGATCAGTTCTATGGAGTTCTTAGAAAGAAATAATGGTAATTTTCAATGACAAAATCTGATAGATAATACCCTCACCAAATGATTAAGTTTAGGACCTCAGTAATAGGACTTGTATCAGACAGCTTCAGGTTCTCTGAGATGAACTTCCAGACCAGACACAGTTATGGAGGAAGGGATATTTATTGAAGCTTACAGATCCAGGGGAAGTTCCATAATAGCAGAAGAAGCTGGCCTGCCTTAACAGGACCAAGCAGAGACAGAGAAGTACAAGCCTAAAAAGCCACAGCACACTTCAGGAACTCCAGCTAGGCACACTTTGAATATCTTTAGATTGAAACCTGAAACCCACCATCACACCTTAAGATCCACACAATGGCACTGACTACAGCCAGGTGGCTACAGATGCAAACTACAAACAAACAACTGAATATATTGGGGGACATCTATTCTATTCAAACCACCACAGGACACATCACCATGTACCCTGTGGTTTGATGTATCATGTAGAGCACATTCTTTTCCCATGATAATTTTACTCAAATTGAGCAATTTAATTGAATTATGGACAAAACATCAGATAAGCCTATATCGGGGATATTCTACAAGGAAACTGATCAATATTCTTCAAAACTGTTGAGCTTGGGGCCTGGGAATGTAGCTGAGTGGCACAAGGTCTGAGGTTTTATCTCCACTGGGGATTCAAATTACAAACTGCGGGCCGGATAGGTGGCTTAGCGGTTTGCCTGCAAAGCCCAAGGATTCATGTTCTACCCTCCAGGTCCCACATATGCCAGACACACCATATGATGCAAGGTCGCACATGCACAAAAGGTGGTGCACATGTCTGGGGTTCAACTGAAGTGGCTGGAGGCCCTGGAGTGTGCTTGCATGCTCACTCTCTCTCTCTCTCCCTCATAAAAAAATACAAACTACCAAGGCCATGAAAGGAACAGTGATGGGCAACAGGAGACTAAAGAGACAGAACAACTCAAGGCAACATGGGATTTCACAACGGACAATGATGGAGAAAAAGATTTGTGGAAACTCTGCTGGCATCCTAACAAAATCTGTAATTCAATTAAGAGTATTATGCCAACATTAACAGTGTTGACAAATGTACCATAAAATAAGTATGCTAACATGTGAAGTTAGGTGAAAGGCCTATAAAAGAATAAACCATTTCATGTTCCCACCAAGAGTATATTAGTATGCCCATTTCCCCACATCCTCTCCAATACTAGATTGAACTGTAATGTATAATATGTGCCAATGAAGTTTAAATGTTTAGCCAATGAAGATCCAAAAGTATTACACTATCTCTTAATCCTTTATGTCAGATTCTTGCTCAAGTTGTTGCCCAATTTCCTACTTCATTGTTTTATTGATTCAATAAGAGTCCATATATATTAAGGAAGTAAGTACTTTGCCT
This sequence comes from Dipus sagitta, assembly GCA_036346955.1. Taxonomy (NCBI): domain Eukaryota; kingdom Metazoa; phylum Chordata; class Mammalia; order Rodentia; family Dipodidae; genus Dipus; species Dipus sagitta. The sequence goes on from CM070776.1 coordinate 98,856,378, forward strand.
GAAATAGTGTAAATATATTTTTCAGTATAGTTTTCTCCACATGCTGGGTGCTTCTTTTGAACAACACTTTCTGGCCTCGAACTTGTTGTGATCCTCCATGTTAGCATCCTGAATGCTGGAATTACAGTCCTGAATCACACACAGACAACTTAAGCATTATAATAAAAGTAAAGAAAAAGTTTTAAGAAAGACACTCTTCTCCAAGATAAATCAGAAGAACATAGCTAAGTGAAGCAATCTAGGAACAAAAGTGCCATGTGATAATACTAGGTAAGGAATCAAAAGTAATTAAATTCATAGAAGCAGATAACAGAGTAGTGCTTTATCAGGATCTGGGTAGAAGGAGAAACGGTAATATTAGTCAAAGGATACATGGTTTTGTTTAAGAAAGATAATTCCTAGAGACCTGTTTTATGTAACACAGTGAGTATGGATAACATTACTGTATTGTACACTTAAAATTTTGCTGAGAGAAAACTTTTGCCAAGTGTTTTTTGTCACCCATGCACAAATAATGGTAATAAAGAAGATGGGAGAAAATTTTATGTGATAATGGATAGCCCAAGGACTCATGTTCGACTCAATTTATTTATTTTTTATTTATTGAATAGGTTGTGGTGATAATTTTATGGTAGATACATATAAATTAATCAAGTCATACAATTAAATATGTTCTGGTTTTATATGTCAATCATACCTCAATAAATGAAGTGACTTTAAAAATGAAAGGATAGAGGCAGGCATGGTGGTACATTCCTTTAATCCTAGCACGTGGGAAGCAGAGGCATGGGGATTGCTGTGAGTCAGAGGCCAGCCTGAGACTACATAATGAATTCCAGGTCAGCCTGGGCTAGAGTGAGAACCTACCTTGATAAAATAATAAAGGACAAGATATTAATTATTGTCTAGTTGTGGCACAACAGTTTTTGGAGCTGATTTTGTTTATATAGTTGTAAATTGTAAATTCTCCAATTTAAAATGAATATAAATTAGGGTATGCAGCAATTAAGATACCATATAAGTCCATCCATTTCTCTTTCAGAAGTCTCAGTATGCATTTCTTAGAACAATTTTGCTTGGGGGTGCTTTACTTGTTCTGCTACAGCTAGGCAATTATGAAACAGCCATTCCATGAAAACTGCCATCACAATGTGATTCTTTATTCAGAGTCAAGACTATTATAATGCTGAGTTTTACATTTATTTACATTCTAAAGAAATTGTATTTCAGAAAGCATTGAACTTACTAACTCTGTCTCTTCCCAGTTTACTCTAGAAGTATGTCGATAGCACACATGAAGTAGACTTAAAACTCACCCACCACAGCTCAAGGAATTTTGCAGAAGAGGGGACAGAAAGACTGTAAGAACCACAGGTTGAGACATCATGCCCAAAGGCATTCCCTCCCCCCAAAATAACTGACTACTGTTCCCACAGGCATAAACTACAACCCCATCGAGACCATCTGCAACCCCATTGACGAGTGTCCCCAATGGAATAGGGACATGGCGGAGGGAAAAAAGGGTACCAACATATGATACATCCATATGAAACATCTTGTTAATAATAATAATAAACACTTTAAAAACTAATAAAAATACTACGTGAAAAAAATACTAAAGACCTGAACAACACTTCAAGGAAGTGCTTGTTACTGCAGTGATCTTGACAAGAAAGTACTACAATCACAACTTTCCATAAAATTGTATCATTTTGACCAGAAGTTATACTTTTTTACAAGCCATAAAATGTAAGTCATAACAAATGAACATATATAAATGACTAAAATAAGGAGCAATAAGCACTTATAGAGTAATAATTTGAGTGGAAAATATACATTCCCTTATAAATTATTTGAGTAATGAAAATATATTTTAATAAATAGTCTTTTAGAGCTAAAGTACAGTAACTCTGAAGGAATCATCTAGAGCTACCAGTTCCTTCTATTACTACCATGTATAGTGTGCCATCTCTCTTTCATTTTTGCAATGGTTGCTTTTTATTTACCATGAAAGACAACAATACATTGAAGTTCGATCAAAAGTAGAGTCAGTCCCCAGACAGTCAGCGCATCTAGTGCCAGAAGGTGCTACATGGGCGACTGGGGGAAAATGACCAATATCTGTCCAAGCAACTCATGGTCTAACCTACTTAGCAGGAAATAACCTGTTGTGATGCTCACACAAGTGCAATAGTGGCACACAGCCATGGTGGGAAACCAACTGCTCTTGATTCGGTTAACTAATCCCCTCAGTGGTATGGGACCCATAGCTGGAGCTGGGAAACAAGTCAGAAACATATCCAAACATATGCCCGCTCTCCACTATCAAGCTACCACCAATCGTGGGCTACAAGAGAGCCTACACCTATTAAATTCTCTATAAAAAAAAAAAGTAAGGGTTATCTCATTTGTCCTGGTGCTAACTTACTCTCCGTTGGAGAATCTGCTTCTCTTTTTCAGATAGCTGTAGCTCCTAAGGAGAGAGCCACCCCATCATACCTCAAAAGGGCCCCGGCTGAAACTAAGAAAAATTGGAGAAACAAGCAAGGGGGCTGTTTTCCTGATGAACCGGATACCAGCACAAGGGGGAGGGAGATCAGCACAGAGAAAAATCAACTCCTACCAAATCAGAGAGCCAGAGCCTCAGAGGCCCCCAACACCTCATCACTGAAGCAGACCAAAAATGAACCCAACATGGCTCAGGGAAATTTTGTGGAAGAGGGGGCGGAAAGAATGTCAGAGCTACATGTTGGGTCATGATATGCAGAGACATTTAGCTTACCCATAACTGTGGGCTAACTCCACAATGCATGACCCGTATACCTCAACAAAGAGGGGCCAAGAGGAGGGGGTAGGTCACGGATGAGCCTAATAATGATACCAAACTGACTGTATTTGATGAATACAAAACTAACTAATAAAGAAAAATAAAAAGAAAAAAGAAAAGCCAGCACTGTCAGCAAATTGTGCTGGAAAAACTGGATAATCTCATGTAGAAAAAGGAAAAAAAAAAAGAATAACTGTGAATGTTTGTGTAAGTTAATTAAAAATACTTTTCTGTAACATTCAAGAAATAAAATAAAATTAACCAAAATCTAAAAAAAATAAGAAAAATAAAAATAAAAAAGTAGGGGCTAAACTAAACTAAGTGCTGCCAAAGGTAGATTACAAGGTGCTTTGTATATTGTTGAAAGTGGCAGAAATTGGCATATGTTTTACTGAAAATAATTTTTAGTATGTGTCAAGAAGTTTTAAGTCATACCTTATTAACTGGTAACTTCACTTTCTACTTCTAAGAATATCCTAAAATATATAATGAAGTATCTGGGTGTGGTAGTGCACAACTTTAATCCTAGCACTTGGGAAGCAGAGGTAGGAGGATCATTGTGAGTTCAAAGCCAGCTTAGACCTACAGAGGTCCAGGTTAGCCTGGACTAGAGTGTGACCCTACCTCAAAAAAAAAAAAAAAAAAGCTCAAGACTCATGAGTCATGAGGGGTATCACATACAAATGAAAGTATAGCCGGGCGTGGTGGCGCACGCCTTTAATCCCAGCACTTGGGAGGCAGAGGTAGGAGGATCGCCGTGAGTTCAAGGCCACCCTGAGTCTCCATAGTGAATTCCAGGTCAGCCTGGGCTAAAGTGAGACCCTGCCTCAAAAAACCAAAAAAAAAAAAAAAAAGTATAAATAGTTTCTGGGGTGGCCATAGTTCCACTTACTTGTTCTTCTTAAACAAACAAAATCTCAAATGTCAAATTTTATCTGTATAATACTCACCACGTACCACATCCCATACAAATTTCTCTCTTTACATAATGGAAAGGTTTTTATTGGCAGAAATCAGTCCTCTATGTTGTGTGAAGCTTGATAAAAAGTGCCAATGGGTGTTATCCCTTTAATGTCTGCAACTACCATACCCAGAGTGCTGCTTTCCACACTAGTAATCAGAGGAACTATGAAGATGGGAGATTTCAGAACTATCCATCAATCCTCTCATTTGCAACCTGATCTCTGGGACCAAATACCCAAAGTTCAGAGGAGAGGATACCATCTAACCCAAGACAGTCTGGCCTCAGACATTCCAATCAACCATGATATCACGTTACAAATGCATACTAGCTGACTTCAAACAGAAGTAGGACACAGAAAAGGCTGAATCATTTCTTTTCCCTCAAACTTTTCAGTTCAAGATGTTTTGGGCCATAGTAAAGTATCATTAAGTGATCTTACTTCCTGTAAGACCCACACGTCTATGAAAGTGTCCTGCAATAACCTCAACAGGGACTAGCGGCATGAAGTTCACAATATTAAAAATGAGAAATTAGCACAGCTGCTGCACATACAATTTTACTACAAGGTACAATGCATTTACTCAATAATTAATGGTTTATGTCAAACTAAAAGACAACTGTTCCATGCCTTATAGGTAACTTCATAGAGCCAGCACTTGAGATACTACATTCAAAACATGATCCCCAGAGGAACTGGTTAAAATGAGGGTGATCATATTTCCCAGCTGGCCAATGACTGTCACGACTGTCAAGACTGTCAAGTCAGTTACACCTGTTGTCCCAGAATATTATCAAAACCCCCTTTCTTTTGCAAAAACATATCCTTGTGATGACCCTGGCTATACCCTAATTCTGTTCCCACAGAGAATCAGGCAATAATGTATGACTGGAAAAACACTTCCAAGTACAAATTCATGTTTGAATCCATAATCATGTTTAATGGGCAAGTAAATGAAAGCACTAGCTAGGCCATTAAACACAGCCACACATGACTTTTTATTCCAAGTGTTTGAACAAAATCAAATTACTGTAATTTTAAATAGTTTATTTACATCTGTTTAGACTTCAAGCTGAAATTAATTCCTCATCTTAACTTTTTATATTTTAATCACAAAATAAATCAGATTGGAGTTGGGGAGCTGGCTCAGCAGTTAAGGGTGCATAAGGGACTAAGGACCTAAATTCAATCCCCAGCACCCACATAAAATAAAGATGGATGTGACCACACATGCTTGTAATCCCAGTCCTGTAAAGTGTAGAGACAGGAGAATTGAATTCCTGGGAATCCCTGAGACTTGCTGGTTAGCAAGCCTGCTTGAAAAAGAGAGAGAGAGAGAGAGAGAGAGAGAGAGAAAGAGAGTGCTCTGGATTCAATGACAGACATGTATCAAGGATATAAGAATGATAAAAGAAGACACAGGGGACCCTCTACTCTGGCCTTCCCATGCATGTGCACAATGTGTGTACATATGTGTGTACATATGCATATGCCATACACACACACACACACACACACACAAACACAAACACAAACATACTATTCATACACACATCCACTGCAAGGGAAGATTTTCACTTATCATTGTTTTATTCATATGCCTTTTAAAGATGATAATCTGGTTTAAGTTGTGTTCACTTTTAATTAACTTTAAGAATCAGAGAAAAGATATTGCCAAGTTGAATAATCAAATAAAACTACTTTTGCAGCTAATACATATTTTATGCTTATTTATGTAAGATACATATTCCACTATAATTTTCCATCTATAATTTTCTAGAAAACCTTAGCACTACATATTAAAAATTTCCTTACGAATCAGTGATTAAAGCAAATCTAAGAGTTTCCAAAGTAATCCAGATACTATAAAGTACAGCAGCTAGAATGATTAAGAATACTAGGAAATCAGAAAAGAAAAAAAGACCATAAATTTCAAGTGCTATGCTTCACCAAAGGTCAAGACTGTACTGTAACATTACACTCTAGCTGAAAGGCATCCTGTAGGGCAGTTAGGAGCCAATATGCTACAACCAGAGAGCAGAGCAGGGCTTCAATTCCTGGCTGTGCTGCTTACTGGAGGTAGATGACCTAGGGCAATTTCAGTTCTTAACTTCAGTTTCCACAACTAGAAAATGGACAGACCACAACTATGATCTAGTGGGAACGTTGTGAGCCTAGAAAGTGTTGCTGTAGGGAGCTGGGGAGATGGCTCGGTTGTTAAGGGTTCTTGCCTGCTAAGTCTGCCAACAGAGTTGGATCCTCCAGCACCCACATAAAGCCAGATGCAAAGGACAGCATGCATATGTGACCCCAGTGCCCTAAGACAACAAGAGGCAGAGCCAGGAGAATCCCAAGCTGGAAGACCAGCTAGACTGGCATTGGTTTACAGCAGCAAGAAATCCTGTCTCACAAAAAGTGGAAGAACATACACCTTGAAATTGTCTAACCTCCACATGTATGCCAAGGCAAGCATTCACCCCAACACACACAAATAAAGTGTTGCATCCACGATTTTCATCATTGTGAACTTATTATAATGTTTTAAAGTATCAACTTTAATCTCTTACCTCCTCTCCTAGCACACAATTTTCCTTCTGTCAAAAATGCTCTATTCTCTCTTTTCCTGGCTTCCTTTAGCTCTTAACTTAAGTGAAACCTGTAGAAAGCCTTCGTTAATCTATTTATCTCAGATGTGTTTGATATTTCCCCTCAAAGCAACCTTGAGCTCTGCACTTGTGTGAGTTTCTCTTCCCTGGCTGTGCTTCACACAAACACGGAGGTCACACATCTTGATTGCCACTGTAATGTTCGGACATAGAACAGGACAAGGAATAGTTACTAAGTAAGTATTCCTTGATAGTTACTAAGTATTGCTTGCATACTGTTACTATTATTTAGTAAGTAGTCCTTGAATGGATATCACATGAAAGAACAAATCATATGATGAGGACAGAGGAAACTCAGGAAGGATTTCTCACCTAAAGAGGTTTATGCCTCTTCACATTTTGAGATATACAGCACTGCTTCCTCTCACACACTGAGAGGCTTTCCATTCAACATGAGAAGGCTAATATTCTTACCAATTACAAACTTCATGTTCATTTTGTGTAAAGAACATAACTTCATAAGCAGAGCAAACAACAATCTGCTCAGTGTGCTAACATTTCTGTCATGTTTCATATTCCAAGGTCTTTATTAAAATAAGAATATCACAGCAAAAAGATATGGCTAGCAGAACTACCTGAACATGAGAGAAGAAAAAAGAAGGTGAAGCCAGGCGTGGTGGTGCACGCCTTTAATCCTAGCACTCGGGAGGCAGAGGTAGGAGGATTGCCGTGAATTCGAGGCCACCCTGAGACTCCATAGTGAATTCCAGGCCAGCCTGGGCTAGAGTGAGACCCTACCTCGAAAAACCAAAAAAAAAAAAAAAAAGGTGAAAGTATGAACAGGAAAGAGTGCTCAAGAAAGAAGAGAATAAATAAGCAAAGTAGTGGTTGGACATGGTGGAAAGTGGTGGAGCAACATCACCAGTATATCCACAAGCCACCACTGGGTGGCACCAATGTCACTAGTTAACCAATACAGAAATGAAACCAGGCAAGGAGGAACTTTCAGGCTATGTGAGGCCGAGCTTAGGTTGGATGTTTCCTAGTCTATTTCCATTATATTGATGGGCAATGTACTGGAGTCAAGTTCAAGACACAAGGATAGGTCCAAAGGATTACTAGAGACTCCTGGAAGATAAGTTTTTCACTACTTGTACCTAAAGATTTCACATCAGCTCATTATTCCAGAGACTGTCAGTGGAGAAAGGGAGAAAAGAATCAGAATAAACAGTAAACTAGAGTATTTTCAACCTTTAGATTGAGCCACATAAAACTTCCAATAGTCAAAAACCTGATAGCTACAAAAAAAATCCCTGTGGGCTAGAGAGATGGGTCAGCAGTTAAGACATTTGCCTGCAAAGCCTAAGGACCTAGGTTCGATTCCCCAGTACCCATGTAAAGCCACATGCACAAGGTGGCACATGTATCTGGAGTTCATTTGCAGTGACTAGAGGCCCTGGCACACCCATAATCACCACACTCAGTCAAATAAATGAACAAATAAAATATGTCAAAGAAAAAATATTTAAATGATCCCTGCAATTTCCTGTGGTTCAACTTGACATATTAAACCAATGTTAATGATGAGGAAGAAAGTATGTCATATTTCTGTTTTGTTTGGTGGGAAAACAAAAGAGAGAGAGAGAGAGGGAGGGAGGGAGGGAGGGAGGGATGGGAGAGTTGACCATTGACATAAAGGAATAGATAATTAACTAAGCAAAGAAACGGACACAACAGAGTAGTATGGGAATACATTTGATTAAAATCAGCAGAAATGACAAGAGGATCACCAAACAAAAAGGAAGTGATATATTTAAGTGCAAAAGGTAACTTTAAAAATAGCATATAAGGGCTGGAGAGATGGCTTGGCAGTTAAGCGCTTGCCTGTGAAGCCTAAGGACCGCAGTTCGAGGCTTGATTCCCCAGGACCCACGTTAGCCAGATGCACAAGGGGGCGCACGCATCTGGAGTTCCGTTTGCAGTGGCTGGAAGCCCTGGCGCACCCATTCCCTCTCTCTCTCTATCTGCCTCTTTCTCTGTGTCTGTCGCTAATAAATAAATAAAAAATGAAGAAAAAAAATTTTTTAAAAAGCATATAAGATGTTTTGCACATCTTTTAGGGAAATCCAATTTTGGGGGTAGTAGACTTGTATTCTCCACAGAAACATATGGATTAATATATACTATCAGTTCTCTGAGTTGAAAGATTACCCACACTTTGTATTATTATGTCATTTTATCTAAATACATTCTCGTTTTTTTTATTTTTGGTTTTTCAAGGTAGGGTCTCGCTCTGGTCCAGGGTGACCTGAAATTAACTATGTAGTCTCAGGTGGCCTCAAACTCATGGCTATCCTCCTACCTCTGACTCCCGAGTGCTGGGATTAAAGGTGTGTGCCACCGCACCCGGCTAAATATATTCTTTTTATATATTTTTATTTACTTGAGAGACAGAAACACAGGCAGAGAGATACACAGAGTTTGTATGGGCACGCCATGGCATCTTACCACTGCAAACAAACTTCAGATGCATGTGCCATTTTGTTGAACCTGGGCCAGCAAGCTTTGTAAGCAAGAGCCTTTAACCACTGAGCCATTTCTCCAGTCCCAATCTACATATATTCTAAATTAAATATGTACAATACCTTAGGCCACTGTGATGGAAACAACTGGTAAGAAACCATGAGAAATCCAAATAAATTCTAGTTTAGCACTGTTATGTTAGATACAATGTTAACATTACAGGAAACTAGATACATACAAATTATACATGGACAATGGCATGATCGGTAATAAATTTACTATAAATCAAAAATTGTCCCAAATAACATTTTTATATAAAAACAATGTCATGTATTAATCATACTTTTAAAATGTAGAATATAAATAATTTTTAATCCATCCATTTGGGTAAGCCATGCCTATATGTAAACAAGAATATGGTCAAATATTGGGCTGGAGAGATGGCTTAGCAGTTAAGGCACTTGCCTGCAAAGCCAAAGGACCCAGGTTCGACTCCCCAGGACCCACGTAAGCCAGATGCACAAGGAGGCGCACACATCTGGAGTTCGTTTGCAGTGGCTGGAGGCCCTGGCACGCCCATTCCCTCTCTCTTTACCTGCCTATTTCTGTATATATATATATCTTTCTGTCTCAAATAAATAAATGAAAATAGAATATTTATTAAAAAAGAATATGGTCAAATAAATACTTTGGCAGTAAGCCACTACCCCTTCTAACAAAGCCTCTCCTAGATATGGAAGTGGTGTCACTCTACTGGACATAGTTCACTAGAGCAGAAAACAAATTTTAAGGGTCTAAATTATTGCTTTTGTGAATATCATAGCTGAAGACCATCCATCATTACATGGGAGAATTAAGAAGAGAAGGAATGAGGGCACACTCTCCTGTTGCTGTTGTCCACCTGATGTCGGCCAGGGGGTGATGTCCACCCTCTGCTCATGCCATCGTTTTCCCTGCCATCATGGAGCTTTCCCCTTGAGTCTGTAAGCCAAAATAAACCTCTTCCCCCCCCCCCCAACAAACTGCTCTGGGTTGGGTGGTTTCTGTCAGCAATGTGAACCTGACTGTAACAGTAATGTTGGTACTGAGGAGTGGTATCATTTACTGCTAGACACCTGACTGTGTGGCTTTGGCCTTTTGGAGCTGATTTTCAAGAGGAATGTGGAAGGAATTGAAACCTTGGCCTAAGAGATGCCTTGCAGTGCTATAAGTACAGCTTGATGGACTATTCTGGTCAGAGTTGAAAGCCCTGCATGCAGTAAGAACTATGGACTATGAGGTTTGGCTTATGAGGATGAGAAAGAGCTTTGCTTGGATGGGGCTACCAGTTTGTGTGAGAAGCTTGCTGTTATGCCCGTGTCCTGAGAAGTTGTGCGGGGTTGCTTTGTGTAGAAATGAACTGGTGTGAGTAGAGGGATATGGCACAGGAAGAAAAATCTTTGGGTGAACTGCTGCCTATTGAGCTGCAATTGAGAGATTACAACCTTTGAGATTGGGCCAGTTGACCTGCACTGGGGCAACAGGAAGAATGTAGACACTTTTGAAGGGGCCCGAGTGCTCAAGGACTGTCCTATTCTTCAAAGTCTGCTTTATTCCCCCCTGGATTAACAAATTGGCACCCCATCTGGTATTGTGGAGTATAAGAAATGCAGGAAAGAGAGGGTCATTGAGTTTGTAACATGGTCTTGTGTTTTGGAAACAGTCATGGGCAGTGTGAAGCAGGTTTGTTGGATGCCTGTATGGAGACCCGATGGAGCCATGAAAATGAACCGTGGATTGCAGTGGAGATGCCGGGACCATGAGATGGCTGCCAAGGAGAACTACCAGCCCCGGATGAAGTTTCTAGGGCTGTGAGTAGCCTAGCTGGAGGGGTGGAATTGGAACTCCAGAGACTTATTGCTGGTTAGAATTAGCAGACTTGGAGACTTGTTACTAACTAGAGTTGTTGGGCTTGAAGCTACAGAGTTTGATGTTTGCCCTGTTGAAATCCTGTATTGGTTGAACACTTCTTTGCTATGCCCAATGCCATCTTTTGCAATGTTTATTCTGTGCCATTATGGTTTTTTGGGGGATTCTTTGTATTATGGCTCAGTTAAAAGATCTTGGACTATGGAGATGTTTGAATATCATTGGAATTGATAAAAACTATGGGGACTTTAAAAAAAAGAGAGAAGGAATGAAAAGGTAGTCAGTAACAACCTTTTTCTCTCTTTTCTTTTTTTTTTCCTCCTTTGGCATACAGAGACTTAGGTATCATTCATTCTGGCATTTTCAAATACAATTTGTTTTCATTGATTCTTGTCCTTCCTCCTCCCTTCAACTCCCCTCTCCTCCTATCCTGCCCCCTTCTGTCTACATGTCACCTGTGTCCTTTCACCTTTCCCTCACCACTCTTCCTACTCATCTGTTTCTACTCTATTATGATTACCATTCTACCTTTATAGGTTTGACCCACATTTGTTCCCCTATATATACATATTTATAGGTATTATAAGCTAAGATCCACACATCAGAGAGAACATGTGGTTTTGGTCTTTCTGAGTTTGGGTCACTTAGTATAATCCTTTCCAGGTCCACCCATTGTCCTGCAAATTTCATTTTTTCAATCTGCCAAATTGAATTCCATTGAGTACATGAACCACCTTTTCATTATCCATTCATCTGTTGATAAGCATCTATGCTGAGTCCAATTCTCACCTATCATAAAATAGAGGCAATGACCATGGATGTGAAGAACTCTTTAGCATAGTGTGCAGCCCAGGTGTGTATACCTGGGTCAGATGGAAGTTCTGTTGCTAAATTTTTGAATGATTTCCACAGTGGCTGTACTAGTTTTCACTCCCACTGGCAGTGAATAAGGGCTACTCTTTCTCCACATGCTTGCCAGCATTTGTTGTCAGTTTTTCTTTCCTTTCATGTTTTTCATACTAGTTTCCCAAATCCTTGGTAATTAAAGGTACATGTGAATGTGTTTGTCCAAGAAATGTTCAATTAACGTATAGTATATTCAGCCTTCATGGGACTTGAGGTGCAGAAGACAATCTTTTAAGTGGATAGCAGCCTAATACAGAGAACTAAACATATAGATAAAATAGAAAAGAAGGTCACCTGTGAGGCAATCCTCAAACCTATAATAACAGCCCAATCAGATGATTATAGACTTTTAAAAAGTTATTAATAATAACTACTCTCTGTGATTATCCACTTATACCTGTTACTGCTGGTATTAGCTGGCTTGTCTAAAAGTAGATTTTTATTTTAAAATTTCTTTAAATGTTGGGGCATGAAAACATGTGGATGTGGATCAAAGGATGAAAGTGAAGTTCTAAAGGAAAAGAGAGGGGGAAATGCACAAACAAAAACTTGCAGGCCCTCATCAATTTCATGCATTGGCAAGCAAACTATTACAAACACTCCTGTCTGGTGACATTATTCCAGCAAGTATAAGATTTGGAACAGATTAACTTCACTGTAGATCAAATCCAAGGGAAGTTTCATTGCCTAAGTATTTTAAAGGCCTTAATATAAGGCACTAACATATAGTACTAAAATAAGAATTTGGGGCTCCGGGGAGTACAGCTCAATGGTAGAGCACTTGCATAGCATGCACAAGACCCTGGGCTCAATCTACAGCACTGCAAAATAAAATCAAATAAGGATTGGACATATTGCTTAGTGGTTAAGGTGCTTGCCTGCAAAGCCTAAGAACCCAGGTTCAATTTCCCAGTACCTATGTAAGACAGATGCATAAGGTAGTGCATGCATCTGGAGTTCATTTGCAGTGGCTAGAGGCCCTGGCATAACCATTCTCTCTATCTGCCTTTTTCTCTCACTCTCACTCTCTCAAATAAATAATAAATTTTAAAAAATAAAATAAAGTATAAATAAGAACAAATGAAAAGTGAATTGTTAGAGTACTCAAAAACTTCCACACAGCAGAAGCCTTTCATATCTCAATGAAATCCTCTTTAAGAAAGGCAGGTTATGTTTTCCCATACAGGGGTCAGCCACGATACAAACTTGTTATACTTTAGAGTGTTGATATTTCCTACCAGTAGATATTGCCCATAAATTCTTAATGCATTTAGCTTCTGCTGCATGGGTGATGTAAAGTGTCTTGAAGATGTCCCTTTACAGTTCCTTCTGTGAATATTTAATCTCAAACATATCATCTCTAAACTAGGCAGTAATTCAATCGTCCTTGAAGCATCAGCAACCAATGTCAACAGCAGCAAGAGATAAGAAGGGAGTTTGCTCTCTGGTGTAGTGAAGCAATCTGCTGCTTGCCCTTCTTCAAAAGCAAACACAAGGTCAACACAGAAGCTGGTTGTGAAATCTTCTCTCTTACCATAAACCACATGCAGCTCTGCTGGATATGTAAGTGTCTGAAGGCAAGACGTTTTGAAAGAATACGGAAAGGTAGTATCCATATGATTTCAGTGGCCTTATCTTATGGATTCCAAGGCCATGATGCCTGAAGAAACTAGAGGAGAGTAATACTGAGGTTCAGAGCCACATGCCCAGTCCAAGTAACATTCTCATCCTTTAGCAACAATGGGATAGTGCCAGGAAACCACAGGGGAAATGGTCTAGCCATTTCAGGACATTCTTGCAGTGGAGACAATGACCTAAATTCCAAAAGTTCACAGGGTCATTCCATAGCATAGTTTTAGGTGACTCAAATTAATAACTGAGCAACTACCATTCATTTTCTTTAATCCAAGTGATAAATCCAATCCCTGTGCTCAGGAGACTGGGGCAGGGGCATCAGAAGTTTGACTCCATGAAAAAAAGCTCATCATCAAATCACAGGTCTAGCAATTAATGTTTTGCCTTAAATTTCTAGTCACTCCTTTCCAGCAAAATAAATATTTTTCCATGACTCAATAACAAAATGTAAAAACATCTAGAAAAGATTAAACAAATAAAATAGCATTATTTGTTACCTTAGCTAGGAATGACATAAAATTAAGAGCAATGAACTCTGGGGTAAAAAATAATTCTTATGCCAAAGTTAGATACTTCAAAATTACTTACGATGTAAGAGTCATTACAGTGACACAGAAATATTACATGACCACCAACCAAGGCCCAGGGAACATTGTAGAAGTGAGGTGGGAGATGGAAAGACAAGGACAGGGTGAGAAAGGATATCCTGTGTTATTATACCCCCTCCAACAGAGACAACTGGGGCCGTCATGATCCGACAGTGAATACCAATAACCCCACTGAAGAGGAATGGACAGGAGAGAGGGGATATGCGTATAACCCAAGAGGAATATGACCAACATATGATATGATCATACAGTAATGTTCACAATAAAGATGTCAAAAATATTAATAATAATCTCAACTTTGAAAAGAATGGCAGGGCTGGAGAAATGACTCAGCAGTTTAAGCACTTGCCTGCAAAGCCTAACGATCTGAGTTTGATTCCCTAGCGCCCACGTGAAGCCAGATGCACAAAGTGACATAAGTGTGAGGAGTTCGTTTGCAGCTGCTGGAGGCCCTGATGCACCCATTCTCTCCCTCTCTCTCTCTCTGCTGGGCTTGGTGGTGCATGCTTTTAATCCCAGCATTCAGAAGGTCAAGGTAGGAGAATCACTGTGAGTTCAAGGTCAGCCTGATACTACATAGTGAATTCCAGGTCAGCCTTGGCTACAACGAAACCCTACCTCAAAAAACAAAAACAGCGATGGAGAGATGGCTCAGCGGCTAAAGCATTTGCCTGAAAAGCCTAATGACCCAGGTTCGATTCATCAGTATCCACGTAAAGCCAGGTACACAATGTGACACATGCATCTAGAGTTCTTTTGCAGTGGCTAGAGGCCCTGGCATACCCATATTCATTCTCTCTCTCTCCATGTTCCTCTTTCTATGTCTCACTCTCATTCAAATAAATCAATAAAGCATTTTTTTAAAAAAGAAAAAGAAAAGGCAGAGGTTTGACTACATTGTGCAGATTTTTCACTGGTGACTATGACCATCAAAAGAAGTCCTGCAAAGCTTCTCAATATGCAACATAGCCTGATAGAGCCATAGGCTAGAACTTGGTTTGAGTACAGACTAAATTTCAAAGTCCTGGTTTACAAAACTTTTGAGAAGTTCTGACTATATGACATAAGTTCACTCACTTCTTCCTCATGTCTGCTAATGACCTAGAACAGCATCTACCTGCTCTTTCCAGCTGGCACTATCCTGAGCAAGATAAGATGATCATTTAATTAAAGATAGGGCAGGAGATGGGCTGAAGAGATGGCTTAGCAGTTAAGGCAAAGCCAAAGGAACAAGGTTCGATTACCCAGAACCCACATAAGCCAAATGCACAAAGTAGCACATACATCTGGAGTTCATTTACAGTGGCTGAAGAACCTGGCATACCCATTCATTCTCTCTCTCTCTCTCTCTCTCTCTCTCTCTGCCTTTTTCTACCTCTCTCCCAAATAAATAAATTTAAAAAGTAGGGCAGGAGAGAAGTCAACCAGTATCTGAAGCTGTAGATATTATAAAACTATCCATACTGCTTTTTCCATAAACAAACATATGTATGATAAAGCTTAAATTTAAAAGATGGCATAGTAAGATATTAACAACAATAAATAATTATAAAATGGAATAATTATAACAATGTACTATAATAAAAACTATTTAAAACTTACAAATTGTTTATTTCTGGAATTTTCCACTTAATATCATCATACTGTAGTTGACCTCTGGTAACAGAAACTATGGAAAGTGAAACTGCAGATAAGAGGAAACTACTGAATTCTTTGGAGTATATTTCCTAAAGAAAGCTATCCTCATAAATATTTTAATATTTAATCTCTTGGTAATCAAGGAAATGTTTAAAAATTAATGCAAATAGATATAGCTTTAAAAAATTCTTCCACATAAAAATCCTGGCCTATACACTTGACACTGGAAGCAAATCAATGTAAAAGCAGCTCAAAAATTTCTGGGGAACATTTTGAGATGTATAATACCCTTATGAGTTTAGTCATTTTGTTTTAAAATATGTACCTGTAACTGTATTTGAATGTATATGTTAAAGCTGACATTTCTATTTGGTAAAATACACACCACATATCTTCCCAATCAAAGGTTCACTGAACATGCACCTGAGCCATGCCTTTCTAAGTTCCAGATTATGGAAACAACTTGCTTCAAAGAAATTCTAAAGTGCTGGTGAAAGGAACTGCCTGGGAGGAATAGATCCCAATGATTTCTAAAACCTTTTTGATGTTGCCTTGGTACCTGGTAACTTCTATACCCCAAATATTTTACTAAAGACTTTAAAGCGTCCTGAACGTACCTTGAAATTGACAAAATTCAGAAACTCTGTGCTTCCAGCTATTGTTATATCATGATCCATGGTCTGAGTTTCTCTTCTTGGCACTACTATACTGAATCATACTCATCTATAACTGGTAACTGGTTGACTACTTCTGTTCTATTTTTCAGTAAAGCTATGGTTTTTCTACTCTACTTTTTTTTTCTTTAGTAATACATATACTCAGTTTTGGTTAACCCTCTGCATTCCTTCCTCTGCCCCATCTCCCTAATGCCCTATTCTTTTAAGCTACTTCTCAACCTTGAATTATTGGTGGTTATGTGGGACATAGCATCTTTTACTTGGATTCAACCCATTACAATATATCTGTGTGTCTTCTCTTCCCTTCTCCAAGCCATGACGGACTCTTAGGTTCATTCACTAAGTTCCTGCTCCTTGTCTAAGAGAACTTTTCAGGTTCCTGTTCATCTAAGAAATAGAAATGACTATGGCATTCTGAGCACAAAGAATGCTCACCATACTCTCAGCAGTAACAGCTTACTTCTCCAAGTTTGCTTTGATGATACATGACTCAGGCACCCCTAGGTGAGTGTGGTCTTTCAAAACCCTATCATTACTTTTTTATAGTATTGTAATAACTTAAGTACACATTAAAGGCAATAAACAGACTTGGTAAGAGAAAACAGGGATTCAGAAATGTCTCCCCATTGCATTAACCTCATCACAGCCACTAGAATCCACCATTAACATTCTCAACTTATTCTCATTAAGCACACAAGAAATAGGAAACCTCTATCCTGACTCTCCGGTTAAGTCTGATAACTTGACAATACCTGAGTGAAAAATCCCCCTACTATGAAAGCAATTCCAAAAAAGCCAAAATGCAGATAGCCTAGGAAAACAGGAGTTGCTTCAGTCATCTTAATTAACAAAAATATGAGTGGCTGTGGACAGTCTTCACATTAACAGACTCATCCATGAGGTAAAGTCTTCTTTTATAAGATGTGCTATTGAATTTGTTGGAAATGATAAAGGAAACAAGAAGACTTCGTTAAAAAAAGTATTTTAGCTAGGCGTGATGGCACCCACTTCTAACCCTAGCACTCGAGAGGCAAAGGTAGGAGACTTGCCATGGGTTTGAGGGTAGCCTGGACTACATAGAAAACCCCAGGACACCATGGGCTATATAGCAAGACACTGTCCCATAAAGAACAACGAGGCCGAGGAGATGGTTCAGTTGGTTAGTCACTTGCCAAGCAAGCATGAGGATCCTCACCAAAAACTGTCAGATATGGTGGTATGCACCTATAATCCCAGCATTGTAAAGGCAGAGACTGGACTCAGGGATTGGCAGCTAGTTAGCTAGCTAGTCTAGCCTGATTGGGGAATTCCAGGTGCAATAATACACCCTGTCTTAAAAAAATAGGATGGGGCTGCAGAAATAGCTTAGTGGTTAAGGTGCTAGCCTGTAAAGCCAAAGGAACCAGGTTCAATCCCCCAGGACCCACATAAGCCAGATGCACAAGGTGGCACATGTGTCTGGAGTTCATTTGCAGTGGCTGGAGGCCCTGGCACACCCATTCACTCTCTCTCCCTGTCTTTGTCTCTCTCAAATAAATATAAAAAAATATTTAAAAAATAGGGAGGAGGGCTGGAGAAATGGCTTAATGATTAAGGACATGCCCTGTACAAACGTGAGGAAATGAGGGGGTCTGAAGCAACCAGAGGTTTAATGTCCAGATCCCACATCTGGGTACGGCCACACAGATCTGTAATCCCAGTCCAGCAGGGGAGCAAGACCAGAGACTCATCAGAGATCAGCAAGTTCTGGAATCAGTAAAGAGACTCCAGCTCAAAACAAAGACCAGGGAGAAGAGCAATGGAGTAGGACACTCAACATTCAGCTCCAGGCACAACAAACAAGCATAGTCTCTGCCCCCGCAGACAAGCTATAGGACACCACACCACAAAACACACACACATACCACATTACACACATATATACACACAATAGCGTGGGGAGTGACAGAGGAAGAAACCTAACATTGACCTCTGGCCAGAACACATGTGCATACAAATGCAAGCATAATGACACACATATATGCAGCCAAACATACATGAACACAATATATACATGCACACACACCAAATACACATACATGCACAAAACAATCACATCAAAAATATTCATTTCTATCTCCAACAGCATAAAGCCAGAGGAGATTCTAATGGGCCTTCAGTGGATCTGTTTAATAAATGCTGCTAAATAATGTGCGAAAGCAGCCCCTAGACATATTTGCACATATGAAATTTGGTCCATTACCACAATTCTCCTAATGTTCAGTTTAATTTACTACAAACAGGGCTATCATAGTAAAGATTCACATTACTACAGGTATCTAAATTTTGTTACTTTTTGAAGTTATAAAATAAAGACCTTCGCCATGGATATTTTTCGCTAAATACTAGACATAATAGCTTTTTTTCCATAAAAACAAAGTTCACACAAGAAAAGATTCCTAATGATATTCCAACACATTGCAATTACACAGTGTTGCAGTCAGGTTCACACTGCAAGTAGATATCACCTGACCAAGAGCAGCTTGTGGGAAAAGGAAGTTTATTTTGCCTTACAGGCTCGAGGGGAAGCTCCACGATGGCAGGGGAAAACGATGGCATGAGCAGAGGGTGAACATCACTCCCTGGCCAACAGAAGGTGGACAATAGCAACAGGAGGGTGTGCCCAACACTGGCATGGGGAAACTGGCTATAACACCCATGAGCCTTCCCCCAACAATACACTGCTCCAGGAAGCATTAATTCCCAAATCTCCATCAGCTAGGAACCTAACATTCAGAACACCTAAGTTTATGAGGGATACCTGAATCAAACCACTACATTCCATCCCCGGACCCCATAAATGGATATCCATACATGATGTAAAATACAATGCATTCAGTCCAACTTTAAAAGTCCCCATAGTTTTTATCAATCCCAATCATGTTCAAACATCCCCATAGTCCAAGATCTTTTAACTGAGTCATAATACCAAAAAAATAAATAAATAAAAACCTCAAAAAAACCATAATGGCACAGAATAAATACACTGCAAAACATAGCATTGGGCACAGCAAAGAAATATTCAACCAATACAAGATTTAAAACAACCAGGGCAAACATCAAACTCTAACTTCAAGTCCAACAACTCTAGCCAGTGACAAATCTCCAAGTCCAATAATTCTAACCAGCAACAAGTCTCTGGCATTCCAATCCCGCCCCTCCAGCTAGGCTACTCACAGTCCTGGAAAACTTCATTGGGGCCGGCAGCTTTCCTCATCAGCCATCTCGTGGTCTAGGCATCTCCACTGGGTCTCCACTGCAGCCCACGGTTCATCCTCATGGCTCCATGGTGTCTCCATGCAGGCATCCAACAAACCTGCTTCACACTGCCCATGGCCATTTCCATAACACAAGACCATGTTGCAAACTCAATGACCCTCTTTCTAGCATTTCTTATACTCCACAATACCAGGTCGGGTGTCAATTTGTTAATCCAGGGGGGAATAAAGCAGACTTTGAAGAACAGGACTCCTTAAGCATTCAGGCCCTTTCAAAAGAGTCTACATTCTTTTGTTGCCCCAGTACTGGTCAGATGTCCCAATCTCAAAGGTTGTAATCTCGCTATTGCAACTGAACGGGCAGCAGTTCACCCAAAGATTTTTCTTTCTATGCCATATCCCTCTGCTCACTCCAGTTCATTTTTAAACAAAGCAACCCTGTACAACTTCTTAGGACCCAGGCATAATAGCAAGCTTCCCATACAATCTGCTAGCCCAGTCCAGGTAAAGCTCTTTCTCACCCTCATAAGCCAAACCTCACAGTCCATAGTTCTTACTGCATTCAGGTCTTTCAACTCTGACCAGAATAGTCCATCAAGCTGTATTTATAGCACTGCAAGGCATCTCTTAGGCCAAGGTTTCAATTCCTTCCACATTCCTCTTGAAAATCAGCTCCAAAAGGCCAAAGCCACACAGTCAGGTATCTAGTAGCAACCCCACTCCAGGCACCACTTTACTGTTGCAGTCCAGTTCACATTGATGGTAGAAATGACCTGACCAAGAGCAGCTTGTGGGTAAAAGAGGTTTATTTTGGCTTAATGATGGCATGAGCAGAGGGTGGACATCACCACCTGGCCAACATAAGGTGGACAACAGCAACAGGAGAGTGTGCCCAACACTGGCATGGGGAAACTGGCTATAACAACCATA
Source organism: Dipus sagitta (assembly GCA_036346955.1). NCBI lineage: Eukaryota > Metazoa > Chordata > Mammalia > Rodentia > Dipodidae > Dipus > Dipus sagitta. The sequence goes on from CM070776.1 coordinate 98,876,855, forward strand.
AACCCGCCCCAACAATACACTGCCTCCAGGAAGTGTTAATTCCCAAATCTCCATCAGCTGGGAACCTAACATTCAGAACATCTAAGTTTATGGGGGATACCTGAATCAAACCAACACATACAGCATCACTGTTAAGTCCAATCTTAGTACAAGCAAGCACCATATATATATATATGGTTTTTCGAGGTAGTTCATGCTGACCTGGAATTCACTATGTAGTCTCAGGGTGGCCTCGAACTCACTGTGATCCTCCTACCTCTGCCTCCCGAGTGCTGCGATTAAAGGCTTGCACTACTACAACCGGCTTAATATTTTCTTTTGTGACTTCACAGAATATGTGGAGCTGTGCTGAGCCAGAGGAAATGAAATAGCAATGAGCTCTGGAGTCAGACTACTGGCACAAATTCTTGTCTCTGCCCCTCAGTAGTTGTGTGATCTTGGCCAGCTTTTTTTTTTTTTTTTTTAATGTTTCTGCATCTTCCATCCAGTTGCTAGAAGGGTTACATGAAACAGTAAATGCAAAATGTTTATAACCATAAGGCATTTCTATTTATTTTTAAATTTATGTTTTTCTTGGCATACACAGATTTTGGTATCACTCATTCTGGTATTTTTAAGTCCAATTTATTTTAGTTGATTCTCTTCCCCTTCTATCTCCAATTCCCCTCTCCCAAAACACCCCTTCTGTTTACATGTCATCTCTGTCTTTTTGCCCTTCCTCCACCCATCTTTCAGTCATCTCTTTTGTGATGGTGGTCTCAAGGGATTTTTTTGTTTGTTTGTTTGTTTTTTCGAGGTAAGGTCTCACTCTAGCCCAGGCTGACCTGGAACTCACTTTGTAGTCTTAGGGTGGCCTCAAACTCATGGTGATCCTCCTACCTCTGCCTCCCGTGTGCTGGGATTAAAGGTGTGTGCCACCACGCCCGGCACATGGGATTTTTTCTTTTGAGGTAGGGTCCCACTCTAGCCTAAGTTAACCAAGAATTCACTATGTAATCTCGGGCTGGCCTCCAGCTCACACTGATCCTTCTACCTCTGCCCCCCAAGTGCTGGAATTAAAGGGGTGTGCCACCATACCCAGGAGGGAGGGGGAGAGAGAGAGAGAATGAATATGAATGGGTGCACCACAGTCTTTAGCCACTGCACAAAAACTCTAGATGCATGCACCACTTTGTGCATCTGGCTTTACATAGGTATTGGGTAATCGAATTTGGGTTAGTCTTTGCTGGCAAGTGCTCTAACTGCTAAGTCATCTCTCCAGCCCATTACAGGAACTTTTTGTAAATGGAGCTCACACATTCCCATTGCCTAGTGAGGTTGTGGCACAACATATTAGTCATGTTTGTGGTGATGCTTCTAAAAAAAAATACTATTGTGTTGTCAAGTCATAGAAAGTATGTCTTACAGTTATGTGCACTAGGTATGTAGAAGGTACTACTATCTAGGTTTGTCTGAATACATCTATTGGTTATACAGTGATCAAGTCACCTAATAACAAATTTTATAGAAAACAGCCTCATCATAAAGTGATACAGAAATGTCACAAACTTACCTGAATTGGTTCAACGTTGAGAACTTAAAACTTCCTTGGTCATTTAATATTTTCCCCTATAAAATTATAGCTTGTCCTAGAAACTAGGTGTTTTAACTAAAACATACTTTTATATGGCACTATGTTCTTTTCTCACCAGATGTCTTTTTCACCAAGATGCTTATAGGATACTGTCTCAAGTTATAGGAAGAAGGTTATTAATCAGTATGTATAAGGACCCAGTTTTTTTAGAAAGATAGTCTAAATGTGTGTATGCAAGTGGCCATGTACGTGTAAGAATGTTTACGCATGCATCTAGACCACAAAGTTAACAATGTATATGTGATTATGGTATTACGGCATTTTCATTCATCCTTATGGTTTTTCTTCACTTTTATTTTATATATAAAATATTTTGATCAAAATCCCCTCCTGCTAACTCTTTTGTCCCCTCTCTCCAAACTCCTTGCCACTGAACCCCTTTTTCTTTCATTCTTATATTTTCAATGTAGAAAATACAAGTAGTACATCACCAATGAGAGAAAAAAAATATCTTAAAAAATACAACATCTAGCCAGGCGTGCTGTCACATGCCTTTAATCCCAACACTCAGGAGGCTGAGGTGGAAAAATCACTGTGAGTTCAAAGCCAGCCTGAGATTACGTAGTAAATTCCAGGTCAAAATGGGCTGGAGCCAGATCCTACCTGGGATAAAAACACCAAAAAATAAAAATAAATGAATAAAAATACAACATCTCAGTATTTTTATATGACAATAATCATATTATATGTACCACCCACTGTACAAATGTTTCTTATTAAATTACATAACTAATAACAAAACTGTATAGATTAACAATTAAATATATGCCTACTGCCTGGCTCTAACACTACTTCCTTTTTCTCTGGGGATAACTATTCTTGGTGTGTTATCAGTCAGACTTTTTTTTTATTATCTATACACATGATAAGGGTTTGTTTGCTTTGAGATAAGTGGTTTACACGTGTTTGGTAACTACTTTTTGCTAGTCTCCCACTTAGAATACTCTGAAACTCCTATGTTAGCTCATATAGGTCCCTTGGAAAGTACTGTTTTGTTTTTCTTTTTCTCTATAATCTGTCTGTACTACTTGAAGCATTCCCCAAATGAGGGACATTTAGGTCCCTGTAAAGTTTTTACTGTTTTAAACAGCTTCACCACAATGAAACTGTACAACTTTATATACCTGTGCAGTTATACCAGAAAACAAAATTAGCTTCTAATGTAATTGCTGGGTCAAAATATATGTACATGTTTTAAAACATTTTTTATTGTCAACTTCCATAATTATAGACAATAAAACATGATAATTCCCTCTCCTCCCCCACTTTTTCTTTCAAAAATCACATGTGCATTTTTTTTTGTTTTTTTCGAGGTAGGGTCTCACTCTAGCTCAGGTTGACCTGGAATTCACTATGTAGTCTCAGGGTGGCCTCCAATTTACAACGATCTCCTACCTCTGCCTCCCAAGTGCTGGGATTAAAGGCGTGCGCCACCATGCCCGGCATATGTGCATTTTTCAATGAGAGGATTCAGGTAATCTATATCATAATGGTACACAGTGAGTGCCATTTATTAAAAGTGAATATTATATTTCAGTTTTGTCAAGGTATTTGTTGAAAACAGTTTATTTTTCCCTAATTAGTAAAGTGAATTTGAGCATCTTTTCTTTTTCATTCATCATTTCATATCTTTTCCTGGAAAATGCCCTACACCACTTTTTCTAAATACACATTCATACTTCTTAATTTTTTTCTAAACCTCTTTATTATCTATACGAGCTTATGTATAGTGCATAGGATACAGAAATCTCTTTATTTACTTTGATTTGGAACAGTTAGTTAATATAAAAGGTCATAAAACAAACATTTTATTTTATCTTCACTCCATTTTATCAGTGTTAAATGTATACCCATTCACCAAATTGTTGATATGCAGCCATAGGGATAAAACATTTATAAACATTGCAAAAAATTTAAGCTGAATTCTTCAAGTAGAACTTCAAAGAATTAAATGTACTTGTGAAGCAAGTACAGTACAGAACTCTTTCAGATTTCTGTCTTTATTTTTCACAAATCGTTTATAGCTGTCTTACCCATACTGAATTAGACAGTATTTTTCATAGAAATTGGCATACATCAACTCTTCCTAAAACAATTTAGTGCCTTTCATTATAATGATCCTCTTGTCACCATCACCAATTTCAACCGTTATGCATGTGCTAAACTGTACTTGCTTCAATACCCACTCCCTACCTATCTCGCCTACTTGCTAAATGATGTGACTTATATCCTACTACTGTGTATTTCAAAAGTACATAGCAACTTTAGGAGTAAAACTGCTGCCATGCCTACCTCACTCATTACCAGAGTGGCTCACAGTAAGATGACTGTAGAGGCCTTCATTTGAATCTTGCCAGTCAGTACACATGGAAACACATTCACATTGAAATACCTCACACTTCAACAACAAAAAAACAGCCTTCCCAGGTCTCTATTCATGTCTTAATTCTACTGCTAAGCTTAGTGAAGAACATAAACAAAGTTTTCTGAGCGACAATACCCCACGGAAACATAACCAAAAGATACAAAAATTCATAGCCAAGTCTATGAAATTTCCTTTATAAAAACAATACTGTAGCAGACAACTTCAGGTTCGCTGAGATGAACCTTCAGACCAGGCACAGTTATGGAGGAAGGGATTTATTGGAGCTTACAGATTCAGGGGAAGTTCCATAAAAGCAGAAGAAACTGGCCTGCTTTCACAGGCCCAAGCAGAGAGAGAGAGAGAAGCACAAGCCTACAGCCAAAAGCCACAGCACACTTCAGGAACTCCAGCTAGGCACACTTTGCATATCTTTAGATTGAAATCTGAAACCCACCACCACACCTTAAGATCCACACAATGGCACTGACTCCAGCCAGGTGGCTAAAGATGCAAACTACAAACAAATAAACAACTGAAATATATTGGGGGTCATCTATTCTATTCAAACCACCACATTCTGCCTCTGGCCCCCAATAGATTTGTAACCATCATACATTGTAAATTGTACTCAGTACAATTTCAAAGGTCCCCAGAGTCTTGACCAATTTAAGATATGAAGACCTGTAAAATCAAACAAGTTAAACATTTCTAACATAGAAAAGCACAGAGTAAACATTTTCAACTGGTATAATGCATTGCAAGGAGAGACTAAAACAATGCAAACTCAACCACCATCAAACAAACATCAAACTTCTGTAGTTCAAGTTCAATATATCCAGACTAACAGTCTCCAGACTTTCCAAATCTGCCCCTCCAGCTGGGCAGAGTAGCCTGGGAACACTTCCATCCCAGGCCAACAATGCGCTCTATGGTAGCCCTTGCATTGTCCTCGTATATACAAAACATCTTCAGGACTTCATGCAAACCACGGTCCATCTTCCAAAGGCTCTTTCAGCCTATCAGGGTATCAGGCCCTACCTCATGCTGCATCTCAGCAGCAGCTCCAGGAACCGTGTGCAATTAACCACCACTCCATGCATTTTTCATGCTTCTGAAATCAATACCAGTTGTGCAGGACACAGCCATATTCTTAATTCAGGGGCAAAACAAATCATAGCCTTGAAAAGCAGGTTCCTTCTCCAGTCAACTCTTTCCAAAAGAGTTTGCATTTCTATGATAGTCCTTCCTCAGGCATCCTTTCCATTGTTTTAATGTAAAGCAGTTGGACCATCTTCCTTAAGATTGCTAATGTGTTTGACAATAGCAGATTCAGTAACCTAAAACCAGTCTCAGTGCCTGTAATTTTAAGTTGCTTGAGGTTTTCCAGCTTAAAATCTTAAATCTCTCAGTCCAATATCTCTAGCCAAGCACATCAGTCCATTACAAATTTAACCTTGATCAAACACTCTGGACCTGGGCAGCAGGACGCAGCCAGCCCTTATGCCAGTACCCCAGTTCCAACAAAGTCCTCTGCAGTCTTTCCTTCCCCTTAGAAAGCTCATAAACCAAGCCTCGAAGTTCAGTGCTGTCTGCACTTAGCATTCTCAGACTCTCATCAAAATAGTCCATAAAACTTGGCTTACCACTCCAGAAGACATCTTCAGTTGCAAGCACCAAGTCCATGCCTATTCTTCCAAAACAAAGGTTCCAAAAGATCAACATCCACATAGTAAGGTTCATCTCACCCCACTCCTGGTACCAAATTCTCTAGCAGACAACTTCAGGTTCACTGAGATGAACCTTTAGACCAGGCACAGATATGGAAGAAGGGATTTATGGGAGCTTACAGATCCAGGGGAAGTTCCATAAAAGCAGAAGAAACTGGCCTGCTTTCACAGGCCCAAGCAGAGAGAGAGAGAGAAGCACAAGCCTACAGCCAAAAGCCACAGCACACTTCAGGAACTCCAGCTAGGCACACTTTGCATATCTTTAGATTGAAATCTGAAACCCACCACCACTCCTTAAGATCCACACAATGGCACTGACTCCAGCCAGGTGTCTACAGATGCAAACTACAAACAAATAAACAACTGAAATATATTGGGGGCCATCTATTCTATTCAAACCACCACAAATACTTTATAAGATTGATTTATTTCTGAGTTAATCATTGTGTGTGTGTGTGTGTGTGTGTGTGTGTGTATGTGTGTTTTCTGTAGAGGTCAGAAAATAAATAGGCTTAGCAGGTCATAAGTCTCTGTCCTAATTCAGACACTATATTGTGAATACAGCCAGACAATACATAAATGAATGGCTGTGGCTGTGTTCCAGCAGATGTTTATTTACAAAACCAGATGGTGCACCGGATTTGGCCACAGGGAGTATTTTGCTGGCCCTTAACTTATACCAAAGTTTGGGATTTTTTTTCTTTCTTTAAATATCTTTATTTATTTATTTGAGAGAGTGTGTGTATGGATATGTTAGGGCCTCTTGGTGCTGCATGCAAATTCCAGACACAGTCACCACTTTGTGCATCAAAGTTTCCATAGGTACTAGGGAACTGAACCCAGGCCAGCAGGCTTTGCAGGCAGTACCTTTAACTGCTAAGCCATCTCCCCAGTCCCAAAGTTTGTTCTATTTGTTCTAATAGGAATCTAGTACACAAACTACACACTAATTGGAGCAAATATGATAACAGCAAAGGGACCCACAATAAATTCAGCAACACCATGAAGAAATAAATATTACTTATTCATTAATGTTTTCCTATAAGTTCTTCCCATAATACAGGCACATATATTTCTACAATATGACATTATAAGCATCACCTAAAACTTACCTTTTTTAAAAAAACAGTAATGGCTGAGGATGTTGGCTCAGCAGAAAAGCATATAGCTAGCATGTACAATGTATAGGTTCAATCTCCAACACCACAAAAAAGTTAAAATAAATGTTGAATAACTACTATAAAAGGAAAGTATGCAGTCTAGACAGTCAAACTAAATATATTTTATCCATTATTCTGATAATAGTGAGTAGAAAAAGCCTAATAAGTAAATAGCCATCATTCATAACTTCCATACTCAAAATGTGGAATTAACTTTCAAACTAAGTGTAAACAAGAATACAAGTTTGTTCTATAGATAACTTAATAAGCAATATTTACTGAAAATGATAATTTTTGGAGATATATTTTTTCAATTTAGAAAGTGAAACCAAAAGCCTCCTTGCAACATCAAGTGTCCAATTTTATAGTAGACTTTTATGTTGCTGTTAAGGTAAATATTATATTTTTAAGGCACATAAAAATGTCAGGATTTTAATAGGGTGTGAGCATGTATAACCTGTTTCCATGCCACTGATTACAGAACATAGGTCTGGGGTTGTTTTGAAAGAGTCAGGCTTGCTCACATTGCTTGCAGAAACCTAATGGGTATTGAACAGAACAGAAAGGAATAAAATTAAATAGTGAAAATATGTATGAGCCCTTGGTACCAAAAGCACAGGTCATAGAAGAAAAAATGATAAAACTGGACCTCATCCAAATATAACCTTTTGTTCTGCAAAACTTCCCATGAAAAGACTGGGCAGACAAGTTACAGACTGAAAAAATATACTCTCAAATCACATATCCAACAAAGGATTAGTATTTAAAAATATAAAGAATTCTTAGCATGGTATGGTGACTCGCACTTTTAATCCCAGCACTGGGAAAGCTGGAGTACAAGAATCTCCTGAGTTTGGGGCCAGCTTGGGCTACAGAGTGAGTTCCAGGTCAGTGTGGGATAGAGCGAGACCCTGACGCAAGAAAAAGAACTCTTAAAACTCAAGAATTTTTAAAAGCCCAGGTAGAAAATGGACAGAAAGTAGGTCAGACAATTCGCTCAAAATCTAGTGATAGCAAATGAGCAAGCACAGGAAAAAGCATTCAACTTCACTAGCCATCAGGAATTTTTAAGTTCAAACTAGGAGGAGCTATCACTACATACATTTCAGAATGGGTAGCATGAAAAAGAATGCCAACACCAAGATAGGACAAAAAGACACAACATCCCATTCAGACCTTGCTGTTGAGGAAATGCAGAATGGTATACTGAAGATAAAATGTGAATACTACATAACCCAGCAATTGTATTCTTGGGCCATTATCCCAGAAGTGAAATTTTAAGCTCAGACAAAAACATATACATAGGAACTTTATTTATACCAGGCCAGACACAAAATCAATAAAACCCTGGCAACACCAGATGTTTTTTGACTAGTGATAGGTTAAATATACATGCACAACATGGAATTCAATGTAGCAATGTAAAGGAGCCAATTATTAAGGATACATTTCCTCTATAAATCTCTAAGGAATTATGCTAACTAAAGAAAAAAAAGCAATCTCAAAGGTTGCCTTCTCTGTGCTCCCATTTAGATACATCCTTTAAAGTTACAGGATAACAGACGTGGAAAACACAATATGGTAGCCAGAGGTCAAGGGAACAGGGAGATAAAAGGGCAACACAAGAAATCCTTGTGATGATGGAACTGTTCTGTAGCTTGCCTGTGGAGATCACACACAGTTACACATGCTCACACTGCATGGCACAAAATACACACATGCAATTACATATATACACTGACACAATTAGAATAAAATGGATAGGTTATATCTATTTTAACTTCTTAGCTGTGATACTACACCATAGCTATTTTTATGATATTACTATAGGAGGAAATATAATATACAGCATTATTTCTTACAATTGTATGAAAATTTACAACTGTATGAAAATTCAGTTAAGAGGGGAAAATATACTATATAATATCACCCAATACTAGGGAGTAGGAAAAAAAAAAACTATTTTTGTTAGGGGCTCTGTAATTGAAAGTCAAGGAGGAGAGGAAGGTATAATGCTGAAAAGAGTATACACAAGTTACAATTAATACAGTCCTCTCCTCTCCTTGACCAAGCCTTAACTCCCCCAGGATTTTGTTTATGCCCCTGACTTGGCTGACGCTATTTTTAATAAAAATAAACTATACATGTATCTACCATGACCATACCATCATCCCACACTATAAATTCATACTGCAGGTTTTTTTCAACCATCATTTCCTAAAAGCCTGGCACAAAATACAAGACAGCCAAAAGATCAATACAGTTGAATGAATTAATAAACAGAATGAATAAGATGTCTGATTATGCTTTTCAAGTTTTTAGCCAATTATAATTATAAGGCAGTATATATGTATCCCCTTACAAGTTTCTAAAAGCCACAAGTACTTGATATTCAGTATAGTATATACACATTTCATTTGCAAGTAGGACTTAACATATAATACATAATATTTGATAAAATGCTTCATAATTTATTTACTTCTACCTATAGTAACTCATTGTCAGGATTAGGTAAGGACTAAGCATTTCTAGATTGAAGCTAGTATATGTAGACCTTTGGGAAAAAATACTCTGAAAACAAAACATATGGCAGGATTCATTATACATCCTTAGTGTGAATTGCATTAAATATATATATATATGTACATATATATATACATATATATACATATATTCATAATATAACTTCAGTATCAGAATACAGACACTTAATTCACATATGGGAAAACTAAGAAAGGTAAAGTGATTTGCTCAATCTAACTAGCACTGGGACTGGAATCTTAGCCTCCCCACAGTCTCAACTCATGTATCCTCACGAAATGGGGCAAGACTCTTCTGCATTAACTCATACCATCCCTACCCAAAAATATTGTAGCAAGCATCTTAATATAATGTTATTTTTAAGAGTTTTTCAAGCCGGGCATGGTGGCGCACACCTTTAATCCCAGCACTCAGGAGGCAGAGGTAGGAGGATTGCCATGAGTTCGAGGCCACCCTGAGACTACATAATGAATTCCAGGTCAGCCTGGGCTAAAGTGAGACCCTACCTCAAAAAACCAAAAATAAATAAATAAATAAAGATAACTTTCTTTTAAAAAAAAAAGAGTGTTTTTCAAAAAAAAAGCCACAAAACTGAATTTATTCAAACTTTTAATTGCTGCATTACACTTTCCGTGGATTTTTTGATGTCAAAGTACTTGTCATATATGGACATAAAGTCCTTCATTCAAATGTGCAAGTACACTGACTGTGTAAGGTCTGATCCCCTGTCTAAATGGCAGTGTTTCTTCTAACTAGATTCAATCAAGAGGATGAGCTATTTTACAATTTAAAGAAGAGGCCTTACACTATTAAATTTTTTATTAATACGATCACTAGCAGTACTGTAACTGAATGTCCACTTGCTGCTTCATGTTTCAAAAACATTTAAAAGTTTCTCTTAAATAGAAAGATAATGAAGGGGGAAAAAAGAAAGAAAGAAAAAGGTACAAGCCATGATGGGCAATGGGCTTTTGTCAGATTAAATCTTTTATGCAGTAACATGTTATGAAGTATGAATTCAGAGGCCCAAGAAATAAAACACTAGAAGGAACCAACCATATGACGACAGCTGGACATATTTTCACAAAACAGGGAACTGAGTAGTTGACTAAACCATTTACCAATAATAATAAAGCAAACTGCTCACTTCTTCAAAAACTCACTTCAATGCCATTTTACCCTTATTCTGATTCCTAGTGTCATTTCTGAAAGTGAGGATTGATTTTTTAAGTGAAAAGTGTGAACAGAGCAAATGAATTTCAAGAGGATGAAAAAAATGCCTCTGAAAGAGGAGATGCTGGAATAAAAAGGAGAAATGACGTCTTTTTTGAAATATGTAACCGGTTAGGCAATGAATCATATTCTCCTTGGTTTTTCTGTCTATAGACATCGGTCACGGTTCTTTTGGGCACTCGAATGAGAGGAAGAGGAAGTGAATAAGGCTAATACTAAATAGACAGCAGCCACTGAAGGCAGGATGAAGACGAAATTGCAGCTTATGCATGTTTCGGCTAGAATCCAGCTGTTAGCTAACATGCCTAAAGGTGCATCTAGATGCTGAGATATCTATCCAGAGCTAAGGTTCCTCAAGCTCCAGAGAGTAGATGCTTCTGGAGGCAGGCACTCCCCCACTGGGATATTCAGAGTGACTGAGAGGTGACAAAATGGAGCTGAGGTCTAGGGGAGCCCTAAAGGTCGTTTAGAGGTCTAGCAAGCACTTGATGTGCTCCTCTCACTGGGGTCGTGGCAAAGCCTGCTACTATGAACAGAATGGTGACTTCTGCCCCTTGGGGTAATGAGGGACGACAGGAAGCCACAGGCTAGGTTCTGGGGATCCTAGACTCTATCAAAGAAGAGGGTGACAGCGGGAATCTTCCCTGCCGCCTCAGGCGAGGTGAGCCAACAGTTCCATGGGAGCCCCCCAAGAAGATGGCAGCCCGAGGCTGGGAAGTGGACTGCCCACCCAACCTCCCTCCTGGCTCAGGTGGGACCTGCTGCAGCTTGGGAACCACGAGATCCGACAGGGCAGAGACACCGGGACAGCATCCTCGTAAGCCTGGGGGTGACTCACCGTTCGTAGCCGCTGCCCAGCAGCTACTCTGGCAGCCGGCCGGCTCCTGGCCCTCGGAGAGCTCACGGAAAAGAACCGCGGTGCCCGCTAGCGCCGGGCTAACAAGGAGAGGCTCGTCGCGGAGGCCAGAGAAAAAGCCGCAGCAGCGCGCGCGCGCACCCGGACGACCGGTGGGGGCGGGGCGCGGCGCGAGCCCGGAAAAGACGCGCCTGGAGGGGCGGGCGGAGCGGGGGGCACGCGGTGGTGTGGCTGAGCCCGCCGAATCGCAGGCGGCCGCCGGCTCGGCCCACCCACGCGCCCGCCCCCGCTCGTGCGGGACGTCAGCCGAAGAGGCGGAGCCCAGCGGTCTCGCCGGCCGAGCGGGGAGGAGGGGTGCTGCTGCCGGGGCACGGAGGCAGCTAACGGCTCCTCGCGGCCGCCTGGCCGACTTGGGCAGTGGCCTTAGGACAGTGGTTCCGCAGTGCCTTGGGTCTAATCGCAGAGAGATGGTGAACTGGCCCACGCCCGCACTTGGCTTCTCAGGACTCCACCCAGAATGAAAGTTCCCCTGAGGTCATCTTCCAGCTGCCCTTTAAAGATCCTCATCTTTGGGCTGCAATGCTTTTCCTTTACAGGGAGGGCTTAACACTGAAGGCATCCCACTCCTGGAAGCCGGAGCTAATACTTCTCATCCTTGTATCTTGCCTCTCACTGTAGTTAAGATCCTTGCTCGCTCTCTCGCTCCTGAAAGGTCTTAAGGAGGCAGGATTTTCACGTTATGTAGTCCCAAGAGCTCAGAGCTTATCAGATGAAAAGAAAAAGTTACAGCAGCACTGTTATATCTTAATGGCCCCTGATCTTTGTTTATTAGCCAGTCCTACATGCTTTTCACATGACATTTGAGAAATGATCATTGCAAACAAAATTCCAGCAACTATCTCAGGACGTCAATCGGACAGACTGTAATTGCAAATGAGCCAGAATAAACTGCCAAGAACACGTCAGCAAAATGAATGTCAAGTGTTCTAATTCCATGATGCAGAATGGTGGACCAGCTTCCCCTTCCTGCTTGTCATGGCATTTTACTTCACCTGTTGTTTTTCATTTTCTCAAAAGTGCCAGGGCTGGAGAGATGGCTTAACGGTTAAGGCACATACCTGTGAAGCCTAAGGACCCAGGTTCGATTCTCCAGGTCCCACGTAAGCCAGATGCACATAGTGGTGCATGCGTTTACAGTGGCTAGAGGCCCTGGCGCCCCCATTTTCACTCACTCTCTATCTCTTCCTCCCTCTCTGTCTCTAATTAATAAACAAATAATAAATCTTTTAAAAAATTGCCAAACTTCTATGTAAGTATGAATAGTCTCGCCATCTCAGATCAGAAGCCACAGTATTCTGTAAACTTTGGTGTGCATCACAATTATCAGGGATGCTTGTTTTAATGTGTCTATGTAGAGCTATAATCCCTTCAGCAGTTGAACTGAGTGAGGCTGAAAATGAAATTTTTTTTTTTTTTGAAGCAGAGTTTCACTTTAGCCTTGGCTCACCTGGAACTCACTCTGTAGCCCCAGGCAGGCCTCTAACTCATTGGGACCCTCCTACCTCAGCCTCCCAAATGCTGGAACAAAAGGCGTGCGCGGACACTACCAGGTTTGAAAAATGTTTTTTTTTTTTTTTTTTTTTTTTTTGTAAGAGGTACCAAGGTGCATATAAATATTGGTAAGATAGTCATATAGTTTCCTTTCTCAAGATTGACCTAGAAAGTTCAGAACTTCAAATATCAAGTTTAATTGTCAACTTTATGAAACCTTGTTGGATACCAGAAACAGGTAATCATTAGTAAGCTATATAATCTACTTGGTACCTATGGTATACAGGGTGTACAGAGACCTGTAATCTATAGTAGGGTTAGAAATGCAATTGGACGGCCGGGCATGGTGGCACACGCCTTTAATCCCAGCACTCAAGAGGCAGAAGTAGGAGGATCACCGTAAGTTCGAAGCCACCCTGAGACCACATAGTGAATTCCAGGTCAGCCTGGCCTAGAGTGAGACCCTACCTCGAAAAACCAAAAAAGAAAAAAGAAAAAGAAATGCAACTGGAGGATGGATCACCCCTGCCCTCAACAAACTTACGAGTTTAGCTATGAAATTAAAACACAGGCACAAAGTGGGGGAGGGGTGTGCTGGAGAGGTGGCTCAGCAGTCACAGTTTAAGCTAGATGACCAAAATTGATCCCTAAATCCAAGCACACTTGCAGCAATATGGGATATAAAGAAATGAGAATTTCCTGGAAGCTCTTGGGAGTCAATGGCAAGCACAGCAAAGAACAGCAGAGCAAGTTTCCAGAGCAAGAAAGCTTACCTCAAGTGAGGTAGACAGGTGTGGACCAACTCAAAAGTTGTTCCCTGACACCCACTTACGTGCCCATACATGCGCACTATTGAAAAAACCCATAGGTAACTTACACTCCCCATTCACAACATAAATTAATATGTTAGGCCAAGGAAAAAAAGAACTTGTGATTATAGAGTACTTTTTCCAGTTTGCTTTATTATTAGCCACTTAAGCCAGACATTTTTAATTAGCAACAGTGAATTCAGTAGTCCTCAGCTTACTGAATCTCTTCCAACTTTGTAATGTATAAAGGACAGAAGTTATTGGGTTTTGTTTGTATATACACATATGCATATATATATATATATATATGTACGATGTATAAAACCAAGAAATTACTTATATTTTCAAGATCTTTTTTAATATTTATTTTTATTTATTTATTTGACAGAGAAAGAGGGAGAGAGAGAGAGAGAGAGAATGGGTGTGCCAGGGCCTCCAGCCACTGCAAACAAACTCCAGACATGTGTGCCCCCTTGTGCATCTGGCTAACGTGGGTCCTGAGGAATCAAACCTGGGTCCTTTGGCTTTGTAGGCAAATGCCTTAACCGCTAAGACATCCCTCCAGCCCTATTGTTTAAGATCTTTATCATTTAAGCTGTATTAGTGCCCACAGTTCTGGCCATCTACCATATCTGAGCATTTAACCACACCCAGGAGGAAGAAGAAAGAAAAGTTACATATCCAAAAGGGAAAGAAAATGTTTTCACAATATTTCCAGAGTCTCCTTTTTTTTTTTACATTTTTTTGTGATCAAAACAAACTTTTTTTCAATTTCTTGTTATCAGAAACCTTCCCAGAGTGTTGTGGTACATGCCTATAATTCCAGCCCTCAAGAAGCAGAGGCAGTAGGATCTGGAATTTGAGGCTAGTCTGGTCTATCTAACAAAATGCTATCTCAAAAGAGCACAAATCAACCAGTAGTAGTGGTGTGTGCCTTTAATCTCAGCAGGAGGAGGCTGAGGTAGGAGGATGGCCATGAGTTCAAGGCCATGCTAGCTAAAGTGAGACCTGATTCAAAAAAGAAAAAAAGAAAAGAAAAAACCATAAATCAATAAAAATAAATAAATCATGGGAAAAGAGAGAGAGAGAGAGGGAGAGAGAGAGAGAGAGAGAGAGAGGAAGGTGAGAGGAGAAAGGGAAGGAGGGAAAGGAAGGAGAGAAGGAAGGGAAAAAGAAAAGAACTCTAAGGACTGCAAAGCATTCCCCAAGCAGCTGTCTGACATTTTAGAGGGAACATTTGCACCATTGTTTACTAGCCAGTAAAATGGAAGATTCTTATCCCTCTCTGAAAGATGAAGAAACAGATGCAATGAAATGACTTGTGCAGTCACAAACCTAGCAACAGAGCTTGGAATTCCTCCCAAAGCAGTGAACTTGACATGGACACAAGGTTCAGTCAGTGACATCCATAAGTATACATCAACTTAGAAACAGAATGACTATATGGAAAAGTTAGTTAGTTAGTACAGTGCAATCATCAAATTCAAAGTAGAACATAAAAATGGAATACATGTGACATAAAAAGAAAAGTGTGCATATTGTAGGGTGAGAAAAGGAGACCAGCAAGAGGATGAAGGGGGAGTAGATGAATAAGAAAAAAGTATGTACAGAAAATGACATAATGAAACCCATTAATTGTATATTAACTTAAAAAATTAAAACTTAAAAGACGCACCAAAATCATGTTTTCAAAGCTAAATGCAATTTAACAAGACTGTTCTGTTAGTAAGCACTGATATTTCGGCCTTGCCGGTTTTGCTCTTGTGTAACAAGAAGCTGAAATAGATAGCCAGGCTGCTCTTGGCATTAGTTATTTATGGAAGGACAGAAACCAACTGTTCTTCATTGACTATGTAACAAGACTTTGTTTGAAATTTACTTCATGGGTTAGTAGGATAATAATTTCCTCCTGTGGTCCAAATACAAGCAACAGGACTTTATAATAATATATGCACAGACAACTTATGTTTGATTTTGCCATTAACTAACCTTATTTATTTATTTATTTGCAGACCTAATAACCTGGTTAAATAGATTCCTTGGTGGTGTGTCTGAAGCAATTAGTGAAATTGAAAACCTAGGCAGAAGATCTTACTGTGAGCTAAATAATAACCTTAGCCACTCCTTTCAAAAAATGGTAACCAGGTGTGGTGGCACTCTCCTTTATTCCCAGCAGAGGTAGGAGCATCAGTGTGGCTTTGAGGCCAGCCTGAGACTATGGTGGGAATTCCAGACCCACCTGGGCTAGAATGAGACCCAACCTCAAAAAAAGGATCAAAGGCATAACTGGAGGACCACAGCTCAGTGGGGCAGCACTTGACTAGTATGCGTCAATCTACGGTTTGATCCCTTATACCAAAAATAAACCACACACACACACACACACACACACACACACACACACACACACGGTCAAAGGCATAGAAGTGAGATCTTTAGGAATGTTTTGTCCCTTCAAATAACCATTTCTTTTCTGTTTGTCTGTTTGTTTTTATTTACTTGAGAGCAACACAGAGAGAAAGAGGCAGAGAGAGAGAGAGAGAGAATGGGCACGCCAGGGCCTCTAGCCACTGCAAATGAACTCCAGACGCATGCACCCCCTTGTGCATCTGGCTAACATGGGTCCTGGGGAATTGAGCCTCAAGCCTGGTCCTTAGGCTCCACAGGCAAGTGTTTAACCGCTAAGCCATCTCTCCAGCCCTCAAATAACCATTTCTTTTTATTCCAGTATATTTTATCAGTTTTTAGTCTCATTGGAAGACAAAACAGGACTGCTGAGATGGAGCAGTGAATAAAGTGCATGCTGTGCAAGTGGGAGTGCTTGAGTTTAGATACCCAAACCCCAAGAAATAGCCAGAACCCTGTGTTGGCTTCTATAATTCCAGCATACCTATGGCCAAGATAGGAGGTGGAGACTGGAGAATTTCCCAAAAGCTTAAGGACCGGCCAGCGTGGCTAATGAACAGCAGTGAATAAGAACAAGAGAACATGCCTCAAACAAGGTAGAAGGCTTAGACCAACACTGGAAAGTTGTCCTCTAACCTTCATACATACAACATGGCTACACAAATTACAAAAATGAAAGATCAAAACAAATAGAAAACCGTTTAATGCCCATAACAGGAATTCTCATGCCCCTGACCCTTCCCAGATTAATAAAGGCACTGTGGTACAAATTAAAATCCCAAAAGGTTTATTTTATTTGTGTGTGCGTATGCGTGTATGACTGCACATACCACAGCATGCATGTGGAGGTCAGAGACCAACTTTGAGGTGCCTCCTTCTTTGAGTCAGGGTCTGTTGCTGCTGCAAACAAACTTCCAGACTGCAAATAACTATCAGTAAGATTAGCTGACACTCCAGCTTCTGGTTCTCATGGCTCTGCCTTCAGTTGTAGGCAGTTGGGATAACAGATGAATGGGCCACTTTGCATCCAGCATCATGGGGTTGCTAGGAAATTGAACCCAGGCTGGCATGCTTTGCAAACAAGTGCCTTAACCCATGTGTCATCTCCCAAGACCCCCAGCAGGTTTTTTAAAGTATATTTATTTATTTGCAACTGAGGAGAGAGAGGGGGAGGTGAGCCAGAGACTCTCAACACTGCAAATGAACTCCAGATGCATATGCCACTGGGCACTAGGGAATCAATTATGGGCCATCAGGCTTTGCAAGCAAGCACCTTTAACTGCTGAGCCATCTCTCCAAGCATCCCCAGCAGGTTTTTAATGAAACTCAATTTCAGTTTCGCTCATGAGACGTATTTGTTGTCCTTTTTAAAACTAATTATTAATCCCACTAATTAAAGTCCTTGACAGTTATCCTTGAAAATTGCTTTAACAACATTCCCAAAAAGGAAAAGAAATCTTATTCATGAAGCTGTGAAAATTAAATATTCTGTGATTATCATCAAATCTGCAAAAAAATAATGTTACTTTTGGTATTCTTGGTCCAATTTCCTAGTGTCTAGTCAGGTAA